>OV277862.1:6192389-7602333 GCA_922989275.2 Gari tellinella | reverse complement strand
GAAAAAAGACAACTTATTGACAATCCTGACCATTTATTTTAATCTGAGTGGCAAACAGTTTGGAGCCTGATCAGACGCCGGGTTACCCGGCGTCTGATCTGGCTCCAAACTGTTTGCTCTGCAGATTATAGTTTTAGCGTAAACGCGTTTATTGGGAAAGAATAACGTTTTCTCCACTGTATAGTATTCATAACAGACAATACCCCATATGTTATATGCATACGCTATTATAAAATGCAGGTAACGGCAAAGGGCAAGCTCTGTCGCATCAATATTAAGAGCACATGATTAACAATTATCATACCTAATATCAAACACCGGTAAAGACGCACTTATGTACATTAAGCGCGTTTGTGGAACAACAAATCTGTCAAGTCGACAATTTTTAAGACAGTTCAGACAACAAGAGACTGAGATTTTAATCAGTATCGAAAGTGTTTGCCATTCAAAAACGTTTGTTTTGGTTTTAAACTGAAAATGAAGAAGTCATCTCTGTTAAATGGTTCAATTACGTCTTGAGTAAACTCTTTGAAATCAGAAGTGTTACGTCATATTAACGTAGGAAGGTTATATGCTTATGTCAAATATTTAAAGCATATTTAAATAGACGCGTGTGTTTAACCCTTTCACTCTCAGTGACGTCATAAAGCGCATTTGCAAACAGGGTTGATCTTGATCAGACGCCGCGTAACGCGGCGTCTGATCAGGATCAAAACTGTTTGCCACTTGTTTTGAAAAAACGTCAGTTATATTGTGTTTAATCTAAATTTGAAACGGTATTGCAAACAAATAAATTATGGAGGTGAAAGGAAAAACACCTTACAATAAATTTGATCATGAAAGGGTTAATTTTAAATAAGACTGGTATAGGTGAGTGAAACTACAGCGTTCCCTGTCTATAACGACACCAATTGGGAGACAGAAAGGGTGTGTGTTGTTCGGAGGGAGTCGTTATAGGGAGGGAATATGCAAACAGCTTAAATCTAGATCAGACGCCGTGTTATGCGGCGTCCGATCTGGATTCAAGCTGTTTGTCACTCGTAAATAAGTTTTTGTCAAAGTATCTAGTATATAATTTTGAGAAAACAGCAGACGACAATTTCAAGTAGACGATATTGCAGCCGAGAAATGGTTGGACATACTTGTTTTGTTTAGGGAACTGCGGCAAGGGTCGTTGAAAGGAGAGAGTCGTTGTTGGGAGAGCCGTTGTAGAGAGGGAACGCTGCATTTTTATTGACGTCTTACACTTCTATGACATCTACATTGAAAGTGATTATGTCTTTCTTCAACTGATTAAGATCACAACTGTTTGTCATTTGCTTTGAACTTACGTCAAGTACATGTATACTACAGTGGAGAATCTGTTATTCTTTCCCGTTTAAACGCAAACGTACGCAAACGCAAAACACTAAAACGTAGAAAAAACAACTTTTGGACAATTCTGATAATTCTTGTTTATCATGGTGGCAAACATTTTGGAGCCTGATCAGACGCCGGGTTACCCGGCGTCTGATCTGGCTCCAAACTGTTTGCACTGCAAATAATAGTTTTAGCGTAAACGCGTTTATTGGGAAAGAATAACAGATTCTCCACTGTACATTGAATCTGACTTTGAAACGATATTGCAGAAAACAATATGACGACAATATGATGGTGAAGGGATTAAAACCCCGTAATAAATTTGACCTTGAAATGGTTAAATATAGTAATGACGGATCCCGCTGGCTCAAACCACGTAATTTGTTCCCAATATCCTTCATATCTGACCCAGGACAAGGTGCCATTAAATGCATCGTATATTTACTGAGGTAAAGCTGAGAAAAAACAGAGGCCTACTGAAGAAAGTTTCTGGAAGACGTTTTGGAAATATTTGTCAAAAGTAATAAATCAAATTATCTAAAGACTACATTTGTCTGCATATCTGGTATTATTTCTAATTTGAAAATATCGAAATTAAATTGGGTGAAAAAACAATTAATCTGGATCAAAATATCAGATTTAATCTTTATTATGTATCCATACTTAAAATTGTTGCTATTTAACCCTTTCGCTCTCAATGACGTCATAAGGCGCATTCGTAAACAGTTTTGATCCTGATCAGACACCGCGTAACGCGGCATCTGATCAGGAGCAAAACTGTTTACCGCTTATTTTGAAACTACGTCAGTTATAACTGTTTGCCATTCAGATAAACATAAACAGTTCATACTTTTAAATCATTATCATTTACTTTATTTTCTATACAGTGTTCCCTCACTAAAATAACACCCATTGTTGTTCAGAGGGAGTAGTTATAGGGACGTGGCTTACATTTGCAAACAGCTTGAAGCCATATCAGACAACGCGTAACACGGCGTCTGAGCTGGACTCAAGCCGTTGGTCATTCGTCATTATGTTTTTTCTGTGAACATGTCCAATACGTAGCCGATGCTATTGCAGCCGTGAAGGTTGGACATACAGTGGAGAAAACGTTATTCTTTCCCAATAAACGCGTTTACGCTAATTTTTTTATTTTCACTGCAAACAGTTTGGAGCCAGATCAGACGCCGGGTAACCCGGCGTCTGATCAGGCTCGAAACTGTTTGCCACCAAGATAAAGATGAATTATCAGAATTGTCAAAAAGTTGTACTTTTCTACGTTTTAGTGTTTTGCGGTTGCGTACGTTTGCGTTTAAACGGGAAAGAATAACAGATTCTCCACTGTAGTTGTATTGTTGGGGAAACAGCGGCAATCGTTGTTGTAAAGAGGGAATCGTTATTAAGATGGCCGATGTGGGGAGAGAGCACTGCATTCTACATTCCGTTGTGATTGCGTACAGTTTTGTTTAAAGACATTTCCTGACCTACTTTCGGTTACAGTGGAGAATCTGTTATTCTTTCCCGTTTAAACGCAAACGTACGCAAACGCAAAGCACTAAAACGTAGAAAAGTACAACTTTTGGACAATTCTGATAATTCATCTTTATCTTGGTGGCAAACAGTTTGGAGCCTGATCAGACGCCGGGTTACCCGGCGTCTGATCTGGCTCCAAACTGTTTACAGTGAAAATGATAGTTTTAGCGTAAACGCGGTTATTGGGAAAGAATAACGTTTATCTACTGTGTTATCCCTAGTCAGGAAGTCTTCCTTGCAAAAGTCATGATTTTTATGCATACCTGTATTACTGTGAATCATTGAAGCGTCTCATGTGAGACCCGACTGTAAAATGTGATAGTTCGGTTAAAACCCTTGAGAGTGAGTATGTCAGAGCCTATCTAGACTACTTGAGATTGGTGACATTGGCTGTGCACACTTTACTCCTGCTTTACAGTTACGTTCCTACCTATCGAGAACAATGGAGGGAGTCCATCAAAGGACTGAGGAAATGTCTTTAAAGGTAAAGAATAACGTCTCTTTCACTGTAGCAGATATAACGGAATAAGCCATCGTAAACACTAATACATTATATTACCCTTTTGCCAGCTGATCCCGATTTCTATGTTTTTGCAAACAGTTTAGATGCAGATACATGTACAGATCAGACGCCGCGTAACGAGGCCTCTGTTCTGCATCGAAATTGTTTGATGCTCGTCTTTATGTTTCTTTACTTAAAAATGTATTAATATATTCTACAAATTTTGCGGACGACAATTTCAGAGTAGACGATATCACAGCAGTATAAGGGATAAGCAGTCATCCGTCTTAACCCTTAGCCTGCCACTCACGACTATAGCTCCATATGCAAACAGCTTGGATCCGGATGAGACGCCGAGTAACTCGGCGTCTCATCCGGATCCAAGCTGTTTGACACTCGGACAACATTTTCAGCAATTTTGAGCAACTTTGAAGCACTTTGAAACTTGAAGCAGACAAGAAATATAGCAGACGACAATTTATTTGGCGGGCTAAGGGTTAAAATATCAACATTTTTCCCAAACCACAAGGAGTATCATGAGTTCTCAAGGCATTTATAGATTTCTACTTTTTACTCATACAAACCTGAACGTTTTAGTGAACGATTCCAATGTCCAATTTAGTTTAGTCCAAGACTATTTCAAGTTGATTTTAACAGTTTACTGTAAAATGACAAACACCATGGACCCTAATCAGAGGATAGGAGTCCTCTGATAAGGGTCTTCATTGTTTGTATAGGGTAATTGCACTCTTTTAAGGTACATTGTATGGTATTATTCATTATTAAATTTATTAATAAAGAGTATACTCGTCGATTGGATTGAGAGTGTTAAATTACGGACATGTCAAAGTGTCTATTTGATACAGCAGATACATTTCTCAGAGTTTAGTTCGATGAGCACGTGTTGTTTAGCTGTCAAAGATAACGAATTGCAAACTGTATTTTATCTGGAAGGCACTTTCGAGGCTATTAGTTGAAACTGATAATAGAATTAACCCCTCAACTGCCAGGCTAGGCTACTATTGTCATTGTAAATAGTTTGGAGCTAGATAATCTCCGGGAAATCGGCATCTCATCAGGATCTCAAATGTTTTGACACGTCTGACAGAGTTTCTTCATATGTGTACATGTAGTTATGATCAAACAATAGGTTTAAAAACCGATGATGAAATAGCCTTTCAAGAGTTGAAGGAGACTTGGAATGTTTTTTTTTCAAACATGTTGGCAGCTTCAGTGAAAGTGTAATCAATCAATATGAAATTTAATTCATCATAGTAAATCAGTTTACACCTTACCACTGCACTGTCAGTGACGTCAAAAGGCGCGTTTGCAAACAGTTACGATCCTAATCAGACACCACGTACCATGGCGTCAGATCAGGGTCAAAACTGTTTGACACTCGAATTGAAATTAGGGATGTCATTCTGCCTTAAATATAACTTTGAAACGATATTGTAGACAATGCTATTGAAGAAGACAAACTATGCCGGTGAATGGGCAAACTCCTCACGATAAATTTGACAAAGAAAGAGTTAAATCATCTTAATATTGAGAGAGAACTTCGTTGGTGTTATTTGTTTGGGAGCATATAACATTCAAGGCGCAATCTATGAGAGTGAATACCTCTGCATTTTCATTCAGGAAATGCATGTACCATTAAAGAATCGAACAGTTAAGACCCAGATCAAACATGAGTAACTTGTCTCTTCTGGATCTCTACGGTTTGATACATTATTCTCAAAGTAGCCATAAACACTAAGCGTAGATGAGCACAGGTTAAAGTAAACACTTAAATAGACTAAAAAGAGCTGGAAGGATATTGGCCATTCACAAGATCGTAAATAAACAGAAAATATTTTGGAAACGCAACGCTGACAAACGAATTTGATAAACAAATTCCAAGGAATTTACAGAGGGGAAATTTCATCTCATATTGGCATAGATAGATCGAGTGTAAACAAGCTTGGTGTGACATGAAAATTTTAAATTTTACCAGACTCTGTACATGTAACCCTTTCAACCTTAGTCAGGCATACATGTACATGTACAGTGGAGAATCTGTTATTCTTTCCCAATAAACGCGTTTATGCTAAAACTATTATTTGCAGTGCAAACAGTTTGGAGCCAGATAAGACGCCGGGTAACCCGGCGTCTGATCAGGCTCCAAACTGTTTGCCACCAAGATAAACAAGAATTATCAGAATAGTCCAAAAGTTGTTTTTTCTACGTTTTAGTGCTTTGCGTTTGCGTTTAAACGGGAAAGAATAACAGATTCTCCACTGTACTTCAAAGCTTTGATGAAACAACTCTTAATTGTAAGAAATTGTCTAGACTAAACTGAAAACAGAGATTGTCCACTTTGAGGAAAGGTTTAATGGTCGCCTTCAAAGTGCATCTTCTACATCAATTCTCAGAGGTTTATTTGGACCTAGTTGGTTCAAGGTTGTAAAGCGATTGAGTTGAGTATGAGTTTGTTCTCAAGCATTTGATTGGTGCGATTTGAGCCTAAGCTCAAATCGAACCTATCACATGCTTGAGAACGACTTTCGATTGAACTCAAAAGCTTTATAACCTAGGAGCCAGGACCCTATGCATTGCAAAAAGGTGAAGACCCATCGATGAATAGTTAACGTCTTTGAAGCGGCGACTGTCCTGAGTCTATATTGTTTGAAATGCAACAAGTCTGTTGCTTTTCTCGTAGCATGGTTCCTTTGTTTTATCAGAGAGATAAACAGTAATAATAAAACGTTTACCTAATAATTATTCTAAACGAAAGGAAATTAATTTTAAATCAAGTTATATGGAATAATTAAAGACTATTTTCTGTCAGTGTAAAGTCTGTTTACCAATTCACCTACTATTTTATTCATTATATTTATACTATATCTGTCAAACATTTTGGATCCTGATCGACCATACTATATCTGTCAAACATTTTGGATCCTGATCGACCATACGCCGATTTACTCGGCGTCTGATCTTGGTATATTCTGGTTGTTAATGTACCTAGCAAGTTGGACTTAACGTGATGAGGGTAACGGGAGTAAATTGAAGGGTTGACTATTTTAATATTGAATTGAATGTCAAAGAGTTTGGATCCTGATCAGACGTGTTTTGACATAAAGAATATTAAAACTAGGATCAAATATGTTGGATCCTGATCAGACGCCACAATACGCGGCGTCTGATCAGGCTCCAAACTGTTTGCCAATAACCTTTGTACTCGGAGTAAGGTAGCGGGGTAAGGTAGCCAACTTGTTATTGGATTATAATAATACATATCTATTTCGGTTTAACTGTTACTGAATAAAACATAGTAAGTTTCGATCGTTTATTCAGCAGCCTGTTTAAACTTGAACATTAAGCTACCATTTTATACACAATTATTACCTCACTATGAAAATAGATCCATTATTTCCATAAAGCTTCAATTACGCCCATGCTTATGACCGGTTATTAAAACGTTACAAGCTTAAACCATTTGTGCCTACGGTTCTGTATATGAGACATAGGCAAACAGTCTAGACTCTTATCAGACGCCGCATAATGCTGCATCTGATCAGAGTCTACACTGTTTGCTGATAGGAATTTCAATATAAAACAAAACGAAAAATAAAATTTAGATCAGGTACAACTCACATCAAAATGGACTCATCGAATATATAAGCATGGGATACTCCACTTGGCGCTAAAGCTTAAACCTTTATCACGCTGAATTTCCGAATTTTATGAAATTCCTCGTCGGCATAAGGGATTATCCAACTTAGTTGCATGTATTTCTGATAGATGAATACTCTCCAGGAATGTCAAAATATGTTTGGATCCTAGTAGGTTACTCGATTTCTAATCTAGATAAAAATTGATTCGGCACGGTACTGAAGACGTTATTCTTTCCCGCTAAAACGCAATGCAATATACATATGGTATAAAATACAACATTTTTGTTTCGAAAAATCTATTTCTACTTTAACTCATTATCCCCTGAAACTTCCAATGGAAAATTCCAGTTTGCAATAAAGGATGGTCCATTTTAGACTATTTAGGGTTGTTTTTTGTAATAAAGTGAAAAATGACAAACAGTGAAGTCCCTGATCAGAGGGCTCCTGCAGGAGCCCTCTGATCAGGGATTTCACTGTTTGCAGAGGACAAGTGTACACTTCACAGGTAAACATTTGGTAAACGACGCATATATGCGTCACTAGGGGTCAATGAGTTAAAACATCTGGCTCCAGGCTGTGTGCAATGGATATAAGTGTTTTAGCATAAACGTGTTTATTGAGAAAGATAACGTTTTCTCCACTGTAATCTAAGAAAATAAGCACCGAGGTTGATAAGGGCTTATTTAGAGGAGATATATCCTAGTATCATTTCCCGTGTAATAGGAGAGATGTATATACAGTGGAGAATCTGTTGTTCTTTCCCAATAAACGCGTTTACGCTAAAACTATTATTTGCAGTGCAAACAGTTTGGAGCCAGATCAGACGCCGGGTTACCCGGCGTCTGATCAGGCTCCAAACTGTTTGCCACTAAGATAAACAAGAATTATCAGAATTGTCCAAAAGTTGTTCTTTTCTACGTTTTAGTGCTTTGCGTTTGCGTACGTTTGCGTTTAGACGGGAAAGAATAACAGATTATCCACTGTACATACAGTAAAGTCGTTACTCTTTCTCATTTAACCCATTACCCCATAGTCTGTTTCTTGTTTTGAATATATGTGACCATTGAAGGCAGAGTGCGCCTTAAGACCTGCTTTAAAGACCATCGCGACAGTTTCGATTCTCCTGGTCAAAGGGAGACAACTCATACAAAATCTTTGCATGAGTTGCCTCTATTTGACCATCTCTCCGTGATATATGTTTATATTTTGTACTTGTATTTTTCCCTATCTCAATAAGCTCAATTCTGCGGTCATACCTGCATTTGGCGACCACGATTAGTGATATACTTATAGTGCCTGAATGGTGATATACTGTTGACGATTGAACAGTATGGATTTGAACATATTTTAGCATTTAAAAGTGATTATCAAATAGCACTTGTATATAGCCCTATGTAATTGGATTTATATGTGTTGCTCTCTATGCATATATTTGTATTTTTTGAAAATCTTATTCGGGTAACTTTATTGTTTTTATGTGTGATTTCAGTAAATTAATCCTTCATCAATATTTGTGAAAATATGTGTCAAAATTTGAATGTAAGAACTGTAGAAGAAAAATACTTGGAAAAATAACTATTTGATGTGTTCCCTTTATTGACGGATAATGTGTTGTTTTCATGTTTTTGGTGCTACTTGCTCCTATTTGTTTTCCATTTTATGAAGAAATATGTATAACCCAACTAATTAGGTAAATTACAAAGCTGAAGAGGGTTATTCTGATATTTTATTATCAAAAGCACGTGCCTTCGAATAATTAGGTATATACCCAAAAACAAGCTATTAAGACAAAATCCAGTTCAGAGACCCCTATTTTCATTTCATTTTTCTGCATACTAGAAACATGCAAAATTTAAAAAAAAATCTGAATGTAATGAAAATTCAAAGAAAATGTCGCGATGGCCTTTAAGATACCATCTGCAAGAATATAGTAAATATTTCTCATGGTACATATTCATCATGTATAAATTGGACGTATTTTGTTCGGTGAAGGAATAATTTCAAATACATAAAAGGCGTATTATGGGGTAATGGTTTAAACGAAACTAATCCAAAGCTGTACATGACAGGTTTAATCCAAGTGGCAGACATTTTTGAGCTTGTCAGATACCGGGTTACTGACTCCATACTGGTTACAGTGGATAATCTGTTATTCTCTCCCGTTTAAACGCAAACGTACGCAAACGCAAAGCACTAAAACATAGAAAAGAACAACTTTTGAACAATTCTGATATTTCATGTTTATCTTGGTGGCAAACAGTTTGAAGCCTGATCAGACGCCGGGTTACCCGGCGTCTGATCTGGCTCCAAACTGTTTGCACTGCAAATAATAGTTTTAGCGTAAACGCGTTTATTGGGAAAGAATAACAGATTCTCCACTGTAGAATGGAACTCACTTGTAATGGCTTTAAGATATTAATTAACTATTTCTCCGTTTTATCGTTTGCTTTGTAAAATATATACACCCGAGGTTATCAAGCTTTTGAGTTGAATCTGATATCGTTCTCAAGCGTATGATTGGTCAGATTTGAGGTTTTGCTCAGCAAAAGCTCAAATCTACCAATCAAATATTTCAAAACGATCTCAGACTCAACTCAAACTATTTATAACATTGGACCCTGCTCCACTTTTCAAAGTACGATTTAAAACAAATTGATCGAAGAAATATCGCTATCGAGTGTTTAACAGTTTGAATGCCGATCAGATAACGCGTCACGTGACGTTTGATCATATTCCAAACTATTTTCTCAATCGAAATGAAATGTGTCGTTTTATCGACGAAGAAAAAGTTTACATTAGTTGTATTACTTTTGCTAAAAACCTCACGTTTTAACAAGCTGTACATGTATGCGTATGTCTATGTACGACTTTCTGTACAAATTATAAGTTTACTGCTGTGTATGATGTCGGGATAACAACACTTATTTGGACCTGTTAAATAACAGTTTAAACATTTGATACAACACTCATGTATCGATACAGTTTGTATTTGTGTTTGCATTGGATCTGTTGGCACTTTATGCATGCCATAAATATACAGTGGAGAATCTGTTATTCTTTCCCAATAAACGCGTTTACGCTAAAACTATTATTTGCAGTGCAAACAGTTTGGAGCCAGATCAGACGCCGGGTAACCCGGCGTCTGATCAGGCTCCAAACTGTTTGCCACCAAGATAAACAAGAATTATCAGAATTGTCCAAAAGTTGTTCTTTTCTACGTTTTAGTGCTTTGCGTTTGCGTACGTTTGCGTTTAAACGGGAAAGAATAACAGATTCTCCACTATATAAACGTTATAAACCCTGTAAAATCCTCGTCGAAATTTGTTATATTCAAACCATTTTAAGTAAATACTTCAGACCCTTTTTCTGTGATGTTGACATTTGAATGACTTCTTTGAAAGCGGCCTTGATATTGAACATACAAAACAAGACAAATTGACTTGATGGATAACAAGTTTGATGTCTGATTAAGTAATTCGTTTGCCGTAAACTGGGATTGGATCTTAGTTTGTCGTAAACCATCTTGTCTGGTTCTTGGTTTGCCGTAAACTGGTGTATTATGATACTAGTTTGTCGTTAACATGTCTTATTTGTCCTTTGAGTGTTGTAAAATGGGATTGTAGCTTACACGTTTACGAGTTACACAGTTGCCGATGAGAAATGCTCTATCAACTATGCTTAAAAAGCTATTTCATAGCAAATACACAATTCAGTACAATTTCCTTTATGTTTCGTCCTTGGCGTTCTAATGATGCAGAACTAATAAGGAAGACCCTTGGCTTACACTTGTTAACCCTTTACCTGATAGCCTATTTCTAGTATTGAATATAGGTAACCACTAAAAGCAGGTTGAAAGTAAAGCAGAATGCGCCATAATGCGCATTCTGCTTTACTTTCAGCCTGCTTTAAGCTTCCATGTGCTAGACTATAGAAAATGTTCCCTATACTATATATTCATGACGGATTAAATTGGAACTATTTTCTTGAGCGGAGGAATAAACTGAATACGCTAAAAGGCGTTTCTATTGAGGAAAGGGTTAATATGTTAGAGGAGTGGGTAACCCTTTTAAGCATGATAAATACGAAAGACTCAAGCAGGAAACGTAACACAAACAATACACCCACCTCTCAAGCAGAACACACACACACAGTCATACCACAACAAACACACACCCACACGCAAAACCATTCCTTCATCAACACACTAAAAAGAAAACAACACGCAAGACAAACATAAAGCAAAGTGAATATAGGAGCCCGCCTTGGTACGGTCAGTAGCAATCAATAATTAACTATAAATTAATTAATTATTAACAACCACTGGGGGGGGGGGGTTAAACCTGGGTTTAGGGGCGCCCAACCTCACACTTATCTCCTATATTCACCTATAAAGACGAACAGTCTACATAAAATATAAACCCTGTTCCACAACCTCACAATCAAAAAGACCGCCAGCACAGTAAGTAAATACATGTAAAACATTTAGCAAAAATTCTATGACAAGATCATTAGTAACATGGGAAAGAATTAAACATTCAAGCTCGTGTTAAAAATAACCCACTATGGCAACGGTCAAATTGTACTCAAGCGACTAGTCTGTAGTTACGAGTAACTGTAAGACATGGAAGGGTCCAGGGTACGACAGAGAGGGAGAGAAAAAACAAAGCACGAAAATCCGACATAACTCTCCCGGTTAAGGACGGCTTTAAAGATACATCATCATGTAGTGCTAAGCCCTGTATGTCGTCGCACAACCAACGAGGAAAGCATAGTTATCAATTGTAGATTGATCGATAACCAAACGTGAAGTGCGCAGCAATATAGTAGGATCATAATCTTTTTTGAGGAAAAATCTTATACGTTTCACAAATAGGTTTTGAAAATGTATATGTCCAAGAATCTTACGAAGTCTGTAAATCACATCACCATAAAACTCCGGATGTGAAATACCTTGCCGCAGAAAAGACTTTAAGTTTCATTTATACTTGTTAATGAGAGGAAGATTTCTATAAAAGAATTTAGAAAATGTTTTTTTGTCTACTAAAGTCGAAATGAGAAAACTGCTTCAAACTCCTTTCACAT
Organism: Gari tellinella; assembly: GCA_922989275.2. Taxonomy (NCBI): domain Eukaryota; kingdom Metazoa; phylum Mollusca; class Bivalvia; order Cardiida; family Psammobiidae; genus Gari; species Gari tellinella. The sequence goes on along the minus strand of OV277862.1, from coordinate 7,590,198 downwards.
ATTTCTGATAGAAGCTATAATGTAAAGCAAATGCTGTGACTGACAATAAAACGCTGTGTTAGAATCTATATCGATATGTTTTGAACTGAATAATTGCTTTCGTACCAAAGTCGTTTCGGCCACAGTTACTGCTTGATATTTACTACATATAACGAAAAATAAAATGAAAAAATGAACATTGCCCATAAAAATGTTGTATATATCAAGTGATTGTTTTTACACATCTGGGGCCTGTGGTTTTCTTGATTTATTCCCTTTATGTAAAAATACTACCATAGACATTAGAAAATAATTAAGCTCCTAATTACCACCTTTGTTTACATTTGAAATTGATTTTTCTGAAGCATGCACTTTGAATACGGCAAACTTTGAAAAAGGTCCTTTTTGACACACATTTTCTAAATGGCCGTCGTGCAAACAAAATTTAATGTACACCGACATATGGTTTTTTGTCATTTATCTTGAACAGTTCTGTACAAATAATCCATGATAGGAATAATATAATAGACTTACACAATTTCGCTTCTAGGTGTAATGATTTTTAAATGAAAGAGACTACATTAGATAATACGTTATGTTTACCAAATAAACGCTTTTGTTCTGAAGTGAATTATTATATCTATTGAAAAAAAGTAGCCAAGCAAGATGGCAGATTACTCAGAATCTGATCTAGTTAAAAACTGTTTGCCACTCAGTAAGTTTCGTTTAAACTGGAAAGAACACACAGTAAAACTTCTCTATTACGACCACGAAAAACTAAGGCTAGTTGGCTGCATAAAAGACAAGTGAGAGCTTAAATCAAGGTGAACATAAAACAGAAAGCTCATAAATGAGCTTTCTGTTTTATGTTTACCTAGCTTTAAGCAGTCACCTACCTCAAACACTTGATACTTACATGTAACACAAATCGTAATAGAGAGGTTTTACATGTTACGTCTTCCACACTGTTTATTCAGGAAGAGAAAGGGACACACATGCAATAACTATAATAGTTTTGACACTTTCGTCGCCAATTGCAATGAAATAAAGGTAAAAGCTGTTGCCAGCAAATGCACTAAAAATTCAGTTAATGGTTTCGATATTTCGAACAAAAACACATAGATCATCAGGCTTTTAGGTAGAATTCAGCTTACTGTTTGATCAAATTAATGTTCGGCTGAAACCAGTCTTAGCAATTAAGATACCTGTTATTACACTTATCAGGCTAACCGCAACTTGGCAAATATTCGCAACCATTTTAGAATAAAATCTGTGTTCAATCTGTGTAGCACTAATATTCTCAATTCCTTCGTTTGAAGCAACATACAACTTGTATAGCCTTTTGAAGCACATGCCAATTAATGATAAACGTTATCCTACATTTTACAAACATATGTTACACGATTTAATGGTCTCTATTTCACAATAACAGTTTATACCTGGGCATTGAACCCTCGTTAAGAGCTTGCTGACAGATTTCTTGTTATATACATGAATGCTCTAAAGACACTACAGCAGGGCTGCCATGAGTTGACATAAAAAATCCTAAGATTTTCGAATTTGCATTTTTCAAATGCGATTTTACGAATCGTACCTTTTCCACATCGTCTGTTTCTAGTTTTGTTGACAAGTGGCTGCTTAAAGCAGACTGAAAGTAAATAGAATGCGCTGCGCCTTAAGGCGCATTCTGCTTTACTTTCAGCCGTTTTTAAGCTACCATGTACCAGAGAAAAGTCCGAAGATTTAGGGAAAATCCGGAGAAATGGCAGCCCTGCTACAGTGCTTGTTCAGACAGCCGATCATCTCATATTAAATTGAAAACAGAGTAGTACCTGTGCTTATTTATTTGGATTTATTTCAGATACTATCTGCTATGTGATCAAGATCCAAACTATTAAATACTTTAATTCAATCCTGAAATGTCTTTCGAATAAAATGTAACAACCAATTCCTTAATTCGGAAAACCAGTTTATAAACTCGCTGTTCGGTCGAGTATTTCAGTTGCTTACATTGTTTTGTGCCCATAATTACATTAACGTTTGCTCTGTGTTGTACAGACATATTCTATGCAGTATCATTAAACAATTATTTTCATTGCAACCAATTAGAAGCCAGATTAGACGCCGGGTTATTCGACGTCTGATCTGGCTCCAAACTGTTAACCACCCAGAATAAAATGGTTTGTATTATTTATCTAAACAAGTATAATGTTATTAATTCTAGCATATAATCAGCGGTCGGGGAGAGGCATAAAACCATTCTATAAATTTCGTAATCCTCTAGTTAAATACCATTTTTTGCGGTCCGGCCCAACCTGTTCGTCCACAAGCGCTGCATGTAGCGGGACACAAATTGACGTCATATGCGATGACGTTACCGTAAACAAGTCACAATTTGGCGGAAAATCTATATGGCGAAAATAACTACAACCTGCGGCTTCATTTAACTAAATAGGTTTTATAAATGTTTATGCGATAAATAGAATATCACATTTGTGCTCATTATTTATCATTTTTAATAAACTCTTTGACTAAACTAAATATGACGCTCGCCAAGACTTGCGTCATATTATTCTAGTCAACTCGTTTATTAAAAATGATAAATAATGAGCACTCATGTAAGATCCTCTATGTATTGCATTGCGTTTCGTTTGCGTTTAAAAAGCAACGAATAACGTCTTCTCCACTGTTATATAATCTTTCGTACCATATGTTGCCAGCCGAATAGATAGTATCATCAACGTCATTAATATAAACTCTTTCGTGCCAAGTTTTATCGTCTGCTTTAACCCTCTTTCCGTCAAAATATCGTCAACATTGGTAGTATCGTTTGCAATATTTCTAAAGTCAGTTTTAGGGCTGTTTTAATGAAGAAATGTTGATACGAGTGTCAAACAGTTTGGATCCTGATCAGACGCCGCTTTTTGCGGCGTCTGAACAGGACCCAAATTGTTTGCAAAGTCGCCTGTTGGCACCCTTACAGTGAAAGAGTTATATATAAATTTATATTATCACATAACCTGCGGTCTGAGAGTTGCATAAAGCCATTATGTAAATATCGTAATCCACTAGTGGAATATCGTTTTTTGGACTCCGGCCCAACCTGTTCCTCCACAAGCGCTGCATGTAGCGGGACACAAATTGACGTCATATGCGATGACGTTACCGTAAACAAGTCACAATTTGGCGGAAAATCTATATGGCGAAAATGACTACAACCTGCGGCTTCAATTAACTAAATAGGTTTTTAAAATGTTTATGTGATAAATAGAATATCACATTAGTGCTCATTATTTATCATTTTTAATAAACTCTTTGACTAAGCTAAATATGACACTCGCCAAGGCTCGCGTCATATTATTTTAGTCAACTCGTTTATTAAAAATGATAAATAATGAGCACTCATGTAAGATCCTCTATGTATTGCATTGCGTTTCGTTTGCGTTTAAAAAGCAACGAATAACGTCTTCTCCACTGTTATATAATCTTTCGTACCATATGTTGCCAGCCGAATAGATAGTATCATCAACGTCATTAATATAAACTCTTTCGTGCCAAGTTTTATCGTCTGCTTTAACCCTCTTACCGTCAAAATATCGTCAATATTAGTAGTATCGTTTGCAATATTCTTAAAAGTCAGTTTTAGGGCTGTGTTAATGAAGAAATGTTGATACGAGTGTCAAACAGTTTGGATCCTGATCAGGCGCCGCTTTTCGCGGCATCTGACCAGGACCCAAAGTGTTTGCAAAGTCGCCTTTTGGCACCCTTGCAGTGACAGCGTTAAATATATTTTTAGTGTTCAATAAAACCTAACTAGCAATGGTGTAACGGACGTTGACTCGACACACGTGGTATCTACTCCTAAGAATAAAACAATTCATTATTACAGTGCTCTCTCTCTACAACGGCCCTCCCAACAACGACTCCCTCCTTACAACGACACTTGTCGCAGTTCCTTAAACAGGACAATTATGTCGAACGCTTGCGCTACTGCAATATCGTCTGCTTAAAGTTGTCGTCTGCTATTTTTCTCAAAGTTTTATATTGCACATTTTGACAGAAAAAAAACTTAATGACGAGTGACAAACAGTTTGAATCCAGATCAGACGCCGCGTGACGCGGCGTCTGATCTGGATTCAAACTGTTTGCAAATGTAAAACAATTTCCCTCTATATAACGACTCCCTTCGAACAACGCACATAATTGTTGTCTCCCATTGGGTGTCGTAGTAGAGAGGGAGCACTGTACATGAACAATTACTTTGACTCCTGAAGTTTCAAATGGCCACTTCTACTTTACAATTCAGCCAAGTTGATCATTCACTTTACATGTATTAAGGGAATATTCATTTGAGGCCCTGGAACGATATTGAATGGTAAACAATCAGCAAATATTCATCTAAGGCCCTAAAACATTGAATTGTCAAAAATACATTAAGCTACCGTGTTACACAAAATGATTACCTCACTGTGAAAAGATATCCTTAATTTAAATTAAAGCTTCATTTACGCACATGCGTTTTAAACGTTACTTGCTTTAACGGTCCTGTATATGGGAGGCAAACTATGTAGACTCTGATCAGACGCCACATTATGCGGTGTCTGATCAGGGTCTATACTGTTAATTGATAGGAATTTCAATATAAAACTAAACGAAATTGACAATTAAGAACAGGCACCCCTTATATAAAACATGAAGTAATACAATATATAAGCATGAGACAATCCATCTAGCTTAGAAAAATACCAGGCCCCAGGATAATAAGGTTTTAGCGTTGAGTCTGAGATCTTTCTCAAGCTTATGGTTGGTCAGAAAAAGCTCAAATCTACCTATTAAATGCTTTAAAAAGATGTCAGACTCAACTCAAACTCTTTCTAATATTGGACTCCTGAACAACTATTTTAAAGTAAGATTTAAAGCATTTTAATCGAAGAAATATCGATATTAAGTGTCAAACAGAGTGGATACAGATCAACCGCCACGTCATGTGATTTTCCAAATTTCAAAACTGATTCTCAATTGAAATGAGTCGTTTTATTTTATGAAATTTATAACCTTCCTTTGATCGTTTATACGTATGGCAATGTTCGACTCTCTGTACAAAATATAATTTTGCCTGCTGACCAGTTTAAGAAGTCGGGATGACAATACTTATTGGGATACGTTAGATAACAGTTTTACACTTTGATACAGCACTCATGTATTGTATACATTTTTTATCTGTGTTTAGATTGGTTCCTTTGGCACTTTATGCATGCCATATTTAAACGTTATTAAAGCCAGTACAATCTCGTTGAAAGTTGTTATATTCAAGTAATTTTAAGTAAGTACTTCAATTGAACTTTCTGTGATGTTGACAACTGTGCTTGTCCTACTTAAAGAGGCGCTGGGGCCCGTTTCATAAAACTTCGTACGACAAATGTTGTCGTACGTCAGATTAAAAAAGTGTCAATTATCATTTATTTCTCCATCTAATCCTGTCTTGTGACTTCTGTTTTGGAATTGTCTTGAAAAGACGATTTCAAAAAGATGTCACAAGACAGGATTAGATAGAGAAATCAGAAATTCAATGTATTTTAAAGTTTTGACTGAAGACCGTTTTTGTCGTACGCAATTTTATGAAACGGATCCCTGATATTGAACATAAAGAAGATAAATTGACTTGACGGGTCTCAATGTTTAATGTCTGATAGACTAATCCGTCTGCCGTAAACTGGGATTGTATCTTAGTTTGTCGTAAACCATCTTGTCTGGTTCTTGGTTTGCCGTAAACTGGTGTATTATCGTACTAGTTTGTCGTTTACAAGTCTTATTCGTTCTTAAGGTGTCGTGAAAAAGGATTGTAGCTTTTACTCAGTTGCCGATTAGAAACGTTCTATCAACTAGGCTTAACAGGATAGTTCAAAGCAAATACCCAATTCAGTACAAATTTCTTTATTTATCTCATTTAAGCATTTTGGTGTTTTAATTATGCTAAAACTCAATCGGATGTCGCTTACCTTGCATTGGTTAATATGTTAGACGAGTGGTTAACCCTTTAAAGCCTAATGTCTACTAAATTCGAATTATATTTTTCCTTTCGAGGACAGTGTATGTGTAGCAGGTGGCATTTAAGGATTACCGTAACCCTACATTTAACAAACATATGTCACACGATTAAATGGATTCTATTTCACAAACACAATTGATACCCGGTCATTGAACCTTCCCTATGTGCTTGCTGACATATTTCTTTTTGTATACATGAGTGCTCAAAAGGCACGTAACAGTGCTTTTTCAGACAGCCGATCATATTATATTGAATTGCAAACAGTAAAGTATCTGTGTTTTTTTTTATTTTAAATTTATTTCAGATAATATCTGATAGTGATCAAACTCTGATAGTGATGAAAATCCAATCTATTTTAAACATCAATTCAATTTTGAAATGTAATTCGAATAAAATGTAATAACCAATATCTAAATTCGGAAAACCACTTTATAAATCTGTTAGATCTAGTATTTAAGTTGGTTGCATTGTTTGTAGAGCTACCAAGAAAAACCTTTACGTGTGTTCTTTGAGGTATAGACATCCTTTATGTAGTATGTAATACAGCGGACAAACGTTATTCTTTCTCAATAAAACTGCTTAAGTTAAAACAATTACTGCCATTGCAAACAATTTGAAGCCAGTTCAGTCGACGGGTAACCCGGTGAATTATCTGGCTCCAAACTGTTTGCCACTCAGATAAAAATGGTTTAAATTTGTTATCTAAAAGTATAGTGTTTGTATTTGTCTTGCAGTCCGTTTCTTTTGTATTGAAACGGCAACGTCTTCTCCACTGTTATAGCATCACTTGTGCCATCTGTTGCCAGTCGAAAAGATACATGTAGTATGATAAATAGAGGATAATCAATTTCTTTGGATTGATATGAAAATTATATCACGAGAATGGGTTGTTATCTGGTTAAAAAACTCGTCCTGCGGACTCGTTTTTTAACCAGATAACAACCCATTCTCGTGATATATTTTTCATATCTATTCAAAGGAATTGATTATTCTATTTATTTTATATATTTTAATGACGTTTTTACAGAAAAAAACACACACAAAATTGATTACAGCGACCGTCACTAAACTAATTATGACGTGACGTCACAAAAAGTGATATCATCAATACATGTAGTGGTGATATCAACAGTGAATATATCAAATTTATCTAACTGAGAAATCTCTATAAATCATCGATAGGTATATAATAAAAACGGAATAATCACCACAGTATGTGATCCGGGGTCTTGTATCAGTTCTTCTTGGTCGTGTGATCTGGATTATACAACCAACGAAAACTGAGACAAGACCCCGGACCACACACTGTGATGATATTCCTTTCATTATATACATAAAGTCTTTGGGACGAGTATATATGTTTTTCAACCAAAACATCAAATAGATATATATGCAAACGTGTATGTTTAAACTCTTCCGTACATGTATATGCAATCTGAAACTATCTTTGGAAATCATTTGACCATCAATAATTACATCATTATTTATATAGATGACTTATTGATTTGTTCTTGATATTAGAAGTAGCTTTTTGCAATTTTTGTTCAATGAAGCGTTTAAGGGTATTAATTGAACTGTTTTAAGCGTTATCCTTTAGAGGAACACATTACAAGTGAGAGTTGTAGGCCATGCGTGCTTAAACTGGAATTGTTTTGTTTATAAAGTTTATCAACGCTTGGTTTCAACATTTCAACTAAAAATAGCATCGAAACCTGGAATTCCGAAACGTCACGCACAAGGTTTCTTTGTATAAATAGATCGTGTATAAATTGTGTTGCATAAATGCCGTAACGTTATCGTCTGATACAAACAATCTGATACGCACAAAAGATTGTTGGGTCTGTATTTGCTTGCATTTATGAATACGTATATAATAAGTATAGGTTAGACCATGGTTGCAAGCGAATAAACGATATAGTTCGAGGGGGCGTAGCCCCCGCGAACTATGTCGTTTATTCGCGCGCAACCATGGTCTAACCTATTTAGCACTGGCTTGGGCTCGAGGAAAACAAGAAAAACATTCGTTTCTGATTTCTGTTTTAGACGAAAAAGTCATTTTGTTTGTAATATTTTACTAAAACTGAAAGGTTATTTCAAATTATAAGTTTGAGACATTAAGCATGCTTTAACACCAACATAAATAACGCTTATTGAAGCTCTATATGTAAGCACAGTTCATTAGTAATTGTATTTAAAGTCTAGGTCTCACTGTACATAATATAACGACATGAAGCGTGTGCAGTTCACCTCTGACCTCAGCTGTTTTTAGAATTGTGACGTCAAATTGCCTTGAGATGACGGAAGCGAGAAATAAGTGAACAGTTTGTTAGTTATCCCATGGTTTGTTGAAATAAACGATATATTCACAGGTTTTTGAGGCATCTGATTGGCCGAGAGCTCCAAGCCATGTGCTAAACGTCATTGTAATTAAAGATATTTATAGTGTTCAATAAAACACAACTAGCAATGGTGTAACAGACGCTGACTCGATATATGTGATATCTACACTTAGAAATAAAAACAATTCATCATTTGTACATTCGCCCCCTTCAATTCAATTGAACAAAATGACGTTTTTTCGTATAGACGCAATTTTCTCGGGAGCGTGACTTGTGGATATCTTATGCATATGATGCGGGCTTATGGATGTGCTCTCCGCGACTCATTTTGTTGCGTTGCCTGAGTAATGCCCTTATGACTGTTCCTTTTAGAGTACACATTAATAGTTTTAAACAACCTCTCACGTGAATTAAACATACGTGCATACAAAATAAATGTTCATTTGATATTTGACGTTACAGCAAAAATAACTTAAATGTAATGAACTGATTTTAGCGATTCATGGTAAATTTGCCGATCATTTTCTGTCGTTAATTTCGCTTCAACGCCGAAAAAATCAGTTTATTTCTTAATTGTCTTCGATGTATAAATATGTAGATACATGTACATCATTCCAGATCTCTTTCATTGCCATAGGTATAGTTTACATCTCAACCTCGAACATTTTACAACAGCGCTTGTGTTCGGTGTCTAAGCCACGTGATTGCTTTAAACTTAGTGTAAATAAACCAGGAAGCTACTTAACCCATTACCCTATAGCCCATTTCTAGTTTAGAAATAGGTGACTACTAAAAGCCAGTTTTAAGCTTACATTTGCTAAAATATCGATTTTATTTTTATAAAACATAGTTTTGACCATATAAATTAACACTATTTCCACAAGTAAAGGAATAAATGAGAGGCGTAAAAGGTTAAAGGTGTATTATGAGGTACATGTAACGGATTAAACCGAGTAAACGCGGCGTCTGATCAAGATTCGAGCTCTTTGTATATACTCGTAAAAGCCCAGTCATTCTCAGAATGCTTAGGGTATTTATGTTTCCTGCCTATAACAACTCCCTCCGAACAACGTACACAATATTTGTCTCCCACTAGGCATTGTTGTAGAGAGGGAGCACTGCTTTATTAAAATAACGTACCTTTCACTGTATACAAATGCTATATATTACCAATTTCTTAACGAGTGAAATACAGAGTCGAACATTAACGTATTCTCAAGCAGAGCTACGTTTTAACTGTCTTACTGGTTACCGAGTGAGATCGAATAACACATTTCGAATTATAGAGACAGTACTGTATCGCTGTTGGTTAAAGATAAGACTCATACTGATAATACTTGAGGTGTTACAGACTGCCACTAGTTACAATAGCTATCGCAGCCAGATTGCTATATGAATATCGATAAACAGTCAAACCTGGATACTTCGAAATAAATTCGATTAACCCTTTACCCAATATCCCGCTTATAACATTAAATGCAGGTGATCGCTTAAAGCAGGTTGAAAGTAAAGCAGAATGTGCCTTAAGGCACATTCTGCTTTACTTTCAGCCTTCTTTAAACTATAATCTGCTTGGCTATATAAAATATTTGTTATGGTAATTGTTCATGAGGGTATAAAATGGAACTATTTTCTTCAGCGGAGGAATAAATTAAATACGCTAAAAGTCGCTTCTATGGGGGAAAGGGTTAAGTCATACTCTCTCGTATTTCTACACTTGATTTTCGATAGTTCAAGGTGGTCTTAGTCGAATATTCTGTTATTATAAAATTAGAACGTGGCATAGTTTCACAAATTCATGATTTCCATTGCATGACTGCAAATTTACAAGATTCTCACTTCAATACAGACCAATTTAAAAAAAGTCTCGATTTCTGAGATGCACAACGTGTCTATAAAGTTTCTTGAATTCCAAATTTCTCGATTTTTCGATTTCTATATATCCGAAAATTGGGAAAAAATTACCCAGAAATCGTGTATTCGAGAAATAAAACAAATCGGGAAATTGAAAGACTTGGAAGAGAAATTTAGAAAATTTAAAAATCGAACAAATGGTAATCGAGAAATAGTGACATCGAAACATTTGGTATTGTCATCAAGGCATTGAGTAATTTAAAAAATACAGTGCTCCCTCCCTACAGGGACCTCCGAAAAAACTTTTCCCTCCTAACTACAACGCTTTCCACTGTTCCCTTAATGAGACAAGTACGGTCAATATTTTCACAGCTGTTATATCGTCTGCTGAAAGGTGTCTTCTGCTGTTTTTCTCAAATACGAGGGGTGTTTCATAATTAATGCAACTAGATCAATAACTTTAATTACATAAGTGCGAAATGCATGTGTGATATATCATTCGAAAGAGCCATTCTTCGCCTACACAATGGTATAATGCACAGTAATATCACAGGACTAGATAAGTCACACCACGAGCAAAAAAATTACCCCAAGTCAAGGGCTCTGGACCGTTTTTGTGTATTTTTGAGGTAATGTTTCGAACAAATTGTGATACTATAATTGCCATAACGGTTTTATTATTTGAAATACTTTTATGAAACTTTCGGTCAAATTAATTAAGACATAAATACACACATTACGCAATTTACAATTATATTATTTCGCAAACTGACAAAAATATAGGTAATATTTAACTCTTACTGAAAATTTCATAAAAAATGACACTACTGTTATGTTCAAGAGGTTTTGTTGAAACCTAGAACACATTTTGTTACATCAAACCAGGCTATAATTGAAGCAATTGAAGAAGATGTCCATGCTTTAAAATCAAATTATAGATAAACGAAGCTAGAAATTATTTTTTTTAAAATTGAGATTTAAAACAGGTGAATATTTTATTTGTAATGAAGTCTTATTTATATTAAAAATCAGACATAAACTGATACATTTCAAAAAAAAAGTTTAGAAATGTTACTTTAAAACAAGTTATTAGGTCAATAAGTTATGTCTGAAAAGTGCTATGCTCTAGTGCCCTTGGGAAGGGGTCATTTAGATAAGTATTGTGATTTATCCCGTAATGTGATCTGATCATTATACCATCGTGTAGGTGACACATTGCCCTTTCCAACGACATATCACACATGTATATTACAATTATTATATCGAAGTTATTAATGGAGTTGCATTAATTGTGAAACACCCCTCGTATACATATTGGAAATTTTGACAACAAAACATAATAGCGAGTGACACACAGCTTGAATCCAGATCAGACGCCGCGTTTTCGCGGCGTCTGATCTAAATTCAAGCTGTTTGCAAATGTAAGCCAATTTCCCTCCCTATAATAAATCCAATTAAGAACAACGCACATAATCTGTGTCTCTCATTGGGTGTTTTTGTAGAGATGGAGAACTGTAATGAATGTTTGAAGTAGTTATAAGGCAATTTTGAAATCATGCAATCGCAATCGAGAATTTTTTTAAGTTGAAACCGTGAAATTATTAGTTCTACTGTGATCAATCTTGAAGTGGAAATGTCGCCGCGCGTCTTTCGTACAAATAGGTGTATGTCTTATTTCCTAGAGACGTGGGCTTCTTGCTGTCATATCCATTAGTGTAACCTGAGCGAACCCATTTACATGTTTATTTAGCCTTGAACGGTGATAACCATTATTCACGATGTAAATTAATTCTTAGCAGATACATATTGATGTTAAATCCCGAGAGAATTGCTTCTGTCTGTTAAGACTTGAAACACGATAACCATTATTTGCGACGAACACTACTCATATCTATTCGCTCCCTGAAGCTTCAAATGTAAAGCTCTAGTTTGAATTTAAGTATCGTCCATTATTAACATTTTATGTTTTTTTTATATTGCAGTAGATCTATGACAAACAGTGCAGACCCTAATCAGAGGGCTTCACTATAAGCATAGGCCAAATGTATTCTGCACATGTACAGGGTTTGCAAAGAATATAAGTGTGTACATGTATGGATATCTTTATATATACTTTGTTATTATGGCAGTAATACCGGAAACTTCCGGGAAAACTGTATGATTATATGATTTAACAATATTAGATAATGGAATTTAGGCTTTTAAAACTATTTATTCACTAAATCAATGCGCGACGCGTTTTCAACAGATCACATATGCATGACTTTGTTTAACCCATTTGTGCCCAGTGGATTCTTCCATGCTTATATATTGGATAAGTCCATTTTTTAACCAAAGGGATGCCTGGTCAAACATTTCATTTTCATTTTTTTATATTGAAATTCCTATTAGCAAACAGTGTAGACTCTGATCAGACGCCGCATAACGCGGCGTCTGATCAGAGTCTACACTGTTTGCCTATGTCCCATATATGGGATCGTTGGCATAAATGGGTTAAAAGTGTTAGCAGATGCATTCTCCATGGGAATAGTCGTTGGTGTATCCTTAAGAAATAATCTCTCTTCTAGCGTTGTTTAACGGCATTAGACAACAAGTGATGCGCATTCATGGACCACGAAGGTCGAATGCCTGTGTGTTTAACTCCTTTGCGACACAACGACCAACCTTTTCCTATACCGTATATTAACGGTAGAGAAGAGATAATGCCCATTCAAACATTATTAGTTTTAAATAATTGATTAAAAGGGAAACAAATAGTTCACACATTTTCCTCTGCGGATGCAATTTCTCGACTAAATTGCTTCCCTTGTAAAATATGGCTCTAACAAGGATCAAATATCAGTACGTCATACCTATGAAAGTTAAACAGACATTATGACTAATGAGTCTATTCTGTCATCAAACCATTTAGCGGTAGTAGTAGTAGAAATCTTAGTCAAATCAATAACAAATGTGAAAGAATAGAAGTACTGCACATGCTATAGAAATAACGTTATAAAAATAAAACAAAATGTTGACGAAATAATCGCTTACTTCACGTCAGGTCACTCATCAATGATAATTCCCCAGAAACCTTCTTATCATGCCGTAGTTCAGGGGCTTAATTGTCATAGAGAAACAATTTCTGTTTATTAGACAAAGCGTATCCTCTCTGGCAAGAACAGAAGGCAGGTCGGTTGTTTTGATCCCATGCTCTGCTTGGCAGCAAATGATATGAGCCGAAATCACCGTCCTAATATCATCATCCTCTCATCTAACCTTCGACGTCACAATATGATTGAAACACTGTTGAAAGCGACGTAAAATCAAAACTCATCTAACCTTCCCTCATCACTCATCGGCGCTATATGACCTATATTGTGTCACAGTGACATAAACCCCAACTCATCAATTCATTGATACAGTGGAGAATGTGTTATTCTTTCCCAATAAACGCGTTTACGCTAAAACTATTATTTGCAGTGCAAACAGTTTGGAGCCAGATCAGACGCCGGGTAACCCGGCGTCTGATCAGGCTCCAAACTGTTTGCCACCAAGATAAACAAGAATTATCAGAATTGTCCAAAAGTTTTCTTTTCTACGTTTTAGTGCTTTGCGTTTGCGTACGTTTGCGTTTAAACGGGAAAGAATAACAGATTCTTCACTGTAATTAAACCGCCGGAAGGAAAGGGGCGAGCGTTGTTAAACGATATTAAAAATACAAACCCTATACTGCTTGGTCCTGCCGCAATCCTTCGAATATATTGTTCTACTTTTTAGATTATCCTGTCTTGTAACATCTCATTGGAATTGTCTTGAAAAGACGATTCCAAAAAGATGTCACAATACAGGATTAGATAGAGAAATCAGAAATTAAATGTATGTTGAAGTTTTGACTTACGACCGTTTTGTCGTACTAAATTTTATGAAACGTGTCCCATGCATACACAGACATATAATGTGGTTCCGAGATAAACGATGCTGTGAATAACTTTCAAATTTCAGGTAATATACGATGTTGCTAACAAGAAGAAACGCTAATAATTATATATGACGGTATGATTTCGTAGCACAGTTTAAACATACGGTAATGCCATCATAAGCACACGTCATACATTATTTGCGGTTGTTGTCGAAAACATAAACAACATGTTTTTATCGCGCTCGTGCCGCCAGTTTAGTTATAGATAATGGAACCCATTAAACATTTTCGGAGTCTCATCTTCTTGTATCTGTCTACATTTGAAAGACGTCAGGTATGAATGTGCTTTAATTGTTACAGTGTGTCACAAATTAAGATTGATGACATCTTTGCATTGGCTAAGATTTCACAAAATGAGAGTATATTAAGCATTTCTCGTATTGTCTTTATACCCCGTCACTTCTAATAACTTTGTCTGTTTGAAATACCCTACACCGGATTTAATCCTCAAAATTGCCTTTTTGGCATTAAGAGAAAAACATTAATATGATTGACATTTTGAATAAGGATCTGACGCTACGCCACTCTGTGTCTGCTCTGGATCCTAACTGTCTATAAATACTACAGTGGAGAATCTGTTATTCTTTCCCGTTTAAACGCAAACGTACGCAAAGCACTAAAACGTAGAAAAGAACAACTTTTGGACACTTCTGATAATTCTTGTTTATCTTGGTGGTAAACAGTTTGGAGCCTGATCAGACGCCGGGTTACCCGGCGTCTGATCTGGCTCCAAACTGTTTGCACTGCAAATAATAGTTTTAGCGTAAACGCGTTTATTGGGAAAGAATAACAGATTCTCCACTGTATGACAGGTATTGCAAACTAAGGGTATCAGAAGTCAGCGTGTTAATGTATTGATAATGTGCATAAGTGTCTTGTTTTTGTACTGTATGTCAATATTCCATTACGATCACCATCTTTTGTTATTAATGACATTGTAACGTGAAACAAAACATTCTAATGGTGTCTTAATGAATATCATTTATACCATATAATAATCATCGAGTCCAATACAGTGCATACAAATATAAGGCATGCCATTGTAACTTGTACTCATTTTTTTTAAAACCCCACTTAAAAGAGTTTGAGTAACCAGGGGCCCGTTTCATAAAACATCTTACGACAAATGTTGTCGTAAGTCAAAACTTTAAAATACATTTAATCTGTGATTTCTCTATCGAATCCTGTCTTGTGACATCTTTTTGGAATTGTCTTTTCAAGACAATTCCAAAAATATGTCGCAAGACAGGATTCGATGGAGAAATAAAAAGAAATTGACACTTTTATAATCTGACTTACGACAACACTTGTCGTAAGAAGTTTTATGAAACGGGCCCCAGGAATCGACTATATGTAACCATTGTTGCACAACAGTGCTCCCTCCCTACAACGACCCCTACCAACAACGACTCCCGCCTTTCAACGACCCTTACCGCAGTTCCCTTAAGATACCAATTATGTCTGACCTATTCAAGACTGCAATGAGACAGATATATATATAGAGAGAGAGAGATAGAGAGAGAAAGGGAGAGAGAGCGAGTGATAGAGAGAGATAGAGAGAGAGAGAGAGTGTGTGTGTATGTGTGCGTGTACAGGTGCCTCCATAAACATTATGAGAATATGAGAATAATTATGTACAAGTAAAAATTACACAATTTACGCAGCCACCAGTGCATCTCCTTCTCATAGAGGAGTGTAGCCAATTGACTGTGTAATACAGAGGTCTAACCGAAATAGAGGTTGACAAAAGATAAATACAATGGTACAAGCTTATACTTTGAATCTTGCTATAGTCGTACACATGTTTTAGGAGATTAGTAATTAAGTCTTGGTTAACTCTTTGAACCCTAGTCCCGCATATAGGCGTCCTTTTCAAACAGTGTACATGTGAATACAACACTTGTCCTATGCAAACAGTGAAGACACAGATCAGAGGGCTCCGAAAGGAGCCCTCTGATCAGGGTCTTCACTGTTTGTCATAATGCCAAACATTGACAAAACAACCCTTAAAAGTCAGAAATAGACTAGACAAAAATGGAAACTGGAATTGTCCATATTAAGTTTCAGGGAGGAAAGAGTTAAAACAGCAAGGTAAGAGTGGAAAATCTAAAAACGTTTTATTTATTTTATAAAAGTTTGGACAGATGTGAAACTCAGACAGTTTTGTTTGGATAATGGATATTAGATTATTACTTCCAAAAATAAGAACATTGCTGTTAAATGGATGGCAGGGTATTGTGGTCTGAAATATAGTATGTCGCAAATTTATATATTTGGGACATTTAAAAAAGTAATGGTCTACATCTTCAGAAACATTCTCACAAGAACAGTACGGGTCCATTTTATAGTGGTTTATAAAAAGGTGTTCACTCAAATTACTACAATTGTTCTTTAGTCTTGCATATAGGTACCGATAGGTACTAAATCTCTTATTTTGATTCAAACTGATTGCGATTCGTATGACACACGAATCCACGACTCGCTAAAGGTTAACCCTTTACCCCATAGCTTGTTTCTAGTTTTAAAATCAGGTGACCACTTAAAGCAGGTTGAAAATAAAGCAGAATGTGCCTTAAGGCACATTCTGCTTTACTTTCAGCCTGCTTTAAACTACTATCAGCTAGAATATAGAAAATATTTCTCATGGTAAATACTCATGAATGTATAAATTTGAACTATTTGCTTCAAATGGAAGAATGTATTAAATGTGCTAAAAGGCGCTTCTATGAGGTAATGGGTTAATGCAGTCGATTCAATATTTGCACAGTAGCAACCATTGACAATAGCAATCATGCTTGTGTCTAATTGATCCTCAGTATACATTTCATTGGAATTGATTTGCAATCGACACTCTCTAATGTCTAACATTTCCTAACATGATTGGATGGCTTCACAGTTGTATGCAATCATTCTTCTATCAACATTCGTCCCATGTGATGTTATATTCTGTCACAATGTGCACTTTTGTATCTTGAAATTCGAAGCTACAGTGGATAATCTGTTATTCTTTCCCAATAAACGCGTTTACGCTAAAACTAATAATTGCAGTGCAAACTGTTTGCCACCAAGATAAACAAGAATTATCAGAATTGTCCAAAAGTTGTTCTTTTCTACGTTTTAGTGCTTTGCGTTTGCGTACGTTTGCGTTTAAACGGGAAAGAATAACAGATTCTCCACTGTAGCTGAAGCCAATGATTACGTGAACATTTAAATCCTTCCCTGTCTGTCACTCGTCATTATATTTTTTTCTGTAAAAAGTCCAATATGTGACTCTAAGAAAACACCCAACAGAGACGATATTGCAGCCGTCAAAAAGGTTGGACATACTTTTCGTATTTAGGGGACAGCGACAAGAGTTTTTGTAAGGAGGGAATCATTGTTCAGATGTTCGTTGTGGGGATGGAGCGGTGGCTGGTATTGATCTACATGTACACTGTTTGACCCCTATACATGTATCATATTCGGTATTTAGCAGTGTAGACCAAATTCAGACACAGCGCCTGTGATGACAACGGCACTTGGGCTGTACAATGATGCAGTGCAATTAGGCAGGTTTTGTCATTTCACGGCATGTATATAGTAAAAACTCGATTCTAGGAACTCGCGTTAGTTCGAACATACCCATATTGCAAAGTTAAAACGTGGCTTAGCCACGTTTTAACTTTGCAATATGGGTATGTTCGACTGCGATAA
The DNA here is from genome assembly GCA_922989275.2 of Gari tellinella. NCBI lineage: Eukaryota > Metazoa > Mollusca > Bivalvia > Cardiida > Psammobiidae > Gari > Gari tellinella. The sequence continues at coordinate 7,572,323 of OV277862.1, read as the reverse complement.
GATCGACTTATCAAAATTCAACTTACAAAATACTGGTGAGATCGATTTGAGCGAGTTCGAAGTATCGAGTTTCGACTGTATATTAGAATGTTTATACAATATATAACTATGTATACACTTACAATCAACCATATGTCTTAGCATCCGTTGCTAGGCATGGTATATCACAAACACCGTTATTGTCAGCTGCAGTAGCGTATTAATAATAATAAGTATTACTGCTATAATAGAAGTTGATATGAAACAAACAATATTAACACGTATATGTATGCGCAAACCGCCGTTGATATAAAACAAATCTATGCGCTAAACCCTGTCACTACAAAGCCATATAGCATTTCCATGTGCAAATAGTTTAACGCACCGTCAGATCAGGTTCCAAACGGCTTCACATGAGAATCAAACCCTTTCATGATCCAAGTTTATGTGAGGTTGTTACCTCATTCACCTCCATAATGTCGTCTGCTTCAATATTGTAGTTACGCGGCGTCTGATCAGGATCCAGACTGTTTGCAAACGCGTTTGACGTCATTGAAAGTGAAAGGGTGAAACTGCAATATTGGTAGATTTAAAACTACAGTGGAGAATCTGTTATTCTTTCCCAATATACGCGTTTACGCTAAAACTATTATTTGCAGTGCAAACAGTTTGGAGCCAGATCAGACGCCGGGTAACCCGGCGTCTGATCAGGCTCCAAACTGTTTGCCACCAAGATAAACAAGAATTATCAGAATTGTCCAAAAGTTGTTCTTTTCTACGTTTTAGTGCTTTGCTTTTGCGTACGTTTGCGTTAAAACGGGAAAGAATAACAGATTCTCCACTGTAACAGACGAAACAATTAAGCAGACGATGGCACGGTAGAAGCATTGCTAGACGGGATATTAACGGCGGTGGACGAGTTTGTAGGAATACACTGCCGTTAACCATTATACGTTCTAAACTAAGCGCGGTTTACCAGCCATCTGCAGAATAAGTCAAGCGCTGAATCCGTGAAAACTGTTTGACGTCATTGAGAGTGAAAAGGGTATCTACAAATTACAAGCAGTTGAACACGCGGCGTCTGATCAGGAACCAACCTGTTAACAAACGCGCTTTGTTGGGATTGTTGAGAGTGAAAGTGTTAAACAGATCTCATCATGGAAGTGTAAGCGTTATTGTCAATAATGTTTGTCATATATCTCATGTTTCTATTGCCGTCACATTTTATACATTATGCTCTCTAGACAGCCAGAACTTAATGGAATTGAAGTAGAAATTGTTGTACATAAAACTAATCATATGCTCGTATACAGCCGATAAAACGTGACTATGTCAACAAACCAGTTCAGTGGAACCCCTACAAACCGGAACCTCTACATACCGGAATTCTCTATTAACCGTCCCGTTATATATTTATTCCTTTCAATTTATACATTCATTAATATGTATCATCAGAAATATTTTCTACAGTCTAACAGATTATAGCTTAAAGCAGGTTAAAAGTAAAGCAGAATGCGCCTTAAGGCGCATTCTGCTTTACTTTCAACCTGCTTTAAGTGGCCAGCTATCTTTTTATACTAGACACAAGCTATGGGGTAATTGGTTTAAAACCCAATTAAACCGGAAACCCCTCTAAACCGGAAATTTTTGTTGTCCCCACACATGTCCGGTTTAAAAGGTTTTCACTGTACTAAACCCTTTTTGTTACATATGAAATACTGATAAACAATGTGGATTCTAACACATAAAAGCACTGACAAATAGTGTGGATCCTAAGTACGTTAAACATTTTCAAAAAACGGACTATTTCTTCCTTTCATTTCATTGCGTCAGAGTCTGGTTAATTTAATACCGGGAAAAAACAACACACTATCTTCACCCTATCACTCAATCTTATAAGCCTCGGACAGTCCTATAATGCCACCAGTCACAATAGTTTACATCTGTCATAGCAGCTAGACAGGCTGCCTGATTCATGGAAGCCGATACACGTCAAACATTGTAGACACTTGTTTTCATTATCAAATTCATTACCATTTGCTTAGAACTGGCTTTCAGTTGTTTTGTAAAACATGTCATAATGAAACACTACTTTTCAAAAGAAATAGAGTTGTTACTTATATCCCTTTCACTTTCGTTGACATCATAAAGCGCATTTGCAAACAGTTTTGATCCTGATCACACGCCGCGTCACGCGGCGTCTGATCAGGATCAAAACTATTTGCCACTTGTTTTGAAATTACGTCAGTTATACTGCCTTTAATCCAACTATGAAACGATATTGCAAAAAAACAATATTTAGGCAGACGGCAATATGGCGGTGACGGGGGTAAAATCCTCACGATAAAATGACAGGGTTATATCATCGAAACATGTCTACACATATTTGCGATGCAGGAAAAGATTTCTATGGCAAAACACCCCAACAATTAATGAGATTTGTAGTAGCAGTTCGATGTACATTTCTTTCTAAATTAATGTGCGTTCAACCGCGCATTCTCTGTGCATTGGCTACTTTCGATTTGATAGCACAAATGAGACCTATAGTAAAACATTTCTACATTGTGTATTACGACCACTAAAATGTGTTAATTATTATGCGTTTGACCCTTTACCTTATCGGTTGTTTCTGGTATTGAAAATAGATGACCACATAAAGCATGTTGAAAGTAAAGCAGAATGCGCCTTAAGGCGCATTCTGCTTTACTTTCAGCCTGCTTTAAGTTACTATCTGCTAAAATATAGAAAATATTTCTGATAATACATATACATGACTGTATAAATGGGAACTATTTTCTACAGTGGAGGAAAAATTAAATGTGCTAAAAGGCCGTTTCTATGGGAGAACGGGTTAAGACTTGAGGAGATGTCTGTTTTACTGCTAAAGCGCTAAAAGCTGTCACCCGTCTTTAAAACAGACAATTAGTCTTTATTTTAATTGTATTTATACAGAGGTTTTACTGCATACTGTTCCACAATGACCACGTATTTGTCTTTGAATTGTATGATTTATGGCATTTTAACAAGGTGTCTGATTGTGTACATAATAAAATCAATTATGTTAATTCCTATTTAATTCTATTTGAAAGCAGGATATGGTAGATCGTAATAAAAAAAAAATGCTAAAAGATTGCCTCGTACATTATGTAAACAGTCGAATATTTTTGCAAATTTTTCCAATTGTCAAAGATTGCCTCGTACATTATGTAAACAGTCGAATATTTTTCAAATCCTTCCTGTTTGATTTGATTTGTTTTGAGTTTACGTTGCATTTATTTTTCTACTCTCGCTGACACCATAAAGCGCGTTTGCAAACATGTTTGGTCCTGATCAGACCGCGTTACTCGGTATGATCAGGCCCAAAACCGTTTGACACTCTTATCGATATTCATTAAGTCATACAACCGTAAATGTAACTTTGAAACATGTCTTGCAGACAACACAACTGAAAGAGACGACAATAAAGCAATTCGGAAAGGTTAAAAAGCGTTAGAGATGAATCTGAAATCGTTCTCAAGCACCTGACTAGTCAGATATAATTATTTTGTAAAATATGTCTTGAGTACGATTACAGGCCCAACTCAAACGCTTTATAACCTTGGATCATTTGGTGTTTATATAAAATATTGGCATATGGTGTATGTATTGAGGTTTTTGTTGTTAAATTTTCAGAGTCTGGTCTTGAGATATACGTATATATAAAAATGGTGAAGATTAAGCTCCGGTGTCCTCTCAGACTCTGCATCTGAATTTAAATATACACTGCCAAATACTACATGACAAAATGCTGCAGTTGCCATTGCGAGTCAAACGGTGAGGATTCTGACCAACCGCCGCGTCTTGACTCTTCAGGGTCCCGTTTTACGAAACGTCGTACGCCAAAAACGGTCGCAAATCAAAACTTTAAAATGCATATAATTTCTGATTTCACCATCTAATCATGTCTTGTGAACGCTCCTTGGAATGGTCTTGAAAAAACGATTCCAAAGAGATGTCACCTTATTGAATTGTCTTGAATGGGCGATTATAAAGATATGTCAAAATTAAGGATAAGATGGAGAAATAAATAATAATATAGAACTTAAGAATAAGATTTAAAATATTTATCGTACGACGTTTTGTAATGACGGGCCTCTGCTGGGAAGGATATACAGTTGAACTCCGATATCTAGAACTCGATTATGTAGAAGATACCCGTATTTCAAAGCTAAAACGTGACTTAGCCGGGTTTTAACTTAGAAATACGGGTATGCTTGACTTAATCGAGCATGATATAATGCAACTTATGTGTCGACAAATCGGATAGTACGAATTAAGCGACTTCGAGATATCGAAGTTTGACTGTACATCGTTAGAAATACAATACGTCAGGCATTTTCATAAAAGGTTCATGTGTTTGTAAAAAGGTTTATTCTCCTTGCCGAAACACATGAATTCACCCTGGCATTAAGGATTCGTGTGTTTACTCTCGGAATGTTTTAATTGAAACATTAGTAGTGCACTGATTTTAATTGTGAACCAGGAAAAACACGAGAGTTTGTTAATGCGTCAGGTATGAAGCTTACCCAAGTGACAGTATCCAGGAAATGCTATAAAGAAGAATCAATTAACACATAGCTAATTGGGGTAATGCTTGCAGGAAATTACTTTTTAATTAGATCATTTTCTAATCATCAAGAACTTGTAATTTGCATTTGGTATTTGCTGAATTTAACCTGAAATTATTTCAAAAACGTTGCGAATAGTTTTTGAATCAGTATCATCAATTTATGAGATGAGAAAAAAAACATATTGTTTTCAGAGACACTTCCGTTTATAAGAATCCTTGCTTCTGGTTTCCTGATGTTGCAATCTACCGACGTTGATGGCTGTAACTTAGAAAGTTTTAAGGTTAAAACAAGGATAAGTGTTTAAGTGGTAAAAACTGAAGTGATACGTAGACTACTTGTACAACAGAACTGGTACCCGTCTTACGAGACTTCGTACGACATACATTGTCGTAAGTCAGATTCTAAAATTCTCAACCATTATGTTTTCGCCATCTTATCCTTTCTTGTGACATCTCTTTGTAATCATCTTGAAAAGACGATTCCAAAGGGATGTTACACGACAGGATTAGACGGAGAAATAAGAAAATAGATATATTTTTAAGTTTTGCACACCATGTTTTCCTGATATATTATTTATACGGAAAAGATCAGTGATCTATTGTTCACGGCCCATATTCCAAGCCATGTGCATATCCGTATTTACTAGTAACGAATCTGTAGCATTTGCATTCAAAAGTGTAGAAGAACTTAGCTGTACAAGATCATTTCTCTAAACATTCTATGTAGGAACAACACTCAAAGGACCATTATTAGTGTTTTATTCTGACCTGTCAGAGTTATATTTAGATTGGAACATTCTAAAATTTTAAAAGGGATGAGTTTTCTCTGCATCTATTTAGGGCGTGTTCACCTGAGACTCGCGAGTCTAGTAGAATTTACCAAATGACGTAAAATGGCGCTAAAATCGGAATGCGCACGCACTTTTCACCAGAACGACAAACCCTTCAGACGAGTAAGTAATGGGTCAAATTAGATAGTCTGGTACCCAACTATTGGAATTTTGCGTTGTCATTTTCTGACACCATTTTGAAACTCGACTAACCCTGTGCAGGGACAGGGTTAGCCTAGAGTTCGGTTCAGAGGTCATATGACGTCATTCGAGTACGAACGCGGTTTTTTCACCTGTAACCTGAGGAACTCGGGTCGACTCGAGGATCTCAGGTGAACACGCTCTTAGAGATACGGATACGTAGCTGTAATTTTTGTGCGAAATGTACAGTAGAGGATACATTATTATTTCCCGTTTGAACGCAAACGCAATGCACTAAACTGTGAAAATTTACTTTTAGAAATGTTAACTATATTTGTAATCTGAATAGCAAACAGGTTGGAGCCTGATCAGACACCGGGTTACCCGGCGTCTGATCTGGCTCCAACCTGTTTGCAATGGACATAATAGTTTTAGCATAAACACGTCTATTGAGAATGAATAACATATCAGTCAAATTAGCGCAGCTGTCTCGTGCTGCACGAGGATCATGCTTATTTCAAGTTAGAAAGTGTACGACTAGATAGATTCGATATAACCTTGCTTTACCTATTTACCATTATTAACCATTCTGTTCTAAAAATAACTCTGACAGATCAGAAAATCGAACAATACATTTGGCAAATACGTTGCAGTCCCAAATTCAAACCACATGAACACCCTTTTTGATTTTAATGGACAGACAGACAGGAGAACAGACGGATGGAAAGCGCTATATAGGGATAGAAATTATTGTCCCCGCCATCTCCTTGACCCGAAAGCATTTCTGTGATTGATCTCAATCATATGATCTTTTTTTGTTTGGATTTATACATAAGAAAATAGTTTTGTCACGTGATATGATTTGACCTGGTTAAACAATTTGATTATATATGCTGATGTAACGAGATACAATGTGTATAAGTTACCAAATAAACTATGTCTATGTCTATGTCTATATTAACCAGACTCCGAGGCTTCTGATTTAACCCTTAACCTCTTGTTATTCATGTCGACCTCAGATATAAAATCAATTGAAACCAAAACTTAAAAAAGAAAGCAAATGTGACTGTTTCTCCATAGACGATACTTTTTCTGTTAGTGACTTGATTGATCAATATGAGCCGTGCCGTTGCACAACCTGCCTTATTGCATTGTAACATTGTACAGACCAATCACCGTTGTCATCACAGCCTCTACATATGAGTTTTGTCTATAATGCCTAATACCGTTGACAATATTGCTAAATACAATGCTTTAGATTATTGTAGGTGTCAAACAGTGTAGATCAAGGCCAACCAGCACGTCAAAGACGCGGCGGCTGGCCTTGACCTACACAGTTTGCAATGCAATATGACAGGTTTTGTCATGGCGCAGCTCATACATGTATGTATTACTGGCTTAACCCTTTCGCTGCCTTACCCCGAATATACAGTGGAGAATCTGTTATTCTTTCCCAATAAACGCGTTTACCCTAAAACTATTATTTTCACTGCAAACAGTTCGGAGCCAGATCAGACGCCGGGTAACCCGGCGTCTGATCAGGCTCCAAACTGTTTGCCACCAAGATACAGATGAATTATCAGAATTGTCAAAAAATTGTATTTTTCTACGTTTTAGTGTTTTGCGTTTGCGTACGTTTGCGTTTAAACGGGAAAGAATAACAGATTCTCCACTGTAACAGTTTTTTCCAAACAGTCTGGATCCTTGTCAGACACGATGTCTGATCACCATTCAAACTGTTTGAAAATCATTTCAATTTTTCCTAAGCAAATCTACCTAAAATTTAGATTTGAGAAATAAAAAAAGACGACAATTGTTCAAAGTGATGACATCAAGGCTGTGAACGGGTTATTTTCAAAGCTGAAAGAGATGTTTTCGTTTTTATATTATTTTGGTTCTCGATGAATAAACTATGTTGCTAGAACATACATTTTGATTCATATTAAAAACTCTTTCCTCCCTGAAACTTCAAAAGGACAATCCCAGTTTTTATTTTAGTCTAGTCCATTTCTGACTTAAAGGGTTGTTTTTGTCAATGTTTTGCATTGTGACAAACAACGAATATCCTGATCAGAGGGATCTGGGTATTCACTGTTTACATAGGACAAGTGCAATTTTCACATGTATACTGATTTGAAAGGACGCCTATATGCGGGATTAGGGTTCAAAGGGTTAAGAAGAATTGCAAAGTCCAAATACAGTGAAACCCCTCTAAACCGGAACCTCTAAATACCGGAATCCTCTCTAAACCGGACAAAAGCTTTGGTCCCGTTTCCAATCCTTTTTATTTTTACCCATTACACCATCAACACGCCTTATTACGTCTTTGGTTTTTTCTTACACTGAAGAAAATAGTTTGTACATTCTAGCAGATAATAGCTTAAAGCAGGTTGAAAGTAAAGCATAATGCGCCTTCATAAGGCGCATTCTGCTTAACCTTCAACCTGCTTTAAGTGGTCAGCTATCTTCCATACGGGAAACAAGTTAAAACCCCTCTAAACCGGAAACCCCTTTAAACCGGACAGTTTTGTTGTCCCCACACATGTCCGGTTTAGAGGGGTTTCACTGTACATATTAAAGAAAAAAATAAACTTCACTAAAAGGTGGTATACAAAGGGTGCCAGCTTGACCTAGATATCACGAAAATCAATTGGGAAGGTAATCCAATTGTCCTTATGTAACTTGGTTTCAGGAAATGAGACACATTAACTTCATTTTAATGTGTTTGTCCTAAGCTTGCCATAACGCAGTCTGATTTGAAGTTGTAGACAGAAAAGAATAGTATATTAAGATTTTTTCATATTTTTATAAGAGAAACAGTATGCTGAGTGTGTAAAACAGTTTGTATTAAGATCAGACTCTGCGTGATGCAGCGTCTGATCTGAAGCCAGACTGCTTTTAGTTTAAATCTCAACCGGCAGGGCATGGGCTAAACTTTTTATTACCATGGCAACTGCAAACGTTTTTAAAAAGATTTAACCTTTATCTGAGGCTTGGTTCTTATTCGGCATCTGATCAGAATTGATTTTATTTGATTCCTCTGCTAGTTAGTTTTGAATCATATATTATTAAACCCACCATTTTAGAAAATAGTGCAAACAATAGTATTTAAGCAGACGATATTAATGGAATGAAAGTGTTAAAGTGGACAGTTCTATTTAGCGGAAAAAGGGCATACTCCATATTCAGAGAAAGTTAGCAAGTAAAGGGTTAGTTTGAAAGTAGTTGACTTAAGATCGCTGGTGTTATAAACTTAACTTTCAAGATACTCACTACTTAAAGCGTCATGCGCTTTAATTTCTAAAATTTATTTTGTAGCCCTAATATCGTATATGTATAATAGTGAAATCATTATCAAACACGGAGTCGCGGCGGCGGTTGGTTAGTATCCAAACTGTTTTCAATATGCCAGCGCACTTTGGCAAAGTCAGTGCCGGGGTATAGATCGATGTTAATGACCTGGCATGGCGGAGTTTCGATACGGACCTTTGCATTTCAACTTTTGGGTCGGCAGCACGCTCTTTTATTATCGGAATTTACCGTTTTCGTCTGCCAGTTTTTCTCAACATTACATAACAATGGACAATTTGACAGAAAGAATATAATGGAGAATGACAAACAGATTGAATCCAGATCAGACGCCGCGTTACGCGGCGTCTGATCTGGATTCAAGCTATTTGCAAATGTTAACCAAGTCTTAATTTCTCTTCCTATAACAATTCCCTACGAACAACAGAGGCAATCTTTGTCTTCCATTGTGTGTAGTTGTAGAGAGGGAGCACTGTATATACCAATTGCACGTGGCTATTGGTGCACGCATAAATTGTATTTCTTCACGTTGAAAGTATGGGACAATGGTCGTATTCGAATCATCGAGTTTGTGGTCAACGAAAAGTGGGCGGAGCAAACGCGCGAAGATTTACTGATGTCAACGATTTTGGCCCGACTCGAATAGAAAGTGTAGTCAACGAAAACTTTGTACTTCCGGACGAATGGAAATGAATCAAACACCCGTTAAAACAGTCGTAATGCTCCCAATTTTATATACGCACATAATGCCATGTGATCTGGATCCAATCGATTAATTGAGAGGGTCTTTATGTTTGTTTTATCTAGAGACACTAATCTCATGGTATAAACGTGGTCACGTAACTAAATCAACGCTCGATTTTAGGGTTTGACAACATTTTGTCAACGGAAAACATCAAGTCGTGATTCGAATAGAACTTGTTGACAAATATTCCAACTAACGCGATAGTTGCCCTGATTCGAATACGACCATTGCCAATGGTTAACTCCGCCCTGCCAGTTGAATAAAATCGGCCTATAACAGCGAGCAGTACATTGTATCGTTTGGTTTTATTGACCTGTCAAAATTTGAATATTCATACGTCACTGAAAGGATATATTTTGCTTCGGTATAAAGTCGATACTTTCCGTTTTGATTTACGGATAGGAACTGAAGGATATTGTGCATTCTGTGTCGAATTTAAATCAATAATCGAGTTAGCGTAGTTGGTAGCGAGTACGGATACTTGTAAAAGGATGAAAGGTTGTGGGTTCGATCCCCGTTAGGTTTTATTTCTTTTTCATAACAATTATTATATTATTATATGAATGATACATAAAATCAGATCCAAAGGGATTTCAATCCATTCTTCTTCTCCTACTTGCAGACTCGAATGCACCAAAAAATAAAGATAATAATAAAAAAGTCATTCGCTGGGTATCGAACTCATGGCCATACATGTACTAAGTAAAACACTACTGTACTGTCTCGACCACGAAGTCATATAGGTATTCAAATCTTATTCTAAATATCAACTTTTCAACCCTGAACTACCGGTAAAAGTAGCGGAAATAATCGATTTCGACCGAAGCTAAATATAGCGTGTTCAACCAGCGTATAATTATTTAAATTTTGACAGGTTAATAAAACACAACAATGGTCGTATTCGAATCAGGGCAACTATCGCGTTAGTTGGAATATTTGTCAACAGGTTCTATTCGAATCACGACTTACGAATCACGACGAATCACCGTACCAAGGCGGGCTCCTATATTCACTTAGCTTTATGTTTGTCTTGCGTGTTGTTTTCTGTTTAGTGTGTAGATGAAGGAATGGTATTGCGTGTGTGTGGTTGTGTGTGTGTGTGTGTGTGTGTGTGTGTGTGTGTGTGTGTATTTGTTTGTTATGGTATGGCTGTGTGTGTGTGTTCTGCTTTAGAGATGGGTGTATTGTTTGTGTTGCGTTTCCTGCTTGAGTCTTCTTTCGTATTTATTTGATGTTTTCCGTTGACAAAATGTTGTCAAACCCTAAAATCGAGCGTTGATTTAGTCACGTGACCACGTTTATACCACGTGATTAGTGTCTCTAGATAAAACAAACATGAAGACCCTCTCAATTAATCGATTGGATCCAGATCACATGGCATTATGTGCGTATATAAAAATTGGGAGCATTACGACTGTTTTAACGGGTGTTTGATTCATTTTCATTCGTCCGGAAGTACAAAGTTTTCGTTGACTACAATTTCTATTCGAGTCGGGCCAAAATCGTTGACATCAGTAAATCTTTACGCGTTTGCTCCACCCACTTTTCGTTGACCACAAACTCGATTATTCGAATACGACCATTGCAAGTTGAATAAAATCGGCCTATAACAGCGAGCAGTACATGTAACTGTGGTTTATAGGTATAATACGTGAACTACATGAATATTTACTACTTTCCCCCGTGTACGGAAATCTAAATTTCTAGTATGCAATTATAAGTTGACTGTTCCTAAACCCATTACCAAGTAAATACGGCCCGTTATGTCTCTGATTTAATCCTCAACTGAAAAAGATAGTTCCATTTTATACAGTCAAGAAGATGCACCATAAGAAACATTTTATATCCTAGTAGATAGTAGCTTAAGGCAGACTGAAAAATATGCAGAATGCGGGTTAACCTGCCTTTAGTGGCCACCTGTATTCATGGCTAGAAATAAGCTACGGAGTAAAGGGTTACCGTGGAGAAAACGTTATTCTTTCCCAATAAACGAGTTTACGCTAAAACTATTATTTGCAGTGCAAACAGTTTGGAGCCAGATCAGACGCCGGGTAACCCGGCGTCTGATCAGGCTCCAAACTGTTTGCCACCAAGATAAACATGAATTATCAGAATTGGCCAAAAGTTGTTCTTTTCTACGTTTTAGCGCTTTGCGTTTGCGTACGTTGCGTTTAAACGGGAAAGAATGACAGATTCTCCACTGTAAATTGCACACATGTTCGTCACGTTTTATTTTCTAAAAGTCATTGCATTGGACTTGGCAGGTTTTTTGTCTACAGGGAAGAAAACTGTATTCTACACGTAGTCATTTATTGTGCCCCAAACACTTTTGCAAGTCAAATGTTGTAGTATAACCACTGACACTAAATTTAAGTCTGTTAAACAATATTTTAAGCAATTATTTTAAAATATACCCTGTTTGCCTACGCTGAATTTATAGGTTTGCAGTTGTAAATGAGTTTACAGTTCAACGTCAACGTTTTATCTGCAGTTTTATGAGGAACTTTAATGATGTTTAATGTTTTAACTTACAAAATATTTATATGAGTGTCAAACAGTTTGATTCGTTTTCAAACATCAAGTTACTCAACGTCTGATTTTGGATCTAAACTGTTCGCAAATGTCATAGATTGCAACATATTAAGTTAGAAAATCAAGAGGATTAACATTGATTGGCGTTGCTCGTAGATTTGACATTGCACTTAAGGGAGTTCCTTTATCCCTTGTCGGCCGATCGTGTCTTGAGTGAATTTATCAAACAACTTTGATGCAGATCAGACGCCGCGTCTGATCTGAATCAAAACTGTTTATTACGCGTATTAAACTTTTTTCAATTTGAAAATATATATCACCTTTTTTGAAAAGCATTGCAGACGACAATTTCAAAGCATACGATATTTTGACAGGGGATGACGTAACGCCGTGAAATCCGTAAAGTGTCTGATAATTCTTCAGAAAGGTAAGTAGGTTATTTACGGTTACCATAAAAGTGTAATAGCATCTCGACTTGTACTTAGGAGAAAACATCGCACTCTAGCATAAGCCGATAGCAATGACAAACACGTTATTTTGTCAGCTTGCATGCAACGAAACGAAAATGAAAATCAATAAAACTGCACAATTGAACAGTTTGGAAAAAACTATGGATACATGTATTTTAATTTTGAATGTTTGTTTCATAATGTTTGACAGTCGTATTTGTGTTTCTTCAGTCCAAATATGCCTACAAAGTATATAAACTTAATTATCGAATAGCTTGCGGTCTGGGAGTGGCATAAAACCATTATATAAATATCGAATTACACTAGTGAAATATTGTTTTTGGGTTCCGGCCTAACTTTGATCGTCCACAAGCGCTGCATGTGTTGAAATTGTTATGTGATAAATAGAATCTCACATTCGTGTCCATTACTTATCATTTTTAATAAGCTCGTTGACTAATATTAATAAGACGCGAGCCTTGGCTCGCGTCATATAATTTTAATCAAGACGTTTATTAAAAGTAATAAAACCGTCATGTTATCATGTTGACTACAGCTGTTTCTCATAGCTATATTTACGGCACGTAGACTTAATGCATGTCGACAACAGTGTCATATTATTTTGATCATAGTCATACGCCATGTAACGCAGCATGTGATTAGGGTCAAAACTATTTACAAAGTTGCCTTTCGGCGCCTCAGGCAAGTGTGGAGTGAAGTCAGTTTATCTGGATAATTTTAAATCCGATTCAAGTAATTCTTTATTTGGTCACACGAGTAGTTATGTTTTACCTGGATTGAACTACTCAACCATTTAAATCTAGGTCATATAAGAGTTTGAAAAGGTTTAACAAAATTAAAAACCGTTTCACTAATGACGCAAAACGCGCATCGCAAACAGTTTGGATTCCGATTAGACGTAGCGTACATGTATATTGAAATAATGTCATCCATACTGCCTCATATATAACTTTGAGGCGATATAACATAACATATTATTGAAGCAGACCTATGACCTACTATAATTTTGACGATGACAGGGCTAAGAACAACAGTTCATTATCCGTTCGAATAAATATTAAGCCACCGAAACGCCGTACACATTTTTACACAAGTGTTTGATTGGGCATTGTTCATTATAATTGGCAGAATTTGAAATAATTTAACTCCAATGAGATTAAATCATACTGAAAACGATCTCAATTCATTAAAATATCATGAAATAAGTAAATTGAGTATTAAAAACAGATTTCGAAGCATTAATCGATAGTCGCCCGGATCTAACTTAGTTAAACAGGAAGAAAATTGTACAAAATGAACATCATTTATGTTATTTACCGACGTGTTCTATTCTGAAAAAACAGTATATGTATACATGTACATGTTTACTGAAATCATTGCACGCCATTACTATTGGTCTCCTTGGGGAGTCTTCTGATCAATGTCTGCATTGTTTTTCCCACTTTCCATATCTGAAATATTATTTATTAGAAACATGCATAAAAACCACCATAGACTTGACATTTTAAGTGGAAAATTAATAGGACATGAATCAGCATGAAAGAGTGACGTCAATAGGACTCATTGCCCAGCCGAAATACGTTGGCATTTGTATAGTCCGGACACATTTACCTGAAGTTGGTGACCTCTATTAGCATAAATTCACACTTCGTTGCTTTTCTAAATATCATTTCAAAGAGAACGAGCATTGTAACTACACCGATATCGAGGAAGTATATTATTGCCAGGTTCCACAAATATTGACAAGTATTTAGCTCAAGTTGTAAAGAAGACGACTATACATATTTTCCGTTCGAATCCCATGCAATACTCACATACTTTTTTTCATTTTTTCATTTACCTTTATATACTGTTTCTTTTAAGTATACATACACCATTTATTTCATTTCGAACTTTTTTTTTATCATAGCGCCTATGTGGTGTATAAAATAAAATTTATAATATAAAAAAGTATTTTCCTCAATCGGGATTAGAACCCCGAACCTCGCCGTTACAAATCCTTCGCACTAACGACGTACCTATGAGAGATACGTTACGTCAAAGGCTTGTCAAATAGGTATTTATAGGGAACTGACCGGAGTCGAAGGTGAGGGCATCGCTGATCTTACGTGAATTAAAACTCACTCTAAAACGCAACATTATACTTTTTAGTAGAAACAACCTCGGGAATGGTATTGTATCAACAACTTCAACTTTTTCAACTTGCTCAAATAGGAGTTTTTATCCGCTGAAGATCACAATTGTAACAAGATAAACGTAAAATTTTAACCGAACCTTCCCGACAGTATACGGAGAGGTGTCGATTATTGATTTATATTGCGTCATCTCACTTTAATTTATTCATGCATAAAGTTCAGCGTCAGGTAAATATGATCGGACTATAGACAGTTATGATATAATTGAGTCGTGCCATGACAAAACCAGCCTTATTGCATTGCAAAATTATACAGACCAGGCACCGTTAGGCTTTGTATATGAGTTTGGTCTACACTGCCAAATACCGTATACGAGGGGTGTTTCATAATTAATGCAACTCCATTTATAACTTCGATATAATAATTGTAATATGCATGTGTACTGTTCTCTTTTCCAGTCCTACGTCACACACCCTTCATTCGGCATCCCTCAGTTTGGTTAACACTTAGAGAGCACGCGCACTCTGAGAATCTACATAAGCTAGTTTTCTCCGAGTAGGACCGAGAGTATGCGTAAGACATAAAATACCCGGATGACTGGAAAGGGAATATCGTTGGAAAGGGCAATTCCTCACCTACACGATGGTATAATGCATGATAAGACCACATTACAGGGATACATCACAATACTTATCTAAAAGACCCCTTCTCAAGGGCACTAGAACATAACACTTTTCAGACATTACTTATTGACCTAATAACTGTTTTTAAATTAAAATTTCCATACTTTGTTTTTGAAATATATCAGTTTATGTCTGAATTTTAATATAAATAAGATTTTATTAAAATTAAAAGGCTCAGCTGTTTTAAATCTCATTTTTAAAAAAAAATAAAATTTCTCATTTTACAAATGAAAAAAGTTGATATGAATTTTCGAACGCTATGAAATTTTTCTAGATTCGTATATCTATAATTTGATTTTAAAACATGAACATCTACTCCAATTGCTTCAATTTTAGCCTGGTTTGATATAACAAAATGTGTTCTAAGTTTGAACAAAACCTCTTGAACATAACAGTAGTGTCATTTTTTATGATATTTTCAGTACGAGTTAAATATTTCCTATATTTTTGTCATTTTATGAAATAATACACACTTTTTTATAGCGTAATGTGTGTATTATTGTCTGAATTAATTTGACTGAAATTGTCATAAAAAAATTTCAAATAATGAAACCTTTATGGTAATTATAGTATCAAAATTTATTTGAAACATTACCTCAAACATACACAAAAACGGTCCAGTACCCTTGACTTTGGGTCATTTAAGCTCGTGGTGTGACTTATCTAGTTATGTGATCTTACTGTGCATTATACCATAGTGTAGACGAAGAATGGCTCTTTTGAATCATATATCACGCATGCATTTTGCACTGATATTAATAAAGTTATTGATCTAGTTGCATTAATTATGAAACACCCCTCGTATTATACAGCTACATAAAATGCCTTATATGCATGTGTGTGTCAAACAGTGTAGATCAAGACAAGCCGCGACGGCTGGCCTTGATTTATACGTTTTGAAATACAATAAAGCACGTTTTGTCATGGCGCGGTTTATATGTTGTAAGTACCAGTCTATTGGTGTTTGATTAGTAACAAACGATTTCGTTTCCTACAATCGATAGTCCGTCAGTCAAAATGTATTGGGTGTAAATTTGACAAGTATCTTAAAGCAAAAATAATATTATTCAACCCAAATAATTATATGTATCCCATTTGCCCGCCAAGTGTTAATTGAAGATTCGTGTGAGTTAGCAGTGTGGCTGCCTATTGTAGGGCTCATTTAATGCAGCAAACTTCAATACCATTATTGTTGCATTACTGCTACATGTACCTAGCATAAATTGCAACGCTACCACTTCCAAGTTTTATCGTCTGCTTTGACCCTCTTACCGCCAAAATATCGTCTGCATTGGTAGTGTCATCTGCAATATTTTTACAGTCAGATGTAGGACTGTTCTGACTGTAAAAATGTTGATACAAGTGTCAAACAGTTTGGATCTTGATCAGACGCCGCTTAACGCGGCGTCTGATCAAGATCCAAACTGTTTGCAAAGTCGCCTTTTGGCGCCGTTGGCACTGAAAGAGTCAATATTGCAGTAAGTTGACACCTCATGAATAATTGCCATTTCAATACAGTGGAGAATCTGTTATTCTTTCCCAATAAACGCGTTTACGCTAAAACTATTATTTGCAGTGCAAACAGTTTGGAGCCAGATCAGACGCCGGATAACCCGGCGTCTGATCAGGCTCCAAACTGTTTGCCACCAAGATAAACAAGAATTATCGGAATTGTCCAAAAGTTGTTCTTTTCTACGTTTTAGTGCTTTGCGTTTGCGTACGTTTGCGTTTAAACGGGAAAGAATAACAGATTCTCCACTGTACCTTTTAACCCTTTCACTGTCAAAGGTGCGAAACAGCGCCGTTATAAACAGTTTGCATCCTGATCAGACGCTGCGTAGCGATCATTCGTCGAAAAATTCGCCAATCACACTGCCTTAATTTTAACCTTGAAACGATATTACTGACAACAATATTGCAGCAGACGACAATATGACGGTGAAGGGGTATAACCCTCAATATAAAATTTACAGTGAAAGGGTTAAAATACAGCTCTTCCTTATCCAGAAACACTTACAATGTATCCGATTAACCAAAATACGGACAACTTTTTTTACCCCAATGATTTGCACGATTGTCAAAGAAATGCAGCAGTGTTAACATTCTTATAACATTGTTTTGTCATGATGAAAACTGCCATATCCACACGAAGCAATTAGCAAAAATAGCATGACTAATAAGGAAAATGAACAGAAGAAAATAAATGTTTTTCCTTAATAATGGCGTTTAATCCTGAAATTGTATGTGTATTGCAAAGAGTTTGGAGCCTAATCAGACGCCGGATAATCCGGCGTCTGATTAGGCTCCAAACTGTTTGCAATTTTATAGCCGAAACACTCAAGACGCTCTCATGTTTTTCAATGGTATACATTGTACATTGCATTTGTGTTCAGATACAGTGGATAATCTGTTATTCTTTCCCAATAAACGCGTTTACGCTAAAACTATTATTTGCAGTGCAAACAGTTTGGAGCCAGATCAGACGCCGGGTAACCCGGCGTCTGATCAGGCTCCAAACTGTTCGCCACCAAGATAAAAAAGAATTATCAGAATTGTCCAAAAATTGTTCTTTTCTACGTTTTAGTGCTTTGCGTTTGCGTACGTTTGCGTTTAAACGGGAAAGAATAACAGATTCTCCACTGTACGTTTCAACGGGGAATATAGCCTCTTCTCCACTGTAACTGGTTTTTTCCATCGTAACCGGAACTACCACCGCCTGACATTCATATGCGGGAGACATTTCGATAATAGAAAATGAGAAAAAACATACACTTGTGCGGAATGGGATTTATAAAAACTCGAAATCAATTAAGAGAACAAACAGATGGGAATTCAAATTTTATTCATTTGTACAGAGCTAAAATATTAGATCAAGTTCCGTAACTGATTAGATTAAATTGTAATGTTTGGATTACATGAACTTAAATGCATACAATGTCAGGCAAAGAGCGTGTGCGAAAACTCCGCCTTATCTAGATGGTATAGCCTTCAAGTATACGTAGGATTTAATTTTGTTAAACCTCTATCAGTGTTAAACAAAATGATATTAAAGCAAAGCCTCTTAATATTCTTTATACGCCATTCGACTACTGAAGAAAATACGTGCACGAACATGCACAATAAATCCTTTATAACATCCTTGCAAATAGTAGCCTAGAGAAGTCTGAAAATAAACAAGAATGCTCCTCCAGCAGCTTATACACCCATGTGTATACTGAAAACAGGCTATGGGACAAAGGATTGAACAATTCGAAAACAGGTTCTGCATTTTTGTATTTCTTTCAAGTCATACAGGATACATTTGGACGGCATGCAATTGTACCCACTGACAATGGATAGTTCGTTTTTTCAAATAAACAGTAGTCAAAGTTAAACTAGTTGTTTTCTCTTTACAATAATTTGCAAAATGACCAACAGTGCAGATGATTCATGTAAGATATAAGCCTACACTGTTTGCATCGGACCATTGGTCCATTTAAAAGTACACTTTTTGTTAAGGACACGTTTCTCGCCGCTATTCTTTAATGGTTTAAAGGCGTTGTAAACATTCATGTTATGGTGCTTTCTAATTTACATTAATCGTTTTTGCAGCTGTTGCAAGCATGGCCATGGAATCAAGACCACATACATGTACATGTCTTCTTTTTATCCATTCTGCCAAGAACTAAAAGGATGGCAGGCCCATGCAATCCTTGCAACGAATGAGATTAGCCGAAATAATATTCCTGAAATCATCATCATCTCATCTCACCATCCCTCATCATCGCACCTGGTGCAATGCAAAAGTTTAATTTTTAACAACAATCAAACCAAATTCGTTATATATGTGCCACTGTAATAAACAGTAGTATTAAGACTTCACTATTAACCAATTTGTACCCACGACCCCATATATGGGACATAGGCAAACATTGTAGACCCTGATCAAACGCCGCATCATGCGGCGTCTGATCAGAGTCTACACTGTTTGCTGATAGGAATTTCAATATAAAACAAAATGAAAAGGAAAATTTTGACCAAGTATCCCTTTTTATAAAATATGGACTAATCCAATATAATTATAAACTTGGAATAATCCACTGGGTATAAATTGGTTACCTCTGTGAGTGTTGAAGCATGAACTAAACAACAATGGTCTACTTCGTGCTTTACTCTTTCTGGTATTTTACAAGTTATTGCTAAATATAAAAAGTGTGACCCTTGTTCGAAAGGCTCCTCTTGGAGTCCCTAAAATTAGTATACACGTTTTGCATTGGACATGTGTACTCTGTGTTTAAACATTCGCACAGAAGTTCAGTTTAAACCGTCACTTCCGTTTGACAAATATCATTTAGATACATTGACTTATTAAACAAAATCAACGACAAATGAGATCATACATCCACTACCACCTGCTCCCCAAAGCGTGTCATAAAAACTAAATATAACCATCATATACAGTGGGAAAAATGTGATTGTGGCTTGCATTGTAACTCTTTCGCTGCCAACTGCGTCAACAGGCGACTTTGAAAACAGATCAGACGCGGCGTAACCCAAACTGTTTGACACTCGTGTCGATATTTCTTCAGTCAAAAATGTTCTAAATCTGACTTGACAGAATATTGCAGACAACACTATGAATGTAGACGATAATTTGGCGGTGAGACGGTTAAATCAGATGGTAAACTTGGCAGTGAAAGAGTTAACCCTTTACCTTATAGCCTGTTTCTAGTTTTGAATACAGGTGACCACTTAAAGCAGGTTGAAAGTAAAACAGAATGTGCCTTAAGGCACATTCTGATTTACTTTCAGCCTGCTTTAAACTAAAATATGTTAGGCTATATAAAATATTTGTAATGGTAATGGTTCATGAGGTTATAAACTGGAACTATTTTCTTCAGCGGAGGAATAAATTTAATACGCTAAATGTCGCTTCTATGGGGGAAAGGGTTAAAGGAAACGCTATTGATCAACATACAGAAAATTGCAAACTATTGAAAAGGCATATAAGAAACGCAAGTCTTGTAATCTATGTGGCAAATATGGACTGATGAATGCAATAATAAGGATCCTGATGTGTTGCCGACTTTTACGACATCTGAACTTGATTCGTAGTTAATGTTACGCGAATAAAATCGCATACGGAAATCCAAGCAATTGAGAAACACTCCATTTGTTGTATAATCAGACATGTAAAATTTAATGCATAATTATGAATATACCCACACATAATCATTTTCTCCCTGAAACTTCAAATGTTTCAATCTAGTCAAGTTAAACTTTGACTCTTAGTGGCATTGCAGTTAGACAAACATTGCAAACCCTGATGAGAGGGCTTTTTTAGGAGTCCTCTGGTTTGGATTTTCACTGTTCGCAAGGGCCAAATATACTTTTTTTTTTTTACATGTACACTGTTTACAAAGGAAGCATATAACTCGGCGTCTGATTTTCATTTAATGTTTTTTCTGCAACGTAACTTCATACACCTTTGACAATGAGAGCATTTTGGAAGTTGGTATAAAATATCTTCTCTTGAACGATGTGCAATTAACCCGTTCACTCTCAATGTCGTCATCAAGCGCATTTGCAAACAGTTTTGATCCTGATCAGACACCGCGTAACGCGGCGTCAAATCAGGATCAAAACTGTTTGCCACTTGTTTTTGAAATTACGTCAGTTATACTGCCTTAAATCTAAATTTAAAACGATACTGCAGACAACAGTATTGAAGCAGACAACAATATGGCGGTGAAGGGGTAAAATCCTCGACAAAATGACCATGAACAGATTAAGAACATTTTGAGACTAATAACCCGTTGAACCCTTGTCACGAATATACAGTGGAGAATCTGTTATTCTTTCCCAATAAACGCGTTTATGCTAAAATTATTATTTGCAGTGCAAACAGTTTGGAGCCAGATCAGACGCCGGGTAACCCGGCGTCTGATCAGGCTCCAAACTGTTTGCCACCAAGATAAACAAGAATTATCAGAATTGTCCAAAAGTTGTTCTTTTTTACGTTTTAGTGCTTTGCGTTTGCGTACGTTTGCGTTTAAACGGGAAAGAATAACAGATTCTCCACTGTAACCCGTTGAACCCTTGTCACGAATATACGCGTTCTGTTTTAAATGGTGTACCTGTAACACAATTGTTCTATGCCAGCAGTGAAAGTCTTGATCAGGGTCTGCAATGTTTGTCATGATTTTGCAATATACAGTCGAACTTCGATATCTCGAACTCGCTTAACTCGAGATATCCGATAGTTCGAAACATGAATTTGCCTTATTTCAAGCTGGGTTTAGGTGAATGTACCCGTGTTTCAAAGTTAAAACGCGGCTAAGCCGCGTTTTAACTTTGAAATACAGGTATGTTCGACTTAAACGAGGTCGAGATATCGAAGTTCGACTGTATTGCAGAAACAGAGATTATATTGGAAACTGAAGTTTCAGGATTGAAAGGGTAAGGAGGGGTAGTTGCTTACTGCAGGACGACAACATTGGTACAGACAACGAATTGTTCGGTATTGTTTTCGTCTTCTATTTACCCATTTGCGTCCAGTGAATTCTTCCATGCTTATATATAGGAGAAGTCCATTCTTTATTAAAGGGACGCCTGATCTAAATTTACATTTCATTTTGTTTTATATTAAAATTGCTATCAACAAAATAATTTAGACTGTGATCAGACGACGCATTATGCTGCGTCTGATAAGCGTCTACATTGTGTTTCTATGGCACTTTTATGGGACTCTAAAAGGGATGCCTTGTCATTGTTATTTTGTTTTATTTTAACATTGCTTTCAACAAACAGTGTATATTCTTTTCAGACGCCGAATCATGCGGTGCCTTAACAGAGTAAACACCGTTTGCAAATTGCCTATGTCCTTTTCATGGGGCGATAGGCACAACTGGGTTAAGCTTTCAATTACCATAAAAGCAATATATCTATCGACTGTCACTGATGAGATGATTTAACGTAATATCAGATCATATGTTTCGTAAACAATTAACGTAAGCTGATGCACACGAACACGCGATGCAATTGTTTGACTACAACCTGAATTATATAGGTTTTCCTCAATAGCCATCACCTGTTCAGTTAACACCCGAGTAATAAAGAAAGGGCGCGCCATAAATCGATACACTCTATCAATAAACATTGTTTCTGTGTTATTTCCTGTTCTAAAGATGTAATAAGCAGCAAGTATGTAAACGGGAATAACACTGAAGGCTCATTTCATTTGGAGAGAAATTAAAGTAAATTCCAAAATGTATAATTAATTGAGTATGCTCCAAAACCTGTTTAACATTTTAACAGCTTCTTTGGCCATGTCATAGTTATTTTCAAAAATGTACTGAGGACATTTTGACATATCCTACTAACCGATACGTACGCCTTTTTATGACTTTAACTATTTTCCCCACTGAAGAAAATATTTGTTCCTTATACAATCATGAATATGCACCATAACAACAGTTCCTGTAGATAGTAGTTTAAAGCAGGCTGAAAGTAAAGAAGAATGCCCCTTACGCAACCATGTTTTCAATACTGGAACATACTGAGCTGGACAAGATTTTCAGAAAAAAAAAAGTGCAAATTTCGACCTCTGATCTGGATTCAAATTGTTGAAAAATGCTATTCTTGCACCGTGGGGTGTCTGATCTGAGTCTACACTGTTTGCGGATAGGAATTTCAATATAAAAACAAAAATGAAAATTTAGACTATGCACGTTATACATGAAATATTGATTAAACCAATATATTAGCATCGAAAAATCCACTTATCGTTATTTGATTTCAATCTCTGAAACAATGGTGTAGAAACAATTATTGAAGATAATCAGGTTGTGGTGAAAGAGTTAACCTTGTGAAAGACTTAACACTTTCTCTCTCAATGACGCCATTAAGCACGTTTGCAAACAGTTTGGGTCCTGATCAGACGCCGCGTAAAGCGGCGTCTGATCATGACCCAAACTGTTTGACACGTTTCGAAATTTCGTAAGTCATATTGCCTTAAATCTAACTTTGTAACGATATTGCTGACAACAATACTAAAGCAGACGATACTATGGCGGTGACGTGGTAAAAAACTCTCGAAAATTTTGATCATGAAAGGGCTAACACGAGATAGACTTACCTACGCTAGTGTTGAAACCTCCCAGATATTCCGATGTCATAAACTGTTGTGTGAGCGCTGTTTTACCCACTCCGGGGGAGCCGATCACTAAACCTCGTGAAGGAATACATAATGCTTGTGGTTGTGACCCAGGGCTCGTGCCCACACTGTCACGTGACAATGAACTCGACGTTTTTGACGACGGAGACAATGGCATATTAAACTCTCCGTCGGACGATATAACACTGTTGACACTGCGGGATCTTAATGAATCTCCCTTGTCAACGATTACCCCCTTGGAACTTATTTTGAAAGAACGTAGGGTGTACGTCTCTATATCGGGATCCAGATGAAGACCAAGATGGGAGCGCAACAAATTTGGTTTCTTGAAAGTGTTTCTCGTTGGCATACTACTTGTTCGTGGTCTGATGTCGTCATCAAACATAGTGTCGACCAGCAACTCGTTTGTCTTTCCAAACGACGACGATCTTGTCATTTTGAATGGCTTCATACTTTCTTTTCTGATATTAGATTATAAAGATAAAATAACAAGCAGTGAATGTTTAAATGCCTCTTACTGTCATGTGCTACTTAAAGATAAAATGTGCTTTCTTCACTACACGAAAAAAAGTTCTAGTTCATGTTGTATCCAAATGGTTATATAACTCAGTGCATCATCTAATTCACTGTAATAAAATAATTCCAGATCTTACAATTGTATGTGTAAAAATGTTGTTTGGTATGTATTTCTTTCGCAAATGTTATATTGTGTTTTTCCCCTTCTCATTGCCGTTAGCGAATAAGTCGACATTACAAATACAGTGGAGAAAACGTTATTCTTTCCCAATAAACGCATTTACGCTAAAACTATTATTTACCGTGCAAACAGTTTGGACCCAGATCAGACGCCGGGTAACCCGGCGTCTGACCAGGCACCAAACTGTTTGCCACTCAGTTTAAAGTAAATAGTGAGACATTTCAAAAACTTGTTTTTTTCTACGTTTTAGTGCTTTGCGTTTGCGTACGTTCGCGTTTAAACGGGAAAGAATAACGTTTTCTCCACTGTAGGTTTTATTGAGATCAGACACCGTCTATCATGGCATATGATCAGCGTGTAACTGTTGAACACTGGTACAGTGGAGAATCTGTTATTCTTTCCCGTTTAAACGCAAACGTACGCAAACGCAAAACACTAAAACGTAGAAAAGTACAACATTTGGACAATTCTGATAATTCATCTTTATCTTGGTGGCAAAAAGTTTGGAGCCTGATCAGACGCCGGGTTACCCGGCGTCTGATCCGGCTCCAAGCTGTTTGTAACGGAAAATAATAGTTTTAGCGTAAACGCGTTTATTGGGAAAGAATAACGTTTTATCCACTGTACCAACAATTTAAAACTAATTGAATAAGGCAAACAATTGCAGAGGACTTATTTTACCAGTCGATATTTTGTTTAAAGAAAGGGTTATACCGGACGATTACATTTTGTGATGAAAATATATCACTTACAATGAAATAGCAAGGCTAGCTTTAATTATTTTATCTGATCTTTTGGTTTCATATTTGAATATAATCAATACGACTGATTTTTTTATACGAATGCAAAACAGAAAGTAGATTGATTAGACCCCGTGTTTCTGCCTTTTTATATAGATATTTAGTATAAGCGAATTCGACAAAATTCACCAATGGCATTGGAATTATTTGAACATATTGACATTTGTATTTCCTTGTTTGATTTTCTTAACACTACATGTATATAGACACTATTCAACTTTTTCTAATCGGCGAAGCAACATTTTTGTTTCCAAACAAATGAATTGAGCTATTTCGACGCATTTATATGAATATGATACACATTTATAAGAATGCCAAACAACTTGTGACATATATCAGATTCCGTGTTACTTGACCTCTGATACATGTATATATCTAAACTGTTTGCAATTGCTGGGAAGCCGCCATTCTTACTAAAACTTGTCATAGCTTTTGATATAAACAACTGTTGCGCGAACATGTTTTATAACCCATTACCAGCTTTTTATCACACTTTTAATTCATCACAATTACACAGCCACCATTTCCCTTGCTCCACTATAGCTTAAACACAATAGTATCCGGATTATCAATGTTTCATAGAGTAATCAGGTTCACTCTCAAAACAGAACTGTCACGGAAAACCAACAAATCAATGTTTTAGTATCCAGGCGTTACGCAGTCATAGATACCGTTCAGCACAACCTTATGCAAGCATATGGAGATTGTTCTAAATACTTCAAAATGTTTCGATCCAGATGACACGCGATGCCGATGCAATCGGCGTCTCATCGGGATCCAAACTGTTTGAAACGAAGATGAAATACACTGAACTTAATTTAAATACATCGACTCTTAGTGATTTTACAAACAATAATTGTTGCACAAGACGATTGCATAGCGAGCTGATGGTTTAATACGAAACCCCAGTGACTAACGCGTCAAAATGTCAACATTTACCAGCGGTTGTCGCTGTAGTAACGTCGACTTTGCTTCTCTATAGACTGCGAGAACCATTACCTTCAATCAGTTTTAAAACACCAATGGGAACATCGTCAGCGTTGATATCAGTTAACACTTCTTTTAGAGATGTGATATTTTTCAATAGGCAACTGGGATTACATAAATAATGCAGAGTTCTAAAAGAGGATGGAAACGGTTGTGTAACTGTATTGACATTCACAAGAAGCTTTGATTATGGACAAACATCGAGTCACTCGGCGTCTGATCAAATTCCACATCGTTTGTATACATTGAAGTGTGGACAGGTGTTGTACATATACAGTGGAGAATCTGTTATTCTTTCCCGTTTAAACGCAAACGTACGCAAACGCAAAGCATTAAAACGTAGAAAAGAACAACTTTTTGACAATTCTGATAATTCTTGTTTATCTTGGTGGCAAACAGTTTGGAGCCTGATCAGACGCCGGGTTACCCGGCGTCTGATCTGGCTCCAAACTGTTTGCACTGCAAATAATAGTTTTAGCGTAAACGCGTTTATTGGGAAAGAATAACAGATTATCCACTGTACATAATAAACCAGCATGTGATTGTCAATGTGTACACTACTTTATAAATTAATAGTAATAGAGAATAATTTAGATTTATTTGACTGGAATTTAGTGTTTGTATTGGTTTTCTACATAATTTGTTATAGTCTGTTATATTTCAATATGAGACATTCTGTTTGTGGTGGAATTAAAATGCTGAAATGCTCCTTAGATGAAGCAAAACTTAATTCACATCACCTAATTTGGAAAAAATAAAACAGTGTTTGGAATAATTTGTTTGCTTTGAAAACAACAATGTTTGACAAACAAAAAATGTAGAAAATGCATTAATTTCAATTCACAGAACTATATATAAACTGATCTATTCTTGTTTTGTTTTCAAACCAAATTATTTTGAATAACAATATGAGAGAGGTAAATAAGTATATTTGCGTCATTGACCGCCACACAGGTGCAAACACCAGAAAACTATATGCGAAGCGGATGTTTCTGGCAACTATTGAACATTAGGGAATTCGTTATTAGTTTCCTTTTAACTCTTTCACGATCAAACTTATCGAGGAAACCCCTTCACCGCCATATTGTCAGCTGCTTCTATAGTTTAGTCTGCAATATTGTTTCAAGGTGGCAAACGATTTAGAGCTGCATTAGACGCTTAATTAGTGACTGATTCGGCTCTAAACTGTTTAGAATGGGCGTCATTGTGAAAAAAATAGCATGTCTTTCTCACTGCCGTCCCGATTTGTCACTCTTTGAACTTACAGTTTACATGTTCTTGACAACACATTATCAGTGCATTACACAGTTTGGATCTAGTGAGACGTCTAGGTAGTAAATGTTATAAACATGTTTTCCAACATCATGTAGAAGGTTAAATTAATTGCCAGAAACATTTTATTTCTAGGATTTTGTAGTTGATTAATTCTGATGAACGTCGCGTATTGTGTGATATAACCAATATCCATTTATTGAGATTTTCTGTGCAAGTACGTTATCAACATTGATCCGTACAAACAGTGCAGATCCTGATCAGAGGGGTCGTTTAAGAGCCCTCTGAGCTGGGTCTACACTGCTTGCATAGGACAAAGAATACTAAATATATTTGCAAATGACCAGTATACTTGTTAATGGCGTTCAGTTGTTTGACAATAAAACAAAAAGATTGGTAATAGATACTGAATTTAGACATAGTTATCAAACGGATTAATTCTAAACTACTAAGAGTGTTGCTAAGAAACGTGCTGTTTTTTTTTGGATGGTTTTATAGATTTAAGAAATACAGTGTTCCCTCTCTACAACGGCCCTCCCAACAACGACTCCCTCCTTACAACGACTCTTACGGCTGTTCCCAAACAAGACAAAATGTTTAACACTTTAACTGCTGCAATACCGTCTGCTTCAAATTGTCGTCTGCTGTTGTTTCTCAAAATTACATATTGATGGAATAAATATAATGACGGGTGACAAACAGCTTGAATCCAGACCAGACGCCGCGTAACGCGGCGTCTGATCTGGATTCAAGCTGTTTGCAGATGTAAGCCAATTTCCCTCCCTGTAACAACTCCCTCTGAACAACGCACACAATCTTTGTCTCCCATTGGGTGTCGTTGTAGAGAGGGAGCGCTGTATCTCATTGTAATGATAAACGTGTTAACGTTGTGTATTTAAACAAGAGTGCTTGCCCTTAGACATGCACGTCATATAGCGTCGGAAAGATTAACTCTTTCACTGCCATTGGCGCTAAAAAGCAACATTGCAAACATATTAGATCCTGATCAGACACCGCGTTACGCGGCGTCTGATCGGGATCCAAACTGATTGACATTCGTATCGATATGTTTTAAGTCATACTGCATCATGTCCTACTTTGAAACGATCTTTCAAACATCAACATTATGGTAGACCACAACCAAACAGTGAAGGGGTAAAATAACAAGATAGTTTGGCAGCAAATGAGTTAAACCCATGCATAGCTTCAGATAGGTTTGATTTTTCAAATATTAACTCATTTGAATATTTATTTGAGCCAAAATACCAAATATTAAATGAAGACGACAATTTACGAGCAGACGATAATATTGTTAAAGAGTTAAAACAATATATTTAGATTAGTGCAGTTTTTACAAAATATTACTTTTCCGAATGAGACAGATACAGTGGAGAAAACGTTATTCTTTCCCGTTTAAACGCAAACGAAATGCAAACGCACATCGCTAATGTAGGTAATTACCATTTTTGACATTTCTAATTATTGTTTTTTAATTTGAGTGGCAAACAGTTTGGAGCCTGATCAGACGCCGGGTTACCCGGCGTCTGATCTGGCTCCAAACTGTTTGCAATTGAAATAATAGTTTTAGCGTAAACGCGTTTATTGGGAAAGAATAACGTTTTCTCCACAGTACACCAGGTACGAGCGTGATGAGATAGCAATCTGTTTCCGTTAGCATATGGAAATGATGCCCTCTGCAAATGGTTTCGACTGCAATTGATTTTGTCTGCAAAACAATCACAGTGCTTTTTATCTGTATTGTCTTTGAGAATGTATCATCAGAGTGTGGAACACTTTGGATGCAGATGAGACGCCGAGTTTCTCTGCATCGTCTCGGGATCAAAACTGTTCTCAAAATTATCGCAAGTTCCCCAATAGAAAAAAACACTTCAAGTTTTTTTCACAGTGACAATTCTGTGTGTGCATGACAACTTTTTTTAACAAGCAATACCATTGAGTGTTACAAGATATTATTATATACCTATTCTAAAAACAAGCGAATACAGGCCCAACAATATTTTTCCGTATCAGATGGTCCGTATCAGATGGCATATTATGCTACCCAATGTTGACGTCACTGCTTTTATGCAACATCAGTTGTACACGATCTATTAATATAAAGAAGCGTTGCGCGTGACGTTTCGGAGTTCCAGGTCCGATGCTATTTTTAAAAAAAGTTGAAACTAAGAATTGGTCAACTTTGAATAGTTCATTCCATTTTAAGCGTGAATAACCCACAACACCCCTTTTACTAATGTTTTGCTTCAAAGGATTAAGCTTAAAACAGTTCAACTCATGGTCTGAAACGCTTTTAAAAATGACCGTTATTTGCAAAACGCCACTGCTTAAATAACGGATACAATCGAGAACAAAGAAATACGTCATAAAAAATGACGTAATTTGTTGGTTGTCACATGACTTCCATAAACAGTTTTGCATAGAAGATCTAGTCCCAAACAATTTAGGTATATAATAAAAGGAACATCACCACAGTGTGTGATCCGGGGACTTGTATCAGTTCGAGTTGGTTGACGTGTAATCCAGATCACACTCGAGGCTGCGCCTCTCGTGAGATCTGGATTACACAACCAACTCGAACTGATACAAGACCCCGGATCACACACTGTGGTGATATTCCGTTTATACTATAGTGAAAGAATAAGAATGTTGCACTCTAAATTTGACGTTAAAGGATTATATACATGTAACATGTTTTTCCTTTCTTGCAGAGTGGAGCCGTAAGCGTTTAAGAGCTATATTGCAACATGGGAGTTAGGGTAAAGTTTCCAATAATGTATCATAAAACTCCAATATATTTCCAGGAAATACAGCGATGTAATACCTAGGGGTGGTCTTTATTAACAAGCGAGTCATGTTTTATCTGTCATATGCTAAAACAAAAACCCTAAACTATTTTAAGAGGACTTTTAATATCCATACAAACAAACTATAGGGACAAATTATTTGCATTTTCCTTTAGTTTTCAAAACAGATAACACAATTACTTCTTATAACGCTTAAAACTGTCTAAAACTTTTACTAAAATCAAAATGAATATGACTTAACTTTTTTGTAAATAATGAATCGCCATTTTAGAGGAAGACAAAACGATAGCCATCAAGAAAATAAATCATTAAAATGGCATGTGAACACAAAATTAATTGTTAAGGCTATTTAGCATATATACACGTGTAAACCTTGCCAGATGAACACTCTGGTCAGTTTTTGCACTGTTTGTCAAATAGCAAAATACTGAAAATGACAACCCCTTTATAATATGTCGTCAAAAATGAACTCGACGCAATTAGAAACCTGCAATTACCGTTGAAAGTTACGACGGTAGAAGAGTTAAAGATGTAAAACATAGTCTGGTTCTGGAAATACTGAGGTGTATGCGTTTGTGTAAGTTAGTTTACATTACAATTCAGGGACTCTAACTTCGTATGACAAATATTGTCGCTAGTCAGATTCTAAAAGTTACAATAACACATGTATTTTTTATTTCTGTTTCTAATCATGTCGTGTGCCATCTCTTTGAATACGTCTTGAAAAGACGATTCGAAAGAGATGTCACAAAACAAAATTAGATGAAGAAATCTGAAATAAGATGTATTTAAAAGTTTTGCCTTATACGACAGTTTACAACAAAAGAGTAATTAACCATCATTACAACGTCATTGAACATCTGCAGCATTTCCCTGAAGTGTATTTGCTTAAGTTTATATCACCAATATGTCACACGGAGTAAGATAAAATGTAGATAGAAAAACAACAATAACATTTCGAGACTCTTTAGGATTAATTGTCAGATGAGTTCTCAATCTGAAGCAAGCCCAGACGCCGAGTTATTCAGCGTCTGATTTGGCTCGAAACTATTTGCAGTTGATCAAAAGTTTTAGCATTAACACTTCTTCACCTTCTCTATTGTAATAGGCCAGATTTATTTAGCTGGCAGCGCGGAGCTAACCTTTGGACACGATAAAAATAAGTTGCATATGATTTTAGGGGTGATAGCTATCGTTCCTTATTTTCCGATACTGCAACATGGAGAAACACTTGGGCGTGCAGCCATATCCACGTGAAAAAGCCATGTACAGTACTCCTTCTCTACAACAACACCCAGTGGAAACAAAAAGCGCGTATGGTGTTTGGAGGAGTTGTTATAGTGAGGAAAATTAACACTTGGCTTCCATTTGCAAACAGCTTGAATCCAGATCAGACGCCGCGTAACGCGGCGTCTGATCTTGATTCAAGCTGTTTGTCACTCCTCATTATATTCATTCTGACACAATGTCCACTAACATGTAACGTTGAGAAAAAAAGGCAGACGCCAACGGTAAATTCCGATAACAAAACGAACGTGCTGCCGCCCCCAAAAGTTGAAATGCAAAGGGCCTCATTGAAACTCAACCCTGCCACGTCAAACAGATCGGCCTATAAACCAAAAACCGCCAGCTCAAAAGGTTACACTGTTGCCTCTAATGTCCTAAATCACAAACCAAATGTCATCTCAGAAATTAATTCAATTCAATCCCGATGGGTTTCTTGCATGATCGAAAGTGTTATGTTTTAGAAAAGAATTCAGGTTTATGAAATCAAGTTACATTTTCAAAGAAGGTTTAAAGCATTATAAAAACGAGAGAATAATCCCCAACAATGTTTCTCATAGTGAACCCTTTCACTCTCAATGACGCTTAAAAGCGCGTTTGCTTACAGTTTTGATCCTGCTCAGACGCTGCGTTGCAGCGTCTTATCATGATTTAAACTGTTTGAGACTCGTTTTGAATTGACTTCAGTCTAACTGCCTCATTTTCTTAACTTTGAAACAACATTGCAGCAACAACATTGAAGCAGACAACAATGCAACGGTGAAGGGGTAAAACTTTCCCAAGAGATTTGGCAGTGAATGGGTCAACGTATCAGCTTATTCTTGAAGACAATGTAGTCCGAATGTCAACAGTTTGTAGTCAGATGTGATTTCCTAAAGGGTATCAAAATACATTCAGTACAAATCGCCGATTTGCTATGATGTGTCGAATATTATAATATTTACACTCGTGTAATCGATAGTCTATAGGGACTGTGTAACAGCATTTCTAGGAAACGAAGAGATTAAATCTTAGACATTTAATTTAGAACTTTTCTATTAGCAAACAAACAAATTGCTTCTATTAACCCGTTACCCCATAAATACACCCTTTTACGCCTTTATTTATTCATCCATTGATGAAAATAGTTCCAATTCACACAATTATGAATATGTACCTTAAGAAATATTTTCTATATTCTAGCAGATTTTTGCTTAAAACAGTCTATAATTAAAGCAGAATGCGCCCTAAGGCGCATTCTGCTTTACTTTCAACCTGTTTAAGTAGTGCATGTTTTTAAAACTAGAACAGTCTATGATAGTTAATATCAGTTATGCAGCGCTTAATATTTACATTCAACCTGTAAAGTCTCTATGTAATCGTATTAAAAATATGCAGGTCAATTCTCGATGAACCTACGAATCGAATCCGGTTCCAGCCAGTTAGAAAGAGGGCGGAGTCTCCGCCGCGAAGAAAATCTTCCATACGGCGGAGAGATACCGACCAAGTTAGGATCTACTTTTAGATTAGCCGTTCGGGTATCTCGAAACCCCTATTTAAAGTCACAGACAGTTCAATTAAAATCAAATTGCGATAAAAAAAATTAAATGCTGTTTTTAAGGGAGGTTATCATATTACGCTCCGTCATTAAAGTTGTACGCGTTCTCTCCCTTCTCCGAGTGTTCTATTTATAGATTAGACAAGTTGTCTTCCAATTACGGTTTGAAATTGACAAGTTCAAACAATTTGTTCACCAGAATTACATAGGAAAGTCGCTCAAACATAAAGCAAAATAATGCATTCACACTTACTAAATTGGTAACGTAATGTTCCGTTATGACATATTGAAACTAGCCTATGTGTATCGGATATGCCACGGATGGCCGCGGGTGTGTGTACACGCTGACTGTGTAGTCGCATTTCAGCGTTGCTATTCGCGTTGCTATGTGTAAAGCGTGTATAAAAACTTGCGCCACCTAATTGTTTAAAATATGCTTTGATAATAGATATTCAGATTGAAATTTTTGTTTTAGTTTCTTACGAGCGTTCTTAAAGCACAGCGAGAAAGTTTAGTGCGTAAAAATCCTGAAATTATTATGCAAATACAGTACATGTAGTAAGGACTACTTTTGACACCATATTTAGAAACTGGAATGGCTATTACATCGATATTACATCTATCAAACCCATTTGGCCGGTATATGGTATATTCATATACATGAAAACAAATCTGGTCAAACTACACATTAAATGGATGACAGAAAATAAAAATATAAATATAAGGAATAAACAACATCTTTTTGCCGCTCATGACGGTATGACTACATTAGCTTCGGGGGGTAAATTACCCCCTGCGAAGCTAATGTAGTCATACCGTCATGAACGTCAAAAAGATGTTGTTTATTCCTATAATGTACCTGATAAGGAAAATACAGTGCCATAAAAAATCATATTTGACTAGGCTTCTTCTCCTCGTCCAATATAAACATTTTATGACACTGTTTATTCCATATAAGGTACATGTACACTTAGCATGGCATAACATATATATCTTACTGACACAACTTTGATTTGATTTGATTGCATCATAATGTATTCTTTTTCATTTTTTGCGGCGTTATTTACCACCTGTAAACGTCGTGTCTTTTCGTCACGTCGTTATTGTAAACGTGTATATGTACATGTAAAACCAGCAGTAAAAATAAAAGTAAAGCAGACACAACGATTTTCGACTCGTCTTCCACTCCTTTTTACCTACACGACTTTTAATAGAAAAGAGAAATTATAATTTTAATCAAATGTCGTTTATTTATATATTTTTTATCATTTTAGAAACAAATGATGTTTATAGTTCAATGCCAATAGAGCATGAATTATATATATGCATTTTTAAACCAATTTTAGGATAAACATAAATGATAATCATAACTTGGAGAAAAGCATTTGTCTGTCAAGCAAGGGAAGTAACTCTTGCAAAGACCTAAGGTTTTAAGAATCCAATGTGGACTTTACTAACCACATATGGTCTTTATTGGGTTTTCACGTATACTGATCCCGGGCACTTTACATCTGCTCGCCATTTTAACTGTTTGTAATCAGGTTGTTCAATCATCAAAATTACGGTAAAAAACTTGCAATATTTGTTGTACATTTTCATGAACTTTGTTTGAGTTTTAACAATTTGTTCAGGCATATTTGTGATGCGTTTGACATGAGTCTGATATCAATGTCAAGCCTTTGATTGGCCAAATTTGATTAGGTAAGTTGTAACATTGTAATTAACCCTTTCACTCTTAATGACGTCATAAAGCGCATTTGCAAACAAATTTGATCCTGATCAGACACCGCCCACGCGGCGTCTGATCATAATCAAAATTGTTTGCCAATGGTTTTTATTATTATTGTTATTATTATTATACCAGATTTATATAGCGCTCTTTTCACACAGGAGTAGTGCGTTCAAAAGCGCTTCACGTGAAGTTACACAAATGTACCTACACACAAGAAAAGACAAAATAACTACAATATGATCTAAAATAAACATGAATTAACATATAAAAGACAGCCTCCAAAATGGCGATCACATTACTCCCATCAATCAGCAATGAAGCAACCAGCTTCTGATTGTCGACCGATAGAAACAATAGTAGAGCGCCCAAATGCAGGCCGCCAGGAAAAGACAAATAACTACAATTAGATATAAAATAAACAAAATAAACGTACAAAAGACAGCCCCCAAAATGGCGATCACGTTACCCCATCAATCAAGAGCAACGAAACAAATGGCTTCTTTATGCGGACTGATAGAAATAACAGTAGAACGCCCAATGAAGGCCACTAAACATACAGAAGACAGCCCCCAAAACGGCGATTACACTACCTCAACAATCGAGAGCAACGAAGCAAATGGCTTCTTTATGCAGACTGATAGAAATAATAACAGAACGCCCAATGCAGGCCGCCCAATGTAACATATCTAGGAAAAATAGCATGCGACAATAACTAAAATTTCTATAAGAGACCGAAAACCAGATAATAATCCAGAAACTCCCATTTGAAAATATGTCAGTTATACAGCCTTTAATCTTAGTTTGAAACGATAGTGCAGACAACACTATTGAAGCAGACGGCAAAAAGCCAATGAAGGGGTAAACAATTCACTATAAATTTGATCAAGAAAGGGTTAAACATCTTCTGGACCAAATAAAGGGCTAATAATGATAAGTAATCTATTGCATCGGTAGTGGTTAGCCGTTCAAGAGTTGACCCTAGAAGAAGAAAGACGGTCACTATTTATATGATAAATAGTGCAACCAATGGGTCGATGCACTTTGCCAGATATAACACTATCTGGATTGTACCCTTCCTGAAACCACACAGGATCTCACAATAATTGTTGTGTCGCGGTAACAGTGGTCAGATAATGACAGTGTTCATTTAATGATACACTTAAGCGTACAACTCTTAAAGGCAATACAGTGATTCCTCCAAATAATGACCCTCCGAACAACAATTCCCTCCTAACAACGACAATTGCCGCTGTTCGCCAAACAAGACAATCATTGCTACAGTGGAGAATCTGTTATTCTTTCCCGTTTAAACGCAAACGTACGCAAACGCAAAACACTAAAACGTAGAAAAGAACAACTTTTGGACAATTCTGATAATTCTTGTTTATCTTGGTGGCAAACAGTTTGGAGCCTGATCAGACGCCGGCTTACGTGGCGTCTGATCTGGCTCCAAACTGTTTGCACTGCAAATAATAGTTTTAGCGTAAACGCGTTTATTGGGAAAGAATAACAGATTCTCCACTGTAACACGTTCACTGCTGCACAATCGTCTACTTACAATTGTCGTCTGCTGTTTTTCTCAAAATTACATATAAGTGGACATTTTGACAGAAGAAATATAATGACGAGTGACAAACAGCTTGAATTTAGATCAGACGCCGCGTTCAAGGTGTTTGCAACTATAGGCAAATTCCTAAGTTTCCCTCCCTACAGCAATTCCCTCCGAGCAACACACACAATGTTGGTCTCCCATTTAGTGTTTTTGTAGAGAGGGGGCACTGTAGTTGATAGAAACAACTATTCGATGTATGCTACACCAAATCTTGCCGACACTAAACAACATAATTTTGTGTTTCATAGTGTTATATTGTGTTCCAATTTGATGACGTCCATTAGCAATGATGGTATGCTGTGTAAATAATAGCATTGCATTATAAATATTTGAGCTTCTGATTAGAAATATTCATTCACACGTTCAGTTCTTTGTTCAAGATGTACTATGAGCAAGAAAAACACCACGACCTTTCTTCATTTGCCTCAGGAAAGGCATTCCGAAATTTAACATTTATTATATGAATACTGAAAAAATTTGTGTCTACAGCCATACCAAACTCTCTTAATAAAAAGTACATGCCTAATCCTATCATGATCAAATTATCGGGATACTTTTACCCCTTTCACATCTTTATTGTCGTCTGTTTCAGTATTGTTGTCTGCAAGACACGTTTCAAAGTATAAAAGGTTGTTTGACTTAATAAATATCGATTAGAGTGTAAAACAGTTTGGGTCCTGATCAGACGCCGCGTGACGCGGCGTCTGATCAGGACCAAAACTGTTTGCAAACGCGCTTTAAGAGGTCATTGAGAGTGAAATGGTTAATTCTTTCGCTTACAACACAACCATAAATCATGTTCACAGTTTGGATCCAGATCACACTTATATAAATGCTTTTTAACTCAAACTGCCAGAAATTCTAAATTTTAGTGAGAAACTAGCAGACGATAAGTTTGTGAGAAGACAATGTATTGGAAGTGAAAGTGTTAGACGGGGTATGACGTCATAATGACAGAGAGATGGTTAATGTATGACACAAGTGTAACATAACTCTTTCTGGTTAAATTTTGTCCGAAATTTGAATTACATTTTTTTTTAAATTTTTTTTTTATTTGTTTAAGCGCGTGCTCAACTAAAACCTAATTTTACGAATATGGGTGTATTATCCTTGGTAGATGTATTCATGGTTAAAATACTACGCTGTGTTTGACCGAATCAGTAGCTATCAATGTCTGGGTTTTCGATATCTTTAATTAGGATCATCTTTGTATATTGTTAAGAATATGATGTATGTAATATTCGCCTTACTGCATATGTCTGATTAGAATGATAATTATGCAATTGATCAATTTCAGATTTGAAACTCATTTCATGGAAATCAAAATGACATTAGTCTGGTGAAAACTAACACATTCAAGACCCCTGTTTCACTTTTATTGCACCCATATCATTCAAAAAACTATATATTGTATTAACCTGAAATATTAAAAGCCTGATTTAGTCCGACTAAAAGAGATATTGTCTGGATTCGTAAAATCGTTTGATGTAAAGAAATGGTAATGTCTTGATTTTTGTCTGAAAACCGAACACCGAGTGTTTATTCGGTAAATAGATAACTAATTAAAGTTAATGTGTCAGGTTAAACCACTCCTCAAATATATATGAGCAATGCAAAGCTTTTGAACGATCTCAGACTCATCTCAAACGCGTTATAAGCATTGGGCTAACATACGAATTGTTTGATGCATACGATAATTTTCATCAAGTCCGTTTTAAGAAACAAAACCGCCCCAAACCTACAAAACCTCTTTAAACTCACCAAACCTCACCAAACCATTGAAAAACAATCCAAACTACTTTAATTTATTAATCCTTTACCCTATTACCACGCTTTTTACGCCTTTAATGTATTCAATCACAGAAGAAATTAGTTCCAATTTAGAGAGTTAAGAATGTCTATCCATTTTTTCAATGGTAGCTTAAAGGAGACTGAGAGTAAAGCATATGCTTTACCTTCAATCTGCTATAAGGGAATACCTGTCTACAAAACTAGTAGTAACTGTATATACACAACTAAGGTTTTGTATGAGTTGCTCCCCTTGTATACTTTTTTTTTTGTAAATTTAATTACCGGTATATCTTGCATTTTTAATTTTGTCAGCACAAGTTCATCATTTGTCAGCTTTTTTAGGGTAGACAATAAGGAATTAAAGTAGTTTGGGTTGTTTTTTACATGGAATGGGTAAGTTTAGAGAGGTTTCATATGGGTGGTTTGGGGCGGTTTGTGGGTCTTTAGACGAACCAACTTTCTTTAGAATGCAAATTCTACGTACAAATTATAAAATCAGACGATTGTGAACGAGCAGTGTTGATGGACTATGTGAATATAACATATGGTTCGAGACGGACTAACCATAAAAACGACAGTAACTAAATTCAACGTTAGCTTACCAAATTCAGATTTGCAATCGTATAGAAACTAGACAATTTTTGGACAAAGGGGTATGTCAGTACTGCTATGTTATTGCCAGCGGTTAACACTATCATGAGAACCTTTCAAATCACTCGATTTAATGCAACGAGACAATTGCAGTAAAAGCTCACAATAACTACTGATAAAACGAAGGCCAATTGATTGTATAAACATGTGAGAGCTTTTAAAAAAGCAAGGCGACAGTAAAACAGAAGCTCGTTAAAGAGATACATGTTTACCTGTCACATTGGTTTAAGCAGTCAACTGTCGTGAACACCTATTATTAACACAAATTAGTAGTTGAATAGAAAAGTTTTACTGTGGCGCCGTTAACTACTGACTCTCTCTGGTAACGATTGCTTCACTTGCTTGATAATAGGCCTCTAGAGAGTTCCAAACTTCAGTTGGAACCATTGACAGAATACAACTCTCTTGAACGTGACTTCTATTGACACATCACTTATCTCCTTCTCTGCCGGGGTGTAATCTTCTTAACCTTTTAACCCTTTCATCATCAAATTTATCCTGAGACGTTTACCCCTTCACTGCCTTTTTGTCGGCTTCTTCAATATTGTTGTCTGCAATATCGTTTGAAATTTAGATTTAAGGTAGTGTATTGTTCTGCCTTTTTTTTCAAACAAGTGGAAAACAGTTTTGCTCCTGATCAGACGCCGCGTTACGCGGCGTCTGATCAGGAGCAAAGCTGTTTGCAAAAGCGAGTTATGACGTCATTTAGAGTGCAAGTTCAATCGTCTTGTTATAGAATTTTAAACATTTCGGAGATAAAATCGTTTCCTTACCTTTAGTGTCTACCGTCAATTGTACTTAAAATCAAAACATTTCGATGTGTTTGACTGACAAAATATTGAAACTGATCTAGCTAAACCCCTAACACTGCCAAAATCGACAACACTTGTACTTGCTAACAACTGTAGTGAAGGGGGTAACTACATGTACAGTGGAGAATCTGTTATTCTTTCCCAATAAACGCGTTTACGCTAAAACTATTATTTGCAGTGCAAACAGTTTGGAGCCAGATCAGACGCCGGGTAACCCGGCGTCTGATCAGGCTCCAAATTGTTTGCCACCAAGATAAACAAGAATTATCAGAATTGTCCAAAAGTTGTTCTTTTCTACGTTTTAGTGCTTTGCGTTTGCGTACGTTTGCGTTTAAACGGGAAAGAATAACAGATTCTCCACTGTACATATTGGGTATTACGTTTTTCTAGTCCGTTTAAACGCAAACGAAACGCAAATGCACTGCAATAAAGCGCAGTAAATAACAACCGTATTAATACCTCACTATCAAATATATATTATCCAATCTCCTGTTGTAAGCTTTAAATGATTTTTCTCTTGAAGGAGACGTCTGACTTGAATCTGCACTGATTTTATAGGTATTGTGCTTTTTTAAGATGGGATGGATGTATGTTTCCTCATTGGATCAATCAATGAAACGTTCAGACGACAGATAACCATATGGAAAAAAATTCAGGTTAAGGAGGTTTCAATGTGTTTGACTAAATTCGTTTAGCAAGCTGTTTCAAATCAGAAGAATTTAAGTAACAACGTCATGAATAAATATTCATTATTTAAAAGAAAACGGCGCCACATCATCACTCGATATTCCCAAATTCTTTAGTCCAGACACTGTGCAATTATATCTGTCTACACTCATCTAGAGTACACAGATGGCATCACAGCAATAAACCAATGCGAGTAGACCCGTGTGGCAATAAAATACCGTATCAATGCTGTCACGAAATGCCATGAGAAGCACAAAACAATCTACTTGCACTTAACCTTAACCCTAGAACTCCAAACAAACTCTTCATATACCATACCAATTCTAAACAATTAGCGTCGGTTTTTATTTCTGAAATTAAAACAGAATATATTGAGTCAAGAAATATTGAAATGAAATGAGTACCCAAGTAGGTTCTCTGGGGATAATCACACTGCACACATTGAAAGGACTCATATACTTATTCACCTCCTCTGAGATGAGGGAAATTTTTTAGATAACTATTTGTTAAAGATTCGTTTTGAAATACCGTTAAGAATTCTTCAGTCAAACCCGAGTTAACCCTTTCCCTTATAGAAGCGACTTTTAGCACATGCATTGTATTCATCCGCTGAAGAAAATAGTTCCAAATTATACCGTAATGAATATGTGTCATATTTAATACTTTCCTTATTCTAGCAGTTAATAGCTTAAAGCAGGCTGAAAGTAAAGCAGAATGCGCCTTAGGGCGCATTCTGCTTTACTTTCAACCTGCTTTAAGTAGTCACATATCTTCAATACTAGAAACAATGCTATCAGGTAAAGGATTAAGCAATTACTGACTGAAGATGCAGAGTGATCATTTTAGAGAGATGACTGCTAATTGTGGTACAGGAGGCTCCTGGAGGATCATTCTTTATTGCCTTTGTTTTGCACTACATTTGACCTGTCCTGATTACTACATTTATATGTTTAGTCGTTGTTTAATTCAAGTGTGATAGTATACATATAACTATGTGATGTGTTGCAAAACCAACACAATGCTATACAGTGAAACCCCTCTAAACCGGACATGTGTGGGGACAACAAAAACATCCGGTTTAGAGGGGTTTCCGGTTTAGAGGGGTTTTAACCCATAGCTTGTTTCTAGTATGGAAGGTGGCTGACCACTTAAAGCAGGTTGAAAGTAAAGCAGAATGCGCCTTAAGGCGCATTCTGCTTTACTTTCAACCTGCTTTAAGCTATCATCTGCTAGAATATAGCTAATATTTCTGATGATATATGTTCATGAATGTATTTTCTTCAGTGAAGGAACAAATCAAAGGCGTAAAAATGGGTGGGAAACGGGACCAAAGTTTTTGTCCGGTTTAGAGAGAATTCCGGTATTTAGAGGTTCCGGTTTAGAGGGGTTTTACTGTATTATGTAAGAACTTGATATATTTATCCTACTGGTGGTTACACACAGATTAATGTTACTACTGCTCATTCATCGCCAAAGCTGTTTGATATACTAAAAACTGTAGCGACTTGTACTTTACACACAGTCTTCAAACAAAATAATCCTCATGACATCAGCGATAACGTGAGTATTTCTTCCGATATAAAATATGAAGTTACCTAGTGTACTGAACAGTGTGCAGTACATATGATTATTCCAGAAGGCAAATAAACATTTATGTAATCCATGTGTAATTGTAAAAATGGCCAGTTTGACAAGCTTAAGCCATGCAAATCCTGCTTTATGTGAATTAGTTGTGCTTTTGAAAAATATAATCAACCTATACTACCACAGGTAAGAAACAATCTATGATGTATGACCCTGTTTTTACCAAACCCCTTCACGGTTATGGTACCGTCATTATTTGTACACAAAAGTTGTCTGCTTTTATATCTAAAATCTAAACTTTAGGTGAGTTGAACAAAGTACTATGATATAGTGTCAATCAGTTCAGACCCGTCTGATCTCATTCGAAAATATTTGTTCCGAGAAAAAGGCAGTTAACCCATTACCCAACAACCTCTTTCTCTTTTTGAAAAACAAATGTGACTACTTAAAGTAGGTTGAAAGTAAAGCAGAATGCGCTTTAAGGTGAATTTTACTTTACTTTCAGCCTGATTTAAGCTTCTATATTAAACTATATAGAAACTATTTATTATGGTACATATAGGATCTGTCACTCTTCGATGTGTGAGCCAAGCTGATCTCAACCACCTTGAAATGTTATTAAGCGAGCCTTGGCGAGCTTATGAGCTTTTCTATTTTAGACGAGGTTGAGATAAGATTGCCTAACACATCGACGAGTGACATATTATTTTTCTCACAGAGCCAATGATTTTAAGCTATAGTTTAAAGCAAAAGGCTTTTTTAAGAATCTCAGTGACGTTATCACGGCTTTGTAAACACTGACGTTATATAGTGACGTCATCAAATTGATCGCACACACGTTGGGGACAAGGATATATGCGTTCGTTGTTCGCTATTGAAAACAGGGGTAATTATGTGAGAAATAATTATAAGCGTATAAAGTGAAACTATGTTCCTCCATAGAGGGATACAATAGAGGCGTGACAAGGTGTATTTATCATAAAAGAGGATAACGAAACATTGCAGAAATATTTAATACACTGTTGTTTTTCTATCTAGTTGATCCTTTTTGACAGACACACAACATGCATTGATAATACAAATCCAACAGCACTGAATCATTGACATGTTTAGGCAGATATATAATTCTTACTGTGAAAATATCTCGTATGTCGTAAACTCGATGAACTCGGTGATTAAATTGTGGTCCAATTAACATACGTAGTTCCTTGGTGTTGATATGATCAAACCATTGTCTGGTAATTCTCCGATTTCCTATCTCCTCTAGGAAAATTGCTGAAAACGACAAGCACATTCATTTGGTATGCTTTCTCTATTAACTGCCTATGTAATGAAATAAACCCAAGCTCAAGACTTTTGATAGTGCGTCTTGTTTTAACAATATGACGGCAAGGACACTTTGTCAAACTAGTGGTTGTTAATAATTCATTTATAATTAATTATTGATTGCTACTGACCGTACCAAGGTGGGCTCCTATGTTCACGTTGCTTTATGTTTGTCTTGTGTGTTGTTTTCTATTTAGGGTGTAGATGAAGGAATGGTATTGCGCGTGCGGGGTGTGTGTGTGGTTGTACAGTGGAGAATCTGTTATTCTTTCCCGATAAACGCGTTT
Source organism: Gari tellinella (assembly GCA_922989275.2). Taxonomy (NCBI): domain Eukaryota; kingdom Metazoa; phylum Mollusca; class Bivalvia; order Cardiida; family Psammobiidae; genus Gari; species Gari tellinella. The sequence continues at coordinate 7,528,851 of OV277862.1, read as the reverse complement.
ACGCTAAAACTATGTTTTCTTTTACAAACAGTTTGGAGCCAGATCAGACGCCGACTCCAAACTGTTTGCCACCAAGATAAACATGAATTATCAGAATTGTCCAAAAATTGTTCTTTTCTACGTTTTAGTGCTTTGCGTTTGCGTACGTTTGCGTTTAAACGGGAGAGAATAACAGATTCTCCACTGTATGTATGTGTGTTTGTTATGGTATGACTGTGTGTGTGTTCTGCTTGAGAGGTGGGTGTATTGTATGTGTTGCGTTTCCTGCTTGAGTCTTTCGTAATTATTAGGTAACGAACATTTTTGATTTGGCTTTTATGTGTTAGCTAATGAAATATATCAGAACAATATTATTTTTTCTGCTGTACATTGCAAATTTTCCAGAAGTTATTTGTTTTACAATTAACATAAATTGATGATTTAGACACGATTTTAAATAACAATTATTGATTTGTAAGGAACGTCGTAGATTTAAAACTGTTATAACAGACATTTCTATGAAAATGTGTGAAACATTTTATAAGAAATATTCACGCCTTTGGCATATGTAAATGTTATTAATCTAATCAAAGGCCTGTATCGAAGTTGTTTCTTAATTTGATTCGTCCTTTTATGAGGTAAGGATAGCTTGGTCTAAGTTTTCAGTTTTATTTTGTTTTATATCGAAACTTTTATCAGCAAACAGTGTCATATCTGATGAGACGCCGCATATTGCAGCGTCTCATCAGAGCTGTTTGCATATGCCCAAAATATGGTACCATGGGCACTAACAGGTTAAACTAATAACCATGGAGTTCAGTCTCATATGGTTTAGTTCTGTCCTATCACAAACACTATTTATCTCAACACGGCATGCGTTCCATACATTAAGACGGTAGTCTCCAAAACAATATGACAACACGCGACATGCAGGGGAACGCTATCTCAGTGTTCAATTATACCGAACAAAATACTAATGTTTGCTGATATATGTAAGAATCTTTAAAGATTACATAACAAGTTTGACACAGTATTTTGTTGCGTGTTAATACCTATTAAGATGCAAATAGATGCTACGGTACTGTACTTTTAATTAATTACCGCATTTGTTCTACAGTGGATAATCTGTTATTCTTTCCCGTTTAAACGCAAACGTACGCAAACGCAAAGCACTAAAACGTAGAAAAGAACAACTTTTGGACAATTCTGATAATTCTTGTTTATCTTGGTGGCAAGCAGTTTGGAGCCTGATCAGACGCCGGGTTACCCGGCGTCTGATCTGGCTCCAAACTGTTTGCACTGAAAAAAATAGTTTTAGCGTAAACGCGTTTATTGGGAAAGAATAACAGATTCTCCACTGTATCAGTTGAATACATTCACCGCTGTGTATCGCTCGTTTCATTTACCGCCGGGGATAAATAATTTTCAATTTAATAAATAGAGACTAAAGAATCACTAACCTGATGGGTAAACAGTTATGGTCCATGAACAGGTCACTTTTTAATTAATACTTTGTAGTCACCTATGACTTTGAAAGGGTAAAATATATATAAAAAAATGTTTTGAAGGAGGATTAACCTGACATATTATACTAAAGGTGTTGCTCTTGATTGATGGGGTAACGTGGTCGCCATTTTTGGGGGCTGTCTTTTGTACGTTTATTATGTTTATTTTATATCTAATTGTAGTTATTTGTCTTTTCCTGGCGGCCTGCTTTTGGGCGCTCTACTATTGTTTCTATCTGTCGACAATCAGAAGCCGGTTGCTTCATTGCTGATTGATGGGAGTAATGTGATCGCCATTTTGGGGGCTGTCTTTTTATATGTTTATTCATGTTTATTTTAGATCATATTGTAGTTATTTTGTCTTTTCTTGTTTGTAGGTACATTTGTGTAACTTCATGTGAAGCGCTTTTGAACGCACAACCCCTGTGTGAAAAGAGCTCTATATAAATCTGGTATAATAATAATAATAATAATAATAAAGGTGGTTCTCGAGTGGCAACAGCTACAACGAGGGTTGGTGGGATTGACGTCGCCAACAATAAATTGATAATGAAAACATACAGTAAAATTGAAAAACAAACCCCTTTGGTAAAACCAATATACGATATATGTTACAAATATTCGGAAAAAGTTACGCTGGCCATCGTTCAAAACATGTACACGCTTTTAATTGTGATCAAATTTATTGTTAGTTGTTTTACCCTTTCACAGCCATATTATCGTCTGTTTCAATAATGTTGTATGCAATATCGTTTCAAAGGCAGTATAACTGTGGTAGTTTAAAAGCAAGTTGCAAATATATTTGATTCTGATCAGACGCCGCGTACGCGACGTCTGATCAAAAACAAAACTGTTTGCAAATAATATTTATGACGTCATTGGGATTGGACGAGTAAATGCATGATGTCTGTATTTCAGTAAGGTATTTGTAGGAACTGTACGCATTTATGTGGTCCTTCATCAAACAGTCACATGTTTTTACAAATCTAACAGTCTTCATTGAAAGATACTTGTAAGTGAGAATGTAGATCTTACTATTGCAGACATTTCAATGAAACAAAAATGCAAATGCATTGTAACCTAACGTAGAAAATGGATCCAAGGTTATTTAGTTTTTGTGCTGAGTCTGAGAATGTTCTCAAACATTGGATTTGAGCATATCTTCAAATCTGACCAATTAAATGCTTGAGGACAATCTCAGACTCAACACAAACTCTTTATAACATTGGACCGAGCTTTGTTAATAGGTTGACGCTGCAAACAGTTTGAAGCCTGACCAGACCAGACCCCGGGTCACCCGGTGTCTGAGCAGCTTCAGTTTGTTTGTGATGGGCCTAATTACAGCGTTATTTTGGACAGAATAACATTTGTACTATATAACAGTGCTAGCAGTGCTTAATCAATTCGTGATAACATTTAACGTGAGAATTTTACCCCTTCACCGCCATATTGTCGTCTACTTCAATATTGTTGTCTGCAATATCGCTTCAAAGTTAAATTTAATACAGTTTATTTGACGTAATTTCAAAACTAGCAGCAAACATTTTTGATCCTGATCAGACGCAGCGTGACGCAGCGTTTAATCAGGATCAAACCTGTTTGGAAATGCGCTTTATGACGTCATTGAGAGTGAAAGGATTAGACTTGTCTAGGAATAATGGTGAATTCTATTTATACACTCAGTTAAACCCCTCTATTTAGACCACTTAATTATATTGATTATTAGGTGTTACGTAAAATGACTGCTTAAAGTCAGTTAACAGTGAAATTCCAAAGGAGCTTTTTTTTTTTTATCACCCTTCTATAAGCTTTCACCAGCCTTATAAACAATCCGTTAAGCTTTCGTTTCAATTGTTCTTATAAAGAGGAGTTGCAGTATTGACATAAAAATGACACTATGGCTTGACTATAATGACATATAACTATTAGTTACTATAAATAGTGTTTATACTTAACCCTTTACCTTATAGAAGGGCCTTTTAGCGCATTCCATTTAATCCTCCGCGGAAGAAAATAGTTCCAATCTATACAATCTTAAATATTTATTAGAAGAAATATTTTCTAAATTTCTAACAGGTGATAACTTAAAGCAGGCTGAAGGTAAAGCAGAATATTTACATTCAACATGTAAAGTCTCTATGTAATCGTATTAAAAATATGCAGGTCAATTCTCGATGAACCTACGAATCGAATCCGGTCCCAGCCAGTTAGAAAGAGGGCGGAGTCTCCGCCGCGAAGAAAATCTTCCATACGGCGTAGAGATACCGACCAAGTTAGGATCTACTTTTAGATTATCCGTTTGGGTATTTCGAAACCCCTATTTAAAGTCGCAGACAGTTCAATTAAAATCAAATTGCGATAAAAAAAAAAAATTAATTGCTGTTTTTAAGGGAGGTTATCATATTACACTCCGTCATTAAAGCTGTACGCGTTCTCTCCCTTCTCCGAGTGAGCAGGGATCTATTTGTAGATTAGACAAGTTGTCTTCCAATTACGGTTTGAAATTGACAATTTCAAACAATTTGTTCACCAGAATACATAGGAAAGTCGCTCAAACATAAAGCAAAATAATGCATTCACACTTACTAAATTGGTAACGTAATGTTCCGTTATGACATATTTAAACTAGTCTATGTGTATCGGATATGCCACGGATAGCCGCGGGTGTGTGTACACGCTGACTGTGTACATGTAGTCGCATTTCAGCGTTGCTATTCGCGTTGCTAAGTGTAAAGCGTGTATAAAAACTTGCGCCACCTAATTGTTTAAGATATGCTTTGAAAATGGATATTCAGATTGAAATTTTTGTTTTAATTTCTTACGAGCGTTCTTAAAGCACAGCGAGAAAGTTTACTGCGTAAAACCCTGAAATTATCATGCAAATACAGTACATGTAGTAAGGACTACTTTTGACACCATATTTAGAAACTGGAATGGCTATTACATCGATATTACATCTATCAAACCCATTTGGCCGGTATATGGTATATTCATATACATGATAACAAATCTGGTCAAACTACACATTAAATGGATGACAGAAAATAAAAATATAAACATAAGGAATAAACAACATCTTTTTGCCGCTCATGACGGTATGACTACATTAGCTTCGGGGTGTAAATTAAATGAAAACGCCCTTCGGGCGTTTACAAAATTTACCCCCTGCGAAGCTAATGTAGTCATACCGTCATGAACGTCAAAAAGATGTTGTTTATTCCTATAATGAGCCTTAGGGCGCATTCTGCTTTACTTTCAGCCTGCTTTAAGTAGTCACCCTTTAAAACTAGAAAACACCTATGGGGTAAAGGATTATTTAATGCAACCATACTAGACTTAACGACATGTCATATACAGTGCTGAGTAACAATAAGGGAAGTTTGTAATTTCCCATACCATATCTTGTTCTCTTCTATAGTATCATGTGCTAATTAAGATGTTGTCAACCATGTGTCTCTATCTAACGTCTGTACACAGCAACATCGTGGGTGGGAATCACTCGACGTAACGAAGTTAATAAATTTGATAAACTGACAGGCGAAACGGATCATTTATGAAGTTTTACGTCTTCATTCATATTTCCTTGACATCGATGGAATTACAGTAGATGAATCTGAAAACTTTGCAATGTACAAGGGCTGTCGCAAAACACCGTTGACTAATTGTTTAATTTGAAGAACTCGACGTAATCTTTCTTTGATTTTGTTACCAATGCTATTTCAAACATTTTCATATTTGTATAACTAATAATAAGGTTCCTTAACACACATGTCCCTATTTTATTTGTAAATATGTATTGCTGGTTAGATTATGCGGCGCCGACAAAACCTTGAAGGTAAATTTAAAGAGGTTCATTTTGCATGCTCCTACGATGCAATTGCGATAGTTGACGTTGCTATATATGACGTCATTCTGGACAAAAATCATTAAATATAAAAAGCTAACTATTTATTGCGTATTAGGTTATGTCTACCCCCTCATTAAAGTCATAAAAATGCTTAAAACTACTTTTGTCCCTTTCTTATTCTTAGCACGTTTTGGGGCTTTTTGAAAATAGAGTAGACCAAAATAAGATAGCTCCTGAAGAAACTGGTTAGATAAGGTTCACGAGGTTGTCTTATATTGTCTGATATGCGAATGCACTTTTTATTTTCTTGGGAAAATATCTGGTATCATATTAGCCAAAGTAATAGTTTATATAGTACGAGGGGTGAGCATAAATTACGCGGACTTTCTGATTACTCCTAGTACATGGTCAGAGTAGACAAAGTCTTAAACACGATAATGAAGCCAAAAGAAGGGTTAACCCTGTCGTGATCAAAATTATCGAGAGGTTTTTACACCTCCACCGCCATATTGTCGTCTGACGTAATTAAGGAACAAGTAACAAACAGTATTGATCCTAATCAGACACCGCGTTAAGCCGCGTCTAATTAGGATCAAAACTGTTTACAAACGCGTAAAGTCATTGAGAGTGAAATGGTTAACCCTGTAACGCATGTTGTTCATAAAAGCAAACTAAGCAAACAGATACAGTGGATAATCTGTTATTCTTTCCCAATAAACGCGTTTACGCTAAAACTATTATTTGCAGTACAAACAGTTTGGAGCCAGATAAGACGCCGGGTAACCCGGCGTCTGATCAAGCTCAAAACTGTTTGACACCAAGATAAACAAGAATTATCAGAATTGTCCAAAAGTTGTTCTTTTCTACGTTTTAGTGCTTTGCGTTTGCGTACGTTTGCGTTTAAACGGGAAAGAATAACAGATTCTCCACTGTAGGTGCCGCACTTTTTTGCGTCTTGTCAGTCTGCACTCTTTACCTTTTCATTCGAAACAATCTTCTGTATTGGTATATACAGCAGTGTCTTAAGATCGCCCTTGTTTATATATAATGAATGTTTCCAATAAGCACATAGGAAGAGTTCATTGCAAAATTCGGACATTTATAGATGAGTTAAGCACATAGGGAGTATTCATTGCAAAATCAAAACACAAATGAGTTAAGCACATAGGGAGTATTCATTGCAAAATCAAAACATAAATGAGTTAAGTACATAGGGAGTATTCTTTGCAAAATCAAAACACAAATGAGTTAAGAACATAAGGAGTATTCATTGCAAATTCAAAACACAAATGAGTTAAGCACATAGGGAGTATTCATTGCAAAATCAAAACATAAATGAGTTAAGTACATAGGGAGTATTCTTTGCAAAATTCAAAACACAAATGGGCAAATGGCCGTATATATATTAAACTACACATTCCACTCTAAACCACTCTAGTGCAGTAGGTAATTTTTGACAATTGTTGCTACTAACTAGACAGGATAAGCAGCGTTATCGTAGAGATTCTAAATTATTCGATACCTCAGTATGATGTTATCCGTATGAGATCTCAGATAAAATTTCTCCGATACAATATAAAAGATGTTTTCTTTCTCATTTAGAGATAAAAAAAATTCCAACACAATACATATACAATGTAGATAATAACAATGTTTTGAGACTTAAGCGATGTATTTAAATCTTTGTGTCAAAACGTCTGTTCTGGTTCTAAACTGTTTGCGATGGCATTCTAGTTTTCGCGTAAATTTTTATCGGGAATATAAATACGCCTGTTCGTGAGTAGATCTAATTCCAAAAAAAAATTTGAGATTGATAGCTACTTTTCATGCTGACATATACAGCAGACAGTTGCTATGACATTTTTACACTCAAAGGATATACAGCGCTCCCTCTCTACAACGAAATCCAATGGAAGACAACAATTATGTGCGTTGTTCGGAGGGAGTCGTTAGAGATAGGGAAATTGGCGTGCATTTGCAAACAGCTTGAATCTAGATCAGACACCGTGTAACGCGGCGTCTGATCTGGATTCAAGCTGTTTGTCACTCCTCATTAAAACTTTTCGTCAAAATGTCCATTATGTAAAACAGCAGACGACAACTTTAAGCAAACGACATTGCAGCAGTAAAAGCGTTAGACATAAATGTCCTATTTAGGGGACCATAGCAAGGGTCGTTGTAAGGAGGGAGTCGTTGTTGGAATGGCCGTTGTAGAAAGAAGGCACTGTAGTGTAGGAACACAAACTAATGGCAAGACTTTTAAATATCAAGTTTGCATTCATTTCCCTTCCATCAGGTGACTGCTTACTTCAGGAACAGTTTAAGCGAACAAGTATAATCGATATTGGCAGCTTTACGATTGCATTAATATTTAACATGCCTTGATAGTGGCCGCATTAAAATTGCTGTATGCAAACATTGTCAAATTAAAATGTATGTATGTTTAACCCTTTTAATTTCAATGATGTCATTAAGCACATTTGCAAAAAGTTGTGATCCTGATCAGACACCGCGTTACGCGCCGTCTGATCAGGATCAAAACTGTTTGCAACTTGCTTTGAAATAACATCAGTTTTTTTTCTTAAATCTAACTTTCAAACGATATTGCAGACAACGAAGTTGAAGCAGACGGCAATATGGCAGTGAAGAGGTAAAAACCTGACGACAATTTTGATCATGAAAGGGTTAATTGAAAAATCGGAAACGAATAACAGATGAAATGCTTTTCAATAGATATGAATATAATAAGTACGTATTCAAAACTCATATACATGCAGTTCTTATATTCTTACCAAAACAATTAGATAAAATCACGTGCTAGAGATATTTAGATATTGCATACATGCAATATTGAATTGAACACAAATTTAAAGAAATATCCTTGCTTTGTACTTTAAACATACATATTGCTTATTGCGTAATAAATAGAAAAACCTGCATGGTTTATTAAGAAACACTCTTTCTATTTTATTTAGAACTAACATACCTTACAGCTTGATCTCGCTATTTCTCTAAACGGTCGCCTCATGCAATATGAAAAGTGTTACCAGCTTCTGAAATCTCTACAATTGTGCGGTTGAAATAAATTATGTGAATCTTTCCAACGGTGTGGGCCTGTCCTTTTACTAAACCTTAATGTCACTCCCCGTATAATGATTTCCATATCTTAAGACACTTGCTAACGTTATTTAACCCTTTCACTCTCTCAATGACGTCATTTAGCGCATTTGCAAAAGGTTTTGTTCCTGATCAGACGCCGCGCAACTGTTTGCCACTTGTTTTGAAATAACGTCAGCTGTACTGCCTTAAATCTAACTTTGAAACGATATCGCACATAGGAATATTGAAGCAGACGACAATATAGCAGCGAAGGAATATATAGGATATGTCATGAGTCGATGTTTAAGACAAGCTGATTTCAAACGAGTCTAGAATTGAAAAGTTATTAAGCGAGCCTTGGCGAGCTTAATAACTTTTCTATTCTAGACGAGTTTGAGATCAAATTGTCTTAAACATCGACGAGTGACAGATTCTTTTTCTCACATTACCAACGATTTAAATTATTTTTTAAGCAATATGCATGTTTTTGGAACCCCGGTGACGTCAAAACGCCGTTACAAATAGTGACGTTATAGTGACGTCATCAAAGGGATCTTACACATGTTGAATCTAAGGATATTCGTCATCGTTGTTCGCTATAGAAAACAGGGGTAGTTATGTGAGAAAACAATTTCACGATCAATTTGATCATGAAAGGTTAAATAATAGCCTGTCACCACAGAAATATGACCTATTTCTTGACACACTAATGGATGTTAATGAAACGTTTGCACTTACTTATACTCTTAGTTAACACCCTGTAAAATGGGATGCCTTTGGTTTTAATACAAACTTGATACGCAACTTTAGATTGAAACTAATCTCCTTCACTGTCATACAGTGGAAAATCTGTTATTCTTTAACGTTTAAACGCAAACGTACGCAAACGCAAAGCGCTAAAACGTAGAAAAGAACAACTTTTGGACAATTCTGATATTTCATGTTTACCTTGGTGGCAAACAGTTTGGAGCCTGATCAGACGCCGGGTTACCCGGCGTCTGATCTGGCTCCAAACTGTTTGCCCTGCAAATAATAGTTTTAGCGTAAACGCGTTTATTGGGAAAGAATAACAGATTCTCCACTGTACAAACATGTCAGTGAATGCAGCTTTAACGTGTTGTGACTAAAAAAATACCAATTTGATTGCATGTTTGATGGAATTGATTTCTACGGCACTGGGCACAAACATGGTCATATGGCGCCGTGAAGCGATCACATATATATGCATGCAAACAGTAATACAAGAAAAAAGATCTAGTTAACGCGTGTGAAAAAGCACCAATAAATAAACGTGAGAAAACAGCAACACACCCTATCCCTATTGTACACATTGACCTGATTTTCAGAAATATAATTTCGACTAATCGCATTCGCTGTTTAGCATCACTTGGAATCTAAACAACCGCACTCACTTCCCTTTAGTTCAAGGCAGATAGGATTATTTTCACCAAATATAAAAACAACCTAATGACAATTCAGCTCTAGAACCGTTGCAAGGTAGGAAGGTTTCGAAGGTCAACCAGTTTAGTCAGTAAATGAGTAGACGTGGTATGTTACTTAAGAAATAATAAATCAAGACCAGTATTTTATCGTGCTATCGAAGCAACGGCGCTACATTTCTTGGCGTACGCATTTTCGAAGCCATATGACGTCACGTTAAGACGTTACGGCGCGAGAGTGTTTTATTGAGAATTCAAACACTGATTAGTCTCTTCTTTATTTATATAGGGACGTGTGCGAAGTGTGTTAGAATACACATTCTTCATACTTCACACTTCAAACTTCATAAAATGTTCAGACTACAGACATTTCCTTTCATAGATTGTACTTTATATTCTCAACTTCACCCGTGAGACTTGGGTTCAAGGTTATAAAGCTGTTGAGTTCAGTCTCAAGCCATCCTCTAGCAATTGATTGTTCAGATTTGAGCCTATGCTCAAATATGACCAATCAAATGCTTGAGAACAAACTCAGACTCAGCTCAAACTCTTAATAACCTTGGACGCTGTTGCCTTATGTTTGAAGATTGATATTTGAAAATCTTAAGACTGATGTTTTTTATTCTATACAGTAAAAACTCGATTATAAGAACTCGCGTTTGTTCGAACATACCCATATTTCAAAGTTTAAACGTGGCTTAGCCACGTTTTAACTTCAAAATACGGGTATGTACGACTAAAATGAGATCGAATTAGCAAAATTTAACTAACGTATTACTGGATAGATTGAATTAAGCGAGTTCGTAGTATCGAGTTTTGACTGTACTTTAAAGTTGAAACGTTAATGGTCAAAGCCTGAAATGCAAAACCGAATCGTGGAATGCGATGTCTGAAGTCAAGTTCATCCCATTTGTTTACGACGATTTGCTCATCTGCAGCAGTCACTTATGAAGAAATGGTCACACAGTTATACATACAATGAACATAAAACTATGTACATGTATACGCACGTGCGTCAAGGTTATGCTGTGTCGTTAAGGTATCTATAAATAATGTTTTAAAACTTCTTCTGCCTTGCCCCTAGTATTGCGTAACGCGGCGTCTGATTAGGATCCAAACTATTTGAATCTCATCATAATATGACTTCAGTCGATGTACCTAAACGTTATTTTTGAGAGCAAGGCGGTCTTCATAAAACATCTGGATGACGATAAGACACCAAGTAAGATTAGTATTTAGTTTCCGACTAATAAAACATGCAAGATCCTCGTTTCAGCCATGAAAGATCTAACTACATTTAATGGGTCTCAATAATAATGTTCAGATAATAACACAGCTCTTAAAATGAAACATTTCCTGTTCCTCCATAGTGTATGATAATGGTACACTATTTTATGACACACAAGAGCCTTAGGACTCTAACAGCCATTTGCGCTAAAACATTAAGTATGTCAGCCTAAGATTGCACTTTATACTTGGACGCTGTAGGCACTTGTAGGATAATTTTCGCAAACCAGACAAACATTTTGGTGCCAAGTTATTTTTCAAGCTAAACGCGAAATAATACATTTTCTTTAAACTCCTTCACTGTTTTACGTCGAATACACTTGTAAGTTACAAATAGAGTGGATCCTAATCAGACGCTGCTTGACGTAGCGCCTGATCCAGATCATATCTGCTTTACATTATTTCGGTCTAACTTACGTTAGTGTACCTAATACGCAAATGTTAGAAATAAAATCAAACTTTAAAACAGATGAGCCAGGTAAATGAAGGTATAAATGTGTCCAAATAATAAATAGTGAAATAATAACATATTAGTTTATAGAAAGATACATTTCCTGTAGCCTTTTAAAGTATGGTAATGGTACAATTATGCATGGGGCATAAGAACCTTGTGACATTAAACAACCATTTGTACTGAAACATGAAGTATTCCAGGCCACAGAAACAGTTCATATGTAGCACGCTCTAGGCAAGTGTTTACTTCTTTGTTTGGTAATCCGTTTGATTAAACCTTGGGCTTCATAGATACACCTTCGCATTAACCCTTTCCCCCATAGAAGCGACTTTTAGCGTATTTAATTTATTCCTCCGCCGAAGAAAATAGTTCCAGTTTATACCCTCATGAACAATTACCATTATACATATTTTATATAGCCTAGCAGATTTTAGCTTAAAGCAGGCTAAAAGTAAAGCAGAATGTGCCTTAAGGCACATTCTGCTTTACTTTCAACCTGCTTTAAGTGGCCACCTGTCTTCAAAACTTGAAACAGGCTATGAGGTAAAGGGTTAAATGTTTTCCCTCTACTGACAAACAAGCTCCAATTTACTCAGTCATGAGTATTGAAAGATATGTTTTCTATACTCTAGCAGATGGTATCTTACAATGTACACCAGGCTGAAAGTAAAGCAGACTGCGTATCTGCTTTACTTCCAATCTGTTTTAACATGTCTTCAAAGCTAAGTGGAGTAAAGGGTTACACGTTTTTTCATTTCAAATACTTTACATGCTTTTTCATTTCAAACAGTTCACATGCTTTTCACACACATGTAGCACCATCAATGATTCAAACGAAAACAGAAGAGAGAGCTGTTTCTTTTCATGCAACCCGTTTGGAACCAGATGAGTAACCTGGTTCCAACTGTAACAGTGCTTCTTCCCTACAACGACCCTCCCAACAACGATCCCTCCTTACAACGACTCCCGACATACCACGACACTTGCCGCTGTTCCCCAAACAGGACATTTACGTTCAACCTTTTCATGGCTGCAATACCATCTGCTTAAAGTTTTTCGTCTGCTGTTTTTCTCAAAGTTGCATGTACATATAAGTGGACATTTTGGTAGAACATATATAATGACGAGTGACACACAGTTTGAATCCAGATTAAACACTAACTTACGCGGCGTCTGATCTGGATTCAAGCTGTTTGCAAATGTAGGCCAAGTCTAAAGTGTTCCTCCCAATAACGACTTAACATGTCAACTGCATTTGACCTCATGAACGTCAATAAAAAAGCCACACAATGCCAATGATAACGAAAAGTGATACGAACTGTTCGACGGTTTGTCCCACAGTATCGCATTCCACGATAGTGTTTCATTTAAACTATATTTGACCTACAAATACTTTTTTCATGAGGCAAAGATCACGAATTGTTCTGAACGGCAGAAGTAAATGTTTATGTAAATGTTAATAATATTTCTCAATAATTGTATTGATCAAACAACTATTTATACACTTGTAATAAAATATGTTTGACTAGCGATACAAAGCATACTATCAATACAGTGCTCACTTTCTACAACAACAGCCGATGGGAGACAAATAATATGCGTGTTGCGCGGCGTCTGATAACGATAAAAAAATTGTTGCCATTTTTTTTTAAATTACGCCAGATACAGTGGAGAATCTGTTATTCTTTCCCAATAAACGCGTTTACTCTAAAACTAGTATTTGCAGTGCAAACAGTTTGGAGCCAGATCAGACGCCGGGTAACCCGGCGTCTGATCAGGCTCCAAACTGTTTGCCACCAAGATAAACAAGAATTATCAGAATTGTCCAAAAGTTGTTCTTTTCTACGTTTGAGTGTTTTGCGTTTGCGTACGTTTGCGTTTAAACGGGAAAGAACAACAGATTCTCCAATGTATACTGCCTTCAATCTAACTTTGATACGATATTGCACACAACAGTATTGAAGAAGGCGACAATATGGCGGTGAAGGGATACAATACTTACGATAGATTTGGTCATGAAAAGATTAAACAGATCATTATATTGTGAGATGCATGAAAAGTTTACATTGTCTCGAACTTATTTTTTATAACATTCTGAGAAATAATTTATTTTGATATTTTTCAAAATTGAGAAAATAATATGCCTGGTAAACAGCTTGGATCAAGATCAGACGCCTCGTTACATGGTATCTGATCTAGATCTAAGCGTTTTGCAAATATATGCCAAGTCACGCTTAGACCGATAAGTGTTAATTTACAATTATCTTCTTTTAAATTTTTTTTACAAAAGCGGCTTGCAGGCTTTTTTCATTGTTATAACATCTACACGAATGCTTAATAAATTTCTGCAAGCGACTTTTGCAAATACTTTGGATATAAACGAACCGCAGAGTAACCCGTTGTCTGATCTGGCTCCAAACTGTTTGCCTCTCATATCAAAATAGATAGTAATAAATATCAAAAACTTGTTATTTTAAATATGATAGTGTGTTGCGTTTGCGTTTCGTTTGCGTTGAAACAGGAGAGAATAAACTATTCTCTACTGTAACAAAACTGTTGCGGTAAAATGCAGCACAAATCGCTTTGCATTATCAAGAGACGCTCTTGGAATCACTAGTTTGACTAAAACGAGAAAACAAATTATCTTCTACCACCACTGCCTGCCTATGCGATAACGATTAAACTGCTAGAAGCCTCAAGAGATATTCATACATCAATTCGAACGAATTCATAGTAATAGCGTCTTGAAACTTTCTCCTGCTACAGTATAGTCAACGTAGTTTGTCCCGCTTTAACACTTTCATGATCAATTTATCGTGAGGTTTTTACACTTTAACTGCCATATTGTCGTCTGCTTCAATATTGTTGTCTGCACTATCGTTTCAAAGTTATATTTAAGGCACTTTAATTGACCTAATTTCAAAACAAGTAGCAAACGGATTTGATTCTGATCAGACGCCGCCTTACGTGGCGTCTGATCAGGAGCAAAAATGTTTGCAAATGTTGGTTATGACGTCATTGAGATTGAAATGGTTAAAAGCATACTGAACGCAATAATTCTAAATGTAGAAAAAAATTACATTTTTTAAATGAAATGTCACGATGGTTTGTTATCGGAGTGGCTAACAGTTTGGACTCAGATCAGGTGCAGATTTACCCGGCGTCTATTCTTACTCCGAAATGGTCGCAATAGGAATAACTGTTTTAGCATATATGCATGCTTTGAGAAAGAGTACTGATTACTCCATTGAAAGACGTCAGTTGATCGTTCATTGCTAGAATCCCGTGTGCTTTAAATCAAACTTCAGGGTAAAACATAAGATTAGGCATGTCAACTGAAAAGACAAATGAGAAACGAACAGTTTAGGCGCAAAGGTACACTTCGTCTCAACTTGGTTGATATTGTTTTAAATGTAAACGTTGTCGTTACATAATGACGGCGGTCACATAATCTTATGCATGCAGTTTTAACTTTAACCCCTTCACTTTCAATGACGTCATAACGCGGATCCTGATCAGACGCTGCGTTACGCGACGTCTGATCAGGATCAAAACTGTTTGCCACTTGTTTCGAAATTACGTCAGTTATACTGCATTTAATCTAACTTTGAAACGATGTTGAAGACAACAATATTGAAGCAGACGACAATATGGCGATGAAATGGTAAAAACCTCACGATAAATTTGATCATGATAGAGTTAAACTAGCTAAAAACATTAGTCACAGGAAGAATATTACGCGTTTATTCTCACACCTTTATGTCAATTGCAAGGAGTTTTGAGCTAGATCAGACGCCGGATATCAGGGTCTATTATCAGACTCACAACTGTTTAACACACAGATAAAAAAAGGATCCAAAATGTTTTGCCACTCAGATTAAAATTAGTAGTTTGATATTTAAAACTTTATAAATGTTATTGTATTGCGTTTGCGTTTCGCTTGCGTTTTCTCCTCTGTACATGCCCACTTTGTGCAACATCGACCGTAGCATATTACAGTAGATCTAGTGGAAATATAGAGGATATTGTATGAGTGTTCATTATTTATCATTTTTAATAAACGAGTTGACTAAAATAATATGACGCGAGCCTTGGCGAGCGTCATATTCATTTTAGTCAACGAGTTTATTAAAATGATAAATAATGAACACGAATGTGATATTCTATTTATCACATTACAAGTTCAAGCACCTATTAAATTGATTTGAAGCCGTAGTTTGTAGACCCTACGCTATATATATTTTCCGCCAAACGTTACGTTGTTTACGTTAACGTCATAGTAAATGACGTCATTTGGCACCCCGCTACATGCAGCGCTTATGGGCGAACGAGTTAGGCCGAAGCCCAAAAAACGATATTCCACTAGTGGATTACGATATTTATACAATCGCTTTATGCAACTCCCAGACCGCAAATTATGTGATAAAATAAATTATATTTCAGAAATAAATGGTTATAATACTATTGCAGAAACAAATGAGTGACGGTATTACAATATTCGTTGTCGTTTGTTCGAGGTTATTATTTCACATTTTGAGTGTCGACACAATTCGTAATACATATACTATGCAAATTAATTCAGCAGAAGACTATCTACAGTGGAGAATCTGTTATTCTTTCCCGTTTAAGCGCAAACGTACGCAAACGCAAAGCACTAAAACTTAAAAAAGAACAAATGTTGGACAATTCTGATAATTCTTGTTTATCTTGGTGGCAAGCAGTTTGGAGCCTGATCAGACGCCGGGTTACCCGGCGTCTGATCTGGCTTCAAACTGTTTGCACTGCAAATAATAGTTTTAGCGTAAACGCGTTTATTGGGAAAGAATAACAGATTCTCCACTGTATCTACATGTAATGTGAACATTTCAATATGGTAGTTGATATTCGACCCAATTGTCTCCGCTATTTACATTGATCCTTTGTTGGTACTTAATTACTTTAAAGTTATGACCAGGATGCTCCTGTAGTAGCCATCCGTTTTAGCCTACACTGTTTGTCATTTGTTCTATTTATGAGAGGCCGATAACAAACTGTGTATTTTAGATTTCATAACATACACATTGTACTATTTCCAATGCCATACCTTACCAGTCCATGGTATAATAAACCATTAGCTCTTTCACTGTCATTATGACCTAATAATCTGTCTAGGTCATTCGCTGCCAAATATGTGTCTGCTAATATCATTTAAACCAATATTTTTCGATGTCATTTACATGAATATACTATAAAATTTGGACTTCTATGCGCTTTTGACTTAAGGAAACAGTGATATGATTGTCAAACAGTTTGGAACCTAATCTGGCTGATCAGGATCCAATTTGTTTTCCAATGTCAGTGTTGTCGACCTTGACAATGATAGGGTTTATACTCTTATACATACGTTAACATGTATACATGGCACATTTCTTAACCTTTTCTACCATATGTATCCTCCAGGTACATGTATCACGTACTTAGTTCGTTAATATACGCTGAAATATTGCAGCCACAAATGAATATCCTATTGTTACACATACATATGCATTGGTCTATTTGTTATACTATATAACATGTCAAACTCAATTCAACGTCTAACTTTAGGCTTTGATTTGAATTTGAAAAGTAGTATGAAATTACAGATAGAACAATGCATATGCATATGTAACAAATATAAACACGAATGCTATGCAGTAACTAAACCCATTCAATTCGTGGAAAATGACATTTTATTTACGCTTTTCGGTGGATTACCGGAAAAAAGCAGTGGATTATCACTTGGTAATCCACTGCAGTGGATTATCACCAATCGCCGTTTTCCCCGTAGGGCTCCCCAAAAATCGTAGTCAATCGTGTCTTATCGTTAAATTCCGGCAGTCCGATTTGTCGCGAACCACTCAACGGAAGAACACGAATCCACAATCGGGAGCAACGACGTAATTCGGATGACGTCAAATCAATAAATAAGTGACGTCATCGTACGGGAAACTGTTTCGTTAATGTGTTCGATATAAACTTGGGGCTCAACACGGGGTAAATCATGTACTTTCGCTTTCACAATTGTCGAACAATTTCGTTTAAAAAGTGGCTTAAAAGCATAAATAAATAGAATAATTGTATTTTTTCAGTATAAGATCGAATTTAACCCATTTCGTTCACTCAATGGATTAAATTTCGATCTTATACTGAAAAAAAACCCCAATAATCCTCTATGTAAACATTTAAATCAATTCGGCGACTAGATATTTAATTTAATGTACTATTTGGTTTTTCAGCTTTTTGTGTTTTCAGAACATATATTAAATTTTTATTTCTTAGACATGTTTATCTTTTAGTTCTAGCTTCTTACAAACTAACAGAATCGTGATTTGCGAGCAGAATGGCTGTACAAATGACATATGTCTATCTTTCAGAATTGAGACTGTATATAAATTAGTTGATATCAGCCACGTAACAAGAAAAAGAAGTTCGTACGTTCCTGAAATTAAATTTGCATAAAGAACATCAACACGCTATTTTTTAAATGTTTGTCAGATACGACGCAAAACCGAGACCATTGTATATACATGTCTGCCAATAGTGGGGAAATAAAATGTTTAGGCGTTTGGGTAACGTTAGATGGCACGATGAAATATCATTTTACTAATGTTAATACTTTAATTGCATACATTTTTCATTCCGCATATGTTTTGAAAATGTTTCAACACCATACAAGTGGCTAATGTTTTAACCCTTTAACGCATAGTTACAGTGGAGAATCTGTTATTCTTTCCCGTTTAAACGCAAACGTACGCAAACGCAAAGCGCTAAAACGTAGAAAAGAACAACTTTTGGACAATTCTGATAATTCTTGTTTATCTTGGTGGCAAACAGTTTGGAGCCTGATCAGACGCCGGGTTACCCGGCGTCTGATCTGGCTCCAAACTGTTTGTAGTGAAAATAATAGTTTTAACGTAAACGCGTTTATTGGGAAAGAATAACGTTTTCTCCACTGTAGTTACGAGCCTTGATGCTATTTGACATACTAGTATTTAGTGTCGCGGTGCCATGAAACCCATCTCATTCATTCATTTATTCATTCGCTCGTTACACATAGATGAGTCTTTAATAAATGGTTAACCATTATAAGAGTATGCTTGTATGTAAACAGTATAGGAACTGTCTTATCAAGTTGTGCATTTTTTGGCACTTTGAAACATACTGTTTAAGTAGTTAATTCGAATTAAAAATGGACTAAACTGAATTGGGAAAGGAATTGTCCGTATATCTGGCAGAAGCTCAAAGGCTATACGGAAATAGAAGTAAATTGTTAATTAAATTGTTCATGTAAAACGCAGCTTATTTTACTGATGCATGCTACTCGTCAACAAATTTTCTCAATGTTCTCAAGATTTATCAAAGATTAGATATAATCTCACCTAAATCATAATGGAAACCGTCCAAAGGAAAATATAATTGCAGTCTATAATTAAATTTCTTCCGAGAAATAAGAATAGGAACTCTATTTTAACATGTCATAAATCGATTTTCTAAGAGTTGTTACAAATAATACGTTGTCTTCCACAGAGAAAAATACATTATTCTTTCCTAGAAAACGTGCATGTGCTAAAACAAATACTTCCGATGCAAGCATTTCCGAACCTTGGGCCCATTTCATAATAACTTCGTATTACAAAAATGGTCGTAAGTCAAAACTTAAAAATTTGATTTCCGATGTCTCTATTTAATCCTGTATTGTGACATCTCTTTGGAGCGTCGTTAACAAATGTCACAAGACAGGAGTAGATGGAGAAGAAATAGATAATAATTGAGACTTTTATGATATGATTTACGAACGTTTTCGTCATATGCAGTTATATGAAAAGGGTCCCAGTCTAGACGTCGATAAATACAGCGTCGAATATCCAAGACTTTACAGAACCTGTCTCTATATTTAAGAAACGAACTGAGTTTTATCGGCGTTTAAGCGAAATAAACGACATAAAATGATCGGCAAATTCCATGAATCGCACTGTAAAGGTACACATTTATACATTTTCACGAGGATGATATTGTGTTAACATAATCAACTCGGATATAATGAGGATACTCATCGTTAACAACAGAATAAATGTAAATAATACATTTGTCCTATGCAAACAGTGTAAAACCTGACCAGAGGTCTCCTGCAGGAGCCCTCTGATCAGGTTATGCATTGTTTGCCATTTGTTAACCCTTCATAGAAAACATAGACTAGACTACAGGTGGATACTGGAACTGCCGATTTAATCTTTAAGAGGTGAACTGTTTTCTTCTTGTCAAAATAATTACTAGAACGAAGAAGAAGTTTACTATACACTTCCTTACAGTACATTCAGTCCCTAATGGTAAAGGTATATCATCAGCATTGTTATAGATGTTGATTCTCGTCAAGCTTTCCACGCAGTAACTCTCTGCCCAATGAGACCTTTAATGGGCAATTCCAGTTTCCAATTAGGTGTGGTCCATTTATGCACATTTATGCACATATCACAGAAATAGAATATTTACTTACTTACTTACTTACAGTATGACCATTTCGGGGTTCTTACTGAATACAATGCAATTAATTTCGAATTAACAAACAATCCAGACTCTATTCAAATACTTGTACAGTGCTCCCTCCCGACAACGGTCCTCCGAACCACGACTCCGTCCATACAACAACGCTTTCCTATGTCCCTAAGACAAATATGTCTAACGCTTTAACTGCTGCAATATCGTCTGTTTAATATTGTTGTCTGCTGTTTCTCGTGCATAATTATATGTAATGGACATTTGACATAAAAACATAATTAAAAGAGTTACAAAAAGCTTGAATCCAGATCAGACGCCGCGTTACGCGGCGTCTGATTTGGATTCAAGCTGTTTGCAAATGTAAGCCAATTTCCTCCCTATAACAACTCCTCCGAATAACACACACAATATTTGTCTCCCATTAGATGTCGTTGTAGAGAGAGAGAGAGAGAGAGAGAGAGGGAGAGGACTGTACATCTATCAGACAAACAATACTCTTTATACTTTAATTTTGTAAAAGGCGCAAAGTCGTGGCACCAAGGTTCAATGACTTCAAGACCAGTGTTACTGTAGTGTCTCAAAATGAATCTGAAGAAAACAACAGGTGGCATGCGGAGAAACGTGACCTCTATCTGGAAATGTTTAAACGACAGACACTAATTGGTGTTGTAAAAACGTGTGCACTTATTACGATTCCTAACAACCTGAATACTGTAACGTGCTGGATGTAAATGCAGGTTACGAATTAAGGAAATCTTCCTTAATTTTTGATGTCATAAATTCACTACTGTTAGATATTGCCATTGTTGACATTTTTTATCTCATTGACGTCATAAAGCGCATCTCCAAACAGTTGTGATCCTGCGTAACGCGGCGTCTGATCAGGATCAAAACTGTTTGTCACATGTTTTGAAATTACGCCAGTTTTACTGTTTTAAACGATATTGCAGACAACAATATTGAAGCTGACGATAATTTGGCGATACGGGATAAAAATCTCTTTATAAACTTGATCATGAAAGAGTTAACACTTTTATTTTATATGCCGTATGACAACGACTTGTCGTCAGTGATAGTCACGTTCAGGTACAAGGCAGTTTGACTGACGAAACTAGCCACATATACAGTGCTCCCTCTCTACAACGACACCTAATGGGAGACACATATTGTGTGTGTTGTTCGGAGGAAGTCGTTATAGAGAGGGAAAATAAAGACTTGACTTACATTTGCAAACAGCTTGAATCCAGATCAGATGCCGCGTAACGCGGCGTCTGATCTGGATTCTAGCTGTTTGTCACTCATCATTACATTAATTCTATCAAAATCCCCACTTATATGTAATTTTTAAAAAAAACAGCAGACGACATTTTTAAGCAGACGATATTGCAGCAGTAAAAGTGTTTGACATAACTGTCCCGTTAAGGGAATTGATGCAATGGTCGTTGTAAGGAGGGAGTCGTTGTTGGGAGGGCCGTTGTAGGGAGGGAACACTGTAGTTGAATTGTAAATCTTACAATGGTCACATGTAGTTATAGCATGGTTTTAAACATATTAAACGTTTGAGTTGAATCTCAGAACGTATGCAGTATTTAATTGGTCAGACTTGAGCATTCTGTTCCAATCAGATTAATCAAAAGGCTGAGAATAAGCTCAGACTCTTCTCAAGCGCTTTATAAGGATGGGGTCAAAACTATTGCTTTGGGAGCTTTTAATTATGCATGAACTTGTCTTAACCCTTTACCCGATAGTCTATTTCTATTATTGAATATAGGTGACTTCTTAAAGCAGGTTGAAAGTAAAGCTGAATGCGCCTTAAGGCGCATTCTGCTTTACTTTCAGCCTGCTTGAAGCTATCGTGTGCTAGAATATAAAACATATTCCCTATAATAGATATTCCTGCTGATTAAATTGGAACTACTTTCTTCAGCGGAAGCATAAATCATATTCGCTGAAAGGCGCTTCTATTGGGGAAAGGGTTAAACCTTTCATGATCAAATTTATCTTGAGGCTGTTACCCCTTCATCGCTATAGTGTCATCTGTTTCAATATTGTTGACTGCAATATCGTTTCAAAGTTAGATTGAAGGCAGTAAAACTAACGTAATTTCAGGACAAGTGGCAAACAGTTTTGAACATGACCAGACGCCGCGTTACGCGGATAGTATGTACATTGATTGACTGTACTCCAATACGACTTTGTGGTAATAACTGAACAGACATGTCATTAAAATCGAGAATAACAAAATAATTAGTATCCCATTTGCCGCTTCACTTGTATAGCTTCTTTTACGGCGTTCATTACAACTGCCAATCAAAAGGTTCAACATAATTACCCTTCCCAAGTCATTTTATATTAGGTAATGGATGGTGTAGATAAGAATCTTTTGACACTAGAAACCTTGTTAATTTAATGATGTAGAATATATGAGGTTGTAAGTCTTCATATATATTTTGCAGACATTGATACAAATGGAAGGTAACGCAAATGTTGCAATATCAGACAGTTTGTCTCTAGAGATATAGAATATGCTTATTAGTGTAAATCCTTCAACGTGCAATATTCATAAATGGAGCTTCGTCCTCTTTGACCTGCTGTCATCTGAACATAACATCGGTAGCATGTTCAGTAAAGAAATCGATGGCCATCGATTGCGAATTGACTACCGGTCTGAAATACAGTGGAGAAAACGTAATTCTTTCGTTCAAACGCAAAGGCGTCGCAATGAAATATAGAAAATGCCAACATTTTGACAATTCAGACTACCAGTTTAAATCTGAGTGGCAAACAGTTTGGAGCCTGATCAGACGCCGGGTTACCCGGCGTCTGATCTGGCTGCAAACATTTTGCAATGAAAATAACAGTTTAAGCTGCACACGGGGCACAAACTGCTAACCTAAACAGCAAACAATGGCAAATATTTACATTCGCTCTGTAAAACTCTAATGAGAATGTGACATTCAATTCTCAGTGAACCTTCGCTTCAGATCTGGTTCTAACTAGTTTTAAAAATCTTCCATGCGGCGGAGAGATACCGACCATGTTAGGATCTACTTTTAGATTATCCGTTTGGGTATCTCTAAACCCCTATTTAAAGTCAGAGAGAGTTCAATTAAAATCGAATTGCGATAAAAAAAATTAAATGCTGTTTTAAGGGAGATTATCATATTACGCTCCGTCATTAAAGCTGTACGCTTTCTCTCCCTTGAAAGTGCGCGGAGTGACGTTGATCTACTATTTATAGATTAGACAAGTTATTGACAAGCTACGGTTTGAAATTGTTCATCAGAATTACATAGATGGTCGCTCGACGATAAAGCAAAATAATGCATTCTCACTTTCTAGATTGGGAACGTAACGTTCCGTTCTGACATGTTTAAACTATCCTATGTATATCGATCGAAAGTGTTTTACACACTATATATCATATGCCTCAAAAGCTGTGTATGTGTAGTCGCATTTCAGCGTTGCTATTCGCGTTGCTATGTGCATGTATAAAATCAAGCGCTACCACCTAGATGCTCTAGTAATGGATATTCAGATTAATTCTTGTTTAATTTTAGTTTCTTACGAGCGGTTTTAAAGCACAGCGAGAAAGTTTACTGGGTAAAACCCTGAATTTACAATTCAATTACAGTACATGTAGTTAGGACTACTTTTAACACCATATTTAGAAACTGGAATGGCTATTACATCGATATTACATCTATCAAACCTATTTGGCCGGTATATGATATATTCATACATGAACACCAATCTGGTCAAACTACACATTAAATGGACAAGGCAGAAAATATAAATATAAATATAAGGAATAAACAAAATCTTTTTGCCGCTCACGACGGTATGAATACATTAGCTTCGGGGGTAAATTTATCGAAAACGCCCTTCGGTCGTTTACAAAACTTACCCCCTGCGAAGCTAATGTATTCATACCGTCATGAACGTCAAAAAGATGTTGCTTATTCCTATATTGAACTCGCTACAGCTAAACGATACAGACAACACTCCTATAGTAGAGTGCTGAGTATCATCGAACAATCCCTTTACGAAAAACAGACAGTGACAATCATGATCAGAGAACTCCTGCACAGTTTAACCCTTTCATGATCAAATTTATCGTGAGGTGTTTACGCCGTCACCGCCATATTGTTTTCTGCTTCAATATTGTTGTCTGCAATATCGTTTCAAACTTAGATTTAAGGCAATATAACTGAACGTAATTTCAAAACAAGTGGAAAACAGTTTTGATCCTCATCAGACGCCGCGTTACGCGGTGTCTGATCAGGACCACAACTGTTTGCAAATGCGCTTTATGACGTCATCGAGAGTGAAAGGGTTAACTCATTGAGCCCTAGTGACGCATATATGCGTCATTTACCAAAAGTGTACCTCTGAAGGGTACATTTGTCTAATGCAAACAGTGAAGTCCCTGATTAGAGGACTCCTGCAGGAGCCCTCTAATCAGGGACTTCACTGTTTGTCATTTTACAATATATTACAAAAACAACCCTAAATAGTCTAAAATTGATCAGCCTTTGTTGTAAACTGGATTTGTCCATTGGAAGTTTCAGGGGATAATGAATTAAGCAAATAAATGAGCCGTGTCATGACAAAACCTGCCTTCTTGCATTACAACACTGTATAGACCAAGCACCGTTGTCATCCCAGGCTCTGTATCTGAGTTTGGTCTACACTACCAAATACCGTATATAATACAGTCACATGCAATGCTTTAGATGCATGTCGGTGTCAAACAGTGTAGATCAAGGCCAGTCGCCGCATCTTTGACGCGGCGGCTGGCCTTGATCTACATTCATTGCAATACAATAAGGCAGGTTTTGTCATGCCACGGCTCAAATATACCCAAAGAAATGCTGTAGATTTCATTCGACCATCCTCGTCCTATGGGATTTGTGATACCTGACGTATATCTTGTTGGTCTGTATTTGACAATAAATAACTCGGCATTTGAAATAACGCATTCATTGCCATGATGTCATTAGTTTTGAACGAGTGACGTCTTCTTTTATATCTCAAATATAATTTTTTATGTATTTTGACTTAAGAATTTTGACATTAGTGTCAAATAGTTTTGATCAGGCTCCAAACTGTTTGCAAATAACTATTATATTCGGGGTAAGGCAGAGAAAGGCTTAATGTCCAAGTAATGTTATTGAAATAACAAAATTGTTTTTACTGTGAAAATTGGTTTCGACGATAGATATTTCGGGATAATGTTGTCTACGGTGTTAACATGTTAACATTTATGTTGTGATTATTTATTTGAAACTCGATGTTTTGACAGAGCTGATTAATAGCTTTAGAAACAAACATTGTTTAGGAACAAAACACGCGGAAAGCAATTTGAAATATCCTCCGTCGCATTTCCAAAGAAACATTGATTAATAGTGGAAATGCGTTTTTGAAACATATTTTTACTTGACGTGTTAGACTTAAATCTAGAAATTGTCAGTTTTATCAAAACAATGTACAATCTCTTGAATACTCGCAAGAAATAGTTTCCGACTAAATCCAAAACGTACGTACTTAAGGATAAGTATGTGAAGAAAAATACCAAACATCATTTACAGCTATCAGTTTTAATTTATGCTTTTCGGTGGATTACTAGGAAATAGCAGTGGATTATCGTTTGATAATTTCACTGTTTCAAGCAGTGGGATTATCGTCGCGCGTGCTTCTTTTATGAATTTTCCCTGTAAGTCTCTCCAATAATGGTAACCAATCGTGTCCTATCGTTTCATTCCGGCAGCCCGAACCACTAAACGGAAGAACACGAATCCAAGATCGGAAGTAACGACGTAATTTCGATGACGTCAAATCAATAAATCAGTGACGTCATTGTACGATTCGATATAAAATTGGGGATCAGCACGGGGTAAATCATATAATTTCGCTTTCAATTGTCGAAAAATTTCGCTTAAAAGCATAAATAAATAGAATATATAATATTTCACGAACATCAGACTGTTATATTTTCACTCGTGGCTTGGTCACTCGTGAAAATATAACGTCTGATGTTCACTCAATGGATTAAATTTCTATCTTATACTGAAAAATACGGTTATCCTCTATGTAAAATAAGGAGTCCAATGAAAATATGTGTACAGTATATATACTCAGTGCAAAAAGAAACGCACATCGTACTCAGGCGCAGATTTAAAGACTTTTATTGAAGAAAATTAGAATACTAAGACCATATCCCAAGATTCGTTTAAGTCTGCAACAAGTTCAGAAAACAATACTCAAAAACACTGTGCTGCTTTTTAACCCTTTCCCTCTTAATGGCGCCAAAAAGCGTTTGCAAACAGTTTGGATCCTGGTCAGACGCCGCGTAACGCGGCGTCTGATCAGGATCCGAACTATTTGACACTCATATCGATATGCTTTAAGTCATACTACATAGAATTTTACTTTGAAACGATCTTGCAAACAACAAAATTGAAGCAGACGACAATGAAACGGTGAAGGGGTTAAAACTTCACGAAATAATTAACTACAGTTTGTTTAAAACACCGCAGCGATTTGTGCAGGTTGTGATGCTACCAATTGAATAATGATTTGATGATAATTCACAAATACGTTTCTTCCATAAAAATAATAGTGTGATACAAAATGTGCATTTCTTTTTGCACTGAGTGTATAACACTTTTGTGAAGTGGTGAACTTCTTTATTCTCTAAAAACTTTATCGATGTTTGACAAGTAGAAGACTCATATTTTCCAATTTTAATTTCATAAAGTACTGTCTTGTCTTAAAGTACGGTCGCTTAAATCAAGTTTCACTGAGTTTTGCCGAACTATTTACTTTTCAAAACTTGTACATGTTTTGTCACAGTGAATTGTGACATATGTCTAAGTACATTTCTATCTGATATATAATTACATTTAAATTTTCCTTTCGACCAATGACAGAATGCCATTTGTTTGCATAAAAGAAAGCAATGTGAACTTAAAACAGAAAGCTCCTGAAGTATCTTTAAAATGTGTTACATTCACATAGCTTTCAGAAGCCACTTTCCTTAAATATCTGATAATCAGCACAACACATTTGGTATTACTGCATCACATTATTTTACACTATTCAACATGACTATTATTTGTTGTTGGTTGACATTCACTGATGTACGTAACTTCGTAAATTTATTCTCTGTTTGTGTTCCCAAAATTGAGGAGCTTGACAGTTTGACTTAACTCTTTCCTCCCTGAAACTTTAAATGGACAATTCCAGTTTCCATTTTTGTCTAGTCCATTTCTGACTTTTAAGGGTTGTTTTTGTCAATGTTTGGCATTATAACAAACAGTGAAGACCCTGATCAGAGGGCTCCTTTCGGAGCCCTCTGATCTGGGTCTTCACTGTTTGCATAGGACAAGTGTACTATTCACATGTACACTGTTTGAAAAGGACGCCTATATGCGGGACTAGGGTTCAAAGGGTTAACAGACATATATGAGTAACAAACATTTAGTATCCTTATTAAACACAGCGTAGTTTCTGGATGCGAACTGTATGCGCGAGTTATTGTTATTCAACTTGACAGTAACAAATTACAAGTACAGTAAAACCTCTTTATTAAGATTACTTAACCCTTTACCTTATAGAAGCGCCGTTTAGCCCATTCCGTTTAATCCTCCGCGGAAGAAAATAATTCCTATCTATACAGTCATGAATGTGTATCAGTAGGAATATTTTCTCAATTCTAGCAGGTGGTAATTTAAAGCAGGCTGAATGTAAAACAGAATGTGCCTTAGGGCGTATTCTGCTTTACTTTCAACCTGCTTTAAGTAGTCACCTATTTTCAAAACTAGAAAGAGGTTATGGGGTAAAGGGTTAAAAGAATGCTGTTTCAATGTATAAAAGGGAGGTGACAAAGGAGCTTTCTGTTTAACTGCGACCTTAAACACCATGTCTTAAAACAAAATAATTCTCACAATTATCTTGTTTACTGTACAATGACACTGTATAGGTTATTTATGCAGACCGTTTTCATACAGACGTCTTCTTAAACCTCTACATTGTTCAAGAAGCACTGATTAAAGGTCAAAATCCTGTTAAACCAATTTATGTCAAGCGGCTTCCTCGATGAACACTTATAGTATGATTACATTTTCATTTAAAGGCTGTCTAGTCTATTATTTGTCTTTTCTCTTGATTATTTATTGAAATTCCTTTGAGCAAATAGTGCATACTCAGATCATAATCCGCATTATGCGGCGTCTGATCTGACCCAATACTGTTTGCCTATGTCCCATTTACGGGACGCTAAGTAATAATGGATTTAACTTCGATGAGAAAGTTGTTCTTTCCTAGCAATACAATTATACAATGCTCCCTCTGTACAACGACAACTAATGGGAGACACTGATTGTGTTCGTTGTTCGGAGGGAGTCGTTATAGGGAGGGAAATTGGTTGACATTTGCAAACAGCTTAAATCCAGATCTTGATTCAAACTGTTTGTCACTCGTAAATACGTTTTTTTCTGTCAAAATGTCCAATATGTAATTTTGAAAAAAAAACACCAGCAGACGACAACTTTAAGCAGATGATATTACAGCAGTAAAAACGTTAGACATAATTGTCCTGTTAGAGAACAGCGGCAAGGGTCGTTGTAAGGAGGGAATCGTTGTTTGGAGGGCCGTTGTAGAGAGGGAGCACTGTAACTGATATCCTATTGCGGTGTATGTTATTACCTAACTAACTAATACTTAACTATTGTGTCGATATTATAATATACAGATAACGACTGGCTACACAATAATAGTTATTTCCTGTGTCTATATAGCGTTAGGTATATAGAGAATCATAACTGATATAAAAAAAAGTCAATAAACAGCAATTTGCAAGGAAACAAATAAGTAGGGTGCATTTTGTTTTAGCACGCTAGAGACACCGATTAAGCTAAATGAAAAAATAAGTGTCAGCCCAAAAAGTGTTACGTGAATTGAATTCATAGCTTAACTCCTCATAGGGCGTAAACTTAAGCTAGTTGTTTAAAGTGAAGACAACCATTACCTTCCTATTCTTGTTGCTTTTGCTGTTGTTGATGGTTTTTGCCAGATCAATATATTTAAGCTGTTGTGTTTTAAATAATTCGACTGTGGCACTAATAAACATTATTATGTTATTTTATGTAATTATCACAGCATTTTAAATAATTGGTTTTCTTAATCTTTGTTGAACTCATTTAACACATTACACCCAAATGCATCTCTTATTGTGTCTATACTGAGATAGATAGTCTCGGCCTAGGAAGTCATATAATACAAGACATGTATATTTCCAGATTGTAGCTTAAGGAACATTCTGTTTTACTTCAATCTGCTTTTTGTGTTCACCTGTCATCAAAACTACAACATACCATGGTATATGACAATTAACGCCAATGGGCACTTCGCTTAATTTTGAAAGCAATTCAGATCCCGATCAGACGCTATTTAAAAGTCTAAACTTTAAAACACAATGCAGGCTATCAAAAGTCAACAGATTGACATATATATGTCACGGAAGCGCTTATTTAAATTATCACACTATTTATATTATGTACTACATCGACATGCAATCTTATGTAAAACCTTACAATCCAACAAAGGCTAATAAGTGTTGTTGACATACACCTGAAATTCACCATAACCAATGCAGGCTCGCAATCGTAATATAAAACACGATATAAGGACAATAAAGAACCACCCAATCACTCTTTTGACTGAAACGAGAAAATAGATCCCCAATTATATCCACTGCCTGTCTACGCAATAAATATAACACTGCTTCTTTAAACATTCAGCCGTAGCTACGAGTATACTGGTCAATATCTAACATGTTCCATACATGTATATATAACGAGTACACTTGGCCTTTGCAAACAGTGTAAAGTGGTCCTCTGATCAGGATCTGCAAGGCTTGTCAATTTACAATATATTGTTAAATTCATCTCTTAACAGTCAACAGGTGACCTGAATATAACTTGAAATAAGGAGTAATGATTCAAGCACTTTGGCCTTAAGAGAATTCAAACTTCAGTTTGAGCCATTGCGTACAGAGTAAAATCCTCTTGGGATTTGCTTATAGAAACGCTTTACATTATAGCATTTGTTAATTTGCTTCCTTGAACATAATTATTTCACTACAAAGATCAACAGCACATATATTTGCAAACTGCAGTGACATTTATCGGACACCACGTTACTCTAATGTTTCCTCTAGTAGAGAACAGTATACAATCACAACAAATAACAAAAATGTATGTTTCAGTTTAAGCTCTATTCCGAGGTGCTGTCGGCTCAAACCGCAGTATGCTGTTCATTATTAAACACCAGATTCGGGGTTTTAACTGAGCAAACACGACTATTAATATTTCATTATTTCGTTACCCCATCAATACGCCTTTTTTACGCCTATAATTCATTCCTCCACTCAAGAAAATAGTTCGAATTTATATAGTCAAGAATATGCATAAATATCTTATATATATATATATCTATCCTAGCAGATGGTAGCTTAAATCAGACTGAAAGTAAAGCAGAATGCGCCTTTTCAAAACTAGAAACGGATTATGTGGTAATGGGTTGATAATATGCTTTATGTGACAGCCATGGCTTACGTGCACTATCAGTCATCCATGTTATAAAACCGTTTACTGCTGTTCTACATGCACTTATATTTACTTACGCAGCTGAGGATATTCCCCTCATGAAAAGCATCATTATATCATTAACCGTATTATCCCGTTAAAATGTCATGTGGGTCGCTGGGTAGAAAATTGGAATAGATATCTATATCTCAGTGTTAAATCTTTGCGCGTTAACGGCACGTTTAACTTTTGAAAACAATTTTAGCCCAGATAAGACGCCGCGTAAAACAGCGTCTCATCAAGATACAGACCCTTTAACACTGTCATCGTAATTTCAAAGAATAGAAATTATGATGCGTATAAATGATCAGACGACAAAGCTAAAGTACGAAAGCTTTAGTAATATCCGGTGTTTGTTGGTATTACTTGTGGCAGTTTATTAGAAGGGTGTGTTCAACCGGGACTATACAGTACATAGTATATAAATGCACACTGACACTTTTCACATATGTTTATCAGCTTGGCAGATATATAAAGATGCTTATACACTTTCCTATTTATTATATTAATCTACAATATTTAATCACACCTACACTATAGTGACTGATGTCTACACCGTTGTAACTGTGCATTGCATTTCTAAATGAATTCCTAATGCAATGTAATCAATATTGATACGTTCATTGAACGTGTTGTTATATTCATCAATCCCCGCCACATTTAAGGAGTGTTTTCCCGTAATACTATCGATTGTTGCAGAATATCTGCTTACCAAATTGTTCAAAAATTAGAATGAAACCAACACAAATGCCTTATAGTTTTAAATCTGGTCAGCGGCGTCTGATCTACATAAAACCTTTTTTGACTAAGGCCTAGGTAGTATACGAATATACCTCAGTAACATACGAATATCAGAACATGTTGCTTTTGTTGTAAATGCAGACATTTGTCTTCAAAACGAAACAACGTTTGTATTAGAAAATGTTGCTGTAGACAAAATGCCAAGTAAATTGGTCTAAAATGGCTGACTTTATTGTCTATGGTTTAAGTCAACATTTCCGAAAATACTAATGTTAAAAATCCAGCAAACATTTTCACCACAAGGTATTGCAACTGTTTTATTACTAAAGTAATTACCCAAGTTCGTTTTAATTTCATTCCTTTATATTAAAACGATAAATTCTACCGGAGTGTGTTTTATACACGGAGCCATACTTTGTTAAACATTTCTTATTTTTTTTTATCATGAAACACATATATTTCGAAGTTTGTTGTTTGAAAAACTATTTAGTTCAGTGACATATGACAATATATATAGAATTTCCAAAAGGAGGCTGGTCTATTCATCAATACTTAGTTTGCTTTTACCTTTTATATACGTTTATGTTTCTTGGTTTTTTTGTTTTCCTTTTACTTTCCGTACTTTTAAACAATCGTTGATCGAGATAATTTTAGATCTAGTGTTTTTACATGTACTCTGTACATTGTTTAGACGTTTCTCGGCGCCATATGATCATATAATATTTTGCGGTGATGTAAAATCTAACTCGATCAATCAATAAATCAACATTCGTTGAGAAAATTTCGTCTGCCTAAATGTGTCGTCTGTTTTAATTTAAGATAAAAAAAGTTTTTAAGGATGTTTCACTTAGGAAATATTGATATGAATGTCAAATAGTTTACGCGGCGTCTGGTCTGGATCCAAACTGTTTGCATATTGAAAGTGTTTGCTCTAATATAGTCTAGTAGCCAAAGGGTAAACAAAATATTGACGCAAGGTTACTAGATACATTGTCCGCTCCATATCTCGCAAACAATGAAACTATAGCTGTATGATGTATTTCTAATACCTTGAGTAAACAGCAAGCATCACGGCAATAAACCAGTGTTAGCCTACTCTCCCAGAAATAATATTATTATTATCCAGGCAGTCACGAAATGCCAGTAGACACATTAAATATCCTCCTTGTATACGCCATACTCACACTGAACCCCTAATATATAGAATTGACAAATACACTCCTTATCTTTTAAAATAAAAAGAATACTTTACAATGAAGCTTGAATAGTTTTGTTAAAAAATAATAGGTTTCGTAACATGTGGGAAGAATGTCGTATGACCATTAATTTGATCAGGTCATGGTATAAATAAAAATAAAGCATTCTTATTAGACGTATATTAAGAGGTTCTTCTGTACAGTGGAGAATGTGTTATTCTTTCCCAATAAATGCGTTTACGCTAAAACTATTATTTGCAGTGCAAACAGTTTGGAGCCTGATCAGACGCCGGGTAACCCGGCGTCTGATCAGGCTCCAAACTGTTTACCACCAAGATAAACATGAAATATCAGAATTGTCCAAAAGTTGTTCTTTTTTACGTTTTAGCGCTTTGCGTTTGCGTACGTTTGCGTTTAAACGGGAAAGAATAACAGATTCTCTACGGTAGGAGACGAGTTAACCCTTTCGTGAGATGTTTACCCCTTAAACGTCATATCGTCGTCTTCTTCAATATTGCTGTCTGTAATATCGTTCCAAAGTTTGATTTAAGGCAGTATAACTGACGAAATTTCCAAACAAGTGGTAACAGTTTTCATCCTGATCAAACGCCGCGTTAGGGATCAAAAGGCAGGCGTCATTGATAGTGAAAGGGTTAAACCTTGATTACTAAATAGTGTTGTAAACGGGGTGTTAAGTTTTGATATATTGTTGAAACCATTGAAACCATTGATCCGGGGAGGGGGAAAGAACATCAATGACTTTTAAATCCTTTGATTTTTAAATCAATCAGACTCATTTTAAAATTGATTTTATAAACTAATGATGATAATTCTTAAAACTTGATAATTATACTGAACGAATCTACCGTATTCAGTATATGTTTCCATGTAATTCCGTAAGGTAGGATGTTATTTATTTGATAGCAAATGTAATTATGTGTCTTCTCTCACTTTGTAAGTACGTGTACATGTATAATACTTCATGTGAAGCGCTTTTGAACGAACAACTCATGTGTTAAAAGAGCGTTAAATAAATATTTTGGAATGATGATGATAATAATAATAATAATAATAATAATATTAATAATAATAATAATAACAATATTAATTGAGTGTTACGAGCAATACAGCCACTTGTTTTAGTAGCTCACTATGTATAGCCATTTTTGACTTATACGCACGCTTTATCTGTCCTTACCCTTTCAAATATTTTCCCAAAAATATATTTTTGTCTATCCGGTTAAATTCATGCATATCTTTATATTCTCTATGAAAGAGAGCATTTTTGTCAAAAGATATTTATATACAAAGGGAATATTACTATACTTTGCATATCTTATGCACCGGATCACTCGAGTTGTGTGTGTAAAGGCTATATCCAACGAGACCGAAGGTCGAGTTGGATATAGCCTTTACACACACGATGAGAGTGATCCGGTGTATAGATATGCAAAGTATAGTAATATTCCTTTTATTATATACCTCTTATAATAATAATAATAATAAAAAAAAAAATAGCAATGTTTCGAATTATTTTCTATGCCCCTTTAGTGAATACAGTCCTTTACACAATGCGCATGAATATATGCATATAAAACTGCATAGCAAAATCGGCAGACTTTTTAAATGGCGGCAGGCTTATTGTATCGATTCAGCAAAACAACGGGGGATTAAAATGTTTGGAATAACAGTAACATTGGATTGGAGCGTATCTAATGGATTCTAATCACTCTCACTATAGATCTGTGACAGTAATAGGTAAGATCCTACGACGTTTCTCGATTTGGAGAGCTATCAACTCGGCTAGCTCGATCAGCGTTTAATATCAACACTAGATTTACTCAGTAGATCTAGATCTAAGGTGCAGTTTCATGAATTTGTTAAAGTTGTTTTGAAAACCTCTGATCTAACTGACAGAATTGGTTCTTCTTTGAAATATAAATCAGACAACGGATTGGACAAAATGTTGAACTGTGATTTAGAAATATTTTGTGAGATTTTCTTGGAAAACAATTGAGATGAGGTTGGATGGAATTTGTCAGTGTGCTATTCGCAGAGAAAGGCGGCTGCATAACTTTTGACGCATTGCACGGTTTTGTTGCTAGAAAACTCGAAACAAGCTATTGGGTAATGGGTTAGATATATACTTTTTAGAGCCATTCGTTGTTACATTGAGTCATTGACCTCAAATAAATTTATTTGGGTGCAGAAAATTATGACGTAATTCAACAATACATGACGTCACCTACCTTGACAGAAAATATTGATTGACAGATTCACTCATAGATAGATTTGCACCACGTTTTGTTTGCTAATTCAGGCAGTAAACAGCTTTTTCCCGATACTGAAAACATGGGACTAGCGGATGATAGGGTAGGATTTTTATGAGTCTAATCAATTTGCATGATCAATTGATGAGACCATGACCAAGTGAACAAGTGAATGATCTAGATCTACATTAAAATTTGTGTTGTTGACAGCTAACTGAGTGCTATGTTGAGGACAACTGAATGCAGTGATTAGCAGGGCTTTTTAGTGGTCTCATGTCTCTGGTAAATTGCTGTTTATTGGACAGTGTTTCATTTATATGGGGCTGTTATTACCCAACATTTCAACTCAACGATGACGCCTATTGCACAGCTTGTAAAAACCATAAATGCAACAGATGTACAAGGAACAAATATCTGTCTACCCCGGTAGTAACTTGTAAGTATGCCTAGCTCATGTATTCAGACCCACCTACATACTTACCGAATGGACAGTATGGAGGATACTGTAAGAGGATCTGACTGAACCGGCTATAGTTGCCAGAGCGGTATTCACTCTTGTTGTGGTGTCACAGACAGCAACCACTGTATTATTGCCACATTCATTGTAGGGTTTGTTTTATTTAGTTGTATGTTTATTTCTCATGGCTCTGTCTCTTCGCAGCTTATGTCAGAAGATGTGGTGCTCTCCCAGTGTCTTATGAGCATTGGCGATCGTTTAATCAAGTAAAGGAAGCTTGTTTTCGCCAAGCTCTAAGTCAAGACTGTCAATGTCTTCCTCGGAACAAAAATCTGCATGGATAATTTCAAACTGGATCCATACATATGCTTACGAATCTTGCAAACTTGCCGATTTGGCTAATCTTGTTTTTGTTTACACAGGCAATTTGACAGCAACAGACGGACAGTTAACTTCTAATACAAATCTAATTTAGATCTAGATCTACCCAATATAGTTACAATGTTCTTTAAAAAGATTCTACACAATGTCGCGGTCAGCAAACAAAAACGTTACTATAAATAAACGGTATTTCCCATACGTCACACTTCGGGGGATGACGCGTGAAAGTAGTTCCGAACTTCCGACTACACAGTAAACGTTCTTTTCCCATTACACAAGGTACATAGGTAATACGGACTTTTCAATCTGTCAAGGTGTATTTGTTCGATAAAATACGGAAATATTTCGGGCAGAACATTGGTAGGTATATAATACATACATATATTTAGAAGTGTTCACTTGTACAATAACGTGACATAATAATAATACATGTGTAATACTAACAACAGTAATACCCATTATTCAGTCCCCTTTTTATCACATTGAATTCAAGTCAGGCACCGATTTGCACAGGGTAGACACTATTTGCATTTGTAGGTGCGGATTTCCTAAGCGAATACTTCTTATACAACGAAAGAGGTAAACATTGGCACAGTTACAACAGGATCAAATACACTTAAGGAATTGTTTACATAAATACTTTTAAGTACTTCTTACGAAAGAAAACACGAAATACGTGTGGGAAATAATTACAAAAACATTTATATCAACCCCTACATTGTCTTTCATAGACTGTTTAATAATGAAATAGAGTTTTGATTTGAAGGCTCTATCCATTTAGTAATATAGGCATTAACATATATATATGCATCAATAAGTTAAAAACAGTTTCTATTCTCACCAGAATTCAATATACTCGGCAACTGATCAGGGTAGTTCTAAGCAGTTTGTAATTGTAAAAACAGTGGTCTAAACCAACTTCGGGGGAATAATGCATCAAATAGTTACTTGCATTACCTGTTTTTCCAACGAAGTAATTGCTTTTGGATTTAAATTTAGTTGTGTCCAGTTATACCAACACATCAGCATGCGTTTCAAAATGCATGGAACGTAATCATACGCTCAGATACAGGGATGTCATTTCCCCGGCATTTTCCGAAATCTTCGGACGTTTTTTAACTTTTTAAATTTCTAAAAAAGTTTCCCAATATCTTCGGATTTTGGCTCTTACTTTTAAATTTTGGAATGCAATGCGTTTTTTAATTAGAAAACATAGGTATCAAACAGTTAAGAACCTGATTAGACGCCGCGTTACGCGGCGTCCGATCTGAACCTTACTGTTTGCATAATTATGTTAAATCGCGCTTGGAACTTTGGAAATCTAAGGAATTTTCAAGCAACTTATTGTAGCCCTGCAGATACCCGACGACTTATCTAATTTTAAACAAATGTAGCGGTACACAGGCTATAAAGTTTATGACCGAGATGCTTTTATTTCCCAGTAAACGCGTTCACTATTATTTCAATTGCAAATTGTTTTGCACCAGACAAGACGACGGATGCCATGGCGTCTGATCAGACTCGAAATTGTTTGCATCTGAGATTAAAATAAGTAGTCAATTGTTTTTAAAGAATTGTTCGTTTCCAAATTTTATTTATTTCACTTTGTTAGCGTTTCGTTTAATGTTAAACGAGAAAGAATAGCATTTTCTAACTATTTTTGCAAATGAGAACATTCTCTGCGATGTAGATTGCTTTGTCAATTGCATGAAAACGTTTATCGACCTAAATATGACGTTTCAAAATATAGTGTGCAAAGAGACGATTCCGCTACAAATCAGTATCTTTGTTATCTATGTGTATTTTGGGAATAGGCTAGTTCGACAATATTTAGCTGGAAATCCTCCTTTATGGGAATTTGTAGCACTCAAGAGAGATTTGCACCATAAAATAAAATTCTTTTACTATGGCTTCACTTGATGGGAGATGTCTTGAGGTAGAGATAATATCATCATTTAATATACAGGTTATTTTGGTCGTAGGCAAGACCTTTAGACTTTGCATACATTTATTAGACTTTTATAATTGTACAATAAATTCTCTAACACAATACTAAAACAAAGCCTAATTGATGGTATAAAATACAGATGCCAGTTTAGCTGCTAGGTGACAGTTAAACGGATATCTGATGAAAAAGCCTTCTGTTGTACTGTAACATTGCTTTCAGCAGTCACCTGTCCTAAACACCTACTAATTAACACAATTCAGTAAAGAGGTTTTACTGCTTCTGAAATTGCCATGTTTTACATTTGATCCAATTTATAACTTCCAATTGTTTTGGCATATTTCATTGTTTTGTTTAAATATTTGTCTCCAATATCTGACATTTCAGGGGCCCGTTTTACTAAACTACTTAGGCAAAAAATTTGCGTAAGTCAAAAGTTTAATTTTTAATTTATAATTTTTATTATCACTTGCTACAAACAGCAAATAGCCAGATTAGAGGACGCGCTTTTAGCGCGTCCTCTGATCTGGCTAGTTGCTGTTTGCAAACGTTTATGATCGAAAAATAAGAGTAAAACGATTTTGACTTACGCAAAAATTGTGCGTAAGTAGTTTAGTAAAACGGGCCCCGGGTCTTTCAAATAAAAGTAATATGTTGACGGTGAGGAATTCCACCTTTCAGTAACCATAACAGCGTAATAGAAAGCATAATCTATAGCCATTATTGCTGGTTATAGGCCATTAAACAAAGCGCATGTCCCACCTTTATATCCGCACAGGAGAAAATTGTTCAAATGTATACAATCATGCATATACACCCTAAAGATACAGTGGAGAATCTGTTATTCTTTCCCAATAAACGCGTTTACGCTAAAACTATTATTTGCAGTGCAAACAGTTTGGAGCCAGATCAGACGCCGGGTAACCCGGCGTCTGATCAGGCTCCAAACTGTTTGCCACCAAGATAAACAAGAATTATCAGAATTGTCCAAAAGTTATTCTTTTCTACGTTTTAGTGCTTTGCGTTTGCGTACGTTTGCGTTTAAACGGGAAAGAATAACAGATTCTCCACTGTATGTTCTCTATTCTAAATGAAATTGCTTATAGCAGGCTGAAAATCTAGAAACCGGCTATTAAGTATAGGGTCAAACTATGTAGTTTATCTGTCCCGACTAATTTTTACCCGATAGTAAAAAACGCGTTGCTATAACATATTTTATTAATGGCTCTGGAAAACCTTTCAATAGAGACAAAGTTGAGAAGCGTTATTTGTTTAAGTACTGTTGCAAAGAATTTCAAATATTTAAGAAACATAAGAGGTAATCAAAATTTCTCTATTTTTCTAAAACACAGAACGGGTATACCATTGCAACGGATATAGATATAACGTGTTGGAAACAAAGTGCACATTTCTTTAATATTTTAACCTTCCCATCGTTATAATCAACAGCTTTGTTAAACAAGTTCGGATAGCTGCAAATTTAGCGAAAATTCAAGTGGTCGAAGTTTATAATGAAGAAATTTTATACAGGCGCCGATGATCCGACGCTACAATTTACCACGAATATAAAAAGGTACTGGCTATTAAGCCTTTTTGGATGTCAGTTAAACTTATGAGACCTCATGAAAGGGATTATTGCCGATTCTTGTCCCGAAAGGGATTCAGTTTCAAGGTCGTATTGAAATATTGAGAAAATCATCCGTGATTTATTGAAAATCCAGCATGCTCTCCGTAGCCAGCAGCTCAATAACAAGACATATCCGCTTAGTTACAATGGGGAATACGTTTTATTTTCTCGATTACACGCATAAAATCTCAAATACAATGTATTAAATTTTATAGAAGTACGTTTTAATGTTTAATTACTCATTTTAATTCTAGGGAAATCATTTCAGATCCTGGTCAGACGCCGCATTAAATGGCTTCTAATCTGGCGCCAGATTGTTAGCAACGCAAGCGATTGTTTTAACTGAAGCGCATTTACCGAGAAAGAATCACATCTTAATCATTGCACCATTGACATTAACCAAAGTTTCTTATGAAGTCAGAGCACGTACGTTACTTGACGTCTATTGCAGACACAACAACTTTAACACTTTCATGATCACATCATTCGGGAAATGTTTACCCCTTCACCGCTTTATTGTCGTCTGCTTCAATACTGTTGTCTGCAATGTTGGTTAAATATTAACAAATAATGCAGAATAACTGAAGAAATTTCAAAACAAGTAACAAACAGATAGGATCCTGATCAGACGCCGCGATACGCGGCGTCTGATCAGGGTCCAAACTGTTTACAAGCGCTTTTAGACGTCATTGAGAGTTAAAGGATTAACAAGAGTATCCATTATACACTTTCAATACTTTAACCCTGCCACCACTGTAGGCGGCTACACTCGACTTTTCAAAATGTTTTTATCATGAGCTGTTACCTCCTTTGACAAGCGTATCGATAGTTCATCTGCTGAATTATAAACTTGGAACCTTTAAAATAAGAATTTCGACCAACATTTTAAAGCAGAATGTGTAGCTGCAATGATATCGTAAAAGTGGGCTAACTGATTTGGCATGGTAAGGAATAAACGTTTAGCTACAGTGGAGAATCTGTTATTCTTTCCCAATAAACGCGTTTACGCTAAAACTATTATTTGCAGTGCAAACAGTTTGGAGCCAGATCAGACGCCGGGTAACCCGGCGTCTGATCAGGCTCCAAACTGTTTGCCACCAAGATAAACAAGAATTATCAGAATTGTCCAAAAGTTGTTCTTTTCTACGTTTTAGTGCTTTGCGTTTGCGTACGTTTGCGTTTAAACGGGAAAGAATAACAGATTCTCCACTGTACTGGACATCATTATTCGGAACTTAATATCTATAAATATATAAGATAGAAAGGAGAGCGGAATTCAATTTGATATTATATCAATTATAAACATTTTGACAGAAAGACCTCAGATTACGCTTGTACCGATATCCTATAGTTTGTGAATGTTTTAAACAGAAAACATCGTTATTCAATTACACAAACTCAGACATGAACACCATTTTAACCACCAGTAACGTCTAACGTCGCCAAAGGGCGTAATGCGACGTCTGATCACGATCTAAACTGTTTGATACTCGTTTGATTATGCATCGTATTGACCTTTCGTCAGTCAACACAGCTCGAAAGCTGACTTTAAAGGGATACTTGCGTATTTGAAAAATTCAACAGAATCTCATGAAAAGTTCTACAAGTTAAATTAAGGCATATATAAGCAAATTGCTAAAATAAAAATTGGGGGTTGCAATGCTTTTTTCAGCTCTAGCTGGCTTTGAAAAGTGTGACGTTTGCCGCATTTGCTCATTGTCAGAGCAGAAAACGTCATAAGGGACAAAGGCACTTATATTACTACACAAAAACATATTTCTAGTACACTTGTTAAGTTTCTAGCATTCACTCATCACAAGCAAGTGTGAAATAAACTTTTTAAAGCTCTTTCTTGTGTTTTTAATGAGCTTTTGGGCTAAAATGAATGCTGAAAACCGGAAAAATAAGATATTTTTTCTTGCCAATGTCTCACAAAAACATCAATTATGTAAAAAAAATCCAATGAAAATTCTTTAAACCTTCTAGGCATCTATGTTAAAGTATTTCTTATCAAATGGTGTAAAGAAACCTAGGTGTCGCGTTGTTCATTTATGAAATATGGTCAAATTTCTAACCCTACCCCCTTAGATTTTATGCAGAAAATATACCTCCCCCAATAGCCAAATTGGGTCTCTGTTGACCTAAAAATGAGAAATATTCATCCAATAGTTGCTTAAATTGGTAAATATATGAGTGTGTGTGAATACAACAGCATTAAGTAAAGTTTTAGTTACTTAAAGCATTTACAGTGCTGCTGATAAAAACATAAACATAATTTCTACAAGAACTGCTACTCGGGACAGTTTTTTCAAATCTTGAAACAGTGCCTGTACGGAAAGGACTATATTTTACATAATTTACCAATGAGAACTTTTCAAAATTCATTTTTATGGTAATAAATGTATTGCAAATCAGAAAATATATAGTAATCAAGGTATTTAAGAATTTTGTTTTTCAACATTTTTAATATAGGCGAGAATGTCTTTAAACATATAACAGACGACACCATCAACGTATTAAATATAAAATATTCAGGGGGTAAGAGGGTTAAAGCAGATGATAAACTTTGCAGAAAAAGAGTTAAAACATGACCAATTATCGATGCTTATTCTATGTCAAAACTCTTTCACTCCCAGTATGACGTCATAGCCACTTGTTACACTGCCGCTGCAATTGTATCATCTGCTTAAATCGATCGTCTGCTTACAGATGTAGAATTGAGAATATTATGATGTTGTTGTTGTTGTTTTTTTATAAACTCAATAAATCATTTTATGATCGCACTAAACTTTAGTTTTTGATCCGACGTAGATTTACGCAACATCTGGTTAGGACCCTATGCTGTGTAAGCTATTTTAGTCGGCCATGAGTTGAAGAGTATGTATTCATCAACTGAGCAAAAAGAGTTCCAATTTATTTTTGCACAAATTGGTATCTTAATATATGTTGCTATATTCTATCAGATTGATGATTGTTGCTTAAAGCAGGTTGAAAGTAAAACAGAATGCGCCTTAAGGCGCATTCTGCTTTACTTTCAACCTGCTTTAGTGGTCACCTATCTTCAGAACTAGAAACAAGCTATGGCGGAATGGGTTAAGACCTTTGAAAGAGATGTCAGATAAGGACGACAAGAGGTTGATGTTGCTTGTAAACTAATGTGTTTGAACTTCAAGAACGGATCCCATGTGCATAAAGCTTAAACCCTTCACTGTCATGACGTCATCAATTACACACCATTATCGCCTGCTTTTAGTTCTCAAGTTTACATTGTAAGTATTTTTATTTTAAAATATTGAAATAAGTGTTAAACAGTTTGGTTATTTATCAGACGCTGATTGACGGGACATCTTATCAGGATCCAAACTGTTTGCAAATAACTAATGTACTCGGGGTAAAGCAGTAAAGTGGTTATTTTAACCGATTTAACCGCGACTTTAATTCAATGAAAGGAAGAATATGACAACGTTTTGAAATGATTCACTTCTCATTTAAAAATGACAGGCGAATAATTTAAAACCTGCACAAACGCCAGATAATTCCAGCGTCTGATCTTGCTCCATACGGTTTGGAATTAATAATAATAATAATGATAAAGACTTTATTTAACGAGAGAGCTCATTTGATATAGATCAATCTTTCATGAGGCCCTCATTTACAACATGTATTGAGGATAAACACGTTTATAGAGTAAAAATCACGTTTTCTCCAGTAGACAAACTCAAAAGTAGTTAAAGCACAAT
This sequence comes from Gari tellinella, assembly GCA_922989275.2. Classification (NCBI taxonomy): domain Eukaryota; kingdom Metazoa; phylum Mollusca; class Bivalvia; order Cardiida; family Psammobiidae; genus Gari; species Gari tellinella. The sequence continues at coordinate 7,485,721 of OV277862.1, read as the reverse complement.
TCAAAATATTTGACACCCATATTGAAACTAAGCAACAATATTTACACAGCAATGACCGTTATTTGATTTCACATGTTTCTTAAGAGAAGTTTGAAATACTGTTTGCCCAACTGTAATTTACCATAGTTAATAAAGTAAGCACACTATTCTTGGAATGAAAAAACAATCAACACTTTCAAAAGTGTTTATAAATTGGTTTCAGAATCAATTTAAATGACATCGTTTTAATATTTCCGCCAGACCGCAGCTGTTTTGTGAAGCTATCGGTATAATTGTTTAGCTAAATGACATTATTGGAGCGCCGTTTTTTAAATCTTTATTACGAGGACAAGAACTACGTCGATCTACTCCGTTCATAAGCAATTCTATTTTATTAGTTAAGGAGCAATGTTTGAAACTACTTAATCTCAGTTGAGAAAATGTGTTTATTAGAATCTAATCTAGATTCAAAATTCTTCTCTTTTAGATATATACATGTACGTCTATGGCGGGGAAAACGTTTAGCAGATGAATAAATACCAAAAGGGAAATCTTGCTTGTCACCTTATATATACTTTCCTCTACATTGTGTGATAAAGTGGCAGACAATATATTCCTTGATGTTCATGCAACATGTTTATCTGACCTCTTAACCCTTATCGTACTAAGCGCAATTTGGCTAACATTTGCAAACAGTTTGAATCCACATCAGACGCCGCGTAACGCGGCGTCTGATCAGGATCCAAACTGTTTGACACTCATATTCAACATTTCGACAGTTTAAAAAAAAATAAAAACCTATTAACGTAGACGACAATTCATCATGCTAAGTGTAAGTAAAATACAAAAGTAACAAACCATTAAAATACCGATCATATTGAATGCATACAACCGTTTCGTCTGGATATTATTTTTTGGGATCAGGCTTATACATTTGTGTATAAATAGCTACAGGTAGCCATCATACGCTCGTAAAGGATTACTGCTTTCTACCGATGCTGCGATGATAGTGTTTGTTCAAACTTGAAATATGTTATTTGTTTAAACTAATGCATGCTTTTCGGATATCTCACCAAATTACAAATACTCAGAAACATGGGTTGCAATCAGACCAAATGACAGACAAAACAGTTAACAATCTTGAAACAGCATATACATGTGCTTTAGCAGAATAAGAAGCGTATAAATATTTTAGTTTGATTAACACCTTGCTTTGTCTTATCGTATAACTGCCAGCGATCTTAAAGTCATCTGAACTTGTAGTAGAATTTTATTAAAACATGTAATTGGGGCATACATGTACAATGTTTTAAAGGGTCAGCTGGTTTCAAGATTTGAAGGCTACTAATAGTTTAGTACAGTCACCAGGATGTGCACTGTTTGTTATTATGCATTATATTGGTAAAAGCCAACTCGTAATATATGTAAAAATGGACTATGCATAGTTAGAAATTGAAACTGTCAATTAAAACTTTTAGGGGGAAATGGGCTAATGGATAAAACATTTATTTACAAAAAGGAACTTACCCACGCTTGTATTGAAACCTCCCAGGTACTCTGACGTCATGAATTGTTGGGTTAATGCAGTTTTACCCGCTCCATGTGGGCCATACACTAACACACGCGAAGGTACACACACTGTAGGGCTCGTGCCTACACTGTCATGAGACACAGAGCTCGATGTCTTTGTCGAGGCCGACAACGGGACAAGCTCCCCATCTGACGACACAACACTGGTAGTACTTCGAGACCTCATGGAGTCTCCCCGGTTTATGATTTCTCCTTTAGCAGTAATTTTGAATGTGCGTAATTTATACAGTTCTACGTCTGTATCAAAATGTAGACCTAGATGGTGCAGGTTTGGTTTTTTGAAAGTATTTCTAGTTGGCATGCTGCATGTTCTCGGTCGTATTTCGTCATCAAGCACGGCCTCTACCGTCTTTTCCCGCGGTTTTCTGAACGACATGGCCCGTTTTCTCTGCAGTGGCATCATGTTGGATTCTTGGATATGCTTAATAGAATTTAACCAAACTTATGCAAACTAATACACGCTTGGAAAACGATAATATGTGTTTTTGTAAATTTCCTTTGGGTTCTTAATCACATAATGTGTTCGTCAATGTATTTTGTAAATCGAGAACCAGATGAGATATGTCCGTAAACTCCTTGTAAATCTTGATTCAGACGAAATATGATGTATTAGAAAGCTTGATAACTTCGTTTTCTTAAACACTCAAGTCTTTTTAACTAGTTCCTGTTAATATGATCGATAAGGATGAACCACGTTCAATAACACTAAAACAAGATTAGTTTATATTTCAATTTGCATCAAAATCAATAATTTAACAAAATTAATGTTTCGTTGCGATTGTGTCCACATATTTACAAAATATGCTTCTATTTTAGTGTTACAAGTTTAATCTATAAGTATGTTATTTCATCAACTGGTTTATGTGAAAACAGCACCATTACTTGAGTGAGGCAAATTTAATTTTAAACACTATCAAGTATCTTGTAAAATATTTAAATTCTCATAAACACAATGTAGTCGCAATGAATGAATATCCGAGTTCTTAGCTGGTGCAGGTCACTACGATGCAACAAGCGGGTGACACCAGCAACAAAATGTTACAATTTACTACTGTCTGCCTCTGCAATAACGATATTCCGGCTTGACTATAGACTATAAGAGCTATCGACTTCGATTAGAGCATGAACAGCAACATGTTCTGTAGAATAGCAAGGCGAAAGATGTTTCTAGCGACGGGAATTTTCAATACACTGTAGTGTCTACATTGATGTAACCATTTCCTTTATTGCTTTGGAATCGGGAATTAACAACCAATTAACCTATACTTGGCTATATAGTTGTCAACCGAACAGTTTGTTATTACCGTTTGACGTGTGGATCCTGCTGATATGCAGAGGTATTTTGCGCTTCATGTGGAGTGGGAAGGTTTAAAACATGTGTCACAAAATGGTTCAAAGTTTAAAATAGGTCAATAATTATTGCACTGACATGTTTGTTTGAAGAGCAGGTAAAACACACACCTGCCCGAACAAGCATAATAACTGTACAACCAATGGCGAAAACACTGCCGTTAGAAAGGCGGCTCGTATACTATAAGTTTTGTCTATGTCTATTAATAGCCAGATCCACTTGGCAAAAGAAATTGATGATCTTGAAAACATATTCAACAACCGTCAAATGTTTTAACCCATAACCCATACCATGTGTCTAGTTCTAGACAGACGATCATTTAACCCTTTCCCCCATAGAAGCGCCTTTTAGCGCATATAATTATTCCTCCGCTGAAGAAAGTAGTTCCATTTTAATTAGTTATAAATAAATATTATAGCGAATATTTTATATATTCTAGCACATGGAAGCTTAAAGCAGGCTGAAAGTAAAGCAGAATGCGCCCTAAGGCGCATTCTGCTTTACTTTCAACCTGCTTTAAGTGGTCATCTATCTTTAATACAAGAAATAGGCTATCAGGTAAAGAGTTAAAGTATGTTAAAGAAAAGCAGAATGCGCCTTCAGTTACTATATGCTCTACTTTCATCCTGCTTTCAACTATCATTTGCTGTGTAAACGAAACCATTCTTTTAGTTTATACTTTTAACTGTATAATTTGCAACTGTATTCTGCAGTGTAGGAATATATTAATTGATTTGTACTAATTCATTTAATAGGATTGGTGTCTTATAGAAAATAACCTTCTATTGGTTTCTTTAAAAATAATTCAGTAAATTCCATACATATGAACAAGAATGCTAGATTATATTTATAACTTTACCTTAACATGTTGCATTTTTGCCCAAATGTTTCGCTATTTTATGAGTCAAATGAATTACACTCATATACAGTGGAGAATGTGTTATTCGTTCCCGATAAACGCGTTTACGCTAAAACTATTTGTTATTTTACAAACAGTTTGGAGCCAGATCAGACGCCGGGTAACCCGGCGTCTGATCAGGCTCCAAACTGTTTGCCACCAAGATAAACATGAAATATCAGAATTATCCAAAAGTTGTTCTTTTCTACGTTTTAGCGCTTTGCGTTTGCGTACGTTTGCGTTTAAACGGGAAAGAATAACAGATTCTCCACTGTATGTACTGACCAGCGATTATTTAAACATGCATGCATTTTGAAGATTTACATGTATTCACGATTGTAGAATTTATTTGCTTTTTAAATTTACTTTGATGTTATAGTGATGCTAACATATGTAGAAATGTCATGACTAAGGACGACGTCATAACTTCACGTCACATTTACCTCATTTGCATGTTAAGGACACACATTGTATGCGGAAAATAAATAACGTTTTGTATTACGCTCGTGTCTACTCCTATGATATAATAATCTTATTTGAACGGCTGTTCTTAAGCAAACTCACATACATTAAACACGTTCGCACTTTTTTCCGTCATCAATGATGACAGACAAACCGTCAAGCTGACATTGACTTTTGTTATCTTTCGGACAAGCGACAACTAAATGTATGATAATGAAACCCTTAACATCTCCTATTACAGTGCTCCCGCTCTACAACGACATCCAATGGAAGACACAGGGTGTGTGTGTTGTTCGGAGGGAGTCGTTGTAGGGAGGGAAAATTAAGACTAGGCTCACATGTGCAACAGCTTGAATCCAGGTCGGACGCCGCGTAACGCTACGTCTGATCTGGATTCAAGCTGTCTGTGACCCGTCATTATATTTAGTCTATCAACATGTCCACTTATATTTAATTTTGAGAAAAAACAGCAGACGATATTGCAGAATTGAAAGCGTTAGACATAATTTTCCTGTTTAGGAAACTGTGGCAAAGGTCGTTGTTAGAAGGGAATCGTTGTTGGGAGGGCCGTTGAAGGGAGGGAACGCTGTATAGTGTTAAGAATTATTTCAGACCTGAAATATACATGCACCTACCTTAACCCTTTACCTGATAGCATTGTTTCTAGTATTGAAGATATGTGACTACTTAAAGCAGGTTGAAAGTAAAGCAGAATGCGCCCTAAGGCGCATTCTGCTTTACTTTCAGCCTGCTTTAAGCTATTAATTGCTAGAATAAGGAAAGTATTAAATATGACACATATTCATTACGGTATAATTTGGAACTATTTTCTTCAGCGGATGAATACAATGAATGTGCTAAAAGTCGCTTCTATAAGGGAAAGGGTTAAACGACCACAATACCCATTATTAAGGGGTCGCGCTAGACATGTGTAATACTAAATGTTACAGAAACCAAATAGATGTTCAATCCGATTTAGATCTTATGGCACACCGACATAACCTACTTAAAATGTAAACACACCATACCTGTAACGTTGGTCTAGTTCACTGTTATAATAGTCCAGGTCCAGTGTTCATCAATATAGTGACCGTGGCCGATCAGTATAGACAGTATATTTTTGATTATGTTTGAAAGGCCCGTTTTCAAATATCTCTTGCAGCATTTCACGTTGCTTCTTCCTTTTTTAAAATTGTATATGCCAACTCCAACAAATAAAAAGAAAACCTAAACGAAAATAAGAAAAAACAAAAATAGTTATTCTAAATGAAATACAACCAAACAAATCAGGAAAATAGTTTTTGCCTACAGTGAGATTTGAACCAAAAACCACAAACATTTAAATCGTCTGTGTCCTTATGTCGGCTGATATTACCCCTAGGCTATACGGCCAATATACCTGTAGAAGTTGGTTTATATATACTCAAACGCAATGAAAACGCACCACCCGTAAACTGTAAGTTAATTTGTTTACGTGAAAGGGCTTTTGAAATTTCTTTTTAATTAGACAATGGTGAAGCATTTTAACACACATTGTCACAACAGTACCTGTGAATTTCATGGTAAGTTCTACAAAGTAATGTCAAAAGTCACAAATTTCAGTTTCTTGTAAGCCTACCTACTGCATTGACCACAGTCTGGCCATACCGGTGCGCGTATGGCGGACCATACGCTGTATTCGGTATTGTGAAATGCCATTCCACTCCTATACTAGTGCGAAGATCAGATCATGACGACTCTGAATTTGCAGAACGCCATTGTACACACGATGTCAAAACTTGTCCCAAATGTGCTCAGTGGGTTCAGATCAGGTGAAAACGCCGGCCAATTAAGAATATTGATGTTGTTATTGGCTAAAAACGTTGTAGTCACTCTACCTGAATGCGATGTTGTGTTATCTTGCTGTAAAATCATGACGTAAGAGTGACGTTGAAGTTGGGGTCATTTAAATGTCCCGGTATCCAATATTCTAGGGCTAAAATGAATCAATACACAGTTATGATACACTTATAATACAGATATCGGCATTTGCACGGGCGGCACGTTGACGTCATTGGTTGTTACATAACTAACAAAACAAAAACATTAGCAGTGTGTACCTATGCAAGTCATAAGCTTGGTTAAATAACGAAAATCAGAAACTAAATCTAGCTGGAAAATATATTCATATTTTACAAGTGGTGCGTTTTCATTGCGTTTGTGTATATCTTTGATGGTGTCCATGTATCGGCAGTGTTTATACTTGTACTATTTATAAGCACTGGTTACAATAGGTGTGCAATAAGATCTAAATTTACCTGTATGTAATCTTGATTAAGTCGTTATGATGTTTTCTTTATAGAGAAAGTTTTACAGGGAATATTGATTACACATATCCCTTTAATGAACAATAAAGTACGATGTATTACGCCCGGTATATAATTATTGGAAAATGAATTAGGTAATATGCGTCAATGAATAAAGCAACCATGCAATGCATAGTTCAGTAAAAACAAAAGTAAACCAAATAAATTGATACTTGACAACGACTTGTTGCACATAAAGTCAAGTTTTCTTGTGGACATTTACTTCAGTATCGATTTTACTCAAGGATAAAAATGATGTTAACTACGAAATCACGATGACAGTGAATAAATTGTAAACGGTGATTAGCTTCAGTTTTGAAACACATGCATCAACTACACTGATAATTTCATTTATAGGTACAGACGTAACGGTATTCAGTAATGGTTTCTGATCCTTAAATCTTTCGCTGCGAGATTAAAAGAGATGTTTACCCCATCGCCGTTTCGTTGTCGTCTGCTTCAATTGTGTTGTTTGCAAGATATTTTCAAAGTAAGATGCAATGTTGCATGATTTAAAATATAGCGATACGACTGTCAAACAGTTGGGATTCTGATCAGATAGCACGTGACTCATCATCTGCTCAGGATCCAAACAGTTTGCAAAGTCACCTTTTGGCGCCGTCGGTAGTGAAAGAGTAAAGGTGACTTGTTATCCCGAATTTCAAATACTTATTTCTCACATAACTATCCTTGTTTTGTTTTCTATAGCGAACAACGATCACGAATATTATTGTCTCCAACATGTGTGAGATCAATTTGATGACCCCACTATAACGTCGCTATTTATAAAGTCGTTTTGATGTCACCGGGGTTCCAAAAATGCATATTGCTTTGTAAAATAGCTTAAAATCGTTGGTTTTGTGAGGAAAAGAATCTGTCACTCGTCGATGTTTAAGACAAGTTGATCTCAACCTCGTCTAGAATAGAAAAGTTATTAAGCTCGCCAAGACTCGCTTAATAACATTTCAATTCTAGACTCGTTTCAGATCAGCTTGTCTTAAACATCGACTCATGACAGATCCTATATGTATTTCTACGAATATAGATATTGTGCATTATGTCTAAAGAAACATCAATGCAGGTGTCAAATAATTTCCATTCGAATCAGACGCATATTTATTTAACAGATAATCAGAAATAAAACTATAGTAATATGTTTATACTTTTCGAAGAGGCAATGTACTCGTACTGTCTTAGATACGAGCCTGGGGCCCGTTTCATTAAACTTCGTACGACAAAAACGATCGTAAGTCAAAACTTAAAAATACATTAACTTCTGATTTCTCCAGATAATCCTATCTTCCAGACGATTCCAAAGAGATGGCACAAGACAGGATAAGATAGAGAAATACAAAATAAATGAGACTTTTATAATCTGACTTACGACCGTTTTTGTTGTACGAAGTTTTATGAAACGGACCCCTGAAATTATTACTATCAAAATAACCTTTTTAAGTATTTGTGCTTTGTGAAATCTCATTGATAGTACATACTGGATTTCTGCTTTTTAAGCAAATTTTAAGCATTCACTTTTAAAAGTGTGTAAAGTCAATGAAGTGATAAAACGCTCTTGCATTATTGATAATGTATGTATATAAAAAAGGAACTACATGTAATGTTTCTTTTCTGCAGAAAACATTTGTGAAAAGAATTAGTTTTAATTGTTTTAAATACTTGATATTTTACTTAGTACGATAGAAATATCAGTGTGCAGTGACTCGGTTTAAACGAACGTAATTGAGCCGTGCCATGACAAAACCTACCTTATTGCATGCCACAATTGTACAGACCAAGCCTCGTTGTCATCCCAGACTCTGTGTCTAAGTTTGGTCTACACTGCCAAATACTGTATATAATACTGCTACATAAAATAAGATGCATGTGGGTGTCAAACAGTGCAGATGAAGTATAGCCGCTGCGTCTTTGGCGCGGCGGCTGTCCTTGTTCTACACTGTTTGCAAGGCAATAAGTAAGGTTTTCTCATGGCATGGCTCGTATAATGTACGAGAGAGATGAGACTTAAAACCCTTACACTAATTCACCACGCAGATTATTACACTTTCGTTAATAACATGCGACTTACACGTAGCAACACGTCAGTGCTTAAGTAGCAATATTATACAAGTTTATGTTCCAATTAAAATGCTGCAAATCTGTGGTTGATAGCAACAACAGTACTTATATTTTAAAACGGATATTACAACTTAATTATTACTTAGCAAGGGTATTTATATTCCTGTTTCTGTACGATAACATTGAACTAATTGGAAATGTTAGAAGTCATAAGAGTGTAGCATTATTGAACTGTGACAACTTAGTGGACCTGACAGTTGATCTGAAAACAGGATACTTCAGATATATTAATGCCTAGCTATTCTGTGATTCTTCGATTGAACTTCAGAACCCCCAGCTTGCTAAACTCGAACATACCAATATTTCTAACTTAAAATGTGAATAAGCCCGGTTTTAATATAGAATTCGTGGTTACTCGATTTTACCCAGTTCAAAATACTGAGGTTCAACTGTAAATTGATATATTTTAATGCGGAATTAAAAGAACCTGTAAGCCGTTGTAGATGTAATACGCCAATCTCAACATTCCCTTGAGTGAATATCGTATACATTAGTATTCCCGTATGAAAGGGAAGGTTATAACCACGTTAGACAAGACAAATTATCAGCTTTGACTTTGACGTTTCAATAGTAACATAGATAGTGATTAACTGAAACACAATTAAACTTTGATGTACATTGTATATGAACTAATTTCAATGAGCAATTTGAAATTTGTAGCTTAATCATTTCACTCTTAATTATATCATAAAGCGCAATTATTAAAAAAACAATTTTTGATCCTGATCAGATGCCGCGTAACGCAGCGTCTGATCAGGATCAAAACTGTTTGCCCTTTGTTTTGAAATAAAGTCAGTTATACTGCCTTCAATCTTACTTTGAAACGATATTACAGACAACAATATTGAAGCAGACGACACTATGGCAGTGAAGGGGTAAATGATTCACGATAAATTTGATTATCAAAGTGTTAATCGACTTGTAGGAATCATACCAGCTCAGTTATCTATGCTTTAGTAGCAGCTTGGATTCAGTCAAAACGTTTAACACTGAATAGGAATTATGACTAAAGGGATTACGAATTCAACATTGTCTCATAACAGGTAAACCCGATTGAGTGTTGCATTTGTAATAAACGAGAAAGTTGCAGTATTCATATATCTTTTTAACACAAAGAACCCTAGCAACGAGTATACTGGCCATATACAAATACAGTAGAACTTCTCTATTACGACCAATACATTTTGTGAAATATTAGTTGTTTGAGACAGGTGACTGCTTAAAGCAATGTGAAAGTGAAACAGAAAGCTCCTACAGGAGCTTTCTGTTTCACTTTCACATTGCTGTAAGCTGTCACCTGTCTTTTATACAGATAATTAGCCTTCCTTTAAGTTGTCGTAATAGAGAGGTTCTACTGTAGTTTACCTTGAAGAGAGCACCTATGCCATGTAGACATTGCCTCGAGGAGCCCTCTTAATTGTCAAAATTTACGTACACGTTATTACAGATAGGAATTTATGAATTGATGTTTTAGGAGTAAAAGCTTTTTCCTTTAAGAAGAAGAATGTAAGTTGCGATTTTCATGTCGTTTTTTTATAGTACGGGCTTATCGGATAATTAAGAAAACTACTGGTTATGTTTCCTGGTCGATTTTACGCGGGTAGCATAATTTACATCCCTGAGTTGGGCCTGATAGACTCGCGATCGTTGTTGATTCAGTTGTTTGATGCTACCTCTGAATCAAAACTAACTGTCAATCATTAGTAATGACGTAACGTGTATTGTGTGTATATTCTGTATATTTCCTATCCGTATTTAGCTCTCGACCAATCACGGGCCTCAAAAACTGTTGACTATATCGCGTAGTTCAACACTTTTGTAAAAACCATGGACTATTTCATATAGTCCACGTTTCTGTCATCTGAAGGTAATTGACATCAACATCATAGCAATCCTCCGAGCGGCGACTGCAAAAACCTTTAGCCTGCTATGTAGGCGTAACGATAAAAAATCGAAAGCTAAGTGAAATAAACACACTATCAAGGATTTAAACTGAAGAAATACAGGTATTTCACAGTAACAATAATATATCTAGGTCTACACCGTCCCGCTAGACCTAGATATATGCATTTTTAGCGGTAGATGTAAAAGAACGGGATCTAAATGCCTAGATTGTCTTTTAAAAAAATTGTTGCGATCAGAGGGGAACGACAGACGCTTGATAACTTCATATTTTATTTTTAAAATGATCAGTGAGATCTAGACTTTAAAGACAATTGCTAATGAAATGTGCCTACATAATAGTACTTCAATAAACTTCACATTGAAATAACCTTTCACATTTTGTAAAACATTACAAATAAAATGACTTTTTTCTTCTAAAAACAAAAAGCATAAACGAAAGGTCATGTCATTTCTTATTTTCCTCAAGCCCAAGCCTGTGCTAAATAGGTTATACCATGGTTGCACGCGAATAAACATGCTTTAGGTCTCAAACTTCACATTGAAATAATCTTTAATATTTTGTAAAATATTACATATAAAATTACTTTTTCGTCTAAAACAAAAAAGCAGAAACGAAGAGTATTCTTATTTTTCTCGAGCCCAAGCCATGTGCTAAATAGCTCAGAGCATTTTCATACTACAGAACATAGTCCACTCGGCGCGTCCCGCGCCTCGTAGACTATATTCCGTAGTATGAAATAAACATGCTCTAACCTATACTTAACCGCAAGGAGACGTGCATTAGTGCCTCAGCTTAAGGCTGCCAAACATCAGGGCAAACAAGCCTGGTTGTCATATGACACCTTATACATAGACGGCGCTGCAGTTAAGACAGCAGACAGGCGGACGAACACTGATAACGCATAATGGCACGTTGAGGGTGGACTTTCAGTTCTGTCATGGAACGTTAATGGTTTAACAAGCTCAAAATTAGAAGACAGTGACTTTTTAGATATAATACATAATTATGATATTGTGTTTTTGTTTGAGTCATGGGGTAAAAAAAGCTCTAAATTTGATATTGATGGTTTTCAGTGCTTTAATTTGTATAGAAAATTCCAAAACAGAAGAGCGAAGCGCTGCAGTGGCGGAGTGGTAGTTTATATTCGTAATGATATTAGTAAAGGGGTTAAGATAGTTAATAACCACTACGATACTATAGTGTGGTTAAAACTAGATAGGAACTTTTTTGATTTTACAGCTGATATGTTCTTAGCAGGTGTTTATATATGGGTAGAAAATTCGCCTAGCTATAACTTTATTAATGATGATTTATTTGATGTACTGCAAACTGATATTGATTTATACACAGGTCAGGGCAATATACTGTTAACGGGAGATTGGAATGCTCGTATAGGGAATGGGGACAAAAGAGATTACATAGTTTGTGATAGGTCAGTGCGGGATTTAGATGACGACGAATACTGTCCGGATTCACCTTTAAGTCGCATGTCTCTGGATAAAACACATAATAATCAGGGTATTAAACTATTAGACCTGTGTAAATCAAACTCTTTGCGAATAGCAAACGGTAGATTGGGTGAGGATTTCAATAAAGGTAACTTCACTTATATATGCCAAACCGGTGCTAGCGTTATTGATTATTTATTATTACAAGAAAATGATTTTAATTTAATAAACGATTTTAAAGTAGGACAGTTTAATGAATGGTCAGACCACGCCCCCCTATCGTTCGGTATACGCTGTAGTACATGCGTCGACCGTGACGACGGGCAATATATTCGCAATCGCATCAGATGGGATAACGAGCGACGTGATGACTTTAGGAGTAGTTTAATTTCGAAGTTACCTTTACTGAATTCTATCACATATGAGTTAAATCCAAACTGCAAAGATGATATTGATAGATGTATAGGTAGTTTTACCAATGTTATTATGCAAGCTGCCGAACCTTTGTTCTATAAACAAAATATTATAAGTAAAAAAACTCATGCTAGTGATACTTTATGTAAGAAATCAGCTTGGTTTGATGTAGAATGCAAAGAGGCGAAACATAAATATATTATTTCTAGACAGAAGTTTGATGCATGTACAAACGATGCAAATAGAATTGAATTATGTAATAGCAAGCTAGCATATAAGAAGCTTATAAAAGGAAAGAAAAGGAAAGCGGAGCTGCGTAAAATGAATGAAATTGTAAGCATGAGACAGTGTAGACCTAAAGATTTTTGGCGATGCTTCTCAAACAAACAAAATACTTTGCAAAACAGTTGTATCAATATAAATGATTTTTATGATTATTTTTCAGAAATGAGTTCACAATTCCCAGATGTTATTAATGATGAAGCAGAAACCTTTTGCAGTAATTTACATAATAACAATGAGACTTCTCATATTGATGATGTAATGTTTGATGAATTGGATTATGTTATAACGGCAGATGAAATAGAAACTGCTATTCATAGGCTTAAAAGAAATAAGGCATTTGCAGGAGATGCGATGCTAAATGAATACTTTATTGAAACTTCTGATATTTTAATGTCGCATTTACTAGATATATTTAATAGCATTTTAGCCTCGGGGTATTTTCCTAGTCAATGGATGGAAGGAATTATCGTTCCTTTATTTAAAAAGAATGATCCAAATAATGTAAATAATTATAGGGGGATTACTTTAGTAAGTTGCTTTTCAAAAATATTCACTAGTATCCTAAATAAGAGGCTGTCAGACTGGACAGAAACTCATAATGTTATAAGTGATTGTCAGTTTGGATTTAGAAAGGGTCGTTCTACCACTGATGCTATATTTGTTTTAAATGCTGTAATCAGCAAAGTTCTTAATGAAAATAAACGCCTAGCTTGCGCGTTTATAGATTTTAAAAAAGCTTTTGATAGTATTTATCGAAATGGGCTTTGGTTTAAACTGCACAAACTTGGCATCAGAGGTAAAATATTTAGAATTATATATGATATGTATACACAGGTTAAAGCTAGAATACGTCATTGTGATTCATATTCAGACTATCTGCAGTGTTCGACCGGACTTAAACAAGGGGAGATAATGTCCCCATTACTTTTTTCTCTGTTCCTAGAGGATCTCGAATTGTTCTTATTGGATGGGACGAATTCCGGTATATCAGTAGAGGAAATAAGTTTCATCTTAATGCTTTTTGCTGACGACATGGTTATTTTAAGTGATTCCGTCTTAGATTTACAAAATAGTCTGGATCTCCTTCAGGAATATTGTACTCTATGGGGATTAGAAGTGAACACAGACAAAAGTAAAGTTGTTGTCTTTAGAAAAAGGGGGCCTGTAAAAGATAATGAAAAATGGTTATTTAATAATATTCCACTAGAAGTCGTAGACAATTTTAACTATCTTGGGGTTGTATTTCATTATACAGGCACATTCCAACTCAATCAAGAAACATTAGCCGGTAAAGGCGTGCGCGCTCTAAATACACTTTTTGTTAATATCAGAAAATATTTTCTAAAGCCTAGTATTCAATGCGAGCTTTTTGATGCATTTGTCTCTTCGATATTGAATTATAGTTGTGAGGTCTGGGGATTTAGTAAAAATAAGGAAATAGAACGGGTGCATCTTAAGTTTTGTAAATCTCTTTTGCGAGTTAAACAGTCTACTAGTAATATGTTAGTTTATGGAGAATTAGGCAGATGCCCATTGTACATACATAGATATACTCGCATAATCAGATACTGGGTTAAAATCCTGTCTAGTGATAATAGAATTATAAAATGTGTTTACCAGTCGTTATTAGCTGATGTTGAATTAGGTAGAAGCAACTGGGCGTCTAAAGTCAAATCATTGTTAAATAGCACAGGTTTTTCATATATCTGGAATAATCCCGAAATTGTTGACTTAAAAATTTTCTGTGCTGTGTTCAAGCAAAGGTTAATAGATCAGTTTATCCAATCATGGTATACAACCATTGATACTAGTTCGGCATTATATTTATATAAGCATTTTAAAATGACTTTCGAATTTGAGCCATATCTCGACAAAATTCCAGCAAAATTTCGAGTTACTTTTTCCAAATTAAGGCTTTCATCCCATCAGTTAAGAGTTGAGACAGGCAGATACGGTAATAACAGAATAGAGCGAAATGAAAGATATTGCGTCATTTGTAATTCAGGTGATATAGAAGATGAATATCATTTTACCCTAGTCTGTAGCGCATATAGCGATATACGTCAAAAGTACATCAAACCATACTATGTCAGTAGGCCTAGTGTATTTAAATTTGTCGAACTGATGAAAAGTAAGCAGTTTTCTACCCTTAAGAATCTATGTAAATATGTTTATGATGCCTTCCGCATACGTCAAAATTTCATCAATATAACTTAACTTTTCATTAGTTAAGGTTCTTTTTTTGTTATATTGTTTTCTTATTTGTGTATTTACGCCTCATCCTCACATTACGGAATTATCCCTCTTGAGCGACCATAGTCGCTGTTGAGGGGTGGTACCGTATATCATTCATATTTCAGTTTTTGTTTAACTGTTTTTCCGTATAAATGCCTAATTCATATATTACGGCATTATCCCTCTTGAGCGACTATAGTCGCTGTTGAGGGGTGGTACCGTATATCATTCATATTTCAGTTTTTGTTTAACTGTTTTTCCGTATAAACGCCTCATTCATATATTACGGCATTATCCCTCTTGAGCGACTATAGTCGCTGTTGAGGGGTAGTACCGTATATCATTCATATATCAGTTTTGGTTAAACTGTTTTTTCCTATGTGCGTATTAACGCTTCGTCCATATATTACGGCATTATCCCTCTTGAGCGACTATAGTCGCTGTTGAGGGGTAGTACCGTATATCACTCATATATCAGTTTTGGTTAAAATGTTTTTCCTGTGTGCGTATTAACGCCTCGTCCATATAATACAGCATTATCCCTCTTGAGCGACTATAGTCGCTGTTGAGGGGTTGCACCGTATATCATTCATATTTCTGTTCTTGTTTAACTGTTTTTCATAGGTATGTATTAACGCCTCATCCTCATATTGCGGCAGTATCCCTCTTGAGCGACTATAGTCGCTGTTGAGGGGTAGTACCGTATATCATTTATAGTTCCGTATGTTGAACTGTTTTCCCTATGTGCGTATTTACGCCTTATCCATATATTACTGTATTATCCCCCTTGAGCGACTTTTGTCGCTGTTGAGGGGTAGTACCGTATATCATTTCTATTTCAGTTCTTGTTCACTGTTTTTCCTATGTACATGTACTTATAAACGCCTCATTCTCAAATTACGACAATATCCCTCTTGAGCGACTATAGTCGCTGCTGAGGGGTAATACCGTATATCATCTGTACTATTATGTTACATGTATATTACTATCCCTCTTGAGCGACAATAAAATTATGCTTCAGTTGTGACTTCAAATTGTAGAACGAAAGTAATACAGAGGGCTTCTGTAGGAGCTCTCTGTGTTTGCAGTGATCAGCGTTAAGCAGTTGCTTTTAATTTCCTAGTTCATTCTGATAGGTTGCGGTCGAGGGGTAGATCTGTATACATGTAGCACCCATAAATTATTTCCGTTGTGTCTCAATAATACGGTATATTCCTACTGGAGCGACACCGAAAGCAGGCCTCACATCGGCAAGTGGTCGTCCACTGTAGGACGATGTCAGTGTAGTACACTTCTTTTGAATCAAGTAACGACTCCCTGTTATACGAAAGTAATGCAGAAAGTTCCGGTAAGATCTGTCTGCGTTGCTGTTGTCTTGCAGTGTCACTGTGAGAAGCCACATGATCTGTTAACATTCGAATTCATCCTAAATGATCGGTAGCTGCTGAGGCATATACTATGTGCATAGATGATTATATAAATTAAGAACGATGTGGTTTGGATACGTCAAGCCTCAGGTATTACACATCTTCCAGAATTCACCTATAGTAACTTAGTCGGACAACAGAGTCCATACAATGATATTGTCATGTATACTATATAATGAATCCATTGTATCATGTAACAAGAAACATGTATATGTTTACGTTACTTAATAAAATGTTTTGAATCTTGAAATCTTGAATCTTGAAACCTATACTTAACAACATTGATTTTGTCAATACACTGCGCAAATTTTAGCATGGATTATACTATGGGAATTCATTTTGGTCATTTATTTGATAAAGACAGTGTGTGTTCTGCACCATGTCTTCTTTGATTCAGTTTCAAACTCGGTGATTTTTTCTCGTAATTTGATAGATCTATACTAGGTATCTAATTGTAATCTAGTTTCTCGTTGTCCTATACAACATTCTGCAGCAGTGCTATGTACAAGTAATAATTCTTGTAACTACATTTAATAAGAGACCCGTAAGAATAGTGTGTCAACGTCTGTGCAATATTCAGTTATATTAATACCCTTCTATGACGACCACTAATCGGAAGGCTAATTGATTGTATAAAAGACGGGTGGTAGCTGACAAAAGGTGAACGTAAAACAGAAAGCTCCTATGGAGTTGTTTGTTTTACGTTTACATTACTTCAAACAGCCACTTGCATTTAGGACCTTATAATTCCTACGATTTAGTGGTAATAATAGACGGGTACTTCTGAAATAATCTGGTGTCTGAAACCAGAAACAGGCTACATTCCTCATGATTCAAACAAAACATAAATACACTTAATTTACCTCATTCTGTCGTAAAGGTATGACATTTGTATTTATTTAGTAACTACAGTCAGTTTGGATACAATTAAGAAATCGTCCAATCATAGACAATTTTTTTATCTTAACGGGTTATCACCACAGTGTGTCTTCCTGGGTCTTGTATCAGTTCGAGTTGGTTGTGTATTCCAGATTACAAGAGACGCATTGCCTCGATTATGATCTGGAATAGACAAACCAACGCAAACTGATACATTACTCCGGATAACACACTGTGATGATTTTCCCTTTTATTATGTATGTAATTTTTATATTATGTTAGTTTTTGACTTCATTGTTTTAACAAAAATTAATTTAAAATAGCGTGCCATAGTGTCTATATCTTATTTGAATCAGTGCGTCAAACAATCTGTCATTTTAATACAAATTGTATTATAGGCCTTTCCAGCGTCTGATCTTCCGGGATCCAAACTGCCGGTGAAATATTAATTACATATCCATTTTCATGGTGGTTTAGATATATCTTTATTTAAAATTAAATATGTTGTAAATATATTTAGTTTATGTGTTACAGTACCTGATATATTATTAATGAAATTTAATTGTAAATGTAGGCTTTAAGAGCATAAATAGTTCAAATACATATGAATCAATTATTGTTCATTTGAAAAAAATCTCCCTAAACCGGAAACCTTTGAAACCTGAACCTTTTCCTCGGTCCGGAGAGGTTGAGTATTCGGAGGTTTAACTGTTAAATGCAAGTGCCTTCATTGTGTCCACCTTCGCTCTTTGACCTTTTCAGTGTCACAGGGCCGCACAACACAAAACTTATTCACTCCTGTGTATGCTGTGTTTAAGGGTACATACCAAATTACTTTTTTCAAATATATTTATCTTAATTATACATTCACTGACTGTGGAGATTCCATTTTGTACAGTCATGAATAGCTATAAGACATGTATTTTATATGTAAGAAAATGGTAGACTATCTTTAAGCATGCTGAAAAGTAAAGTTGAATGCGCCTTAATGCACACTTTTCTTTACTTTCAGCCTGTTATGAGCTAATCTAGAAATTGGTGCTGTTTCAAATTTTATTGTCGTATATTAATACATGTGTTGTATTTTGGTAGTATTACAAATGTCAAACGCTGTTTATTTAGGTATTTTGCTTGTAAGAAGATAGTAAATGTCTCCATATTGATGTTGCTAGGTTACCGAAAAGTGTAATTTCCCCAGGGATTAATAATAATACGAACTGTTGCAATATGAGTGTCCTAAATTGGTTCGGAATACTTTTTACACAGCATGTAATAGCCAAAAATCTTAGTTTAATGTGCATTAAATTCAATGTCATAGACCATTCACACGAAGCAACTAGATTCCTATTATAACTTTGTCATCTAAATTGTTGGAATTTATATAAGTTGTAAATATGATTGACATTAGTCGTGTAAAACAAGATATCCTAATGATGTCTCTCAAAATGTTGTAATTTCCATTGTTAAGTATCGACATAGAAGTGTATAGTCGTAAAAAGGTTTATAAACTGCAATGTTTCTGTTTTATATCACACATAAAATACATTTTTGTCTGTATTTCATTTGTTCTTCAGCTAAAAATACTTACAAACAATTGTATAATTACACGAACAAGTTTATATTTCATACAATCACGCGAATACACTTTCAAGTTAAACATATGAAAAAGTTTGATAGTGAACAAGCTATTGCCTTTTTTACCTTGTTGAAATAATTTAACTAAACAACAATGTATGCAAATTAGTGTGACACAGTTCCTGATCTAGATCAAAACCGTTCGTAATTATAAGTCAAGTCAATCGCGGTTTGCTAAGTAATGGTTAGCGTATCTTCGTTCGTGGAACTCTTGAGCAAAAACAGATTAACTAATTGTACTGTCCAATACGTGACTAATGGATCGCACTTGGCGACAAATCTACAAATTCACTCAACAAGATTACCAAAACTAAGTAGACAAAAGGGTCATTACTCAAAACTTTAAAATACTTCTTATTTCTAATTTCTCAATATAATACTGTCTTGTAAGATGTTACAAAACTGTATTAGATGAAGAAATAGATAATCATTGAGAATTGTAAAATCTTACTTACTTACGACAACATTTGTCGTACGACGTTTCGTAAGACGGGCTACTGACTAGTTTGGCTTTTTTACAACAAAACATTACCATATTTACAAACAGATTGATGCTGAATGCAGGATACAGTGTTTACTTCATGTAAGCTTCTTAGTTTATATCAGCCGTACCAAGACAACACCAGCGAAAACCAATATACCCACGCCTAAGTCATGTGGGGGAATTAAAATGCAACCGTACATCAATAGTGTCCGACAAACCAATACATGTAGTGTAGACACAATATACCGTAATAACACTTTGTTTTGGGATAGATAGGCGTAAGCAAACAATGCATACCAATAAAGGCCTAATGCTCTAAATTAATCACCTAAAATCGTTGGTTTTGTGAAAAAATAAACCTGTATTTCATCGATATTTAAGACAAGCTGATCTAAACCTCATCTAGAATAGAACAGTTATTGAGCTCTCGCCAAGGCTCACTTGAAAACAGTTCAACTCTAGACTCGGTTGAGATCAGCTTGTCTCAAATATCGACGAGTGACAGATCCTTTATTACCCTAATAAGAGAATTTAGTCACTGGTTTGTATTTGATTTGCAATGCTCTGTTCGAATCAACCATAACAAGTTGTATTTTTTTTTAATTTAATTGCATTTGCTAGTTTCAGGGGTGAATGGGTTAAATGACCCGTTGTATGGGAAACACGGGCTATTACAAAAAGTTAAGCTCCTTTGTCAGGTGTCTTTGTCTGACCGAGATATACACTGTAGAAAGGTAGAAGTGTAGATGCCGACAATTAAGTAAATACCCTTTTCTGGTTTGGGTCTTCTACGTTTGCAAAGCAATGCTTCTTTTTTTCATTACACAATTTAGTTATACATTGATAACTGCTTATGTAGGACACGTATGTATAAGTAAGAAAGTAAGTTAGTAAGTATTAATTTAGTATTGTGACATTGTGTTTGTTTTGTTTGATTATTGTTTCTGTCAAGTTTGCTGAGAAAATTAAACTTAGATTATGTTGTTACTTAATACGTTCATTTTGAGGAGCATATGTACTACATCATATTTCAAGTAATGCACATAGGGACATACTAGTCGTATTCGACTGGCAAAACATTAGCTATTCCATCACATGAGATTACACCACAAAAGAAAGCTTGTTTATGCATTATAATTTGCGTATGCTACTCAACGAATTCAACATTTTCATGTTGCGTTAGACAATGAGGGACCCGAGAGGTTGCGATTTAACGCAGCTTTTTATATTTGATCGGGATGCTGGTTAATATTACTGTTATTTAACTGAAACGTTACCAGTCGAATATGGTTAATATTATGTTCGTTGTTTATTCGGGTAAATTCCTCTGTTTGCGATAGTAAAAATATCAGCTTATCACTATTATGTGTTTGCTTCCAACAATCCGTTGAATACTTCATGCGTCTTATCAAGAAAAAGCTAAAGCCCCCAACGAAACGCCGCAATTTGCACTGTTTGTCATTTCACATTTATGATATGTTGTATTGACAAATGTTGCATTGTCTGAAGTTCATTTTTGAAATATTCAAGTAAAGACGTACAGTGGAGAAAACGTTATTCTTTCCCAATAAACGCGTTTACGCTAAAACTATTATTTGCAGTGCGAACAGTTTGGAGCCAGATCAGACGCCGGGTAACCCGGCGTCTGATCAGGCTCCAAACTGTTTGCCACCAAGATAAACAAGAATTATCAGAATTGTCCAAAAGTTGTTCTTTTCTACGTGTTAGTGCTTTGCGTTTGCGTACGTTTGCGTTTAAACGGGAAAGAATAACAGATTCTCCACTGTAGGACATCCTTATTGCAATACGCATGCCTTATTGTGCTATTGATAGCTTATCTAACGCGTTGCCGTTTACTGGTCATTCGTCTTTTAGTTTTATTTAAGCAAGATTGATACTGGCCAACAGTGATTAATTATTGAGCTTACGCTTGTTTGATATTTATGTCTGTGATCATGCCATTTCTACGTTGCTAGGCTACCGACATTCTTAAATTCTCTAGGGAGAAATACCAAGAAACACATGGAACATAGGTTTCCAACAAAATCTGTTTTTCAACAAAAATACGAAATACAAATTCTAGCTTAATGTTGAATTAATTGGATTTCCTTGAACACCAGCTTGTAGCAATTAGTTTCTTATAATGAGATATTCGTTGGAATCGTTGATTCCTGTTTACATATGACATGTTATTTATGGTGTACGTGTATAACAGAGAACGCCAATATTGTTACTGTTATTTCTGTACTTTAGATTGTTCGGTACCGTCGGTTCATATAATGATTTATAACTCTCGGACTGAAGCTAATTTGTCGTCGAGAGTGATATTTCAAAATACAGTGTTCCCTCGCTACAACGACACCTTATGGGAGACAAAAAGTGTGTGCGTTGTTCGGAGGGAGTCGTTACAGAGAGGGAAATTGGTTAACATTTGAAAACAGCTTAAATCCAGATCAGACGCCAAGTAACGCGGCGTCTGATCTGGATTCAAGCTGTTCGTCACTCGTAATTAAGTCTTTTTCCGTCAAAATTTCAAATATGTAATTTTGAGAAAAGCAGCAGACGACAATTGTAAGCAGACGATATCGCAACAGTAACAGCGTTAGACATAATTGTCCTGTTGAGGGAACTAAGGCAAGGGTCGTTGTAAGGAGTGAGTTGTTGTTGAGAGGGCCGTTGTAGAGAGGGAGCACTGTACTAATAGGTCTACAAAAACGCTGCTTAAACTTTGCATCGCATTTTTTGTCGTATATTATTGATTAATATGACTGTCTGCTAAATTGTTTCGTATAAGCCTTTTGGTCTGTTACTGACCTTCTACGAATATAAAAGGCATATGTAGGGTTAATATGGGCGAGGCGATAACCAAATCCTCAAATCAGCCTACATACCTCCTTTAGGTCATTAGTAAGTAAGTAACAACACAATAATTGACTTACTTCATCGATCACCTTCCATCACTTATTTTGACATTTATATGAAGTGGGTTGGTTTAACCCATTACCCAGATATGGTGTTTCTAGTTTTGAAGACAGTTGACCTCTTAAAGCAGGTTGAAAGTAAAGCAGAATGTGCCTTAAGGCACATTCTGCTTTATTTGCAACATGCTAAAGCTAGCATCTTCTAAAATATAGGAAATATTGCTTATGGTACATATTCATGACTGTATAAAAAGGAACTGTTTTCTATAAAGTGGTGGAATAAATTAAAGGCGTAAAATGCGTATCTATGGAGTAATTGGTTAAACAAATGCCCAAAGTGTTACAAAAATTGGACATAGGAATTGTGTCAAAGTCCGCGCGTTCATCCTTTTCAAACAAATGTTCTTAAAATATCTATAGATCAGCTTTTCTTCCCTACAATTTAGTAAGGTTAAGTAGGCGCCTTTCCTCCCGTTTAGCTGCTGAAGTTGCTCTTAATATGCAAGCGGATTTCGTAATACTATTGTTATTTAGTAATATTTAATGGTTGTAATAAACATGTCTAAACTACGAAAGAAATTCATCAGGATAGCTTATGTTAACTTCTAAAATTATTTTCTACTCGCATATCCAAATAAGTTTTTACTTACATGACAATTTCGGCACTCCGTTGGAGTGCCTTCTTCATACTACTTTAAAATACATCGATTCAAATCATTTTTATTTCTCGGCATCTGAATTGAATCCTAACTGTTTTTAAATATATGTTTCCACTGAGGGAAAATAGTATTATACCATCGTTCATGAGACACGAGCATATTCTCGATTTTTGAAGTATTCTTAACTACTTGAGTAAAAATATGTTGAATTCTGAATGTGTTACTCGATGTGTTAAAGAGCTTACAATTGGGTGTCCCTAATGGGTTAAACTGAACAATAATCTATGAATTTGTGTTGTTGTTAATAAGGTTTAAGCTGTTAATGGTTTGCGAAAACCAATCACTTAACGACGCCATCAATCATTGTTACAGTCAACAACGGACTTTTTTGGTCGGTTATTATTGTTGTACAGTGTGTCTGTGTGTCGCAGAAAAGATACGAATGCTCTCAAAGTGATACATTAAAAATAGATCGCTGCTAAATGCAGATAACATCAAAGGCATACATATTTATTATTCCCCTACATTTCATATGAGCCTGATTTCTCATCTGGATCTTTGTGCTTGCGTTGCAATTTTAATTGCCTGTACTTGTAATTAAGAGTCTTACGATAATATAGGGATCTGGGGCCCGTTTCATAAAGCTTCTTACGACAAATGTTGTCGTAAGTCAAAACTTTAAAATACGTTTAATCTCTGATTTCTCTATCGAATCCTGTCTTGTGACATCTTTTTGGAATCGTCTTCTCAAGACGATTCCAAAAAGATATCACAAGACAGGATTAGATGGAGAAATAAATACTAATTGAGAGTTTTATAATTTGACTTACGACAACATTTGTCGTAAGATATTTTATGAAACGGGGCCCTGGATCCTGGTTAGATACCGCGTCTGGCCTTGATTCATGTTTCCATTGCTTGCCATTGTAGTCAAATACAACGATAAAACAGTCATTACATCTCGTATAGTGTTCTAGGAGAGTTGAAAAAGCTATATACATGTATTAGTAAAATGTAGTTTTACTCAAACTACAGTTTACATGTACGTAAACTTAATTATTTCTACATACCATTTAATAATTTATCTGGTGATCTATATCTATGTAGTAGGATGGCAGTTTGACCATTTCTTTTTACAGGCAAGGCAGGGCATTACGGACATATGCAAACAGTTCAAATCCTAATCAAACGCAGCATATCTATCTTATACATGTATATGTTTCTTACTAAAAATAATAAACTTCAGAATTTCTTAAATAAAAACAGATGTAAGAATACGAGTCATAGTTTTAATCTACCCTATTAATTTGCCCTGTATATAATGATTTAAGACAAACGTTTTATACGTAAACATTTCTTCAATAAGCCAAGTGTTTTTAAATTTGTTTCATTAAGGCAAACATGCAGTTGTGGTGAATTACGAGCATTAAGTATGTATATATACAATGCATTGATTTAACGTCAGTCTAAAGTAAATGTAAACGAAGGTTAAAATGGTACTTAGCATTTTAATGTGAGAAAACTTGTATCGGAAACATTTATAGACAGTTTGGACCCAGATCAGTCTACATATACGTTGGGTCTGATCAGAATCCAAACTCTTTGTCTTTTTTCTAATAGCGGAATGCATTGTTCTTATCTTCAAAGGGTTAAATGATATAATGAGTTAACTACAAATATATCTTTATAAATGTGTTCATGAAAACTGATGAACTGTTATAGGTGTTGTATTAAGTATATTATCCAAATTATATGGGTATAGTACATTCATATGAGAGCTCAACCTCATGAATGTGTCAAACACGTTTAAACAGGTTAAATCATAAAATTACAAAATACGTTTATGTGATTCAGTAACATGTTTATAACATGTTTATATTCTAACAATATCTTGTCATGTTGTAATATTTGTATATATATTATGTATGTAACGAGAAAAATTATATATATGTTTAAGTTACAAAAAAACTTTTCAATCTTGAAATCTTGAATCTAACTCCAGTTGAATGGTGTTCGTTTCAATGTTAACCCTTTCGACGCCAACTTAATCGTTAGGTTTAAAACCCTTCATCGCTTAATTGTCGCCTGCTTCAATATTGTTGTTTGCAAGAACATTTCAAAGTTTAGATTAAAATGTATTATGACTTAACAAATATCGCAACGAGTGTTAAACAGTTTGGATATTGATCAGACGCCGCGTAATGCGGCGTCTGATCAGGATCAAAACTATTTGCAAAGTCGACTTCATGCGACTTGGGTGCTGATAGGGTTAACCACTTATACACTGTGTGTCATTCTATACCTTGTATTACATTATTGCATGAGGTCTACCATTCTTAAATTTATGTTTATCTAGATTAGCGCGTGCAAGACAAATGCAACTGTCTTGTTTCCATTGCATTTTGAGATATACTTCTATCTTAATCAGTATTTTGCTGATAATTAAAGTATTTCTGTCATCCTGTTTTCGCATAAATCACAATGAATAATCGTTGTTAACAATGCAAATTTCAAAATTACTGCCATGCACTGCATATGAATATTTCGATGTACATTGCTCCCTCTCTACAGCGACACCCGCTGGGAGACAGATATTGTGTGTGTGGTTCGGAGGGAGTTGTTATCGGGAAGGGAACATATCCTTAGAGTGATGTACACGACTTGGCTTACGTTTGCATACAAATTGCATACAACCGCGTAACGCGACGTCTGATCTTGATTCAAGCTGTTTGTCACTCGTCATTATGATTTTTTGTCAAAATGTCCAATATGTAACTTTGAGAAAAAATCAGCAGACGACAATATTGCAACAGTGAAAGTGTTAGATATAATTGTCTCGGGAAACAGCGGTAATGGTTGTTGTAAGGAGGGAACCGTTGTTCAGAGGACCGTTGTACAGTGGAGAATGTGTTATTCTTTCCCAATAAACGCGTTTACGCTAAAACTATTATTTGCAGTGCAATCAGTTTGGAGCCAGATCAGACGCCGGGTAACCCGGCATCTGATCAGGCTCCAAACTGTTTGCCACCAAGATAAACAAGAATTATCAGAATTGTCCAAAAGTCGTTCTTTTCTACGTTTTAGTGTTTTGCGTTTGCGTACGTTTGCGTTTAAACGGGAAAGAATAACAGATTCTCCACTGTATGACGTCACTAATGACGTCAGAATAACAGATTCTCCACTGTAAGGGTTGGAGTACTGTATTACGAGCGTTAAGTGTTGATGTAACATTTTGTGCTTGACAATCTGATCATACTGTCCGCAAGATAATGCAGATAAACCAACTCACAGATTTGTAACGGTGTCAGTCCTCCGTGATATAACACATTTTCGCAGATAATATTTATATACAGTGCTATTGAATGGTAATTGCAGCGTTTTGGAAATCCCGTAATGTAACAGCGGCATATGCACATTTAATGAAAATGATATTGCGTAATATCAGAGTTGTAACTCAACATTTGCAAACAACAAAGGAACACCACAGAACTAGCACGCGATCGATGCTTGTGATTACTTTTACATCTTGATATTGTATATTTCTTCATGGATTTTAGACGTTTATCCTTTTACTGTATGTGCAAACAGTTGAAGGAAAGATGCGTTAGTCGGCGACTGACATGTATCCCAATTGTGTAACGTAAACACGGGTAGTGTATAAGTCATAATGGCACTTACTTTTCCATAGGGGGTAGAGCATAGATAGTTTTGAAGAACGGTATGATTTGTATTACACTTAAGATAGTTTCATTCGATAAATTGAAAGCATGTTTAATGAACTAGAACAATTATCAAATTAGAACGAAGTTTGTTATGAAACGGTAAACGTGACTTGATGAGCATCCGGGCAGAAACGACTTGACTTCTAGTTTAACTAGCACATGCTAATTGCATACCATTATGCGTGTACAGTGGACACGGTATCAAGTCCCTCTGGACTGAGACAAATGTCATTTTATGAGGAAATATTATTAAGAACTGCGATTTTTAGAAACTTTTGTTTACCAGTCGTATTGTATGTATTTCGGATTCAAATCTAAATTCTTAATATGAAAAATTCACAGTATGCGAACTCCACTCACTTCCGGTCGAATAGGCATACATTTTCTGTATGCCTAGTCGTAAGAGCTTTGAAACACTGGTGTAATTTACCATGTCAATTTCAAAGTTTGCGACTAGGAATACATATACTGTATTCCTAATCTACCGGAAGTTTTAGGAGTTCGCATACTGTGATATTGATGGTTGTGAGCTTGTCTTAACAGTAATTTGTATATAGACAGTTTTTAACCTCGTATCTGTGTGCAATAGTTATAATGTATCATTATTAAACTGAAACTGGAAATTGAAGCTTTAGGGTTCAACAAGTTAACATAAACTTGAAGTAGAAGTTGTACTCGCATAAGAAATTATTTATCAGACAATATAACTCATAACAAATTCGAAAAAGATTTACACACGCGAAGAACACGTTTGTCATTATTAGACATACTGTACAGTGGATAATCTGTTATTCTTTCCCGTTTAAACGCAAACGTACGCAAACGCAAAGCACTAAAACGTAGAAAAGTACAACGTTTGGACAATTCTGATAATTAATGTTTATCTTGGTGGCAAACAGTTTGGAGCCTGATCAGACGCCGGGTTACCCGGCGTCTGATCTGGCTCCAAACTGTTTGCAGTGAAAATAATAGTTTTAGCGTAAACGCGTTTATTGGGAAAGAATAACAGATTCTCCACTGTACCTGAGGCGTCTAAGTATAAACGAACCTAGTGATCGTTAAATGTAAGTGTCTGCCAGCTCCAATCTTACCGGCGATTTAACCCATTGCCCCATAGCTTGTTTCTAGTTTTAAAGAAAGATTATCACTTAGAGCAGATTGGAAGTAAATCAGTATGCTACTTATAATCTGTTTTAAGCTATTATCTGCTAGATATAGAAAACATTATTATGATACATATTCATGACTTTATGAAAGGGAACTATTTTCTACAGTGTAGGAATAAATTATAAGCGTATTTATGGGTTAATGGGCTAACTAACCTTTCGGCTGATTTGTTATTCTGAGAAAAGTATAGTTTAACTTAAACATGTTAATAATAGCCAGGAATATAAAACAAATGTCACTCTTTTAGTATTTTGGAAAGATTGTCTGATATCTCAAACTATCAGCATACCGTTCCAACGTTGCTAGGCTACCGAAATTGCTAATTTCTCTAGGGAGAAAGGGTAAAAAAACAAGAAAAACAAATCTAAATTAAATTGGGTTGAAATATTCTTTTTCAATACTCGTGACACCTAACATTTAGATGTATGTCCCATGACACTCCAAAATGATCAGTGACACTGTTTTTTGTTGATACATCTGTAGCGAATGTACTCTTTTTTTTAAATTCTAAACTATTTCACCTACATTATTCAAATCTATAAGTGCAAACTTGAAACAAACAGGTTTCTCTGAATTAGATCTACATAGTTTTCACTTGACATATTATATGGTTTCCTGAAACGGAATGGTTATACGTGTTTCGAATTAAGAGTGAAGTATAAGAAATCGTGATGCGTTTTCATTATTTTCTGTATTTTACGTAAGTAGCTTGAATCAACTGACAGTGACATCAATCTGGGTATTAAGGAGTGATATGCTGTACGTTGAGTAGATATCTGATTATGCCCTCTAACAGCCGTATCAACCCCTTGACTGCCTAACCCCGAGTAATGTAGCTATTTGCAAACAGTTTGGATCCTGATAAGACGCCGCGTAACGCGGCGTCTGATCGGGATCTAAACTGTTTGACACTCGTTTCAATATTTCCTAAAATACCTAAAAAATGTTTTTTTAGAAATAGAAGCAGACGACAATTGTTTAAATTTGATGACGTCATGACAGTGAAGGGGTTAATCACGAGACAAAAAAAATACCCGTCTTAACCCTTTAATGATCAAATTTAGCGTGAGGTGTACACCCCTGAATCACCCTTATGACGTCTGCTTCAACATTGTTGTCTGCAATATCGTTTCAAAGTTAAAAATAACTGACGTACTTTCAAAACAAGTGACAAACAGTTTTGATCAAGATCACACGCCGCGTTACGCGGTTTGCAAATGCACTCTATGGCATCATTGAGATAGAAAGGGTTCAACTTCTATTTCCATTTATGAATTTCATACAACAGCTTAATATTTCCATAAGACCATGTAATTTCATGTCATACGACACCCATATACGCAGGCAATATAAAGGCATAATAAGGGTTTAAAAGTCAAGACCAACAGTGTCAGTTAAAAGTAAATGCCAATCCCTCGATAATTTCAATTGCATGCATCGCCATATTAAAACATAGCTCATGCTATGTCATTTCTTTCCAGTGCATTGACAAGAAAAATCACTCGTTCAATAAATGAACTGCTGTAATGTTGTGAAACCTGCTATGTTCTTGATACTAATGCTGAGTGATGAGTCGGTTGCCATTGAAACCATTATTGACTTGATGTTATTTGTTCAGCTTTTAACCCTTAGCCTGCCACTCACGACTATAGCTCCATATGCAAACAGCTTGGATCCGGATGAGACGCCGAGTAACTCGGCGTCTCATCCGGATCCAAGCTGTTTGACATTAGGACAACATTTTCTGCAATTTTGAGCAACTTTGAAGCACTTTGAAACTTGAAGCAGACGAGAAATATAGCAGACGACAATTTATTCGGCGGGCTAAGGGTTAACATACAATCAAACCTTTATTAAGCCACCTTTCGGTGATGAAGTGTGATTGTAGTTAATTGCAGGCGACTGCTTAACACATGTAGGCCCTGTGGACTCGTCCATGCTTATATACTTGATTAGTCCATTTTTGTATAAGGGGTGCCTGGTCTAAATTTTCATTTTCGGTTTGTTTAATATTTAATTTCCTATCAGCAAGCAGTGTAAACTCTGATCAAACGCTGCATTATTCGGAGTTTGATCAAAATCTACACTGTTTGTCTTTTCCCTTTTATGAAACGCTAGCCACAAATTGCTTAACCTTTTACCCAATAACCCGTTTAAAGCATGAAATACTGGTGATCGCTTAAAGCAGGTTGAAAGTAAAGCAGAATGTACCTTAAGGCACATTCTGCTTTACTTTCAACCTGCTGTAAACTACAATCTGCTAGGCTATATAAAAGATTTGTTATGGTAATTGTTCACGAGGGTATAAACTGAAACTTTTTTCTTTAGCGGAGGAATACATTAAATACGCTAAAAGTCGCTTATATGGGGAAAGGGCTAAAGCGATTGAAACACAGATTGTGTATTTTCAAAAAAGAGCGATCACACGCAAAGAAAATCACAATTGTGGCATTACCCTCATATTGAGCTTAAATATCACCAGTGAAAAAGCATCTTCAAGAATGGTCACTGAATTTTAAGAGGTTAATACTTTGTCTAGCTCTTTTTATACTCCATTCTAAGACGAGTTCATAATTGTGTAAAATGTCGCTCCAAATGTGTCGCATACAAGGGTTCCAGATAAGGGGAGTATTTCAAAACTTAAAATCTTGATTTCTGCTTAAAATTCTATGGTGTTACTACTCATTAGCATCGCCTCGAGGAGACGATTCTAATGAGTAGTAGCACTATAGGATTTGGTTCTGAAATAAGTGAGAAAATGCTAGATTTGTTCAGTTTTCTCCCCCTTATCTGGAACCCTGGCATACAATACAAATATGACACAAAAGACCGTCACCATATGAACAAACAGTTGGTTAAGATGTTAAAGAATATTTCTGGTATTGTTGTGTGCTTTTTCGCATGGGATCAAATCACTGCCGTGCTCATTAGTATTTCCAGATCTTTATTTAGCCGATCATGAACAATTATAATATTTTCAAATTGTCTATTGTTCAAGCCGGATTTTAAGAATTGTACTTTTACCCCATACTCTGTTTTCTAGTTTTAAAGACACGTAAGCACTTAAAGCAGTCTGCTTTACTTTCAAGCTCATTCTGCTTTACTTACATTTCAGTCCGCTTAAAGCTACGATTTGCTAAGATAAAATTCCGAAGATTTCGGAAAATTCCGGAGAAATGGCAGCCCTGTATTTCGTTCCTTGAAATGTTTTTGTAACATAAGTCCTGACCCCGCAAACTAGTATAGGTGTGTATATCTATTTACAGCAATTATTAAGATCAAATCTAGTTTTCAGTGTATGTACATGTATTTAAAGCACGATAAAGGAATGCATAACGTTCTGTATTGTTTGCATATTGCATTTATAGTGGAGAATCTGTTATTCTTTCCCAATAAACGCGTTTACGCTAAAACTATTATTTGCAGTGCAAACAGTTTGGACCCAGATCAGACGCCGGGTAACCCGGAGTCTGATCAGGCTCCAAACTGTTTGCCACCAAGATAAACAAGAATTATCAGATTTGACCAAACGTTGTTCTTTTCTACGTTTTAGTGATTTGCGTTTGCGTACGTTTGCGTTTAAACGGGAAAGAATAACAGATTCTCCACTGTAGCAAAGCACTGTATAAACGGTTGCTGAATAGAGGTTCTAATAATTTGAAACACAGTTGTCGACGAGACACACTTGCTTAGGTAATGAGTGAAGTAGAAGAGACTAATGTTTTCTGAAATTCTTCTTCGAGCGACACATTAACAAGGAAATATGTTATAGGTTTCTAACGCCAGACATCAGGGGCCCGTTTCATAAAACTTCGTAAGACAAATGATGTCGTAAGTCAGATTATAAAAGTCTCAATTATTATTGATTTCTTTATCTTATCCTGTCTTGTGACATTGTCTTGGAATCGTCTTGAAATGACGATTCCAAAAAGATATCGCAAGACAGGATTAGATATAGAAATCAGAGATTAAATGTTTTTTAAAGTTTTGACTGACGACAACATTTGTCGTAAGATGTTTTATGAAATGGGGCCCAGTTTCACGATATCTTCTCATTAACGTGATGAATGCTTTCAAAGAAAGATAAGCGCATTTCTCAGTAAAACATATCACTCTTTCATGTTCATTATTTACGGTATAATTGGATAATGGTTTTTAGTTTTGTTCATATACTTCGCATCCCTATTTACAAAAACAGGCTTAAACATAAAAACAATTATGTTGCTGTGACGAGCGGTCGTTTTCTTAAGTCAGACAATTTTGTGTCACGGAAAATCTCAATTACCCTTTCAACCTTCTATTCTTATGTAGAGATTACTGATTACATAATGTGACGCGTCGTCTTATCAATATACAAACTTCTCGAAAAGGTAAGTGTTGCCGTCCTTTGCAGTGAAAGGGTTAAAATAGAAAGAATATTGCTATTTTCAGTTAAACGTTACTAACGCTGATGCAGTTGAGTTTAGAAACCTATAGCTTCATGAAATCGTTGAATGTTTCTCGAGTGCTAAGCGGCAAACAGTGATATCGATTCAATGTATGCTGTCAGTGTAACATTTAGATAATTATAATAATTGAGTCAAAGAAAGTTAAATCGTCGAGCCTGCTGTATACCACGATTACATGCTTTCCAGGCATAGTGTAAGCTACAACTATTTTATAGACGATGTAGGTTATTGTGATTGCATCTTAGAATACAACCAAATCCATTACAATTTACAGCTGGCTTGAAAGTCTTATTTGTCGTTTTCAGGGACACATTTATAAATATTATAATTGCATAACAATACAATATCTTATAGCCTGTACATCAGTCTGAAATGATAAAAGGTACATAAACAGCACGGGGTTTCCAATTTGTAATAGATTTTCCACTGGAAAATTCCAATTTTTGAAGACATATCTCATTTATATTTCGCACATATCTATTAAAAGTCCGCACGTTGCTGGCAACTTTAAAATAAACTGTCCGAATAGTTTAGATTAATTTTATTCAAATTTATTGACTACCGATGATATTTTCTATTAGACCGTGAATAAACAATATATATATAAAGACCTAAAAAGATACATTCAGCAGATGCTAATCATGTAGCTGGCTGAAGTTCAATCTAGTCGTCTAGACGCTTACACGTTTATTAAGAACCAATTAGTAAACTCCATATAGTTGAGCGGACGTGACGCAGTTTTATCTTCAGTCTGGGTCAATCATAACGACACTCTCGTTGTTTCCCTGGTGCAATATCCAGAATCTTAAATTGAGAAAGTACGATAGGCAACAACTTTCAAGCTGATTATATTGTATAAACAGAAATGATTGCAATAAATACTGCAAATTTTAAAATATCAGCGCTCCCTTTCAGAAATGTTAATCGAATTTTTAAACGTTTGTGGTGTAAGCTATGTCGAGAAAATGTAGTATTTTGCTTGTCATCTTGGTTCTGTAACTGATTGTGCTTCATATCCAACGTCCATTACTTCGCATTTGCTCATGATGGTATGTCACATTTAGCCCATTCGTTGCAAAACTCTGTTACATTAACATATCAAATAACACTTAT
This sequence comes from Gari tellinella, assembly GCA_922989275.2. NCBI lineage: Eukaryota > Metazoa > Mollusca > Bivalvia > Cardiida > Psammobiidae > Gari > Gari tellinella. The sequence continues at coordinate 7,452,220 of OV277862.1, read as the reverse complement.
TTACATGCTTTTTAAATCAAACAACCTTATATTCTAAACTTTATGAATAACAAAAAATGTTTTCGAGCAGACCATGTTGTGGCAGTACACGTGTAATACGGATTATGACGTCATAACTTGATGACAGTGAAAGGTTGAAGATAGCAGTGCACTATCAGATTTGATTACTGTTCACTATTTAGAATGCATAGTGGTGCTGAATATCGACCAGATTTATTAAGTTTACCTCCGAAGATGATCTGTACGATAAAACGTGGTTTGTTTGCAGTATTACTGTACTCCAATACACAATGACCCGACACGATTGATTTTCAAACAAATGGTCGCAAAAGATATACATTTGGTCACAAATAGTTTGAAAATATATCGTGTCGGATCCGAAAACCTACTAAAATTACATCTTGCATCTCTGTCGGCGTAGTATGGTTTGTTTTTAATTAGTATATTAACCAAATCCTGTTTTCCAAACAAAGGCAGATACATACGACATATGATTATTTTTGTTTTAAACATGAACATAAATAAGTAATAAAAAGAATGATAAAGGAATAAAAAAATAAAAAGGGGAGCAAAAACGCAAATAAGAAAAAGACTTTTGTTTCTATTTTAAAAGCATCTGTTAATTCTTCACAAATTGTCATTTATATTCGAGACGGCCCTAAGATGGCTATTTATTGTGACAATTGATACGCTAGATGACTAGCACATATTGTTGTTTCTGATATAGTATAGTAACCTTTCATTTACAAGTGTGAGTCGTTTCATATAAATCATTTCTTCCTTTTTACTTAAAAAAACGAACTGTTCCAGAGCGTAATAAAAAATATTGTTATTAGGTCGAATTCGGCACAGTCAATCTGAAAAATCCCACAACGACCGGAAACGTCCGAAAACATAAGCAAAAATATGCATGAACTAAAGTTCTGTGCTTTTTCTCATCAACCTTAACAATATTTTTTGTTCAATATAAAGATATTTCCATCACTAATTATTTAATCAAACTATTTTGAGGTTCTAATATGGTCTAGGCGCGTCGTGTGGCCAGAACAGCACACCTGGTGTCCTAATGTCACATGGCCAGAAGGTACATGTAGTCCGTGGCTATACTTTTAACTTTTTATTGTGCGCCTTCTAGTCGACGATATCACGTGGGGCTAAAACAAACAGAAAGGTTTAAACATCATCAAGTTGACCAATGTTTTTAATCAACTGCAACATGAAATTGAACTGATAAAGGTTAAAAATTATGGTTATCTGTCAGAAATCCTCAGATCGAACAATTTCGAACTTGTTTAATTAGCAATTGGTAATTGAACCGACGCCGACACATTTGTAGCTCGATGTAATACCACTACGCAGTATCAAACACTGTACTCGTATATTTGACTAGATTCTACGCAGTTTCAAGATAAAGACAACTAAAAATATTAAACAGTTTCGAATATGACATTAATTTATTCCCATTTCCAACCATGTCGTGGTTCTGGATTTTAATTGTCATTGGGAGTTGTTTCTGTTTATTATACCGAGATTATCCCCTCTGCTAAGAACTAAAAAGAAGGCAGGTTGGTGTCTTTGACTTAGCAACGAATGATATCAGCCGTAATCATCTGCCTGATATCATCATCATCTCATCTCATCATCTATTATCATTCGTTAGCGCTATACAGTATATGACCTATTTTGTTTCGCGTAAAGCCCAACACATCAATTTCATGTCGACATGCAACTGGAGATATAGTAATACAATGAATTAAATCGGCATATAGGATTCCTTTAACATGGCTCACTTCATTTACCCGATCTGCAAGAAAGCTTTAAACAGTCTAATTAAATTGTAAGCAGCTGAGTTTGACAAGACTTCTGCACTGTCAAACATGTTAATTTTGTTTGGGAAACTCACTTAACGCGTTTTATTGGACTTACAGGAGATTAACGGAGCAATTGTTGTATTTTATTGCTCATAGAACCGTGACTAGAGGAAATATTTGGACCAGCAACTTTTTATGTGCTTTTTCAATGCACCCGTCCCGTATCAGTATACAGTAAAACCCCTCCATAGCGACCATTAGGTTTTGTTAATAAATTCGTGTTAAAGGCATATGGCTGCTAAGAACAAGGTGACACAAAGCTCCATTACCGCTTTCTATGTTACCATGAGCTTGTTTAGAAAAAAACACCCGTCTTTCATACAATAATTTAGTTAAAAATTAGGTGCTGGTAATGGATTGGGTTTTAGTCTAAAGCTGAACTTAAAATTAGTATACTTTTAGATGTGTTTATGATGATTGAACAGTAATATAACTGAAAGGATATGTTTTGAAACTCGATGTGTTTAGCGTAAAACATGTAATTAAGGGGATGACAAATGATTAGGTAACTTTAATCCTGCTGTGAAGGTAAAATTACTCTTTGCAAAAACAGTTTAGATCCAGATCTAACAACCCCTGAATGAGTTGTCTGTTCATCATCTGCAATATGTCCTCATACACATATATGTCAGTCGTGATTAGTTTTGTAATGTATACTGTTTCTGACACATGTTTTCTTTTCTTCTTAGCCAATGTTATACTTCAGTTGATAAAAGTATTTTTTGACAAAGTTTGTACGAGGTTTCTTTAGTAGTGACAACAGTGGCGCTTTATATAAATGAGCCATACCTGTGGAAAACTGATTAATTGAGCCCCCGAAATATTCACTTTGGACATTAGTTTTGCCATCCTTAAACATTGACACACATCTGATAATTGTACGATATGGCAGGGCATTTTCTCCAAAAACTAAATCTAGATCTGCCTGTATTTCTGACGTGTCTGGTCACTGGTAAGGATCAAATCTATTTGACACCCGTTTTAGTATTCCTTATATCATATTATCCTAAAATAATTTCGAAAGTTCTTCCAGACAACACAATCGAATCAGACGACAAAAACTCGGTGAAGGGGTAAAATTCTTCAGAATAATTTGGCACCGACAGTGTAATTGTTGTCAGTACGTAAAAACGCCCGTCGTATATGGACAGCTGGAGAAGGTGTAATGAATACTTAACGTAGAAAACAACGGAAAAAAGAAAAATACGTTAACCACAAAATACTATGTCACGGGTTTCTACATGTTGCATGACTAAATTTTACGATACGAGATATAAAATCTACATAGGCTGACACATTGACTATTTTAATATCTGATAATGGTACGGATATTTGGTGCGGCGTAATGGAAACGAACGTGTGCTCAATGCAATTGATATGAAATTCCTCCAACAAAATACGTTACACTAGTATTCGTAAACTTAAAATCATGCTACTAAAATAATAGAATTACAAAGCGACAGAAAATAAAAATGTATAAAAAACTCATATAATTTTATAATGTATATTGTTTGCGTGACATTTTCTACCTCGTATGTATTATTGTAGCAGCTGGTGTATTAAGCGGCTACGCAGATTTAATACACATCGAACTGTTTATCAGGACTAGACGCTTATTGACCCCACATTAGAATATGGACTTTTTGAATAGTTTGCAAGTTACTGTGTGGTCGCCCAAGAGACCTCCCTACTTTGCTGCTGTTTTGGGCTTAATTGTCAAGGTTTTTTTTTTCTTTTTATTAGACTGAGATTATCCCCTCTGCCAAGAATTCAACGGAAAGCATGTCGGTGATTTTGATCCCATGCGCTGCTTTGCAGCGATTGAGATAAGCCGAAATCATTTCCACGAAATTATCCTCATCTCAACTTAACATCCCTCATTAGTCATCGGCGCTATTTATCCTATTTTGTGTCGCAGTGCTATGAAAGTGATGAAACCCAACACTTCCGTTGCCATTGGAAGTAAAACGGTTATTGCTTTGAAGAGTTTGTAAGCAAATATGACGCACATGTGATAACTAGACCATCACGGTCACTCTCGAGGTACAATAAACAGGTCTCTCTCCCTACAACGGCCCTCCTAACAACAATTCCCTCCTAACAACAACACTTGTCGTTGTTTCCCAAACAAAACAAATTTGTCCAACGTTTTCAAGTCTGCTATAGTTTCTGCTTAATACATGTATTGTCGTCTGCTGCTTTTCTCAAAGTTACATAATGGACATTTAAACAGAAAAATAACTTAATGACATGTGACAAACAGCTTGAATTCAGATCAGACGCCGCGTTACGCGGCGTCTGGTCTAGATTGAAGCTGTTTGCAAATGTAAGCCAAGTTCCCTCCCTAAAACACTCCCTCCGAACAATGAACACAAATTTTGTCTCCCATTGGGTGTCGTTGTAGAGAGTTTTCTTTTTGCTTTCATTAATACTAGTTGTAATTATTTAATGGTAACGCATGAAAAGATTATATGTTTTTTTCAAACAACTTGTCGCCTGAACGGGCACAACGTTCAAACTGTTTGCAAATTCCAGTACAGTCGACATTGGCTATGAAAGTTTTAAAACCTCTGGAATAGTTGAGTATCGTTAACTTTGCTGGAAAGTCATTCACTTGGCATTTTTATGACTGTGCATGGCTACGGGAGACAATAAACGTATTTAACAACCTGGGAAGTTTATGGAATGTTAGCACTTTTATACACCTCATTTCAACCAAGACAGTGTATTGGCGACTGGTTTGCGATTCTGCTCTACCGTGATAGGTATTTACAATTAACACATCATAAACAACATTGAAAAACATCCGGTGCCTTTCTATTCTATTTTCAAATTTCATTGAAGCGCCACTTGATAAACAAATAGTAGGTGGAATAAGAAAATGTATTTATTCGACATCAGATTAATGATATATAAATAAGAAGTTACTATTATGAAGACTTTGCTTAAATTTGTAAAGTCCAGACAACAATATGCATGATGCTGACTTTTGTCTCAATCCTGGCGACAATGGTATGACGCACCTGAAAAAGCTTATGCAGGACTATAAACATTAGCAGCAGCAACAACAACAATTAAATGTGTATAATATAACTATAGGTAAAACCTATATACCGCCGAAACCTGTTTCCACTAATGTTGAATTTTCTTGAATCAATTTAACTAAATCCTAACCCTTTCACCCCCAATGTCGAAAACAATGACGTTTGCAAACAGTTTGAATCCTGATCCAGAATCTCACTCAAATCAATGTGGTTAACCCCTTTTTCATAGAAGCGACTTTGAGCGTAGTTAAATTATTCCTCCGCTGAAGAAAATAGTTCCTATTTTTACAGTTAAAATATATATCAAAATATTTTGTTTCTGTTTCCTAACAGATGTTATTGTAGCTTAAAGCAGGCTGAAAGTAAAGCAGAATACATTGTGCTTTACGTTCAGCCTGCTTTAAGTACCCATCATATTTAAAACTAGAAACAGGTTTTGGGGTAGAGGGTTAACCCTTTGAACCCTAGTCCGGCATATAGGCGTCCTTTCCAAACAGTGTGCATGTGAGTAGTACCCTTGTCATGTGCAAACAGTGAAGACCCAGATCAGAGGGCTCCGAAAGGAGCCATCTGATCAGGGTCTTCACTGTTTGTCATAATGCCAATTATTGACAAAAACAACCCTTAAAAGTCATAAATGGACTAGACTAAAATAGAAACTGGAATTGTCCAATTAAAGTTTCAGGGAGGAAAGAGAGTTAAGGTGCTTTAAATTCCAAATCGTATGAGTACAGACAGAAAAAAAGATATACCTCGTATACAGTGCTCCCTCTCTACAACAACACCCAGTGGCAGACAAATGTTATGTGGGCTGTTCGGACGGAGTTGTTATAGGGAGGGAAATGTGTTTATATTTGCAAACAGTTTGAATGCAGATCAGACGCCGCGTAACGCGGCGTCTGATCTGCATTCAAGCTGTTTGTCACACGTCATTATGTTGTTTTCTGTCAAAAGGTCAAATATGTGACTTTTAGAAAAAAACAACCGACGACAAATTCAAGCATACGATATTGCAGTCGTCAAAAGCTTGGGCATTGTTTATGAAACAGCGTAAAAACATTTTTGTAAGGAGGGAATCGTTATTCAGATGGCCGTTGTGGGGAGTGAGCAATGTAAGATAATTTGGGAGCGACTTTGTTAGATAGGTTATTACGTCATAACGGCAGTGAAAGGTTCAGATTAGAAAGTAAATGCAGACAATCGACTACAAATGCAAGACAGCCAGTTGAATAAGCAGTCACGTCGTTTCAACAGTAATATAGTAAGGTCCTTTAGGAGCTTTTTGTATTACTAATGTACTGCATTTAGCATACATCTGTCCTATGAGATGCATTTACCCAGTGTCTAAAAGATTAGTGAACGAGTAGAGTACATGTTTAGGACCAAGACATTTGTCCGCTTGTTAGAGATTTCGGATTTGAGAACATGAAGTTCGTTTTGAGAGCTTTCTCCGTAATGCAATCTCTGTGGGTAATGGCATTGAGTATGTGAAAATCTGTTTGAGTGACAACAAAGAAGCCCTTGAGAGAATAAAAACAAGCATAATTCTACAACACGTCAAATCTGATGAATTATATGTCTCGATTTAAGAGCTGGGTTTTGGCGACATTACAAAGGGAATAGTGTTGATCGGTAAACAGTTACTCTGTGCAATTACTAAATCGCTAAATGCAAAAGTCAACATTCAAATTAAGTATATAACTTATTTCATAACTAATAATTTATTAGTACAAAATAGTGCAGAATGGTAAACTATTAAGACCCAAACCAGCCAGCTCCTCTATGAACCCTATGATGTGAGACTACACATTTTGCATATGACACATGCACCATGCTTGTAAAATACGTCTATATTCGTTTCCAGAATTGAAATTCAAATATAATGAGTCTTTTTTTTCATGACACGACTCACATAAATATAAGAAATACAAATATAACGACTGTATTAATACATTATATCCTATTGACGCATATGTCAATTTGAAAAATTACAACTTTTTTGTATCAAAGTTGGAATTGAAATAATTGGAAACTGGAATTGTCAATTCGACCTTTAAGGATTTACTTAATAGATGGATCAAACAAAACAGATGATAATTTTGATTTTATCAAAGCTAAATTATTACACAATACATAATTTATTGCTATGTGCAGTATCTATTGCTATACAAGTACTGCTTACTAACGGTTTGAAATACGTTTGCAAACTTAATCTATTAAACCTGAAAACTACTGTCAGAAAATGTGAAGCCTTAGCCGAAGCCAACATTTACGGCGTCTAACCTGTATTTAAAATGTTATTTGTCAGTGGAGATGGGAAAAGGCAGTAAATGGAGATAAGATACTGAGTAACACAGCAAGTTTACTTCAATTTACCGCTTTCCGAAAATTAACATCATAAAACCGAAGAATATCTGTGAAAAATCACCGGGGTGTTCATGGTGTCAAATTCAAACAATCTATGTAAGTAACGGTCTCGTAAATTTTTTTATGATTACCGTTCCAACTACAAAGTCAGTTACAACCATGTAATTACCACTTATATAGTGATGTGGATATAGATGAGATAACATGAGTGTTCATAATTTCTCAAACGAGTCTTTTGTGGGAAACGAGGAAAAGTTTTTCAAGGTTTTATTTCTTAAACGTCGAGTTCGACAAATACAACACATAACAAACATGAATGTTATATTCGCTATATAACAAAGATGGACGAATTGTTTCTGTGTATAAGAATGTTCGCTGTTTATTTGTTACTGCCTTGGAAAGGCAATAGGTTACTTAAGAGGCTTAGTGCGAAATCTGTAGACAGGATACATGTTTCCCAATACACGCAAGTCATGCAGTAGAAAAAGTTATCTTTTTAATATTGTTCATAAAACGTTTCGGGTAGATTTAATTTTGACCAATTCAACTATAACGCAACTATCATTTAAATCTTCCTGAAGTAGTGACGACTTTGGATATTGGTCGTATCTTATGTCATCATAAGAACACGACGTCATCACTAACCAAATTTGATTGTATACGAAAGTAAGCAATGGGTGTTATTCAACGCCTGTTATGTTATAAGCCATTCCCATATAACTATCGATGAAATAATACTTAGACATACAAATACATTATATTTCAGTGAAATGAAACGGTTCGGTTATTATAAGTTTTATAATGGAAACTTGTTTTTTATTGTTTATGTTACAATGTATATGCTGACTTCTTGAAAACTACTATTCGCCTTGTTGTGTTTAGTTGTCTAACTACGTCATTTGTCATACATACTAAAATTTCGATATATCAAATCGGCATTTAAAAACGTCGAATTTACCTATAATCCAAAATTAAAACGTGGCTTAGCCTTTTTTATTTTGTAATATAGGTTATGTTCCCCTTAAGCGACAAAGTTCAACTGAACAATACGGAAACGTTCCTTTTAATCAACCAGGACTTTGACTAAACATCGACGCCGAGTTGGGATCCTGATTCTTGGGGTCTAAAACATGTGTCACTTCGAAGGTGCAACACGTGTAACAAGTAAACATCGGAATATCAGACGAGACAACTTGGCGCAGACACTGTGTTCGATAGCTATCATACTTCCATGGTATTCTTATCAACTACAGTGGTTAATCTGTTATTCTTTCCCGTTTAAACGCAAACTTACGCAAACGCAAAGCACTAAAACGTAGAAAAGAACAACTTTTGGACAATTCTGATATTTCATGTTTATCTTGGTGGCAAACAGTTTGGAGCCTGATCAGACGCCGGGTTACCCGGCGTCTGATCTGGCTCCAAACTGTTTGTAAAAGAAAAATTAGTTTTCGCGTAAACGCGTTTATCGGGAAAGAATAACAGATTCTCCACTGTACATGTATTTTTCGATCTAAATAAAGGATATATTCATCTTAAAAAACCCAAGTCGTCAAAACCGTTTTAATATTCAGTCGTTTTGGAATTGTAGGAGAAAACAAAACTTGTTTTGAACTTTTCTTTGAATCTGTTTTAGATACGAATGTATACCTGTGGCGCTCTTTGGAACAAAATTAATGTTTTCCACCTCGGTGTTAGCGCAAGATACAAATCATATGAGCCATACTTATTGCATTTACAAAGTGTAAATCAAGGCCAGTCGCAACGTTTTTAGCCTTGATCTACTCTGTTTGACACCTACTTTTATCTAAAGCATTGAATTAAGCAGTAATATATACAGTAATTGGTAGTGTCGGAAAACCCATATATAGAGCCTGGGATTACAATGGTGCTTGGTATATACAATGTTGCAATGCAATAATGCAGGTTTTGTCAAGACAAGGCTCATATAAAACTCAAGTTAGACGTCGGCTGGCAGAATTAGGATTAAAGACCATGCCAAATACAAACCATGACAATGACAGATACTACATTGTGCATGCTATTTAACCGTTTTATTTACAGATCCGTCAATACAGAACAGTGAACTCAGTTTGAATTCAGATCTGCCGTTGGAATTCTCTTTGTCTGGTCAGCATCGAAACTGTTTTATGACAGTATCGTTTGACATTTTCGTTACAGGCTTGACGATTTACCTCATGAAAAAAGAAACCAGCCAATCAACTTTAAGCAAACGATATAACGGCAGTCAAAGGATTAACCCCAATGCGATCATTCATTCGCATTCATTCTCGTGGAAAACAAAACAATATTTGTCAGATGTTTTATAGAGATGAGGAAACACGCAAGTTCTAATTGATTCACGTAGTTTGCATGTGCTGGAAATGTAGGTCACTTCCGGATGATGATGTCTGACTTTTAACTTGCTGTGTCATATCTTCCGGCTAAATTTGATTCTCCAATAATTCTCACTTGTGAGTTACATGTACGGATAATGAGATCATGAGAGTAAAATCAGTTATTATTTATTATTTATTTATTTACCTCCAAACATGAAGAGCAATACATAGTCATAATACAAATATAGAACAAAACCAATATTATATACCATCACCAAGTAATAACAGGAACAGTAAAGTATCTATTTACATCACTAAATGTAGATATCATAAATATGATTAAATATTAATATGCACCCCAAATTAATCTCTCTAAAGAAACGAAATTTAGACGAGATGTTAAGGTGCAAAATACAACAACAATAACAACAACAACAACAATAACAACACTATATGTAATATTGTTATTATTACCATTATTATCATCATCTTTGTTATATAAGTAAAGTCTGTACTAAACAAGTTAAGTGTTCTAGCGAAACGAAAACTAGAACACCCAACCAAATAAAGCACTGATAAAGAAGCAAAAGACAACATTATGCATATGCATACATGTAGCATATATATAAAAAGAATCAACGTATGCACTGAAGATAATAAATGCTCTAGCTACACGAATAACTAGAAACGTTAATTATCTTAAGTAGCATAACCAAGAGTTTTATTACATTCGAAATTACGAAGTAACACTAAGATACCACATAAAAGTTTTACCAAAATATTGAGATACATGTATGTCAACACTGTATCTGCACACAACTGTTCTTAACTAGATAATGTTATTATAGCAGTCAATCTTGCATTACCCACCAGTACAATAGAAGACTGGGGCGCAGTATTTAAAACAGGGCAGAAAGCTCATGTAAGTGCCTTCTGCATTATTCTAAATGCGCATTATATAATCATTTATATGTCTTTGAAGTCTCTGTGTTAAACCACTGTGCTGTCGCTCAATACAAGGCTGACTGTTTCACTCGTTTTACACTGTAATATAGTCAATATAAAAATGGCCAAGTGTCATTTTATCATTCTATGAAACGTTCTTGCCACAAGCTTTAAGCATTTTTCCCTTTCTAGATCATTGTCAATAAATTGACAAAGGCCATAGCATAAATGGGTTATCTGACCATACTCGTTCTGGTTGATCAGTGAGATGTACACTTGGGGTCCGTGTGCACAAAGTATACTCTTCCATAAACCTTGCCTCAAATTCTCATTCTCTCTACAGTCAAATACCATATGTGAGGCAAAATTAGAATAAATAGCATTGCATTTAGTACAGTTTTGAAGATACGTGTGAGAGTACAGCTTACCTAACAACATAATGCTACTTTGACATTCATTTAAAAGATTTGGGCATTGTTTAGCAAGCAGCCATAGCGGTGACGGATAAAGCACATTTTGACAATTTTGTAGATACGACGTAAAGCATTGTTCGTCAATCATACGCTGACGTCGCGAGTTTGAGTCATGTACATTTACGACGCGACTGACCTGACTTTTCCAACGAGATTTAGATGGAAACACACCAGCATCTAAGTACCTATTGTATATATGAAGCAATTTGTATTTGCCTAGAAGTCTATACATATCAGGGAAAAAACCTCTTTTTCTGAATGGCGTATCATTATATTGAGTAAGCCTATGTAAAAATATGTGCTTAATCAAATAGCAAGTATCTAGCATGCATAACTGTCCAAAGAATATTAACTTTCGATAGTCTATCTCACTTTCTAAACTTCTACACCCAATCATACTGAGAGCAATAGCCGTTTTTGTAAGGCGTGGAAGACCTTGAATGTACCGAATGCACATAGTATGACATCGTTCTAAATTACGCATTTGTGTCTTAGAAACATTATTCCACAATTCACAGCCATAAAGTGCCTTGGGAAGAACTACAGATGTATACACCTTAAGAGAAGTTAAAGGATGGAGACCATGTTTGTGCAGACCACAACCAATCAAGCTGAAGAAAGTACCTCGCAGTTTGTTAATTGCATCTTCACAACATGATTCACTATCTAACGTCTTACCAAGCCGTATTCCTAAATGCGTATAACAATCAGTCTCTTCAATTGTTTCAGGCCCTAATTTCCAAATACGATTGGTTATCTGATGCACTGTTTTAGATTCATTAAAAATCACTACCGCACATTTTTTTGCATTATATTCATACCTCCAACGACAAGAATATCTGAAGCAAATATCTAGCATTTGATCCATAGCAGTTTTAGATAGGGAGATCAAGCACATATCATCTGCTACAGTGGGGCTTGCAAAACTTCTATCAAATAGACAAAACCCAAGTCCCGATTCTTCAAGTTCACGTATTAACCCGTCAATATACAAAAGATAAAGTTTCGGGCTACTAACACCACCCTGTCTGGTCCCGCGTAATACAGGGAACCAGTCAGACAGGAAGCCACGAAATTTAACCCGGCTTTGCAGTCCTGTATACATACTTAAAAATGCCTTATATATTGTTGGATCAATACCAATGTCATACAACTTACTAAAAAGACCATCGTGCCAAACTCTGTCAAATGCTTGCTTTGCGTCTAAAAAACAAACATATAGTTTAGATCCGAACTCCTGAGACATGTAAATACATTCTTTTAGTGAGAATGATGTCATCAAGCAGCCAAGATTCTTCTGAAAACCACCCTGTAGGTGACTAAATTTCAGTGGTTTAGCTACATTTATTTTATGCAGTAGAACACTTTCAAACAAACGTACAACAACTGAACTTAACGTAATTGCCCTATAACTATTTGGGTCAGATTTAGGCTTATTACCTCCTTTATATAATGTTATTATGAGACCCTTTTGCATGCCTAACGGTATGTAAGAAAATCTGAGCATGGCATCAAAAAGCCTACTTATGACTGTTCGGATTATCGTGCCACCATACATTAAGTGCTCGTAAACAAGTTTGTCATTTCCGGCTGCCTTTGACTTCTTACAGTCATTCAAAAGAGTGTCTATTATAGATTCCGAAACTTCATTATTATTTGCTGACGACAAATGTTCGTTAAATAATGAGTTCCTCAATCTTTGCATTTTTTCAGTAATTTCGTTGAAAAATACGTTATCATACTTATGATTTTCATCAGGACTATAAAGCACTTTAAAATAATGTCCCCAGTTATTGGCAATATCCCTGCTGTTTTTTACAATTTCACCGTCAAATATAAGTTGGCCCCCTGCAAAACTGTGACTCGATTTTTTTCTCCCATTAAAAAGTTTCCAAAATGTTCTTGAATCCAGTTCAGAAGACTCGTCAATTTCTCGATTTAAAGAGATTAAGTGATATTCCACAGTTCGCCTATGAACTTTCCTAAATAAAGCTTTAGCACGTTTATATGCAGAAAATGTGTCAAAGTTCGAACCCCTTGGTCTGCCATTGTCTACCCACACACGCCGACATATTTCAACATCTTTATGTCTTTCCGTAAGTTCGTTCGTCCAATATGGCTTTAGATGGCGACGGAAACGAGATTTAGGAATAAACATATCCGACGCACAAAGCAGGCGGTCAACTAAAGTAAGGTAACAGTGCTCTATCGCGTCTGTAGATGTTATATCACTTCTACTTAATTCGCTCAAAATTGTGTCACTATTTAGAAAAGTTGTGTACATATTTAACGTATCAGATGAGGCTTTTTCCCATTTAAGTCTCGGTTCAACGCTACTCATACCACTGTCTGAGCAATATTGAACCCTGAGACTACAACGAACAGGTCTATGGGTCGACACATTGAGCGAATTATCATCGGCAATATCACAGGAGTTTATCAACTTTTCACTTTCTTTGGGTAACAGAATGTGATCTATTAATGACTCGTGTTTACCGTTATATGAAACGTAGGACGATTTAGCACCCCCGCAAATATTAAGCGTTTGAACCGAAAACATTCCGTGAGCATCTATCATACGTTTGAAATACAACGACCGTTCAGTCAGTGGCTTTTGTATACATGTAGAATTAAGATGGGCATTCATATCACCCATAACAATAACCTGCCTTTTAACCGAGTATAAATAAATCAGCTCTGACAGATTTTCCACGTGTTCAATATATGTACCCATTGAGTGATTAGAACTCGGCAAATATACTTGCAGTATATAAACAAAACAGTCTTGTGTGCATTCAAACTGAATTCCTATAATACGGTCATTATCAATGTCTAACGGAGTAATCCTAGAGTTATGTTTCTTGTGCCACAATAAAGCCACGCCTCCTTTGCGTACATTTAAACACCTAGACAAACTCAAATCACGATCACACACAGCGTGATAACTGTAACTATTGTCAATACTGTCGAAAAAATGTAAATCCACTTCACAAAGCCAGTGCTCAGATAAACCACAAACATCTATGTTTTTCTCTGTTAAGGTCTCACACAAGTATGAGCTACTAGAAAAAATTCCCGTAGCATTCCAAGACATCAAATTCAAATTATTCATCATCAGAGTCTAAGTACAAATATGGGTTATAGTCATCGATATCAGATCGATGGTATAACTTATCGAACGTTTTCCTATTGCCACGTGATCTTACACGGTCACTGTACCGATTTGTTACCCACGGTCTGCACGCGACTCCGCGAGGCCAGAAAAGGGTGTTTTCTAAACATGAAACCCGTTCGTCATCTTCAACGGTTAATTTCACGCACGCTGAATCAAATGTTCTATTTCGTATGACGATAGCTTTGTCAACTCGCAGCCCCCTTTTCGAGACGTAGCGTGATATTTTTTCCGTTGTGATTGATCTCTTAAACCCGCCTATATAAAACGTCTTTAAACGCTTCCGAACAAATGTACAAAAATCATTGTCATCATCACCATCATTGTCATGGCTGCCAGCTATATCCCCAGAAATGCCCCAATTCAAGAATGCAAAATCATTGCTCTTGTTTTGCCGACTTTGATTATAAGCAATTCTTGTAGGGATATTAGAGGAATACATAGGTGTTTGGCGGGGCACATTTTGTGGCACGGGTTTTGGCCCAGAGGAAGGGCGGGTCGTTTTTAGGTTCTGTCTGGATATGTTTCCATCACCTCTTTTGGGTACCTTTTCGGACACAACTTTTGAATACAATTTTGGAGTGCACTGATCAAGATCCGATTGGGATGGAGGAGGCTGTGCTTTTCGAGTAGCATCATTTTGCACACTATTTACCTTTTGGGTACACTCTGGTTCCATAGTTTCCGTTTGACTGGGTACTTGTGTGCTTGACACCGCCGGACCGGAAATTTGTTTTTGAACTTCCGGTTGGGCAGTTTCAGCAACACCGTCCTTTAGAGGAGAATCTACATCAATAACACATGATTTGGTGGGCACTTGTGTGCTTGAAACTGTCTGACCGGAAGTTTGTTTTTGAACTTCCGGTTGAGCAATTTCAGTTACACCATCCTTAAGAGGGGAATCTACCTCAACAACATATGAACTCTTTGGGTCTACATTGTGATCAGGCAATTTGGCATGCTCTGAGTGTGGCTTTGAAATAGTACTAGGGGCAGGTCCACACTGCTTGCCATTCATTTTGTCAACACCAGATTTTGAGACCTTCTTAGATCCTTTCTTAGAGGACAATGAGTCAATTTTCTCAGATAAATTTTGCACTGCAAAATCCAAATTGTCCTCAACTGATCGAATGCTATCGCTCAAAACTTTCACCTTGTTTTTAAGACTAACAACGCCTGAAACTTGATCTGATTCAATTCTTTGCACACACAAGTTAATTTCATTCACATTCTGTAATACACACTTCTTTAAGCTATTAAAGTCATTTTTAAGAGTAAATGTGTTGTCTGTTAAGATTTTGATCTGTTCTGATCGTGCTACATCATTTGCGTTAAATCTCTGTTTCAAGCTTAAAATGTCTGCTTTTAACCCCGAAACAGTTTCTTGCAACAAAACCACTTCATTAAACTGTACACGTGATCTTGCCGGCGAATATGTTTCTTCAGTCGAGGGTGTTGATACTGATCTTGTAGCCCTCTTTGTGCGGACTATATCTCTCATTTCACCGGTGAGAAAATCATCCCCGTTTAACACAGAAAGCAGCGTATGAATATCTCGGCAGAGCTTATCCACTAGTTGCTCACCATTTCGAGTTTGTATGCGCTTTTTTAGTTCGCTTGACTTATAGGGACACCCATCTTTTCGTTTTACTAAGTCAAATAGGTCAGACCTGATACAATCTAACTGCACGTCACATTCTGCATAAGCGCGTTTTAACATACCAATGAAACGAGTACATGGAAACTCCCTGTATAGAGCAGAAAGCTGCTGCAGTTGGACTTCTGTTAGCCGACTCACTTGCGCATTGAACGCACTATCAACTCGCATACCCTGTGAAGCTGACTGAAGCCGTTGGATCATCGAAGCCACATCGTGGGTATTTATAATCCTTTTGGACTCTTCTAGTATAGTTATTTTGAACCAGTCTACTGTTACAAGTTTTGTATGACAATGAAAACCAATGGAAATATCAAACAGTGCAGACCCAGATCAGAAGGCTCCTATAGGAGCCCTCTGATCAGGGTCTACACTGTTTGCATATGTAATCAGTAATCTCTCCAGAGGGCTGTAGGGTTGAAAGGTTTAAAACCGTTTGCAATTGTAACCGTTAACAATGCAATACATGTAGTTAGTTGTCTAAAGGTTGAATATTTCTCCTGCTAATGTATATCTTTATTACTTTGAAAACAGTTTATACCCATATCAGAAAACTCCTAAAGGACAAGACGGTACCGACATAAATAAGTTAAATACAATCCTATATGCTAAAGTATACCAAATTCTGCCCTTTACCAAGTTAACATTTGATCATTACATTATATCTTTATAATGGGCGTGTTTTCTTCTATCATTACTGATTTGAGAATATATATTTTTCGTCAAAAGTGATTTCAGTGTTCCCTCTCTACAGTGACAACGATTGGGGGGGGGGGGGGGGTTACGTGTGTTGTTTGGGGGGAGTTGTTATTAGTTGGGAAAAATAGGTATTGTGTTACATATCCAAAAAACTTGAATCCATATCAGACACCGTGTCTGATCTGTATTAAAGCTGTTTGTGAATCGTCGTTATATTTCTTCTGTCAAAAAGTCCACTAATATGTAACCTTGAGGAAAAACAGCAGACGTCAATTTTATGCAAACGATATTGCAGCAATGCAAGCAGTAGACATAATTGTCGTGTTTTGGAAACAGCGGCAAGAGTCGATGCTAGTAGGGGGCAGTTGTTTGGAGCGCCTTATAGGGATGGAGCAATGTACACAGATATAAAAATAGTTTTGGTCCGATGCAAACAGCTATTCCTAATTCTTTGCAACCGATGTGTAGATTTGTTTCTTTCACACTGTAGTTAATTATAATGATGAAGTATATTGTAAGCGGCAATAAAGCCGCGCTTTATTTGAAAAAGAGGATCTCCAGGATGCAATTGACTACGATTCATTTGTTAAAAATATATTTATAAGATGTTATGATTATATGAGTTATTTCTAGCATATTACCTGTCTCACTAATACATTTTTGTTGACCTCAGTTATTGAAACCTTACGAAATGAAAATAAAGGTTCATGCAAATATACAATAGAACCCCTCTAATACGATTACTAGGGGGACTTTGGCATGTAACTGTTTAAATTAATATAAACGTAAAGCAGAAAGGTCTTGAAGGAGCGTTCTGCTTATATTTCAGCTTGCTTTGAGTTGCAACCTGTTCTTGATACAAGTCCTCTGTTAAGTAGTTGTAATAGACTAGTGTTTCTGTACTGTATTATTTTCGATTTGTCTTGTTTTCTGCCCTAATATCTTCCTACCTTGACGTTGTTCTGGGGCTGACACCCGTAATTGTCACGGGGACAATGTTTCTTTTTATTTGACAGAGATAAATTCCTCTGTCGCAAACTTAAAAGGTAGGCCGAGCAGTTGTGTTGATCCTATTCCCTGCTTTGCAACGAATGAGATTAATCTAAGTCATCTTCCTAAGACCACCCTTCATCATCACGTCATCTCATAATTTATATGCACTATGTGACCTATTCAGTCACACAGTACAATAAATCACAACACACCCATCAATCTTATTTTCTGAAGCGAAACTGCTTTGTAGCTGTTTCTGTAAATAATTAACTGAGATAAATAATTATTATAGTACAATTAACATGCCATGAAAGTTAAAAATAGAATGCCATATTAGGATTATGATGAATGTTTTATAACTAATGAACGTTTTACAACAGAAAGGCGTCTACAGTGGAGAACGTGCTTTTCTGTCTCTGATAAAACATTCCTCCCAAAATACAATAATTCGAACTCGCATTAGTTCGAACATACCCAAAATTTCAAAGATAAAACGTGATTAAGCCACGTTTTAACTTTGAAATACGAATGTGTGCGACTTAAGCGAGATCAACCTACATAAATTCAACTTATCCACAGGGCTGCCATTTCTCCGGATTTTTCCTAAATCTTCGGATTTTTTTCTAGTACATGGTAGCTTAAAGCAGGCTGAAATTAAAGCAGAATGCGCCTGAAGGCGCATTCTGCTTAACTTCCAGTCTGTTTAAACAGCCACATGTAAACAAAACTAGAAACAGGCAATGGGGTAAAGGTACGATTCGTAAAATCGCACTTGAAAAATGCAAGTTTGGAAATCTTAGGATTTTTTATGTCAACTTATGGCAGCCTTGTATCCAATACTGGTAAGATCAAATTAAGCGAGTTCAAAGTATCTAGTTTCGACTGTTTGTCAATAAACTTCATGTTTTATCTATATATAACAAGTATTTGCATACCATAATTCTACTGTAAACATATATCCAGATTAGGCTACTTAAATAAGTTAAAACATCTTGTTTAAAATCTAGAGCCTGGTATTGAAATTGAGTTTTAAGCACATATTTCGTTTTAAGTTTTAGAACCTCGGGCCCAGGTTTTCGGTCTTGTTCATGAAGTAAAACAATCAACGTGTAGCTGATTGTGCTTTGGACACAATGGCTGGGATTTTAATCCATCGAAAACTACCTGTGCAAACTGGACTTCAATAGAAATATTATTTATATACACAGAAAGGTGAGTCTCGTTCAAATAGGTTATTTGATATTTGGCAAACGATTTGGAAATTGTGGGCTTTTGGAATATTGATTATTGCTTTAGTATTTCTGAAAAACCAGCTGGAGACAAAATATTTTCTCAATAATTTTATTCATCCGTTGTGAAATCGGAGCATGTAAATTAATTGGCATTGCACTACTAATAATTGATTGCAATATATGCAAATAAAACGCTAACAATATTCTATGACATTAAACCTATCAATAATTTAAAAATACCGACATATCGTTTCAAACGATGGAATGGAATATTCAAAATACCGTAATTACTCGCTTCACTGCCTGTCCCAGATTGAAATTGGTTTTTTGCAAACAGTTTAGATCCTGATCATACGCCGCGTAACGCGGCATCTGACCAGGATCTAAACTATTAGACACTCATTGCAATACTTGGTTAAGTCAATATGTCTAAAATTTAAATTAAAAAATTAAAACAGGTCCAATTTTTTTTAATTTGATGACGTCAATACAGTGATGTGGTAAAAGATTGAGAATAAGCCTAGTTCAAACATGTTAGTGTTATTGTTACTGGTAATATTTCTTACCATCTTTCCCATGGACTTGATTTCAGTATTCAAGAGAACTGCTCTACTTTCCGTCTGCTTTACGTAAGAAATGAACTGGTTTTTTCGGCGTTCAAGCGAAATGAACAACAGAAAATTATCGGCAAATACCATAAATCGCGCCCTCTCGAAAAGTGGCTTTTATACGTAATTAACACTAGTGTTGTCAATGGAATTGAATGGAGCGATTGTAAATATACGACAATATTGTAGCGTATAGAAGCTATTTTTATGATGTATCTTAATGACGTAGAGTTTTAAAAACTATTTTCTTCAGTGAACGAATACATTCAAAGCGTAAAATGGTATATATGTTTGGCATTGGGATAAAGCGACGATAAAGTAGTCAACATACACTCAATACTTCATACATTTTGCTGTTTATTACAAAGATAGCAAATTGAAATCAGTTCTTAACGAGGTTATCTACAGTGAAAAAATACTTATGTGAACACCACCACAGTTCAATCACAATTTAGAAACACAGCAGACTCTTTAAATCAATATTACAATGTATTAAAATCTGAGAAACGAACAGTTTTGAACCTGATCTGACTGCAATTCACCCAATAATATATCTTAACTCTTTCCTCCCTGAAACTTTAAATGGACAATTCCAGTTTCCATTTAAGTCTAGTCTATTTCTGACTTCTAAGGGTTGTTTTTGTTAATGTTTGGCATTATGACAAACAGTGAAGACCCTGATCAGAGGGCTCCTTTCGGAGCCCTCTGATCTGGGTCTTCACTGTTTGCACAGGACAAGTGTACGACTCACATGTACACTGTTTGAAAAGGACGCCTATATGCGGGACTAGACTTCAAAGGGTTAAAACCGTTGGCAATCGGCACAATAAGGTTAACCCTTTCACTTTCAATGACGTTATAACGCGCATGTGCAAACAGTTTTTATCCTGACAAGGATATAAACTGTTTGCCACTTGTTTTGAATAACGTCAGTTATACTGCCTTAAAGCTAACCTTGAATCGATATTGCAGACAACAATATTGAAGCAGACAACAGTATATATGACGGTGAAGGGGACAAGCCTAACGATAAATTTGATCATGACAGTGTTAATCAAGGACGCTTGTCTCAGTAAAAGAATTAGCGGTGTAGTCCACAATGTTCGCGTTTGCCATCCATTGTAGCATGTGTAAACATTTGACGTATGTTTTATAGAGAGGCTATACAGAACAGTGTCTCCAACAACAGCGACCTATATTTAAGATAATACTGATAACAACAATATAGAATCTATGAATTGATACGTGATTTACGATAAGCCTTAACTAGCTTTGAACCAGTAAAGTATATGGACGTTCGTTGAAAACACGTGTACCTGTGAGATGTGCAGTTGTACTATCAGAAGATTTCTAAAGAAACCATTTGTCTCATTGCAAAACATTAAACACTCAACCCTTAATAGTCAAACATTGACTAGACTAAAATGCAACCTTTACATTTTAAGAGGAAGTAAGTGTAAATGAATGATGTTTATCCGTACTAATGGAATTAAGGAGACAATCATGCAGACAGTAAAACAAATACAATGTTCCCTCTCTACAACGACACCCACTAAAAACACAGATTGTGTGTGTTGTTCGGAGAGAGTAGTTATATGGAGTGGAACTTAGGACTTAGCTTACATTTGCAAACAGCTTGAATCCAGATCAGACGCCGCGTTTACGCGGCGTCTGATCTGGATTCAAGATGTTAGTCTGTCGTCATTTCTTTTATATTCTATTCAATTCTATCGAATTGTCGACTAATATGTTAATTTGAGAAAATAACAACAGACGGCAATCTTAAGCAGACGATATTGAAGCAGTCAAAGAGTTGGGACTGCGGTTAGGGTAGCTGTATCGTGTAAGTCATTGATGGAAGGGCCGTTGGAGGCATTTAATGTGGCTGTATTACAATGCATATTGTAGTTGGCAGTGTAGACAAAACTTAGAAGCAGAGTATGGGATGGAAACGGTGCTTGGTCTGTATAATGCTGCAATGCAATAAGACAGGTTTTGTCATATGTGTATTTGCAATCATTTTGGTCGGATGATGAATATAAAACTCAAGGGTAACTTGATAACGCAACATCTTATCACAAGCAGACACTATATAGCGTCGGAAGTCTTCAGTTATGACGAATTAACCCTTTCACTTTCAAAGAGGTCATAAGCGCATTTGCAAACAGTTTTAATCCTAATCAGACGCCGCGCCAAGCGGCGTGTGATCAGGATCATAACTATTTGCCACTTGGTTTTAAAACACATCAAATAAACTGGCTTAAATATATCTTTGAAACGATATTGCGGACAACACTATTGAAATAGACGACACTATTGCGTTGATGGGGTAAAAACCTTACGATGCATTGATATTGAAAGAAATACTCATATGTTGGAAACCACAGTGCATCAACTGTTTGTATGCATACATTACTATGAAAATAAAAGGGTAACATGAGACCAAACTTTGACATTTACTTCACGGTAATATAGGTGAAGGGTGCTAGTCTACTCGTACACGATGTGATGTTGTATTAACCCATTTATACCCAGTGTATTCTTCCATGTTTATTTATTGGATTAGTCTACTTTTATCAAAGGGATGCATGGGCCTGAGGTTATAAAACATAAAACGAACTCGGTGCTCAAAACTCAGTTTCAATAACAGGCTCTAATTTTTACAAAACACGTTTTATTTTATTTTTGTTACCTCATTTGCATACATTATTTCAGTATAATTATGTATGAAAATACCAGATATGAAATAAAATGTTTGCCGAAGTGTTATGAGCTGCGAAAATTTCTGAATTTTGAGCACAGAGTTTGTTTTAAGTTTTATAACCTTGGGGCCAGGTCAAAAATTCATTTTTCATTTTGTTTTATATTGGAATTCCTATCAGCAAACAGTGTAGACAATGATCAGACGCCGCATAATGCGGCGTCTGATCAGAGTATACACTGTTTGCATATGTCCAATATATGGGATCGTGGGCACAAATGGGTTAAGAAGAGAGAGAGAAAACAACTTTTTGGAATGTTTTGACTACTTGTTTTAATCTTGAAGGCAAACGGTTTGAGGCCTGATCAAAAACTCCGCTGATCCACGGTTAAACCCTTTCGTGATCAAATTTATCGAGAGGAGTTTATCCCTCTCCGCCATATTGTCGTCTGCTTCAATATTGATATGTGCAATATCGTTGCAAAGTTAGATTTAAGGCAGTATAACTAACGTATTTTCAAAACAAACAACAAATAGTTTGATCCTGATCATACGCCGCGTAATGCGGTGTCTGATCTTGATCAAAACTGTTCGCAAG
Source organism: Gari tellinella (assembly GCA_922989275.2). Lineage (NCBI taxonomy): Eukaryota > Metazoa > Mollusca > Bivalvia > Cardiida > Psammobiidae > Gari > Gari tellinella. Next base: position 7,429,521 of record OV277862.1, on the reverse strand, counting down.
TGCGCTTTATGACGCATTAATGTCATTAATGTCATTAGCTGGACGTCGCGATATGACTGAAATACTGTTGAAAACGACGCAAAATCAAAACAAATCAAATCAAATTTATGACGCCATTCAGAGCGAAAGGGTTAAGTTATCTCACACGTAATGCAAGAATTAAGGAAAACAGTTGATCTAGGAAAGGGAAGTAGCCACACATATGTTGCATCTGAGTAGCAATCGATTTGAGCTAACTTGGACGCCGGATTACCTGACGACTAATTTTATCAAACTTTCATGCAATAGCTATACAGTATTTAACACAAAAGCTTTATTTGTGTACTACTATTTTTCTTCAATAATGTATTACTGTTATACAAGGGACAATGTTGCAAATACGACTGTTTACACAAATCAATTTCATCAATTCGTGTTATGTCTATGGAGACTCTACAAGAAAGACAACTACGTGTATCAATATTCATTTGCTAAAGTTATGGCACAGTTGCGTCCCTTAAACTGGTTTATTCTGTACGACTCGGAGCCTAACATGCATTTACAGACATTGTTTGATCCAAATACGTCTGACATGGATGAACATCACTTGAAACATGTCCAAAGATATCTACAGTTGTAAAGTGTATTAAAATATATATGTATAACTTTTTCCTTTACAGTGCTTCTTCTCTACAACGACATCCAATGGGAAACACAGATTGTATGCGTTGTTCGGAGGGAGTCGTGATAGAGAAAGGAAATTTAGACTTGGCTTACATTTGCAAACAGCTTGAATTCAGATCAGACGCCGCGTTACGCGGCGTCTGATCTTGATTCAAGCTGTTTGTCACTCGTCATTATATTTATTCTATCAAAATGTCTACGTATATGTAACTTTAAGTAAAACATCAAACGACAATCTTAAGCAGACGATGCTGCCGCAGGAAAAGCGTAAGACATAATTGGCCTGTTTAGGGAACTACGGCAAGGGCAAGGGTCGTTGTAAGGAGGAAGTAGTTGTTCAGAAGGACGTTGTGGAGAGGCAACATTGTAGTATGTATTAAACTTACCTGTCATTATGGCGTCGTGCCCGATCCTAATATTTCCATGTCATAATATCGTCAATGCAAAAATTGTTGTTTGCTATTTTGTCGAAAGTTCAGAATTCCAAAGGTATTTTCTTAATACGCATTTTTGTGATTGTCAAACAGGTTTCAGTTATGTTCGGACGCCGTCAATATTGGTGTCGGTAAGAACGTTTTACGTTAGATTCAAGGTAGGATGACTTAAGAAATATCGATTCGAATGTAAAAGAGTTTGGCTCCTGATTATACGATGTGTGACGCGGCGTCTCATCTTTATCCAAACTGCTTGCAAAATTCACAAGAGGTAGACGATTTGCCACTTTCTTTAGTTAAATTCATTTCATTTTTATTTTGAATTATTTTTAATCTTTTTTTTTGCAGTAATATAGTATACTTAAACATGTCGTTTTCTCATGTTGTCCAACTCATTTTTATTACGTTTGAAACCGAAGAAACCTTAAGACGAGTGCCAGATAGTGCTGATCCGAATTAGACTCCGAGTAACACGTCACAATCGACAACGAGACAGTTTCCTGCAAACATAACAAGATACGATACTCCCTCTCTACAACAACACCCAACGGGAGACAAAGAGTGTTTGTTGTTCGGAGGATGTTATTATAGGGAGGGTAAATTAAGAGTTGCCTTACATTTGCAAACATCTTGAATCCAGATCAGACGCCGCGTAACGCGGCGTCTGATCTGGATCCAAGCTGATTGTTACTCATCATCATGTATCTTATGTCAAAATGTCCACTTATATACAACTTTGAGAAAAAAACAGCAGACGACAATTTTAAGCAGACGATATGGCAACCGTTAAAGTGTTACACATAACTCTTGGTTGGGGAACAGCAGCAAACATCGTTGTTAGGAGGGAGTCGTTACATGGAGGGCCGTTGTAGGGAGGGAACAATCTATACGTTTTCCAGCTTTATTCACATTGTTAAGGAGTACGAGTGTGGTTAAAAAAGTAATGATACTTGATCAATAACTATTACATAATAAGTGCGATGCATGTGCCATATGTCATTTTGAAGAGAATGTCAATGCCTACACGATGGTATAATCAAATGCACGATACGATCACTAAACTAGATAAGTAACAACATGAACCTAAATGACCCCTCCTCGAGTACACTGGAAAATAGCATTTTTCAGACATTATATTTTGACGTAATAACGTCTTAGAAAATGAATAGAAGACATATATTTTCGAACTCTATGTAAATTTTGTAGATTAGTATATCTACATTGTGATTTTAAAGTAGAAAAACTTACTTCAATGGCTTCAATTATAGCCTGGTTTAACTCTTTCCTCCCTGAAACTTTAAATGGACAATTCCAATTTCCATTTCTGTCTAGTCCATTTCTGACTTTTAAGGCTTGTTTTTGTCGATGTTTTGCATTATGACAAACAGTGAAGACCCAGATCAGAGGGCTCCGTAAGGAGCCCTCTGATCTGGGTGTTCACTGTTTGCATAGGACAAGTGCTCTTTTCACATGTATGCTGTTTGAAAAGCACGCCTATATGCGGGACTAGGGTTCAAAGGGTTAATATAAAAGATGCGTTTATGCTTTCACTAACTAGTTTCACACATAGCAGTAGATTATTTGTGTTACGATATTTTAAGTTCGTGTTTAGTATTAGCTATATTTTGTATATTTTATAGAATAATAACATATCATACTGTGTAGTGTTTGCATAATATTGTTTTTGACAGAAAGTTTCATAAACTTATTCAAAATAATAAAGCTGCAATAATAAAGATAGTATCAATCATTTTTCAGAAAATTGCCGCAACAATACACAGGTAGGGTCGTTTAGGTTCCTGTTTTGACTTATTGCTGTGATCTTGCCGTGCATTATACCACCGTGTTGCAAAGAATTTCTCTTTAAAATGATATATCACACATGCATTTTGCACTTAAATGTTTGAAGTTATTGCTCAAGTATCATTATTTTTGAACAACCCTCGTAATAACATTCATCGTTCTCAAATATCTGATGTGTCAGATGTTCAGCAATAAGCATAATGTTTTGCTATTGTGAAACAAACTGAAACCTCTTCTGAAATCAGAAAATACATATATTTCATGTTTACATTCGACCGATCAGATGTTTCTTAACGTAGATTTTCTCGGGGCTGACATTTCTCCGGATTTTTCCAAAATCTTCGGACTTGTATTCTAGCAGATGGTAGCCTTACAGCGCATTCGGCTTTACGTTCCACCTGCTTCAAGTAATCGTTCTTGAAAAATAAAATAAAAATTGGAAAGCTTAGGACTTTTCATAATCAACATATGGCAGCCCTTCTTTCTTACGTTTCATAAAATATTTTTCAAGTACTTTATTTGTCATCAATGAATATCATTGATTAGGAACGTTTTTCTTCATGAATCAGGATATCAACAATAGTTCTTGAACAATAAGGTGTTTGAGAACGTTTTCAGTTTTAGACTCAAAAAGTTTGATAATCACCAACGCTTTGTATTTAAATTCTTCCTCCACATAATTCGCCTTGCAGAATTCCTTTCTTAATGCTTAATTCACTATGCAAATATTTTGAAACCAGATACCCGTTTCATAAAGATACAGTATATGCTAAAACTTTACAACTACCATTGAACACAAATAAGTATAGTGTAAAACATTGATGGCAACTAAAATGAATGATGATAAAGCAGTAAGCAGATGAAGGACATGTTTGATTTACATTCGCCCTACTTTTATTAATCACATACATCAAACACCGACATAAGCGTTTTATTAAGTACTAGTTATGGTAAGAAAAGCAGTTAATCATCCGATACGCCTTATTACACGTTCAGTTCATTCCCCCACTAAAGAAAGTAGTACAACGTTAACCAGTCATGAATCTAACCATAAATAAAATAGTTCTTACATCTAGGAATGAGCGTTCAGTCGACTGAATATTTACTCCCTTGAGCATTGAGCCATTATGCCTACTATATTGTGCACGGCTACCATATTGCACGCAGGCAGCCACAGTACCGGCTACTCGTTTCATCCCTGGGTGGAGAAGAGCATTTCGCGGTACATATATTGCTCTAGAATATTCCTGTAATCGGGTACATTATCGAGGATTCGTCGCCATATTGTCGTCTGATTCAATAATTTTCACTGCAATATCGTTTCAAAGTTAGATTTAAAACAGTTTAACTGACGTAATTTTATATTAATTGGCAAACAGTACGTGACGTCTGATCAGGATCAAATCTGTTTGCAAATGCCCTTTACGACGTCATTTAGAGTGAAAGGGTTAAAACATCAAATATAAACATAAGCTTGAAATGGAATGTAGAAACAAGTTTTTCCTGACGTACAAGAGTTGATCTAGTGGGTTGGGGAACTATGCATTTGACAAGTTGCTCATTGCGTAGAATATTATTACATCATCTGCGTGTATACGTTCGTTTAGATGATACACTCATTTATACTACTCTCTCATAACATAATCCGCAGAACAGTCAGCAGTTTTTGTAAATTAATTCGGTGCCTACATTAAAGTCATATTCGTAGCGGCTTGGCAGGACATTGGCACGGGGGAACATTGTAGTTGAAACGCCTGCTTTCAAGAAAAAAAAGAAAAACATGTGCAAGTGCCAACACCTTGGGCCCGTTTTACTAAACTACTTACGCAAAATTTTTGCGTAAGTCAAAATCATTTTACTCTTATTTTTCTATCATAAACGTTTGCAAACAGCAAATAGCCAGATCAGAGGACGCGCTAAAAGCGCGTCCTCTGATCTGGCTATTTGCTGTTTGTAACAAGTGATCATAACAAATATAAATTAAGATTAAAATTTTTACTTACGCAAAAATTATGCGTAAGTAGTTTAGTAAAACGGGCCCCATATCCTTATACCATTTATTTGCTGGAAGCCTGTGGATGTATATTTTACAAATCGTGTAGAGTCCAGACCCTGACATTTAACACACTAAATCATCAGCTAACTAACAAACAGTTTTATAATACTATGTTAATGCATTGAAATGTTTAAAGCTTTAGTAAGTTTAAGGGCGTACTACTTTAAAGTAATCCGTCCATCGTTAGTCAATACCGGTAATTTACGTAAACCGATAAGCTTGTTTCGACACATTAACCTTTATACCGAACATTGTTCGAGTACTGGCCATCAGCTGTCGAGAATTAATACTAACTCAACGTAGAATACCGACATTGACTAACCTAAGTGATATTTTAGTTTTAATTTAGACCATATACGAAGAAGGCAAGTAGCAGTAACTTGTTTAGGCAAGCATTGTTTGAGGTATATTAAATAGTTATGAAATGTTACAAAAGGAAAACTTCTTGATATAGTATGTACCCTCGTGACCTGTGTTTTCGATCCACTGAGCTATATTTTGCGCATACATATACAAATTGTAGCATTTGTTGATCGATAACTAGTCTTATTCAACACTGAATAGTCATTAACAGAAATGTAAACGAAAAAAAGTGGGAATTTACGCTCAACCTTCACCTTTCCATCTTTAATCTCCAACATATCATTCATACAGTACATTTACCTTCTTTTAGTGGTCGACATATTAAAATTTGGACCTACGCTGGTAAAGAGTTCTCTTAATATGTACTATGTATTGCTGATTAAATATTATTAAATCCATGTACGCTTTATTCTTAATGATATTCCCCTGTTATTCTGCATGTTTATGATTATACAGTACACTCGGGTGTAAATGTATGTAACACTTTCGACAATAGTGAGCTTGACGTTTCGTTGTCCTTGCCTCAGGTTATAGCGCGGTTGAGATTAATCTTAGATCATCCTCATGCTTCTATTTGGTCAAGTATGAGTAATATTTCAAATAAGGACATGTTGGCTTATGCGAGGTCAAAATAATGAAGTTCATGTCTAGGTATACAGTTTTATTCGATTTAAGCGAGTTCAAGATGTCGACTGTAGTAAATTATCAAGCAGAGGACTGGTTTTAACATCATAATGAAGCGGATAATTATCAAGAATAATCATTATTAATATCATTATTATTATACAAGATTTATATAGCCCTTTTTCACACAGGAGTTGTACATTCAAAAGCATGCTGTAAACGACTATTGTTAAGATATTATGTGCTGACCTCTATGTCGGAATCTAGTGTATGGTATATGGAAAAGATAAACACTGTTAATGATAAAACATCAATGTATTTGAAAAACACAAATACATTGTGAAAGCACATAAGACGTAAAAATACTAGGGAATACTACTACATGTTTTATAGCTCTAAAATCGTAACTACATTCTCATTATGTAAATAAATAGATATATGCTTTCAGTAACTTTTATGAAGCGTTGAACGAGTTGACTTGTACATCAAACAATTATGAGCTTCATAGAATTGAAAACCGATTGATATAGTATCCCGTGAGCCCAGTGGATTCTTCATGCTAATATATTAGATTAATGAATTTCATTTTTGGGTCATTGGTCTAAAGTTTCATTTTTGTTTTGTTTTGCAATAATTCTAAGCCAACATTGTAGAATCTGATTATATGCCGCATTATTCGGTTTAAGATCAGAAGCGTCAATATTTATCTATGTCCCTTTTACTGGACGTTATACACAAATGGGTTAATATTGCTCCTGGTAGAGGTTAACTGAACTGTGATTAGAGTACCTGATGCGTTAATATTGAGTTTGCTGCAGTCGAGTCTACTCATTTTGCAATATATATAACAATAAAGCTAATTAGTAGACAGTTGCTTAGGTTCAAATGTGTAAGAGGGGTTGCCTGCTATAGACATATGACAACATAAGTGGCCCTTATAGGAGTGCATGAGCATCTCTAGTGTATTAATAATCGATGCACAATTCAAAACATAAAATATATTTTAATCGGAGTGACATCCTTTTGAAGTCTGATAAGACACAGACATATTTGGCGCCTGAACTGAATGCAATTGGTAAAATGTCTTAAAGATACCGTTTTATTGAGACATAATAACGATTTTCCCGTCTATATGTGATTAACCCTTTACCTGATAGCCTATTTCTAGTATTCAAGATAGGTGACCACTTAAAGCAGGATGAAAGTAAAGCAGAATGCGCCCTAAGGCGCATTCTGCTTTACTTTCAGCCTACTTTAAGCTTCCATGTGCTAGAATATTGAACAATTTACCCTATACTATATAATCATGACTGATTAAATTGGAACTATTTTCTTCAGCGGAGGAAAAAACTAAATACGCTAAAAGTCGCTTCTATGGGGGAAAGGGTTAAGTTGAAGCTTCTAGAAACATTAAATGCTAAGCTGTGTTACAAACTGATTGTATTGTGATTTGGTCAATTTCAAAACAGATATAAACCAGTGCCACTATTTTTAATTTAAATAAAGAATTTATTTGTTGGCTTTAATTTTCCAGACCCAATCAATTGACTGTGCTCCCATTGGTTCCCCTAGGACATCTGAAAACAGAAGAAAATGTTGATACACAATGTGCCAAAAGGCCCAAAATTATCCAGTTTGAAAGGAATTTGATTGCATGTAATAATAGCTCTTTAAATTCATTTGCAAAATTTACAAACCGTTTAATGCAATGTTAAGCACATTTATCTAATTGGTTTGCTTATATGTTTTAGATACGATCTGAGATTTCAATAACATGACTTGTTGTCAGATATTGAGTGTCGTTTAACGCATTCGCATTGTAATTAAAATAATATATTGTACCTAGAAAGACAGTATACCACTATTGTAACACTTAGCTACTAGTATATTTCAAATTTACTCCATGGTAGTGTAAATAAAATACATCACACACCGCGAAGAAGCCATATAGAGATAAGCGTTATATTATTCTTACCTTTTACAAACGCGACTGATATGAAATATACCGCTGCAATTATATAGAAGCTAAAATACATTATTGGTGTACATTGCGAACTCATAAAATAGCATAAAATGTTGAGAATGATTTTACATTTATTAACTGTTTGGTTAAAAAATGTTAATATTTACAGAAGGGAATGAGCAATAGCGGATATACAACACAATTGCAATACAAACAACAATGATTCTTTCGCGATAGTTTTTATTTTATCCTAGTGATTCACATTTCTTACCTTCAAATGCGACTGCAAATATAAAGATAATAACATATAGGTATGAGTTAAGTATTTTTATCGACCACAATGTAGTCTGCGTCTGCATCTTTGTCAGCCGAAAAAGCAATGAGAGTAAAAAACAGCTTATACTTTGCTTAGGCGGCGAGTGATTGCTTTGGATATAATATAAAAAAACGGCTTTGAATTTCCTTTTCAGTTGCAGAACTAGTGTTTTGGTTTAAAAACGACACTATATCTAATATGCACTGTCATAATCATCATTCTGCATCGTGCAATACAGGCAGCAAGCACAAGGATATAGTTTCTTTCAGAAACTGCGAATACATACACCAGCCTTCTGTTTTATTATTGAATTTTGCTAAATATAATATTAATACTCAAAGTAGTCAGCAGGTGTAGTTTTATTCTAAAGACAAAGGAAATATAGCCAACGGAAAATACTCATTTTTCATATTAGCTGTATGAGTTGTTTATGTTTTAGTTTTTGTCTGACTTAAGAAAAGTCCACCTCGTTGAACCTCCGATATAAAATGTTCGGGATTATGGGGTTACAAGTAGCGCTAGAGAAAGCATATGTCAAAGCCGCTTAACGCAAAAAAACGCATGACGTCATCAATTTTAAATATTTGTCATCTGCTTTTATTTCTGAATTTAAATTTTTGGAATTGTGACTGAAAACATATTGAAACAAAGTGGTCCTCTTTTAAAGAGAAAGTACAACATTTTGATGATAAAAAGGGTTTTCTGACTCAAGTTTGGTTGGTTTCTCATAATGGTACAATCTACTGCTGTGTCATATCATAAGTTACATTCAGAAATCATGTAGAAAAATGAATTCCTTTTAATGGGGAACAGTTCATGATTTTTAATCGTGTACAAAATAAAAGTTCCACTTCCATAAAACTCATATAAAAGCGTTCAAACATAATTCTAGTGTAGAGACTAAGATGTCTTAAGAGCAAACATTAATTTGATAATGTTCTCATATGAAATAATATTTAGTTTTTACTTGTGACTGCAATTGGAATGTCCTTGCAGACATATTTCAATTTATTGTTGATTTCAAAATTAACACAATTTTATCAGCCGGGAATAAATAATCATGTACCCTTGGAAGAAACTGTTGTAACGAATTAATTATACTCCAACGTTTTTACTGTTTAAACGAAATGTTTCGGAATTTATCGTGTAATATTTACATTCGCCCCATTCAAATCCATTGAAAAATGACGTTCAATTCGTGTAGACACTATTTCTCGAGAGGTCGGCACTTGGGGATAAGTTTCGCAAAGGAGGCGGGGCATATGCATTTTTCATTCGCGAATTAATCTTTGTAACTCGTACAGCAATCATTTGCCGGATTTTATAATTGTTCTTAACCGACGTATGTCTTCCTATTAGCAGAAACCATGATAACCGACTAAACTTCTTCTTTATTAATGAGATAAATTACAAGGAATTTGATATACCTTAAAAACAGCAGCTGTCTGCATTTCTTTATGACAAAAACATGGATATATTTATTCTACTTAAAAAATGACGTAATTTCCAAATGACGTCAAAGCTTTTGCGCGACAAACTGTCAAGTTGTTGACGTTAGAGTGTAAACAATGGAACTTATTTGTTTGCCTTCGAATTTACACAGCTTCAGTAATTCGGTCATGGTTGTTCCTTATAGGGCACACATTATTCGTGTAACCAACCACTAATATGGATTAAACATACATGCTTACTAACAAAATATTTTAATATTAGAAATTCCAGCAAATAAATTGTAAATATAAGACATGAGCTGTTTGTTTTCGGCGTTCAAGCGAAATAAACGGCAAAAATACCGGCAAATGTACCATCGCGTCAAAACAGATGACGTTGAGCGTAAATGACGTCACGTTTCTGACGGTTGCTATTCAAATGAAAATTGGGTATACTCGGAGAAGTCGGCGACAAACTTTCCCAGAAACAAATTGACTGTTCAAAAATCCAAACCCCGATTGAATCTTAGCCGAAATGGACTTAAAACGGAAGATGCACGATTGAATGCACACAATCTTGTCGAGCAGTCGGTCATCTTATTTTCTGTATAGCAAGACTAAAGGACCTTTCTGCCTTTGAAAAAACTGCATTTCTACGTACCCTGTTAGCTCACAGGGTACGTAGGTTCACGTCTACAACTCATTAGCCAATCAGAAGTAAGGAATTTACGTTGCAGTAAAATAAAACATATTTTACCCTTTACTCCAAAACATCTTTCTAAACAGGGTCAGAGGAGACCTCTTAAAGAAGGGTGCATGTAAAGCCGAATGCGCCTTTATGCACCTTCGTTTTTGCATTCAGTCTGCTTTAAGATACCATATGTGTTTTCAGTAGGGGAAGAAACAAACAGCTTAAATATTTATTTATAAAGTAACAGGTTAAAGGAGGAACACAAAAGCATAGTTACGGGTTATTGTTTGCCTCGCGGCGTATATACACTGTCATAAAAGAAAAAAATGTATCATTTGAACACTTGTGTTAATAATTGCAAAATAAATTACACCATGTATCCACATAATCAGATTACGACGTAGTACCGTTTCCTCATATAAATGTATTGATGCAAAGGTTAATGAAGGAAACGAAAAGACAACTAGGGTTGATATTCGGTTAGATTTGCATTCCATCGGTTTATATTCAGACCTTGTCTAGACGGAAATGTACAGAAATCCATGTAGGGTATAACAATATTGCTTCAAACAAATAATGTGATATTGATTTTATTATCAACACCTTTATTCTGGATATTTCATAGTTTTATGCATGTCTCATCACATACCTTTTATGTGTTTATTGAAGACATGGGGGTCTCTATTTAAAACATCTATCATTTGCCTTGCTTCAGTGTGACCTCAATAAATAGAAGAAGAAAAGTAAGCAATAACTTTATCTTGGTAAAATCGAACAAACCCTAAAACAAATCGTAACAAAGGTATATTTGATGTATCCAAGATCACCGAGACTCAATTAAAGCGAAGTTCGGGTAACAAGTTTTATATGAAGCAAATATAACAGAAATTAAATACAACATATATATTAAATATTTCTACAAGCATGTATTTTATATGGTACTTGTCTTATCAGCAAATGGATATAAAGATAATATATTTGAGTAGTATTCAGAAAAGCGGTATCAGACATAGTCTAATCAGTAAAAGGAATCAACTGGCGATATACAAGTAACTAACTAGACGTCATGAAAACACTTACAGCCTTTGTAGGGGTATATTTAGTATTTTAGAATGACGGTTCTGCCATTATTTTGTAGGCGCCGTTGGTTATGATGCATATATAAACATTGGTTTGCGACCTTTTCGACTCTAAATTGTATTTGCAAATTTCTTAAAACAACTTTTGAAACTACAAATATGACATTAACGAATATTCAGTTTACATGCAAACACTGCCACCTGTCTGTTTATTTATAGGTAACATAATACAGCGCTCCCTCTCTACAACGACACCCAATGGGAGACGCAGATTGTGTGCGTTGTTCGGAGGGAGTCGTTATAGGGAGGGAACTTATTTTACATTTGCAAACAGCTTGAATCCAAATAAGACGCCGCGTAACGATGCGTCTGATCTGGATTCAAGCTGTTTGTCATTTGTCATTTATGTAAGAAAACAGCAGACAACAGTTTTTAGTAGACGATGATGCATCAGTTCAAGCATAAAACATAATTTTCTTGGGAACAGCGGCGAATGTCGTTGTAAGGAGGGAGTCGTTGTAAGGAGGGCCGTTGTATAGAGGGAACGCTGTAATGTTTACATTGATCAGCTAAGAGATTATGTTTCAAAGTTTAGAACTCACCTAACCCCGAGAAGAAGCCAAGTACAATTACAATCAAAACACATGTCAAAACCATTTTCTCTAAAAACATAAATAAACAATATGAATTATTTTAAAAGAAACAATGAAACAAAGACAATGCTACAAAAAGATACAACATTGTTAATGGAGTGCCATAATTGAGACAGTATGCATCTGTATTTCAGTACGTGCATGTGCATGTGCTGGTGACTTCAAAAAACGTTATTCGCTCCATCTTTACCGAAATAAAACACAAAAATAAAGCAGTAAAATGGCAGATGTTGAACACAAAACAGACTTTTTTTATTCGGAATGGCTAACAGACTCGAGCTTGAACACAACTTTAATCTTAATAGCAGACTTTGGGTAGCCTGATTTTACTCTATACTACTTGAAGGCGAAATAGTATCATATGTTGGATAATAATAACTTCGTCTTTGTTTAATGCATTACTATACATTACCCATTTACAAATACTGTAACCTTAACATTATACAATACTATACAGAATTTATCCCTTCAGTGCCCCGTCCCGAATACAAGAGTTATTTCCAGACAGTGAGAATTTAAGTCAGACGCATAACTGTTTGACACTTAGGTATGTATAAATGACGATCAGGTAAGTGAAAAAGCCAAAGCAGGGTCATGCAATGAGATTTATTCACCAACAGTGTGTGGCAAATTAGCCCAGGCACGAACTTTATACAATATTCATAGTGTCTGCTTATGCCTTTGAGTACAAGTTCGCAAGAAAAAGCGCGCGGACTAATATAAAGCAGTATTAAGATTATAGATAACCATCTTGTTTTAGTTCAGCCCTGTTTGAGTCTTTTTCATTGCAACAAAAGATTGACACATGTGGCATACCGTTTAGATCTTGTTTTTTTTTTTACAAATGCCTTACATGCCGGGATATGGCATATAGGAGTTATAAAGGAGATACGACACGATTTTCAGCTAACCGGACCGACCAATTTTGTGAAATTGCTAGATAGTTTGGACATACTTTGGCGACATTTTGGTATAATTTTGAAGACTTTTGTTGAGTGGATTTGTTGTCGTTGCAATTATAGCGACAATATATTCCATTTAATCCCGCGAAAATGAACGGTTAAACGGTACGTTAGAAATTTAGCAACGGTATACTGGAATGCTTTACAATGAAATTGGTATGACTATGAATAGCAGCAATGCCGTTTTTACATGGATCAACAAAACTATTCTGTGTCCAAATCTTTGAAGATTGACACCGGGTCGATTTTCAACGTTGAATGTTCTCCAATTGTTCTGTTTGTGTGCAAAAGTGTACCATCTAACAAAAGTTCTAAGTAAGTATTGTGCGATATTCCTTAAGAATTGACATTCGATTGATGTTAGAAAAGATTTCTAACATATAGATGTTCAAATGTCTACATTCCAAGATAACCACAATCTAACTTCGTATTATCCAAATCTCTCAAGTTGATTTTGCCTATTTTCCAAAGCTAAAGCATTGTTAAGTCAGTTTATAACATCAAAATACGGATAGTATCGACCGGGTACGTCTAAAGACCCCAAACCTCCCCAAATATCCCCAAACCACTCCAAACCTCTCCAAACCTGCCTAAAGCACTTTAAAACAATCCAAACCACTTAAATTCCTTAATAGCTAATCAAAAAGAGCTTATAAATGGCAAATTGAAGCTAAAACAATGAAAAAATGTTAATTTAAAATTAAATATTCGATGTTTTTCTATTCAAGGGGAACAACTCGAACAAAACTTAAGATCACTTTACACAGTTACCTCTAAATATTAACTCATTATTCTAATAGCCTGTTCCTGGTTTTAAAGACAAGTATTCTCTTAAAGCAGGTTGAAAGTAAAGCAGAATGCGCCTTAATTTACTTTCAGCCTGCTTTAAGCTACAATCTTCTAGAATTATAAAAACTTGCTTTTAAAAGTTGTTTTGGGAGGTTTGGATAAGTTTGGGGAGGTTTAAGGGGTCTTTAGACGGACCGTATCGACCTAAGCTAATTCAGTTGTCGCCATTCAACTGATAAAATTCACGTTTGTCTAACTTAGCGTTTTTGAGATATCACAATGCGACTTCCTTTGAGTTGATGGATGCTTTAAGAAACCATTTCAAACTTTGAAAGTTTAAAGAAACAAACAGGATGTTTTTATTTGTCACCTATCTGGCATAAGAACGTATATTCAACACGTTACATCAATTGATCAAATTAGATATTATGTTTTGAACGTACAACATTCCAAAAAGAAGCGATGGAGATTTAACATTCAATTAACGTTCCAAAACATTGTTTGTATATAACATTTAACTTACCATATTGTTTAACTAAAAGCATCAGAAAACCGTGATTCATTGTAGTTGTTGTTTTAAGATCAGTATGGGTTTGACTGTTTACACAACCATGGTAAATGCATTGTAGAGAAACCGCTCCGATTAAAATTCAAAAAGACATCTTGCAGAATTTTTATAAGAATGGTGGACCAATGTGGTACGAATATTAGAGCCTACTGAGATCTATCGATTATTGAGCTTCCAGATCTGACTTGATCATGTGAATGCAGGCTGGAAAAACAGGAGTTATATTGTCATTCCAGCTAGATAAGCCTAATCTTAGTGTATTAACAATCCTAAGAAGATAATTTATTGATTTGAGCTTTCAGCTACTCTGCATCAGCAAAAGCAATCCTGGGTCGAAGTGGGAGGGGGAGCGGCGTTGAATAAAAACTAAAAATTACTTTTATATTTCTACTTTAATCATACTATTAATCTGTTAAGTATTTTGCACATTTAACGCCTGATACTATAATGATCGTTATATTCTTAATAATGTTTGGGAAAATGTTTTCCTTTTTCAAGATTTGCTTTTTTACCTCACCTGAGCCAAATGCTGGAGATGAGCTATTTGGGATATCCCTGTGTCCGTTGTCTGTGGGTCGTAAGTCGTGCGTTGTGCGTGTCGTCCGTCGTCGTTAACAATTGCTTCAAATGTCATCTCCTCTTATACAGCTCGACACATTTCAATTAAATGTAACAGGAATGTTCCGTAAGTCAAGGTCTTTCAGATTTATTCAAAGAATTAATCATAGTGCAGAACTCTCATTGCCTGTGCAACTAAAGCGAAATAATACGGAAATCTTAAAAACTCTTCTTGTCAAACGAAAACTGCAAGGGCCAGAGCCTAGATATTTGGCATATGTCATCACTTACAGGTCCTCTACCAAGTTTATTCAAAATATGTCCCATGGGTTAAAACTGGCCCCACCCCGGGGGTCACAGATTTACATAGAGTTATTAAGTGAACTTTTCAAACAACTTCCTCTCTGAAACTAATATTGCCAGAGCTTTGATATATGGCATGGTGACAATCCAAGATGTTCAGTACCAAAAGTGAAGAAATGGTTCCGGTCCGTGTAGATCTAGGTCACACTAGCTAAGAATAGATTTATTCAATGAAAACTTTATATATTTTCTTGTCTGTAACCCTGGTACTTAACCTTAGATATTTGGCACATAGCATCATCTACACGTCCTTTATCAAGTGTGTTCAAATTGTGCATCTGGGGTAAAAATAGCCAAACTCCAGGGGGTAACAGTTTTACAAACAGTTATATAGTGACATTTTTAAATCATCTTCTCCGCTGAAACGTATATGGCCAGAAGTCTGATGTATTGTATGGTGACATATCTAGATTTTCTTTAGCAATTATGTTGAAAAAATGCCCCAAGGGTGAAAGTTTTCCCTGCCCCGGGGTCACAGTTTTTACATATAGTTATACAGTGGGTTTTTCAAACCTTTTCTACTCTGAAATTAATATGACCAGAGCTTGGATATTTGTTATGGTGACACTTCTACATTTTATTTACCAGTATTGATTAAGTGATTCATGTCAGTTGCATATCTAGGTCAAAGGAGCTAAAATAATTTCTTAAAAGAAACTTTAAAAACTATATTCTTGTCTCGAACCCTAGTATACAGACCTTAGATAGTTGGCACATATCATCATCTACAGGTCCTCTATCGAGATTTTTTTCAAAGTATGCTCCTTGGGTAAAAAATGACCCGAGCATAAATAATTCTCTCCGTTTTGTCAGCATTTCGCAAGTGAGCGATATATGGACCATGGTCCTCTTGTTTGGTTTATTATAAATATACTTATTTTGTTTGTTTCCACTTTGTAAGTACATGTTTATACATTAATTGAAAGCGCCTTTGCATGCACACGTCCTGTGTGAAACAGTGCTATATAAATCGTGTATAATATTAATGATAATAGTAATACTTATAATAATGATAATAATAATAATAATAATAATAATAGTAATAATAATAATAATAAAAATCAAAGTACCAAGAGACACGTTCTTCTTAACAAAAACAATAGCAAGTAAATGTAATGCATTGATGGATGTAAGTTGGATTAGTAAACATACCTTTAACCTGAATGGCATATCATTTTAATCCTGGTCCATTGTAAACAATAAAACCACATTGTTTGCTATTTCTAAACGTTTATTCCTTTGCATTAATGATTTCTTTTTTACTTTCCTGTAGAATAACGTCAACCTGAATGTAGCATCCATTTATGAACAATTCATAAATTTATATTTTAATTATTTTTGTGAACTTGTTAACATAAAATATACTCAAAATTATAAAAGGACAGAACTACATGTATATCATTACAACCTGATATAATGGTTTATCATAAGAACTGAACACAGAACGCTCGAC
Organism: Gari tellinella; assembly: GCA_922989275.2. Taxonomy (NCBI): domain Eukaryota; kingdom Metazoa; phylum Mollusca; class Bivalvia; order Cardiida; family Psammobiidae; genus Gari; species Gari tellinella. The sequence continues at coordinate 7,412,753 of OV277862.1, read as the reverse complement.
TGATCAGAATAAGAACTATATGAAGTTTTATAACTAAGATGTATTCAAAACGCTTCTTGCGATATCAGAATACGAATTACAGGACAATGAACACAGTTACCTGTAATCCAAAATTCTGCAAATAGCCAGGTTGTCTGCTGGTGTGTTATGGTGTCACAACAAGTCTCTGTTATAGATATATATGCAATTAATCATTATGGCACGGAAAATGGGTAAATGTAATTCTGTCAGCCTGCAAACGTTTTAGCTCACCTGGTACGAAGTGCCAAGGTGAGCGATTAGGATCGCTTGATGTCTGTCGCTCGTCGCCTGTTTGTATGTCTATCCGTCTACATTGGTTCGTTAACACTCTAGCGGCTACACATTTCAGCCGAACTTCATGAAACTTAATGGCAATGTTTGTCTTGACAAAATCTAGGTTATGTTTGAATTAGGGTTATGTCGGGTTCTAAACTATGTTACAAGGTCAAATCTTAATTAATTCTTGTTCACACTTTAGAGTCTACAACTATCCTTAAATCTAAATGAAACTTAGTCAAAGTGTTTGCTTTATTGATATTTAGGCCAAGTTTAAATGTGAGTTATGTTTGTTAAAAATCTAGGTCAATTCATAGAAAAACCTTGTTAACACTCTAGAGGATACGTATCTCACTGGACTTTAATCTAATTTGGTAAGAATGTTTGCCTTATTGATATATAGGTTAAGTTTGAACATGGGTTATGTTGGATAAAAAACTAGGTCACTTGGTCAAATCATAGAAAAATCTTGTTAACACTCTAGAGGCTACACATCTCATTGGATTTTAATGAATCGTGCTCAAATATTTGGCTCATTAATATCTAGCTCAGGTTTGAATGAGGGTCATATAGGGTCAACAACTAGGTCACTAGGTCAAATCAAGAAAAAACAGTGTTAACCCTCAAGAGGCTACACATCTCATTAGACTTAAACGAAATACAGTCAGAATGTGTGCTTATATAAAACCTAGGTCAAGTTTAAATGTGGAGCATAGCTGGTCAAAAATTAGGTCACTAGGTCAAATCATTGCCAAATCTCGTTAACACTTCTCATCAAAACTTAATGAAACTTGGTCAAAATGTTTGTCTCATTAAATTGTTGGTCACGTTTGAATGTTGGTTATTTCTGGTCAAGGACTAGGTCAAATCATGAAAATACATTGTTAACACTCAGGAAGCGATATATCTAATTGTATATTGATGAATCTTGCTCAAAATGTTTGCTTCATTGAAATATATGCCATGGTTGATTGTTAGTCAAGTCGGATCAAAATATAGGTCACTATAGGTCAAGTTTTACTTGGTGTACCAGGTGAGTGATTTAGGGTCATAGTGATCCTTGTTTCTATAAGAGGACTGAATATTACACTTGGACATACGCTCATTAAGTATCCACTTAATTAGTTAACTGTATTGCTGAAACTGTATTGCTAAACATATTGAATCAATAGACAAGTTTTTCTAAATGATATGCTGTCGTTCAACAATCTTAAAACATAATTATATACAGTAAAATTATAAGTATAATATATTACAGACAGATAGCGGATTAAAACAAAGTAAAAGCTAAACAGAAAGGCCGCTAGGACTTTCTGTTTGACTTTCACGTTTCTTGTATCTCCCACCTATATTTCTATATTTTATACAGTCAAATAGCATTCAGTATTGCGGTCGTGATATTACTAGACATACGCTGAGTGTTCTCTTAATTAGTTCTATTCTAAATTATGTTATCAAATCAAATAACTGTTTATTCTAAATGACATTCTGCCGTCTTTCAATGTGTTTATGATCATACAGTAAAACTTATTGACGACAGCTCAATAATATGAACTATTCCATGTTTAAGGTAGATGGCTGCTTAAATGAACTTGAAAGTGAACGTGGAAATAATGTGTCGTGTAAACAGTCTTTTGAAAGCGTTATAATTCATATCCAAAGCCGGGTTTGAAGACACTTGTAAACATAGACCTCTTCTACTCTAATCGGTTCCTCGTTTATATAATGTACATAATTAGTAAAACGTTGATATCTCGAATTCGCCTAAGTCGAACATATCCGTTTTTCAATGTATAAACGTAGCTTAAGATGGGTTCATATTGTTGACCAAGGAGTGTTTTATAATCCAATTCTCTAGTCAGCAATTATCTTCCTATATCCATTACCCACAATGTTTTATAGTTGGGCGACAACTTTACCCTTTGAACCCTAGTCCCGCATATAGGCGTCCTTTCAAACAGTGTACAGGTGAATAGTACACTTGTCCTATGCAAACAGTGAAGACCCAGATCAGAGGGCTCCGAAAGGAGCCCTCTGATCAGGGTCTTCACTGCTTGTCATAATGCCAAACATTGACAAAAACAACCCTTAAAAGTCAGAAATGGACTAGACTTAAATGGAAACTGGAATTGTCCATTTAAAGTTTCAGGGAGGAAAGAGTTATATATTGAATGTAAAGCAGACCAAGGAAACTTGTTTTCTTATGCTTATGTATGAATGCAAAGTATTTTGTCAGCTCTGACAGTATTTTTTTTTTAAATAAAATACTGTTTAAGCTAAAGCAAATTAGGCTGTAAGGCCGGATTTAAGCTATCATCTGTTAAGATATAGAACTTATTTCTCAAGGTGCAAATAAAGTGGCTCATAAAGTGTTTGAAATTCAGTTTACATCGTTTGGACACATAGGATAAATACAGTGATACAGAATGTCACAATTCTGCATAATTACCATTTCTGTTTTTAAACAGAATGTTACTTTGGTAACTAATCGTCAACTATGCAAGCAAGCCAAACACACCGCGTCGATAATGTTATAAGAAATTCAATATTTCCCTAGAACCACTCGAAGCGTATTTTGATTTTGATGATGAAAAATATAAACAAAACATCTGTTCTCGATAATTTTATAGTGCAAGTATTTCAAGCTGTCTAATGTATTATAATAAATCACTGATCTATCATACGCACAGCCATTATTACATTACTTTATTGTTGTAGTTATTGGGTACGTTCTGCGTTTGAAGTACTAGGTTATTCTATTGAAAATGGTTAGCTTGATACAAATGATATTCTATTTCAGTTATATCGTTTTTGTCTTGATATATTACACACACGTAGTTTGAACACATGTAGTTAAATATCATGCAAATGATTGTTTTATTTAAATTGTCATAATAATCCCAAAATGGATTCGTTTTGTAAGTGACTATGGTTAAGATATAATATGCTGTGCTTCATCTCTACTCATCATAACTACATTCTCATTACGTAAATAAACATGTATGCTATCAGTAATCTACATGCAAATGAAACATTCCATTGATGTTGAACGGGTTGACTGGTTCTTTAAACAACGAAGATCTTGACAAAACGCCGGTAAGCTGCTTGCTATATCAAGAACGCTTCTGACGCAAGAGAACCGAACTGTTGTTAGAGTATCCAATGTGTTTAATCCTATTTTGCACGAGTCAAATCTGAAGTGTCCTTTTGCAATATACATAATAATAAAGCTTGTGAGCAAACACCTGTCTATATTGATTGAGTGTCAGTTGGTTCGCCTGCAATATACCTGTTACAGTGCCCCCTCTCTACAACGACACACAGTGGGCGACACAGATTGTGTGTGTTGTTCGGGGGGAGTCGTTATAGGGATTTGCTTAAATTTGCAAACAGCTTGAATCCAGATCAAACACCGCGGATTTAAGCTGTTTTTCACTCGTCATTATAATTAATCTAACAAAATGTCCGCTAATATGTAATTTTGAGAAAAAAATAACACGACAATTTTAAGCAGACGATATCGCAGCAGTAACAGCTTTTGACATAAATGTCATGTTTCAGGAACCGCTACAAGGGTCGTTGTTAGGAGGAAGTCGTTGTTTGGAGGGTTGTTGTAACGAGGGAACACTGTACAACTAAGTGGATCCTCATTGAAATAGGTTTACATGTGCATATCTAATATGGTAATAATTGCACAATATGATAAAAAAAAAACTAGAAGAAATATTTATTTTTTTAAAAAGAATAACATTTTGTATAGTCGGGGAGAAAACCATTTGAAGCATTAAACGAAACCGAGATACTCGGTGTTAGACCTAAAAGTTATAACACCTATTGCAATATAACATAGTTTGGCAGCAGTTTTGGTTGCCAGGTCATCTGTAGTGCCCCTACGGTCCTCCAGACTACGGGATAGGTAAAGGTGAAGGTGAAAGTATATACCATTTGTATGGGATTCGTTTGAAGTTTCAAGAATAACTGAATGGAACGTCTGTACTGCAAATGCTTGTTTTGACATTCTGTCAAACACAAATCAGATATAAAGTATTGTGGATGTCCATGTTTTCATATTAAAATAACGCATATAGTCTTTGACTTCGGTTCTCCAGTCCAACTCAAGTGAATGCACGCCATCTGGTTCCGCTATGAGATCTGAAAACAGAAGAAAGTTTTGATCCACATTATGTAACAGTCCCATAATAATCTAGTTTGAAATGAACTGTATTGCCTGCTAGAACAAAGATGGGTTTGCTCATTTACAACGTGTCCCAACGATTAAATGCAAGGTGCATGTCATTCATCTAAGTTTTGTGTGCTTATACGTCTTACGAGTATATGCGAACCGAATGTCATTTAAATACTCATTAATTGTCGTAAGATATTAAGGATCATATATTATGTCCGATACATGTAGGATTTAAATCCATAAAGGGATAAAAACGGTCTCCCAATTCTATTCACAACTGCTCAGTTATGAAGATCGACACATACATGGCCTATTGGGTATTTAGGAATTTTGCTTGATATTGAAAACCGTCCCAAATATATTTTACTTTTAATTAGTCAGGATCCCAATTGTTTGCATGTTTGCAAACTATATCTTTGTTTAAGAACATACACGTCTTTAGGCTGAAATAACGTCAACTCCATTGTACGATACTCCTACTGTATTACCACTTAGCGTATTTTAACCGCGAGCAAGCCAGATATATGATATTTTAATCGCATACTCATGTGACGGATATACACAACATTGATATAATTATATAAAGGCTGTTATATACATGTAATGTTGATCTTCATTGCAAATACATGCGATAGCATCTGATACAATAAACTATTGGAAATGATACTGACTTTAGTAAAAAAATAGTTAATATTGAATTTAGCAAACACGATTACATGTATAAGCCGATATACGACAAAATGATAAAACTAAGAGCAATAGTTATTTAGCAATTCCTTGTGTTTTATTCTAGTCCTTTACTTTTCTGTTGGTATGGTTCAGAAACTTTTATGATGGAATTTAAAATATAATAAATGCATTTAAATGAGGATTCAGGTAATTGTTGAGACATAGCATGGAACGAGCACCTGTGAGAGTAAACACACGTTTTCACAATCAACAATATTTTATTGTGGAAATAAATGTTTTAACATGAACTGCGTAGTTTTTTAAGCGTTGTTTGACGAGTTTAAGACTTATATAAGACATGTGGCAGATTAGTTACCCTTATTTTAGACATCCTAGGGAATATAATGGATGAATGTGGGAATCAAAACAAAACCAAGCAAGATATTCCATATATGTTGCGTTCAAATACAACCGTACTGTTGCCTCATATATACCTTATGTTTAATACCATGTCTTGTTATTTCATCCATGCACCATCTTGCAATCGATGGTGATCGAATGAGACTTCAAATCATACTTCATAACAATGATACAAAAGAGTTGAGTGGACCAAGTGGCAGAAACGGCTTTTTGTTACACCTGCACATGAGTCTAAATCCCATTTATGCAGCTCATCAAGCAAGTAGTATTATGCGTAGTACTCATGATGTCTAGCAATTGATAGTTAAAACTGTCATCTATATATATGTAACACTCAAAGTTATGTTGATTTTTAAGTTAAGTAAATTTGTTTGCCACACGAGTTCTATCATAGATATTCAACATGTCACCGTCTCTGTGCCAGCATCATGCAGTCTGCCCGAAGCTTGTGCATGTACCTTTGCAGGCCGAACAAATATGACATTTTTGCCATGATTATGACTGGAAGCAGATACAAAGCTAAACAAATTGACTAGATTGATAAGCTAGCAAGCTTTTTGGTTACATTTAAAATTTTCAAATCAGTCTAAGACAAAAACTGTGTGGTACCACTTGTTAATATACGTTAATATGCTTTAATATTTTGGGGGGTCCACTGGAACCTAACCATATATTGGACATTTTTCTTCAAAACATTTACATAATTTGGTAAAAGGTACACAATTAATGTAACAAAATGTTCATCCGTGGGTAAATATTCCCACATCTTCCTGTCGGTGCATTTTGTGTAACTATGACCACTGGTTACCATGGTAATGGTGTGGACAACGCTATCGCTACCATATAGTAGAAAAGACCCAATTAATAACGCGGCATTAATTGTTTCATAAACGTTGTTTTTTTTCACTTAGAAAATAATGCAAAATAGGGTCCAATGGACTCAATTGGATTTTCGTTCCGGAAGGGACTTTTTAATTGTTATGTCCTATTCGTAGTTAACACTGTTTTCATATATAGGTTGTATTTTGTTACATCCGATTTCATTTCAATTTCTCAGAATATAGGCATGAAATGTTCATGGTAGTACAGTTTTAGTATAAATTATAGATATCTGAATCGATAAAATGAAATTTTTTGGAAAAATTTTTTTTTTGGTAAAAGTACACAAAAAATTGAAAAAATGAGAAAAAATGGATTTTTTAAATAAAATGATCTATATCTTTTTTAAAAGGTACGGGACCCTGTGTTTTTATTTTCTCTTTCACTAAAACGTTTTGTTTGCAAGGCTAAATACAACGAATAAATAATTTGGTATTTAGTTTGGTACAATTTGTAGGGCAATTTTCACAGTGCCTTATTCTCCCATTATAAAAAAGTTGGTGGGGTAAATTTTACTCCTTTCTGGTGAAATCAAATATATTTATTTTGGATCTTGAAAAAACATTATTTTCAGAGTTTATCCTTACTATGGTAATATAAATTAGGATACTTTTGGTACAAATAGATTGTTTAAATAAAGATTGAAAAACCGTAGTACAAAAAAGTAGGAGTTTTTATGAAGCTTCAATTTTAGGGGGGGGGGGGTAGCCTTGAAAAATCTCAAATTGTCCGGTACCCCCACTTTTTTCACCAGTTTTGTCATAGAAACTAATTTTACTATCAGTTTGCAAAGTTTGAAGAATTTGGTATTTACTTTACCAAGATGCACCTACCCCCTTAAGCTACCATCTGCTAGGTTAAAGAAACTGTCATGACTTAATAAATTGGAATGAATTTTAAAGAATGAGTGCATTAATGACGTTAAAATGTGTATCTATGGAGTAAATGGTGAAATGAATCACACAAAGCAATAGTAACGAATTACTGTTTGACTTACGTATGTAGTAGTTTAAAGTATGAATACGTGCTAGCATGTGAACACTCTAGTTGATATTTGTAGAATATGTTACGCAATGTTTCCATGGAAGGACGTTATGACGTAGTACCCTTTCCTCATATGAATGTTTAGACAACTTAGGTGAATAGCTTTGCGTACTGTATGGTGATGGTCAAACCGTGCAAGGGGAGAAATGTACAGAAAACACTGTATGGTATAACACTATTACTTCAAGCAGCAAATTATGTGATACTGATTTTACTATCAGCATCTTTATACTTTCTATATCATACTTCTTATACAGGTCTTACCACTTACTTTTCACATGTAGATTGGGGTCACTTAGATCTTTGTTAAACAGATTTATCGAGCAGTTAACCAAAGCCTTCGCTTCAGTGTGACCTGTACAAAAAACGGAAACGCAACCAATAACTTAAACTCGCTTATGTCGAACAAAGCTGTAATTTACCGTGAAAAAGTAGTTAAACGGCTATAGTTGACTAATCCGAGCTCGATTTATCAAATTTTTCAACCGGAACATACGAGGATGATCGATTAAGCCATTTGAGTTATCAATGCTTTATTTAGAAAATAAAGACGTCCAACAGAAATTTAACACAGCGTAGAGAGAAAACAATTCTTAAAGTACATGTATGTGTATAGAGTATTTGTCTTATTAGCAAACATTTATCTATATTTTAGGAGTAATATTCAGAGAAACGGTATAACGCATAGACTGAACAGGTAAACAAATAAAATGGTAATATAACCAACAAAATGTCATCCAAACCATGGAATCAAATATGCTGCCTTTGACAGGTAATTAGACCAGTATACTCTAGAAGGACGAGTATGTATTTAGTTTGGCGCCGTCGTTAAGATGTGCAGTCGGAATTCGATACTTCAAACGTGCGTTAGTGTGAAGTTAAAAGGTGACTTAGGTGACATACAGCAGATGTAAAGTGCTTGTGTGGCGGCTGTAAAAAGTCGCCCCGTACTTCATTCTCAGTGTTGTTATACTTTCTGGTCCTTTGGAATCATTGATTTCAGCGCATTTACAGTTGAAAGTTGAATTCCGCTTAAGCTGGTGCTAGGGGCGTGAGCACTGTTGCATATTTAAGTATTGCTCATGAACAGACTCAATTAAACCGAGTCTGCAATTTTCAGTATTTGCTTTGTTTTCTGTGCTTTCAAAGGATCTCCCCTTATTTAGATTATATAATTTACAACAGCAGATGTTAAGTGCTTGTGTGGCGGCTGTAAAAAGTCGCCCCGTACTTCATTCTCAGTGTTGTTATACTTTCTGGTCCTTTGGAATCATTGATTTCAGCGCATTTACAGTTGAAAGTTGAATTCCGCTTAAGCTGGTGCTAGGGGGCGTGAGTACTGTTGCATATTTAAATATTGCTCATGAACAGACTCAATTAAACCGAGTCTGCAATTTTCAGTATTTGCTTTGTTTTCTGTGCTTTCAAAGGATCTCCCCTTATTTAGATTATTTAGATTTAAGAAAATATATTATAAGACACATCTAAACGAGTTTCAAAGAGTTTTTATCCTGATCGGACGGCGTTTTACGTGGCATCTGATCAGGCTCAAAACTGTTTGCAAAATCTACTTTATGCGACTCCGCCGATGACAGGGCCAAACTATGAAATCTGAAATAAACGCACATATCGTTTACACATTGCACGTATTTGGTAGGTATAACATAATTGTGTTGGACATTGATTAGCTAATAGACTACGTTTTGAAAGTTTAGAACTTACCAAATCCCGACAGGACGTCAAGTACAATTGCCATTAAAACATATTTCAAAACCATTTTCTGTAAAACATAACTAAATCAGAATTATTTTAACAGAAACAATAAGAGAAATACAATGCTTTAAAAAACATACAACAGAAGTAGTGAAGTGTCATAGTTTAGATCAGTATGAAGGTGTATTTCACTACGTACATGTGTTGGTGGATGCAACCGGTATTCCTTTAATCTTCAGAGGAATAAAACACAAACGCAAAGCAATAAAACGACATATGCATACAATGGAGACTACTTATCCGATTCAGAAACAGCTTTGGGCCTGAACGAATCTGAATACCAAACATTTGGTAGTCTGATCAGTGACAGAATGGACTAGAGTCTCATCTGACGCCAAACTGTTTGCAGCGGACACAAGGCTTACATAACAAACACATCCATGGAGTAATCAAATAGTCTTAGTTGTTTACCGCATTAATAACCCATTTAAAAATATTTAACCTAAACGTTATTAGGAAATAATTATATTCGTTTTGGGTGTAAAGAAAACTATAGAGATGTATAACATTTCTCTGCGCTACCTCGAGAAATACACATTACCAGTTGATAGTGCGATACAGAGTGATGTATTTAGCTCGAGACGTTTTTGGCGGAAATAGCCGATCTGACGAGCGCCTTGGCGCGAGTCTGATCGGTTGTTTCCGCCAAAAACGCCGAGAGCTAAATGCAACACTCAGTAGCGCACTGTCAACTGGTAATGTGTTTATAATATGCCTTGAATACACACCAGAAACAACAAAATAGTTGTTTAAATCATTTTATATCCAACATTTATTAGTTATTTGAAGCAGAATTTTTTTTTGCATGCTACAAATAATAACGCGGCACTCATACATGTACGTAAATGACGTCACGCTAAATCGAAAGCGACGTCAGAGTAAAATTCAAAGTGGCTGATACAAGGTGGCTGATACAGACTCTTGTATTTTACTCTGCAGATACACGCGGAAACGCTCGATATCATACGAAGGTATATAATAACAATAGTTATTTGTAAACAGTTTGGTTCTTAACTTACATGTAACTGTGTGACACTTATTTCAATATTTCTTAGGTCAATATAGGTACATTTTCAGATTGGGAAATAAACATTTTTTTAAAATTAACGACAATATGGCAGTAAAGGACAAACACAAACATCAGCACATAAACAATGACATGACATGACATTACGGACTTCTACAACAATACTCGTAGTACAAGGATGAGCTGATTCATCAGGCTATTCACTTTACTGAGTGACATGAACACTGTTACCAATAAATTCTTGTAATGCCCGAATACCCCTTTGCCCAACGACAAGACATTTATACTTACATGAATGTGAACTAAGGTTTCCAATCCGTTCCGTACCAATTTATCCACAATATTTTAAAATAGCCGAGGGGCCTCTAAGCGGTTGACCGTTGAGCAGCGCTTCTCTTGTATCATATCAATATACACATAACACGTAAAATCTCACTGTGAAAGAGTACATGTTAGGTAGACAGCTACCGACATGTGTTTCTAATCACTTTATTGTCACTAAAATTTAATTATACGCCGTATTTCAGCATATGTATATAGCTGCATTTGATATCGACACCAAACTTGTTATATCCCAACATGTCAGATGAATATATATTTTGCCGGAAATTCTTTTCATCAGGCTTTCCTTGAGCAGCTGCATTTAGCAGAAATCAAACTTATAATAAAAAGAATAATATTTACACTGTTAACGATTCTTCATTTAACGGGTGAACATATGTCAATGTAATGCAATGACAAATGGGGTAAAAAGTAAACATGTTTGAAAACGTAGATGATTAGTCTAATATGAGTAGAAAACATTTTGGAGCCCGGGTCCAAGGTTATAAAGCGTTTGAGCTGAGTCTGGGTGTGTTCTGAAGCAATTGATTGGTCAGATTTGAGCCTAGGCTAAAATCTGAACAATCAAATGCTTGAAAACGACTTTAGACTCAACGGAAAAGCTTTATAACCTTGGGGCCCGGACAGACGTCGAGTCACTCAGCGTTTGTCATATCTGTGTTCACTCCGCTTGCTAGTGATACAAGTGCAATGAAGCAACAACGCACCCATGGGGTATAATAACGTCTGTTATAGTGTAGGTGTGTGTAACACTACTTGCGTCTTTATTAGCATTTGGTCAGTTTCAAAACAGATCTAAAACATTTTGGGCGTCAATACTTGTTTTGATAATGGCTTTTAGTGTAATGCTTCAATATTCAATGAGCGCAACGCTTGAGTGTGTATCAGTTGGTTCCGGGAGGACATCTGAAATCAGAAGAATCTCGTTATGGTACGCCTTATTACACATTAGCTATATTCCTCCTCTAAATAAAATAGGTTCACTCCATACAGAAGTACATACTTACCGAAATACATGATCCCTATATTCTTGCAGCTTGTAGCCTGTAGGTGGAACGTAAAGCAGAATTCTCCTAAAGGAGCCTTCAGTTTTTGTTTAGCCTGCGTTATGCTCCAACTGTCTTCAACACATCTTATTAATGGATTAAATTGCAATAACCAGTAATGTTACGATTAAAATAATGCGATATTATTATGTGTGGCAGTAAAACATTCTGTAGTCAGAGGTTAAAACTAGTATTTACGGTAGTGTTTACTAAATCTAAAACAATGCTGATTCCAATTAGTTCAAATCAGGTATAACATAAAAATGTGAAGATGCGTCAGAATGATAAAGGACCTGTGCATAAGGGAGAACAATCTATGTATAATTGAGCTTACTGTTATTCTAATTAAGTTGAAATAGAAGCGACCTAATTTCGCAAACATCGTCGCTCATCCAGAACATAAGCACTTCAAATGTTCCAATATAAGGTTTCTTTCAGATTCTACACTTATTGTCTTAGGCTCTCGACAATGCAAGCTCCGCATTTTAAACATGACGTCATTGACGACAATTGTTGTTATGAGTTGAAATCATAATATCTATAAAGGAAGAAATGGTCGTTTTGATAACAAGTCCTATACTTCGCTTGGATTCAATAACATTGTAGTTGGAGTTGACAACAGACCAATATCGCGTAACGAATCCCCCAATCTTTACTTGACTATAGCATTCATATGTATAAAGGTCACCGTCAGATGCATATGTCTGGACTATAGATTTATTGCTAAACGAAGACAACGTATTATTTGTTTTAATATCTAAGCAGTTTTTCTGTTGATATATATTTCTGAAACAGATGTTCCGGCTTGCTTTTCACATATATAATGGTTTATTTACCGAAGGATGCTTTAAGCAAACTATGCATGGCGTACCCCAAAACGGACAAATATCTTCATCAAAGCCCTTAGCAAAGTGGGTAACACATAATGCCAACTGTTCAGCAAAGTGGGCATCACAACATGTCACATACTTATATCCTCCTTAATGGCCAATGAAATGCGAAGTGTGTGGTATGACCGCTTGAGCTGTGCAACCAGGTCATAGAACCTGCGAAGAAAGGCCCAATAGGCCATTCAATATAAAATTCGACCTAGACAAAATTGCAAAAGAATTTCTGATTGTTGTCGGCGAAACTAGATATGTATATTATCTCACTGCAAAAAGCTGGAAGTTGGAGTAGGTGGGGAAAGTTAAATAAAATCGATTTTAATCCGCTCTACTTTACGCTAAATCCGATGGCCTGTACAGTACACCATAGAAGTATTTCCTGACGTAAAAGCTAATGACGTCATCAATATGACATCATTATGCCTAAGAAAATGGCGATCGCAAGGTTTTAAATTTACTTCCGGGTGTAAATTATTTCGAAAACAGCCGATAAAAGCGATACTGGACATTACTGGTAAGTCAAAACTATTACATTTGTATCACAATTGCAACACTGAAGACGGATGATTTTGTCTGTATATTTATTATTACATGCTATTTGATAAAATGGCGAGTTTCACCGCACATTTGCTGATTTCAATCTTGCAGGTTTTGGTTCATTGTTTTTATAAAATAACTGGGGTTTTGCGTATAAAAGACATGAACATCGAATTAAGAATTACAATGTACCGGTATGTGGAAAAGAGCTGATTAAGGAGAAATTATGATGAAAATAAAACGGCCTCTTGTTCGATTTTTAAAACTACAGAAGCACATTTCTGTCATAATTCACTGGAATTTCGCGATACTATATTGTTTTCAACAACATTGACTTGCACGAATTTCAAGTCATTTATATTTATGTCTTTTTCAGATTGAACAGAAACTGATAGCCCAACTCATTATGTCGAAGTAAGCACATGAAAGTTAGACTCTGACAAGCAGAAAACACCATTATGTAGAAGGTAAATTCATTATGCTTATCTTACATAATTCTGATTTATATAAAGAAGCTTTGCGCATGACGTTCGGTATTCCCAGTTTTGATGCTATTTTTGTTTTTTAAAGTTGAAACCAAGCGTGATGACTTTTGAACATTTCATTTCCGTTTGAAGCCTGCATAATCCACAGCACTCGCTTTCACTTATGTTTTCCTCGAAAGGATAAAACATAAAACAGTTTAATGCATGCTCTAAAACGCTTAAATGACATTTATATGGAAATAAACACTTCTCAATCGAGCTGATGAAAATAAGAGGACCAAGTCAAGAACAAATCAATTTACGTCATCAATATAAATGATGACGTTTTGAATGACATCAGTTTAACATATGCATGTATTTAGTCATTCGATTGAGCAAGAAGATATCGTCCAGATTTTAAGCTAGTTTTAAATTAACTTTTATTTGATAAGATAAAGTAAAATAAGAACATTATATAAAGTTAATGTTTATAAAAAAGGAAAACTATCACAGTGTGTGATCCGGGGTCTTGTATCAGTCATCATTGGTTTGTGTATTCCAGGTCTGGAATACACAACCAACTCAAACTGATACAAGACCCCGGAGCACATACTGACTGTACGGATATTTCGTTTATATCAAATCTAATGCATTTATGTTTTAAAGGATTTTCTTGGTTTATTAGAATAAAATACAATTTTATCTATACAATTGCGCAACAGTACAAACAAAACGTTCTGTCCAATATTTTCTAGTCATTGACTGCTTCCTTATTAACCATATTCTAGATTAGCTCAGATGTGAAGGTGAAGGTATAGCATAAAAGTATGCAAATTATCCGCCCCTCTTCTTAATCTATGCTTTGAGATAGAACATGAATTTAACAGTTACATTTTCTTTGTATACATGTATGTTATACGATTGCATAAATTGCAAAGGTATGTTTGATACAGTTTTTTTACTGTCTCTGAAAGCTTAATACTTATTTATTTTGTTTTAAAAGACACTTTCGACAATGGTTCAGTTTAAATCTATACAAGGTCTTTTGAGTTGCATCGTACTTGTTGATAAAATGTGTCGATCATATATAGACGTATTGCATTGTTGTTCTTGTTCAGATGGACACTACGTGCATTGTGTGAGAACAGCTACTGAAATTGGGGACCAAACAGATGTAAACATGGGGGATCAGGGAACTGAGAGTCTTAACAGAGCAAGCTTGCGTAAAAATGCCGACATCACAACAGAACGTGACTAGTGTATTCATTCAAGCTGTAAACGTGACTTTATTCACAAACGAAATACTGAAACAAATAGTGAACATAATAGCAATAAGATGTCTTCTTGTGTTTGCGCTACACGTGTCATGTGTCGTGGATACACACGGAGAAGAAATGACCTATATAACCTATGCATTTTCCCAAAATCCTTGTCGTCCGTTAGTTATCCGATACCTGTAAACGCGACATAGCTCAATCGATGGAAAATTTAGTACGCCCAAGACACCAATGTGTTATTATTACCTACTGTTAGCTAAAGTTACATAAAATCCTCATTTTTCGCATAATTTTCATAATAATGGTCTTAAAACGGCTTTAAAGCTACGAGAGTCTATTCTTTAAACTAAAAAGATTTTATGGCGAGTAAGAGGTGTTGCCAAATGGATTGGCGTATAAACGAGATTTATGACAAAATGCGATGTTCAACACAATATGGCGACTAGAAAAAATCATTATACATGTACCTGTATGGTATTGTGGGTTTATAGAAGTGCATTTTCTGTAATGTATTTCTTCTAAATTTAACACAGAAACTTAATGAGATCATGATCTGTTGCGCTAGGACATATTTAAGGCGATTAGTTAGGTAATTTCTAGTTGAGTGAAGCCGTGAAAATGGTGAGTTCTCGACAATAGATTCGTTTTCGTTTCAGTCAAAATTTGTTCTATTGTAATACCAATTATACCATGTTGTTGTTTTTTCGCTTCATACATTAATTTTAAAAATTTGTTTTGGAATTTACTCTCACAATTATGAATTTAAAATGACTGCTTTACATACAATGGATCTTTGTGTGTTTTACACAAGTAATTCTCAACAGCCCTATAGCTCACCATAACTACTTGTTTACTGCAAGAACAAACGCATGTTTTCTGTAACCGAAAGATAAGTGTCTTGGTAAGCTATCAAGGCCATTATGTACAGAATCGGAAGGAAACTTAGAAATTTACTGACGTTTTTGTAACGGAAGGCAGTTTTTTGCGCGTGAGCAGTTTATCAATCACGACCGGTTCGATGAATGGTCCTCTGGAAGACAAGATAAATCGCAGGCATGCTAGTTTCTTCTCCGTGTTAATTTACTCCGTGTTGTGGTGTAGTTTGTTCAGATCGATGGGTCTTCGAACCCATACATGATGAGGTTGAGGCTGTCGAGAACAACATCAGCAATGAAATTAAATATGTAAAATTACAATGTTTATCATATTTAAACAAGCATGCTAGTCCAACAATCGCTTATCCTTGGAATGCGGTATCGACAGCATTTATTATTTAGCCTGCATACAAGTAGACAACTATCACTAAAGGTACCATATACCCCACCCTAAACTTCCTTGTCACAAACCCCATATAATGTCATCAATACCAAGAAAAAGCTTGACATTCCTTAGTATATGTGCAACAGAATACAAATAACAGACCTTAACCAAAAAACCTAACCATGGTCACCTGTCTTAAAACAAAGAAATAGGCTATGGGTTAAAGGGTTAAACACAAGAACTTAATCAAATTGAATAGTGCTGGACATTTGACCATTTTCTTTAGAATTGCATATTCTTAAACTCATTTAGTCCCGGAAGCATATGTGCTCTTGTATTTGTTATAGCTAAGCATATTTTTTTCAGTTCTCTTGTAAACGTATATTTTTGAAAAATCATTTCAGTGTTGTGTTGGAAGAATATTCTCCAAGTTTACATATAAAGATTATATTTATTTTATTTGTGTAACAAGAAAAAATGTCCAAACTATGGAACAAAATTTCAAATTTAAAAGGGGCTTCTGTCAAACATTTTGCTAAAGTTATGATACTTAAAAAAAAAAAGAGTCTCCAAACATCACACTGATAATGTATTCCAACTTCCAAGCCTGAAGACAATATCATTAAATAATTTTCTCGAAAATGGCATGTCGCAAGCGAAATATCCCAATTAGGGGACACAATTACAATTGTTTTTTAAAAAGGGGTATTTTTCTGGGAAATTGTGTGCAAGAGTTGTGAAACTTGTAATAGAGTGTAACCACATAACACGGATAATGTGAACAAAGTTTGAAGATCATAACTAGTTTTTAAGAAAAAGGCAAATGACCCGGAAAAACGTGACAGACGGACGAACAAGGTGGATTCCTATATAGCCCCAACAGCAGGTGGTGGCGGTATAAAAGAAATATTAATATGCAATTCAATAACGTGAATATTTTTCAATTATGATGATTTGCATATCTATGTCTAAATGACAGCTATCTGTATCTATTCTAAATATTACCATGTTATGTGTCTCGGTGCCGTAAACCCCAACTCAGTCGTTGAGTCAACCACTGTGGCTTGGGTCAAACTACCCCACCCCCATAATTGACTTTAAAGCTTCAAATGTAATTGTTTATAAAGATGTTAACCATAACCAAGTTTAATTTAAGTTGACTTGTTATTTATGAAAAAATATTTTATGCACAAAAAACCACACATAAAATACGTATGTTTCATAAAAGTGTCGTATCCACTATTCCTGGGGTTAAATTACCCCACCCACTAAATGGACTTTAAAGCTTCAAATGTAATTGTTTATAAATATTTCAATAATGAATATGATGAATCATTAATGAATTTAAATAAAAATTAATTTGACATGCAATTGACGAACAAAAATATTTATATCCTAAAACACAAATAAAATATGAATATTTCATAAAAGTTTGTCTTTTTGTCCATTCTGTTCCACGAATAAAGAGTATTGTCGTCTGAAATACATGTTAATTCATATAAAAATGGTATAATATGCATTGAAATTTAGTACTGATGAAGTAAAAATACCACAAAGTACTTCAGATTATTGAAAATGATGATAATATCGGTAATAACTGATCCATATGTGTTTATGTACATAATTGGCGGCCATTTTGTCGGCCATCTTGCATTTCGAACTTTCCCCCAATATTTGGAAATGCAAATTTTAGTATGTTGTAGTACAGGTATATGGGGATCATATTATGATAGAATAAAATCTTTTGCAATTTTATCTAGGTCAAGCCCTATTTTGGGCTAGATTGAATGGCCTACAACTAGAACGGACAGCTTTGCAAAACACAATTCAGCTTACCAACTTGGCACTCTAAGTCTCGTTTTGAAATGTTTTGCCGCCTGCTATGTTACACAAAAGTTCAAGGAGATGTTGAATTTTATCAATAGGAATTTTTTTTATCAGAGCTCAGCATCAATCTTCAAACCCAAACAGACTAGCACGGGAGTAGGTCTAACAAACCATTGTCATCGGCAAGTTGAACCGGCAGCTCTGCACAGAGAGTAGAAAACTTTAAAGATATTTGAGCACACGGCAATGACCGAGCTGGTCCAGCCAATATGAAATCATGAAGGTAATGATCAACCGTTTCTTGAACACATTTATAAGAAACGTCATATGTCATGTAATTACGTCATTATCTGTATTTCAATTTTGTACAAATCCTAACTTGCTGACACCTAAACCATAGTGAAACAACTTGACCTGCGTATTGCCATGATATGTCTTTAAACCAAATTGCAAGTCAAAATGTCAATGTATGCCTGAGATAATGAGCGGCAACAACAACTAATCGACATTTTATAAGTCCAAGGGGCATAACTCTGTAAACACGTATTGGTTCGAACCCAAAAAAGAACTTTACCTGCGTATTGCTATGGTGTATCTAATTTGTTTTCAATATTCACATCCATGACATATACGAGGGGTGATCAGGAAAAGTGCTCTAAATTCTTTACTGTGGTATTGATTTTGCTGAAATTTTGTGTGAATATAAATTAAACCAATTCACATAATGCAATATTGTTTTACATCAGTCGCTTGCACATGCACAACGTTATTGTTACTATGGTAACGTCAACTTGCAAACACCGGCCCAACGTTATATAACGTCAAAGTCAACGTAGCTGTTCATGATACGCGTTTCGCTAAAAACGCTCAGTCTTTTTCCAAATACTCCCTATTAAATGAGATACACTTCCTGCAAAGTTCTAGCCATGAAACACAGTCTAAATGAAAATGGTTGTATGTTGGATATTGCCTTCTGCACTGCCGCTGAAAGTTCATAAGTATCATCGAAGTGTGTTCCTGTAAGGTGGGTCTTCATTACCGGGAAAAGAAAGAAGAAACAGAGGGACAAATCCGGACTGTATGGTGGATGACTCAAAAGCTCAAACCCTAGTTCTACATCGTCGACTGAGCTTTGGTCTCTGGCGTGTACAGGCTGATCCACGTTTCATCAACGGTGACAATTCTGTCCATGAACTTTTCTCCTTCTCGTTCGAATATCTTCAGAAGCTGTTCACAACATTCCACACGAAGTCTTTTCTAATCAGTATTGAGCATTTTGGGAATCCACCTAGCACACATTCGACACATATTTAATTGGTTATGAATAATACCGGACACTGTACCGTAACTGTAGTCAGTTTTTGCAACACTATCCCTGATCGTGATGCGCCGATCATTATCCAGTAGCTGGTTTGCGGCGGCGACGTGAGATGACGTAACGACGCTTGGACGACCACTGCGCTGATCATCCTTGACGTTTTCTCTGCCCACTTCGAAGCGTTTATACCACATGTAAACTGCTGTTTTTTTCATGGCCTTTTCCCATATGCGTTCAGTAGCATGTCAATAGTTTTTTATTTTGAAAATCCATTTCGCATACAAAATTAGATAGCCAATTTCTGTTCATCACTAATTTTCACACGATAAGCACTAAAACAGACGTTGTTTACATGTCCGACGTCAGAAATCAACATGACGTAAATAACGTCATGACGAAAGTTCGTGCGTTTAGTCCCTCTCGTTTAGTGAAGTTATCTTTAAAAACTCTACGAACGCGACACGGTGTTTCGTTACCGCTTAGTGTTCAAAATTCGTAAATTTGGGCCCGGATGACGTTGTTGACGTTACTATAGACACTACATTTTTCCTTCTATGCAGCTTCTAAAGTCCTAAAATTTTCGACTTGAATTTAGATTTCTTATACCTTTGTTTCTGTGAAAAACTGTGAATGTCGGGCGAAAAATAAAAAAATAAGAGCACTTTTCCGTGTAGGTGTGCTTATAATAAACGCTAAATCGTATAAATAGCATAGGTCCCTGCGGTATACGGCGGCTACCATCATATTCATCCAGTAGCCACTATAGATTCAATAGATTTATATACCACGTACAATCGCATTGTTGCATTGTCCCTTGAATAAACAGTAGAACGAAACTCCAAAACAGGAGCGATATGGAATGAATAGCTGTGTGTGACAGTTTCCAAAATATATTCATGTATGCCACTACAAGGTAGGAGGATGTGAAATCAATACAGTCGAGGTTCAATAGATTGATTTTCTTTAATATAAATCTTAGGAATGATACTTGTGACTAAGTCGAGTTTAAGCGAGCTCGTGATATTTAAGGTTCGTTGAAGAAGTTTGTTGAAGTTCAATTTAAGCATGTTCAAGTTATAGAACTTAAAATATAACATTCTCAGTTTACTCTTTTATTGTTTCACTCTTTCTCAACAGAGTGAAATTAAACACTTCTATTCACATGCATTTGCATGATTTGTCTTGTCAAACAAATATGTATTAAGATTCTAGTTGTTTAGTAAGATTCAAGAAAAAATATGTGTAACCCATTCACTACATTACTGCGATTGAAATAGTTATTTACAAATAGTTTGGATCCTGATCAGACGCCTCGTAACGGGGCTTCTGATTAGAATCCAACTGCTTCATGATCATTTAAATATTTTGTCAAAATACCTGAAACGTAAATGTTAGAAGAAATCAGATAACAATTGTATAAATGCATGAGGCAATGGTAATGGAATACAACCTCATTGAAGAAGAGCGATTAAAGGCTAACATAATCATGGAATTTTAAAACTGTGCATAGTTAAAAAATTGATTTAAAAGTATACGTTTGCATTTAGCTCACGTAAAAACGGTTTATACAGCAACTATGAAATATGTCAACCTTTCTTAACTCATTGAGCCCTAGTGACGCATATATGCGTCGTTTACCAAATGTTTACCGTGAAGAGTACACTTGTCCTATATGCAAACAGTGAAGTCCCTGATCAGAGGGCTCCTGCAGGAGCCCTCTGATCAGGGACTTCACTGTTTGTCATTTTTTAATTTATTACAAAAAACAACCCTAAATAGTCTAGAATGGACGATCCTTTATTGCAAACTGGAGTTTTCCATTGGAAGTTTCAAGGGATAATGAGTTAAACCATCTGAGAATAAGAACCAAGACATGCATTCAAATTGTGTGGTTACTTAAGGCACTATTTAAAGCACAAGCTTAACAGTAAAGCAAAACCTGGAGATATACCCAACTACAATGTTGCCAGGAGAGCCACAGGAAACAAAGTTGCTACTTTACAAAGGTTTTTGTCTTGCTTGTTCAAAGAATTTTGGGCAATCATGCAGTCAGTCGGCGTTGACTTAGATTAATATACAAGTGTTAAGACAATTAATCGGTACCCGAGAGACTATGTTCAAACAAGCTGAAAATGTGTAACATACATATGTTCAAATTGATGCCTTACATAATGATAGAAAGGCTTATACAGCTAAACAAACCGCTGTATTAAAGACACTCAAGTTGATCTTACCAATTTTGAATTCGATAGTTTCGCTATATTCAATATTTTTGACATTGTTCAGTTGGGTGACTATAGCTATACTATAATATTTAGAACTTACCCCATCCCGACAAAACGAAAACGTACAGTTACATGTACTATCAAATACTTATTCAAAAGCATGGTCAGTAAAATAAACATGATATGCATGGCTAACTTGAGATAAGTGTAATGCTTCAAAAAGGTACAATATGTATAAAATGCTTTAACAATTAACTTAGTATGCATCTGCATTAACTCTGTCATTGCCAAATTCTTCATGAGGTTTGAACTCCCGCACCGCCATATTGTCGTCGACTTTAACAATTGTGTCCGTAATATCGTTTCAAATTTAGTTTTATGTTGGTGACCATACTCATCAGGGTTCCAGATTAAATGAAGCTGACTTAACAAACCAAACATTTCCCTGCTCATTTCAGCATAAAATCCTATGATGTTTTGCGAATAGGTTCATTTAGCAGGTATAATATTCCATTTGGAAAGTTCTTGTACTGTTTAAAAGGTATATTTACTCAGAGAGTTTCATGAGCTGGACTGTTCACTTGAGCACTTGCGACTGAACTGTAGTCGATGGGATGGTTCTTCAATGTGTTACTATCGGGAATGGCAGTAAACAAAGGCGTGGAAACCTTGCTGAGACGGAACGTCCCTTGGTCCCGATACAAGGTGTAGTACTGTATAAACTGAAACAAAGAACAGAGGGAAGGAAGGGGCGCATATTAAAGCAGATGGTACCCTGATTGGATGTGAAAAAGAGTGAAAGAGAAAGCTATGAAGGTGTCAGAACGAAATAAGACAAGTGTTGGTGTGGAAAAATCCAAAAGTGTAGTTCTCCTTCCTTACATAAGTGGATATTTCGAAACCTTCCAACGTGTCTTTCAACGCCACAAGATAGTAGTGTCTCAATCTTTGAAATATCTTAGTGCACCTAACGGACAAAATAGACAAACAAGAAACATGTAATGTTGTCTACCAAATTGAATGTGGGAATTGTACAAAACGTTATGGTGGGGAGACTGGCATAAATTTAAAAACGAGACTCGGGCAACACAGAAAGGAAGTGGTAGCCAACACGTGCCGGACACCAACTCGTTCAGAATGGAAATAGTCACAAACTAAGTTTTACAAGAGTGCAATAACTGATCATGTGGCACAGGAGAATCATATGATTAATTGAACACACATATTGTAGAAAATGAAAGTGATTAGCGCACCTGTAAGATAAAGGAGGCCATCCAGATCCGAGTTAACCCCAGCCTGATGAACCGGGACTAGGGAGCATTCCGACTCAGCAGAGTTTACAACGCTTTGTTTACTGCCACCCCTGGTAGTATCAAAAGTCAATGATATCCCATCGACTACAGTTAGTCGCCAGTGATCACGTGAACAGTCCATTTCACGAAACTGTCCGGGTAGATATATACCTTTTTAGTAGTGTAACAAGAAATTTAACAATTTCCTATGGTGCTACTGCTCATTAAAATCGCCACAAAGAAATATGCCAATAATAAATATTTTAGCATTTATAATACTCCCTTATCTGGAACTCTGCTCATAATTTTAGATCTACGTGATTTCAACATATCGGTTTTCGACTAAACTTACATTTAAATAGTTTCAACTAAACTAAGCGAAACTACACACGAACTCTATAACAATATAAAAAAGCCACTATACCAACATTATATTTTCTCGCTTTTCAGGTGTGCTAGATAACATTTTATTACTATATATAGCTCCAGACATAGGTATTAGACTTTTTCTGGCATTGCATTAATCCGCCATTTTGGGGTGAAATCATAGATATTAAAAAATAGATTCAAAGAATAGGAAGTAATTAAGTAAGTACAGACATACCCTAAAACTTAAGAGAGACCAAAGCTACGTTCACAGAGAGAAATAAAATCGAGAATAGTACAGTAGATTCTACACTTGTCTGTGGGTTTCTACAATACAATGATCCGCTGTTGAAATAGTGATTTATTTTGGTGGTGATGTTGATTGTTTCAAACGATCGAGTATACGATCTTACGTGGCGTCATTCACGTAAGTTTTTGAACATATTATAAATTGAATGTATAATGAAAAAAAGGAAGAAATGAATGTTTTGATAACTATTTCTATACGAAATCGCTGGGATGCAATAAAGTCCGTTTGTATTTCTGAGTTGTGGAATATATTGGCTTCCAAAACATATGTACACATAAATGTAAAAAACAAGCTAAAATAACGCGACCTTTTTATCAATTGTTTGTTGCTATTGGATATGGAATGTGTGTTACGAAAAAAAGTAGGTATTTACAACTCCGTTAATTCACTCGCTTTAAGGGTAACTCTAAGCGATTAAATTTGTTAAAGCTCGTTTTCGACTGGGGTCAAATCAATCTCGGGTATAGAAATCCCCCCGTCCTTAACAAAAGCCGTTCTTGATTATTTTAATAAGTCCCTATCAACAAGTATATCTAAATGAGCTCACGTATAATGATTTTTAAATGTTGTACACCTTCACGGACATGGTATCATTAATTTAAAATAAATGACTTCTGATTATATGTCTCAAGTTTAATTCTTAGGTATTTTCACTGAAGGAATTCGAAATAAGTATCAAACAATTTGATTCCTGATCAGACGCCACGTATCGTGTCGTCTGATCAGGAGCCAAATGGATTGCAAATATCTATTTAATACTCGGATTAACCCTCATCCGGACCTTAGGGGTCCATTGGATCCCATCGGCTTTATTTTTGCCAGAAAACAATATTCAGTCTAATAATGCTTATGACGTTTTTAGACATTGTTACTATGGCTGTTTTTTATATTTTTAGTGACATACGTACTAAATATGTCAATTCGCATAGATTTTATTTTCAAAATACGGCTGGGGTCCAGCCGGACCCCAGAGTTCTAAAGGTTAGTAAAATGTATTTCAGGCCAGTTAAAACCGTTCCTTGTTGTTTGCAACTACGATAATGTCATTTTTTGAATACAATATAACCCCTATAATACTGTTCCTCAATTGCACACATAATTATAGCTTTTATGATCTTGTGATTGAGTTATTTCTCTTGGATATTATAACCCCTGAGCGCGAACCGCAAGTCCAAGGGATTCACACTGTATGGAACGTATACAATTCTATCTGACCTCCAAGTTTGCAAATGATTTCAAGATTCAAAAAAGTGTACTGTATTATTTTTGGTTCTGGTCCTTTCTGGAAGTTACCATAGCAGTCATGAACCAAGATTGGTGACCTTGACCTTTGACCCTGACCCTATTGAACGTTGGCCAACGAGGTCTGGTCGGTGGGTATTTAAGACGTCTCTTTCAATGCTGCTTCCTTGCTATTTTTCAATATATCAGATTCAACCATATAGCTACAGGCCAAGAAATACATACAACAGACAAACATGCTCCAATTAGGATGTTTGACAACGCTTGTTCAGCATTGGCTTAACCTAATGTTTGATAAAGTTTCATTCATGATTCAAAATTAATGTGATAGATGATGATCGCAGGAAACCTCAAATCATTGTTCATTACAGTGATAAAAAAATCTGGTGTAGACCAGTGACCCCAACGGACCGTGGTTACACCTGTAACTGCGTCTAGGGACACTATCATGCAGCTCATCAGAGATGTGATGATGTGAAGCAGACATAGTTATAAGAACTTACTCAAGACATGGTGTTAAGCTATTGATCTTAAAAACTCTTATATCTTTACCATTTGAAGTTATGTGTGTATTACTGTCTTACACGTGTTTACAATACTTATTTTTATCAAATATATTTGACATGCCACTGTCTTAGTATCAGCGTCATAAATCCTACATGGAGCTAAGACATGCACGGTGACAGGTCAAATAAATTGGACAACTATTGCCATTAAATAATTGGAAGCAGAAACAAAGCTTAACAAATTGACGATATTGATCAGCTTTGAAGCTGTTTTGGTATCATATGTTCCACAAATAAAGTTTTTAAATCAGTGGTTGTGAAAAGTTGTATAGTAACCTATGTTAATATGCATAAATATTATTTGGGGTCCACTGGACCCTTACCATATTTTAGTCATTTTCTTCTAAATATTCACATGATTCAGTAACAGATACACCATTAATGTAACAAAAGGTATATCTAGTCATAAATATGTCCACATTTCCCCATCTGTACATTTTCTGCACAAGTTAGTTGATGAAAAACTTAGTGACTTGTGTTACTATGGTCACTGGTTGCCATTGTAACAGTGAGAGCAACGTTTCGGTTTTATCATCACCATATAGCATAAACACATCAATTTATAATGCGGCATCGGTTATTTCACAAACGCCTATCTTGACTTAGACCCCAAAAGTCTCAAAATGGAAGTTTTTGCAAGGTCCGGATGAGGGTTAAGGCAGTGAAGGGGTTATGGAGCGTTACTTTATTGAGTGATTTAACTACACGAAAATTGTTTATAAAACATTTCTTAGAATGTTAGACTGTTTTTTATAGGGCATTTAAACTTACACAAACTTGGGCACTGATATTAAATCCGTTCTTCAGCAGTATTCCACACGATTTGAAAATCTCCAAAATGCGCTCGGCTGTGTTGTTAAACAAAGCCACCGCTATATCATATAAATACGTATAACATGCAACACCTACAGAAACGTGTAGTATGTACATGTTAGATATACAGCTGCTATTCGTGTTCTTGTCACCTTTATTAAATACCCATGACTTGATGACCATTATAACCGAACTTATTCGTATATATACAGCTACAGGTAAATTAGTCGGCATGCCTTAGTCGAATATGTATGCATTTGACGTAGCTTAGCCTCGCTTAATTGTTAAAAAAAGGTAATGGTTGACATCAGAAAGAACATTGTTTCGTATCTTAAATATAACAGTCGAATGTAGACATTTGCTATACAAAAATAAAAACTTTAAATGGGCTGCTGAGGCATATATTTCTGTCTACAAACACAACTTTGAAGAAAGTTTATTTTTATTGAAAATTTATGAATAAATTCCAAAGGTCGCTTATTAATAAGACGTCAAAATGCAAAGGGACCACCTTCAAATTTCATGGAGATGTGAACGTGTTTTCAATCTGTGTTTTATTCATTTTCGGGTATCATGTTAAATGCCTTTTTGAATAAATTCACTTCAGTGACATGCATGCGAACCGTCAAGCCTAATTCGTGCATATCACCGTCTCTGACAGACCGCCAAATGACGTCATCTGGGTTGCCATGCTTTTCTAGTTATACAGCATGCCCGAGGTCGTTGATCGTGTCAACCTGGTAATTTGTCCGCATTCGCCGCCCAGTTCATCCCATACATGCTCATAGGTTTCGAATCCAGTGACACCGCAGGCCAGGGCATGACGTTAACTTTTTTCTGGACCTTGTGCGTGCAGTGAAAATCTGCCAAGTATTCGGTTTACGGGTACGAATGGGGACGTGACTCTGTCTCCGACGATTCCTTAATGTCTCGACAGTGATCCCAAACCGTTTAGAAGTAACCGTTGCTAGAATTAAGCGGTTACGTTTGTGCGTCAACGTAAGAGCGTTGTCGGCTCTACCTGACGTCATAACCCTGTAAATAGTATTCAGGCTACCCCATGCGCCCAAAATGATGCACAACATCAATTACTGACGCGCCCGCGGTAAGCATGCCAAATGGCCCAATTTCTCTGATTTTCAGAAAGCCGTCTTGAAACGCAAATGTTTACAATTTTGTTTTTTTCTGTGTTTTGATAAAAACCATGTGTGCCAAAGGCAGTAAGTAAGCTTGAAAGGTCAAATTGCCACTAATGTTAAATACTAGAATTTGAAAGCGTGGTACGTTATGGGCGATGCAAATGATTGAGAGTGTGGTTCTGTGTAATCATTTTCGGTCAGTCAATTATGAAATGTACGTATATCTTAATAGTAAAAGTCACTTAATCCTCGCTTAAACCTGCCCTACAATATATAAAGATTATTTTTCGTTAAGTATGCAATGATTAAGTTCTCTACTTATTAGAACATTTTTCTTCCGAATAATATACACTGAAACCGGACTTAACTTATGAAACGATATTTTACGTCTCCATACCCGTTGGTTACATGTATTGGCTTAAAGAAAAATGCGAGTAAGGACGGCGGTTCCCTAATATTCTACATTAAGTTTATGATATCCATATATTCTCAAAACTATCCGGTTTAGAGATGATTAACTGTAATATAGTCCATTGAGTGATACTAACATTCTACTTTAACACAATAACATTCTACTATTCAGTTGGATTTTATTAAATACCCTTAACTATTGGTCAGTAGTGTCTGATATAAAGTTATAAAATACCTGAACATACTAAAGTCTTGCATACAGTCAAAATGTGTTGAGTATTCTCAAAGCTGATTGTTTGTTTCATATTGAATTTATCACTTAGCACGACCTTTCACATTTGCTTCCAAGGTTATAAAGTTCTTGAGTTGAGTCTGAAGTAGTTCTCAAGCATTTGATTGGTCAGATTTGAGACTAGGCTCATATGCTTGAGAATAATATTAGACGCAACTCAGACGCTTTATAACCTTGACCCTGAGTTATCGGGATTTACCACGAGTGTTGTTACGATAAGATACAAGAGGTTGTATTTTACTCGTTCAATCTTGTCTTTTGTATTTAAGGCGACCACGTTTTCCAAACGCGTGACGTTATATTCACGAACATAAGCACGTTCAACGTTATTCATTGTGGAATTAAACAAATAATTGGTTCTGTATTTAACATCACATAATTTTGATATAAAATTATTGAAACATTATATTTGGTTGTTTGTGGGTATTAAAGGCATACAATTAACACATCACCAGTTCGTTACAGTGCATAGAATTCAGCTGTTTGCATTCTTGGCGGTTGACAGGCCTTGGGGCTCATGAGATCAGTTGTGTTCCTAAAGAACGCTTCGCACTTAACACATCTCCTTGTATCGCACCATCAACCGATAATATGTACTTATGGGATACGTGGGTGCATATTTGAACAAAATAACATGAGATCACGGGATTCCTTAAAACCGTAAACTCGATGAAAAGGAACAAACACTCTTTGTACCATCAAGAATTTGCCCGACGTCCTCTCCAAACACTCAACATAGACAACGAACACATGACAGGCCATATGTGAGAGTAAAACCTCTCTATTACGGACACTAAAAAGAAGACTAGTTTAGTGTATAAAAGACAAGTGACAGCTTAAAGAAAGGTGACAGTAAAACAGAAAGCTACTAAGCTCCTACAGGAGCTTTCTGTTTTACTTCACCTTGCTTTAAGCAGTCACCTGTCATTAAACACCCAATAATTAACAAAATTAAGTGGCCGTAATAGATAGGTTTTACTGTATATTACCAAAGTTATACTGAGTTTAATTGGTTCTAGAGGAGTACATACCACTTATTTTGTGGACATCTCAGATTATACGGCATCTGTTCTGGCTTGACAAGGTTATAATGTTATCAATCTATTGATAAAGAATAACTATTCCTTCCATAGAAACTAACGTTTTATTGTGTGACATTTACATCTGACCTACTAATTTCATATAAAAGAGGGTACCTTCATTGTTAAAGCTGAAACGTGGATATTAAATGTGATTTACATCCAGGGAACAAACAACAACATCTCAGAACTTTAGAAATGGTTTAGGAATTTGACTTGACACTTGACTTAATTACTTAGAATTGACCAGGCGCTTGTAGACTGCTACAAGATCACAACCTTCTACTAAAATATAATGCGGAGATGATCATCCTCACCTACCCATACAAGGAAGGTCTTTGCATTATTGTCGAAGATGCCACGGCCAATATCCTTGTACGTGTAGACACCATCATCACCTGGAACACTGGAGAATACAAAAATCGGCAATCAATCTTATATAGACCATTTTATCAAATTGATATGCCTTTTAATTTAGTGTATTCCTGTAATGCAGACAATCGTTTTGATTTTACTGCGGTATTAGATATTGCACCAAAAGCAGTGTTTTCTGATTCCTAGCAGATAGTAGTTTAAGGGCGGTTGCACGTAAAGCAGAACACTTTAAGCGACGGCCTTTTTTAAACCTGAAAACAGTCTACCGGTGCTATGTTCAACCACTCTAAACTTAGTTTAACATATTGATTTTTGTAACGCATATTGTGAAAAGAAGGTTCAAATACAAAACACCTGGCTGCAAAAAGTAAAGAAAGTTCTACTAGCTGTAACTTCTCTTTAGATGCCCTTATGCTTCTCCAAAGACACACTGCCTAGCATTCATAGTGCTGAGAGCGATTTAGCTTATATTTTCTCCAAAATTGAATTCTAATCAGAGACCTACTGGATATTGATACAGTGGAGTAATATGGACCCAAGACATTATGTCAACGCCACCTGATGTTTGCTTGTTTCTAAGTCTTACAATACATACATATACCCTCTGATGTGACCATGGCCTCTAAATGGCCAAACAATGTCTAACATGTCTTGCGCTCTAACTTAAAAAGGGCCCCTAATATACCAAATATGAAGGCTCTACCTTATGCATTCATGAGTACTCACATTCAGTTTACTTGATCTCTTAGCAATATTGACCTACGAATGACATTACCAAAGTTATATAGAGTTTAAACGCTTCTTAATGAGTACATACTAATAATAAAGGTTATATTAAGTTCTCACGTTATGGCCAGATCATTTCAGCCAGTTTGACCTCTACGAGACATTAACATTTGCCTAACAGAACACACGTACTGAGCTTAATGACGTATTGTGTGCAGCAGACGTGCCAAATCTGAAGTTCATATCACGTGTAGTTGTAAAGATATGGCCAAACTTTCATTCAGTCTTATGACCTTTGCATGATTTGTACCTTTCTCTGACATAACCGACGTTAAACTGAGCCCAAAAGAGGCATGAGTGAAATACATTTAAGGAATAATTCGATTTTTTCCATACCTCCATGAAAACAATAAATATTTCGAATAATTCCTTATAATATAATATCACTTCTGAATTTAAGAAAGTAGTTAAATAGAGAATCTGACGCGAATGTTCTTTTTTAACGATTTTAAAACGTAGGCTGTAGTCCCTCCGCCATATATAGTTTCCGCCAAAACACGACGTTTTTATGTAGACTTAACGTCGACGTCAATGGCGTCATTTGGCATCCTGCTTCATGCAGCGCTTGTGAAGAGCAGTTGGACTAAGGGAAAGTAGTCCTAACAAGGCGTGGTCTGAATATTATTTTTTTCATGGAGTTATGAAACAAAAATTACAGCCAGTCACAGCTAACCAAATGTAATGAAAACAAACAACATTAAATTATATACACATATACCAAACCGTAGAGCCTATAACATTTAGTTCCAACTAAGACGTATGTCAAATATAGCCTATTTAACCCTTTACCTGATAGCATTGTTTCTAGTATTGAAGATATGTGACTACTTAAAGCAGGTTGAAAGTAAAGCAGAATGCGCCCTAAGGCGCATTCTGCTTTACTTTCAGCCTGCTTTAAGCTATTAACTGCTAGAATAAGGAAAGTATTAAATATGACACATATTCATTACGGTATAATTTGGAACTATTTTCTTCAGCGGATGAATAAAATGAATGCGCTAAAAGTCGCTTCTATGGGGGAAAGGGTTAACATAGATGACCAAAGCTTTTTCCTGAAATGGTCGAAGCTTTACAAGGTTCAAGGATCATTTGAGTACAAAACACATGGAGAATATGAAGTCTACAACTCGTCCAAAACTATTTAACCTGGTGATATGTTACTAAAATAAAAGTTCAAAAATGTCAAAATGACAAATAATAGTTACATGTATCTATAAATTTCAACTTCAAAGCAACATTTTTTATCATTTAAAACAACCCGTCCAAAAAAATAACCTGGGCCTAAATTCACGCTCACACTGGGTGTTTAGCAGAAATTATGTTGTTTTTCGAACAGGAGACCTAAACCAAAATGAATGAGACATAAAGGAACAAAATTGTACATGTATGGTAAACAATGAACACGTACAATGGTAGCCAATATCATGACATAACCAAAACCTTCAAGATGGTCTCGTTCAACAATATAACAGTCGACAAGGACTCAGTTTGCCTAAGGTAGACCCATACATTTTTATCACCATATCGTAAAGAAAATATGTATTTATGTGTGGATACAACTAATCAAACATGGTGGGTCTAATACACATGTAAGCATACTAAATTAAGATAATTATTCTTCAGCCAGCTCAAATAAAACAGTTTGTACACTGATTTCGGTATTTTTTAACCCTTTGAATCCTTCGAACGCATATACATGTATGCATCATTGGTAAACAGTTTTCATGTAAAAGTTTACACTTGCACTATGCAAACAGTGAATACACATATAAGGGCTCCTAAAAACGTTAAACATTGTCTAAAACAAACCTATATTGTCAGAAGTGGTCTAGACTGAATTGGAATAGGAAAGTGTCAATTGAATTTTCAGGGAGGCATGGGTTTTGTCAGCAGTACCGGTTACAGTTCGGGTTTGAATTAATTTGTGAAGATCTAACATAGTCACTGTGTACGCTTCAGCATGCGAGGATGTCCGCAAATGGCTCAGGGAGGCATAAGTAAGAATGAGTTTAAATTCCTTTATTAACCCTTTACCTGATAGCTTATTTATAGTATTGAAGATAGGTGACTAATTAAAGCAGGTTGAAAGTAAAGCAGAATGCGCCTTAAGGCGCATTCTGCTTTACTTTCAGCCTGCTTTAAGCTTCCATGTGCTAGAATATAGAAAATATTCCCCATAATATATATTCATGACTGATTAAATTGGAACTATTTTCTTCAGCGGAGGAATAAATCATACTCGCTAAAAGGCGCTTCTATGGGGGAAAGGGTTAACTTACTGTTCGTCATCTCTAAACATGAAGTGGTTCACGACCATTAGTTTCTGTGTTTCAGGAATCATTATAACAATTCGGTTGTAATCTCGTTCTAGTATCATAAATTCCTTCATGACTCTCGCTTCTATCAGCCCAAACTGCTGAAGAAAAAAAACTGCGTTCAGCAGAAAGAAATAGAAATTTAAGTTAACTTTCAATATTATGTCGAGACGGCAAATATCCCCTGATTCTTTAACTGTTTAGTAATCCTGGTGGTAAATAGTTAGTATTTAGCAATTAATTAATCTTATATAAACATGTACTTGTGTTAATTTGCAGTGCGCTATTTCTGCATGTAACTGGCCAAGGGCTAACTTTTTGCTGATATGCATTAATGATTGGAAACTTGAAAACAGTGTAATCTTCTTGTGGTATCCTTGATAAAAAATATATTCTGGCACTTATTTTTAGCTTTTTTGATTAGACCAATTTGGAAGGTAGACTGGGTTATATTGCATCCTTATTAATGGTCCGAGCAAACAATGCATGCATATCAAAGAATTCTAGTAAGCAGTTTTGATGCTAGACGATGCAGTAAAATCTGGATCATCGAGCATCTTAGTCCACATTAGATCTAGATAAATGTGAATTTTGAGTAGGAAATATATTAAAATACAAAAAGAATGGCGAACGTTAAGTGATAAAGTACTACCCGCAATCACTATGTCAAATATATCATGCTCATAAAAGGTGCACAACTCATGGAGATGTTTAAACTCAATGTGCCGTTTATCGAAACAATATCATGAATCGAAGTCTAGTTTCTTGTGCCAAATCATGTATTTAGATCTGCGGTAAAACCGGACAGACAGAGGGTTATAGCCATACTTTAAAACCTTCCGTCTGAAGACCGGCGTTTAAAATTGTTTAAGTATCCAATCACTGTTGTATATGGGGTTGATGCTGGACAAAACAGTAAATTGTGTCAGGAAAGTGTCGCACGTAGGAAAAGGATAGATAGATAGCCTGAATACTGCTGTGAACTCTACATACATAAATAAATACGAAAGACTCAAGCAGGAAACGCCACACAAACAATACACCCACCTCTAAAGCAGAACACACACACAGTCATACCATAACAAACACACACACACGCGCAATCCCATTCCTTCATCTACACACTAAATAGAAAACAATACGCAAGACAAACATAAAGCAAATTGAAAATAGGAGTCCGCCTTGGTACGGTCAGCAGCAATCAATAATTAATTATAAATTAACCATTAACAACCATTTGGGGGGGGGGGGGGGTAAACCTGGGTTTAGGGGCGCCCAACCTCACACTTATCTCCTATATTCACCTATAAAGAACTTGTTGCAGATCCAGTAGAATCAAATTGCCAAGAACATATCAGAAGAATTGGTACAGGCATTTGGTGATTGCATGATCGCTGTACTGACAAAAAAACATGCAATACAATATAAAAAGCAGGGGGATGATCCATTCATCGAACATACTCGCTGGCTCCAATTCCTAAGAAAGGAGTCAGGCTTCCCAGTAAAGTCATGCTCAGAGTCATTTTGAATAGACTGGAGCCAAACAAATAAGAGATCAACGCAGAAAACCCGCAGGTTTCAGAGCTAGGCGCGGCACAACACAGTAGATATTCAAACTAAAAAAATTATATGAGCAACATTTGCAACATCAGCAAGATCTGTGTCATACTTGCCTTTATTTCAATAAGGCAGAGTTTTGCATGAAGCATTATAGGCAACCATGAGGAAGTCAAATATATTGAGTGTGAATCTTGTCAGGGTCATACAACAGCTGTATAGCAAAACGTGTAGCGAATTAGTGGAAACTTAGATGAACGGTTCAGGACCACAAAATTAATCAGGAAAGGTTGCTTTCTGTCACCATTTTTTTTCCAACAACTTCTTGGAGAGATTCGTGCCTTTATCATTCCACGAACCTGAGGGAACAGTCGGCATAGATATCATTGGACAAAGGCTAAATACAGTAACGGCCTTAAAGTACCTAGGATATAGTGTGACGAATGTTGAATACATGTATGATCTTACAGCGTTTGCTCGAATTGCTTAAACGACGGAAGATGCGCTTTAAAGTTTCAATCCATTCGAAAGGACAGAAACATCTCATTCTGCACAAATATGAGACTTATGAGAATATTCCTGTATGCTTGTGAGACATAGACGCTGACAGTAGAACTGGAGAGTAGAATTCAATCTCTGGAGATGAGATGCTCAATGTGAATTCTTTACAGCTCCTTCCAGGAACAAATAACCAATGAATAGGTCCGCAGTCAGGTTCGGGAACTAATTGGCTCGTACAAATAGCTTCTCACTACAGTTAAGAAAAGAAATCTAGGGTGGTATGGTTACGTTTCTCGCTTATAAAGCCTCGAAAACACACTACCCAATGGAACAGTTAATGGAACAACACGACCTGGACGACAAAAGAAGAGATGATAGTATATTGTCAAGGAGTGGACTGGCTATAGCTGTTTAAAAACTCATAGTTCACTTGAAGAACAGACTAAATGGATAAACCATTTTATGAGGGCAGCAAAGCTGGACGTTCAACCGGCCCTATTATGGGACAAGTGACGTGAAGTACGAATTATTAGCGATGCGAAGAAGTGGGAAATTGTAAAAGAAAACTTGTTTTAGCCAGGTTTTTACTGTGAAATACGGATATATATGTTGGAACTAATCCTTTTTTTTGTAAATGGCGCCAAAGGGCAATTTAGCAAACAGTTTGGACCCTGACCAGACGCTACGTAACGTGACGAGATCAAAATGTTTATATTCTACAGAGTTATCCTTAATCGAACTGTGTTGAGTCGATTTAACATGTTTGAAATACAGAGCATGTTCGATCCGAATAATTTCCGAATTGGCGATATTCAGCGGTTCATTTGAATAAATAAGGGTTAGTTTTAATTAAGCAAGTGCGTGATATTACGGGATCGAATGTTTTGGTTCGATATGTAGTGGTTTGGTTGTACTCTTAGATTTGGTATTGTCTTTAATCTGTTGGAATGTTGTTTAATTGTTTTGAAAACTCATTACTTACCACTGATAGGAATCCAGATACAACTACCATCAAATAAACTTTCAACGCCATTGTCTGTTAAAGAAAAAACATTCAGTATGCATTTCTTAACCAATAATAATAACAAAGTGCAATCTTTTAACCCATTCGACATTGAAACTAGTAACGAACACTTCCAATTGCTAATCAAATGTGGGCTATGTAGGGTTGTTTTATGCAATATATTTTGATATGACAATCAGTGCAGACCACAATTAGAGGGTTCCTACAATATCCTTCTGATCAGGACCTACACTATTTGTTTAGGAAACGTATAGGTACACTGTTATTTATGACGAGTATACACGTCGCTTGTGTTGAATATGTTACCATATATCACATGTGTTACGATGAGTGATGTCAACGGCATTTAAACGCATGTCAGTGAATGTGTTGTTATTTATCCTGTAATTGAAACAAAACACAAAATGATTGTATCAACATGGCGGGTTTAAGCAATGTAGACCATTTCTGTCGGATTGGCAAACACCCTGGACACACATTTAATGTAATGTAGCTGAAACGGTGAAACATTAGTTCACAAGCGTCGAACCTGGCTTCAAACTGTTTGTAGTGGTTTCTGGCATAAACTGGTTTAAAAGGAAATGGACAGCTCCGGTAAGGTCATTATTATATTGTAGATTTTGTCTTACAAACAGCATAAATTATGTCCAAATCCTGCTGTCGTTAGGGTGCATGTAAGCGAACAAAAATTATAAAACACTATCCAGATGAGGCTTCGGTAATTAGATAGGAGGCTCCATCTTTGCATATTCGCGAGCGGAATTGTTCGGTATTTTACCTATTTGTGACGTAATCTCTACCCTCGCATGTTGTCGGGTACTTTGGCTGTTTAGGGTATATACAGCTTCGGTTATTATTTCTCTGATAATAAGGATTTACAGCTCTAAGATATTTTCGAAAATTGACTAAAGTACAATTAGACTAAATGATAGATTGAACCTAGCAAACCCTTTTTTTAACGCTTTGTTTTAACTCGATATGAATATTACAACTAAACACACCGGCACAAAATTCAGGCATTTATGAGTATTAACAATGGCATGCTGCATAATGCATCCTGATTGCAATTAGTCAATCCGTCATGATAAGTCAATGCTGTCCTTACCATCGGAATAAAACCCCATCTATTCCGATTAGTGACACTAGTAGAGTTATCAAACTGTTAATTACCCGTGTCAATATTTCAGTAGTATTAATTAAAAATTTAAGGGCATTACGCCTCGAAACGTAATGTAAAACTACTGTCAGTTAGTGGTGGATATACCAAAGAATTTTTGTGAATTAAAATGATACTTTATGAAAAGCAATTGGAATACCACAAGCGTTCAACTAACATGGGTATTCGCATAGACACCAACCGTACATGAAAAATATATAAATGATGTCACACAGGAATACAAAATGGCGGCCTCCATGAAAGTTCGTTTTCCAAACTAAAAAAATGCTATCAAATCCTTATTTTGAAAGTTTCTGATGATTGGTTACCATTTTGGCATTTTAAATACATGAACTTTCCTTTAAAATCAAGTTGTAATCAGCTGTACATTTTCCTTTAATTGGCAATAATGACATACTTTCGATTGTAGTTCCCAATTACACTGAAATTTAATTCAGTAATGTTTCTATTTACAATGTTATATAGAATAATACATGAATGATTACGTTTCACAGAGCCATCACCATACGTATCATGACCTTGTATCTTACATGAATAACGTGTAATCAGGGATAACGCGTAATGCCTGCACTCTTTAGGGATTATGCGTAATCACTGGGTATTTTAGGGAATTGATGAAATGTCCCTTTTTTTTCATTAAATAAATGGATTTGTATTACCATGACCTTTCTTTTGGTTTAAAAACATCATCCTTTCTTGACATATCATGGTCTAATGAACGTTCATACAAAGTATCTCGCACAAGTGAATACAAATAAGTAAACAGTGTACATATAAGCCAGGGGCCCGTTTTACTAAACTATTTACGCAAACTTTTTGCGTAAGTCAAAATTTAAAATTTTACTTTATGTTTTTTATTATCACTTGCTACAAACAGCAAATAGCCAGATCAGAGGACGCGCTTTTAGCGCGTCCTCTGATCTAGCTATTTGCTGTTTGCAAACGTTTATGATCGAAAAATAAGTGTAAAACGAATTTGACTTACGCAAACTTTTTGCGTAAGTAGTTTAGTAAAACGGGCCCCTGGACAATTAAAAAAACAAGACATTTGTCTTGTTAACAAGGCTAAAAACATTCATAGCGTGGTACTTGCCTTTGAACTTAATGAACTAAACAATGTACGAGTCATTACCTTAACCAAAAGTAACTGCAAACTATTTATAAAAACATCAACGAAAATCTTCAAAAATACGCCTTTTCTCTGGGAGATTTAGGGTTTTCGTGAAATCCCTGATTTTTCAGTGAGTTCACGTATTCCCTGATTGCATGTTATCTCTGTAGCATATACACATTACCATTTGGCAGTGTGATACGGTTTATATATACAGATCGGGACGTTCCGGCGGAAGTAGCCGATCTGACAAGCGCCTTGGCTCGAGTCTGACCTGTAGTTTCCGCCAAGAACGTCGTGAGCTAAATACAACACATTGTAACACACCGCCAGTTGGTGATGTGTTTATTATATATGCATTCAATATACACCAGCAACAACGTAAAACGTTGTTTAAATAAGGTTATATCCAGAATCAATTAAAAGTGAAGCAGACAAGGAATCATTCTATACCACAAAGAATAACTCGGTACTTGTACATGTACTTAGATTATAAACATGACGTCACGCATACTCGAAAACGAGGTCGGAGGAAAAAACAAACAGTAAAATACAATGAATAGATACAGACGTTTGTATGTTACTGAACAGATACACACGGAAAAGCTCGATACCAAAAGGAGGCCTGTAATAAAATGGATCCTTATAATAATTGTATCCGGATAAGCCCTTTTCCTGAGTGATTAAACTATACCAAACTTGTGTTTGAAACACTCCTTTTATGTGCTCTTCTGTCTCAGGACACGGCATGTTTACTTACATAAACGTTGGTACAGCTGTCCGATCGATTTTGTGCACGCTATTAACAATATTTGAAAATAATAGCAAATATATGCTAGTTAGTTGTAGTGTTCCATTATTTTTATATCATATGAATATAAACATAGTTAGAAAACTTTCACTGGAAAATTGTATATGTAAGGTAGATACATGTATCTGCAAACATTTCTATTCCCGAAAAAGTAACATAAACCCCTTCACTGCCACCGTGGCATCAATTTAAAACAACTGTTTTCTGCTGTTTTTTTCATATTTCAATTTGGTGTAGTTTAACGTAAGAACTTATAGAAGTTTGGGTCAAACTGTTTAGATCCTGATCAGACGCCGAGTTACACGACCTTTGATCAATACCTTAGCTGGTTGCATCTAACCAACGTACTCGGGTAAGGCAGTGAAGGCGTTAATTAAATATATACATGCCTTAATTATAGTTTATACAGCCAGACTAACCCATATTTATATAGCTAATGTCAATAACTAGACATCGCTGTAGTTGAATATATGTGGATTTAACATAAGTCATAGCTTAGCTTAGCTTTAACTTTAAAACACGTCATGTTCGACCTAAGCGTATTTGAGGTTTTCGGCCACGAATCCGTCACGAAACATATATTTTATCTGAGAGGTAAACAGAATGAATCCAGATCAGGCATGGGATTACCCGGTGTATGATCTGTCTCCAATTTTTTTAAAATGGAAATACAGTGAAACACACTCGTAATGAATCCTCGAGAACGTAGAATTGCTACTGACCGTACCAAGGCGGGCTCCTATATTCACCTTGCTTTATGTTTGTCTTGCGTGTTGTTCTCTTTTTAGTGTGTAGATGAAAGAATGGTATTCCGCATTTGTATGTGTGCGTGTGTGTGTATGTGTGTGTGTTTGTTATGACTGTGTGTGTGTTCTGCTTGAGAGGTGGGTGTATTTGTTTGTTTTGCGTTTCCTGCTTGAGTCTTTCGTATTTATTTGTTTTGATATAACCAAATGTAGATATATCAGTTAATGTTACTATATGTATACGTAAATAAGAGATATGGAATCTATTTTGCTTCGATATATCCAAAACTTCGTTATATTCTATTTCGTTATAAGTGAGTTGCACTATACTTGTTTTAGTAGGAATACGTTTATTGTGAAATAGTGAAGTTTTGTCTTCTTCACTATATCAATATTCCCTTATCTTATTCCTTTTGATGTTCCTATACTAGTGTATTCAGAATGTTTTCTCGTTCCCCTACTTAAATACAATATTACATAGCAGTTGCAGAGTGTAAAATGTCATAGTACATGCGTTCGTGATTACACTCATGTCATTTTCAAACAGTTTGGTAGCAGGTGAAGACCGAATCCCGGTGTCTAATCAGGCTCCAGACTGGTATCGCTCGGATACATATCAATCTGCAGTATAACACATCCTCTCTATTTTGACCACGGAATTGCGTTTACTATGTGTTTACGGCAGACGACTGTTTATAGCAATGTGAACGTAAAAATAAAGTGCTTTTATGAGTTTTCTGGTTTACGTTTACCTTGATGTAAGCTGCCACCTGTCTTTGTCATTTAGCCTGCTCTTTAAAATAGTGGTCGTAGTAGAGAGAGGTTTTACGATATTTCGAAAAGTTTTTTTCTACATTTTTTAGCATTGTATTGCATTTGCTAATACCGATTACGCTGTAAACGAGTTCTCGATAAACACCTATTGAGCCATAAATAGAGTACATTATAAGTACTTTCATTTTTTGTTAACGTCCACGTATTGAATAAGCTATAATATTTTCAACATAAGTCGTTGTTAAATGTAGGACAAAAGTAAATGAAAATGACTATCTATAGGTCAGACTGCATTTTGATAAGAATTAGTGAAAATAGACGGGGCGCAGCGTTAGCGGAGCCCGTCTATTTGACGAAAACTTGTTATTGCAATCTAACCGGTTTAAACCGCCCACTAATTCAAATAAGGGCTACATCCACAGGGGGCCAACTAGGTATTACGTTGGAGTGCTTGTCTACGACAACATGTATTGGATATGCTACAACAACATGTATACAAACAACATTGAAGTACTAAGAAAAAATGGAATTATTCAGGGCTTTAGCCCTTAAAATGCTGAAAAATCCCAAATGGTCAGTGTAAATATATTATTAAACATGCACTTATATAGGTTAAATGATCATTTAGGCCTGTTAAAAGGCGATACAATACATTGCTGTGATTTAACAGGTGCCAGATAGCTTTTGTTCATTTATAAATGCATGTGTGGCTTAAATTTTGTATTATAAAATAAAAATTTGAAGAAATAATCTATGCATGTTGAAGAAATAGCTTTTCACTATTAAATAGGTCCATTTAATACTTCCATGATGCTTATATTCTACCGTAAAACACTGTTTTGTAAACGTTGTGTATGTCTACGTGTTGCACAGAAGCTGTATAAGTTTCTATACGAAGTACAGTTCAGATGTATAGGTTACGCTACAAAATCATGTATTGGGTTGGCTACAAAGTCTCTTGTTTGATTTCAGGACATGGAACATGCTGTGTGTTCCTATTGCCGGACCCCTTTCAGAAGTTCAAGGGAGGCGGTCTATCACTGCTCTACGGTACACCAGGATGAAACAATCTCATTTACGTGGGAGACAACTAAGTAGAGAACAGTGTCCAATACAAACACCGGACTTTCAACGTAACCGGCAACGATATCGGAGAAAAAGCAAATTGTTAACTTTGATCCTGACACCGGCAAACTAGTTTCAATTTATTCCTCCACTGAAGAAAAACATACTAATTTATACAGTCATATGTATGTAATGTACCATAAGATATTATCCTGGTTAAATGCTAGCTTAAAGCAGACTGAAAGCAAAGCAGCAAACGACTAAAGGTGCATTCTGCTTTACTTTCAACCTGATTTAAGTGGCCACCTGTCTTTAAAATAAGGAACAAGATATGGGGGAAAATGGTTTCCAGAACATAATAGCTTAAAGGGAGATATCTTGCAGTCGCCTGCATCGTTTTAAAAAATGTCGAGACATATTATTTTTATAAAATACAAGTTAGTCTTGTAAAGATTTATGATAGAAAACCGATACATGTACTACGCATTATTTATTACGGTATATACGAGTATTCAAGTATAACAGCACTCGGAAAAGGTATACGAAATAAACACAACTTTATTTTTAAAGGGTTTTGATTTTTTCAATTTGAACCATGCAAAAAAGAAACTGGTACTCATGAATCAGAGAATAATAACAGTTCAGACCAGCTGCCAGTATTCAATATTTGAGGTCAATCAATGTCTACACTTTTTGAAAAATGGTAAAAGGCTTACATACTGATAACGCCTGCTGGTAACAAACACAGACCCCTAAATTGAAACTAAACTGTTACCTTGACCTAGAGTACAGTAAAGTATCTCTATTACGTCCACGATATTGTGTGCATTGTTAGATGTTTACGATGGGTGATTTCTCATATATATAGCAAGGTGACAGTAAAACAGAAAGCTCTTAAAATAATTTTTTGTTTTAGTACTACCTTGCTCTAGGTTAATTGTCAATTGTCTTTTTACAATCAATTTGCCTTTGTTTTAACGGTTGTATTAGAGAGTTTTTACTGTATAATAAGATGATAGGCATATTTTCTGTAAGACAAATATGATGCCTCCCTCCCCCAATTTGACTTTAAGTCCACATATGCACACATCTACTGTATATGTGCAAACACTATGCCAAGTTATAAGGTTGTAGCTTGAAAAGTGTAGAAGTTAGCTAAACAAAGTATGTACTGGATAGGGGTAAAAAAGTATGCCCCGACTGATCGTCGCGGGGCATAAAAATAGGCAGACGCCAACAATGAAGCTGTGTTATTTGGAGCAACAACTGTACATTTTTGTTTCCAATGGTCAACACTCGGCAGTATTAACGTTAATAATTAAGTAACATTCAACATACTGTCTCGTTTGTGCCAATCTTGGGTGTGTACTAGTCATGTATTATCCCATTAGGCTATATACAGATTCTAAATATGATGGTTTTCCAACAACAATGTTCATTCTACAGATAAAAATGTAGACGTTGCATTCGTTGATGGGCATTATAGGAATAAACAAGATCTTTTTGACGTTCATGACGGTATGACTACATTAGCTTCGCAATGGGTAAGTTTTGTAAACGCCCGAAGGGCGTTTTCAATAAACTTACCCCCGAAGCTAATGTAGTCATACCGTCATGAGCGGCAAAAAAGTGTTGTTTATTCCTTATATTTATATTTTTATTTTCTGTCATTCATTTAATGTGTAGTTTGACCAGATTTGTTTTCATGTATATGAATATATCATATACCGGCCAAATGGGTTTGATAGATGTAATATCGATGTAATAGCCATTCCAGTTTCTAAATATGGTGTCAAAAGTAGTCCTTACTACATGTACTGTATGTGCATGATAATTCCAGGGTTTTACCCAGTAAACTTTCTCGCTGTGCTTTAAGAACGCTCGTAAGAAACTAAACCAAAAAATTCAATCTGAATATCCATTATCAAAGCATATTTTAAACAATTAGGTGGCGCACGTTTTTATACACGCTTTACACATAGCAACGCGAATAGCAACGCTGAAATGCGACTACACAGTCAGCGTGTACACACACCCGCGGCTATCCGTGGCATATCCGATACACATAGGCTAGTTTCAATATGTCATAACGGAACATAACGTTACCAATTTAGTAAGTGTGAATGCATTATTTTGCTTTATGTTTGAGCGACTTTCCTATGAAATTGTTTGAAATTGTCAATTTCAAACCGTAATTGGAAGACAACTTGTCTAATATATAAATAGAACACCACTCACTCGGAGAAGGGAGAGAACGCGTACAGCTTTAATGACGGAGCGTAATATGATAACTTCCCTTAAAAACAGCATTTAATTTTTTTTATCGCAATTTGATTTTAATTGAACTGTCTGCGACTTTAAATAGGGGTTTCGAGATACCCAAACGGATAATCTAAAAGTAGATCCTAACTTGGTCGGTATCTCTCCGCCGTATGGAAGATTTTCTTCGCGGCGGAGACTCCGCCCTCTTTCTAACTGGCTGGAATTCGATTCGTAGGTTCATCGAGAATTGACCTGCATATTTTTAATACGATTACATAGAGACTTTACAGGGTGAATGTAAATATTAAGATAACAAAAGTACCAGATTAGATGACCCCTCTGTCACAACCTCCTCTTCAATCAGGCACGTAAGAAGGAAAATGGGATCGGGGGGGGGGGGGGGGGCACACTCTTCATTGGGCATAATTTGGGACATACTCTTCATTCAGCGGCGGATCAATCGATTCTTTCCATTTTGAAACCAGTACGTTTATTAT
The DNA here is from genome assembly GCA_922989275.2 of Gari tellinella. Classification (NCBI taxonomy): domain Eukaryota; kingdom Metazoa; phylum Mollusca; class Bivalvia; order Cardiida; family Psammobiidae; genus Gari; species Gari tellinella. The sequence goes on along the minus strand of OV277862.1, from coordinate 7,368,764 downwards.
GTTGTTGTTTTTTTGATATGCGCTAAAATTTGTGCGTTTTGTGGCGTTTATCTATAGACCAAATAAAAAGGAATTTGCCTGCGAACAAATTGCAAAATTATTGGGGGCGGGGGTACGACCCCCCCCCCTCACACACACACACACACACACGTTTCCTACGGGCCTGTCAATAACGTAAATGTCCAAATATTCCATTTCAGCTGGTTATGTAGTAAAAGATAACTTCGTGAGCATACCAATACACCCTCTGTTAGAAACGTATACACACAGATGCATCTTCGTAGCAATACATACACATATTATGCTGATTACTGAACGGGTTAATAAAACGGTAAGATCAGATATAATCAATCACAAAGTGACGATTGGAACCACAAACTGCATATGATGGGACTTGATTCTATAAACAGTGTGTCACTTCTTATAATTTACGAACAAAAGGACGATTTATGATATTTAACACTGTTGACATTTGACAGAACATGTAAAATATGTTTACTGTCGTAGCCAGTCCAATACATGTTGTCGTAGACAAACGCTCCAACGTAATACCTAGTTGGCCCCCTGTGACATCACTGTGTATATAGTTATCGAGTGTGAATGGTTGCTTTGTGACGACAATTGGTGGTTGCTACCGCTGTCCACACGCTGTGTCAGCGGTTGTTCAGATGCTTACAACGACATTCTTAGTCAATCGAAGTTTCCTTGCTTCATTTTGGCAGGGATAATGTAGCACCGATAACTAAGACATTTCTTATTCGCTGTGTTGCTCCAAAACCTTTTGTTTAAGGTCATTAATTCTGGTCATCAGCTGTTCACACAGCAAAGTTTGTGTTATTACTGTGATAGCATGTTTATTCAAAGCAATCATGGGTTGACATGTATCGTTAGTATTAAGTAAATCAAAGTTGGATGTAGTTACTGTCTCCATATGTATCGCCTAGTCAAGCCGGGATTAAACATATTGCATTACCTACTAAAGCTGTCACCTTTGTCCATCACACAGTTCACACTGCTAGGGTCACGTGTGCTAACGGGGCGTGGTTTAATCGGTGCATACTCTATTGTGAAAACCTGTCTTGATCACATGGCATTAAGAGGTGTGGCTGAAACTCCTCTTTGGGTCTAATTGATCAAGTATTAGGGAAGATCATTCTTAGTTTTGCTTTAGAATTTACAAGTCAAATTTCTGACATAGTAGAGGAATTCTTCATCCAAATCCTAATCAGTTCATGCTTTACAGTCTATTGTTTTATTAAATATTGTGGAATAACACTTTGTTATACTTGGATATCCAGGACGTTATTAAATATCAGAAACCAGATCAACATTGTTCTCTATTCAATCTGTAAGTAAAAAGTTAACAACAGTTACATGAAATGTTGTTACAATAATCCAGTCTTCACGAAAAAGGAAAACTAAATAACCGACTCTGATTGGCCAACGGCACAGGATTTCTCGGAAATGCGGTTTAATGCTTTACACCCTTCTTACTTTTCAGCTGCTACACATCATAAGACTAAACCGGGTCTATTGCATGCATCGCAGTGTTTTAAGGTAACCCTTATCATGATAAGCGCGACTTGGCAAGAGTTTGCGAACAGTTAGGATCCTGGGATCCGTTTCATAAAACTCCGTACGACAAATGTTGTCGTAAGTCAGATTATAAGATTCTCAAGTTTTATTTATTTCTCGATCTAATCCTCTCTTAAGGTAGCTGTATATGATCGATACTGCAAGCGGATTTTTCTAATTAATTGTCGTGATTGATGATTTTCCCCCCAATTTTATAGCTGACGGATGAAAATGGTACACATCCCATCAGAAAATGTCAATTTACAAAAAATATTTTAATTTTTTACGATTTTATAAGAACATTTAAAAAATAATTCAAACAACGATATCAAAGCCATCTTTATTTGTAACATGATTAAAATTGCCCAAAATACTCTTTAGAAACATATCTAGGGATCCGTGTCTCAGATTTTGAAAATACCGCTTCAAACCTTTGTTTTGAAACATCAATTTTTTTTTACGGTTTAAAGTCGACCACTATAACGTAGCGCTTTATAACGGACCACTTGAGCTACTTATACACTTTCTGAGACACAGTTCCCTCGGGGAGATAATACCCTTTCATCTGCTTCAAACCGCACGAAAATCGAACCCCAACAGCGAAAGTTAGGGGGGTTCAAAAATACCGCCTGCTTCAAATTATGTAATGCCGGAAACTCCAATTAACTGACTGATGTGTCAATTAGGCTCCCGTGACCGCCCGGTATTCAACTAAGACCTTCTTTTTCAACAAATAACATGACCCGGCTTATGATCAACCATTTCGTTAAACTCCGCCCCAATTAACAAAGCCAATCATATAAAAATAACAATTTTAATGCGGTAAAAGTCGTAAATCACCTCTGACAGCTTCGGAATAAACCACCTATCTAGTCACGTAATCTACGCAATTGAGGCACCCAGCGGGGATTCTGACGTGTGATTTACCGGTAAAATGACCGAAAAAGCAAGAGAGAATTTGGTAACTTGTAGAAAATACCTTTATCTATCAGGATTTGTAAAAAATTATAAAACGACTATTTTACCATTTATTTCATAAAACACTACCTTAAGGCATCTCTGTGGAATCGTCTTGACGAGACGATTCCAAAAAGATGTAACAAGACAGGATTAGATGGAGAAATCAGAAATTAAATGTATTTTAAAGTAATGACTTACGACCATTTTTGTCGTACGAAGTTTTATGAAACGGGCCACAGATTAGACGCCGCGTTACGTCTAATTTGGATCTAAACTGTTTGGTGCTTATATTTAAAATTCCCGCAATTTATATAGCTGAAATTTTTTTTTTTGATATGTGTCGCAAATGACGCATTTGACGCAGAGGACAATAAGGCATTTAAGAGATAAGTTTTAGCTTGAGTGCTTTTATCGCTCGTTCCTTTTGAAGCATAAGTTCGAAATTGTCATTACAACATTTTAAGGTAAACTTTGCTGAAATATTTAGTAATGCCACCGCGAATCTGCATGCTTGAGGTAACACGGTGTCTCATTAGGTCCAACGCTAATTGCAACATAATGGTATGGTATCATGTTTTTAATAAAATGCAGCATCAAAATCCTTTTAAAGAAACTATGATCTATAACGTGCATTTTAAACATCAATAAATAGCGTTTCTAGTGCATGCATCGTAGTGTTTTCTTTGAAGTCTTCTTAGCTTGAGCGATTTAACTCTCATGTGCCATTTTAAATGTTAGCTCGTAAGTGGCTTTCCCACTCTTTGAGGTAACATGTGCTGAACTATTTAGTAATACCGTTATCAGTCTGTTTGCTTGGAGTCACACGGCGTCTCATAAGGCGCGTCAATACTTGCATCACAAGTGTATTGTGCTATTTTATTTACAAAGGTGTATCAACAAACCCTTTAAAGAAACAATGGACACTAACGTGCATTTTAAACATGTATCTGTTAATGTTTGACTCCTATGCTTCAAACAGTTTGTATTCATTTATGGAAACAGATTACGCAGATCAAGCAACCGTTCGTCCACAGAGGTCCCTGCTATAAGTTTAGCCAGTCCTTCATATACTTACCACAAGCTAAAAGACATCGAATGTGTTTACCAACTAGATATATGATGATCGAAAACACCAGAAATAGTAAAGTACATGCATGTTGAATGGTAAAATATTGCCAATCCCTATACTTGTAATGTACGAGGTATATAAAATTACAATTCAGCGCAATGATCGATCAGGTACATTATAATACATGTATCTCAAAACTTAAGGGTATGACATCGCCACAAGGAAAGACGAACACATGTCTTGAATGATATTTGAAACGTCATTGAGACAATAACTCTTTTTAAATAAGTTCGAGTACATAATAATTTCGTGTTGGTTTTACAATACAATGCGAGATGACAGTCATTGCAGAGCTAAATATCTGATCTGGGTCCAAACTGTTTTCACAGGAAAATGTAAATTTAACTATAAACTATAAATTACGTACGGACTCTTCAATGTGATTAAACCGATCAATCTATGATATAATTAAGAAAAAATCTATGTTCTACCGTTGTGAAACGGTATTTTACAACGGTTGGGAGTTGTGGTGCGCAGGAATTGACCACGAAGGCCTAAGGCATGAGTGGTCAATTCCTGCGCACCACATCGACCGACCGTTGTAAAATACCGTTTCACAACGGTAGAACATAGATTATTTCGATTCTAACGTGACCAGTTTTAAAGAAAGTCATTAGAAAGGAATAAATTGTTCCATACTTCTTTCCTGAGTGGGTACAGTTTTTCGACCGAATAACTTTTTACAAGAATCTAACACCCAACAGCAAATTTACATTTACCGATCCACAATCTGGCAAAGAACAAACATAACATGAAACAAGACAGCATAATGGTAAATTTACAGTAACATGACTGGTTAAAAGTATATGGCCTTTACGGCCATGAGGTCATGTCATCTCATATAACCGTGGGTGTAGCGAGGTAGAGAAGAGCTTTGTTAAACATCTCAGGTATACCACGATGAGCTTGTTCTATTCTATGTAGCGATCAAAACGCGTGTCATGTTAGAATGGTGTGTATAGTGCTCAACTGTTAGTTGATTTGTGTATACGTGTTATGTTTAAGGCTTTAAATTTCCAAATCAAGTTTATTGTATTTTATAGTTTATCCTTAGTTTGTGTCGGGCGCTTGACATCACTGTTACTTACTATATATCAATTTCTTTTAAACAAAAAATAAAAGTAGTTTTACTAACGCATCAGAGAAATAGACTAAATACTAAACTATATTTCCTGACAGAGTGTGCACGACTTTGATTGCAAACATAGGGTTTTCCCTAATGACGTCGGAAACAGGGAATTTCCTAACACATCAGTTTTCTCTGTACGTCAGGGCACATTCTAGAGACAACGTTATCATTCCCCTACAAATGCGTTTAATAGGAAATAATTAAATATTTTTCGAACAGTTTGGAGCCAGATCAGTCGCCGGAAGCCACTTAGATTTAAGTATATTTATCAACATATTGATATTTACTTATTTTATTGCAATTCGTTTGCATTTCATTGTTTGTTTAGACGGGAAGAACTAACGTTGTATCCGCTTTGTAAAACGGTTAGCAGTCTAGGATTGGTACGTGCGAAACTGCTACGGACTGTGACCTACCCGAAATTTACTGTAGGAGAGCGGTTCAGAAAGAGTTGGTAAAGTTTAGCTACGGGAACAATCGCGGAGTAAAAGGGGAACAGAACGTATTGGCACGGTGTGTTTCGGGTTTCACGGATTTTCATGGAAGGATACACACCACCATATTGACAATGATTGATTAAATACGATTCAGACTGGGCTACTACAGTTTGCAATGTATACCAACGGGTACACGCGGAATGTACACATACAGTAAAACCTCGCTATTTCGACCACTAAAACGAAGGCTAATTGAGTGTATAATAGACAGGTGACAGCTTAAAGCAAGGTTACAGTGAAACAGAAAGCTCCTATAGGAGCTTTCTGTTTCACTGTCACCTTGCTTTAAGCGGTCACCTATCGTAAACACCCTAATAATTAACATAATTTAGTGGTCGTAATAGCGAGGTTTTACTGTACATAGCAGAGCTACACACATACTAGGCCAAGTAATGGGCTTGTTTGCGAAAAATTAAAAAAGTTTAACTCATTAACCCATAAATACGACATTTCACACATTTAATTTATTATTTCACTAAAGAAATAAAGAAAATAGTTCCACTTGATAAAGTCATGAGTTTCTACCGTATGAAATAAAGAAATGCTTTCCTAATACTAGCAGATTGCTGCTTAAAGCAGATTTGAAAGTAAAACACAGTGCGTCTGAAAGTCATCTGCTTTACTTGCAACCAACATTAAGGTATTCCGACACTGAAAAGAGTGTTTTGTAGCGTAAAAGTACTTAGTTTGTGTCACCTGCAGTAAGCAGACGTGACATTAAAGGGTCACATTTCCGGCGTCTGTCCGTCTGTTCGTCAGTCTGTCTGTGCCGTCCGTGTGTCTATCCGCGTTATCATTTTGGGTATATGGGACTAGGTGACATAACACAGAACAAAAGAAAACAATAGAGCTGTTCATTCCGTTAGTGCATATTAGGTTTATGTGGCTTTTTTGGGTTGATGTGGCTTCTTTATGTGTCTTTTCACACCTTTTTAACAATGGGGAAAGTCACATGAACCTGACATGATGGAACGTACGTCTGTCCGTCCTAGCGCACGAAATGTCCTTGTAGGGTAGGGAGAACAATATATTCCATTCATTCCGTGATTACCCTATTGTGTATTATTGGGTATTGTGTGTGCGGTTAGGTACTTTTAAACAAAAAAAACAACACATGTCCCCCAGTGAGAACGTCCGTCCGTCTGTCCGCGTTAACATGTTGGGACTACGTGAGGTAACATAGAACAACATAAAAAATAGAGCTGTTCATTTCGTTAGTCCATATTGGACTTTTTGTGGCTTTTTTGTTTATGTGGCTTCCTTATGTGGATTTTCACAACTTTTCAACAATGGGAAAGTCACATAAATCCCTCGTAAAGCCCCGCTTTCTTGAGAGGGTTTCAAAGCAGTGCAGTTCTTAGTGTACGGGTCGCAAATCTTACGACACATCAACCCTGTTGTATAGGTTCTGTAAATAAATACGAAAGACTCAAGCAGGAAATGTAACACAAACAATACACTCACCTCTCAAGCAGAACACACACACACAGTCATACCACAACAAACACACACGCACTACCATTCCTTCATCTACACACTAAATAGAAAACAACACGCAAGACAAACATAAAGCAAAGTGAATATAGGAGCCCGCCTTGGTACGGTCAGTAGCAATCAATAATTAATTATAAATTAATTAATTATTAACAACCACTGGGGGTTTAAACCTGGGTTTAGGGGCGCCCAACCTCACTCTTCTCCTATATTCACCTATAAAGACAAACAGTGTACATAAAATATAAACTCTGTTCCAAAACCTTTCAATCAAAAAGACCGCCAACACAGTAAGTAAATACATGTAAAACATCTAACAAAAAATATATGACAAGATTATTAGTAACACGGGAAAGAATTTAACATTCAAGCCCGGTCTAAAAATAACCCACTGTGGCAACGGTCAAATTGTACTCAAGCGACTAGTCTGTAGTCACGAGTAACTGTAAGACATGGATGGGTTCAGGGTACGACAGAGAGGGAGGGAAAAAACAAACAAAGCACGAAAATCCGACATAACTCTTCCGGTTAAGGACGGCTTTTGAGATACATCATCATGTAGTGCTTTCAGTGAACTAAGAGAGTTGAAGAACAGTTATAGTTACAGTGTAGAGTTACAGCAAGAGAGTTATAACGTCGCAGTTACAGCGTCAATAGAGTTATAACAACGAAGTTATAGCTAGACAGTTGCAGCGCTAGAGTTACAGCGTCAGGGAGTTATAGCTGTGCGCTGTATAGTATAGAGGCATTACAGAGTTGTGTGCCAGAGTTACAGCTTGCACAGTGATTTGTGTACATTAGTTGATTTAACTTGATTAAGGTATAACTCCAATCATTTGAAATTACAAATTGAATAGTTGTTCTCTTTTAGTTAATTGTTTATACAGTTTATTTATAACTAATGAATCGGCTAGATAAGCCCCAAGGAAAATTCATATATATAACTTCAATCAGCTCAAAACACGTTTCAGATGCAATCCGTTTTATATTGTACACGGCGAAATAAATTATAAAAATGATAAACATGGTTTGGTACGCATTTTTCCAAAAAAATATGTGACAAGTCTCTGCTTTAAGAAGGTCACCGGAAACACAAAAGTCACAAACCTGAGGAACGGGTATGGCCTCCTTGTGCACGCAGGCCTGTGGTGATTCTGCGCCGCATTCACTGTATCAGATGCTGTATACGGTACTGGGGGATGGCCTCCCATTTGTCCATGAGGGCTTGAATGAGCTGCGGACGGTTCCTGATGTGATGTCGACCGTCATACACTGCACGTCCTAATTGGTCCTACAAATGCTCTATTGGGCTGAGATCTGGCGAGTTACTAGTCCAAGGACGTGTATTGACATTAGCGTTTCTCAGGAAACCCTGTGTTAACGTTACAGAATGAGAACGGGCATTGACTTGTTGGTATCCGTTAACGCCACCGTGTGTTTGTATAAAGGGGACAACAACTGGTCTTAAGATGTTGTCAACATACCGCTGCCCAACAGAGATGCCTGCCCACACCATTACATTGCCCTCACCCTACCGCATAGCATGTCTTACACAACAGTCCGCATACCGTTCTCTTTGACGTATCCATACCTTCCATCGCCCGTCGACCATATCGCAACAAAATATTGATTCGTCGGCAAAAAGTACACCTTGCCACCGATTAAGCCATCTCCGCTGCAACATACACCAATTTATCCGGTTTTATCTACGTTCTGGTGTTAAAACGTTATCCCGGTAAGTCGTATGAGCACGTTACTTTGTCCCCTTTAAGCGACGTCACACAGTATATGCGCCTAACCATTGTGAAGTCCTGATATATCCCGTGCCGTCATGGCAGCCGACAGGAACCTATTGCGAAGGTGCGAGAGGACGATTTGACGGTCAGTACGTCTTGACGTCACCTTTGGGCGCCCTGAGCATGGTCTATCACCCACATACCCGGTCTGATATCGTCTCTGGAGGAGTTTCATATTCGTTAAGTGATAACACCCCATTCGAACTGCTATGTCTCGATACGATAATCCAGCGTCGACCATACCGAATCCAGCGTCGACCATACCGACGGCCTGCTGACGTTGGGCGCCCCTTTAACGTCTCATTTACGTATTTATGTTGGCATGAACACTGACTTTCACAAACCACAAATGGTTCGTGATAATTTTAGAGTACATGTCGACTTTTCACGAAAACGTCAATTTGCACATGCAGTCCCAGGTCGAAAAGGAAAGAACCGTATCGAGACAATATAAGCGCCCGTTATTACACATTAAAATCAAAAACGATATCGTACTAGTATTTTACACGAGGTACTACTATTTCAAAAGATATATGGGTATATAGGGTGGTAACTTTCTAGTGACGCTGAGTACAGATTAACCCATGTGAACGACAGTTGAAAATAGTACTGTTGGACATATTAAATGTCATTTATCATAGATGTCAAAGTGTTAAAGTGCTGTCAATAAGTTCCTATAACTGTCAAACCACTGGTCTTTTACAAAGTTGTACCAGTTACGTCCCCAAAAGAGTTCAGTAATTCAAATGTTAACGAAGACACCAATATATGCAATTGGTACCCACAATCATAGAATGCCTGAACACCAAAATAACATGTTTGATTTCAAATGAAATAAACTTTACTTGAATAGGAGCTGGCACATCTTTTAGGAATCACCGACGAGCCAAAATATGTGCAGCATATAATTATGACTTCTTTTCTATTATTCCTCAAATAGCTCTTCAAAAACAATCATTATTGAATTGTTTGAGTACTTTTAGAATGTCACTGATTTATGCGTTTAATACCTCCTTATTACAACCTGAAGACCGCTATCAAGGTGTTAATACTTCGAGCAACTTGTCATTGAACAGGCATTTCAACCGCATAAAAGAGGCATATGTGGTGTGATTGGTAAAGGAAATGAATGTCAAACTATGTGGACCCTGACCAGACGCTGTTTAACAAAGGACATGCCTTTTTACTATTACCGTTTAGTAGCATTGTCGGACCTGGTATAATCAAACAACCACGTCTGACGCGTCAAAGATCGGAGCCGAGTCCAATTTTAGGGCGAACAGCATTCCACATGTTCACTGGCAATTTTTTAAACAGCCGAGTTTAGTATATAAGATAGAAAATGAAGGCTGAATTAGTGTCAGTAGTTTAACGCAGTAGGTAAAGTCTAGGTACGTAGAATACATTGCGACAATCAAATGTTATTGAGCGTGAGTTCGATTCCCGCGTCGATCTTTAACTGTGTTTAATATTGAATGAATAGTAAAGCATTTATTTTATTATATGTCATACGGTATAACTAACAGACCATTTATGCACCTGTTTATCAATGTTAGGGAAGAGGTGCCTCTGTTTGAGTTGTTTATCTCATATAGGTATATTAGTCATATTTTAAAATATCAATATAAATTTTAGCAACAAAGAGTTATCGTTCGTATTGCTTGTTTCCTAAACAATGCTGCCGACTGCCTTAAAGGTCAACACTGACTTATGTTTTGAGTGTCCGGTTAAGTGGTGTTTAACCTTAAATGGATCTACATAACAATCAAAATATATGAAGGATCAAATTTTGAAATTAAAGAATAAAACCACTGAAACAAAATAAAGGTAAAATATCAATCGAAATGCATGTATATATGATACTTTGTAATATGTATAATTATAGAATCTTAAATATTTGTTTAAGCAAATCAACATGTTAGGTTGATGCGAGATCCACTGCTATAGTTCCGATAACTTATCCGCCGATTATTTGTACTTCTAACTGAACCTTTTCTTTAAAAAATGTTACGAGGATATCCGAAATGCAAATCTCCCTTATAAATGGACTCGGTGACCCCTTTACACATCAGAACTAGTTGTGTTACTACCATGGAATAAATGTTTTCAATTATTTACCATATCTCTATGGATACTTGCAACGAGGCAGACAGTTATGTCTCCAGAGATGAGTAATCGTTGTCAAGACTGCTACGACCTAATCGAATATTATAACGGCATTAGGAGGTGTTACGTACAGTGGTGAAGACGTTGCCTTTTTTAAACAAACGCGTTTTTGCTACAACAATTACATTAAAACCTTTCTAGTACAACAAAAAAAGTGTGGCAATTATTAGATAATTACGACAAGGGATTGCTTAAACAAAGGGACAGTAAGAAATCAGAAAGCTGCTTCTCTGTGAACTTTATAGTTTACTGTTACCTTTCTTTAAGCTGTCATCTGATTTTTACACAATCAATTACCCTGTGTTTTCGTATTCTGTAAAGAGAGGTTATTCTTATTCTGCATGCCGTTGCAGAAAATACATATCTTGATCAGCGGCCGAGTTACCCGGTAATTAGGTTATTAATTGTTAACCACTTCGATAAAAAGGAATTGTCAGAAAGTTAAAAAATGGCATGTTCTATATTGTTTTGAATCGCGTCTTCTTTAAGTTTCGTTTAAACTGGAAACAATAACGTGTTCATCACTGTACAATTTAAACGTGCTCTTATTACTAGAAGTTTTTATTATAATGCAAAACAAGACGGAGTCAATTAAGAAAGTACATGTAAATGACGGTTTGTCGTTTGGAGTGCTGGAAAATCTTTGTATAAATTTGTTTTGCAAAAAGGGTTAACAATGATTAGAGGACCGTACCAGCTTGCAAGCCCGCTCCAATATGTTGTCATACTGTGGTGTGTTGCTTTGTGCTTAATATTACTGTTTACACACCATGTATGTTTGTGTGATCCTTTGTTTGGTAAGACATACAGACTGGAAAGCACACTAGACGGAACTACCTGTCAGATTAGCCATACAACCCTGACAGTTGATGCTCGTAGCGCAATCAGCTGTTTGAACCAATGTTCAATAAAAGCCGAAGTTTTCAGTACATTTTATAATCAACTGAATAGTGTCTGCAAATGTTGTTCCGAACTTTATACCACGTCAGCAGCACTACCAACGGATGCAGGATCAAATTACTACATCATCGTTCCAGGTAAAACTATATGCACAAGGAAACTCACGAAAACTGGTTTAAACCCTTCTTTGTTTAGCGTCGAATGAGTTTGAAATATACTAACAGTATAACAGAGTGAGATCAGACGGCGCATAATGTTGCGTATGATCTTCGTTTGTTTTATCTGCTAACCGGAATATCCTTTCACTTTTTTAGATCAGAAACTCTATAAATAAAACAATAGATTCATACAATACGTACACATTAAAAAGCCTCATCGTGCAAAACAATAGTATTATGTTTCTAGAACTATTAAACATTCCATTCGTGTGTAAATATGCAGATCATAAAATTAGACCATGTAGAATGTTCGTTCACTTTGTAATGTATACTAAAATATGCCTAAATTATTATTTACATTTTTCATAAACTCATTTACACAATAGAATTTAGGCAATATACACTCAGTACAAAAAGAAACGCACATTGTGCTCAGGCGCAGATTAAGATACGTTTTTAAGATACTAAGACCATATCTCAAGATCATTTTAATTCTGCCACAGGTTTAGAAAAAACATATACGTAAAATTACTGTGCTGTATTTGAACCCTTTCACTCTTAATGACGTCAAAAGGCGCATTTCAAACAGTTTGGATCCTGATCAGACGCCGCGTAACGCGGCGTCTGATCAGGATCCAAACTGTTTGACACTCGTATAGATATACTTTAAGTCATACTACTTTGAATCTTACTTTGAAACGATCTTGCAATCAACAAAATTGAAGCAGACGACAATGAAACGGTGGTGGGATAAAACTCTCACGATTAATTTGGCAGCGAAAGAGTTAACTAGTGCCTGTTGAAAACACCGCACCGATTTGTACAGGTTGTGATGATACCAATTCAATGATAAACCTCCCATTTTCAACATTGATAGCCCAAGACAGAACTACTGACTGTAATGAAAAGATTATTTCACAAATACGTTCCTACAAACATATACTATTGTAATAAAAGTGTGCGATTCTTTTTGCACTGAGTGTACGTTTTTGTCAGGCTCCTATTGGTCAATATAACAAGCTCTATGTATATATTATAACAGTTCCAAATGTTATGTTATAGACATTTCAAAGGAAATATTGATTTTCAGAATGTTCACTATGACTCTCCTGGTTTTTTTTTTAATCCATACATTTGTACTTTAGTTTGGAGCCATCCAAAATACTCTGAAGTCCTTTGATCTTAACTACGCTTCAAATATTTTTTAGAACTATGTCGTATTTCTACAGGTGCAATTGTATAACCTTATCCCAACATAGTCACGTTTTAATTTATAAAACAATTATTTTCCGTATCAAATTGGAAAGGAAACGCGAACGATTTTCATACAATTTGAAGATTTTTTTAACATTTTGACCGTTTGTGTTTACCTAAGCGGTAACAAGGCGTCTAATAGTGGTCCAAAGAAGTAATTGATTTTGCATACACGCAATTATTTAGAAAGAATGTCGTGTTTTCTATTGTTTATGGTTAACCTCACTGATAACGTAGTCCTCGAGACTGCCTTATGTATTTCCTTATATTCAGATTTGTTATTCAATGTATTCCAAAACAGAAGATCGCCTTTTTCCGTGTTATCTCGGTATTTTCCGTGTTCAACGGAATATACCGAACACTCCCCTAAAAAAATTGAGGATATTGTTAGAAACTATCCGAACGTAGTCCGAAACGTTGCAAATCTCGTATTGTAAGTTTGCTTAGCCTTGCCCGCACGGGTTCGAATCCCGGCAGAGCTCAATAATTTTTTCTTTGAAATATACATCTTTTTTTAAATAAATTATTTTCCTAAACCAATGATTGGATGTTTATAAATGCGCCTGACATCGATTTGCAAACATATTTAATTTTAAGCCAAACTTTGTTTTCAGTCTTTAAAAAGTATTCAAGGTCTCCAACACTTCTTCGAAGACAACATTTTTTTTTTCAAATTAGGTGTGGGTAAATGTCTTCATATTTTGGATTTATATTGCGTAGGTATTGTATGAAAAAATAAGCAAGTTGTTTGCTTTGCCAAAGTTATCATTTTTGTGCGAACATACAACCTTTTAAGCCATATACATGTAATGTCAAATCGTATGGAAAAAAATACATATTTTTAAGAAAACGGTTCAGATTTTTTAAGTTTTTACATCATATGATGCAAATATTGGAAAAATAACTTTTTTTTGTGATGTTCACGTCTTCTGCCATAGGCATGACATGAAAGGTATCAGCATTTTTGGTTAGAATAGATAAAAATCACCTTTCAGGAATATTTGACTTTTAATTTCTTTGCATATTTTCATACATGTAAGGCTATAAACAATATTTTAAATATTTTCGAAAAGAGACCTCCAAAAGCCTTCATATTTCACACTAGACACGGGATTTACATGTAGCATCCATTCATAATTTCATTTTACATTACAATTACCCTACCTCAGTGTTGGAATACCTTAATGGACATTTTACTAAACGCTTATAAGATATTGGCAATACATTTTGTTTATTTCACATCCAATATTTCGTTATATCCAATGTCGTCATATGTGAGCTTCACTATATTTCTAGATCCAGTGTGTAGCAACTATCTCGTGGCCGAGGTTGACGACAGTCAGCTCACACAGTCAACCTATATATGTCAGATCGTATTCTCAGTAAGATTATATCCCGACTTATCGTAGTATGATATAACTTATATCCAATGTCGTTATATGTGAGCTCACTATATTTCTAGATCTAGTGTGTAACAAATATTTCGTGGGTGGGGTTGATGACAGTCAGCTCACACAGTCAACCTATAATGTCAGATCAAAGATTGTGTAGGATTATATCCGAGCTTATTGCTATATATGAGCTTCACTATATTTCTAGATCCAGTGTGTAACAAATATTTCGTGGGTGGGGTTGATGACAGTCCGCTCACACAGTCAACCTATAATGTCAGATCGAAGATTGTGTAGGATTATATCCGAGCTTATTGCTATATATGAGCTTCACTATATTTCTAGATCCAGTTTGTAGCAACTATCTCGTGGGTGGAGTTGACGACAGTCAGCTCACACAGTCAACCTACTTATGTCAGATCGTAAACTGTACAGGATTATATCCCGAATTATCGCCAACGGTCACGTCTGCTATACATGCACGACTTAGTTCGACAGGAGCTTGGACTGGGGCATGGACGGCACCAGACAACACAACTGTTGCTGATTACGTACAGGTAAGAATTAACCATTTTCCACGGTTTAACCATAGATATCGTAAGAGACTAGATCGGCCACCTAGCGCTGAGCTCCCATCGGTCGACGGTCAAAGAGATACCATTTTGGTGTGTGTATCACCCTCCGATGACAAAATATGATTAACTTTCATTTAGAATGAATTCGAACTACATACATCGTGTAGCATAAATGTGCACCGTAAAACGACAATCAAGCGATGATAAGCATAAAACGATGGTTTTTCTATTTAACTGACTAAAATTATCAGTTACTCGAAGTAACTATTGAAATGTTCGAAAGGGCTCTTAGCACCTTCTATAGTCAACAATGTGACCATACCATGTGGTATATGATGTCATTTGTCGGTACCACTGGCAGCCAAAATGATATCATTAGGCATCGATTCAACATTTGAAACAGCTGTAATTATTTTATTTACCAGCCGATTTTAACGAAATATAGCCTATACTATGGTGAAAATTTAGCACTTTACAATGATGTTACTGGATTTGTCACCAGATTAATACATTTATCCTGAAACATGGACAACTGTCCAGAAAATGTAAAATACACAGTGCGACCACGGCAAACCATTCCTAAATATTGCCTAGAAATGCATAAAGTCGTTAACTAGAGTTTGGTAATGCTAATCGGAGGTTACGACAGTCATATAATATAACATAGGTAAAATTTATACACGAATAACGTCCTCTGAACAAGGATATAAAGTAGTAGGTCAAAATGCGACCACGAAAAACCATATACATATATGAGACCATGGCAAGTCATACACCGTATCGATGCTTAGAGAACGCTTGACTTTTAATGAGATGGTAATGCTACGGGATAAAAATATGTCAAAGAAAGGCTTTTTTGAAAAAGGCGTTGATTTCAACCATACGAGTATAGTCGATAGGTTTCCCGGCATCTGACAGGCTGAGAGCTCCGAACCACGTGTTAAAACTCCTTTTCTACTTAAGATTTGAAAAGGATATTTCAATTATGAAACAAACTTGACAAGTAGAAGTCTGGAGCACAATGTTTATGACTCTTCATCAGTACTTTCAGAGAAATTCCCCTTTTCACAAATTCTTTTCCTGCAGTGCACTTGTTATGCTGAAGCTATTGAAATGAAAGTTCGGTGATGGAAAGATATTGATGAATGAACGTGTCTTACACAAGTTTCACGACTCTTACATCAATACCGTGAGAGTTCTTCCTCCTTGTTTTGCACTTTATTTCTGGTAGATAACCTCTGCTATACTCAAGCTTTACAATTCGGCTATAGATCTTGCTCGACCGATGCGAGGAACATCTTTCTAGTTATTGGCAGCATCGCAGTCCAGTGCAGATGTTAAACAAATCCATTTTAACGCGTAGTAGAGCTTTTAGCCATTTCTGATTTTAAGCATCTTTATGTTACAAGAATATCTAGGTTTTAATTATGAAACCCTTTTTCATTGATGGTGTATGGAAGAAATGATATTTGCTCTGTAAAGTTGTTTTTAAAATGATTCCAGAAAATCCCGAAGAATAAATGGATGACGACAGTAAATATGAATTAAGTGGTAGTGTACGTTGCAATTCAAGTATATCTGTGACCTTTTGTCATGTAACTGTTTTCCAATTTCAGAACAAATAGAATGGATCTGAGTATTTGCGTGCAATGAAGAATATGCTGGCGCATGAAAGAAACAAGTCTAGTAGATGCTTCTGTAACACGCTTGGTGCTTCTGTTAGAAAGATCACATTCGTCAACAAGTTCAAAACTCTCTCCAATACAAGCATTTCTCCCCATCTACTGACCAAATTAATTACAACTGCTTTCAACGAACAGTACCAAAATGGAATTCACTACCAGCTGCAGTAGCTGAGGCTCTCTCTTTGGCATTCTTCAAGAGGGGACTGTCTGTCCTACCCTTCTAACAGGGACCGATCCAGTTGCTACATCCTGTAATGAGACTCTGGGCTTTACCGGCGGGGATCCGTTCCTAGTAACGTCCCGCACGCCGGGGTGATCACATGTACAGTATCTGAGGATGAAGCAACTAACTAACTTTTTCTGTATTTCTTCCTTTTCTCTAATGCGGGTTCTGCTTGTGCTTTTTCTTCTACCTTTCCATTATTTTTCTGTGTATTCTTATGTTTGTTTTCTTGCAGCGCGGTAATATAATTGTCACGCCTGACAGTTTTACGTAACAATGCAGATGTAGATAATGTAGATGTGGAACATATAGCGACCTTCGAACCTTTTTAGGAAGTGGAGATTTTGATGAAGTTGGTAGTAATTTTTGGTACTGGATTTGACTGTTCTTATGTTCGTTGTCAGTCTTTTTAATTGTTTCGGTGTTACTGTTTTAAAGACGTATCCGGGAGTTGTTACTGCGCATCCCAAACGCGCATGTCCTTTTCGCTCTTTTCTGTATTTTCCTATCGCGGGTGTAATTATTTACGATCACAACAGCGTCTAGATCATCGGATTTCGCGAATACAATATTTACTCAACTATCGTTATATATCGTTAAAAAAACTTTTAAAATTCCTGGGGATATGAAGAGACGCAAATCAGGATCATTTGTGACAAAAAAGTGCTCGAAATCTCTGGAAAACATTAGTTTTTTTCACCAGGAACTCGCCGACTCGAGACAGCGTTAATAATCATAATGTGACAGGGAGTGAATTTAGTGTTGACATTGACTCGGAGTCGGATGCAGGGACAGAATGCCCCTTCCTGTGATAGTCTTTTTGAGATCGATAGTCGGGTCTAGACTCCGGGCGACTTTTTCCAGTCGGCCGGAGTCCGGACGACTTTGACACCCGCCGGCCATGATGGGCGTGTTTTGCCGGGGTGCTGGTGAATTCGCCTAGAGACGAACTCGCCTACAATTAGATATATAGTAACCTAAATGGTGAATTCGCCTAGAAAGCAATTATATACTGATTGTATTTCACACCTTGGAGTACAGTGTAAGAATTGACCGTTTACAGGTAGATGAAATAAAAATGTTTGTAGAGGATCAACTAATCTTGTTTCCTTATCCATTTTTTTTTAAACCCGTAGGATCAGTGTAGCCCCTAATCACTTCCCCCAGATTTGACAACCTGTAACTGTATTCTACGTTGGCATCATCCCCTTTCAAACACTGTTTGAAAGGGGATGATGCCAACGTAGAATACATCATTTATCATATTGAAAGTAAAAATGCTGCTTGCACCTAGATCCACATTATTAACACCTGCATATGATGATCAGGGGCTACACCTATCATCCGATCTTAGTAAACTCTATCTGAAAACAAGTTTTATTATGTTAAAGACACCTTACAATAAGTGTGAAATACAATCACTATATAATTGCTTTGTAGACGAATTCACCATTTGGGTTACTATGTATCTAATTGTAGGCGAGTTCGTCTCTAGGCGAATTCACCATAAACCTTTTGCCGCACTGCGGTGCTCTTGTTATGATATTTTGAATGGTTATGTTAACTCACTGCCCACATTGAATAATGATTGTAGATGTGTTTATTGGTGGGTCTACTTTTTGTCCAGATAATATTTCCTTTGTCACATCAGCTACCGATAACAAATTAGGTGTGTGAGTTCATCTTTGGATGGCGAAGTGTCGCATACCATTTTCAGGTCACTGTGACCTTGACCTTTGACCTTGATTTTACAAAAAGCTTGTTCTGAGCATATATCCTATATCTTACCAGTTACCTATTCCAAATTCAGTGTTTGAGTATGGATACTTCCTACATTCTGAACTGAAATATTTGAACATGTATTACCTCCCTTTGATGTATGAATATGCATGCAGCTCTATGTAGCTTTATTCATTTATCATATAGCTTTAATGGGTTTTATGCCAAAGAAAATATGTGTGAAAATAAACATAAAGTTGTGAATAAAGAATTAATGAATTATGCACCATCAGCATCATATTTAGGGGGGAGGGGGCATTTCATTTTTCACTCCGACTTGAGATGAAGACAACACTGCATTTTTCAGCAGAACTTTCTAAAGTTCATAATATATGTCACAATGCAAGACATTTATGTATAGCTGTGGGTATTATTGTATAAAGTATAACATTTAGACTATTTAAAAAAAAGTTGTTAAAAAAGTGCATATTCACTGATAAAGGGAGGTAATAAAATTGAACATATCTCTGAAACGAGCAAGGCGAGGTACTGTTTTCTCATTGGTTCTATACTTGTTATATAATTATCTACTGTTATAGAAAAAAAATAGGAAATTCTCCGCGCTAGAATTTTTTATTTTTGCAAAAAGGCTCGATTTTTTTTACGATTTTCGAGTTCATTTTGCACATATTTAATGCGTAAAATCTATATAATGCCACTCAAATCTAATTATTTTACATTCATTTGTAACACTATTCCATATACATGTAATTAATTAAAATTGGACTTGAAGTATCGATATTTGTGTGTTTGATGGACTTTCTTCTTATGAGGCCTAATTTCGGAAAATTTGAATATAGTACTTCGAAAAAAGCGTAAATTATACAAAAAGTAGCAAGGCGACCTATGTTTTTGAAGACTGTTTTTACTTTCATTTATATCAATTTACTTATATGCAAAGTTTAAAAAAATTCTCCGCGCTAGAAAAAACTCCCAGATACGTCTTTAAAAGGCGAAGCCATCTGAATTGGACTGTAGGTTTTGAATGTCGCAAAACGTGGTGAATATGGTTGCTTTAAAGATGTCTTGAAGGTGACTCTATTGAACATTGCGTCCTCTGTTAGTATCAAGTTTGTTAAATCATTTCCTTTTTGTGAGAATTTGTGCCTCTTCTGAGTCTTTTTACTTCGTTTGTCAATAACCAGTGAGCTTTTTGATGTCCGCATTATGCTAAAAAAAGAAAAAAAAAGTTGCCTCAGTGGCATGATTTTGCTAAATTGATTTAAATTGTAACATAAACTAGAGGCACGACTTTGTCTGTAAGACAAATATGATGCCCCCGCCGGCAAAAGTTTGACTAAGTTTTGTGAAATTATTGAAAAATTAAAGCAAATCAAAATCTTGTTCACATGCACATCTATGGTATGTATGCAAACACTTTGCCAAGTAATATGGTTGTAGCTTGAAAACTGTAGAAAAAGTAAGCCGGACAAAGTATGTACTGTATGTCGGACGGACGGACGAACATATGAACGAACAGACGAACGAACATGCGGACAGACAGGAGTAAAACAGTATGCAACCCCCTCCCCCGACTGATCATCGCAAGGACATAACAACGTGAAAATGAAAGAAGACATTTAATAATGTTCACGGACAACAGACGCGCGTGTATTATGAAAAGTCAGTTTATATCTTTAAAAAAATCCACGCATCACATATAAATGAAATGAATAAGTATGGTAAGAATCGCACTGTGCAGAATTTAGTCTTTACTTTGTCGCTACTAAATTTGACAACGGATATAACTGTCTTTTTGATATAATTTTTATCCCGTAGCATTACCACCTCGTCAAAAGTCATGTTTTTTTAACATCGTTACGTTGTTTCCCATAATATGGCTTGCCGTGGTCTCATACATCTATATGGTTTTCCATGGTCGCATATTAACCTACTAATTTATATCCTTGTTCAGAGGACGTTATTTGTGTATAAATTTTACCTATATTATATTACATGACTGCCGGAACCTCCGGTTAGCATTACCAAACTCTAGTTAACGACTTCTATCCATGTCTAGGCAATATTAAGGAATGGTTTGACGTGGTCGCATTGTGTTTTTTACATTTTCTGGACAGTTGTACTTACAGTTGTTTCAAATGTTGAATCAATGCCTAATGTTGTCATTGTGGCTGCCAGTGGTACCGAAAAATGACGTCACATACCACGTGGTATGGTCACACTGGTCAATGACGCACCGTCAACGTAGACGGGATTACCTACGCACTGCAGCATGTAACGTCATTCATCTAGCGTAATACGACGTGCACCAGACCATTGGAATATGAATAGCATACACGCGCCAAAATGGCTTCTCGATGACCATCGCTGATTGACCTATAGCCGATCTAGGTATTTTTAAAATATCTATGGGTTTAACCATTACGTTTCACCCTTTCGCAGAATAAAAACTCAGTCAAAAATGAAAGTAACCACTTAAGTTTTTGTTAGTGATCAGTACATGTATATCATACATATTTGTGTTAAAGAAAGTGGCAGAAAACATGATAAAATTTAAATTTAATAACTGGCACATTGTATTGAAACAAAAGGTCTGTATTGTGTTTCCTTAAAAACAATTTTTTTTTTGTAATGAATTTTATTTCATCATTTTTCATGCTACAATTTCATATTACATAACATACATTTATACACTTGAGATGAAAATTTTAATTTTTTTTTGAGTAAGAGAGAGAGAGAGAAAAGAGGGATAGTGAGAGGAGTAAGGAAATTTGTTTGCGAAGGAGTTGAAATTTGACTCTTAATTTTGGACTACAGTACCAGTCTAAATCTTTTTAATATAATATTTTCTAAGGAAAAAAATATATATACATGTATAAAGGTTTTTATGTCTGTTCTAGGAATGGTCTCCATTTTAAATTGTGTATTTCTAGTTTATCTCTGTTTTGTGCTATTTGTTTTTCAATATTTATTTTTCGTGTTAGGGTATTTTTGAAATATTTGAAAGTCGGTATTTCTTTATTGTTTTTTGGTTGGAATATGTATTGTTTTGCTGCTATAAGTATATAATTCTTTGCATGGTCAGTCATATTGTTTCTGTTGCTTATTATTCCTAATGTGATTGTTTGGTAATTTATAGTTATGCTCATGTTCATATTTTCTAACCAATTAGATAAGTTATTCCTAAAGTGTTGTACATGATTGCACTCCCAGAATAGGTATTTTATTGTTTCTACCTGCATATTACATAGATCACATGTATTGCTTTGTTTGATATTATATTTCATCAGTGATGTGTTTGTTGGAATAATTCTATTTATAAATTTGTACTGGAAGCTTCTGAGAGAAGTGTCAATTGTAGCGGTATATATGTTTTTGTATTTTGTATGTTTTTTATCCAATTTATTTCTGTATTGTCTAAGTCCTGTTCCCACTTTTCTTGTGGTTTTGGCGTGTCAAATTTCAGCTTTCTTAACTGAATATTG
This sequence comes from Gari tellinella, assembly GCA_922989275.2. Classification (NCBI taxonomy): domain Eukaryota; kingdom Metazoa; phylum Mollusca; class Bivalvia; order Cardiida; family Psammobiidae; genus Gari; species Gari tellinella. The sequence goes on along the minus strand of OV277862.1, from coordinate 7,346,607 downwards.
TATAAGAATTTTTTTGTTTGTTTAGCTTTTTGCAGCTTTTGCAGTAAGGTTTCATTTGGTTGTATTGCATCATTTATATTTTTCTAGTTTTAATTTATCTCTCCATTGTTTTGGTATACAGGACTTAAGTTGGTTATAAAAGAAAATCTCATTTTCAGCTAGATTGTATAGGTCCTTTAGGGTTTCAAACTTATAAAATTCATTTGTTCTGTAGTCGTATATGTCACTAATGTGTTTAATTCCTTTTTCGAACCAATGCTTTCTAAATATAGTTTTGTTTTGAATTAATATGTTTTTGTTGTTCCATAAAATTCTATTGCTTATTTTTGTACTGTTTGTGTCATCATTTATTAGTGTCCATGCAATCATGATTTCTTTTAAGAAAGTATTTTGTTTGAACATTTCTGAAATGATAGTTTTATTTAGTTCACCTTCGAAAATAAGTTTTCCGCCATATTTGTTTAAACATTTTACATATTTCTGTTTCCAACGTCCATTGTTTTTTTCTTCTATAATTCTTTTTACCCAACTACATTTTAGTGCGTTGGTGAAAAGGTTTAGATCTATCATTTTCAAACCTCCCATCAAAGGATCTTGTCTGATGGTTTGCCGGCTTATTTTGTCGGGTTTCGAGTCCCAAAGAAAATCATACATTGTTTTCGTTAGTTTTTTTAATGTTTCTGCTGTGGGGTTTTGAAGAGTACTAAGGAGGTATATGAGTTTTGGGAGTGCAAACGTTTTTATGACTGTGATTTTTCCAAAGAGTGTTAATTTTCTATGTTTCCAACGGTTTAATGTTAAATCAAATTCTTGAATTTTCTTTGCAAAATTTTCTGTTATCATCTTTGATTTATCTGTGTAAAAATTATGCCAAGTGCTTTTGTCTTTTCCGATGTCCAAGTAAATGTTCTGTTTTGAAAGTATTCTGTGTTTGTGCGTCTTGTAGAGCCTATTCGTAACGAGTAGCATTTAGTAGAATTCAATCTTAGACCAGAGATATAGCTAAAATGGTCCAGCGTGTGTATAATGTTTTCAAAAGACTTTTTGGAACCATCAGTTATAAAAGTTGCATCGTCCGCAAACATGTTTTTTTTTAATTCTTCACCTGCTATTACTTGACCTTTAATGTTTTTGTTGCTTTCAATTTCGTTCGATAGAAGTTCAATGCATATAATAAATAGATACGGGGATAGAGGACACCCTTGTCTTACCCCTCGTTCTTCTCTGAAAAACTCTGTGATGTGTCCATTATTTATAATTGCATTCTTTGAATCCGTATAGAATGTCTTAATCCATCTGATGAGTTCACTTCCAAAATTAAAATGCCTTAGGCATTTCATCATAAATTTATAGTCTAGGCTATCGAATGCTTTCTCAAAATCTGCAAAGAACATTATTCCAGGTAAGTCAAGATCATCTGTGTTATCTAAGATGTCGCTTATTATTTTTATATTTTCACCTATATATCTCCCTTTTATAAAACCTGTTTGAGAATTGTCAGTTAAATTTTCCAAGATTTTCTTTATTCTGTTAGCTATGGATTTTGTTGCTATTTTATAGTCTATGTTTAATAGACAGATGGGTCGCCAGTTTGCCAAATGAGACAAATCTTTATCGGGTTTGGGGAGGAGTGTTATAAGACCTTGTTTTTGGAGATCTGTTAAATTCTTATTTTTAAAGGAGTAATTAATTGACTTTACGTAGTATGATTTTATGTCTCTTCCAAATATTTTGTAAAATTCTGCAGATATACCGTCTGATCCTGGGCTTTTTGAGTTTTTCATTTGTGAGCATTTGCGCATTCGTATTCGGTTAAAAGTCCTTCACATATGTTTATGTCGTTTTCGCTCAGCTTTTTCATGTCTTCTTTGAAAAAGTCTATCGATGATGTGTCTGTTTATATTTGTTTGTAGAGAGTAGAGTAAAATTTTGTTTGTGCCGCTCTTATTTCTGGTTGGCTTGTGATTGAATTTCCATTTACTGTTAGGTGTGTTATAATTTTAGATTCAGCTCTTTTTTTCTCTAAACTAGCAAAGTATTTTGAGTTTTTTTCATTAAATTCTATCTCGGTGGCTTTTGCTCGAATTATAATTCCTTTTAGTTTATTTTCTATTATCTTATCTAATTCTAATTTCAATTGTTTTAATCTAAGCTTTTGTATTTCTAGTTCTATGTTGTTCCTTGTATTCGCAATAACATTTTCAGCATTTGATATTTCATTTTTTAGTTTGTTTTCTTGTTCTGTTTCTTTTTTCTTTTTTGCACTTGTATATTTTAAAGTTTCGTTCTGATTGTCCCTTTGATAAGTTCCCATAGGGTGTTAGGATTCGCTTCTTTATTTATGTTTGCTATATCATCTATGCTTTTTTTGATCTGGTTTTGGTAATCTGTTTCTAATAGAATGCTATTATTTAGTTTAAAAATTCCCGGTCCTCTATCGACTTTTGTCAGATCTATCGATATATTTATAAGTGAATGGTCAGTGTTGTAGCCATGCTTTATTTCTGCTTTTTTAACGCAGTTTAAGAAAGTGTCTGATATTAAAAAATAGTCTAAACGACAAAAGATGGTTGGTCTGTTGTTGGAATGCCATGTATATTGTTTTTTATTTGGATGCATTTGGCGCCATATATCTATGAGAGAATTTGTTTGAGTGAGTGTATTTATTTTTTGACGTATTTTTGGGTGCGTGTTTTTGTTACCATTTTTCTTATCTATGCTTTCATTTATGACTGTATTGAAGTCTCCTCCTATTATAAAAGTTTTTTCATTATTGTTGTTCATATAGTTTTCAAGATTTTCAAAAATTAAAGTGTCGTCTGAGTTTGGTCCATAGATATTTATGAGTGTAATTATTTTGTCGTTAATTTCTATTTCTAAAGATTGTAACCTACCTGGTATCAACTCTTGGTAATTTATAATGTTATAATTCAGGTTATTGTTTATTAGTATAGCTACGCCTTTACTTTGGGTGCTAATTCCACTAAACTATGCTTTTGATCCCACTGCTTTTCCCAAATGTCTTTAGTTTCTGTTGAACTATGTGTTTCTTGTAAGAAAATAATTGATATTGCTTGATCTTTGATCCATGTAAATATTTTTTCACGTTTTTCCTTGTTAGCCAATCCGCGAACATTTAGAGAGCTTATATGTATATGTGTTGTCATTGTGATTATGGTGGTTTAAGGTAAGTTGATTGCTTTATTGCTGTTTTTTGTAGTGCGTTTGTATTTTTAAAGTTGGAAGGAAAGGTGGATAGTATATAGAAGTACAATACTGAAAAGGATGTATCGTACAGTCCAATTGAATACATTGTCTGTTTCTAAATGCATATATAAAGGCAAGCGCCTTTTCGAAAATATTTCTATCGATAATACCCGGTTTTTACAAACGGATATACAACAAACCAAACAAGTAAAAGAAACAAAAGAAAAACCTTTGTCTCAGCAGGCCCGCTAACCCCCACCCGCAAACATTGGAAACTTAGGCCGGAATAAATTCATAATTTTGTTGTATACTATATATAGTTTTCCAATGTTTCGAGGGTGAAGATGGCTTGCCCATTGCGACACGGGTTCTTACATTATATACAGCTATAATACCTGAATATGTACAATATGGAATGTCTTGTAGGACATCATTTTATCAAACGTCCCAGCTAGAGCTGTGTTTTGTTTTGTTCTATACATGTATTGTCTTTTAAAAAAAAACAAAAAAAAACGCCACAGTTTATGGGATAAAATGCAAGCGCACGATCTTTGAAAACAGTGTCCACCTCGGTCGGTGGACTCCTATAGGAGTCCCTCGATCTGAGTCTGCACTGTATACTGAAATACGTTATATATATATATAAAACTATCTATAAATATCATCTATAGAGAGAAAGATCTGGAGGGTGCTTTCGGAACGCCAGTGTCTATTCCCGATAACCATCAGTCAAAAATAGAAAATATAGCGAGCTCTCGGTATAACCGAGGTTACCTATGACTTTACCTGCCCGAATTTAGCATATAGAGAAAGGTTGTAACGCTCATGGTATTTATGCAAGAGTTATGGGCAGTATCAGAACCATTTCCGTTCATCAAACTCTTCTCATCACTGAAGTTTGATCTATAAGGCATCAGTAGAAACCCGACCCATAGAAAAGGAAAAAAATCACAGAAACAAATACATGTATATGGGAGCGGGGGATAACTTTAAAAAAGGACAAAGAGGAAAAGGGGAATAAATCCGGCATCTTTCATGCACGAGTTATGGGTCTTGTGCTAGACGCTTTTACTTTGTCAGGACCTTTCTTTAAATGAGTTTTCATCTTAAAAGCTTCTATAGAACCTGAGTTATAGTCGAAAGTAACGTTTGACAGACAGACGTACGTCAGGACAGACGGCAGACAGATTATGGAAAATGACGTCTAACTCCGCCCACAGCAGATGACGCATACCAAAAAAACAAAGTGTGTGGACCTCACGTATCTCGTTAGTTAACTTACTTTCCACAAAAAGTGGAAAGTCTATTTGGAGTATAATTTGTTAACCCTTATCTTCCCAATGTTAGGCAATTTCACCACTATAATGTTTAGATCGAAAGGACATATACCAAGAATTTGTTGTTGTTTTTTTCCAAAATTGTTTTGTCCTTATCAAAGTGTTTCATCCCATAAAGTATGTCCTGGTCCGACAACTCCATTAGGGACTGTCTAATCTAGGTCTTCCCTGTTTTGCATCTAAATGTGTAAAGATATAGGGTAAAAAATGTAATTATGACTTTTCTAATGGGTAACAAGCTATAAACCTTTGACTCTATAAACCTTTGACCCCCTTACTCCACACGTCACCTGTATCTCTTTACATTTGTATTTTATGATATAATATATATTCTAAAGCACAAAAAGCTTAGGTTAGGGGAGGATACCAATTCTTATTGTTAAGCAGTCAGAGTAGACCCTGACCCGGAATCTCTTATAGGAGCCGTCTCATCTGGGCCCCTAACTGCTTGCAACGGTATTGGAATATCTATGTGGAGTGGAAGGTCTGTGGGTTTTTTCTATGTCTTCGTGACAGCCTGTATAAAGTAGTTGTAGTGCTAATTTGTAGGTTTCATATGCATGCACGATAGCAGTTATTAATAACATATTCTAAGCATATTGTGTTTAACTTTTGGTATATAATATTTATATGCAGTTGTACAAAGGTCTTGACATTTTGTAAATTGAGTTGGCAAGTGTTGCCTTATTACACTATGTTGTCCCCTTATGGTTAAAAACCGAAACATTTATAAGGGGATAACTTGTTTTTGTTGTTTTTTCTTTTAGAAATATATTTCCTGTATTTTTTCCACCTATCCTTTTTTCCTAGCCCTTTTTTCGAAAAGAAACAAAAAGGGATAGACAAGGATGGCTTGTTTTTGTTATGTTGTCTGCCGTTTTGTAAGACCTGTACCCCTGCATATATACAACCAACTATGATGAATAAACACATATAATATTTTCTTGTCGTGGTGCCGTTTAATGCATCACTATAGTATTGCAGACCGTTCCCTTTGGGCCCTTGCAATTATATCTTGTCCTCTACAATAGCCGACATTGTACAGTGAAGAAAGGCTTTAATATATCCCGTTTAAACGCAAACGAAGTACAAACGTATTGCAATTAATCAGAGAAAATGAAAACTTGTTTACAATGTTGACAATTTTTTATCTGAGTTGCCAAACAGTTTGGATCCCGGTCAGACGTCGAAATGCACGGCGTCTGATTAGGGTTCATTCGATTTTGCACTGCCCACTGGTTGGTTTATACTAGTATAGACTAAGAATATTTAGCTAATCAAGGATTTGCATACTTCGAATATTTCTAATAGTGGGGGGGGGGGGGGGGGGGGGGCGTCCCGTAAATAGGTCAGGCAATTTCAAAAGGTCTCTTTCTACAGTGGAGAATCTGTTTCTGTTTCCCGTTTAAACGCAAACGTACGCAAACGCAAAACACTAAAACGTAGAAAAGTACAATTTTTGACAACTCTGATAATTCATGTTTATCTTGGTGGCAAACAGTTTGGAGCCTGATCAGCCGCCGGGTTACCCGGCGTCTAATCTGGCTCCAAACTGTTTGCACTGCAAATAATAGCCTTAGCGTAAACGCGTTTATTGGGAAAGAACAACGTTTTCTCCACTGTAATTGTTTCGCCCTGCAAATCCTGTTTTGTCGGAGGTCCGTAGTATCTGCGGGCGTGGCCTCGGACCGGCGACAAATCATATTGCGGCTGTCATTTGCCGTTGCTTATTTCAACATAATATCCACGTGGTAACCAGTGTTGCATGACCGACCATACAGTCGAACCTCGCCATTCCGAACCTGCTCAAGGCAATGCCACTTGCACATCAAATTCCAAGCGTAATTTAGTCTTTTTTAACTCTAACATACGGGTTTTTACAGTAAAGAAAACATGCCCAAATCCTCGCAAGATATTAACTTAATGCGGGCTGGGAGCAAAAACGGGATGCGCCTTTTGGCTCACTCAGCCTTACACAAGCCCGCTTTAAGTGCTTTTTCTGTCTTCAAGAGCAGGAACCAAACAACTTTTACTTTTGACTTGTACATAGTGCATTGTCACACACTAACATAATATACACATTTTCAGTAACGTTACGGTGTGTAACCGAGAAAACTCATACATGTATATCTATACTCATAACCATATACTATATTCTTGTGAAAAGAGGGTGAACTTGATAATTTTACAACTATAATAATGTATGCCTATGTATATAATATCATATGGTTAAAATGATTTAGTAGAAAGTATACCGTGGTAATTTTTTTTTAAAGGGTAGAATTCCCACATCTATTCGTCTTTTAATTACAGTGTACCCATGAGAGGTTCACATGTTGTGTGTTAACCATGCAGACCCAGACCAAAGGGCCCCTAAAGGAGTTCTCTGGCTAGGATTTGCATCTTTTGTAATGGATGCGATCAACTGAAGTAATTATTTAACACTGTCAACTTTATCGAAGAGTATATTTTTCATTTATTAACATTTTTACCACTGAGTATTACAATTATCATAAGATGACCGTGTAGACCCCGATTCAGAGGACTCCTAGTTTAGTGAGTCCCCTGAACAGGGTCTGCAACGCTCATGGATGTTATCCTATATCTTAATTACGCTATCTATTTAACTCCCGGCTAGTATAAGTATCTACTAACACTGTATCTATGAGCAGTACACGTGTCTTGTGTTAACAGTTAATACTTCAAAACTGCGGCTCAGACCTCCAATCGGAATCTGCACCGGATATGGATACGATTTGACGTCGTATTTTTGTAACACGCTCAACGCTATCTGGCTAGTAATGCACGAATGAAAACACACATGACGTTTTTCCTTCCCGCTTAAAGACAACGGAATTCAAAACCCTAAAATATAGAATATAACATTTTATGGGGTAATTTTTACTATTGGTATTAGGCTGAGTGGCAAAACAATTTGGAGCCTGATCGGATGCCGGGTTACCCGACGTCTGATCAGTTCCTAACTGTTTGCACTGGAAATAGCAGTTTTAGCGTAAACGCATTCAGTGGGAAAGGATAAAGCTTTCTCCTATGTATGCTAGCCGTGAAGACCCAAATCAGAGGACGCCTGTGAGTATTCCGATCAGGGTCTGCACTGCTTATGGATAGGACCACATACTGTATTTGCTTAACGCACTTACCCCTATCAGCGAGTAGACTCTTCATTAAGTAACATTTTACCAATGGTAAGAACAATTAGCGTGTGTTTACTGTGCATATCCCGATTAGAGGGCCGCGTCTCAAAAGAACTACAATTCAAGACTACAAACAATGTTGGGTAGAGGGTAGGGAAAGCGCTATACAAATGTATTAAAATGCCTACAGTGGTGACCCCTTTTTTCGGACCATTACGTTATCTTGAGAAAAATACAAATCTAAAAGACCGGATGAATGATCTGTCTAAACTTGTATTTCGCATAAAAAACTAAGAAGGTACAAACAACAGTATATAACCCCAAAATCTCTTAAGGATTGACCTCTCTCGTCTGACAACCTAAACTTGAGCCTTGAAACAGTAGATCATGCACAAGAGCAATTATCAGAGAGGGTTTTGAGTATATACTTGGTTTCCAAACCTTTTTTTATGATTTGCGAGATTTCCGGATAATCTAGGGTCCGGATCAACTAGACACCCCTGTATTAAGAACATTTCAACACAACGTTTACATACAGTTTACATACAATTTAAAAACAATTTTGCTTAGAAATGTTTTCAACAGAAGAGGAACGATGGTGATCATATTCAGCAGATAAAACTTTTGCTCACAGAGTGTCAAATTGCGTTACACTTTCATTCATTACTACATTCACGGCCGTATTACATCTAGAAAGTCTTATTAATATCATATTAGCTCCCTTTGATTTAAATAAAAATACACTTGATCTGTGTCATTTTTGTTACATGTCTCTTTTAATCTGTAGGTTTAGCTGCAATACATTGTCGAACGTATGAACCTTTAAAACCTGACACATACAGTGGATAATATGTTATTCTTTCCCGTTTAAACGCAAACGTACGCAAACGCATTGCACTAAAACATAGAAAAGGACAACTTTTCGACAATTTAGACTATTCATGTTGATCTGAGTGGCAAAGAGTTTGGAGCCTGATCAGACGCCGGGTTACCCGGCGTCTGATCTGGCTCCAAACTGTTTGCAATGGAAAAAATAGTTTTAGCGTAAACGCGTTTATTGGGAAAGAATAACGTTTTCTCCACTGTAACTGAAATTGATAATGTACCTTTTAAGAGTAGGAGCTTAAGTCACTTAATGTACAGTTAATGTAAAAAATTGGCAGTTGGAAACTTGGGTAAATAGGAAAGTCTTATAATATTAAATTACCCCCCGTTGATTTGAATAATATTGAACTTTGTGTGTTACATTTTCGATACATGTGTCTTTATTTTAAATGTTTTTCTCTGTAGTACATTGTCAAACGTATGTGCCTTTATAATAGTTTAAAGGCAGTATGTAAGCCAGAATAGCGCATCTTTAAACCTGAATATTCAGGCAGATACGTAATCTAAACATATAAAAAGAAGTAATCCGCGATGATTATGGAGGCAATAAATCTGACAAACACATGAATTTGATGGAAAAGGTCGACTTTTAAATCGGTTTGTTGACATCCGATCAACGACGGAGATTTTCCAAGTTCGTTCGGCTTGCGCCCGGTAAAGATGTTTTCTTATGACCTGTCGGAGTTATTTTTAGATTGGAACATTCTAAAACTTTAAAAGGGATGAGTACTCCCTACATCCAGCAAGAAACCTTGATAGCTGTGTTTATTGTGCGCAGTATACAGTAGAGAATACATTTTCTTTCCCGTTTACACGCAAACACAATGCACGTAACTGTGGAAATTTAATTTAAGAAGTTTTAACTATTTTTTTTTAATATGAGTAGCAAATAGGTTGGAGCCTGATCAAACGCCGGGTTACCCGGCGTCTGACCTGTCTCCAATCTGTTTGCAATGGAAATAATAGTTTTGTATACAAATGCGTTTATTGGGAGAGAATAAAATATCAGTAAAGTTAGCGCAGCGGTCTCGTGCAGCACGGGAACCATACTTATCTCAAGTAGGAAAGTGTACGACGATGTAGTCGATGTTACCTTGCTTACAGTGGAGAAAATGTTATTCTTTCCCAATAAACGCGTTAACGCTAAAATCATGATTTCAATTGCAAACAGTTTGGAGCAGATCAGACGCCGGGTAACCCGGCGTCTGATCACGCACCAAACTGTTTGCCACTCAGACTAACATGAATGGTCAGACTTGTCTAAAGGTTGTCCATTTATGCGTATTATTGCGATGCGTTTGCGTTTCGTTTGCGTTTAAACGGGAAAGAATAACGTTTTCTCCACCGTTACCATAATGGTTATGAACTATTCTGCACGTGACTCTTATTCGACCTTGCGGAAACTATCGGAAGCCGACACGAAGATTTGTTATGTAAACAAAAAGCTTATTTTTCCAACCATCTCGATAAGAAATCGGCACCTTTATGTATGGTTCTTAAAGAAAGGGGGACATGTTTCAGGCACCTGACAATGGATTTCGCTTAGTTTTAATACATAGAAAATGTTGCTTTGTTTGATACATCAAGTATAGAACGAAAAATGTTTAATACAATATATTTTACATTTATTTATTCCAATTTATACGGTAATAAATATACATTTGTATATCATAAGAAATACTTTCTGTTTTCTTGTAGAAGGTAGCTTAAAGCAGGCTATAAGTAAAGCAAAATGCGCCCCTCAATCTGCTTTAAGTAGTAACCTGTTTTCAAAACTAGAAATAAGCTATGGGGTATAAGTTAAATCACGTTTGTTGTCGTTGTGTTGTAGTAAGCCTCGCACTAACAACCGTCGATGGATGTTCGTGTCTGGTTGCACCATATAGTAATAAGAAATATAATATTAGAATAAATGAGGAATTTTGTAATTCTTTAAAGACAGTTCACTTTCTAATAAATGATGGAAATAATGCAGACTGCTCCTTAGAAATATTTGTCCGTGTCAAAGACAGAAAACATGTTTTTTATTGTTATATTTTTATAATGACCAAAAGCATTTACACGAGTATCAAATAATTTAGATTCGTTTGTGTCGTTGAACCTAACATTAAATGAGTTAAATTCCACGCTTAACTCAGTTAACCCTAGTGGCCACTATAATCGTGATTTAAATTAGTTAACTATAAGTGTTGATATAATACAAACAGTTAAGGGACTTAAAGGTGATTTGAAGGAGCCCTCTAGTCATGATCTGCACTACAGTAAAACCTCTCTATTACGACCACTAATTTGGGTTTATTATTAAATGCTTACGACAGATGACTGCTTAAAGCAAGGTGACAGTAAATCAGAAAGCTCCTAAAGGAGCTTTCTGTTTTACTGTTACCTTGCTTTAAGCTGTCACTTGACTTTTATATATTCAATTAGCCATCGTTTTAGTGGTCGTTATAGAGAGGTTTTACTGTATTTGTCATTTTTTCAAGATATCTCCAAACCAACCCTTGAGAGATCGTATTAGAAACTGGGGTTGCCCATTCATGGTTTCAGGAATGAATATGTTCAATTATATCAATATTAGGAAAACAACCAATACGTATGTTGTGTCAAGTCATTTAATGCCTGCTATTGTATACTCAGTTATATCGTGTGTCAGTTAAGGTAATCTAGTTTGTAATTCATACTTCTCGTAAAAACTATAAAAAATGTAATTATTGGATGCTCTTTTGTTCTAGGTTGACTTCCGCCATCTCAAAACCATAGCAGCCGTTGCCTTGCTTGGACGAGACCCCTTTCATGCAATGGGTAGTGGTGACGAGGTGATCCAGTATGTCACAAGTTTCAAAGTCCGTACAAGTTATGACTGTAACATCTTCAAGTACATTTTAGATGGCACCGGTGATGAATTAGTAAGTTATATTGAAAAATTGTTTTTTTAAATCGCCCAAATGACAGAACTAATGCCAGTGTATCTTCCTGACAGCGGCGGAAACTTAAATATTTACATTAATTTTCAACGTTCAGACTTTGCTTAAATCAGGGTTTATTTTTAGGATAGTCATATATTTGTTGAAATGGGTTACTGCAGTATGACAATAAAATTCTAACGAGATATACGATGGATTATGTAGGCTAAAATATTTACCCTGTTTTGAAATGAACATGTTACCCCTCTACTAATGTTGAACTGTTAGCGTTTAACTGTAGTGCAAAGATAAATATATCAAGTCTAAATGTACTGAATGGCCAAACGGAGACTGAAAAGCGTCTAATTCCACGGGGTCTTGTATATAATGAGTTAACGAAACACAGTCGAACAATCTGAACTGTATTGGATGATTACACACGTCACATAACTAAGAGTAAACAGAAAGATATGCATACGAAAATATGTGATTTTAAAATGTAAACGAACTGATTATAAACAGGAGCAAACACTTTGAATCTTTTACAGTAATATAGTGTTTGACTTTGCTCCAAACTGTTTTGTAGTCATATACTGTAAATCAGGTATTTTCCGCGTAATGAATATTTCGCGCAATGCGATTTTGTATTAATTCGCGACATCATGCAAAATTTCTAGCAGGTGGTAGCTTAAAACAGGGTGAAAGTAAAGCAGAATGTGCCTTAAGCCACATTCTGATTTACTGTCACCCTGCTTTAAGAAGTCACCTATTTTCAAAACTAAAGACATTCGCAAATTAACGTGTAAATTTTAATCTCGCGAATAAAACCGGCTTTACAGTAGCTCAATACTGGAAGAATACGACTGTGGGACTATTCCTCCGTATTAAACGTATGCCCGACACTGTAACGCTTCACCGTTTCATTGTCGTCTGCTTCAATATTGTTGTCTGCAATATCGTTTCAGAGTTAAATTCAATGCAGTATGAATGAAAAAAATCAAAACGTATGTCAAACAGTTAAAATCCTGATCAGACGCCGAGTTATGCGGCGTCTGCTCAGGATCCAAACTGTTTGAAAACTCGTTTTTTGGCGTCATTGAGAGAAAAAGGGTTAATTTATAAAAAAGAAATAAGGTAACATTGCTCGTTTAAAGTCATTCTAACAACAAACTATTAGAACTTATTAAATAAGCAGTGTCTGACGATATTTGTATGATTCAATGAACATACATATAGACAATATTGAAAACAATTTAAAAAAAGATTAAGTAACGAAATAACTAATTCCTAGTGTACTATCGGACGGATATCTCTCTCCTGTGTATTTTACAGTGTGAAACACGTTATTTTCAACAACCAATAAACTTGCGAAAACGATTCAATTATGAACGAATCAATTATTTCAATGGCATTAAGTTTGAGACAAATCGGACATCGGTAAACCGATGATCTGCAAAGGTTTAAAACTGTTTCCCACTCGGATAAAAAATCGAACATATTTCGGTAAATGTTCAATCTTCCACATTTTATTCGTTTTTGTTTCCGTCTACTTTGCGTTGAAATGGAAAAGAATAGTCTCTTCTCTATTAAAAATTGATTAGCACTTTAGTTTAATAAAAATAGTCTTTCATAGGCAGTCTGGCCAGGAGCTACACTGTTTGTCATCTAGTTTGTACTACAGCGTTCCCTCTCTACAACGACACCCAGTGGGAGACAACAATAAAGTGCGTTATTCGGAGGGAGTCGTTATAGATTGGCAAATTGGTTTACATTTGCAAACAGCTTGAATCCAGATCAGACGCCGTGTAACGCGGCGTCTGATCTGGATTCAAGCTGTTTGTCACTCGTTTGTATATTTCTTCTGTCAAAATGTCCACTTATATGTAACTTTGAGAAAAAACAGCAGACGACAATTTTAAGCAGACGATAGAGCAGTAGTAAAAGCGTTAGGCAATTGTGCTGTTCAGGGAACTGTGACAAGGGTCGTTGTAAGGAGGGAGTCGTTGTCGAGAGGGCCGTTGTAGGGGGGGAACACTGTATTTGAACAAATAACTATACGACATGAACATTTTATTTGATTTCATGATAATTACAGCAGTTTTCCTGTGTCAAAATGTTTAGGACTTTTACTGTACATTGTGATCAAGTTTGATGTCGTTTGTTTTTTAACGTTGAAATTGTCATAATGCCCTATTGTGTTAAGGTCTGGTCTTCTAGCTGGTTATTGAAATTTTAATAATTGAAAGTGTATCATCCTTTAATAGCCTCGGACATGGACGTTTTCCCACAGTGGTGTAGAGATCTCCTTCTGTTGCTTTCGATGTTGTTTGCATACTGTTGGCAGTCGGCTGTCATTTTGGATTTTCTCATTTTTTAGAAATAAATTGCGTACTTCCGGTATTCAGGAGGTTATGGAATTCATCGATTTTACTAGCAAAGTTAATGAAGGCCGAAGGGTTCATGTCAATCGTTTCTAATAAAGGTGATCACATCCATAACCTCATTAATACCGGAAGTACGCAATTTATTTCTTATATTTATGTTTCACTGTCAACCGAGATCCATATTAACCTATGTCCGAACATCTGCTCAAATGTAGGTCGCGGTTTCTTCAAACCGATTTACTTACATACCATGTTTATAGTCAAAAGCAGGTAATTTCGATGGTTTTAATTACCAGATGTGTCTTTAATCAAGGTAAGGACTTTTAATTAGTTATGCTTCATTGTGATGTAGATTATCTTTCTAGTGCCACTATATTATTCGTAATTGATGAGAGAAGTCGCTCGTTCTACCAAAGGTACCGACATTGACTCGATATAATTAGGGACGTTCAACCATAATTGCCCTAATCGACGTACAGAAAAGCAAGGTGCCAGATAAGAGGCAGTAAACTGAACAACTCAAACTTGTTCTCCCTTACTTCAATAATGTAATTATCTTATAGTGTAACCACTCATTATAATCGCCTCAAAGAGTAGCATTTAGAAATACTCCCCTGTTTTGGAGATCTGGAAAAGAATATGTTGGATTATTGTTTCACATTCTAACAAAATTGCTTATGAAACAAAATGTGGAAAATAACTTCTTCAAAATACTGCAGACTTATTTTTGAGTGACTAACAAATCGGAAGCTGCTTAGAAGACTGGTTACCAGAGGTCTGGTAGATATATAGTTGCTTAACCCTTTACCAAATAAGCTTATTCTAGTATTGAAGATAAGCAATCACTTAAGTAAGGTTGAAATTACGATACAAATTTCTGACTTTAAAAGTCCCATTCTAAGTGTTCCGGATTTGGTCACCGGTGAGTCTCGGTTAAGCGTACAGGCAGTCACCGGGAGAACTACCTTGGCGGCGTCGGGCACGACCAGTGCGATTTATAATGAACCGTGTTTATCCCTCTCCCAGCGGTAAGCAGCCTCAGATGCTTTAAAGCGACTCGCAACCGGATGGTGTACTTGTCAAAATAAAATAAAATACTCAAATAAAAGCAAATTTGTGGCATTATTTGGCTTCTGACATTAAAAAAATATGATCAGTCCAAAAAAAGTCTCAAGAATCGTCACCGAATCTTAGATTTTTAGATATTTTCCATCGTTTTTCTATACCGACTAGTAGACGGTATAGTTGTTGCTGATGCTTCTCTACACGGGCTCAGACATAAACACGAGCCGAATTACGAAGTTGTATGCACTTTCGACCGCAACACATTGAAATACGTTAAATCGATCCGAGATAAACGGATAGTTCCGTGGTCTATTGGTCTAAGCGGTTTCCCCTATTTTGCCTTCTGTCCGCCAATGCCGGGCCATGGGTTCGAATCCCACCAGAGACCAATATTTTTTTTATTGAAATTCATTTTTTTTAAACAGAATTTCTTATCCTAAACTAATTCTTTACCATTTATATAAGCGTTTGACACATATTTACAAATTACTATTTTTAATGCACCATCTGGTTGCGAGTCGCTTTAAAGGGACTCGCAACCGGATGGTGTACTTGTCAAAATAAAATAAAATACTCAAATAAAAGCAAATTTGTGGCATTATTTGGCTTCTGACATTAAAAAAATATGATCAGTCCAAAAAAAGTCTCAAGAATCGTCACCGAATCTTAGATTTTTAGATATTTTCCATCGTTTTTCTATACCGACTTGTAGACGGTATAGTTGTTGTTGTTGCTTCTCTACACGGGCTTAGACATAAACACGAGCCGAATTACGAAGTTGTATGCACTTTCGATAGCTACACATTGAAATACGTTAAATCGATCCGAGATAAACGGATAGTTCCTTGGTTCATTGGTCTAAGCGGTTTCCCCTATTTTGCCTTCTGTCCGCCAATGCCGGGGCCCCGGGTTCGAATCCCACCAGAGACCAATATTTTTTTTTATTGAAATACATTTTTTTTAAACAGAATTTCTTAACCTAAACTAATTCTTTACCATTTATATAAGCGTTTGACACATATTTACAAATTACTATTTTTAATGCACCATCTGGTTGCGAGTCACTTTAAAATGCTTAATACAACCGGGGATCACCGGGAGTCACCGCGACAGATAACCACAATGGGCTTAATCCGGGTAATGGCTGCGCAACGCCTGGGAATACCGTAGCAACGCCGGAGCAACCCGCTACAGGTCGGGGACTCTTCCTTGATGAACCGGGGCGTTTGCTAGCAAAGAAATCAATAAAACTTTTAAAAATTGCCCTTTTCTACATTTAATGCATAGCGTTTCCGTTTCTCTCTCCGTTTAAATAGGAAAGAAAAACGTTTCTCCATTGTTTCTTTCTGAATAAAAAAAGCTGCTAAATATTTTATGCCCACTGCAAACAGTAAGAAGCCAGATCAAACAGCAGAAAATTATTTGCTACTCAAATTACAAAATTTTCCAACAGTCTAAAACATTATATTGTTCTTCTTTTAATGAATTACGGTTGCTTTTAATTTCTTTTACGTTGAGAGACAAAAGATAATTGATCTTCCCCGATTTATAAATGTCCTTTCCTGCGAACACCGGGTAACGTCAGCGTGTCACCGGTGAACAACCATGGTACGACGGGATAATACCGGAGGTCACCTGGATTCCACCGGCGACGACCGCCGGGGGAATCACCGTATCGTCGGGATTTACCGGGATTAGGTTGTCACTGAAGAGTAATTACACCGTGTCAACCTGGGAACTTACCTTGATAGGCTGGGGAGATCAGGCTTTTTAACCGCCGTCCACCGGGGAAACGTCGGGAAAATGATTTCAGTATACAATTTATGTTTTCAAAACAATGTCCCGGTTCATCACGACAACCATGGCAACCAGTGACCATAGTAACTCAAAAAACTATTTGTTTTACAGTTAAATTGAATTTTTAAATATAACTTTTGAACAAAATGTAAAGATGACAAGATGTAATAATATTTATCACTAGATATACATTTTAATACATCATTGTGTACCTTTTGACAGAGGACCCCAACTGATAGTAATGCATAGTAGCATGAACTTCTTTACAATGTTCGACTACAACTGGTTTAAACTTTTATTAGTTGAACACAACGTAACTGTAGCGGGATATACTTGTGTGTACCGGTATCTGGTGGATAATCAATAAGTCCTTAACCGGGTGGCTCGGTAGCTCAAATGGTTAGAGTGCGGGCACGGTAAGCCAGAGATCCCGGGTTCGAGTCCCGGTCGGGCCACGATTTTTTTCACTCAATACTGTGATAGTTTGGTGACGTGACCGCCCGTTGCATTGCATACCATGATACCTTGAGTGAGATTCGGGGCGAATTTCAGGAAAAGGGGGGAGTAATGTAGCGGGGGTGACTTGGCGTGTATTGTTCGACAATATTGACCTGACGTTGAACTTTATGCATGAATAAATTAAAAAGTGGTGACACAGTATAAATCAATAATCGACAGGGTGCCGTACACTGTCGGGAATGTTCGATAAATTACGTAAATCGTGTTACATGTTTTACCTTATTTGGAGTAAACGCCCACTGAGTTAAGCGATAAAATACGATTTTCGATTATGCTAGTATATTCGTATCTACTAAAAAGCATCCTGTTGGGTTTAGATTTGGTTTAAAACCACGACAGATCCTCGATACCCTCACCTGCGATTTACACCGGTTGACTACATATACCTAATAGGCAACCACTTGACGTATCGCATATGCCATAGGTGGAGCGTTAGAGTGAGTGATTTGTAATGGGGAGGTCCCTGGTTCGAATCCCGTATGAGGTAAATATTTTTTTTGTTTTCATATTTTTTTTGTTTTCATATTTTGTAAGTTTTAAATTTTTATTTTATACATAAAATGCACAGGTGACACGTTCTTCTCATTGTCATGTGTCATTCTATGCCACATCATGCGTTTTCTCACACACATTCTAACCAGCAACATGTCAAATTATAGGAAGTCTAACTTTATTTTATCATCTAAGGTTAAAGAAATAATCTTTAACGTTTCTGAAACGTTTGTAAAGGACCAGACTACAGGATCTAGATCATTTTTAGACCGAACGGCGGAGGTCACAGGTGTGAGCCGCAGCACAGTTTACCACGTGAGAAAGGAGAAGAAGGAATCAGGAAAGTTTTCATCACAGCATACACATATACATATATAGACGTGCACGCGCATAGACTACGTTGTAGATGAACACATTGACGCTCAGAGACGAATCGTCTGACAGCAGTGACGACAAAGATTGATTTGAACTGATTATGTGTAGATATGATATTATATTTTATAATAACGAAATAGAAAAGAAAAGATAAAAAAAGAAAAGAAAAAGAAGAAAAGAAAATAAGAAAGAAAAATGAGAAAGAAAGCGAGAAAAAAGAAAAATAGAAACAAAACAAATAGAAAAGCAGCATATGTGGGAGGGGGGGGGGGAAGAAAAAAGGATGATGAACGGGTCTCGAACCACTACCACTGGCCTTTTACGAAAAGATAATGTATAGTCGCCTTCCTTACCACTTGAGCTAATAACTTATCGATACGTTTGATAACCGGCCAATGCTATTTGTCTTTGTTTACCGGTTTCGGTACCCTGTGCGTTCTCGTATAAATTTAACGAAGTGTCCCGAAGATATATTTAGAAATGAAGAGAAGTGTGAAATTATGCTAATAGAGGTCACCAACGTCAGGTCAATATTGTCGAACAATACAGGTATCTGGTGGCTAATCAATAAGTCCTAAACCGGGTGGCTCGGTAGCTCAGTGGTTAGAGTGCTGACACGGTAAGCCAGAGATCCTGGATTCGAGTCTCGGTCGGGCCACGATCTGTTCACTCCGTCCTGTTACAGTAACCAACAAGCTTCCTTGCTAATCAATCTAGTCTATTTGTTAAGCTTTATATCTGCTTCCAATTAATTTATAGCAAGAGTTTTCCACTTTATTCGATCTTTCACGGTGCACGTTTAAGCTTTGTGCAATATACACGACGCCAGCACTGTTACAGTGACAAGTTAAATATATGTGAAAGAACTAGCATGGCAAATAATAAATACGAAAGACTCAAGCAGGAAACGCAACACAAACAATACACCCACCTCTCAAACAGAACACACGCACAGTCATACCATAACAAACACACACACACACGCGCGCGCGCAAAATAATTCCTTCATCTATACACTAAATAGAAAACACGCAATACCAACATAAAGCAAAGTGAATATAGGAGCCCGCCTTGGTACGGTCAGTAGCAATCAATAATAAATTATAAATTAACTTTTAACAACCACTTTGGGGTTAAACCTGGGTTAAGGGGCGCCCAACCTCACTCTTATCTCCTACATTCACCTATAAAGACGAACAGTTTACATGAAATATAAACCCTGTTCCACAACCTTACAATAAAAAAGACCGCCAACACAGTAAGTAAATACATGTAAAACATCTAACAAAAAGTCTATGACAAGATTATTAGTAACACGGAAAATAATTAAACATTCAAGCCCGTGTTAAAAATAACCCACTGTGGCAACGGTCAAATTGTACTCAAGCGACTAGTCTGTAGTCACGAGTAACTGTAAGACATGGATGGGTTCAGGGTACGACAGAGCGGGAGATACAAAACAAAGCACGTAACCGACATAACTCTCCCGGTTAAGGACGGCTTTAGAGATACATCGTCATGTAGCGCTAAGCCCTGTCTGTCGTCGGACACCCAAAGATCGATAACCAAACATGAAGTGCGCAGCAATATAGTTGGATCATAATCTTTTTTTAGGAAGTTTTAATACGTTTCACAGACAGATTTTGAAAATGCATATGTCCAAGACTCTTACGAAGTCTGTAAATCACATCACCATAAAACTCCGGATGTGAAATACCTTGCCACAGAAAATACTTTAAGTTACATTTATAATTGTTAATGAGAGGAAGATTTCTATAAAAGAATTTAGATAATGTTTTACGAAGTGTATGGAATCTGTACCCCTGTAGAAGCTTTTCAGTAATAGTTTTATTACGAATGTGGAAGTCCCCAACAGAGGTACAGGCCCTAGCAAAACGAAAAAGTTGAGAAATATAAACCCCGTAAAATGTAGAACGGGGAACATCGCCATCTAGATGTAGATACTTTACAATACTAAAATCAAAATCATCTCGTTTATCGTAAATCTTACAAGAAACAATTCCGTTATTTATTAAAAGATCAAAACGTATCAAAAATGGGTTGTCTATATTAAATATGTCATCTAGCGCGATGTATTGTTAAAGGCTTAAATCATATCTGCCTGTGTATCAGGTTTTAGACTAAGCCTAAAGTCCCTCTCATAACAGTACAAAAATAGGTCTGCGACAAGGGGCGCGCAGTTTGTACCAATAGGGATACCAATCACTTGGCGGTACATGGTACTCAAACACATATTATGAACTTAACAAACACACAACTTAAAATAATTAAGGTATAAGAGTCGTAACTATTAATTGCTTAACACCATGTATTGAGTATACCATTCACAAAAAAACCTGGTTTACATGTATGATGAGATTCATGGATGTGTTCTAGACGCATTCGCAGGTGTCACCACAGGCTGTGTCAGCAACATTACCCTCTTCTATTTTGTATATTTGAAATGAAATATGATTTGAGGTTTTCTACGATCACCAGCAATTGCATAAAGCGTAATGCATAGATGAAATAGCAATAAATTGTGTTAAGTATTAGGTATAGATGAGGCAACACAACGGTTGTCACTGAAAGCAAACACAGATGACAAATGTGTCATGTTCATCGTTGTCACTACAGGAGAATATTAGGCTTGAATTAACGTTACATTTTGACCGACCAGCCCTCACTGACCAACGTTCAAAAAGGTCAAGGTCAATGTCTCCAAATTTATCCCACAAGAATGCAGTGCACCTAATTATTTCTTGAAACTGTTTGCAAATATTACGTTCTGTAGGGCGTTCAAGTACCGTATCAGCCAACAGTAACGTTAACCGATGCAAACAACCCATATAGTACGACATCTAACGTTCGCCAATACTCTTCAATAATAACTCATTGCGCCCTAATGTTTATTAACTTTTCAAGGGTACGAACGATTTATGTGCGATCTAAATAACACAAGCAAAAGTGCACTAATCAACTAAAATGCATCAATGTTACCGCATATAAAAATAAGATTTAGCTGCTCAGATGTAAGCTGCTTTGCTTGATACATTAAGTATCGGAAGATGTTGGTTTATTGATGAGAAATTAAGTCGGGACTGTTCGCTGGTTTTATTAAATTCATTTGGTAGCCATTTTGTTTTCCTTGTTTTGCGATGGCGAACTACCTCTGAGGCCGTTCGTGTCGTTCGCAATCGGTAACAGCCTAATGGTCGTTAAAGGTAAATTGTTACCGTTTTCTGTTGCAATCGATGCAATCGATACGGTACTTAAACGCGCTACTGGTAGAATTGTTTTTGATTCATACCGTGTGCACTTTCTTAGACTCACGTTTTGCATCCCTGTTTATAATATCGAAGGGAAATAACTCGATAGCAAGATGATTTAAGATATATCTTGATAACTGTAATTGAGATACAGTATTGCCGCTGATTTCTAGTATTCCATAAATACCAGTTATTTTGTTGTAAACAACAAGGAATGCATGTTAAAATGGCTTGGTATCCGTTATTGGCTGGACCCAAGATGTGTTTTGAAAAAAGATTCCGTGCAAATTGACCTATATGGTACATATTACACATAAATGTAAAAACAATCATAGAAAAGAAATCTACAAAGCTTCATTGGGCTGTTAACTTTTAAGTGGCGAAAATTAAGTCGTTGGTGTCCAATGGGCACCACATGTACGGGTGAGGGATAAGGCATACTGCTTGGAAAGTAAAGTATATTGCTACATTCAAAATATAGCTTTGGAACACGTTTTTGATTCCCAATTGATAAATCAGAAAATAGGTCCTAACTGGGTCAGTATTACCTTGCGTTAAAAGTAAGCAATAATGTTGATAAAGTAGCCAGAAACAAAAAGCCGCACATTAAACGAATCATTATTTAGCAGTTTGAAAAGGCGGTCTATCACATTGTCTATGAAAAATTCTATGTTAAACAGATGACTAAACTTTATCTGTTCTGTTGATATTCTGTATACTCTCTTGGTTCTTTTTATTTCGTTTCTTTCCCTACACATGAGAAGAGTACCACTCTAGTCAGTGTGTCAGACGCAATGGAAACCTTAAATACAACTACGTTATAATCATAGAGATATTAATGCATTATACACGTACATTTGCATGGCACATTGATTAAAACATAGCAAAATAGTAAGCATGATAAATCAGCAAGGCCATATCAAACATCATAATACGATAAGAAAAGAACAAAAAATAGTTACGGTATTCTTATTTTCATTGTAGTCTTTATGATACAGAATTGTGTTACATAAATGTATAATACAAAATTAGAAATATCACGTAAATTAAAGAAGATTAATATATTTTTAAAATGTAACGAATTGGGACCAAAAGAGAAAAGCTCACAAAGCTATAAGGATGTACATTTACAAGAGAAACAGTCGTGTTAATGTAGGTTAGATGTTAAAACGATTAAGAAGCTTTGAGATGTTCTATGGGTCTGCACAATGGGCAGAGAAATACATGTTTAAGAAATACTATAGTCAATATTTTGGTCCTCTTCCATTTTTACAGCATCTTATACCGGGAATAAGTTGAATAAGCATTTCGAATGTTAGTTTTCTGTAAGGCTAGTATTATAGTTGCACGATTTTGATTTGTATTACTTCTTGTATTGCTCAAAGCAGGCGATATTGAGTCTAATCCATCGGGCCCTCCGTCAGCCAATGTCACACAGTCCAGCAGACTTTCGATTTTGTATTGTAATATCAGAAGCGTTAGTTAAAACTAAAACAGTTTTGTCAGTTAAATAGTTATGGAATAACATTAAAGACATGTCCTCAGTCCTTTGACGGACCCCATTGTTCTGGATAGGCGTGAACGTTACAGTAAAGCAGGAGCAAAGTGTGCATAGCCAATTTTCCGTATTTCAAGTTGTCGAGAGAGATCAAGACATGAAATACTCACGAGTAAGGTTTTTCAATGGGTTTTACTAACCAACCTATCAAATAAAAAGTGCGGGCTCACACGAGACGCTTCAATGATTCACAGTAATGCAGGTATGCATGAACGTCATGATTTTTGCAAGGGAATTGCCTGTATAGGTTATCAACGCACGTAGGTCAGAAACTGTTTTTAAAGTTAAAAATGAGTTATATTTAACTGGAACATTTTCTAGTTCAAAGGCATCAAACTTGGAATTATTCGTAAATTTCAATCGAAATATTGGAAAAACTCTTGAAATGACTAATGCTATTATTATTGTCGTTGACTTTGATGCAAGTTTATCAAAACCTTATATACGTAGTATTAGAAATCTGTTTTATTAAGAAACCCATTAGAAAAAATACCAATTAAGAACCTACTAGATTAAACTCTTTGCTTGACCCATTCATTTTTTCAGCTTGTATGAAATACGCTGACGGCATTAACACATAAATCAATATCATTACACATGCCTTTGGATGTAAAGAGTAGACTTTAAAATAACCTAGAACATTTATTTATCGCAGGCTTTGAGGTCAAGTGAATCCTAAGCGCGAAATAAGTAGATCTATACAGGACAAAATTGTTCCAATTCACCCCGTTAACTAGCTTAATGTTTATGTTATTTTATGTATTAATAAACACTTTCATGTAGATCTAATATTGATTAATTACACAAAAAATCTATGAAATGAATATACATGAAGGAGTGAAGACGTTGGATATTGAACACATAGAACGCATTTTTATGACGTCACAAGTAATGACGTCGTGGAGTACCTCATTTGCATAGTTATTCAACTAGTTATATATGATAAATAAACAACGAGTGTTATTCAACACTCGCGCAGTCTGGTATGTTATAAATGGGCTTAACAGTAAGTCAGATTCCAACAACTACTAAGAAACGAAACTGGTCTATCATTTGAAGGAATATTTGTTCTCCCTTTTTGAAATGAATACAAAATGCATCCATATATAGTTTAATATGTTCAATTTGTAACTTTAGTTGTAAACTCTTCTTTTTGTTAGTCTTCCACGTGTTCATTTTACGCCATTTATTATATTAAACATGTAATTTTCCTCCTTTATGTGTTTAGTATTAATTTAATTATAGTGAAGGACCGATCTCAATGAGCAGAAACTTGTAGCCCTATATCATCCCAATGATGAATATGAAATATATGTACATGTTTAACTTAATCATGTACAATTATTTAGTTTGCTAATTTCCATATGTATTTATGGAGTAATGAATTACTAGGCTGTCGAAATGATGCTTTTATGATGACTTAACTAACATCTTGTTCTCGTTGCAGATATTTGAGGGGAACAGCGTCACAAATGAGCTTGTTATTCGCTACCTGCCAGACCGCGTCATTGCAAGGTGTGTCCGGATCAACCCAGTAACATACTTTAGGTACAAATCTCTACGGTTTGATGTTCTCGGGTGCTGATTTACTCACCAAGAGACGCCTGACATGTATCATGTGTGAGCCACTATTCAGAAACTTAAAACAATATAATGGCTACATTATTGTTCACTGCGTCTGTGTTTAATATGCGTTCATATGGAAATTAATAGCACCTTTCCCACAGTGAGTAGATAAGAGCTTGATACCGTAGTTTCAGTTGTTTCGTGTTTCTAATTGTCATGACAACTTAGCGTTATAGCTGCTGCATACACTCAGTGCAAAAAGAAACGCACACTTTTATTACAATATTATCTGTTTGTAGAAGGAACGTATTTGTGAAATAATCTTTTCAGTACAGTCAATAGTTCCGTCTTGGGCTATCAATGTTGAAAATGGGAGGTTTATCATTGAATTGGTATCATCACAACCTGTACAAATCGGTGCGGTGTTTTCAACAGGCACTAGTTAACTCTTTCGCTGCCAAATTAATCGTGAGAGTGTTATCCCACCACCGTTTCATTGTCGTCTGCTTCAATTTTGTTGATTGCAAGATCGTTTCAAAGTAAGATTCAAAGTAGTATGACTTAAAGTATATCTATACGAGTGTCAAACAGTTTGGATCCTGATCAGACGCCGCGTTACGCGGCGTCTGAATAGGATCCAAACTGTTTGAAAACGCGCCTTTTGACGTCATTAAGAGTGAAAGGGTTAAAATACAGCACAGTAATTTTACGTATATGTTTTTTCTAAACTTGTGGCAGAATTAAATTGATCTTGAGATATGGTCTTAGTATCTTAAAAAAGTATCTTAATCTGCGCCTGAGCACAATGTGCGTTTCTTTTTGTACTGAGTGTATATCGTCGTATTAGTCTTAAAACGTAGGTTTTAAAACATATGTAGGTTGTTTTGAGGTAATCAACTTCAAAAAACTTAACCCACTAAGCGGCACGTTTTTATTGATTTTGAAAACTCTATATTTAGTATTGGACATAGATTATTGTAAGACTAAAATAGGTAAAAAGGAAGATATACTATTGAAATATTGGCGAAAACTTCGTGTAGATATCTTAATGTTGCAGGAGTTATTTGAGTGTGTACAGGTAACTGGAGGTTAATCAATAAGACCTAAACCGAGTGGTTCAGTAGCCCGCGTGGCTGGAGTGTTGGCACGATAAGCCAGAGACCCTGGGTTCGAGTCCCGATCGGGCCATGATTTTTTCACTCAGTCCTGTTACAGTTTGGTGCCGTGACCGCCCGTTGCATTGCATACCATGATTCCATGAGTGAGATTAAGGGCGAATTTAAAGAAAAATAGGGAACAAATGTAGCGGGAGTGACTTGGGTGTGCATAGGTAACTGATGGATACTTAATAATTCCTAAACCGAGTGGCTCGGTGGCTCATTGATTAGAGTGCTGGTACGGTAAGACAGAGACCATGGGTTAGAGTCCCGGTCGAGCGACGTTTTTTTTACTCTGTCCTCTTACATTAAAACATAATTATGGTTTGCACCAGGAGATAGCCATTGACAAAAGCTTTCCCATGGGATCGAAATTGAGTTCCTGCTTTCCAGCAATTTACTTGGAAATGATAGTGAATTTTATTTGATAATTTCACTACTTCACACAGGGGGATTGTCGCAGCGCATGCTTATATTCTAAATTTTCTAGAAAGGGCCCCAATAATCGTAGTTAATATTGTGTAATGCTGGGTTCCCACTGCCGATCAGATTAATTAGGTGTACCATTCGCCCCAATTAGCCGACACAATTATTGACAATGGCTCGTACTCCACCTCTTCCCGGCACTTACATGATAGAAAACGATAGCATGCGATCGTACAGGACCACCATACGGCCATTCACGAATCGTCTACAACTTCAGCTCGATCAACATGCCGATCTCTACTCGACCGTTCCGATCTATTTACGATAGCCAGCGATCCAGCTGAACAGGGTCATTTCCATTATGGTGCTTGAAGAGGAAAAAATGAAAAAAAAAGATCGGTTAGCATAAAAAAAACACAAAGAGTCGTAAACGGCAGAGGCGTATGGATATCTGGGTGCGTCAGTCGCTGACACAAAAAGCTATATGAGCAGGTGTTTCAGGAAACGATTCAAATCACTACATAAACTTCTTCGGAGTGCACGTTGACAAGTTTACGAAGCTTGTTGACCGCAATTCACCTGGAATTGAGCAGCAATACACAAACTTCAAGAATTTACATTATCGCTTCAACCTTATGATATAGTAAACCAGAAACACAAAAGACCGTGCATTCCTAAATCGCTAAATAGTGTACAACCTGCTGACCATTATATATTTTTTTACCCAAGTGGTACAATCAGTCAATCATAGCAGAGAAACAGCAGCTCATACCAATCTCTTTAAAGTCCCATTGTGTTTTCAGACCTTTTCTGAATGTCTCAAATACAATAACGGTTAATAATAATGTTTGAACATTTTTATGGGCCAAACTGATCTATGGAATGATGAAGACGGACCTAAATCACCAAAAAGGGCGATTTAAAATCATAACAAACCGAAAATAGAACGCCTGACATAAACCTTACAACACGGCTTAGTATCACGTGATACAGCCGGAGTCAACTGCACCGTGTGCAACCGTAATTATCTTCGCCCGTCCATACATCAGTCAGTTAGACTATCACACTTTTTGTCCGCTCTCTAACTCGAATATTTTTTATGCAATCTTCCAGAAACTTGCTGAAAATGTTCATTGATATAAAATCAAGGTTTGGTTTGATTACTACTAAAATCGCATAAGGTGTATTTGAGTTATTGCCTGTTAATTAATAGAAAATGACTGTTTCAGTCATTTTTGCACTCTAAAACGAACAGTTTTTATCGGAAATTCACCAAACATGCTGAAAATATTTATTCATATAAAATTCACTTCTAGTTTAATAATTACTAAAATCGCATGTGGCATATCTGAGATTTTGCCCTTTATGTATTAGAAAAGACTGTTTTCAGCAAAGTTTGCTCTTCAACACAAATACGTTTCTTTGAATCTTCACTAAACTTGCTGAAAGTTTTCATTTTTATAAAATCAAGGTTAGGTTTGAATCCTACTAAAATCGCATGAGGCATGTTGGAGAAATGGCCCTTTAATTATTAAAAAAATGGCTGTTTCAGCCTTTTTTGCTCTCTAACACAAAGAGTTTTCATCGGATCTTCACCAAACTTGCTGAAATTATTTATTTATATAAAATCTAGGTCCAGTGTGATTATTACTAAAGTTCCATAAGGATTATCTTAGTTATTGCCATTTATGTATTAAAAAGGACTGTTTCACCATTGTTTGCTCTCTAACACAAATACTTTTTTTTCCTTGACCTAGATTTAATACCAATACACGTTGTCAGCAAGTTTGGTGAAGATCCAATAAAAAGTGTTTGTGTTAGAGAGCGGACAAGGCTGAAACAGTCATTTTCAGCAAGCTCAAGGTATAGATTCTTCGTAATGTTTTTAATCGCTTACCCATCGTCATTATATATTTACACGTTGTCACTGGATTTCATAGTGTTTAACCCTGTGCCTACTGGTCGTAACTTTACGGGAGTTTACAAACTGTTTAAATCTAGAAAGACGCCGCGTAACACCGCGTCTCATCTGGATCCAAACTGTTTGACACTCGTCTTAAGGTTTGTTTAATTAAAACAATGCATAAATCTAAACTGAACAAATTTTGCAGACGATAATGTCAAAGCAGACGTCTGTGCAGCAGAATAAGGGTTAACAGGGTCATTTTCAGTGTTCCAGCTAAACATGTAACCGGGAGTAATATGAACTAATCTAACATTTTCTCACTCATTTCAGCACCGAATGCTATGGTGTTACTACTGATTAAACCGTCTCTTCGAGACACTTTTAATGAGTATGACACCATTGGGTTTTAAAGCAGAAATAAAGATTTTAGTTTTCGAAATACTTCCGTTATCTGGAGTCCTGTATTTACAGAGTTGTCCTTCTTTCCATTCACATGGTTAAACTCCTTTCTGGATGTAATATCCATCAATTAAAAAAATAAATAAAACGCGAATTTCTTAGATAAAGCCGCTTTTCGTGGAAGAATCACGTACTATGTAGTTCAAATGGGATCCCAAACAACCGTTTTAGGCAGGTTTCTCCAAAACACAATGCCGCTTTAAATAAAGAAAACAAAAACCAATCACACATACTGAGACTATGTTTAGTTCGAGCGACCTAGCTATGCAATTAACCGGAACTCCGTTATCTGGAGCCCTGTATTTACAGAGTTGTCCTTCTTTCCATTCACATGGTTAAACTCCTTTCTGGATGTAATATCCATAAATTAAAAAAATAACTAAAACGCGAATTTCTTAGATAAAGCCGCTTTTCGTGGAAGAATCACGTACTATGTAGTTCAAATGGGATCCCAAACAACCGTTTTAGGCAGGTTTCTCCAAAACACAATGCCGCTTTAAATAAAGAAAACAAAAACCAATCACACATACTGAGACTATGTTTAGTTCGAGCGACCTAGCTATGCAATTAACCGGAACTATTTCAACATTTTTTTAGAAGACGTATACATGTTTCACCACTACAAATATCAAAATTAAGGTCATATCAATTTCCCTGACAGTTTTAATAACTTGACAGTTGTATTCGATCACTGGCAACTGATCCGCGGGAATTGGTATTTACTTAACCTTGTTGCTACCGGAAGTGGTCATATTTGTTTTAGGGAGGACACTATTGGAAGCTTTCACTTAATAACTCTACGTAAAACTGTGATAACCGATGAAGATTGTTCGGAGGACAGTTATAGAGCGGGAGTTTGTTATACGAATGATTAACTAATCTCTCAGTAATTTTTTAAACGTAATATATTTATTAGGACAGTAATACTTTGCACATTGCATTTTGAGATTTCAAGACGATGAATAATTATAATATAATTTCTCTGCTAGCAACACCTTCAGGTAGATTTTTCACACAATCGAGAATGTTTTGGATCGTTTAAGGACTATGGCGGCAGTTTTGATTCATACGGTCAAAGGGAGACAACTCATGCAAATATGTGCTTGTAATGTTACCCTTTGACTACCACTCTATTATAAATGATTATATTTGTATTTGTTTTTTTTGCTATCTCAAATGTTTCAAAGAACTTCACAGACCTCACCATATGTTTGAAATCCCAATTTGACTAGAAAATATACTTATCTTTCGCACATCGTTGCCTGATCCCAAGAATAACGGCATGAAAGAAATATCGTTTTACATGCTCAAACAGATACTTAGTTGTCAGTGGAAATGTATCGTATCATCATTGCTGCCGAGCAAGCAAGTCAAACAATTGTTTCTTCATCAACTCTGTCCGAATGATGTTTAGATTATAAATACCAGTTGACAGTGCGATGCAGGCTATTGAAAATATCTCGATATGTATTTGGCGTAAAAAGCTAATCTAGCGAGCGAATTGGCACGAGTCTGATGGGTTATTTCCGCCAAATTGATTGCATGCACAATCCACGCGAAAAACAGAAAACAGAACTGCAACAAGGATAGCTACAGGTTAGGACTGGACGGTAGGAAAGAACACTTGCATATATTCTCCCCTGACTTTTCTGTATATTGTCCGATTTTTCTGACGTGTCATAGTTATTTTTAGAACAGTATAGTTCATAATGGTAAATAGATATCAGGGTAACATCGGATCTGTGTAGTCGTACACTTTCCAACTTGAGATAAGCATTATCCTGGGGCAGCACGAGACAGCTGCACTAATTGTACTGATATGTTATGCATTCTCAATAAACGTGTTTATGCTAAAAACTATTGTGTCCATTGCAAACAGGTTGGAGCCAGATCAGACGCCAAAAAACCCGGCGTCTGATCAGGCTCCATCCTGTTTGTCATCCAGATTAAAAAGATAAAATTGATTTTCTATAGTTTAGTGTATTGTGTTTGCGTTTATTCGGGAAATAATAATGTCTTCTCTACTGTACATTACACACAATAAATACAGCTTTCCGTATCCCTGGCTGACCGTACGGAAATCAACGAGTACGGTGAACATCCCTTTTAAATTTTTAGAATATTCCAATCTCACAAATAACTCTGACATGTCAGAAGAAAACACTAATACCATGACCGAATCCATACAATATTTACAGCCACACCGGCTATCTGATATGAACTGCACAATGTATATAAAATTATTTCACCTCAGGTGACCACATATAATAATGTGTATCGCCAGTGGACAACCCGATTTACAGTTGTATATGTAAAACCCCATTAACCACTTCTCACTGTACATGTGAACTTTGTAACAACTAAAATATTTGACACAGTTGTATGATACTGTTTGTGCTAGGTTACAACTTTATCTTCATGCAATAAACATGCTGCTGGTAAAAGTTTATTTTTAGTTAACACAACTGCATGTACACCTTCAACTACTGTTTCAAAGAACTGGTTGAGCGCCCCTAAACCCAGGTTTACCCCCCCCCCAGTGGTTGTTAAATAATTAGTTTACAATTAATTATTGATTGCTACTGACCGTACCAAGGCGGGCTCATATATTCACTTTGCTTTATGTTTGTCTTGCGTGTTGTTTTCTATTTAGTGTGTAGATGTAGGAATGGTATTGCATGTGTGTGCGTGTGTGTGTGTGTGTTTGTTATGGTATGACTGTGTGTGTGTTCTGCTTGAGAGGTGGATGTATTGATTGTGTTGCGTTTCCTGCTTGAGTCTTTTGTATTTATTTGACAAACCTTGCCGTAATTTTTGCATCTGCATTTGGAAGGGAAAGAGATATGTTCTTATTATACACGTAAAAACTGTATAAGGTCTACATCGTCTATTTCTTGTCAGTCTTTTGACTTGTCAGCATCTTTAAATTTCAACTGTTTATTAAGCGAGACTTTTCATACAAGCTACAGAAACGATTTGCTGAGACAGAAACAAATCAAGACTGGTAAACGTTAGTTCTTATTTATTCAATTTATTAATTACAGCGCTCCCTCTCTACAACGACACCCAGTGGGAGACAACAATTATGTGCGTTGTTCGGAGGGAGTCGTTATAGAGAGGAAAATTGGTTTACATATTCAAACAGCTTGAATCCAGATCAGACGCCGCGTAACGCGGCGTCTGATCTGGATTCAAGCTGTTTGTCACTCGTTTTTATTTTTCTTCTATCAAAATGTCCACTTATATGTAACTTTGAGAAAAAACAGCAGACGACAATTTTAAGCAGACGATAGTGCAGTAGTAAAAGCGTTAGACAAGTATGCTGTTAAGGGAACTGTGGAAAAGGTTGTTGTAAGGAGGGAGTCGTTGTTGAGAGAGCCGTTGTAGAGAGGGAACACTGTATTTGGTTTTGACACACGATGGTTTCGTTTGATGTTAGTTTTTAATGGTTTATTTTTAAAAGAAGGTTACATGTTTTAGAAAGATATAACGTTGCTTTGGAATAAATACAATAATCATGACTCAAATTTAACAAATATTTAAGTGACTCTTACAATAAACATATTGCGTTCAACTCGTTGATCTTATATATTCCCAGCTTTGTACCCCGCCAGCTTCATGACAATTTGTGTACGTATGTGACCGATTAGCGCTTTCCTCATTTAAGATATCTTTAAACCTTTAAAACTGCAAAATTTGTGGGGTGTTTTGCTGATTCTTATAGCTGACATTCTGTCCTGCAAATTAACACACTCTTCAACACAAAACGACACGCATTACACGGCTATTTGATCAATAAATCACACCTCATTTATCACCCCGTGGTCTAGCCGGTCAAGAAACGAGACCAGATTGAGGCGTTCTCCAACTACTCTTGCGTGGTTTATGGGTTTCCCAATGTTAAAATCAATAATGATATGTAATTGTTATTTTTATTAGGGTTGGAACTTAGGGAAATTGCTTATGAAATTTGTGCTTTCTTATACGTTGAAATAAAAATGACAAAAGTGGAGCACCAGGGGTATTCGCACTGTGCCAGATATTCTAAATGACACGCTTATAAGTTAATTGACGTCACCCGCACCACTTATTTACAAATAGGCTGAATTTTTTAACAGCGATAGCTTTCGCAGTTGGAGCTAGTTTTCCATGCGGTTTAAAGCCGATGAATGAATGTAACCCTTTGAGGGAACCGTGTCTCAGCATGTAATAAATTGCTCCAACTGTTCACAGCAAGGCGTTACGTAATAGATGTCGACTTTAAACGGTAGAATAAACTCTGATGTTACATAATAATATTTCTATATATATTCTAAAACTCTGAGACACGTATCCCTAGATATGCTGATAAAGTTTATTTTGGGCAATTATTAAAGCGTTACAAATTAAGACGGCTTTGAAATTGCTGTTTGAATGTTTTTACTTGGTCTTATTAAATCGTAAACAATTTAAATATATTTTTAAAAAATTATATACATGTATATGGGGTGTGTTTCACTTTAACCACTCAGCTATAAATTAGGGGAATAAATTATAAATCATGAAAATACATTAGAAAACTCGGCTTGCAGTATCAAAACCCACACGCTACATTAATCAATTTCCCGTCTTATCATTACATGACCGAAACAAAGAAACAGTTTTTATCCAGATCAGAAACACAGCACCCCGGTTTCTTGTCAAGAAAAAAACTGTTTGCTACACACATAAATTGAGATTTTTCAGTCAAAACAGACAATTATTTATATTTGGATTGCATGAAAACGACTCATTTGAAGTTGACGGTATTTGAGATTGATGAGAAGTAGAGAAATTCAATTCTTTCACGTTTAAACGAAAACTAAACGCTAACAAAATAAAATGTTTTATGTAAAAATGGACAATGTTTTATGTACATGATACTTTATTTATTTCTATCTGAGAGGCAAACAGTTTGGAACTTGGTCAGACGCCGGAGTCTGGGCACGGGTGCATGACACGTAGTTAGAGCCTAGCTGTATGCTAAATCACTAGCTGTTAGATAGATATTGATTTAATTACTAAGATAAACTAATTATGTTGCACGCCACACTGCTAAAGGTTAGTAAAATACTATTTTGTAGCTGATAGTTAAATGTCCATTATTTTAGAAGACAGGTAAAACCTAGTGTTGCATGTGCGAACAATTGACTAGCTACAAGTTAAATTTTACTGTTAAATTTAGAGGTGCTCGGTGCAGCGATTACTCATCTAGTAGCCAGTTAAATCAGTATTTTGGCGTAGCGTTACATGACCGGAATAAAAAACCATTGTGGATCCAGATCAGAATCAGAACTTTGGTCTTTAATCAAGGTCAACACTGTTTAATTATTTATTTTATTTCCTATTTCATTTTCTCTGTTTCATAGTGACATCTTTACATGCAAATGACACTTTTAACCCTCTTCCTGACCTTTAAAGAACTAGCGTCTTGACTTGATACTTTTGCTGTCCAATTAGACCCCATTGTGCATTGTTGTCAATTTCGGCATATCTGACATACTTATGCCGAACTTTTTATGGCTGTGTTTATGCTATATTTTTGTGATAACAACACTATATTGTTATCACTATAACCATGGCAAACAGATGCAGTAGTAAAACAAAAAGTTAGGGTTTCTGGCTATGAAATTGAATTCTAAGAAATAACCTTTGCACAAAAACTACACATTGGAAGACGTAGTCACATTTATCACTGGCTATACATTTTGAAACATTGATGGTGTACCTTTGTTACATAAATGTGTAGAGATTTTGAAGAAATTGGCCAAAATATGGTTTGGGTCCAGTGGACCCAAACTTAGTTACATCGGTTACTGTACAATTTTCCACTACGACTGATTTTAAAACTTTATTAGTTGAACACATGTAACCAAACAGCTTCCAAGCTTATCAATCTAGTCAATGTGTTAAGTATTGTATCTGCTTCCAATTATTTCATATCAATAGGTGTCCCGTTTTTTAAACCTGTCATCGTGCTCGTCTAAGCTCCATGCAATATGCATGAAGCTGGCACTGAGACAGTGACATGTCACATGTATGTGATTGAACTTGTATGTTACAAGGATAGTTCAAAAGGTGTTGATACTGGATCAATAACTTAATCATAATAAGTGCAAAATTCATGTTTGATATATCAGTGTAAAGAACAATTTTTCACCGATATGATGGTATAATGCACGATAAGATTGGATCAGCCCAAACATAAACCTAAATGACCCTCCTCGAGGACACCCGACCTTTTTTGTGTATTGTTGAGTTAAATTTATGAACACAATTTGATACTATAATTATTTTTACGGCTTTATTATTTTGAATAAGTTTCTGAAATTTTCTGTAAAATAAATAAAAAAAAGAGCTAATACTAAACACGTACTGAAATTATAATAAGAAAGTTCGTCTACTGTTATGTATAATAGAAATTATGACGAAGCTTGGACAGAGAAAATACCATGACGTATGACTTTTCAACACTATATACTACCTTACCACATAATGTAATAAAAGCTAAACTTATACAACTAATTGAAAATACTTTTACCAGAGAAAGAAAACTATGTCTGGCGTGTAATACTGATCGTGCATTTTTAGCTCACCTGCACAAAGTGCCAAGGTGAGCTATTTTGATCGTGCTGTGTCCGTCCGTCGTCAACAATTTCTTTAAACGACATCTCCTCCTAAACTACATAATGGAATTTTACCAAACTTGGCAGGAATGATCCTTATATGGTCTTTTTCAAAGTGGTTCAAAAACTTCCGGTCCGTTGCATATCTAGGTCACATGGTCTAAAAATAGATTGTTGCAATCAAAACTTAGAAAATCTTCTTGTCAAAACCACATGGGTCAGCGCTTAGATATTTGACACATGGCATCATATATAGGTCTTCTATAAAGATTGTCCAAATTTTGCCCCTGGGGTAAAAAATGACCCCGCCCCGGGGGTCACAAATTTACAAAGAGTTATATAGTGAAATCTTCAAACCTCTTCTTCTCTGAAATTTATGGCTAGAGCTTTGATATTTGGCATGGTGTAACTTCTAGAGGTATTTTACCACTATTGCTCAAATGATTTCGGTCCGCTGCATATCTAGGTCACAGGAGATAAAATTAGATTTTGTTTTCAATAAAAACTTTAAAAAATCATCTTCTCTGAAACCACAGTACCCTGAGCTTAGATATTTTGCACAAAGCATCATCTTCAGGTCTTCTATAAAGATTGTTCAAATAATGTCCCTGGGGGTAAAAAATTACCCCGCCCCGAGGGTCACAAATTTACATATAGTTATATAGTGAAATCTTCAAACCTGACTTCTTTTCTAAAACTAATATGGCTAGAGCCTTGATGTTTGACATGGTGTAATTTCTAGAGGTACTTTACCAATATTTTTCAAATGGTTTCGGTCCGCTGCATATCTAGGTCACATGAGCTAAAAATAGATTTTTTTTTCAATAAAAACTTAAAAAATCATCTTCTGAAACCACAGTACCCTGAGCTGAGATATTTTTCACAAAGCATCATCTTCAGGTCCTCTATCGCGATTGTTCAAATAATATCCCTGGGATAAAAAATGACCCTGCCCTCGGGGTCACAAATTTACAAAGAGTTATATAGTGAAATCTTCAAACCTCTTCTTCTCTGAAACTAATTTGGCTACAGCTTTGATATTTGGCATAGTGTAACTTCTAGAAGTACTGTACCAATATTGCTCAAATGGTCCCGGACCATTGCATATCTAGGTCACAGGAGATAAAGAATGATTTTTTTTCAATAAAATCTTAAAAATCTCTTTCTCTGAAACCACAGTACCCGGCGCTTATATATTTTGCACAAAGCATCATCTTCAGTTCCTCTATCAAGATTGTTCAACTAATGTCCCTGGTGTCAAATATGACCAAGCCCCGGGGGTCATAAATTTACATAGAGTTATACAGTGAAATCTTCAAACCTGACTTCTTCTCTAAAACTAATATGGCTTTGATATTTTGCATGTTGTAACTTCGAGAGGTATACTGTACCAATATTGTTCAAATGGTTCCGGTCCGTTGCATATCTAGGTCACAGGAGCTAAAAATAGATTAAAAAAAACAACTTAAAAATCCTCTCTTAAAGCTACAGTACCCTAAGCTTAGCTATTTTGCACTCAGCATCATCCAATCAGCAATTGGCACAATCATATTGTCATACTTTCTCAGCTTTCAAAGATATTTTACATTTACATCAACGGTCACAGGTGAGCGATTTAGGGCCGTATACGGCTCTTGTTTACAAAATGACACGGTTAAGCAGTACACTATGTGGACTTGCACCGATGTCTGTAAAGCACTATCATTTCTTCTGGATAATATTTATGTACGTTTTTGGAGTACCATATATCGCCAAGTGATTGGTATCCCTATGGGTAAAAACTGCGCGCCCCTTGTCGCAGGCTTATTTTTGTACTGTTATGAGAAGGGCTTTTTGCTAAGTCTAAAACCTGATACACAGGCATATATGATCGAAGCCTATAACAATACATCGCGCTGTCTAGATGATATTTTTAATATAGACAACCTATATTTTTATATGATGTTTCCTTTTATTTACCCAAAGAACTACGCCTTAATAAAACAAACGAGTCGTCATACACGAGATGATTTTGATTTTAGTATTGTAAACTATCCTCATCTAGATGGCAGTGTGCTTCCGGGTTCGGTCAGCTAGAATATGCAGTCTTGTAAGTAACACTCGAGCAAAAACTTTGCTGACACTATCAAGAATAGGTATTCCGGGTAGTTGCTGCAGTCAAAATGCTCGCTTTTGTTTTACAGCAACCCTAATGAGCTGTCGCACCTCACCCTCTTTCCAGCAGAGACATAGAAGTTCTTCGGGATGCGAGAGCAGACCTTGTTTACACTTCTTGGTTGTTTCGGATGGTAAAGCAAATCTCCCTTGCGTTTTACCAGTTGACAAGACGTGTTTAGCCTTTTTCAAGATATGCCTTGGTAAGACCAGCATCCAGTTCGATCATAGTTTGGAGTGCAGGTATGATATCTAAGGCTTCATGGGAAACTGTGTTATCGAAAGAGTACAGTTCTAAGGAATGTTTGTGTAGCCAGGTAGAGAATATGGTGAAATGGTTGAATGGCTTTTCTGGGTGACTCGGTAGCTGTATGGTTAGACCGTTGGCATGGTAAGCCAGAGGTCCTGGGTTCGAGTCCCAGTTGAGTCACAACATTTTCACCACGTTACATTTGGCGCCCAACGTAATCAACCCCTCGGGTTTTTAAATGAAATATAGGTAAAAATAAGAAACTCGTGGAGTGTTCTTTGAGTTAGAATTCGGGACGAATTCTTGTGTAGGGAGGGTGTGTGTAGCCGGGTAGAGAATATGGTGAAAAGGTTGAATGCCTTATCTGGATGACCCGGTAGCTCAGTGGTTAGAGCGTTGGCATGGTAAGCCAGAGGTCCTGGGTTCGAGTCCCAACATTTTCATCAAGTAACATTTCATCTAACTGTCCACCTTTTTGCAGCGGTCTGTAATGTTCTGACCGTCTGTTGACTTGAGACTTACTGCATTCCTTGTAGCTTGGACTGTTGCTTTCTTTTTACTCGTACGTGCCCCTTATACTCGTATGTCCAGCGGATTATGATTCCCTGAAAGCGTATAGGCCCAGTCAGTAAATATTGGCACACTTCCTGATCGCCTTTTGATTTGCAGGTCTGGTTTTACGCAGACGAATTAGATTCGTCTGTGTTGAACTACTTTTCCATCTTGCCAGAGCGTGTACTTTTGTCCCAAAAAGGTGTTCTAGTGTTTCAAACCAATCTTTAGTTTTTGTACCTCTTTCAAAAAGCATTGATGGCACTGGTGGTGCTAAGCTATGACCATATTTATGTTGAAGAAGTGTCGGCCTACTTTGTGGAATTGCGATGAAGGAAGCAAATACACTAGTTACAACGGGATACATATCCAATGCTTTACTCCTCCTTAGCTAAGCTTGACTCTATATTACAGCATGAAACATTGGAAGCGCATATGTCTTTGCCAAGCATCTGAACATTTTAATGAATTGCATTCCGCTGAAAGTGTTTTCATGTTCACATTCGAACCCACAGTTTAGAGTTTGTGTTACCCGTATGGCATGGACATAAAGAATCAATACAGCAACACCACTGTCCACGGTTGGAATGGCTTTTTTGTATAATGTCTTGCAGAATCTGCAGCGTGGAGCATCATACGTAAATGACCAGATGACAAATTTAAACTGTTTGGCGTCAGAGACCAACTAAGGCGAGAGGGTATAAGAATTTCAAATGATCTGTCCTACATGCAGCGTTGAAAGCTAAAAGAGCTTGGTCGTCAGGGTCTGAATGGCTTTTTTAAAGGCGGTGATCTAATTACGTATCGAAAGCGTGATAATGCTAGTGCTAATAGAAATAGTGAGAGGGTGTTTGTGCCGGCAGCTCGCAGAGGTAATACTAACGGACCTAGAAACACTGAAATGGAAGTAGCTGACGCTGCAGTACCATCGTTTGCTGCTGTAGCAGCAGTAAATGCATAGGGGGTAGGTCAAAGCCCATCACATTTCCTTCATATCCTATCATGGAACATTGAAGGAATTGATTCAAAACTAAGGAATTTTGACTTGTTTGATTTTCTAAAGGTATGATATAATTACTTTCCAGGAAACATGGGATACTAACCTTTGTGAATGCAGTGACTCTGTTTTCGAAAATTATGATACATTTGTTTGTAGTGCTAAAAAGTCGAATCGTGGTGGGAGACATATGGGTGGGGTAGTTGTATATATCAAAACATGTATAGGGAAATTGGTAAAGCGTATCTGTCCTGAATTTGAATTTGGGGTATATTTATTAATAGATAAATCAGTGTTTCATACTAGAAATGATATTTTACTCATTTCAATGTACATCCCACCAGTTAATTCGTCTTTTTATGACACTACAACTGAATCAGGTTTTGAACAGTTAGAAAATTTGCTTATACATAACAACTTACTTGATTATAAATTTTTACTTTGTGGAGACCTAAATGCGAGAACAGGTAATTTGGAAGACTTTATTGTTTGTGAACATGTACCTGAATTG
Organism: Gari tellinella; assembly: GCA_922989275.2. Classification (NCBI taxonomy): domain Eukaryota; kingdom Metazoa; phylum Mollusca; class Bivalvia; order Cardiida; family Psammobiidae; genus Gari; species Gari tellinella. The sequence continues at coordinate 7,307,039 of OV277862.1, read as the reverse complement.
CACGATGTTATTGATATATTAGGTAACGTGAATAATACACAAAGAATAACTTGTGATACAGTTGTAAATAGTTTTGGTAGACAGTTGTTAAGTTTTTGTAAAGTATTTTCATGTAGTATTGCAAATGGACGAGTATCAAAAGCAAATATTGGCTGTAAAGACAATCATTTTACGTGTATTAGTCAAACTGGTCAGAGCACTATAGATTATTTTGTTGCTTCTCAGCCCTTACTGGATGTTGCATATGACTTTGAAGTTCTCAACCGAGTTGAAAGCTCTCATATGCCAATTACACTATTATTCCAAGTAAAAACACCCATTGTCACAGACTTCCAGGTAAACGAGCGGAACGGTTTTAAACTGCACGATGGCACAAAGAGTGACTACATGTTTACACTTGCGAGTGGTGTGTCTAATGGAGATTTCGATAACATTGAACAAATGTTATTAAATCATGAGGATATAAATATTATTGTTGATGCGCTTGAAAAGGCAATTATTAAAACAAGTGAAAATTTTATGTATGCCAAACACACAAGAAAAACTAGGAGAAAAAACTTTAATACTTGGTATGATGCAGACTGTAAATCAGCACATGTAGAAGCAAGAAAAGCACTGCGTAAGTATCGGTCCTACCGAAATATAGATAATTTGAACAATTATGTAGAGAAACGAAATATATATAGGGATATGTGTAAACACAAACATGCAATTTATGACAAACAGGTTTTAGATAAATTAAATAATAATGTAAATAATTCCAAATTGTTCTGGAAGCAGTTGAAAAATCTTACAAACACAAGTACATGTGAGAACAGTATTAGTATTGAAAAATGGTATGAGCATTTTAGTACTCTTTTCAGTCACAATGGTATGCAACAAGACGAAGATGCTGATTTAACTGTTCCCGTTCCGGATAGGGATATTGATGAGATTGAAAAAGTTTCATTTAATGATTTGATTTCACTTAGGGAAATTATGGAAAGTGTAAAGAAAATAAACAATAGTAAAGCAAGTGGTGGTATTCTAATACCTCAGCATATTGTTTATGGTATACATGTTTTATTACCATATATACATTTATTGTTCAACAGAATTTTCTGCAGTGGGGTATTTCCAGACAAATGGGCATGCTGCGTGGTCGTTCCTCTATTTAAAAAGGAAAATATTCACGATACTAATAACTAAAGAGGCATTTCATTAATTGATGTGCAAAGTAAACTTTATATATCTATAATTACACAGCGGCTTACATTTTATGTTGCAGCTTACAAGAAACTTGCTGAATGTCAGGCAGGCTTTCGTGCCGGTTACAGTACAGCTGATACTGCTTTTATATTGTATTCTGTTGTAAGGAAATATTTACAACGTAAACGTAAACCTGTTTATGTTGCCTTTGTAGATTTTAAAAAGGCTTTTGATAGTGTTAACTGTTCAATATTATAGGATGTTTTGAGGAAAAATAATATTAAGGGTCTACTGTTTCAGTCTATACAGTCAATATATAAAATTGTTAAAGGTTTAGTAAGGACCAGGAATGGTACCTCTGACACGTTTGATTGTCCATTAGGTTCACGCCAGGGATACAGTTTAAGTCCTATATTGTTTGCTCTATGTATTAATGAATTTTATGATATGTTATGCGATAACAAAATTCGTGGCATACAGTTATTTCCAGATCTAGTTGAAATATTTCTGCTGATGTTTGCAGATGACATTGCATGTATCAGTGATACAGTCTCTGGTTTACAGAAGCAGTTAAATATGTTACATAGTTTTTGTGACGAGTATAGAATATCAGTTAATACTGACAAACAAAAGTTCTTGTTTTTAAAAATGAGAAGCGTTTGTCAAGAAATGAAAGATGGATTGATGACCATAATGCATTACAAACAGTTAGTGGTTTTGATTATGTCGGTATTCGTTTCACAAACAGACTTTCATTATGTAAAATGGCCGAGAGTATGTCTGTGAAAGGTAAAAAAGTATTACCATATGTTCTAAATTCGTTAACAAATTATGAATGTTTGCCATATAATGTATTCTTTAAAATCTTTGATACTAAGATAGCACCTATTTTATTATATGGTTCAGATATTTGGGGTATTAATAGTTATCCATGTATTGAGAGTGTGCAATATTTAGCTTGCAAACGATTCCTTGGTGTTAAGCAACTCACATGTAATGATGCAGTCATGGGCGACCTAGCTCGATACCCAATGTATATATGTAGCTCGAAAAGGTGTATTAAGTGCTGGATTGCTCTCTTTGACGAATGATCGTTATACTAAATTATGTTACAATATGTTGGTTAATAAAATAGGTTAGGTTACAGAAATTGGGCTACGAGTATTAGAGAAAATTTGTATTAAAATGGATTTGGCTATGTGTGGGAGGCTCAATCTGTTAATGATGCTACATTGTTTCTTAGCCAATATTTCATGAGACTGAAAGATCAATCTATCCAAAATTGGCGATCTAAATGTGAGGTAAATAGAAAATTAACATTGTACATCCATTTTAAGAAGTCTTTTAATATTGAAAATTATGTAACTTGTATAAATATTGCTACGTTCAGGTCACTGTTTGCATCTTTCAGGGGTTCATCTCATTCTTTATCAGTTGAAACTGGGCGTTATTATTCTGTTGATCGTGATTAGAGATTGTGTCCTTATTGTGATTGCTGTATAGAGGATGAGTATCATTTCGTTATGTTATGTCCACTATACAGTCATCTTAGGACGCTTTACATTCATAGTTCCTATACAGTAAATCTTCGATGGAGAAAATTTGCTCTCTTATGTCTTGTGATAAGAAAGAGGTTCAAACGCTTGCAATGTTTATATATTATGCGCTAAAAGAACGGCAGTCGTATATGGGTATATTCGATTGATATCGCATGTTTATGTGATTGACAACATTTATCTGCAAACTTACGTTCTCTATGTTAACTTATTTATATTGGTAAGATCTACTTTCCAAATTAAAAGTATGGCTTTAATAGATCTTAAGGCAGATAACCAGGATAAAAGTTATGCAGAAAGCTTTCTCATCAGCTTTTTGTGTTGCTTTTGACCTGTATGGTCTGCTTGGATAACTGCTCAATCCTGGATAAAAGTTATGCGGAAGGCTTTTTCAGGAGCTTTCTGTGTTGCTTTTGACCTGCATTGACAAACTTTATATATAAAACTTTTTTATATCAGCTTTCTATGTTGTTTTTACCTGTATGGTCTACCTAGATAACTGCTCAATCCAGGACAAAATTTATGCAGAAGGCTTTTTCAGGAGCTTTCTGTGTTGCTTTTGACTTGCATTGACAAACTTTATATAAAACGCTTTTTTAATCAGCTTTCTATGTTGTTTTTGACCTGCATGGTCTGCCTAGATAACTGCTCAATCCAGGATAAAAGTTATGCAGAAAACTTTTTTCAGGAGCTTTCTGTTTTGCTTTTAACCTGCAATGACTGAATTCGTCTGTTTAGTATTCTGTTCTTTATGTTAATTTATGTATATTGGTATTATCTACATGTATTTCCCAAGTTTCAAGTATGCATTTAATAGATCTTAAGGCAGATTACTAGGATGCTTGCACTACTACACATGTTTATATATGTACATTTGTTTATATCATATTGTGTATGGGCCGATGGCCTTAGTACAATAAATGTTGAACTGAACTGACCATGTTGGACCGACATAAAAGAGAAAAAAGGAGTTTCAGTAATTTGTTGAACAATTTAAAGTAATCATATACAATTTTATCTCATGAACAGTTTTACAAATATCACATTGTTAGGAAAACGTTTTGCTTTAAAAAAGGATACATGTATAGTAAAACCTCTCTATTACGACCACTAAAATAAAGGCTAATTGATTGTTTAAAAGAGAGTTGCCAGCTTAAAGCAAGATAACAGTAGAACAGAAAGCTTCTAAAGGAGCTTTCTGTTCTACTGCCACCTTGCTTTAAGCCGTCACCTGTCATTAACACCTAATAATCAAAACAATTAAGTGGTTGTAATAGAGAGGTTCTACTGTTTATAATTTTATATGGCACGTATATGTTTCTGTAGAAGAAGAATCTTGCGCCAACTCCCTTTGGTACCATTATTGGTAAAAAGCTTTTTTCAGTGGAAGTATCTTAACAGTTGAAGTATCTTAACAGCTGATATATGTAACAGAAACACATTTGGGTAAAAATGTGTGTATCATGTGTCTTAGCAGATACCAATAAAAGGCATTTCAACATTACCAAATGTTATTTTTCTTTCAAAGTGTGCCAATATATGCATATAAAACCTTTCCTAACTTTTCGCTAGATGGTTTTTACCAATTTCACAGTGTAGATTATTCAATACGTCTTAAGCCGACGATGTGCGCGATGCGTTTAAGTACACATCATCATAATTATGGTGGACAATAAAGACAACTATTCAAGTCCACAAAATCTGATTAACTAAAATAACTTAAAAGATAAGTAAAAGATAGTTTTTTCTTTATAGATTTTGTTACATTACTGCTTTAACTTTTCTAAAAGTAGTGTATTTACATTATAAATTAAACCTATTTATAGTTAGGGTTAGGTTCAAAAGCACATATCGAGTCACCATGGTTATAGATTCAATACTATCTATTTACACATACTAAACTAGCTCCAAACCTTGCCCTGCCCAGTAACAAAGAGTGTGTCTCTTTTAAATCCTCAGACTGTTTATAACAAGTGCGATTGTTTTACTTTGTGGGGTGACTAGAGAAATAAATCACCTTCTTGGTGTACTTTGACGTGTGTTTTGTAGGAAAATAACAAATAAAAAGGTCCATAAAAGACAATATTGGTTAAAATGAACTAGATCTAACTTGCAAAGCAAAGTGCTATCTTATACAAACAATCACATGCAGAAAATCAACTGATTTAGAACCTGAAGTTTTTTAAGCCATCAAGTAACAGTGGCGACCATTTTTAAAAAGGATATACATGTGTGACAAGTGCCATGCTTCTATAAAAAAAAGTGCACGATTTTTCATCTATCCGCTGGACTAGTAAGGACATTAACCTAAAAGAATGTACAGTAAAACCTCTCTATTACGACCACTAAATTATATTGATTATTAGGGTGTTTACGATAGGTGACCGCTTAAAGCAAGGTGACAGTGAAACAGAAAGCTCCTAAAGGAGCTTTCTGTTTCACTGCCACCTTGCTTTAAGCTGTCACCTGTCTATTAAACAATCAATTATCCTTCGTTTAAGTGGTCGTAATAGCGAGGTTTTACTGTAGTTCATTATTTAGTTTAGTCCATACAGCATGAACTCTCTTGGACTCGTGGTCTGCATCTCGGGTTATTATATCCAAGGCACATAACTCGATTTTAAGATAATGAAAGATATATCTTGAGAAACAGTATTGTCTTTGCTTTCTAGTATTCAATAGATGCCATTACTATTGTTGTAAACACCTAGGAACAGTTTTAAAATGACCTGATGAACATTTTACAAACCCTTAGAATTCTGGGGTAAGGCTGGTCCCAAGACCTGTTTTGCAAATACAATTCATGCAAATGGACCTATTTGGTACATATTTGACATATTAAGTGTCAAAATCAGCCATAGAAAAATGTCTTAAAGCGACAAAAGCGTGATTATACTGTAAACTTTTTCTGGCAAAAAATAGTCGTTGGGGTCCGATAGATCCAAAGGTCAGGACGTACCCACAATCTTCATTTAAGTGGCCATCTCCTTCTAAATGTTATCTCGTTTATGTGGTTAAATTCATGTGAATAGCCACATAAATGAAATCTTTGTTACAGAATGATCTGGAAGCTAACCTTACCTCTTACCATATGTCCCACAACTTGCCAGGTTAATGTCACAATTAATGGCAAGGTTAATGTAACAAGAAACTGCCAGGTTAATGTTTTTCAATTATGTGTCTGGTAATTTTAGTCAATTTAAGACACGTAACTATCATTTTGTGAGCACGAATGAAGGATAAATTGACGATATTTGAGATTGATAAGAAGTGGCAGATTTTTTCATGTTTAAACGAAACAAAACGCAAACGCAATGTAATAAAAATTAAATTGACAATGATTTATATTGATGATAATGAGTTATATTTATCTTAGAGACAAACAGGTTGGAACGTGATCAGTCGCCGTGTTAACCTTTGTTTGATCTGGCTCCAAAGCTGTAAGCAAATTGCATAACAAAATAAGCTTAAACAGTTGTTTTGTTGAAATATTAAAGTAGTATCCACTGTATGGATGTAATACACCATATGATGTTGGTTGCATTGGAACCTTAACCAGTTTCCACAATTTCTTTTCGAGCAAAATATAGTATAACAAATTATGAAAAGGTTCATCTTATAAACGGAACTCGTTTTAAGAATCTATCCATGTATAAAACAACCTATACACGAACAGAATAGGGTTAAAACTATTTAAAGTTACGCCTGTTTTCCCGAGTCAATTCGTTTGAATGATCACTGAAAACACGTTCTGATACTCGCGAGACATATACGGTGGTTTATTTACGGAAAAATATTTACATTCACCCTGTAAAGTCTTCAGATAATCGTTTCTAAAATATGCAGTCTATTTCTATATATTTACATTCACCCTGTAAAGTCTCTATGTAATCGTATTAAAAATATGCAGTTCAATTCTCGATGAACCTACGAATCGAATCCGGTTCCAGCCAGTTAGAAAGAGGGCGGAGTCTCCGCCGCGAAGAAAATCTTCCATACGGCGGAGAGATACCGACCAAGTTAGGATCTACTTTTAGATTATCCGTTTGGGTATCTCGAAACCCCTATCTAAAATCGCAGACAGTTCAATTAAAATCAAATTGCGATAAAAAAAAAATTGAATGCTGTTTTTAAGGGAGGTTATCATATAACGCTCCGTCATTAAAGCTGTACGCGTTCTATCCCTTCTCCGAGTGAGTGGTGTTCTATTTATAGATTAGACAAGTTGTCTTCCAATTACGGTTTGAAATTGACAAGTTCAAACAATTTGTTCACCAGAATTACATAGGAAAGTCGCTCAAACACAAAACAATGCATTCACACTTACTATATTGGTAACGTAATGTTCCGTTATGACATAATGAAACTAGCCTATGTGTATTGGATATGCCACGGATAGCCGCGGGTGTGTGTTCACTCTGACTGTGTAGTCGCATTTCAGCGTTGCTATTCGCGTTGCTATGTGTAAAGCGTGTATAAAAACTTGCGCCACCTAATTGTTTAAAGTATGCTTTGATAATGGATATTCAGATTGAAATTTTTGTTTTAGTTTCTTACGAGCGTTCTTAAAGCAAAGCGAGAAATTTTACTGCGTAAAACCCTGAAATTATCATGCAAATACAGTACATATAGTAAGGACTACTTTTGACACCATATTTAGAAACTGGAATGGCTATTACATCGATATTACATCTATCAAACCCATTTGGCCGGTATAAGATATATTCATATACATGAAAACAAACTGGTCAAACTACACATTAAATGGATGACAGAAAATAAAAATATAAATATAAGGAATAAACAACATATTTTTGCCGCTCATGACGGTATGACTACATTAGCTTCGGGGGGTAAGTTTATTGAAAACGCCCTTCGGGCGTTTACAAAACTTACCACCTGCGAAGCTAATGTAGTCATACCGTCATGAACGTCAAAAAGATGTTGTTTATTCCTATAATGAACCTACAAATCGAAACTGGTTCCAGCCAGTTAGAAAGAGGGTGGAGTCTCCGCCGAAGAGATACCGTCCTAGCGACTAGCCAATGGTTGCTTTGGCATGTAATTAAGCTGAAATAAACATGCGCGATCTATTTTTTCAAAAATATTTTTGATAATATTTAAGTTGCATTGTTTATTTGTTATGTGTATATGTCTTATAAGTGTTCGTTAAGCACTCAGCGACAGCTTACTTTGTAAAAGCCTGACTTTTTAATCAACTCCAAAACATGTAATTTGGACTACTTTTCATTCCGTTCTTAAGTAATGTATGGTAAAATCAAAGGTATTCCGATTCAACTCAATCCCTGACAGGCTTAAAATGGTGTTTGACTTACACGTGAATAACTTCCTCAAAACTAGACAACCACCAAAACATGGGGGCTGACATCTTGAAATGATGACGGCACGGCTTTTACTATTTATTTAATGAAGAAGCGTTGGGCGTGACGTTTCGGAATTCCAGGTTTCGGTGCTATTTTTAAAAACGTTGAAACCAAGCGTTGATAAACATTTCCATTTTAAGCCTGAATAAACCAAAATACTCACTTGAACAGATATCCTCTGAAGGATAAATTTTAAAAACACTTCAATTCATACCCTTAAACGCTTAAATGAACGTTATTTGTAAAAAAGGTACTTCTCAATCGAACCGATAAAAATAACGGATTATATCAAGAAAAAAATCTATACGTCATCAATTTAAATAATGACGAAATAATTCGTGGTCATATGACTTTCAAAAATAGTTTAAGATTTCAATGATAGGTGTACGGAGGAGTTTTAACATGACTGTATACACGGGTATGAATATTTGGTTTAACAACAAATAGATATTGTCCTGCGAGAGTGATCTGGATTACACAATCAACTGATACAAGAGGGCTGATCACACACTGGTGTTAGATCGTTTCCTTTTTCATTTGTGCAAGTTTGCTTTTTTCCGTCCAAAGGCATAGCCTAAATACATATTACCAAATATTATAGACATCAAACGGCTGTTTCATCCATAATAACATCAATCAAACCTATTTGGCCGGTATATGATATATTCATAAGCATGAAAAAAATCTGGTAAAAATACACATTAAATGGACAAGACAGAAAACAATATATAAATATAAGGAATAAACGACATCTGTTTTGCCATTAACGACGGTGTGAACTCATTAGCTTCGCGAAGTAAGTTAATCGTAAACGCCCTTCGGGCGTTTACGAAACTTTCCCCTTGCGAAGCTAATATGTTCATACCGGCGTAAAAGGCAAAAAGACATTGTTTATTTCTATAACGTATGCACAATGATGATTGCATTTACCTTACCCAAATTTGAAAAAAATCTTACTTAGCTACAGTTGCACAGTGTAAAATGTCATAGTACACGCGTTTCTATGGTTAAACCTATGTCTATCGAAAGGTCAGGCTGCATTATGATAAGTATTCGTGAAACCGCTCACTAATCCAAATGAGGGATATTATTTACAAAGCTACGTCACTATGAAGGTGTTCACCAGGGACCTGAGTCCAGTAGAGTTGATCAAACGACGTAAAATGAAGCTAAATTCTGAATGCGCGTACATCTTTCAGGAGAGCGACATACCCTTCAAACGAGTAAGTACAGTGAAATCCCTCTAAACCGGACATGTGTGGGGACAACAAAAATGTCCGGTTTAAAGGGGTTTCCGGTTTAGAGGGGTTTTAACTTGTTTCTAGTATGGAAGATAGCTGACCACTTAAAGCAGGTTGAAAGTAAAGCAGAATGCGCCTTGAGGCGCATTCTGCTTTACTTTCAACCTGCTTTAAGCTATCATCTGCTAGAATGTACAAACTATTTTCTTCAGTGTAAGAAAAAACCAAAGACGTTATAAGGCGTGTTGATGATGTAATGGTTAAAATAAAAAGGGTTGGAAACGAGACCAACGTTTTTGTCCGGTTTAGAGAGAGTTCCGGTATTTACAGGTTCCGGTTTAGAGGGGTTTCACGGTAATGGGTCAATTGGTGGTTGCAATTTCTGTCCAAGCGCTCTGTCAGCGTTTTTGAGCTGCCAACTACGACATTCTCAGTCAATCGAAGTTTCGTTGCCAGAGCTTCATTTTGGCGGGAATAATCAAAGTTTCACGAAAACGGAAACCCTGAATAACTGATTCTGATTGGCCACAGAATTGCGTTTTATTGTTTGACATCCTTCTTACATTTCAGCTGTTACATATCATAAGACTGAACCGTGTCTGTATTAATTGGATCCAATGTCTGCATCGCAGTGTTTTCTGTTACCCTAATTATGCTAACCGGACTTGGCAAGAGTTTGCAAACAGTTTGATTCTAGATTAGACGCTGCGTTATATATTTTTTAGCGTTACGCAGCGTCAAATCAGGATCCACACTGTTTGGCGCTTATATTCAACATTTCTGAAGCACAAATAGCTGAAAGTTTGATACTGATATTTGTCGCTGACAATATATTTGAAGCAGACGACAATGCAGCATGATCAGCGTTTTAAGTTAAAAGTGTTCTGAGCTTCAGCAATTTTATCGATTGTGCCTTTTAATGCATTACAGTGTTCCATCCCTGACAACAGCCCTCTCAACAACGACTCCCTCCTTACAACGACATTTGCCGCTGTTCCCAAAACACGACAATTATGGTTCACGCTTTTCATGGCTGTGATACCGTCTGCTTTTTCTCAAAGTAAAATAATTAATATTTTGACAGAAAAAAACTTAATAACGAGTGACAAACAGCTTGAATCCAGATCAGACGCCGCGTTACGAGGCGTATAATCTGAATTTAGGCACTTTGTGAGTGAAAGTCAACAACGCACACATTTTTCGTCTCCCATTGGATGTCGTTGTAGAGAGGGAACGCTGTAGTTCGAAAAATAGCATTTCCCCTCTTTCAGGTTACTTATGCTGAAATATTTAGTAATGCTATATCAGTCTGTATGCTTGAGGTAACATGGCGTCTCGTTAGGCTAAACTCTGATTTGCAATGCAAAGGATTATCAAAGCAGCAAATTAAAACCTTTTAAAGAAACGATGATCCGCAACGTGGTTTTTAAACATCAATAAAAAGCGTTTCTTATGCATAATGCATAGCCTTGTTTTCTTGTAACTTTCATTAGAACGAGCGTTTTAATCCCTTGTGCCATTTTAAGTATTAGTTCGAAAATGGCATTGCCACTCTTTCAGGTAACATTTTCAGAAATATTTAGTACTGCTCTATCAGTTTGCATGCTTGAGGTCACACAGCGTCTCATAAGGCCAAACGCTATTCTACAACACACATGTATGGTGTTATATTATTTACAAAGCTATTTCAAAAACCTTTTAAAGAAATGGACAATGACGTGCATTTTAAATACTAATCTATACATGATGGAATCCTATGGCTCAAACAGTTTATATTAACCCTTATCCTGCGGTGATGTCGTCTGCTTCGAAATTGTCGTCTGCAAAATTTGTTAAAACTAGATTTATGCATTATTTTAAGTAAAGAAACCTAAAGACGAGTATCAAACAGTTTGAATCCAGATCAGACGCCGCGTTACGCGGCGTCTGATCTGGATCCAAACTCTTTGCAAAAATCAGTAAAGTCGCGACCAGCAGGCAAAGAGATAATTTATAGAAATTGGATTGCGCGGATCAATCAATTTTTCTTCCACAGAGGCCCATGCTATTAGTTTAGCCAGTCCTTCATATACTTATCACAAGCTAAAAGACATATGATATATGATCGAACACAGCAGAAATATGAGAACATTCATGTTGAATGGTAGAATATTGCCAATACCTATACTTGTCGTGTATAAGGTATACGAAAGTACAATTCAGAGTAATGATCTACCAGGTACATTCTAGTACATGCATCTCAAACTTTTAGGGTATGACACCGCCACGGAGACGTAACCTATTTGTTAATGACTCCCAGCCGCATTCACGATATATGATTTCTAGCGATATTTTAGTTCACACAACTGCAGGCATACCTGCAACTACTCTTTCAAACAACTTGACAGGCCTCGCCGTATTTTTGGCATTTCCAAATATATTTCTGAAATATAAATGCCCGTGTCCCGCGTCATATTTAAACAAGAATATCGTTCCCAACGATGGATGCTCCCCACAAAGAAAACGACCAAGGTATAGCATGTTTAGTAGGTGAACACAGTAACAAGTTTCATCAACTTACGATGTAACATTCAGGAGATATGCTTCGGTCAAAAATGAATTTATTATGAAAAAGGGAGGCAATTCAATATTTGGAGATGACAGAGTTATAATTCTTGTGTACTACACTTTTATTTTGTCATCCGCTAACACAGTATCAAGGTTCAAGTTACAGTGCGGCAGAAAATTTGATTTTTTAAAAAAGGGAGATAATTCAATATTGGGAGATGGCAGAGTTATGGTTCTAAAGTACAGCACTCTTTCTGTCATCTTGTATCACTGTATCAAGTTTCTTCAACTTACAATGCAATGCTCAGGAGATATGCTCCAGAACAAATTTGATTTTTTTTAAATAGAAAAGGGGAGATAATTAAATATTGGGAGATGATAGAGTCATGGTTCTTGTGTACTGCACCTCCTTATGTCATCACTTATCACTGTATCAAGTTCCATTAACTTATAGTGTAGCAGTCAAGAGATATACTCCGGACAAATTATTTTGTATTTTTAGAAAAAGGGAGAAAATTCAATATTGGGAGATGACAGAGTTACCGTTCTTGTGTACTGCACTTCATTTAGTCATCCTCTATCACTGTTACAAGTTTCATCAACTATCAGTGTAACTATCTAGAGATATGCTCCGGACAAAATTGATTTTTTTATGAGAAAAAGGGAGATTATTCAAAGTTGTGAGATGACAGAGTTACGGTTCTTGTGTACTGCACCTCCTCCTGTCATTCTCTATCACTGTATCAAGTTTCATCAACCTACGGTGTACCGTTCAAGAGATATGCTCCGGACAAAAAAGCGTGCCGGACGGACGGACAGACGGACGGACAAAGCGGCGACTATATGCTCCCCCTAAAGGGGAGCATAATAACACCAGGTTCCCGACTCGCCTTGTTTTAAATTACGGTAGTGCTAGATATTTTACCCTGACCCGGCTAGCTCGCAGTTTTGAACGGACATTTCGGGAACCTGCGTATAGCTATTCTTCGTTCCGTTTGAGACTAGTTCTCGAAATGGTTCTAGTCCTGCGGACTCGTTTTTTAACAGGATAACAACCCATTCTCGTGATTTTTTTTCATATAAATCCAAAGGAATTAATTATCCTCTATATATTTTGCTTTACTTTCAACCAATTTAAGTGGTCACCTATCTTCAAACTTAAACAAAGGTTACTGGGAAAAGACTATGTTCCACAGTCCTCGAGTAGGTTTTTTTTTAGTTCATCGTGTGACTTACCAAGTTATGTTCTCGTATCGTGCATTACACCACCGTATACAGTCCTACACTTTACTGTAAGTTTGCCAAAAAATTCCACTAGTGTTAGGCCTTGACAGCGGAGCATGAATCTCATGATCTTACATACAGTAAAGGGTAGGACTGTATAGAAAACGAATTACTCTTTCAATTGATGTATCACACATGAATTTTACACTTATAATATTGATGTTATTTTGCCAATCATCATACCTTTTTGAACTGCCCTCGTATTCTAACCATTATTGTATTTCTATTATAAGTCTCCATTTCTACTACGGCCCTAGTGTTCAACTACCTTATCATTTTCCGGCGGCGTTTTGAAACATAATTTACGAGAACATTCAATAGAGACATTGGCAGTAACATATTCAACCCTAGCGACAAGTATACCCGTAATTTACAAACAGTGTATCTGTGAAAAGTACATTTGTCCTATGTTAAAGGAACACATTGTTCTGGGTCTGCTTTTGGACATTTTCAAATAAACAGAAAAGTATAACTATTAGTTGTCAAACATGGAATGGACCGTATTGGAACTGGGGTCATTTTTTGAAGTTTAAGATTGGAATGAGTATTGGAATGAGTTGTATGGATGTGTATAAATGTATTACAGTGTTCACTCTCTACAACGGCCCTCCCAACAACGACTCCCTCCTTACAACGACCATTGACGCTGCTCCCCAGACAAAACATTTATATCTTAAGCTTCCGCGGCTGCAATATCTTCTGCTTAAAATTGTCGTTTGCTGGTTTTCTAAATATTTACATATTGGACATTTGATAGGAAAAACATTATGACGAGTGACAAACAGCTGGAATTAAGATCAAACGCCGCGTGACGCGGCGTCTGATCTGGACTCAAGCTATTTGCAAACGTCAATCAATGTCCCTCTCTATAACGACTCCCTCCGAACAACGCACACTTTTTGTATGTCCCATGTGATGTCGTTGTAGAGAGGGAGCACTTTAGTGTCATTTATAGGCGGAGTATCATCACTCTACAAGTTCGGGCAATAGGTGTTTGCTATCCTCTCCTATTCTACTTGGGACAGAAACAAGTGCGATCAGTTGTGACAATGATGTTAACAATAAAATAACCGTTGGAAAACTTAGTTAAGCTGACAATACAATAAATCATTATGTAGCCACAACTCAGGTTAATAAGTTGATGTTGAAAGCAGATGGTCGCTGAAAGAATGATTTTAAAAGCAAACATCTTCATTTCTCTGTAAAGCGAATCATCGCTGAAAGAAATATTAAACAAAAGCAAATAGCTGAAAACAGTTTTTGACGTAGGCTGCATTTTCATTGTAAGTTACCTTTTTTTCGGTACTGGTTTTAAAGGGGTGTACATGTAAAAGTCGTTAAAAAATCCCAAAACTCCAGATTCGTGAAAAAAACTGTAATAAGGTGTTTGGGAAGCGCAGTGGTATCGCACCCGCTTCTTACCAATGCAGTCTCGAGTTTGATCCCGGGTTAGAGCAGTATGTGAGAGGATACATTGATCGTCCGTCCAAACACGTTTGTTTTCTCCTGGCACTCCGGTTTTCTCCTAAAGAAATGACCAAATACACTCGAGCTTTTGACAGCGATGTGTATACGTTAACCCTTAGCCCGCCAAATAAATTGTCGTCTGCTATATTTCTCGTCTGCTTCAAGTTTCAAAGTGCTTCAAAGTTGCTCAAAATTGCTGAAAATGTTGTCCGAGTGTCAAACAGCTTGGATCCGGATGAGACGCCGAGTTACTCGGCGTCTCATCCGGATCCAAGCTGTTTGCATATGGAGCTATAGTCGTGAGTGGCAGGCTATGGGTTAATATAGCTTGTTTCATAATCGAGTTAAAAGGAACAACGTTTATGAGAAACAGTGACGCACAGATCAGTAAGACTGAATTGAAGTTTGAATAAGACACGGCTACTTTGATCTTATTATTTATAGACCAATCGGAAGGTGCAAATACCAAGAAATCACCCGGGTAGTCCAGAACATTGACTGGTTCGTAAACGGTAGAGTTATTTTTTCACTGAAATGTTTAAACAGTTTTGTTCGTTATTATGTTTGTTATTGAGTGTTACGTTTATACTTTGCACCGTGATGAACGGCATGTGTGCGCGGAAATTATTGCAAATGGGATCGAAAACACAGGTCACCAGGCTATGCATCATTACAGGCATTTATGAGCATAGTTTTGTGTTGAATAAGAAGTATTGTCTAGGGGAATATGTTTAGGATGACCGGAAAAAACATAGTAATACACGTTTTCAGGGTATGTTCGCTTCAAACTGTATTGGAGTGATGTACAACATTACATCTTGTGGACCCATTTATTTACGCTTGTGTTAGACTAATGCGCATGCTCTTACGGAGACGGTGCAAATACAAACTACCGCATTGCACTTTGAACAATTTTACTCCAAGGAACAAATGAAATCGCTATGTGAAAAAATATGATCAATCTGCAAGCAATGTTTAACCGTGTTATTTGGTAAGCTAATAACTTAACACCTACCAAATCGGCTCACATTTCAATCATCTTATAATCAACTATTGTTAAACTCCAGTTACTCTTTTTCGAAAACACTCAATTCAATTTAACTTGACCTAAAATCTGGCCATCTTATGTGACATTGAGGTTGAAATAATAACACGTGTTTACTCTTTTCATCTTATCTCACTGAATTGTTACTTCTCTTGGTTCGTTTGCATGTACCTAGTGCTAGTGTTAAACTATAACGTATGGAGGCAATCAGAGAATCCCAGGTATGCAGTAAACCACTCTTATACAGAACACTACCTCAATTAGTCAGATATGGCAGCAGCGCCTAAATAAAACACATTGCTTTGTAACAGACTGGAAGCTAAACAACTCATGAGAATTGCTTCTCCACCAGCTATATTATATATACTGGATGTCCTAACACTCAGATAAACTGACTAAGGGAATTTACATCTAACCAATTACAGCTTTAATGTAGGTTCCCAGTTATGGGTTTTAGCTAACATATGCTATATGCATAAACTACATACGAGAGTCACTAGTAGTCAAATCCTCTATGTTATAAACGAACCGAATACCTTCACTTTACATTTAATAAATGCATCATGTTCTCTGTTTACAGATATTGCTTGTATAGCTAACATTTTGATGCATGCATTTTACTTTACCCTCTATGTCTGTATCTTATTTTGCAGACAAGTTATCGTTCAAAGTTGTTTGAAAGTAAAGCAGACTGTGTCTTATGGCGCATTCTGCTCTATTTTCGGTCACGTGTGTACGATTTTGACAATAGTTTATGTTGCATTGTTATTACTGTTATCAATAACACTTTGTCTTATATTGAGAAATAAATTAAAGGCACAGCATTTGTATTTATAGTGTTATGGGTTAAAAGTCCATATTGTTGTTAAACAGTATGGATCCAGACCTGACGCTGTTTAAAACACAGTATATATTTTACCATTACTGTTTGGAAGGAAAGTCGGACCCGATAATGAAGAAGGTTTTAATTTTCAATTATTGAACATATCACTATGATTACCTGAAACGAGGCGTACAGTTTTTGTCTCCAGAGATAAGTAAAACACTCCCAAGACTAAAAGCTTGTTCGACTATCTAAAAGGCATAACAAGGTGCGGCTTACAGTGGAGAAGACGTTGCGTTTTCCAACGAAACGCGTTTTGTGCTATAGAATTTATTTTTGCTGCAGACAATTTAAAATTTAAGCAGATGCCAGGTTTTCTTGGGTCTAGTCAGTCTCAAAATTGTAACGCATGTCGACAGCAATTAATTGACATAGGTTAAAACACATGCCATTTTCTACAATGTATTACATCGCGTTTTCCAATGTTTTATTTACAAGGGAAATATTAAGGTTTTTTTCACTGTACAAATAGTACGTTTTATTTGTAGTAGATCCAAATTGGTGTACGATGACAAACAAAACATAGTTAAATAAATCTAAAACACGTAATTAACGTTTTATTTTTGTTTTCAAAGATATCTTCGAAGTACAAGGACATTTCATAAAGCAGGAATTACAATGATTAGTAGGCTTAAAAGACAGCTTCACTCCGTTGTATTACTGTTGTGTGTTGGTTTGTGCTTAATATTACTGTTTACACACCGTGTGTGTTTCTGTGATCCTCTGTTTGGTAAGACATACAGACTGAAAGGAACACTAGACGGAACTACCTGTCAGATTAGCCACACATTCCTGTCATTTGATGCTCGTAGCGCAATCATCTGTTTGAACCAATGTTCAATAAAAGCTGATTCTACCAGTACATTTTATAATCAACTGAATGATGTCTGCAAATGTTGTTCCGAACTTTATGCCACGTCAGCTGGACTACCCACAGACACAGGCTCGAATTACTACATCGCCGCTCCAGGTAAAACTATATGCACAAGGAAAGCCCCGGAAACTTGTTTAGAATCTTTTATGCAAAGCGTCCATTAAATTAGAACTAAACCAACCGTGCAGAGTGATATCGGACACCGCATAATGTTGCGTATGATCTATGTCTGAACCATTTGCTAACAGAAACCCCTTTCTTGTTATAGATCAGAGACTCTTTAAATAAAACAATGCATCCATTCAGTAGGTACGCATTGAAACAGATACCTTGCATAAGTGCTACCAATAGTGTTTTGTTTCTATTATGCACACTTTTCGAAGATCAAGGAATAATACTTCAATCCACTTCGGCAATATTTAGATATTCTGCCGATAAAATACATTTATGATACTTGAAAACAGTTATGATTGCTATTATAGTAAGTATAATGATACGGCTAAGTAGAATCTCAGCAATTGCAGTCGTGTCGTTTCTTCAAATCTATACACAGTGTCCGGGCAGAATTATAAGCAGAAATAATGATATCAGTTAAGAGAATATTTCGCCGGCGTTTAAAAAAGCATGGACCGTGCCAATACTTCTTGTAAAAAGTTAAAACTGTTTTCAATTATTTATCATATCACTATCGTAAGTTGACGTCAGGCATACAGTTATAGTTTTGGGAGTACCGTATACCGCCAAGTAATTCGTATCCCTGTGGGTACAAACTGCGCGCCCCTTGTCGCAGACCACGTTTTCACTTCAGACATATAATGACAACATACCCACTCAACTGGCGGCTCAAATATGAACATGAATCTAACAATTTTGATGGCAAGTAATTAAATGACTATTTTGGAAAATTAGTTCATATGTTTCAAATAACAATGTTTTCAATTGGCTACTTTATCCATATAAGTAACGTCTTCTCATCCACCGGAGGCCATGCTTTATACGCTTTGGAGAATGAATTGTCGTATCAAGTATATGATGAAATCGACCAAAATTGGATCGAATTTTCGCATGAACAGGCAATGTTTTCATTACATGTAACTAAATTATCTAGATATAATGCTCATATTTAGCCACATGACAAGATTATCTTTGATTTAAAAGACAAAAACTTAACACGTAATGTGTTTTTAACATCATTGTTTTTTTTTTAAATACTATACAAATTTAGAGATGAATTAAGAAAGATGAAAACGTAAGTTCTTGCTTTTCTACCTTATGTCTTTATTTGGCAATAAAGGAAAACATTCAATAAAATATATTCAAAAGGTAGCAAGTTATGAAATTGTTCAAACTTTTAAGGTAATGAAACGAAGTGCATGCATGATGAAACTTGGAAAAATGATATCTAGTTATCGTGTAAGCAAACCGGATAGACAGATATATGTTGTCTATCAGACAGACGGACGAACAATACTGCCATACTTCCACATTGTACGTCTTCGAATTAATAATTGGTAAAAAGTTAACCAAGGATCATTTGTGTAATATTATATTGTAATAGGGACAGAAGTGTCTGTCAAAGAGAGTTTCACAGGTTTCACCAACGTCATGTAAGGAACACTTACCCCACCCATTGGCAGGTATATATTTGTACGATAGAAAACAGAACTATATTTTACAAAATCAAGTAGAAGGTCACCTGCAAATAACTTGTGTAAAATTATATGTGATAAATAACAAGGGGGTATCTGACGAAATTAAGTAGCAGGTCACCAAAAGGTAACTTCTACAAAATTATATTTAAATCGGTCCAGTAGTGTCTGAAAATAATTTTTTTTTTTTAAAAAAAAATTGTTTCTTTTGGTTTCAATGATCATATAAACAATTATAAAGGAATTATTTCCTTACCCACTGGCGGCAACGTTTTATGAGCCTGAGAAAACATTAAAAAATATTGAAGTGGGTCACTAGTGGATTATTTGTATTATAAAACTAATTAGAGCAAAGGTTCCAGACAATGATATTATTCAAGTTTGTTTCATTTGGTTGTACCCTATGACCATATTAGGAAATCTTACCCAACCCTGCAGCAACCTTGTTAGATAAGCTAAGACAAACATTAAAAAAATATTGAAGTGGGTCACTAGTGGATCATTTGTATTAAAACAAATCAGAGCAGAGATTTCAGACAAGAATATCATCAAAGTTTGTTGCTATAACCAAATAAGGAAATATTACCCCACCCACTGGCGGCCATATTTTTTTAAGCTAAGAAATGTTTTTGAAAAAAATATAGAAGTACGTCACTAGTGGATGAAATGTGTAAAAGAAATCACCATAATGGTGTCAGACACTTTTTTAAAGGTTGTTTCTTTTGGTAGTTATGGCCATATAAGGAAAATTTTCCCCACCCACTGGCGGCCATGTTTTATGAGCTAAGAAAAATATTGCAAGAATTATTGAAGTGGGTCACTAATAAAAAATTTTTATAAAAAATAATCATATCAGCACAGACGTTTCAGACAAGGAGATGTATAAGTTTGTTTCTTTTGGTTGCAATGGTCATATAAGGAAAATATCCCCACCCACTGGCGGCCATGATTGATAAGCTAAGATAAAAATTACAAAAAATATTTAAAATAGGTCACTAGAGGATCATTTGCGTAAAATAACAAATCAACATAGAGGTCACATACAAAAAGATTGTTAAAATTGGAATATTTTGGTTGCTATGGCAATATAAGAGAATTTACCCCACCCACTGGCCACCATGTTTTTCAAGCGAGTCGGATAATTTCAAGAGCTCTTGTAAACAGTGAGTCATTTATCATAAATACATATTAAAAATTAACATTGGACCAACAATTTCTTGAAAAATGAGTTTTAATTATTTTTTCAATTGGTTGCTATGGCAACGACATATTGTTTTTTAGATAATCTAGATTTCAGGAAATTTGATAGAGCATTGTCAAAAACAGATATATATGACATTTTAATGAAATTTGCCAAATAGTTTCTATTTAGGACTTCTTTAAAGTCTGTTGGTGCACAACATACTATTTTATTTACTCACGTCAAGGGCAATAACTCTGGCAAAAAAGGTTTAAGCATAACGCAATTAGCATATTAACAACAGCATGTCATGCTGAACCATTTTGGGTATTTTTAACAAATTCCAGGGAGAACCCTAGGAGAAGAGGGAGTTTAGCCATTTAAAAAGCATTTATTTACCGAAGTCAAGGGGCCATAACTCTTGTATATTTCCAACATACAGTACAACAAGTATAGAAATCACAGATGTTTCGTCAAATAGATTGTTTCTTACCATAACAACATTGATATAGACACAAAAACATGCATTCTAGCATTTCTATAAACAAAAAAATAAAAACATTTGAAATTTGAGTCCGCCATTTTGAAAAATGGCCGCCATTTTGGCCACAGGAGGAATTGAGTTTGGATCCCGTTTTTAAATGACATTGTAGGTGCTAGGTGAACTGTGTGCCAAATTTGATAGGTGTATCAAAAAAATGCACAATTTTTTGCTAAGCCTCCGGACTATATGACAATACTACGCAATTGTATTGTTAAAGCTTTTTTGTAGTTTAAACATATTCATTTCAAGAAGTACGTATGATTACATTTATAAATACATGCTAAGGTAAATCGACAATACTAAGGGAAAAGATTGAAACAAAATAATAAACTTGTTCAGTTTCTCTCCTTACTTATTTGCTTAACAGTTAGTCTTGTCTTCAGCGACTTTCTAAAATTATTTAATTGGCAGTTGAACGTTCTGCAACTGCAGTGGACATTATCACGTTTGTACTGAAACACGATATGTCAGTCCTTTTTTCTACTCCTTCTAGAGACGGAGTAGATTATTTAGTGGTTTGAACTCTTTAAAACCATCTTTAGTCAGCATATATTTCTAAACTTTAACTTTAAGTCATCATCTGCTCAAGAAAGCAGAATTCAATAATATCGTTAAATTCATGTTTTATTTATTTCATAATCATGCAATATGAACTGATTTAATGACTGTTTATATGAAATACATGTAGTAAATAGGTTAAAATGGTAACGTTTTAGTTAATAAACATTATATTTTGGTGTAATTATTATGATCATAAAATTAGAATATGAAGAGTGTACTTTCACTTTGTTTTGTGAACAAAAGATTTTGAGACCAAAAGTGTGGCATACTTCTGTGAAATGCGACGGAACCGTTGGTTGCCGATTCCGCGGCAATGGAAAAAGCTTCATTGAGATTGTTTAATGAAATTTAAAGGCATTATGTTGATCCAAGGACTAAAACACAATACAGTAAAGCTCACTTATAACGAATTTGGATAAGACGAAATACGGCTAAATACAAAATAAAAACAATTCCCCGACTGCTTCTTTCTTTATCTAAATCGACCTCAATCTGCTTATGATGAATGGATCCTGCCGAGATCGCCAATTGTAACCAGGGGTTAATTAACGATAATCACGTTTTGCCGCTTAAATGAATATGTTATTAATTCTATCCAAAACAGCTTGAAACAACATGAATAAAATAAATATCACAGACTTTGGAATCATTGATTTCAGCGCATTAACAGTTGAAAGTTGAATTTCGCTTAAGCTGGTACTAGGGGGTGTGAGCACTGTTGCATATTTCAGTATTGCTCATGAACAGACTCAATTAAACCGAGTCTGCATTTTTCAATATTTGCTTTGTTTTCTATGCTTTCAAAGGATCTCCCCTTATTCAGATTTATATAATTCACAACAGCAGATGTTAAGTGCTTGTGTGGCGGCTGTAAAAAGTCGCCCCGCACTTCATTATCAGTGTTGTTATACTTTCTGGTCCTTTGGTATCATTGATTTCAGCGCATTTACAGTTGAAAGTTGAATTCCGCTTAAGCTGGTGCTAGGGGGCGTGAGCACTGTTGCATATTTCAGTATTGCTCATTAACAGACTCAATTAAACCGAGTCTGCAATTTTCAATATTTGCTTTGTTTTCTATGCTTTCAAAGGATCTCCCCTTATTCAGATTTAAGGTAACAATGAATATTTAAGCCAATACAGTAATTCCAAGATGTCATGAGCTTGTTAAACAAGCTAACGAATTTAACAGCCGAAATAAACAAAAGTTCTCTAAATATAAATGGTAACTTACCAGGCTATGACACATTAAATAAATTTAATAATAAAAAGTTGCTGTGAGCAGCAATGCTAATACATGTTGACTCTAGTAAGTAGGTGTTGACACCAAGACATCTAAAACACGAATGCCGGGTTAGCGCGCTAAATTAATGTCGTGGTTGTTAAAAGCGGGAAGATGGGATGATGGGATATTAAGTGAACGTGCAATTGACAGCACCCTCTCTCAGAACCTGCCTTGCAAATCTCTCTCACGCAAACATACGACGGGTTGCACGGTAGATCTATATGGAAAGAAATGACGTAGTATACTACAAGGGAAACCTGGTCAACATAGATATAACGAAATATCGGATAAAACAAAAGGATTTTAGGCCCCTACACCTGATTTTACCTGTAAAATTTAGCTGTTAACAAAAACTGCCCGTCATTATCACTTTTTCACACGTGGCTTACAAAGGTAGCAGTTCTTAATTGCTTAGCTGGTAATCACCTCTGATGACAAACATTACCCCACAAGCATGTTATATATACGTATTGATATAATATTCAAAGAACTTGAAATACTTAGTTTACATGTATTATACTGGCCATATTATTTGTTTGGATCCAGATCAGATACCTAATAACAGGGTGTCTGGTCGGAGTCCATGCTGATTGACATCCATATTCTGCAAAAACACAATAACCACCGATGCTATATATGAACAAAGTAGATCTATATAAAACAGGTTTTATATTAATACTGTTTATTCATTAAATATCCACAATACGTTGAGTTTTCTATAAATATAGAGCAGGGAACGGGTTAAACGTTCAAAAAGAGAAATGGCATTTCTTATGTCAGAGCCGATCATATGTTCATACCATATGACCAAACGGCCTGTGGGCGTCTAGAAACAATTCAGGCAGCCCAATCGGAAATGAAGCAATATTTATGAGTAGTACACAAGATGTGTTGTTAAGCAGTTAGTAGTTGGAACTCTTATATCTTATCCATTTGAAGTAACCTGTACGTGTTTGTTAAGTTAATTACATGTGATTACCATAAAAGCTTAGACGTGCACCGTGACATGTCAAATAAGTGGACAAATTATGCAAATTATGATTTATTAAATCAAAAACTAACTAATTTTAACTGGGATGTATTACTTAATGGATCAATTCATGAGGCCTGTAATGTCTTTACTGAAACCTTTATGTTATTTATTAGTCATTGTATTCCTTCTTAACAAGTATGTGTCCGCCCTGATGGCCAACCATGGTATGATTCTGAAATAAGGAAAATGTCTAGGAAAAGAGATAGGATGTCAAAAACTACAAGATCTTCGGGTAAAAAATCAGACTGGTTAAAACACAAACAATTAAGAAATAAAGTTAATAACTTAAAGAAACATGCAAAGGAGAAATTGTATAATACATTAGCCACAGCATGTTAATAAATTGTGCTAAAGCCATTTCAGTTCCACTAGCTGTGTTTTTTAATAGATCCATACAGGAAGGACTTTTTCCAGATTCTTGGAAAATTGCCTAAGTAAATCTGAATAAGGGGAGATCCTTTGAAAGCACAGAAAAACAAAGCAAATACTGGAAATTGCAGACTCGGTTTAATTGAGTCTGTTCATGAGCAATACTGAAATGTGCAACAGTGCTCACGCCCCCTAGCACCGGCTTAAGCGGAATTCAACCTTCAAATGTAAATGCGCTGAAATCAATGATTCCAAAGGACCAGAAAGTATAACAACACTGAGAATGAAGTACGGGGCGACTTTTTACAGCCGCCACACAAGCACTTAACATCTGCTGTTGTGAATTATATAAATCTGAATAAGGGGAGATCCTTTGAAAGCACAGAAAACAAAGCAAATACTGAAAATTGCAGACTCGGTTTAATTGAGTCTGTTCATGAGCAATACTGAAATGTGCAACAGTGCTCACGCCCCCTAGCACCGGCTTAAGCGGAATTCAACCTTCAACTGTAAATGCGCTGAAACGCCAATTTTAAAACAAGGGGACAAATCAATACCCTCTAATTATATGCCTGTATCATTATTAAGCTGTTGCGGTAAACTTTTAGAAAGATTAGTCTTTAAACACATGTACAACTTCCTTTTAGACAATAATTTACTATACAAATGCCAGTCTGGTTTTTTACCAAACCACTCAACTACATATCAACTTATTGATATATATCACCATATCTGTCAAAGCTTTGAGCATAATCAATATTCTTAATATGGTCTTTTGTGACATTTCAAAAGCCTTTGACAGAGTATGGCACAAGGGTCTACTCGTCAAACTTAAACAAAATGGTATAAACTTAAACTTAATGAATTGGATTTCAAGTTACTTAAATAACAGACACCAAAAAGTAGTAATTCAGTCAGCTGAATATTACCTAAAGCCCGTCAATGCGGGTGTTCCTCAAGGTTCCGTTTTAGGGCCGTTACTCTTTCTCATTTATGTGAATGACATAACCGATTCATTACTTAGCTTAACAAGGTTGTATGCTGATGATAGCTCACTTTACTATTCTGCAAGCAATATAAATTATATCGAAGCTATTATCAACCATGATCTAAGTTGCATTTCAATTTGGGCAAAACAATGGTTGGTTAACTTTAATCCAAACAAAACAGAAGCCATTCTATTCACTTTAGATACCCAGTCTTGTCTTTGATAATACTGAAATAATTTTTGTTGACCATAATAAACACTCAGGGATGACACTCAGCAAAAATGGCCAATGGACTAACCATATAGAAAACACCATAGAGTCAGCTTCTAAAGTTATCAATATCATGCGCAAAGTACAATTTACTCAAATATACGTATCATATGTAAGACCAATTTTTGAATATTCTTCAATTGTATGGGATGGATGTCCTGTTTACACACTAACACTATAGAAAAAATGCAGAATAAAGCTGCGCGTATTGTCACAGGACTAACGAGATCAGTTTCCCTTGAAAAGTTATACGAAGAATGTGGATGGGAGTCTTTGTTCAAGAGACGAGAAAATCAAAAACTGTTTTTCATGTATAAGGTCTCACATGACACTGTTCCATAGTACATAAGTGATATAATTCCCCCATTAATGGGTGAAAGGTCAAACTATCCTTTAAGAAACCGAGGAAATTTTGAAATGCTACCCAATAGAACTTCTATTTTTCAAAACTCATGTATTCCATCATCTGTAGTGCTCTCTGGACTCCGTCTCAGACATGTCACTACCTTCTCTTCTTTTAAAAGTAATATAGTCTCGAGAACAAAGCCAGGGAGAGTTCCAGAGTACTACCTAGTTGGAAATAGACACCTTACGGTACTTCATGCAAGACTAAGAAACAATTGTAGTAATCTGAATGAACACCTTTTTATAAACCACTTGAAAATTGACCCGTACTGTTCGTGTGAGAATGTTTCTGAAGATGTTGAGCATTACTTTTTTAAATGTCCTAAATACATACATTTTCGACATACCCTTTTTCAGACCACAAGACCTTACCATCCAATTAGTATAAATATTCTTCTTTTTAGAAGTAATAATCTAACTTTCGAACAAAATTGTCTGATTTTTACAGCTGTCAAAACTTTTATAAAAGAAACAAAACGATTTTAGATCTTGACATTTTCCGCTTTTACCTTGTTACTTTAATTCAGACTTATTTACTAATCCCCTAATACATGCCCTAGTACTACTATAGCAAGAGTCAAAGTATAAGCTTGTACCACTATAATTATATTTATCTGTTGCCAAACTCAAACAATGAGACCTCTCTATTACGAACAGCAAATTAATTTATTATTAATTTGTGTTTGAGGCGGGTGATTGCTTAGAGCGGGATGAAGGTATAGCAAAGGTATCTTTAGGAGCTTTCTGTTTTCGCCTTTTATGGGCTGTTGCATGTCTCTTATACAAATTCTTATACAATCAATAATCGTTCTCTTGTAGTGGTCGTAATAGAGAGGTTGCACTGTATGCAAGGGTAGACACCGAGTATGCATTTTTTGTTATTTGCTGTATATATAAATTGATCTGTTTTACAGTTGAACCTGTATTTGGCGGCTGCCAATATGTTATAGACCAGTGCTTCCTTGATGCAGCAATGATAATAATGCGGAGAACCCCTGCAGGGGCTTTCTGCATTGGATATGTCGTGTATTGGGGGAACACTGGTCACCAAATATCAACACATCTCTAAGTCTGGTTAATTTCTTATTACGGGTTTAACTGTTTTCACAGTCAAATATTTGGTGGCGGATTAAACTGTGTAATATTGTACTCGCATATAATTATCCACATTATGGTTATGGAGGCACCTGTACTCATACTCTCTCTCTCGCTCTCTCTCTCTCTCTCTCTCTCACTATATCTTTCTCTTTCTTTCTCGTTCTCTCTCTCTGGCTCACTAATGCCCGCTCTCTAAAAGAATTTGTATTTGTAAAACTGTAGGGGAAGGGCCGTCTCTAAGTTGGTAGAACTTGTGACCCAACCCCATTTCATGTATATAATTGAAATAAAATACGTTTAAACTAATTGGAAAAATATTGCCATTACATAATTTGAAGCATATACAAAGTTTAACAAGTTAACTTAATTGATAAGCTAGGAACTGTTTGGTTACAAATTATATTCACCAAATAAAGTTTTCAAATCAGTTATAGTTGAAGCATGTATCGTTACCCATGTTGATAAGTATATATTATATTTGCGGTCCAGTGGACCCAAACCATATGTTGACCATGTTCTTCAAAACAGTTTCATACACATGTAAACCATTATTGTAACAAAAATGTTAATCAAGTGGTAAATATGTGCATGTCTTCCAATGTGTACATTTTGTGAAAAGGTTATTTGACAAATTGATAAATTGGATTTTTTTAAAAAGATTATTAGGGGTTTTATGTAACTATGGTCACTGGTTGCAATGGTAACAATGGGAACAATGTAACGTTGTTATCAATAACATACAGCATAACATACCAATTAATAATTCGGCATTATCTATGTCAAAAATTCTTACTTTCACTTAGAAAAATAAAAAAAAGTAAACGGGGTCTAATGAATCCCAAAAGTCTCAAAATGATAGTTTTTGATAGGTCCGCGTGAGGGTTAAATACATGATGTGTTCAACATGTCTTATTTTTCAAATGTTTTTTATAGCACCATATAGGGGAAAATGTTTCTACTGTGATGTATGTTTTGTTTTAACATGTTGTATTTTACATGAAAAGCCCCACTTAAGACATATAGAACGAATGCTAGTACATGGATCTTGGACCGGTGGCCTTGAATTGCAAACAAAGTAGGAGTAGTAGTAGCAGAAGCAGTAGAACTCGTATACAAAATAGAATTTAGAATAGAACGTTTTTGTAAGGCTCCTAAAAGGTAACAGTATCAAATCCTATATTCATAGACATTTCAAAGGAAGTATTGTTCTCTGACGGTTCACTACTACTCTCTTGGGTTTCGTTTCAATCCATACTTTTGTTATGCAGTTTAGAACCATCATTAATTCTCTCAGGTCCATTATTTTAAACTACGCTCCAAGTATTTGTAAGAATTGTGTCGTATTTCTACAGTTGAAATTGGATAACCAAACCACGATAAAGTCACGTTTTAGTTTAAAATTCATTTTTTTCCGTTTCAAACTCGAAACGAAACGCAAACGATTTACAAACATATTTGATGAAATGAAAATTGTTCAACATTATTTCCAATTATTTATCATTTGAGAGGTAACAATGCCTCTGATCTTACACCATACCGTTTGTTAAATAAGTAACTGTTTTAGCACAACTATTGGGAAAGTAGATCGTGTTGTCTACCACATGTATATACGGTTAGTCTCACGTATAGCGAAGTCCTCTGGCCTGTATTATGTCTTTCCTTTTATTCAGATCTTTTTCAATAGCCATTTTACTATACGTTAAGTAGATATTGGCAATACATTTTGTATATTTCACATCCAATATTTCGTTATATCCAATGTCGTTATATGTAAGCTTCACTTTATTTCTAGATCCAGTGTGTAGCAACTATCTCGTGGCCAAGGTTGACGACAGTCAGCTCACACAAACCACCTCTTATTGTCAGATCGAATATTGTGCAGGATTAACTCCGGGCGAATCGGCAACGGCCGCTTCTGTTATACATGCAAGACTTAATTCGACAGGCGCTTGGACTGGTGGTTGGACAGCACCAGACAACACAACTGTTGCTGATTACGTACAGGTTAGTACTAATCCTCTTTTCACCGTTTAACAATTTTCACTTTATCGTAGATAGATAATTATACTGAGCCAAAAAGGAAAGAACCCACTTTTGTATGTTTAACCTTCAGAGTATCATACTTTAACAGTATTTAATTGTTGTGTAATAGAGAGTGGCAGAACTCATGAAATAATTGTGGCTAAATAATTAACACATTGTATTGAAAATAAAAGGTCTGTAACCTTTTCCTGAAAACAGCACTTTGCTTAGAAATGTGTTCAACAGAAGAGGAACGATGGTGATCATATCCAGCAGATAGAGTATTTGCTCACAGAAAGAACAGTCGCGTAAGACGTTCATTCAGCACAAAATGCACGGCCTTATTACCACTAGAAAGTCTTATAATATCAAATTTGCTTCCTTTGATTTTAATAATAATGAACTTTGCGTGTTTCATTTTTGTTACATGTGTATTTTAATCTGAATGTTTTACTGCATTACATTGTCGAACGTACGAGCCTTTAAAACCTGTAACTTTTAAGATAAGGAGATTTGAATTTTACTTAATGTACAGTAAATGTAAAAAGTGGATACTTTATTTTGATTGAGTATATATTGTCTGCTAAATTTCATTACCTACAATTTAAAGTTCCTAATTAAATTTCAAAATTCATAATTGTGAAGTTATGACTTTCGAAAGCTTGATTCCAAATAATCTTGAACGAGATCAGATTCCTCCAAAGTGGCTTCTGATATTGAGCCTAAAATGAATTTCACATTGATGTAAGCCGAACTTGTCATATCGAGGGCTTGCTGCAAAACTATTGTAACTCCTTCACAATTAGTTTTGCACCAAGCCCTCGATATTATGTTCTGGAAGAAAACGTCAACCAACCACTGTTCGTCATGCAAAGGTCTCTAAGTGAACTATCTATTACACTGGTTTATATAACAGTCTGCAACATTTAGTTCCATTTCTACGAGCTTTCCAGGTACAAATATGTGTCAAACAAACTAAATACAAAATCTAAATGTGTATTGAACAATTGGACTGCATCAATTTAACGATAAAAAAGAGGCGCAAAAAATAATATCGTAAGTTACCTTATTTGGTACATTAAGTATAGAAGAAACAATGCTTAATACACATTATTACAGTATATAGTTATTTTATGTGTGTTTGGGGAACAGTCAAAACTATTGGCCCGAGTTATCAGGGAAGACTTTCAAACTGTTGCCCGAGGCCGATAGGCCGAGGGCAACAGTTCGAAATGTCTTCCCTGATAACGAGGGCAATAGTTTTGACTGTTCCCCTAACACACATGAAATAACTGTTTTATTACCTAATACTTTGTATAGGGCTAACTAGATTTTCAAAAAGAATTAATCTGAGCCGAAGTACAAATGAAATAAGATTTATTAGTACCAGTCATCAAACATTCTTGGATTCATTTCAGTCGAACAGTGGCTTTGCCACCTTTTAAGCTTGAAATACGGATATTTTCGACAGAAGCGATTTATAAAGAAGCGGGTTTATGGCATTTAGGCCTATCTGTAGAAATACAGGTAAATTCTACTTATGCGAGTTCCAGATATCGAGGTTTAACTGTATAAATTTGTGTACTCTAGCGCGAGTTTTTAGTGACATGATGTCAATTTCAAGTGTCAACTTTTAGGGTCAATTGAGTAAAACTTTGTCAGATTATGTATGTTTTCTTTCTAATATTGGATCTAGACTCGAAATCAATTCGTTACACGGCATTCTGGCAGGGTGTCGAAATACCGTGTAACTAATAATATACATTTTGAGTTTTTGACAGACGTCTGATGACTGATCAGCGTCGTCGTGTAAGCGCTTGCATGTTTACATCCGCACATTATTGTAATGTTCGGGTCCGTGTTATTTTCTGTATAAAGGATAGCGACGAAACTTAATGTGTATTATGAATATACATTTGTAGTATTGCTATAAATAATTATAAAGCATGAAATAAAGTATTAGTCCTCCAGACACCAATCAATGATAATTATTCAATACTGTTTCATTACAGTACGGCAATTCCAGGTACGGGGAAACTTCTCAATGACACTGAACTTCTACGCACCTTTTTCGCGCATGGAAACAGTTCGTCCTAGAGGGTAATAGTTAAAACTATTTCCCCCGGATTAGGCAATGTCAGAACAACACAGTAAAACAGTCAAAAATGACGAATTACAAGTTATATAGAGCATTAGGTAATAATAATGATTATATACCACACGAAAAAAATGTATCTTAGTAGATAGTAATAGTAAAGCAGAATGTGCCTTTCAACCTGCATCAAGAAGTAACCTGTTTTTAAAACTATAAATATGGGGTAATAGGTCAAATCACTTTTTTCGTTCTTGTGTTGTAGTAAGCCTCGCATTTCCAACCGTCGAGGGATGTTCGTGTCCGGTTGCACCATATCGTTAGAAAAATAAATTTGAATTATAGAGGAATTTTGTAATTCTTTGAAGACAGTTAACTTCCTAATAAATGATAGAAATAATGCAGACTGCTCATAAGAAATAAAGACAGAAATAATTTTTATTGTTATAAAGTTTATAATGTCTAAAAGCATTTGCACGAGTATTAAACAGTTAAGATACGTTTGTGTCGTTGATCTGACATTAAATGAGTTAAATTCCATGCTAAATTCATTGAACCCTAGCCGCCACTATAATCGTCATTTGAAAGAGTGCAAATAAGTGTTAACATAAAACAAACAACGAAGAGACCTAGACAAATCCTGAAGGAGCCTTCTGACCAGGATCTGCACTATTTGTGATTGTTAAAGATATTTCCAAATTAACTCTAAATAGATCGTATTAGAAACTGGGACTGTCCATTCTTGGTTTCAGGGAGGAATATGTGTTCCAATATTCAGAACACAAGCTATACGTTTGGTATGTCAAGTTATTTAATGCCGAATGTTGTATACTCAGTTATATCGAGAGTCAGTAAAAATAGTCTAGCTTGTAATTCATATTTCTAATGCCTCGTTAAATGATAAATATATAATTTTTGAATGCTCTTTTGGTCTAGGTTCACTTCCGCCATCCTAAAACCATAGCTGCTGTTGCCCTGCTAGGACGAGATCCTGTTCACGAACTGGGTAGTGGTAACGAGTGTATCCAGTATGTCACAAGTTTCAAAGTCCTTACAAGTAATGACTGTGACGTTTTCACGTACATATCAGATGGCAACGTTGATGAACTAGTAAGTTCTATTGCTAAATTGTTTTTGAATCGCCTATACGAAACAATGTATACCTATATCTTCCTGATTGCGGCGTTGTCCGCAATTATTTACGTTTAGTTCTAACGTTAAGGTTTTGCTTAAATAAGAATATTCATGTCTTTGTTGAATTGGGTGGCTGCTACATGACAAGAATGTTCTGACGGGATAAACTATGGATTGTGTAGGGTACATTTGGGATTAATGACCATGTTTTGAAATGAACATGTTACCACTCTACTAATGTTGTACTTTTTAGCGTTTAACTGTAGTGCGAAGACAAATATATCAAGTCTAATTGTACTAAATGGACTCACGGAGTCTGCGAAGCGTCTAATTCCGAGGGAATTTGTATATAATGGGTTTACGAAAGGCATTCGAACATAGTAAACACTACTGAACTGCATTGGACGATTAGAAGGAGATGTACTATGGATTCTGTAGGGTCAAATATTTACCATGTTTTGAAATGAACATGTTACCACTCTACTAATTTTGTAGTTTTTAGCGTTTAGCTGCAGTGCGAAGACAACTATTTCAAGTCTAAATATACTACATGGCCAAACGGAAACTGCTAAGCGTCTCATTCCGTGGAGTCTTGTATATAATGGGTTTACGAAACACAGTCGAACATAGTTATCACTACTGAACTGCATTGGACGAATACAAACGTCACATAACTAATCGCAAACAAAAGAAAGAAATACGAAAATATGGGGTTTCAAACAAACTGATTAAATAGAAGAGCAAACAGTTTGAATCTTACAGTAACATTTGATCTGGCTCCAAACTGTTCTGTAGACATATAGCCCAATCCCGGAAGAATACGACTGTGTTACTATTCCTCCGTATGAAACTTGTGCCCGACACGTTAGCACTTTTATGTTCAAATCAGGCCTTCATAGTTTCATTGTCGTCTGCCTTAACCCTTTAACTAAAAGCCTATGTCTAGTAGTGACGATACGTGACTACTTAAAGTAGATTGAAAATAAAGCAGAATGCGCATTAAGGCACATTCTGCTTTACTTTCAGTCTGCTTTAAAGAGGCTCGCAACCGGATTTAGCATTAAAAATAATAATTTGTAAATATATGTCACGTGCTTATATAAATGGGTAAGATTTAGTTTAGGATAATAAATTCTGTTAAAAAATGCATTTCAAAAAAAAAAAGAAGAAGCTCTGCTGAGATTCGAACCCGTGACCCTCCATGCGGAGACAAACATGAAAAATGAGGCATTGCCTTAAACCTCTCGGCTACCAGCGCTCTTTATATATATGGTAGCGAATTAACGTACTTCACTGGTAGCGATTGATAGTACTTTATTCGGCTCGAGTTTGTGTCTGGGCCCGTGTAGAGAAGCAACAACAACAACTATACCGTCAGCTGACGCTAAAGAAAATCTATGGAAAATATATAAAACAACTAAGATTCTGTGACTATTCTTAAGACTTTTATTGGACTGATCATATTGTTTTAATGTCAGAAGCCAAATAATGCCACAGATTTGCTTTTATTTGAGTATTTAATTTTATTTTGACAAGTACATCATCCTGTTGCGAGTCCCTTTAAGCAGAAAATAGAAAATATACCATATAATATTTATTCATGACTGATTAAATTGGAATTATACTCATCAGCGGAGGAATGAATCATATTCGCTAAAAGGCGCTTCTATGGGGTAAAGGGTTAATACTGTTATCTGAAATATCGTTTTAAAATTAAGTTTAGAACTGTATGACTAAAGATATTTCAAAAAGAATGTCAAACAGTTTTTATCCTCATCAGACGTCTTGTAACGCGGCGTCTGATCAGGCGTCATTGAGGATGAATGTATTCATTTACTAAGAAGTTAAATAACTTTGGTCATTTGAAGTCATTGTGTAACACGCCGTTATCAACAGCTGATTATCAACGATTCTCATCTCAACGAATCAATTATTCAAATGGCAATTTTGAGCCAAATCGCACATCGGTAAACCGATGATCTAAAAAGACTCAAACCTATTTACACCTCGGATTAAAAAAAAATCAACTATAATTCGATAAAGTTAAATCTCCAAATTGTATACCGTTGTTTTGAAACGGGAAATAATAGTCTCTTCTCAACTAAAAAAATGGTAGTTAGTTCAGTCTATACTCTTTTGGAAGCAGTCTGGCCAGGATCGACACTGTCTGACATCTACTTTGTACTATTTGAACAAATAACTATGCAAGAAGAGCATTTTTATCTAATTTCATGATAACTACATGTACTGCAGTTTCCTAAGGTGTCTAAATGTTAAGAACTTTTACTGTACAGCAAATTCGAGTTCGTTAGCGATTGTTCGTTAACGTTGGAATTGTTATAATGCCTTGTAGCCTTGTAGTACATTACTTGACCTAGCTTGGAGAATAACATACTAGTATAGTCAGTTAAATATTGTGCAACCCATGCTAAGTTTGGTGGTATGGCATGTGCAAAAAGTCAGGCAGGCATTTCGTGTGAGGCCCGTACCTTATAATGGACAGTTTGGTAAAACCTATTTAAAGACCCCTTGAGTATGCGTATGCCAGGGACTCTATTGAAAGCACGCCTAGTGACAAATGGATAATTGAATGGATTGGGTTATGTCTTTAATTGCTTATGGTAAACTGAATAAGCATGTTGATATTGGCTGTCAATACTAAGAATAATGAGACGTTTAAATTGTCTGAAATACAATTCATTTCATTTATTTTATATAAACGAAGTATACTTGAATATGTATTCATTGTCTGAGATAGGTGCTAAAAAGACTGTTAAGATATTAATATTGATTTTCTTTTGCATGGTACAGACGACTGAACATATGATAATAACAAAACTATATTTTCTGCTGTGCATCGTTTTACAGATAGATAGATAGATAGATAGATAGATATATGGATGGATGGATGAATTGATGGAAGGATGGATGGATGGATGGATGAGTTGGTAGGTAGGTACGTAGGAAGGTAGGTAGGAGGGTGTAGGTGGGTGCGTTGTTTGGGTGGGTGGATGTTAGGGTGGGTGGGTAGGTAGGTAGGTAGGTTGATAGGTAGGGAGGCAGGCAGGCAGGCAAACAGGCAGGCAGGCAGGCAGCCATGGAGGGAGGAAGGGAGGCAGACAGACAGACAGACAGGCAGATATATATATACAGACAGAAAGACAGACAGATAGATAGATAGATAGATAGATAGATAGATAGATAGATAGATAGATAGATAGATTAGATATATATATATATAGATAGATAGATAGATAGATAGATAGATAGATAGATATATAGATATATGGATGGATGGATGGATGGATGGATAGATAGGGATATATATATAGATATATAGATATATAGATAGATAGATAGACAGACAGACAGACAGACAGACAGACAGACAGACAGACAGACAGACAGATAGATAGATAGATAGATAAGTCTTTATTATGTAACATGAACAATAATTTGTTCTTCGTCAGCATCAAAAGTAAAATCAACATACAAACATTAAATACAAACAAACTTATGTATCAAGACTCAATAGCATGACAAATTTATACTCTTTTCATCAAATAATAACATAATCAATCAGAGGCCGAATCCTCATAGTCAACATAAAACTGAGTTTTAAGTCCTTATTATTTCATTTGACAATTTGTGATAGCAAAATGCATAGCGTCGGCTTATATGAAAACCTCGTATGGAGCCGATTTTCTGAAAATCAATTTTTGACATCTTAGGAAAGATTGCGCCTACACGCAGATTCTGACAAAACCCCGTTCTTCTATCCCAATGAGAAAGGCTGTAAACAGTCATCTGATGAAATGTCGTTTACTGATCGGTGAAAATGTCTCAATTTCAAAACATCGTACTTGGTCAAACATTTTTGTAATTTTGTGATGTGTCTGTATCTCTCAGTCTTTGGAACGACATGAAGCAGTATAATGATAGGTATTGTTTGAGAGAATGTTTTTCCTTTTCATTTGTCTAGATACATAGCCTTTAAATGCCATTTTCTGTTATGTTTTTAATACGAGGTTTTTACCTATTTACATTCATGGGAAGCAATTTGAGCTTTATACGATATTTGAAATTTTTAAAACAGACTATACGATATTTTGATTTGATATATTCATAAAGTTGTGTTAAAGTGATGTCAAAGAGTCGTATACAACAATAATCAAATTATATTTCAATTATCCTTTGTACTTAGTCGAAAATAAGTTAGTGACATATTATAGTACGTATGATATCTTAATTATATATTTCAAGTTTATAAAGATTTTGTTAATGAATGTTTGAAATAACTAGACAAAATAACGTCTCTCTTGTAAAAATATTAAAAACTGACTATACGAGGTTGTGATATTAGGCCGACAATAGATTGTTTAGAATGTTTCAGTTAGAAATTTATTTGCATGATTGATATGTTTAAATTTACATGAAATTTATTGATAACAAAATGCATTATATGGTTTAGTATGTTCAATATATAACACTGATCATAAACTCTTCTTTTTTTCCCCTTTCAAACGTTCATTTTACTTCATTTATTATATACACTATGTCAGTTTGTTTATTCCACCATTATGTGTTAGGTATTAGTGTAACCTATATTGTAGGGGCGCCTCTCATGTGGACTATACCATTCCTATCATGAATACGGAATACATGTATTGCTTAATCATGTACGACGATAATATTTTGCTGATTTCCATATGTATTTATGGAGTAATGAATTACTAGGCTGTCGAAATGGTGCTTTTATGATGACTTAACTAACATCCTCTTCTCGTTGCAGATATTTGAGGGGAACAGCGTCACAAATGAGCTTGTTATTCGCTACCTGCCAGACCGCGTCATTGCAAGATGTGTCCGGATCAACCCAGTAACATACTTTAGTCACAAATCTCTACGGTTTGATGTTCTCGGGTGCTGATTTACTCACCAAGAGACGTCGGGTAGGACAGTTCAGTGCAGGATACTTTTTCCCACAGTGCGCTTTTATGCAGAAACAATTTACCCTTGTGCACATGTTTGAGTTAGTTCAGACAGATTTACGCCGCGTCTGATATGTATGTAACCAGGGGTTCATAAGGTTAAAGTGCAGTATAGTATGCTAAAGTTATGTGGAACCAGGGTTCCATATTGTCGTCTGCTTTATATTCTAGTATATCTCTACATATCACGTGTATATCAGTGTATGAGAGAATGATTGAGAGAGATATTTGAGATGCACGAACTAATTCATGCACATGATTTGCACGAGCTTTGTCTTATTTCTACATGTCCAACCCACCTATACTAAGTGCACTCCAGACCATTTTGATTGCAACATCATTGTCATGAAAATGAAGTCGTTATACTCTGTTAGCTAATGTATTGTCCCACGACAGCCATTTGTATAAGTTTACCTATCCCGAGGGCCTGACTTTTTATATTCCGCCTATATCAAAATCTACTCGGGAGTCTATTCTAATTGAACTCCGATTTACAATGGCGACACGACGATTTGGTGACGCTTAATAAAGTCAGGCATTTCAAGCATATTGGAAAACATCATTGGAGCCGATATCCGACTGAGGCTAGTGCATAGGACGACCTGATGGAGGATCCTCACTTCTAGTGCTAGTATTTTGTTATTTTTAATGGCCCTGGACTCATTTTCATGAGCCAAGTATTTATCGCGAGTGCGCGTAGGCTAAGTACCACAGTACAGTGACATTTCGTCACTGATGACTTATGACGTCGGAAGGGCTGAGTGACTTTGAGGTAGGAACTCCGAAACTGATGTTCCAAATTGCAAAGTTTTTACTGGTTTTAAAAAGTGTTTTGTAGATAGTTGTACGTTTTACTGTTTGATGTAGTGCAATATTTGGGTGGAAGGACTTGGCTATAGAAAAGTAAGTTTATGTTTATAACTGTTTATTTTACTTGCAATTTTGAATGCCATTAGTCTTTTTGCTAATTGTGCAGCTAGGTACATTTCCGGCATTGCGAGCGTTTCCTGATTAGTTGCAAAGAATACACCGCATTTCAAAAATGTTACACGGCTTTCCAAAATTATTTTCAAGTATATAACCCAATCATTGCCATTCCTGTATGTATGTTATAGCATATGTATCATTTCATGGGTGATTCAGGTTTGGTAATTTAGTTTCTATATTGATAAAAAAATTCCTGCATAGTTTGTATTTCGTCACAAATTGTACACGACATGTCGGAAATGTAGCTCTGTCTTTTCGAAATTACTTTCAAAATATGTATACGATTTGAATATTATTGCCATATCTGTATAGTGTCAATTTGTAAATGTATCCATTGTAAGGCTATATTTTAGCTTGGGAACATTATAGGAATAAACAACAACTTTTTGCAGTTCACGACGGTATAAATACATTGGCTTCGCAGGGGGTAAGTTTCGTAAACTTACCCTGCGAAGCTGATGTATTCATACCGCGTGAACGGCAAAATATGATGTTTATTCCTTATATTCATATTTTATTTTCTGTCTTATTTGACCAGATTTGTTTTCATGTATATAAACATATCAAATACCGGCCAAATAGGTTTGACGGATGCAATCCTTGATGTAAAAGCCATTCGATCGCTATAATATGCGGTATGAACGTAGTCTAAAATACATGTTTCGGAGTTGATTACAAAGTCAAGATTTTACCTAGTAAACTGTCGCTGTGTGCTTAACGAACACTTATAAGACATTACATATAAACAATGCAACTTAAATATCTATTATTAAAGCATATTTTAAAAGATCGGTCGCGCATGTTTATTTCAGCCTAATTACACTCCATAGCAACCATTAGCTGGTCGCTAGGTCGGTATCTCTCCGCGGCGGAGACTCCGTCCTCTTTCTAACTGGCTGAAACCAGTTTCGATTTGTAGGTTCATCGAGAATTGACCTGCATATTTTTAATACGATTACATAGATAATTTACAGGGTGAATGTAAATATTTGTTTCTAAAAGTACATTGGTTTTATCGTTTTGGAAAGTGACTGAAAGTTTACCTTTCGCCTGTAAATTTGTGTTAAATTTTCGTCTGATAAAAAAAAGTGTTCATTATATAACTTAATGTGCAACTGTTTCGCCCGAGATGGCGTCATTACCAAAAGCACATAATTTGAACAATTTTGATAGAACAACTGAATATACTGCTTTTTGCCGAATATCTAAACTCATGGCATTGAATATATTTTAAGTTTTTACTGAAAATATCTATTCCCTCGTAGCTACAGCAGTTGTTCATTGTCTTCATCCTCATTAATAGTGCGACAAACATACATTTGAGTAAGGCCTGTTGTCACGGCAATTTGACTGTGCATTCGGCTACACACGCGTTAGGATTCAGTATTAAGCTCCAGAATTCCATTGGTTTTAGCTCTCGGGTCTAAAAACGTTTTTCCGCCCTTGAATTCACATCAAGAAATCTGATGCTAAATATAACATCGAATAAGAAGCAAATATGAGACTAAATTGTTTGAGTTCTTTTTATCACTGCTAAAAAGGTATATTTACCCAGTAGACCTCGAAAGTGACCAGCGCACCCGTCAGATAAGGGAGGCCATCCAGATCAGAGCTAATCCCAGCGTCAAATGTTCATTTTATAAACGGAACACGTTTTAAGAATATTAACATGTATAAAACAACCCATATACGAACAGAACAGTGTTAAAACTATCTTAAAGTGATGCCTGTTTGCCCGAGTCTATTTATGTTGAATGGGCACTGACAACACGTTCTGATATTGAAAATAATAAAATACTTTGGTTTAGCAACCCACCTGTTGCTGCCAAGTGAAATCGGAGTTACAAATCGAGGTAATATGTATTTGTAAAAAATAAATGTGTACCTCCTTCTCTGTAGAAGAAGCCTGTTCATACAGCGGCTCCTGGCCTATGATACAATAGATACAGAAATGAACAGAACAGAACATATGTCTGATTATGTTTGCTTGGTCTCAGGTTTGCAGCGGAACTGTATGATATCTATTTAGACCAGCAATTTCACATGTTAAACCAATGATGAATGGACAGCACTCTACATTTAACCACTTCACTGCCTTACCCCGAACTCGTTTCAATATTTCTTATGTCAAAATACCGAAAAGTTGTTTTTTAGAAATAGAAGCAGACGACAATAGTTTAAATTCGATGACGTCATGGCAGTGAAGGGGTAAGGACACGTGCTGAAAACCGAATGGTCAGCTTTGGCAGGATGTCAGGCTGTTCTATTACCTTTAAATTTTTCATTGGAAACTAATTGTGTTTGCAAAATAAGAGACACAGGAGGGTACTGACTGCATCGTGGCATGGCATCGTGTTACTGTTTAATACACTGCATCTGTTCAAGTATAGTTTGTTTCAAGAAACTCCGTGGATGAAGTGTAATATATAGAACAGTATATACTAATGCGAGAAACTCCGATCAGCAGAATAATGTTTGATTATGGATTTGGATTTCTGTAGATGATGTTATATAATAAGTAGTTATGCTATAGTTTACATAAATGTTACCATAATTGTATGTGTTGCTTTTAATCCAAAGTATACCGCTTCTTTGAAAACCTCAATGTCATACATTTGGCACATCCAACTACAGAATTATCACTCTTCATTATTATAAATCTCCCCCTGTGACATTTCTGTTAGACACGGAGTTCCACAAGGAGGAGTACTCTCACCTACTCTCTTTCTCCTCTTTATTAATGATCTGGTCGCAGAGCTACCAAGAGGAGTAAAAGCTGCCCTTTATGCAGATGACCTTGTGCTTTGGTGTTCAGAGGAGTATGCAACAACTGCCACTTACAGGATGCAACAAGCCACAGAGAGGCTTTCAACATGGGCAGAAGAATGGTGTGTTAAGGTCAACACAGAAAAGTCTTGCACAACTCTTTTCTCCCTGTCACCAAAGCAGAAGGCTGGTACTATCAAGATTTGTGGCACCCCTCTTGAACAAGTGGAAGAGGCAACATACCTTGGGGTGACCTTCGACAAACGGCTCACATGGAGAGCCCACCTTGCCAATGTTGAAGCCAATGCAAGGAAAAAACTTGCAATTCAGCGGAAACTAGCTGGCACAAGCTGGGGAGCAAATGAAAAAATACTCAAGACAGTCTATCTTGGGACCATAAGACCCACCCTAGAGTATGGCTCCACAGCCTGGATGACCACTGCAAAGACCAACCAACAGCGGCTAGGCACAATCCAAAACCAGGCCCTCAGACTCATCACTGGAGCAATGAAGTCCACACCAATAAAGGCCATGGAAGAAGTCACCGCCATCCCACCACTTGTCAAGAGAAGAGAGACCAAAGCCAGCAAGTACCAGTACTTACCAGATCATCCCATGAAGGAGAAAATGGAACGCCTTACAAAGAACCGCCTAAAAAGAAGCAGTTTCATGCATGAATCCAAGAGACTATCCAGAGCCCATGCTGAAAGCCTTGGACCTTCAACCGCTCCTTTTCATAGGTCAGATCTACCTGAACCTTGGCTGCACGACCTAACCAACCTACACATCAAAACTACTGTCCCTGGATTTTCAGATGCTGAAGGAGAAAATGGCAAGAGATCCCTGACACTAGCCATGATAGAAGACAGATACCCGTCAGAAACATGGACCCATGTATATACTGACGGCTCAGCTTCAGCTGCTATAAAAGATGGGGGTGCAGGGATATTCATATCCTACATAACTGGAAGGTCAGAGACAGTCAACATACCAACAGGCAAGCACTGCACAAACTACAGAGTTGAAGTAGAAGCAATACTACAGGCAATCAAGACTGTTGAAGGATCATTAGAACAATGCTCAAACGTGGTCATACTAACAGATGCTCTGTCAGTTCTACAAGCCTTTGGTCACTCCAAACTGCCTATTTTGACCAGGGCACTCCACAACCTCAAGAAAGACAGGACTGTATGCCTCCAATGGATACCAGCCCACTGCGGAGTCCCTGGAAACGAGAAGGCGGATGTTCTGGCCAAGCTTGGAGCCACAGGAACCCAGCCAACAACTGCAGTAACACATCAGGAGAAAGCAACAGCTATAAAGTCCATAATGAAGCAGAAGTCTACCAAAGATGACTACCACCTACTAGACAGATCGGAACAAGTCATCATCATCAGGCTACGCACAGGGCACAACCGTCTAAATGCTCACATGAACACCAAACTTAAGCTGTCCCCATCTCCCCTGTGTTCATGTGGCCTTGAAGACCAAACTGCAGAGCATATCCTACAACGTTGTCCATATCTTGAGGGAAAAAGAAAATATGTGTGGCCCGTATCTACCTCGATAAAGACGAAGCTAAACGGAAAGGTGGAGGATCTCAGGAAGACGGCATCCTTCATCGCTGGATCTGGCGTGACCGTGTAGTCGGTGAACGCCAGTAAGTAAGTAAGTATTTCTGTTAGAAATCCTTTTCTCACCTCTCGGACAGAGGTATCCCGAAATCTAGGGGTATGAGATAACCTCATCTGTCCGAACAGACAAGCCGAACTATTTTGTTATTGCCGTTGTCATGACGTCG
Organism: Gari tellinella; assembly: GCA_922989275.2. Classification (NCBI taxonomy): domain Eukaryota; kingdom Metazoa; phylum Mollusca; class Bivalvia; order Cardiida; family Psammobiidae; genus Gari; species Gari tellinella. The sequence goes on along the minus strand of OV277862.1, from coordinate 7,264,397 downwards.
TCATGCATTCATTAGCGCATTAAAATATTCTCCTAGACATTACAGCCAAACTCTCGCTAACGAATCTGGTTAGTAGATGTATATTCAGTTCATAATGGCTATATAGTTAATAAATCAAGTGAGGTAACGGTTTTAAACAATAACACATGTGTTAATATATTAAGTTGTTGAAACTAGTGTACTTCTTTTTTCTGCGTATGTTCATTGGAAATGTTATTGCGTAAATTTATATAGATATTCGTCCGCCATTCATGAGGCGAAAGCGAAAATACAACTCGCCACTGTATAGCAAATTGAACGCGTTTTTAGGCTTGACGAGGTGAGAAAAAAAATCGTTGAGTGTCAGATAAGGATATCCCACCCTCGGTATGAAGATATTTTATGAACACTCGGCAGAGCCTCGTTTTCCTAAAATATCTTCAAACCTCGGGTGGGATATCATTATCTGACACTAACGGTTGTGTTAGATTCACTATAGTCGAACTGTGTTAAGTCGATTTAACATTTTTGAAATACCGAACATGTTTGAACAGAGCTAATTCCGAGTAGTTGATATTCAGAAGTTCACTTGAATAAATAAGTGTTAATTTAAATTAAGCAAATTCGTGATATTACGGGATCGAATGTTTGAGTGCGATATATAGCGGTTTGGTTGTATTCTTAGATTGGTGTATGTCTTTAATCTGTGGGAATGTTGTTTAATTGAGAAACCGTGAAACTTATTCATAACTTACCACTGATAGGAATCAAAATACAACCATCATCAAATAAACGTTCAAAGTCATTGTCAGTGAAAGATAAATAATTCAGTATGTATTTCTTAACCAAGAATAACAAAGTGCAATTTTGTTTCAATATGACGAACAGTGCAGACTACAATCAGAGGGCTCCTACAATCTTACTTTCAGCTGCTACTTATCATCAGACTAAACCACGTTTGTATTGATTGGGTATAATGCCTGCATCACAGTGTTTTCTGTTAACCCCTATCATGCTACAGTGGAGAATATGTTATTCTTTCCCGTTTAAACGCAAACGTACGCAAACGCAAAGCGCTAAAACGTAGAAAAGAACAATTTTTGGACAATTTTGATAACTCATGTTTATATTGGTGGCAAACGGTTTGGAGCCAGATCAGACGCCGGGTTACCCGGCGTCTGATCTGGCTCCAAACTGTTTGTAAAAGAATAAAATAGTTTTAGCGTAAACGCGTTTATCGGGAAAGAATAACAGATTCTCCACTGTAAGCACGAGTTTTGAATGTTTTGCTAACAGTTTGGATCTAGATTAGACGCCGCGTTACGCGGTGTCTAATTTGGATCCAAACTATTTGGCACCAATATTCGAAATGTCTGCAGTTTATATAGCTGAAATTATGATTTTGATACTTGAAGCAGAGGACACATTTGAAGCAGACGACAATGCAGCATGATAAGAGTTAAGTTTTAGCTTGAGCGATTTTAATCACTTGTGCCTTAAAACATTAGTTCGAAAGCTGCATTGCCACATTTTAACGTAACTTTTTCTGATTTTTTTAGTTTTGCCACTATAATTATGCACGCTTGAGGTAACACGGCGTCTCATTAGGCCCAACACTAATTGCACCACAATGGTACGATGTTACATGTATTACAAAGCAGCATCAAAAACCTTTTAAAAGAAACGACGATCTATAACGTGCATTTTAAACATCAATAAAGATATAGAGGAGGGAATGAGTGCGTTTTCAGTTGTGAATATTTTTAAAGAAGTTCAATGCTGAAAACGGTTGCATGGTTCTGACACCAGTAACCACTTAGCTTTTCAAAATAAAAACAGTTGATACATGACATAATTACCTAGTAAGTGGAAAGTGGATTTTTGTGTGAAAATCTGATAATTATCTTAACGCGTCAAGTAACCTGTTAGTGCCATATACTGTCACCAGAAATTAATATTACAACAAAACTTTCATGAAACATTTCTTGTTAACTTATCCCTGATTTGGTGGTTTTCGTCGATATTCATTGTAGAAAACGTTCTCCTTCATAGAAGAGTCATACGGGTCCCAATGAAGGTTCTACACAACTAAAATGCACACTTATAATATTCATTGAGTAAATACAGTGGTGATAATGTTTTTATTTCCCAATTAACGAGTTTATACGTTCAATATATTATTTCAATTGAAAGCAGTTTGAAGCCAGATCAGACGCCGGGTAACTCAGCGTCTGACAATGCTCCCAATTGTTTTGCCTTCAATGTTTAAATTAACATTTAAAATTGTTAAGAAGTAGTCTTAAAGGACACATTGGACCAAGGTCTACGCTGTTTGTCATTTTGTAAATGCATGTGTATTTTTAAAAAAATCCGAAATACTCAAAGTACGAATAAATGTACAATGTTTCTATTTTTAGATAACTGGTAAAACGAAACTTTTCTAGTTAAGTAACTAGATAAATATGTCAAGTGGTGGCTGTTTAAAGCAGTATCATGACAAAGTTTGTGTTTAGATATTTATCTGGTTATCGTGAAAAGTTTATACATTCCATTTTTAACGTACAGATAAGTATCTGAAAACTAAATCGAGAGTTTTTGCGAAAACTCACTAGTTGAGTATTTTTGTGAGATATAAACAGGAATCTATCATGATAAATATGTGGTTAACTGGTGTCAGAAATATGCCACCATGAAAACACACGACTTTTATATTCTATTCATCACATTAATACAAATTGACACACAAATCCGAACGGTCTTACGTCACCTTTCCTTCGGCTGTTAAGAAAGCGATTCATCATAGATTTAGTCAAAATGTTTTTCAATTTTATGCATCTGTAGATAAAACACCTAAAATTAAATTAAAGAAAAGCAAAATAAATGTGTTTTGAAAATATTTTTCTGATACCTTATTATTCTAATCCTAAGTTACTGTTTAATCTAACATTGTTCTTTTTACTGAAATGATCATTCGACATTAGATTTGTTTTCAGAATGACGACAGTATTACAAACTGACCTCATTATGATGTAACATTTTAATCTCAGAACAAACTCACGTGGGACTATTTTCCGATCTATAGTCGTCTACAGTGATTATAGCTCCAACCGAACATCGATGGTTCGACTATAGTGACGTCATTTGACCAGTAAACCTCAGTTTGCATTTGATCGACAAACGGTGGTCCTTTGGTGGCTTAATGCGCATGCGTCGACCGACATTTTTCGGACTATAGTTGACTATAGTTCCACGTGAAGTTGCTCTCAATTGTTCAAGGCCATTGGTAATACTAGAGTTCTATGTAGCCTGATTTGCAGCCTGATTTGCGGGACTGCTCTTAGGATTGTTTTATGACATTTTGAAATGTTTAAATCACTCGTGGTGATCCAAGTTTGTCAAACTAAATTCTCTATTTAAACTGTTTTAACAGTCGGCATAGCAGTACAGTAATTTGGTGATTTAAAAATTAGTATTAAACAATGTGTACAGTGTGCCGTACGATATTTACGGAATTCTATAGTTTGCACGTTTATGTGATAGATAGAGGATCTGTAAATGTTAGAATCGTATTCTTTAAACAGTTTGTATTCATTTATAGGAAATATGCGCGGATCGAGCTACTTTTCGTCGTTGTATGATTAACCCTTTCCCCCATAGAAGCGACTTTTAGCGTATTGAATTTATTCCTCCGCTGAAGAAAATAGTTCCAATTTATACCCCCATGAACGATAACCGTAACAAATATTTCTATATAGCATAGTTGATGGTAGTTTAAAGCAGGTTGAAAGTAAAGCAGAATGTGTCTTAAGGCACATTCTGCTTTACTTTCAACCTGTTTTAAGTGAACACCTGTATTTTATGTTATAAACGGGTTATTGGGTAAAGGGTTAAACAATTTCGTCAACAGAGCGCCCAATTACAGTGTAACCATTCCATCAAATAAGTACGACAAACTAAAAAACATTGGTTATGATCGAAAACAGCAGAAATTTTGAAGTAAATACTTTCTGAATGGTATAATGTTCCCATATCATATCCTATATCGCCAGGAAAACCAATACCAATGATACCTGTTACTACGCCTAGGCATACAGGACTTTTTTGTTTCTAAATCTATTTGCAGAACTAGAAAGTAGAAAAGACGTCTTTCTTTCCCGTTTAAACTCAAACCACGCTGACTCATGATGACAATTACTTCTATTCAATTTTATCAAATCCTATTTTCTGCACTTTGAGCGTTGGGGCTTTAGTAAAAAATCTGACTTTGAAGATTACCTCCCCTTGCATAAATAGAGAAATACGTAATTTTATGTGTAGTTGTTGCACTAATATAATCATTTTTTATCAAACTTATATATCTCATACAAAGTGATTCATTTATGCAACATAGCTAATTGAGAGTAAAAAATGCAAAAACAATTGAACATAACACATATTTCATTCAAGTTATCTCCTCTTGAAAGTACAGAATGCAATTTGTTATACGAACAAGTCACTTTTCCCTTTATTAATGTTGAATATATATCATAAAAACAAGATCTAATCATGAAACCTTCTTTTCATGAAAGCCTTATTTATTCACAAACTAAATATATAACCCTTGGGTTATATAGCACAGTCTTTGTGTGAAATTGAATAAACATATGTAAACTCCTTGGGTAGATCAATAAATACTTGGCCAAAGAGTGTGTTTCATCTGTATTCCTTATGGTTACATTACCATGGCAAATACATATTACACAGTCGCTCCAAGCCAATATGGACCAGAGTCTAAAGTAGTCGGTCAGTTCTGAAACGACATACGTAAGAAATATTCAAACATGGGTTCCGACAACAATGTTGCCTATACACTTAACTTTATTACTTCTAATCACATTTAAAATGTTCTCCACTCTCCACAGTGTAACCATAGCTGGATGCCGAGCGTCCAGCTACCTTTACAATGCTTATCAGTGCTGTACTATAAACGGTTACTTATAAACATAAATTATATACCTATCCATCCTATTTAAACTTATGATAATGCTAATGAATGTCTCAACCTTAAAGCAATGCTGAGCAAATTAACATAGACATATAAAACAATGGTACACTGACACAACATTTATAACTCACCAAAATATATGGTATAGTGAACCCCAAACATTCCAGGTCTCTCTCTCTCTCTGTGTGCTTTGTGTTGTGAACTGTAACAAATGGTTTAATTAGCATGCTGGTTTGACATGAGCAAATATAGTTATTGTCTTTGACAGTCGAAAGGAATTTAAAGAATGTAAGGACGAAGAGAAAAGGCGCGAAACGGTAATGGCGCGAATAAGCCGAAAATCTGTCAACACTAACTCGTACACCGAAATATCAATAGAACAAATACACCCGTTGAAATAATTAACCAATAATGACAATACACTGCTTACCAAACTATTCCTTGAACGACTCAACCTAATATTAAAGTAAATCAAAGTTTAGAATATGAAAAACTCGATCTTTCCTTCTCGAAAACTGCTGCCAGAATGAATTGAAAATAGCTCCCGAAACAAACGTCACACAATAGCAAAGCTAAAACACGGACCGAACAAACTCCCGAAAACGGTCCCGAATAACGAAAGTACCCATAGTCACACACTCCCACTCTTCCTGAAAGTCGTCTCGACTTAAATACAAAAATACCACTGAACCTCCTGACAAAAATAACAACCAATCAAACACTCCATGTCAAACAACCAAATCATCAAACACACCGGAAATAGAAAAGCCAAAGCCAACAAGAATAAACACTTATAAACTCCCTTATAAAACATTCTATATCAAGTTTCATCATAACATGAAACAGTATATCAAATTCCATATACTTTGAAAACCTGCAAGACAAAAATGTCATTAATCTGAACACATTTCATGTTCAGCTATAAAATAAGCTAAATCTTACTTAAGTAAACTATGCTTCTTCAGAACTATATCCAAATCTAAAAAGAAAATTGCATTATGAATTATTCTAATTGATTATCACAAATTCTAATACTCTCCTCCCCTGCTTCAAAAGTATACAGTCCCTGTAAATATAACCAAATACAAATATTAAAATGATATTAGAATACTTTATAAACTGTCTTTAGTTTGATTATCCTTTCAAGCATTGGAATTACCAATGTAAAAAACAACTCTTCTATGTAATATTATAGAAAGTTACTTAGGCAATCAAAACCCTGACTGCAAACAATGAATTAAAGAAAATTCTAAGAGTAAACATGTCACTATGTCACTGCTTTATTTCAATAACACAAATTGACAAATAATGCATAGGCTTTTACATATCTAAGCCTTAAACAAACATACTTGGATAAATAAAATGAAGTTAAAATACTTTAAGATACATAATGAACTGAACTATAGCTTCAAATGTATACATCTATGAAAAACTGAAAATATTCACTGTTTAAAAAAATTAAATACAGAAGTACAGTTAACTAAGAACTGTATCCAAAAGTCTGGCGGTTAATGAAGCCTGATCCTTCAATAGTCTCTCCAGCTTTGCACTTCTGTCGTGGACTGTCTGTTGCTTACTGACAACATTGCCATACCAATCTGGTTTCTTCTTTGTTCGTGTAGATTTTTTTGGTGGTGGTTTCGGTGGCGGTGGTTCCTCAAACAGTGCAGCCAAATCACCACTTGCTATGTCTTCTGAACCTTCACTCTCCTCCTCTTCTTCTGTTTCTGTGGATTGCGTCTCTGTATCATCAGTGACTACTTCCTCTTCAATCTCAGCTTCCTCTTCAACCGTCTTTTCAATCTTATCTTTCACAGTTTCTTTCTTCTCTGCTGGACCGGCCGGTCTTTCAGACTCACACGTATATGTGAAAACTATATCATCTTCACTATCACTGTTCTCTACAACAGTTTGTCTATTTCTAACCGTATTTTGACTTACCTCTTTACTTACCTCTTTATTCTGAGTTTTTTTTCCCTAGGTGCTGGCACTGGATGATCTTTCTTACTATTATTTGACTTGTCAATAACTACACTTTCCTCCAATTCTAAAGCCTTTATAAGAAGCAAATGGTTCCTATGTAGTGTCTTTTCTGTGCCATCATCTGACTTTACCACAAAAACTGGTATCTCTTGATTTGGCTGACTAACCACCTTGTAAACATCTTTCTCAAATTTGTCCGCGATTTTATGTTTCCCTTGATAGGCCAATATCTTAACCAGAACAGTATCTCCTACACCTAAATCTGTGGCCTTAGCTTTCTTGTCAAATTGAGTCTTCTGTTTCTGTCTGGCCTTTCTGAGAGATTGATTGGCTATCTCATGTGACGTTTCTAATCTTTCCTTCAGATCCTTCACGTAATCTGAAGTTATAATGTCTTGTCTGTTATCAAGTTGAAATAACGAATCTATTGGTAATCTGGCCTTTCTACCGAACATCAACTCAAACGGAGTAAAACCTGTTGATTCATGTTTTGTAGCATTGTGAATTTGTGATGGCAGGTATTTCTTCCAATTTTGTTTCCTTTCCTGTTCTAATGTTCCCAACATATCTAATAAGGTCCTGTTGAATCTTTCTGTCTGTCCATTACACGTTGGGTGGTAAATGGTTGTTCTAGTTGTGCCATTAAATGGCATAGTTCTTTCGTTAAATCTGACTCAAAGTTTCTGCCCTGATCTGAATGAAGTTTTGATGGAATTCCATATGGTAAGAAGAAATTATGAAGTAACGCCTTTGCTGTAGTCTTTGCAGTTTGATTTCTTGTTGGTACAGCAACTAAATATTTGGTATAATGATCCGTTATAACCAATATATTCTCTATATTCCCTTGACATGGGTCTACAGTCAGAAAATCTATGCAAACCCTCTCTAACGGGTAACTAGATTCAATGCTGACCATTGGCGCTCTTGCAACATTAGCCTTTCTTCGAAGACATCTGTCGCATTTCTGTACCCATTTCTCTATGTCACTAATGTATCCTGGCCAGTAAAATCTCTCTTTTATCAATGATCCTGTGCGGTCTTTCCCTGGGTGGCCGACATCATTATGTAAACCCTGTAATACTTGCTTGTGGTAAACTTCTGGTAGTAGAAGAAGATTCAAATCTTTTTCATTATCCTGAACTGTTCTATGTAATAAACCCCTAATCATTTTAAAGTTGTTGAAATGTCTTCTCATGGTCTGATGTTTAGGATTACCTGATGTCACTGCTCTAGGTGGAAGTTGTTTGTCCACAGTTGCTCTATACCAAACTCCAATTATTGGATCCTGTCTCTGTTGTATCCTGATCTCTCTGAGTTCAATTTGAGCTAAGTCCTGACCTGGACTATCTGTCGCCTCAACTACATTTATACTGTTGTTTGGTAGAACCTCAATAAAAGGTGCAATGTAAATTGTATTACATATTGCCTTAACTGCTTTATTCTCAATAACCTTTTCAGGTGCTTCAACTGTCTTGTCAGGTGTACTACCCTTTGTAGGATATCTTGACATAAGATCCGCACCAATTTTGTTTAAACCAGGCCTGTAAATAATGTTGAAATTGTAATCACTTAAAGCTGCAACCCATCTTTGTCCTGTGGCATCTAGTTTTGCAGATGTTAATATATGTGTCAGTGGATTGTTATCTGTATATACTGTAAATGTATTGCCTAAAAGATAATCAGAAAATTTCTCAGAAACTGCCCAATTTAAAGCCCAAAATTCAAGCTTGAAAGCACTGTAATTTTGTTCTGATTTCGTTAAACTCCTACTTGCATAAGCGACAACTCTTTTCTTTTCTTCTTGTTTCTGGTAGAGAACTGCTCCTAAACCAAGAGAACTTACGTCTGTGTGTATTTCAAATGGTTAATCAAAATTGGGATAAGCCAATATTGGAGGGGTTGTCAATATTTCCTTTAACTTGTCGACAGTTTTCTGGTGCTCATCTTCCCATTTCCATTCTACTGTTTGTTCCTTACATTTGTTTTTCCTCTTTGCTGAAGTTGATGGCAACAAATTTGAAAGTTGTCTAGTGACTTTTGCAAAGTCTTTAACAAACTTACGGTAATAACCGCAAAATGCCAGAAAAGATCTTAATTCATCCGGGTTTGATGGTCTTGGATAATCCTTAACTTTGTGATTTTGTCTGGATCGGTTTCGATACCGTGCTCACTTACAACATGACCAAGGAACTTTACCTTTCTCTGTGTGAGATAACATTTTTCTGACGATAACTTGATTCCGCATTCTTTCGGTCTTGTAAGAATCAAATGTAGCCTCTCAAGATGCTGTTCAAAAGTATCATTAAAAACTATAATGTCGTCTAGGTAAATTACGCAAATCTTCATGTTATAGTCGCCTAGACATTCCTCCATCAGGGGTTGATACGTCGCGGGGCTATTTGAGAGTCCAAATGGCATTTTATTGAATTCAAAGAATCCTAGAGGTCCTACAGTGAATGCCGTTCTTGTGTTGTTCTTCTAGTTCAACCTGGTGGTAGCCACTTTTCATATCTATGGTAGAGAAAAGATTTCCGCGAAGACAATCATAAAAATGTCCTCTACTCTCGGAAGTGCGTATGCGTCCTTTATAGTCCTGTTATTAAGCATGCGATAGTCCACACACATGCGTAATTTGCCACTCTTCTTACGGACTAGCACAATATTGGACGCCCATGGTGACTTAGATTTCCTAATAATACCTCCCGCCAAAAGCTGCTCTAAATGTTTTCGCACCTCTTCGACCATGCCAGGTGGTATGCGTCGATGTCGTTGTTTAAATGGTATTTCATTATGAAGTTCTATCATGTGTTTGAATAAATCACAGTGGCCTATGTCCGTATCCCCTTTTGAGAATATGTCCTCATGACTTTTCAATAAATCCCTAAGTTGTTTTTCCTGTTCCTCTTCTAAATCTCCTCCAATATGCATATTCTCCCAAATATTCTCTTCTTTCTCATTAGTCTCCTCGTAAACAGTATCATCAACTGTAACCGGTTGTAGTTCTGCGATGATAGCCTTAGGTGCAATATTAACCGTATTTGTAGTCAAATTAGAAATATGTACTACGATTTCTTGCTTAATGTTATTAGATGAATGTACAACTGCAGGTGTTAAGTCCAAAAAATGTGGTAGAGACGAATTCAAAGTCTCAGTAACAATTGCACACGTTGGTTGATGATCAATATCCTTTTCAGCTACACATCTGATGTTTATTGACTGATTAGGTCCAATTCTAATTTGTTGATGTTCAGCATTCCTAACTGTTGCTATCCTATGTTTGTTCTTCCTAAGTTCTTTCTCTCTGATAGTAAGACAACGAAAAGCCATATACCAAGGCGTAACTAAATTTGCCATTTGAAGAAATCTAACTCCATGTTCCATTTTGCAATCATCTAGTAGCTCATTCAAAATATTAGTTCCTAACAGTAATGGAGTCTTCTTGTTAAAGTCTGTATCTGGCACTACCAGAAATAAACAAGTTTGTTGTTTGGCTTTGGATATGCCAATAGCTTCCAAATCTGTTTCTATGTAGCCTTTATATGGTAGATTACTGCCATCAGCGCATTCAACGCGTAAAATATTATTCAAAGAATGCAACTCCTTTGCTTTAAAATTCCTATTGTAAAAATCCTCGGAATAAGTTGATATGCATGACCCTGTGTCGCACAAAGCTGTTGCTACAATTCCGTCAACCTTGACATTAACCTCGTTCACTTCTCCTACAAGTGTTGGTTCTTTTGGGTCCTTTTGTTGATCTGCTGTGCTCGAATTACGACCCTCTCTGTTTAAATTACAGTCCCTTGCGATGTGTCCCCTTTGGTGGCAAGCATAACATTCAGGTAGGAAGGTTGTACTAGCTACAGGTCTAGTTGGTCTATAAGAATGATCTCCCAGACCTTGTCCCCTAAATGGTCCTTGACCTCTTGGTCGCTCACTTCTTGGTCCCCTGAAGTAGTTCTGACCTCTCCATCCAACTGGTCTGTACGGCTGTTGTTGAAAGTATGGTTGGCCTTGAGGTTGATATTGAATAGTATTCTGTGACTGCTGCTGAGGGTAATGTTGCTGCTGGTAATATTGCGAATTCCATGAAGGTACTTGCTGAAATACTGGATGTGATTGATCTGCAGTTTCATTACTGCCCATTGCTTGCTGAAAACATTGTGTAGACTGATGGCTTTTCTCAAATGTATCCATTCTGCTATTCACCTTGTCCATCATGGCAACAATCTCGCTCAACTGTTGATCAGTCTTTGCCTTCTCAGTCTTTTCCTCCTTCTTGTTGACAGCTTGGCATCTAGTTTTCACCTCCTTTGACTCTCTATCCTTATCATCCTCAAGCTCGCTTTCCATCTGCCTAACTTCCCTTTTGAAAGTTCTATAATCCTTAATGGTTTCAAATTTATAACCTGACAGATGTTTAAGTTGTGGGGTAAGTCCTCTATAGAAAACTTCCATCAACATCCCATCAACTTCATATAAGACCTTCATCTCAATGGCCTTAGCATGGATATCCTCTAAACGGATACAATAATTTAATACTGTCTCATCAGATGCCTGTCTACAATCATAAAACTTCTTGAATATTGACTCAGCTGTTTCCACCATGCCATATGTGCTTTCAAAATTCTCCAATATGTCCTCAATGGTTGGCTTCACTCCTATGTATCTAAGCTGGTCAGCTGCATGACCCCTGAGTGAACGTCTTATGGACTGGAGTAAAATCTCATTTGGGTAAATCTTTTCCTCCTTTAAACACTTCACTTCGTAAGCCCAAGTTTGGTAAGATACTTCTCCTTTGCCTTCCTCACCAAAGAATATAGAAATTCTTGGGTTATTCAACTGTGTATTGACCTTGGCCTTAACAGGCTCTGAAGGATCACCATGTCCTGTCCCGAATTCCTTCATGTATGTTTCAAGTTCCTCCGCACTCTTCATAGGCGGGACACCTAACTTTTTCAAAAACGCTAACATCATTTCATCTGCCGACATCGTGACAATTAAACGCTAACGATGCAAATGACTGAGGGTTGGAACAGCAATGTACTAGCCAACTTATATGGCAAACTTATAATGCACTAGCCAACTTATATGGCAAACTAAGAATGCACTAGCCAACTTATATGGCTAACTAAGAAACTGTACTACTATAATGTACAATGTATACACATTCACTCTACTTTAATGAGTGTACTATACTTCACTATCCCAAGTGATCTAAATGATTATATCTGACACTTTCTCAACTGATAATCTTCACTTCAACAGTCTCTATCCGAAGTATAAAGTATGATATGAGTGTCTGTATAACTTAATTCAACACTAGTCACAAACACCAAATGAATACGAAAGACTCAAGCAGGAAACGCAACACAAACAATACACCCACCTCTCAAGCAGAACACACACACAGTCATACCATAACAAACACACACACGCACACTCCCATTCCTTCATCTACACACTAAATAGAAACAACACGCAAGACAAACATAAAGCAAAGTGAGCATAGGAGCCCGCCTTGGCACGGTCAGTAGCAATCAATAATTAATTATAAATTAATCATTAACTACCACTGGGGGTTAAACCTGGGTTTAGGGGCGCCCAACCTCACACTTATCTCCTATATTCACATATAAAGACGAACAGTGTACATAAGATATAAACCCTGTTCCACAACCTCACAATCAAAAAGACCGCCAGCACAGTAAGTCCACTTATCTCAATAATCTCTTTCTCATATGATCATTGAACAACTATCGATCACTATCGATTCAATATCAAAGTAAAATATCAACTATCACTGAATAGTCGAGAAATATAAACTCCACGCAGCAATATATGTGAATTAAATCACTATTTACAGAAAGAATTCAAGTTGAAGCTATGACAAATGATCACACTTTGACCTATGACATCAATCAAGTGTCAACACCAATGATATAAGGATAAAGTAAACAACAAAACAATATACAATGTTTATTTTTAATGACAAACAATATGTAAAGATTTTTTAAACTTCAAATCAGGACCAAAGTATTCTAAATGCAATGCGCAAGAACAGTGCGGACCGTAGTCAAAGTCAATTAATGCAAGGAATAAACGAATATGTAAACTTAAATAGCCCACGGAAAAGTGGTTATATCTCAGTCTGCAAACAAGTCTTTCAACTTATAGGCTTATAGGCCTAAGTAAATTACAATCTAAATCTGGAAACAAGTATAGATGGGATCTAGAAATAAATGGTTGTACTGATCTGGATCTCCACTGTTGTCAATGTAATCAATGTATGCAACAAGTCTTTTAACTGTTCTAAATAAATGGCTGCACTGATCTGGATGTTATGTTATCTATTTATCGGACAAGTCTTTTCCTGTTCTAAAGGGAATTTCCTAAGAATTCTTACCTCTAGCCAATCTCATCAACTTCAAATAGATTCTTCTTTTGAAAAATACCGAGCTAAAAAATGTTCAGACTAAATCATAGTAAATGCATGGCTAATAAACGCCTAAGTAAATTAATTCTAATTAAACGAAGTAAATTAAATTTCAAAGTTCAATTGAAAAATGAATTTCAAACGTGTAATCGAAAAACAAATTTCAAAAGATTAATCGACAAATTTTTAATTTAATTTTAATTAACCGACAAACAAATTAAATTTCAAGATTTAATTTCAATTAACTAAACAACAAAGTATCTACTACTGTATGAATAAATCTGGATCCTAAACTAAAAGTCAAAGTCACAATTTATAGACAATATGAATAAACTATTTCATTCTTATGCGGTAAACTCTCCAAAAGAAAAAAATATCACGACGCGACTAAGTCGACAACATTGAAAATGTATGATCATGGATTATAACATGTAGTGTCAATACAGAATGCTATCGTTAATTGTCTAAATGACTAACAGTCATATACACAATATATATTTTACACTATCTCGTTATAATACAACGACTCATAAATTTCAATCAAAAATACCGAAGCGCGAAAATAATAAAATGCGCGTAGTTATTCGTAAAGTTGTATTACTGTATAAATCTCGAGATCGAAAATCACTAAGTTATTTTATAAATCTCTCAGATTGACAAGCACCAAGTAATTTTATAAATCTTCAAGACTGAAAGCACTAAGTAATTTAATGTATTGCTAAGTTTCCGTAAAATGTCAAAGCTGAAATTAACTAAGTCTTTTTATCAAATTTCTATAAATCAAATTAATTAAATCTACCTCAAGTTATTTCTAATAATTAATCCATTATCCTTCCAAACTATAATCAGAAATAGTTTAAGAAATTATTTACAAAATAAATCCAAAGTTAAATTAATGCTGATGATGATGACAGCAATAAATGCTGATGATGATGCTACCACTAGAAAATGCTCAAGTTATTTTTTCAAAAGCTAATTCCAATGCTTGAAAGTACAAAGTTATTCTAAAATATAAACACTAATGACTAATTATGCCGAGCTAAATCACTTTTAAATTATCAACAAACATAATGCTGAAGTTCATGTTGCTACTCTCACTGCTGACCTGTAAACATATTTAATTATTTTAAACTTTAACTATTTAAATGTTGATCCCTGAAATAAAACATCTAATCGTTTCTGTATCCACGGTTGATTAAGCTGAAACAAAATGGTTATTTCAAAAGCTGCTGCACTGAAAATAACAAATTTGCAATCCCAGTTCAAGAACACCAAAGCTGCTTAAACCATTGAAAAATGGAAATTCAGAAAACACCAAAGTAGCTCGAGTCACCGAAAAATAAATAAATCCCAAATATCACCAAAGCTGCTTGGATCATGGACAAATGGAAAATCTGTTGCACAAAATAACTAAAGCCACTTATATGCTTGACAAATTAATAAACCAAATTACTGAATGAAACTTAAAGACTAACTGAAGGGTCAAAGCTTAATGCAAGGGAGATAATTATTAATTCTAAAGTAAATCAGCTAGATCTGTCAAACGTGCTTTACTTGGCTGACACTTTTTGTAGTTCAAAACCCAAAATGATCAGATCTTTATTTATACAAGGGGCATAACTCTGCCTAAACCCTAATAATGATAATAGAGAAGATAGAAAGAAATGACTGTCAAAAACGATGTGAAATGTTACAAGTGTTAATTCTAAACTGCTTTAAGTTAATAACCTTTACCAAATTAATGAAATGTACCCTTAACCAGTTAATTTAAACAAGTGAAACGTGATTCTCTTTCAAATTACAATGTCTCACTTGATAAAAATTACAGATTTCACCATAAACCCTGTTAAGCAATGGATTCAAATAAAGTTCAGCTTCTTACGAATCTGAAAAATAC
The DNA here is from genome assembly GCA_922989275.2 of Gari tellinella. NCBI lineage: Eukaryota > Metazoa > Mollusca > Bivalvia > Cardiida > Psammobiidae > Gari > Gari tellinella. Next base: position 7,249,121 of record OV277862.1, on the reverse strand, counting down.
CTGACTGCCAGAGATATAATGAAATCGGCAAAATAATATCGAAAACACACTCACCAACCTAATGCTACTGGAATCATCTCACAAGAGTACTGAATGTCACTTCTGAATAAATGTCTACTAAATGTCACTTCTGTTGCACTGAACAAATGTCTACTGAAAGTCACTAACATTCCAATCGTGGTGTCGACATAGGCTGAAGTCTCTCCAAAGCTCAACCATTGGCCATAACGTCTTCCCTGATGCTGTCCAAATCTATTACGTCACGCTGCATATAAAGCTTTCTAGCTCACTCCACACAACACCGATCATCACTGCGTCTGTACTTCGACTGGGGGCTCCATTGTAAACTCCTTGGGTAGATCAATAAATACTTGGCCAAAAAGTGTGTTTCATCTTTATTCCTCACGGTTACAGTACCATTGCAAATACATATTACACAGTCGCTCCAAGCCAATATGGACCAGAGTCTAAAGTAGTCGGTCAGTTCTGAAACGACAAACGTAAGAAATATTCAAACATGGGTTCCGACAACAATGTTGCCTATACACTTAACTTTATGACTTCTAATCACATTTAAAATGTTCTCCACTCTCCACATTGTAACCATAGCTGGATGCCGAGCGTCCAGCTACCTTTACAATGCTTATCAGTGCTGTACTATAAACGGTTACTTATAAACATAAATTATATACCTATCCATCCTATTTAAACTTATAATAATGCTAATGAATGTCTCAACCTTAAAGCAATGCTGAACAAATTAACATAGACATATAAAACAATGGTACACTGACAATACACTTATAACTCACCAAAATATATGGTATAGTGAACCCCAAACATTCCAGGTCTCTCTCTGTGTGTGCTTTGTGTTGTGAACTGTAACAAATGGTTTAATTAGCATGCTGGTTTGACATGAGCAAATATAGTTATTGTCTTTGACAGTCGAAAGGAATTTAAAGAATGTAAGGACGAAGAGAAAAGGCGCGAAACGGTAATGGCGCGAATAAGCCGAAAATCTGTCAACTCTAACCTACACCGAAATATCAATAGAACAAATACACCCGTTGAAATAATTAACCAATGATGACAATACACTGCTTACCAAACTATTCATTGAACGACTCAACCTAATATTAAAGTAAATCAGGGATAATATATAACTAGACATATATTATCCCTGAGTAAATCAAAGTTTAGAATATGAGACACTCGATATTTCCTTCTCGAAAACTGCTGCCAGATTGAATTGAAAATAGCTCCCGAAACAAACGTCACAAAATAGCAAAGCAAAAACACGGACCGAACAAACTCCCGAAAACGGTCCCGAATAACGAGAGTACCCATAGTCACACATATTACCTCCCTTTTTTAATTTCTGTTATATTGTTACTATGTCATACATTAATTTGGGGCAGAAAGAGACACTTCAATTTATAAAATTTCGCTGGCAATTTTAGATTTACACATAATTGATAGAAAAGGATTATGTTTGCAACTAAAAGTCTTCTTTTGTTTGAATTGTCTGCCCTTAATGTAGGGTTAAAAGCACTTTAATGATATACATGTACATGTATATTGCTAGTTGCATATTAACAAAGGGCCTTTGTAGCCATTTACATGCTATTTTACAACCTTATCAAGTGATATGCATTCAATTTGATAGTTACTTTAAAAAATATGATGGGAGTAAGATACCGGTAATTGCCTCCATTTCGGACAAAACAAGAAACACAAAACATTGGAGGCGGTCCACCAACGGATACAGTGTTAGTAAGGTTATACATGTATAGAGATGTTGATGTATCCGTTGATGGGCGGCCTCTAGATAACTTTTTAGCACTGTATCCGTTGGTGGACCGCCTATAGATAACATTTTAGCACTGCATCCGTTGATGGACCGGCTGTGGATAACATTTTAGCAGTGAATCCATTGATGGACCGCCTGGAGAAAACGATTCTAGCACTTTATCCGTTGGTGGACCACCTTAAGATAAGGTTTTAGTACTATGTCCGTTGTGGACAGCCTCTAGAAAAGGTTTCTAGCATTGTATCCATTGGTGGACGTTATCTAGATAATGTTTCTAGCACTGTCCGTTGGTAGACCTCCTGTAGATAGCGTCTCTAGCACTGTATCCGTTGGTGGGTAGCCTCTAGAAAAGGTTTCTAGCACTGTATCCATTTGTGGACGTTATCTAGATAATGTTTCTAGCACTGTCCGTTGGTAGACATCCTGTATATAACGTTTCTAGCACTGTATCTGGTGGTGTACCGCAAGTATATACTATTTCCAGCACTGTATCCGTTGGTGGACCGACTCTAGATAACGTTTAAAGAACTGTATCCATTGGTGGACCGCCTCTACAAAAGGGTTTAGCACTATATCCATTGGTGGACCACCTTAAGATAACATTTTGTAGCACTGTATCCGTTGGTGGATGGCCTGAATATAACGTTTCTAGCACTTTATCCCTTGGTGGACCGCCTCCAGATAATGTTTAAAACACTGTTTCTGTAGATGAACCGCCTGTAGATAACGTTTAAAGCACTGTATCCATTGGTTGACCGCCTCTAGATATTTTTTTTAGCACTGTTTCCGTTGGTGGACCTCCTCTTCAAAACATTCGAGCACTGTGTCCGTTGGTGTACCGCGTCTGGAAAAGGTTTCTAGTACTGTATATGTTGGTGGATCGCCTCTAGATAACCTTTAAAGCAATGTATCTATTGGTGGACGCCACTAGATAACGTTTGTAGCACTGTATCCATTGGTGGACCATCTGTAGATAACATTACTATCACTGTATTCCTTGGTGGCATGCCTCTATATAACGTTTAAAACACTGTATCCATTGATAGACCTCCTCTAGATAACGTTTCTAGCACTGTGTATGTTAGTGACCGGCCTCTACAAAACGTTTCAAGTATCGGTTGGTACAAGAGACCTCCTCTAGATAAAGTTTCTAGCAATGTATCCGTTGGTGGACTGCCTCTAGAAAACGTTTCTAGCACTGTATCGGTTGGTGGACTGTCTCTACATAACGTTTCTAGTACTGTATCGGTTGTTAGACATCCTCTAGATAACGTTTCTCGGAATGTATCCGTTGGAGGACTGCCTCTAGAAAACTTTATAACACTGTATCCGTTGGTGCACCGCCTCTAGATAACATTTTTTAGCATTGTATCCGTTGGTGGACAACCTATAGATAACTTTTGTAGCACTGTATCCGTCGGTGGACCTCCTCTAAATAACGTTTCTAGCAATGTATCCGATGGTGGACGCCGCTAGATAAAGTCTGTAGCACTGCATCTGTTGATGGACCACCTGTAGATAATATTTCTTGCACTGTATCTGTTTGTGAAATGCCTCTCTATAAGGTTTAAAACACTGTATCCATTGGTGGACCGCCTCTAGATAACGTTTTTAGCACTGTACCTGTTGGTAGACTTCCTCTATATAACTTTTCTAGCAAAATATCCGCTGCAGGGCTGCCTCTAGAAAACGTTTCTAGCACTATATGAGTTTGTGGACCGCTTCTACAAAAGGTTTTGAGAACTGTATCCGTTCGTGGAACGCCTCTTAGTAACTATTTTTGGCACAGTATCCCTTGGTGGACCGCCGCCAGATAACGTTTAAAGGAAAACGGACAGCTGATGACAATATGGTCTTAGATCCTAGATTTTATCCTAAAAGCAACATTCATGAAGGTCCTGCAATTATTACTCATCGATAAGGTACGAAAAAGATCGATTTACTGCATACAGGTAAGCTATCGCTAATTGGAACGGGCGCCGCCATATTGGCAAAGCTATCATTCGGAACCCTCGATTTTTATCCATTTTGTGACGACACAAAGGCCTAAACGCTGATTGGCTCTTTCACTCAACCACTGTAACTTGGACGGACATTTCACACTTCGTCAGTAAGGGTAACGACAAGCTTAATTCAAGGTCGCATACAATTAAAAAAAAAGATAATAGATAGATGGTATATTCATATTGATTATGATGAACTTGAAAGGTCGTGTAGATCCAGAAACGATCAGAAGCTATCGTTAATCGGCTTAGAGAAATGTCCGTTCCAATTCCCAGCTATAGAATCTGGGAAAACAATGCTGCGAAATGGCTAACAGTAGAGTATGGCGACATCCATAATACCTTGATTGATGATTATAATAATAGATCTAGATCTACAATAAAAAAAAATCTGATAATCAGTGCGATATTGTGCTGATCTAGACCTAAATGTTGAACTGGCTTAGATCTACCAACTCGTTTACAAATCAGCATTTTCTAGCTGGTTCGTCTCGGTTTAGGAATTCAACGCTACAGAAATTCTTAATGAAAAAAGTCTCATTACTAGATCTACATATTGTACGGGTAGATCTAGATCGGTTTTTTCTTTCTTAATTTAGTCATCGCGATTCTCTAGATCCCGATCTGATAGAGCGATCTTACTTGAGTCCAAATCCGATTTTGATTGGATCTAGTTTTATCGTTCTTATTTCTGGGTGTAGTTTTACACTCGTCATTTCTGTAGAAAAAAATTCAAACAACTTTTAGATAGGCCTAAATGAATTTTAATTTAAGATTTAAATTCGAGTTTTATGGTAGACTCTAGCCTTTTTAAAAAGGCAGCATACACATCTAGATCAATACAAAACCACAAGAGCTAGAAGTGTCCAATATTCTTTTTTTCTTTCTTTTTTTTTTAAAGATCTTGGCTTTTTTTGTTTTGATGTAACCCTTTCCCCCATAAATACGCCTTTTAACGCCTTTAATTAATTCCTTCATATACTGAAGAAAATAGTTTCAATATCATACTGTCACAAATAAAAATCATAAGAAATATTTTCTATATTTTAGCAGATAAGCTTAAAGCAGGCTGAAAGTATTTTCAACCTGTTTTAAGTGGTCACATATTTTCAGAAGTAGAAACAGGGTAAAAGGCTCGTGGCGTGTAATCGCATATTTAAGTAGCCAAATTGCTAGCCTGTGTTTGAAATCACAACCCTGTTTGACAAGTGCGGCTAATTAGATTACGTAATATGGATATTTATGCCCTGCAGGCCCCTAAAGCTTCTTACTTCTTCACAGAGGGGGTCTTAGGCAGAAAGGGGTTGTGTATAATTATTTCCGGTCCATATCGTACAATTTGCAAGGCAGCTTAATTGATTAGTGGTTGATGATGAATGTCAGCATAAAATGCGATCTAGATCAAAGCCGCCTGCTGAAATATGTCCTGAATCTGTTTCGATTATGATTTTCATAGATCTTTATATAAGCTCAAGATATATAACAATAAGTAAAAAACGACATTAATACAATAAATGAGCACTCGGGTCACGTTATCTAGAGCGTTCAGTTTTGACCCAGATCAGAATATCAAATACATTGTACTTTGTTCAGCAGACAATTAATCAGTTTGGATCTTAATCAGACATTGCCAGTCTCAATTGCTAGATGATAAATTGATATTCCACATTTGTCATGTCAATGACTGTGCAAAAAGTTCAGCAACAGTTTGGATCCAACTGAGACATTGAGAAACTATGTGATTGAAAATCCAAACTAAGGTTTGAATGTATTGAAAAGCTCATTGAAGAAACTTTTATCCGTACGAGAGACTGACAAACAGTTAGGACCCAGATCGGAATCAAAACTGACTGTACTTAAAGGTCAGCAACAGTTTGGATCCAAATGAGATATTGAGAAACTCTGTGATTGAGACCTGGATGTACGAAAGTTCCCGGATGTTGCGATACCGAGAATAAATGGTCTATTTTCTAAAAATGTATGTCCGATTGAGGACCAGAACCGATGTTAAACGTCTCGGAAAATTCATAACAGACCAGAAAAATAAGTTGATCCCCCTTATTTTATTAAATAAAAACGTAATACCTCATCCGTTTTGTACTGGATGCAGAGACAGTGTATAGCCATATGGCTATACACTGTCTCTGACTGGATGTTATAAAAATCGGCACATGTATTATCGTCTTTATCTGCTCGTGTTTTAGTCGTAGCCCCGTAAAAAAACGAAGATATCCTGGAGCCGATGTTTATGATTAATATTTACGGAAATATTAACAGATAAGACTAAATATATCGGAGAAACTTTTTTCGAAAGTCACAGGGCTTCGATGCCTTTATTCACAACCAGTATGCAAATATTATCAAGAGTATCCGTGCCCGATTCCGGTGTCCTATGATATTTGCCTGATATACGCTACCTCAAGTATGGCCGGATTAAGCACTAATAGCTCGAAATTTTGATGGTTCTGCTATGCACTCATTGTCACCAAGACACCCAATCGTCATTTCATTTGTTCTTCAGCAAGTATTAACCTCCTTTGTAGGCATTTATACACAAGTATTGCAGTCGCAAATTCGTCCGGCGAATGCGCTTTCTCTTCGCCCGACCCGTCGTAGTCTCTGTTTTCTAATATTACATTCTCTGATAATTTAGGATCGAAATCGTAACACTGAAGTTCTAAAGTGTTTTTACCTTCCTCCACATGCCCAATTTTTCTCAGTATTTCAGTTTATTAATGTTATCGATGTAAATTCCGCGCACTCTACGGCATTCCCGGTTAGACTCGCTATAACCGGAAGGTCGCGGAAGGCCTTAGTTACGTCACACAGGTAAACAAAATGGCGGCCCCCATGGTCGCTTGCACAGTCATATATCACAAAGTTTAAACGGCTCTAACTACTTCATTTTTTATTATTTTTCAAAATTTCAAAGGCAGAAGGCGATTTTTTTTCAATATCTTTCATTTAAAAGATATTTATCACCAGCTGTCCATTTCCCTTTAAAGCACTGTATCTGTTGGTGGATCGCTTCTAGAAACCTTTTTAGCATTGTATCTGTTGGTGGGCTATCTGTATATACCGTTTCAAACATTGTAGCCTTTGGTGGACCGCCTGTAGATAACGTTTAAATCATTGCATATGTTGGTGGACCTCCTCTAGATCATTTTAGCACTGTATATGTTGGTTGAACGCCTCTAGATAACGTTTCTAGCAATGTATCCGCTGTAGGACTGCCTCTAGAAAACGTTTCTAGCACTATATAAGTTTGTGGACCGCCTCTACAAAAGGTTTTGAGCACTGTATCCGTTGGTGGGACGCCTCTAAGTAACTGTTTTTGGCACTGTATCCCTTGGTGGACCGCCTCCAGATAAAATTTAAAGCACTGTATCTGTTGGTGGATCGCTTCTAGATAACTTTTTAGCACTGTATCCGTTGGTGAACTGCCTCTAGATAACCTTTTTAGCACTGTATCAGTAGGTGGAAACCCTTTAGATAACGTTTTAGCCCTGTATTTGTTATTTGAACGCCTCTAGGAAGGGTTTCTAGCACTGTATCCGCCGATGGATTGCCTCAAGATTCTGTTTATAGCAGTGTATCTGTTGGTGAACAGTCTGTTGATACCGTTTCTAGCAGTGTATCAATTAATGGACCACATCTATATAACGTTTCTAGTACTTCGTTGTTGAACCGCCTCTATATATCCTATATAGCACTGTTTCCATTGGCGGGACGCCTCTACAAATGGTTTGTAGCACTGTTCCGTTCGTGGGCCGCCTCTAGAAAAGGTTTTTAGCACTGTATCCGTCGGTGTACCTCCTCTAGATAACGTTTGTAGTACTGTATCCGTTGGTGGACCGCCAGTATATACCGTTTCACGCACTGTACCCGTTGGTGGACTGCCTCTACATGACAATTATAGCACTATTTGTTGATGGACCGCCTCTACAAAAGGTTTGTAGCACTGTTTCCGTTCGTGGGCCGCCTCTAGAAAAGGTTTTTAGCACTGCATCTGTCGGTGCACCTCCTCTAGATAACGTTTTCGGTACTTTATCCGTTGGTTGACCGCCAGTATATACCATTTCCAGCACTGCATCCGTTGGTGGACCGCCTCTAGATAACGATTATAGCACTGTGTCCGTTGATGGGCCGCTTCTACAAAAGGTTTGTAGTTCTGTATTTGTCTGGGGCTGCCTCTAGAACGGTTCTTTTTAGCGCTGTATCCATGTGTAATTTATTTCCATGATCCATGATTGCTATGTAATTCTCCGAATCTTATTTCTTACAGTTATAAACTGTATTTAAGTCTTTGTTGGTATTTTTGTTATTTCATAAGGTAAGACGATTTTTTCTGCGAAAATATATTACATATATTCTAGAAACCATCTTCAATATACCCGGTTGAATATGTTATCATCATTTAAAGAAAAACTAGGTTTCCAAAGAAGCTTTAAATGTAATAAAACTATTAATTAACTAGTTTTTATGGTATTTGATATATTCAGTAAAAAGTAAGAAAACAACCACTCGTTTCAATCGATTCTTGGAATGGATATTGTGTATCCATAAAAACAATGGTGATATTTGTGAAGACCGGCTATTTTGCGACTAAGTCAAGTCATTATTACATTATCTATCAGAATTTAATTTTCATAGAGGGGAGGTAATTTCAATTTGTTCTGACCAGGTAAAGCCCAAACGTACAAAGTGCAGAAAATCAGAATGTACTCGGAAGACCCTGGGGTTTCAGAAAAGTATGATGTTCAAAAGTCCCCACATGGGGGGAGGGGGTGGGGGGGTCTTCAGTAGCTTGAAGTCCATATGTAACAGAAACACATTTAAGTAAAAATGTGTGTATTATGTGTCTTAGCAGATACCAATAAAGGCATGTCGACAGCAGCGAAAGTACATTACAAATCAAATTCATAATCAAAGTGTGCCAATATATACAAATAATACGTTAGCATAATTATAAAACCTTTCCTACCTTTTTGCTAGATTGTTTTTACCCATTTCACAGTGTAGATTATTTAATACTTCTTAAGCAGACGATGTGCAAGATGCGTTTAAGTACAAAGTATCGTAACTATTGTGGACAATAAGGACAACTATTTCAAGTCCACAAAAGCTGATTAACTAAAATAACTTTTTAGATTTTGTTACATTACTGCTTTTACTTTTCTAACAGTACTTTATTTACATTATAATATAAACCTTTTTTATAGTTAGGGTTAGATTCAACAGCACATGTCGAGTCAACATTGTTAAGGATTCAATACTATGTATTTAGACATACTAAAATAGTTCAAAACCTTGCTCAGACCTGTAAAAAGGGATGTTGTCGGTTTTAAATCCCCAGACTATATATAACAAGTGAGATTGTTTCACTTTGTGGGGTGACTGTAGTAATAAAACACCTTCTTGGTGTACTTGACGTGTTTTTTGTTGTTGTAGGAAAATAAAAAATAAAGGGCCCAGGTGTAAAACTAAAGCGTCTCTCCCGAACTAATCTGTAAAGACTTGCGCCATATTTCGGGGCCACTTTTGTGTCTCTAAATTCAATATGATTTTTTAGAAAATCTACAACGGAATAAACTTTAATATTTTGCAATTTTGTAAAATAAAGTATTTTCGGATATTAACAGACAGCGTACATAATTTTACTTTCAACTAATAATAATAATAGAATAAAAAATACAATGTTTGATTAAAATAAATGAATAATGCTAAATTTGAGTTAAAGGGAGGTAATAAGACAGCATAATTTGAGACTCGAATAACACCGTCTACCCCCGTCTGCTGCAGTTCTAATTTCTAAAATGTTTCCTAGCGCTGTATCTCGATTTGCATATCTGTCAGACTCAAAACAGGAATTGATAGATCAAAAAGATTCAAAGACATATTGGAAGACATCTCTGAGTTTGAGACAAATAACAGTGATAATCTGGTAAAAGATGGAGCTCAGTCAACGGTTTCCATAAACAATTTGGATAAAACAGTGGTATTAATTTATTATTTCGATTCCACCACATATTTTAACCTTAATTTGCACAGAAGCAACGGCGCTACATTTCTTTGCGTACGTATTTTCAAAGCCATATGACGTCACGTTAGATCGATTTAGCTCGTGAGTGGTCTATTGATAATTCAAACACTGAAACGTTCGTTCTTTGTTTATATAGGGGCGTGCGCGAAGTGTGTTAGAATTTCTGTTAGAATTAAATCTAGAACTAGATCTAAATCTGATTGTTTTTACTGAAATGATTTGTTCTATGAATATGTTGAATAACATTGCAGTAGTTCAATTATCCAGATTTTGTTGATGTTGATGTTGATGATACAATATTTCGTACACATGCATGGTTCGCCGATCCCTATAATAAACAAGATCAATTTGTCTTTATTAATTTTCAAACAAAACTAAACTTAAAACTCTTTAAATATTTTCAGAAAAATTAAAATTTTATTTACTTTGGATACAATTGTTCTATAAGAAGTTGTTTCGTCGATTTTTTTTTAAGCATTATCTCCAAACTTCATTACGAAAAGTGAACATATCTATAATCTAGTAAGAGTGAATTAAAGGGAGGTAATAGCGGAACGTCAGTAGATACTGCTGAAAACAGTTTTGATCCAAATCAGATGTGCGGTAAACTATAAGACATAGTACAGCCCACTTTGGGCCTCCTTGCATTATAGTGACCTCCCAGTCAGCCCAAAAATAGTTTACGGCCCTCAGCCTTCGGCTTCGGGTCGTAAACTATTTTGGGACTGACTGGTCGGTGCCCCCAGCGGGCTGTACTATTTCTTATTTAGTAGCATAGTCTGGCCCGGTAATGAATTAGTAAAGAACTTTTTTGTTTTCAATTATTAAACATATCACCATGGTTACCTGTAATGAGACGTACAGTTTTGTATCCAGAGATAAGTAAGTCACTGCCAAGACTAAACATTCCTGTTTGACTGTCTGAAAGACATTACATGGTGTGGCTTACAGTGGAGAAGACATTGCTATTTCAATAGAAACGCGTTTTGTTCTAAACTAATTATTTTCGCTGCAGACAATTTTAAATTTGAGCAGATGCCAGGTCTCCTGGAGTCTAGTCAAATTCCACATTGTTACACACCTCGAAACAAATTAATTGACAGAGGTTAAAAAGTATATCATTTTCTTCATTGTATTGCATTGGGTTTGGCTAAGTTTCATTTACATGAATAAATAATAACGTTTTCTTAACTGTTTTCAATTAATATGTTTTGTTTTTAGTATATCAAAATTGGTGTTACGATCCCGAACAAGACGTAGTAAATTAAAACGTTCATGTAATTAACGTTTGTTTTCGTTTCAAAGTTATCTTCGAAGAAGAAGGAAACTTCGCAAAGCAGGGATTACAATGATGAGTAGGCTTATAAGTCTCCTCCTATCTGTTGTCATGCTGTGGCGTGTTGGTGTGTTCTTAATATTACTGTTCACGCACCGGGTCTGTTTGAGCGAACCTCTTTTTGGTAAGACATACAGACGTGAAGGAACACAAGAAGGGACTACCTGTCAGAGAAGCCACACATCCCTATCATTTGATGCTCGTAGTACAATCAGCTGTTTGAACCAATGTTCAATAAAAGACGAATCTATCAGTACATTTTATAATCAACTGAACGCTGTCTGCAAATGTTGTTCCGAACTTTATTCCACGCAAGCTGGACTACCCAAGGAAACAGGATCGACATACTACATCATCGCTCCAGGTAAAGCTATGTGCATAAGAAAAGTCCCGTAAACTGGTTTAAACCCTTTTGTGCAAAACGTCTATTAAATTGGAACTATACAAACAGTGCAGAGTGATATCAGACGCCGCATACTATTGCGTATGATCTACATCTGTACTATCAGCTAACAGGAATCCCTTACTTTTTTAGATCAGAGATAAAACAATGGATGCATACAATAGGTACGCATTGAAACACGTACATTTTACAAGTGCTACCAATAGTGTTATGTTTCTAGAAAACAAACTTTTCGAAAGATCTAGGAATAATACTTCAACCGACTACGGCAATATTCGTGTATGATACTTGAAAACAGTTATGATTAATAGAACATAGAACATATTTTAGAACATACTTTTATTGACTTGTACATCAGTACATCATCATATAACACATTTACATAGATTTATTACACAAAGAAAAAACTAAACATATTTACATATACATTTGTATGTTTTTACTATTTCAATATCGCGTCACTCGTTTTCTATTGATAAACTTATTCTAAACTAATATCGGCAAATCTACACCACGGAGGAGAGACACCCGATTATGATAGCAATGAATTCAACACCGACAAACACCACAGTCCGTCTTCATATACCTCGCCACATATTAATAAATGAAACCCACATTTCAGTACCGATTTTGATATCTACAATTCATTGTTCCAGCGCAATAGGGTTGAGTGTGTCTACAATCTTTATAGGCACACATAACCCAATTGCACATTAATACATTTTAACCATTGAACACTTTCAAGAAAACACATTTACCCTGTGTGTACTAGTATATCCTTATATATCAGAAATAGATGACGAGTATAAATATAAATATATGACATCATGAATCATGATAACTAATTGTGGACTATTTTTAAATACTGGGACTTCCTGAGTCAAGTGTTCATGATAGTAGTCACATGGCCAGTAGTGTGACATAACTATTACGTCACATACAGCTTTTGACGTAATATTTGTTCTCCTCGATTTGTTCAAAACAGAACAGAACAGTACATTAATACAATTTGTACTGTTTACAAACATCTTACATACATACGTCATCAAATATAATTGATATTGCTCAAGATAAGACATCTAGATCTAATACCATCGATATATTAATTAGCGCAACATGACCACATGTAATCCAGATCTAGATTACAGCCAGACCTGCATCAAAAGACCACATGACGAGGAAAAGAAAGGTTGCTGTAGACAGGCGGTAGTCCCATGCAGATCAAAAGTAACACAGACAGCTCAACAAGAGCTCTGTGCGTCACCCCATACCGCACTAAGCCACCACGCAGCTAAACAGATTTAACGATATTCGCTCAAAACAGGCAGCACTGTATTTCTTTAACTATTTATAGGTTCACAAACTGTGTAGATCTCGATCACCAGTCCATATAACTATTTATGTTTTCGCAAACTGTGAAGGTATCTATCACCAGTCAAAATACTCCGTTGCAGTAAGTGCAGATCCACACCACCGAAAACACTCAAGTACCCCGCCCTCTGTGATGCTGATTAATTTTGAAAGATTAATTAAGAGGATGAACTATGAATTATGGCTAAGTGTAAATCGTAAAGCAAAGGCGGATTTTAAAAACTTTGCTTAATTCGTGCGAATTTCTCTCCATCTTCTGATTTTAACATTTTAATAAATTAAATATGCTGGATTTTCCATATACATGTACATACATGTAATATTTTGTATATTTCTTTTTTGAAAAGATGAAAACATGAACATTTTAATATAAAGTGGAAATCATATTCTATATCATTATTAGCACAGAATAAACAACGTCTTTCTTTTCTTGATATTCTGTTTTTGCATAACGCCCAGTTCGTTTACGTAGAGAAGGAGCAGAAATCTCAGTTTAGGTAAACTCTGAGATTTAAAGGTAAAACATCTAGATATTTTTCGATATCATACATGCAGTATGTATAATAATGCCACTAATTAGAATATCAACATTCGGCATTCATACATTTACTTCAAATCTACATTCTATTAGCTAAACACAGAATATTTTATAAGCAGAAATAATTATATCAGTAAAGAATTCAAATATTGTGCCGATGTAACGTAGTAGAATGACCCACCCGTACAAAAGGACCCGGGTCTTTATACTACGTAGAGAATTGACCCTAGACCGTAATGAGGCCTTCTAACACGAGTCGATAGGGTCCTTTTTCTACGGTCTGGGGTCATTTTTCTACGTAGTAAAATGACCCGGGTCACTGTTCTACGTAGTGACTGCGTTACATCGGCGTTTAGAAATGCATGAATCAAGACTTCTTGTAATAAATTAAAACTGTTAGACACTCGTTTCGATATTATTATAAAGAGCCTCAAATCAAATTTAAAAATATGAAAACGGTATTCATATTGACAATATTACGCGGTTGTAGGACTCATAGTATATTCTAACAAATGATTCAATTCTGCAGATATAAATTCTGCAACTATAGTTGACGTCACTATTCCCGAATAATCACGTTTGTGCTGAAAAAAAAACGTATGTTTATTGCAATAGGGTTGGAACTTGGATATGTCTGTCTTATATATTTTACTTTCGACTTACGACCTTTTTAGCCGGACAGTTCATAAAAAGGGATTGATATCTTATGATCAACATCAAACTGATTGCCTCCTAGATAGACCTATTTCGTCAGTTTCTTCAAATGTGTCATTTACAATATTTTACGGCATTGCTGGTACGTGTCGTCTCGTTCAAACAGATCAGAAAAAAACGTCTTCGAACAATTTGACCCAATCCCATTCCTTACTTATATGGTAATAAATTGTGTATAAACTGAGCTCATTACTTTTTATCCATAGTACAGTTGGGAAGCAGTAAATCGATACTACAAATAAATGTTGTAAAAATGTACTAAAATTACAGTTTACTCATATTACCCTAGGCTAACGTAAACTTTATGGCGTACTTGTTAAAAACTAAAGAGAAAAAATCAAATTAAATAGAAGAAGTTCTGTAGTGTTACTGGGCAAGAGGAATTAAAGGAACATAATTTGTATGAACTCTTCTTCACGACAAAGCACTGATCTAGGTGTTAAAGATGTTTTATTCGTTTTTGCTACTCCTTCTAGAAGCGGAATATATCATTGTGTGGTTTCAAACTTTAAAACCATTTTTGGTCAACATATTTTCAAATCCTTAACTTTAAGTCACCATCCGCTCAAGAAAGCAGAATTCATTTTATCTCTTTTAGATGAAATGCATGCAGTGAAACGATTTAAAATGGTGACGTTCCAGTTAATAAACATCACATTCCGTTGTTAATATGATGATCATAAAATTAGAGCATGTAGAATGTACTTTCATTTTGTTTTGAATACGAATGATTTTGAGACCAAACAGGTGGCATTATATTGTAAAATGCGACTGCACCGAGGATTGCCGATTCCGCGGCTGTGAAAATAGCTTCATTGAGATTGTTTTAATGAAATTTAAACGCCTATGTTATACTATGTTAAAGTGCTATGTTCAACCAAGTACTTAAAGACAAAGGCTTGCAAAGTTATTTCTCGTTTATAAAAAATTACGGCAAAGCATTACCATACAAACTATTCAAAACTACCATAGAGTCTGAGAAATATATTTGCATGCTACATAAAATCTATCTAAAATCTTAAAAAGAACCCTATCCAATATCCCGGTGTTCCAGTGATTATCTCATGATAGAAGTTGGCAGACACAAAACTATTGACAGAGACTGTGAATTCTGCAAACTGTGTCTTGAGAGAAGTGTTAATACCGTACAAATGAATTCAACTTTCTTTTTGTGTGTCCTTCTATTCTTCGTAATAAAATAGTTATTTTAAAAGCGAATGGAAACAGAGAGTTAGTTCTGAAAGACTATTTGTGAAAGTATAAAGTGATAATGATACAGATAGTATTTACTGTTTGCAAAAATCCTGCATCAATCGTTCAAATAAGAGAATGATCTGTTGATCATTGACCTATAAATTACATTATGTTTAATCTGATGGTGTGTTGAAACGTAGCATGTAGCGAAACCAGTAAGATATAGCTTTATTTTACAGCCCTGTGTTTACAAATAATTGTAAGATATGGTCCAGTGCACTTGCAAGATAAATTCCTTTCAGTTCACCAACTATCTTCCGAAGCAAGATCTCTCTGAAATAAGCTTTTGATCACTGCCAACGCCTACTGACTCGCCGTGGAAGCGTAATTTAAAACTGTTTCAGCGACACCTTTAGTTAATTTCTGCTGACACATTACTAATTATCACTTGCAGCGAGAATACATTAATGTACCTGTAGTGTCTGTTAATGATAAATAAACCGAAAAGCACAACATAATGCGATTTCTACAAACTGGAATGGTGTATGACTATGTCACTCAAACACACCCACATCCTTTAGCCACCTCTGTTGAAAATAGTCCGCCACAAAAAGGGACAAAAACCTCTCAAATCACAGAACTCACAGTAATCATACAAAATCAAACAATTGATCATGTTAAGAGGTGCTTTAGGCTACTCAAAACCAAACTTTTGTGTAACTGGTAATTTTCAGAACTCCTTCCATTGTACTACGAACTCGGGGTAAACGTTGACGGGGGTCATAAAATCCAGATTTCATACCTTGCCTTGCCTGATTGAACCGTCGGGATACCTCAATGCTACACTATGCATCAGCCTTCTCCCTTTGTTCCGATCATGTGCAACTCGTTGTGACTTCAAATATCAGTCCTGTACACTCTTCAATGTTATCAATCCATTTTCTTAATCTGTCTTCCTCGTCCCCTCTTTTTTCTACTGTTCCTTGTTAAATTGTCTTTGAAAGGCCACTAGATCGTGTAACATAGCCGTACCATTTCATCTTCCTCCGTTTGACGATTTTAACAGTACATAATGCTTACCTATAAGGTTAACTGCTAATTGTCTGACTTGTTCATTGAAAATGTGCTCCATATACGAGTTGCCAAAGCTGGTCCGAAAACATCTCATTTCGACGGCCTGTATTTTCTCATGGAGTTCAGTTGTCAGTGTCTAGCTCTCACACACATACAGAAAAATTGACAGAACCAATGTGCGCAATTAAGTCTGATATTGTGTTTCGTTATGATACTGGTGTCTTTTCAAATAGACTTTAGCTGCTGCTGTCTGTGCCGACCTTGTTAGAATGTCTGGCTTTGAACCCTTGTCACTGATAATTTAGCACCTAGGTAGTTACATTGTTGTACTGTTCTAAGTGTTTAGTCATGAACTTTTATGTCTGTAGTTATGGTGTTATTATTGTTTGTCATTATCTTTTTCTTGTTTGTCTGCGCTGAATTCCATTCCGAATTTCGTTGAGGCGCCATTAAGCTTTTCAGCCAAGGAAGCAAGTTCACCACCCGCCAAGCCAACGATATAATTAGCAAATCTTACATTTGTGATTTTTCGTCCATCGATACTTATTGTCTTAGCATGTTCTTCAAGGGCTTCATTCATAATTCTATCCAGGAAATGTTAAATGAAGTTGGGGAGAGTAGGCATCCCTGTCGAACTCCAATTGATGTATGGAATATTGTACCTTGGAGAATAACAGTACTGGTTGCCTTTTCATAGAGTTTGTTAATGAAGTTGATCAGTACAAGCATTAAATGAGACTATCTACTATTTATTACGGTAATTTTCATTACAAAGGCACAATGTTGAACATATTAGACGCATATCTCAGTGGCATGTAGTGATTTAAACAGGGTAGGGTGTAAGCAAAAATCAAGGCTTAAATTAAACTCTTTGCCGCACACCCAGTCTGCATAAAACTTGCTGTAATTAACTTATTACTTGCTGGACTTTGATAAAATCAAAGGTAATAGATGTTTTTGAGGCCGTTCATTTCAAAACTGGCACATTGTTCATTTGTAGCAAATATATGTATGTTAAGGGTTAAATTTTCTTTGAAAATGAAGCAAATTTTACGAGAAAATCATCGTTTCGAGGAATCAAAATCTATATTGAGGCATTTTTCTGCTATTTGGTATTGATGTTACATTATATTCAGATATTGATAATATAAACATACTAAGACAACCCCATCCCGACCCCATGTCGTAAAATGAACGCAGACATACCATAATTGCTTGGTACGTCTAAATATAGAGTCAGGTAGAGTGAGGAAGAGCCAGATAGTTCTTAATTAAAGCATACTGGCGCTTATTTAGTGTTAACATGCATTTAATTTCAAACGTAAAATTCCACATTATAATCTCAAATGTGTGTCAATTAATTCAACACCTACAGTGAAGACAGTTGAAGACAAGAATGGATTGAAACAACTTACATATTCAGAACAAAGACTTACAATTAGACTTACGGGTGGGTTTTGTAAAAAGGGCTCAACTCGCTCTATGATTATATAGGATACTTGGCCTCCCACGACAAAGTATTGGAGGAGAAGTGCAGTAAAAGTCCTGCAACATTCCAATACAAGGGCTGTAAGCAAGATCATATTAGTTTCTAGCACGGTTGCACGCGTTGGTGTGTTCCATAGACATTTTATCATTGTCAATAGAAAATGGGACCTCAGGCAATACACAAAATGCTATTCAAACTAATTTACAGTGTCTGACCACGGTCCAAATAATTTGACACTCGTCAGAATGATCTGTTATGTAATATATAACGAGTATGTTGCATGGTGTTCGTTGCCTTCATTTTATAGATTCACTAATATAAACACTTACATCCCGAACTTGTTTCGTAACGAAGATAGAGATCTCAGCTAGTCATACAGTTTATTCATTACAAATCTCAGTTAGTTAAACAGTCTTATTGCAGCTAGTCATACAGACAGTGAAATTAGGTCAGATTGATTTATGTCGAAATTTTAGTGTAAGATTAATATTTTCATGGTACATTATACAAGTTTGGGTAAATATTTAATTTTTGTGCCATTTGCATCATGTGTGTTACGGAAATGATTCAATGAACAGAATTTACGATACTTGTTTGAAGCACCTGTTGTGTTCACTTGAAACACAGCGATGATCATGTCAAATATTTAATGTTTATTAATCACAGCATTGTAGGAAGGGATGTGTTGAATGTTCTCATCTGTATCCCCATCTTAGAGTGTGTATTTCGTATAAGTTAGCACGTTAAATTACTGCAAACTTACTCGTCAAAGCAGTCTGCATCTATCCGTCAAAGAAAATATCTCGCGTCGCTGATCGCAGCTTCTGGAAGGGATACACCGTAGTTTACATACTGTGGTAACATATCCAAACGGCCCTCATATTTGGCCCGGGTTTGAGTAAGCTTCAATTCAGAAAAAGGAAGAATCAAAACGCTTCTAGTGAATTACCGGCAATGTACTGGAAAAGTGAGTCGATTCAAATTTAAAAATGTTATACAATCGAAATCAAATGGACCATAGTTTACGCTTCATCTTATGAAATAAGATTTCAAAACAATCGACGGCAAAGTGTCACCAGTTTTCGCGTTGCTCATCAAGGTCGTTTTTTTCTCACTTCTTAGATAATGATTCAAACTCTGCATCTTGTTCAATGTTTATGTCGAAATTTGCTACTAAATAAGACATTCTGCTTTGTCTATTTAGTCTACCTTAATGATCTGTCAACTTATTTCTACCGTATTGCTTTAAATATCGATAGCAGACTGAGCCAGAATTGGAGACGATTGTAGAATGGTCTATAACAGCGTAGAAATGTATGAGAATACCAATAACGAATGGATATGTGTTTGTTAACTTTTTGTTGGCAATATTTATTTAGAATAAAGGTTTGTTGCTTGCAATTTGATTTCTAAAAAAACGCGTCAATATACAAACTTTATATACACTTTTAATCGATATCAAATGATCTGTTTCTGTGGTCTAGCGGCTAGCATGGTCGATTCTGCCTACGGCGGCCCGAGTTCGAATCCCGAACGGTCCAAACTGTTTTCTTTTTTAAAATAAATTTATTCTTTTTTGTGGATACCAAATGGTTAGCAAACATATTTATTGTGTTTTTTTTGTGTCTAAAAATTCACTTCTTAATGAAAATAAAATAATTCCGCTACATGTATTCGCGATCGTTGTTCTGTATCCAAAACAGTGGTAATTAGATCTATATTTTTGTTCGGTATAATGAAATAAGTATCAAGTCTCACAGAGGATGAGAGAACGGTTTGGTCACCCTTGACAAGTTAATATCAACCTCTGCTGACGTCTCGGTTGACATTAAATTACCTCGGGTGACCAATCCGTTCTCTCACCCTCTGTGAGATGTTATATTTATATATTGTTAATAGCAACAGTATATTAAGGCAGTCTACCCGTAATACGCCTTTTTGAAATTTATCAGAAGTTGGGAAATTTTTGAGCAATTTCGTAACCATTCGGTCATGTCCGTATCCTTTTCGGCCATGTCCGTAGCGTTATTATTTTTCTAATTTTATTTTCTTCGTTAATATTGTATCAGATATACTCGCAATATGTTTATAAAAGATGAAAGCTAATGTTAAAATCCTTTAATTGATAAGATTAAAATTATTTGCAAAATAAGTTCTCACTTTTGTCAACTTCCGGTATTTGATGATAATGGAGTTTCGCGACTTGAATTGAATTTTTCTCGAAATGATAAGCATAAATCGGCAAAACCAGCAATCAATGTAGGTCGTTAAAAGATCACGGGTATACAGTACCTAATGCCAAATCCATTTAAAAGCACCCTTCTATAACTATAATGCGAAAAACGGTAAGAGATTTGCAAAATTCTAGACTTTAGATCTACATTCGTTTTGAGCTGCTGTCAATCGTGTGTCAAAGTTCATGGCGTGAACCGTATCTTTATCTGATCAAACATCATGTAACTCCAGAAAGGGTTTGGTGTTGATTTATACGTAAGATATGAAGACCCTGATTGTAGATATGTGAATGTAGTGGTCTAAGGGAAAACGGTAACGGGTCAAATCGGCCCAAAACCAAGTCCAACCCGGGTCAAATTGGCCCAAAACCAAATCAAACATGGGCTCCGGATAAGAAGGGGGAGTAAATAGAGCAAATCCAGCATTTTATCACTCGTTTCAGCCCAATACCCCATGGTGTTACTACTCGCGATTTAAACTAGTAGTAACACCATAGAGTGTTATACAGAACTTAAGATCCAATTACTTCCCTTTAAAGGTTTTAGTTTTTGAAATATTCCCCTTACCTGGAACCCTGCTTGTAATAAATTTTAATATAAGGTAATAAGTGTGTTAACTCTAGATTTTACCTAAGGAATGTGTTGTTGGCTGTTTTTTAGAAAACAGTAAACATGTATAGTTTTGGGACACGTGAAATTAGCATTTGAAATGCACTGAAACGGACTACAATACGCATAAATATAGGTGAAACTTTCTATTTATAAGTATTTTTTGTCTTATTTAAAGCTTATGGTATGTCTTATTGCAAAGGATTGAAAATGAGATGCTGAAGAAATGTTGGAATTGTATATCGTTTGAATCCTGATACAGTAATTATTCTCTTGCCGATGAATATTTTCGTAGGGGTAATTTTCAAAGAGCAAATTTGACAACTTTTTGACAGGAAACGTGTTTGTATTTTTTGTCAAATTATTACTTAGATGTCAAATATAATTAATTTACACCCCAAATGTATGCCCCGGATATAGAACACATGTAATTCTACAAGAAAAAACAGAATTGCATCGGAAAAATGTAAATATCATATTTTTGAAAGGTGCAATTACCGTGTCGATTTTTAAATACAAATTGTAATAATCTGCATTACTGTTTTTTTTTTTATAGTACTCCCTTATATAATCTATGAGGGCTTTTATTGTTAAAAAAATACATAAAACGTCTGGAAAAAATGCGTTTTAAAATAAGAGGGTCGGTTGATTTAACAGTAAAATTGTCAACGGGGGATAATATGTACAAATGTGTCTTTTTTTGTCCTAGACTTTATTAAATGCTCATAAAAGTTTATAAATAGGTCCATTAGTTGTATACTTTAAGAAAGATATATTGTTTGTTGAGGTTTTAATGTTCGGCCATTACGGGTAGACTACCTTAACCCTCATTTGGACCTTTTTGATCTCTTTGACTCCAGCGACTTTATTTTTGCCAGAAGAAATATTCAGCCAAATGCCGCTTCTGTCGCTTTAAGACATTGTTTCATTGGCTGTTTTTTGGCACTTAATTGAAATACGTATCAAATAGGTAAATTTGCATGAAGTTTATTCGCAAAACACGTTTGGGTTCCAATCGAACCTCAGACTTCTAAAGCTTTGTAAAATGTATATCAGGCCATATTAAAACCGTTACTTGTTGTTTACAACGAAAATAATGGCACTTATTGAATACTAGAAAGCAGCACCAATACTAAGTATTGTTCTCAATTGAACCAAATTATATGTTTTATCATCTTTCGGTCGAGATATTTGCCTTGGCTATTATAAACTGGGATGCAAACCGTAAGTCCAAGAGAGTTCATACTGCATAAAAGCAATACAACTCTACCGTACCTCAACATTGGCATGCAGTTTCGAGAAACAAATACGTGAAGTACTACATTCTTTTGGGTTCGTGTCCTTACTGGAATTTTCAATTGCAGTTATGAGCCAAGTTTACCTTGACATTGCCCTTGACCTTATTGAGAGTTGGTTAGCGAGGTATTGTCGGTCAGAATTTAACACGTCTATGTCAACGATTGAAGTCCATTTTTCAGTAAATCATATTCAACTTTTTAACTATAGGAGCAAAGAGACGCATAATAGTCGAAGAGGACCCAAATAGAGATGTATGACAAACGATTGTTCAGCAGCTGCTGAACTTTAACATGCCAGTGCCTGACAAATTGTTTTCGAAAAGTGCTTGCCCTTCTGGGGCTGGCGTCCATTCAATTAGTACAGTCATTACTTGAATTTCGATAATTAAATTTCACTTAAGTCGAACATACCCGTATTACAAACTTAAAACGTTGCTTATCCATGTTTTAACTTTGAAATATAGGTATGTTCGAACTAACGCGAGTTCGAATATAAAGTGTTTACTGTATTTCTAGATCCCGTGTGTAGCAACTATCTTGTGGATGAGGTTGACGACAGTCAACTTACACAATCAGGCTTTTTTTGTCAAGTCTTTGATTGTGTTGGATTTGATCCTGAATTATCACAAACGGACACTTCTGCTATACATGCACGACTTAATTCTACAGGACATTGGACTGGGGCATGGACGGCACCACACAACACAACTGTTGATGATTACGTACAGGTAGTATTGTTGTCCGATTTTTCTGACTTGTCCGAGTTATTTTTAGAATATAATAGTTAATAATGGTAAATAGGTAACCAAGGTAACATCGATTATATTATCGTCCACTTTTCTACTTGAGATAAGTATGATCCTCGTGCAGCACGAGACCGCTACGCTAATTTTACTCATGTTTTATTCTTTCCCAATATACGCATTTATATACTAAAACTATTATTTCCATTGCAAATAGGTTCGAGCCAGATCAGATGCCGGGTAACCCGGCTTCTGATCAAGCTCAAACCTATTTGCTACTCAGATTAAAAATATAGTAAAAATTTCTAAAGGTTAATTTCCACAGTTCAGTGCATTGCGTTTGCGTTTAAATGGGAAAGAATATTGGGAAAGAATAATGTATCCTCTACTGTACATTACGCACAAAATTTACAGTCATCCGTATCTCTAACTGGTTATGGAGAAAACTCATCCCTTTTAAAGTTTTAGAATGTTCCAATCTAAAAGAACTTGGACAGGTCAGAAGAAAACACTAATAGTATTAACCTTTCTTCACCGTTTTACCGTTTCGTTTAACCCTTTTGCGGATTATATATCGTCTGCTAACATGTATAGTTTCCAAACTAATTCAACATAGTTTTTCAAAGATGATGATGTTTGCGACAAAAAGTCTGGATCGCGCCATGCTGCGTCTAATCTGAATCCAAGCTAGTTGCAAAGTTGAAGCAATTTAGGAAGTCATGAATTCATTAAAACATCGAAAGCTATTCACAGATTGTCGCGCAATAATCTCTGAGTGAACGATCGGCTACACTCGCTTTCATACTACAATAACGACAACAGTGCGGCCCATTCCGTTTCCAGGTGTTTTCCATAGGTGCGAACTTCTTTTCGATGCTTTTGTTGTAAGCCGTGATTTTCGTGTACGGTTGAAACTGTTTAATAATAAAATAGTATCATATAAGAACAACGATGAGTTATTTGTTATTAAAAGACAGGTAACTGTCAGAATTTGAATAAAACATATTGCTCATTAAAGAAACATTTGTCTGTTTAAAAGACAGCAAACATGCATTTTTAATTGATTTTTGTTAAAGACTAGAATCGCCGAACCTGGCACTGAGTGTGTTATATTCGAGGCTTAGCTCGTGAAACCCTAGCAACGACTATACCCGCCAATTATAACATTGTACTATTGAAAAATTAATTTTGACCAATGCAAACAGTAGAAACCTAAATAAGCGAGTCATCTGATGAGGGTCTGCACTATTTGTCAATTTCCACTATATTGTAAAAAAAAACACCTTCAAATAGTCAACGGTCTAGATCTGATTAGGAACAGGCAGTGTCCAGCTGGACACGGCACGTAATACTCATTTGAGGGTGTATGCCGTATGAAGAGATAGATACAGTGGAGAATCTGTTATTCTTTCCCAATAAACGCGTTAACGCTAAAACTATTTTTTGCAGTGCAAACAGTTTGGAGCCAGATCAGACGCCGGGTAACCCGGCGTCTGATCAGGCTCCGAACTGTTTGCCATCAAGATTAACAAGAATTATCAGAATTGTCCAACAGTTGTTCTTTTCTACGTTTTAGTGCTTTGCGTTTGCGTACGTTTGCGTTTAAACGGGAAAGAATAACAGATTCTCCACTGTATGACGTCACGAATGACGTCAGAATAACAGATTCTCCACTGTAGTTTCAGGGGTGAATGAATGTGTTCAAGTGCATTATTCAAAACACTGCCAACACTTTTCTGTGTGTCAAGTCATTTAATACCGGTATCTGATGTTCAGGTGTTGCATATTCAGTTTTATTATATACCTATCATAAAAACAGGCAAAAACAGGTCCAACAATCTTTTTCCGTATCCGATAGTCCGTTTTAGATGGCATATATGCTACACAATGACGTCACTGCTTTTATGCATCACACTTGTACACGATCTATATACATAAAGCAGCTGTGCGCGTACGTTTCGGAATTCCAGGTCCCGATGTTATTTTTAATAAATGTTGGGACTAAGCGTTGATCAACTTTAAACAGTTCAGTTCCATTTTAAGCGTGGAAAACCAACAACACCATCCAAACATTTAAATGACCGTTTTTGCAAAACGCCAATGACGTAATTTATAGGTGGTCACATAACTTCCATAAATAGTTTAAGAATGCATATGAACGCAGAATGTTTTACATATAGGGGCCTACATGTATGCGTATATTTGATATTCGGTTGAACAACATGTAGATCGAGATCTAGTCCAAAAACAGTTAAGGTATATAATACAAGGAATATCACCACAGTGTGTGATCCGGAGTCTTGTATCAGTTTTCGTTGGTTGTGTAATCCAGATCACACTCGAGGATACGACTCTGGTGTGATCTGGATTTCACAACCAATTCGAATGGTACAAGACCCCAGATCACACACTGTGGTGATATTCCGTTTAGTCTAGTTCTAATACCCCGTAAAATGATAATTTTTACTCTGTAAATATCGAATATTTCTTCGAGTCTAGGTTGACTTCCGAAATCTCAAAACCATAGCAGCAGTGGCTCTGCTTGGACGAGATATCACTCCGGTACTTGGTGGTGGTGCGCTGGTGAAACAATATGTCACAAGTTTCAAAGTCCTTACAAGTTATGACTGTAACATCTTCACGTACATTTCAGATGGCAACGTTGATGGGCTAGTAAGTGATTCTGAATCCCCCAAACGAAGGACTTGCAATTGAAAACATATCTACCAGATTGCAAAATGCGGCGCCTGGTCAGAGTATACACTGTTTGCTGATAAGAGTTTCAATGTTCACTCTCAGTGACGCTTAAAAGTTCGTTTGCATTAGTTTGTATCCTGATCAGACGCCGTGTCACGCGACGTCTGATCAGGATCCAAACTGTTTGACACCCGTTTTGATTTTTTTTCAGTCATACTGTCTTACTTTTTTTTTAAATTTGAAACGACATTGCAGACAAAACAATTGAAGCAGACAAAAATGATACGATGAAGGGGTAACAATCTCATTACAATTTGGCAGTAAAGGGTTATAGATGGACTCATCCAATATATAAGCATGGATAAGCCCACGTGCCATAAACCGATTAATTATTTTAAATTTGCTGAAAGAATTTCTACTGCAGCATCAGTTTAAGACATGAGACCGAAAACTTTAATACATTTACCCATATCCTTATCTAGTCTTTAAATAGGTTTCAGCTTAAAAGCAAAGGTGTGGCTTAACGTATTGTACTTCACTGTTAATCATTTAGCCGACATGAAGCTTCCACCTGTAAATGTACTATTCAAAGTCAGCCGAGGTGGGAATTACTTTTCTTATTGTAAAACTTGGAAGGGGAGTAAAATACGTTTTCCTGGAGTAATATGTGAGATATAATGAGGTTTTAAAATGTTGCATTTTATGTTGGCATATTGTGCTCGTTGCAGACATTTCAGGGTAACATCGTCACTGATGAGCTTGTGGTTCGCTATCTGCCAGACCGGGTCATTGCAAGGTGTGTCAGGATCAAGCCAGTAGAGTACTATGGACTTGACAAGTCTCTACGGTTCGATGTACTCGGGTGCTGAGTAACTCAGTCAATGGTGTCGGATATATATGTATCAATATAATACAGAAGAGAGTTGGCTGATGTTGATGTCAAGTTTACTTTTGAGTGTAAATGTTTGGTGAGAAACTGTTGCTCATTCACCCTGAAACATTAAATATACACATCCATTTCGAACCAGGTCAAGGTAATTTATGATTTAAAGGGAAACGTATATGTTGAAAATTTGCAAACAGTGCAGACCCTGATCAGAGGCCTACATGGTCGATCCGTATTACATACGATAAGTGTACTATCACCAGGTACACGTTTGTCAATGACGTGTTTAACCCTTTCCCCTATATAAGCGACTTTTAGCGTATTTAATTTATTCCTCCGCTGAAGAAAATAGTTCCAGTTTATACCCTCATGAACAATTACCATTACAAATATTTTATATAGCCTTGCAGATTTACGCTTAAAGCAGGCTGAAAGAAAAGCGGAATGTGCCTTTAGGCACATTCTGCTTTACTTTCAACCTGCTTTAAGGGGTCACCTGTCTTCAAAACTATAAACATGCTATGAGGTAAAGGGTTAAATGTAATACATGTACTTTTTCGTGTCTTAATTTCATCAAAGACAAATGTCAGATTTTACAAAATGTAGAAAAACAAAAAAGTCACGTTTACCCTTTACTCCATACCCTGTTGCTAGATTTCGAAGGCAGATTGTTTCTTTAAGAAGGCTGGAAGCAAAGCAGAATTCCCCTTATGGAGCATTCGCTTCACTTTCTGCAAGCTTTATTAATACATATTTTGCCAGGATATAGAAATCATTTCTTATGCTTTATATTCATAACCGTATAAAGGAGACATATATACTACGACGGTGGAATAAAAAAAGATGTAAAATCTCGTAATGGGTTTAGTTGGCTGTAGATGTAGATGTTTTCCACAGTTTGATTACTATTATTTTGGGTAATGCTAATGTCACTATACTGTATAACCCCCTAGAGATGCATATGCGTGTCATTCATAAACAGTGTATCCGTGAGGAAGACCATTTATTCTATGCAAAAAGTGTAAAACCAGATTAGGGGGCTCAAAAAGGAGTCATCCGATGTTGGTCTACACTATGCGTTTTGTTGCAATATATAGTTAAATATAACCCTTTCATATTCAAAAATGGACAAGATTTAAATGAAAACTGAACATGTCAATATCAAATGTCGATTTATTAAATGTATTATTACAAATAATCTCAAAGTTGTAACTAATTGGAACCAGATGCGAAAGAACTTTCTCCAGATCAAATTGAATCCAGATCGATCTTGAAAACGAGTCGATGTCCATAAGCCCGATATAAAAACGTAAAAAACATGTAAGTTTACAGGCTGTTCCATATGAAGTAAATATACTGCTTTAGTGTCAGTCCAATATGATAAAACCATTGAAGTGGTCAAGGGGAAAAAATCATTTAGCCTCGGAAAGAGGGTTGATCTCATAAATAAACTATCGACTTCGAGTTTGTCTCGGTCAATAGTTATTTTCTATCGCTAAATAAGAATGTCTATTGCTGTTTTATTATTACCACTGAATTCAACCGCAATTATTGTACAATGTACAAAGCGTATCAACCTAGTGTTCGATATACACTCAGCACAAAAAGAAACGCACATTTTTTATCAAAATTTATTTTTATGTAGAAGAAACGTATTTGTGAATTGTTGATAAATCATTATTTAATTAGTAGCATCACAACCTGTACTAATCGGTGCGATGTTTGAAACAAGCTGTAGTTAATTATTTCGCTGCCAAATTAATCGTGAGGTTTTACCCCTTCACCGTTTCATTGTCATCTGATTCAAGTTTGTTGTTTGCAAGATCGTTACAAAGTAAAATTCAATGTAGAATGACTTAAAGCAAATCGATACGAGTGTCAAACAGTTTTGATCCTGATCAGACGCCGCGTTACGCGGCGTCTGATCAGGATCAAAACTGTTTGCAAACGCTTTTTGGCGTCATTAAGAGGGAAATGGTTTTAAGGCAGCACAATGTATTTTGAGTTTTTTTATCTGAACTTGTTGCAGAATTAAATAAATCTTGAGATATGGTCTTTCTATTCTAATTTTCTTCAAAAAAAAGTTTCTTAATCTGCGCCTGAGCACGATGTGCGTTTCTTTTTGCACTGAGTGTACAAGTTACATCAATGAAGACGGGATTTGACTTCTTTATTGGCACGACGTCATCTGCTGTAAAGAATTTTTCTGCTTTTGTTTATCAAATTAAAAGTATTTTGACTTACAAAATATGAGCGTCTGATCAGGGTTCGAACGGTTTGCAAATAATCATTGTATTCGGGGTAAGGCAGTGAGAGGCCTAATTACAACTGCATTCCGGTGACATTAAAATATATGAGATTTCAAACATAAAATTGTGTTAGGGTGGCCTACCCCAACTATTGTCTTCTCAAGCGCGGAATTCATGTTCATAGCATGGTCATAGCGAATACGCAAACATGGGGTAGTTCTTAACAGAAGGGCACAGCGCGTGAAAGATAGTACTAGAATAGCTATGATGAGTTCAGTAACGAAAACGATGGACATCGATTGCGAGTTAGCTACCGGTCTGAAATACAGTGGAGAAAAAGTAATTCTGTCGTGCAAACGCATTGCAGTGAACTATAGAAAGGGCAAACATTTTGAAAATTCAGACTACCAGTTTTAATCTGAGAGGCAAACAGTTTGAAGCCTGTTCAGAAGCCGGGTTACCCAGCGTCTGATCTGGCTCCAAACTGTTTGCAATGAAATTAATAGTTTAAGCGTTACTGGGTTATTTGGAAAGAAAACGTTTACTGTACTGTACTCTGCACGCTGCACACGGGGCAAAAATCTACTAACCTAAACAGCAAACAATGGTAATTGAACACACTACAGGGAGATTGTAGAACTTGGTGAAACGTGATGAAATGCATTGCTGACCTTCGCCAGAACCGTGATAGTTTATAGATCGTATTTAAGTATACTGTGATCTTAGGGAAGCATAGATAAACGACAAAGGCATTCAACAAACTGTATAGCTCCGGGCTAATTTAATCCATGAATATCGTACACATCGAAACCCAGTGTAAACTAGGCAAAACAACACACGGTTCCAATTGGATAAACCTGGGTAACTGACAAAGACTGGCAAGACATTTTATTGAACAAGTTCCACTTTAGTTGTATTTTTAAAACTTATATAAATGGTTCGGATATTGGTTAAAAACTACAAACCGCAACGTGATTACTTGTTATTTGGTATGTACACTTATAGATAGAAGTGTAAATGCTTCAGCAGAAAACGATTGTTTTGTTACGATATGGTTTATTTCCATTGCAAACGATTTAGATCTGTTCATCTTTAAAACTTCACAACGACAGCCAAAGTTTAAAAGTTTGTCTTGTGCATTTATATTACCTTGAGTTGTTTTTCGCAATACACTGCTAAACGACAAGCAGTTCTGGTTCTCCTTTAGGTCGCCTAAGACCATGGTATATGATGTTTGCATAGGGCCGATCATATGATTAACCCACGTGTGCCCACTATGCGGCGTTTGACCAGAGAACAACTGTTTGCTGATAGGAATTTCAACATAAAACAAATTGAAAATGAAAAATTTGACCAGGCATGCGTTTGATAAAAATGGACGAATCCAATATATAAACATGGAAGAATTCACTGGGTATAAATCGGTTAAGTGATAATGATAGTGTCATCTAATCTGTCTAATCAAGTGTAAAATATACAAAGGCGGCGTTATTCACACACCCAGTGGTATACGCTTTACAGCTGTAATTGCTCGACCATACACAACTTTTTCAGTCATTGTCATCCTTCAACCTACTTTAACACATTGCCTCATAGCTTGTCCCTAATATTGAAGATAGATGCTCACGAAAAGCAGGTTGAGAATAAAGCGGATTTCGTTTTAAGGCGCAGTATGCTTTTATTTTGTGCTAATTTAAGCTGATATATGATACAATGAAAAAGATATATCTTAAAAAGTTACGATACACTTCAATGACTGTATGATCTGGAAATATGAAACTTTTTCTTTGATGGAAGAATAAATTAATAACATATAATTTATAATTTATAGAAATTGGTATTAACCAATACTTAAACTTTAAGCAGGAACTTTTGAAAACTCGCAGCTCATTTGGCATTTATTTTCAGTTATTCTTTTACCACAAAAAGGAAATGTTTACAATGTTATTATGTCAATAGTGTAGATCATACTTGAGGCACCTGATCATAGTTTAAAATGCCCACCAAAGAAACGGTTTGAATGTCTCAGTTACATAGAACAGTGTTAACGCTGATTAGATAATAGTTTCATAATATGGTAGGTCTGATCTGCACTCTCTGCAATTTTCTGTTTTCTTTTTTAAATTATTAATTCTCATTTATGCTCAGAAACTTTGGATCTACATGTGATAGAGACTTCAATGATCATATTGGTATTTGGTATTTGTACTCAAGTCAAGAAGTGGTTGAACTCAGTACAACTTGGTTCATGTTCGACAAAGGTAAAGGCTATTAAGAGGTCAAATATGCTACTGTAAAATAAAGCTTGGAACTACATGTGGTATGTGTACTCTATTCAAGTAGCTCTTGAGTTTATTACAAATAGGTCATGTCAGACAAAGATCAAGGTCATTCAGAATAGTGGTCACATAATTGGGTATAGTGTTTCACCAACATATTTTGTTGTGTTCCATCTTAATTTTCACCTTTTTAACTAAGAGGTGATTGATTAATGTTATATAATGTGCCCCTTCACATTTCTGCTGTGCCCTTTTTAGGAATAATCACCATGCCCCTTTTAAATCCTGGGGGCACCACTAAGGTTAATTGTGTTTGCAATCACAATGAATGTCTTGTACTTTTTTTAGCTGTATATTATGTGTTTTCTTATATATTATCATTTCTTCGTTACTATTAAATATTAATTAACTACCCTGGTTATCTCTTTTCTTGAAAACTGCCGAGGTAATAAATCAGGACCTCAGATAAGAGTAGTTTTTCAAAATCTAAAACCTTTATTTCTGCATTAAACCTTATGGTGTCACTACTCATCAGAATCGTCTCTTCGAGACGATTCTAATGAGTAGTGACACCATAAGGTTTGGTGCTGAAATGAGTGAGAAAATGTTGAATTTGTTAAAAAAACTACCCCTTATCTGGAGCCCTGAATAAATATACAGTACAATGCTCCTTCTCTACAACAATATCTGACGGAAGGCAACTATTGCTTGTTTTGTTCGGACGGAGTTGTTATATGGCGGGAAATTGGCTTACCTTTGCAGACAGCGAACCGCGGCGTCTGATCTTCTAACTGTTTATCACTCTTCATTATGTTTTTCCTGTCAAAATGACCATTATGTAAGAAATTAAACAGACTAAACTTTTAAGCAGACGATATTGCAGCAGTGAAAGCGTTAGACATAACTGTCCTTGGAACAATGGCAAGCAATATTGTAAGGAGGGGTTTGTTGTTCCGAGGGCAACTGTAGGGAGAGAGAACTGTAAACAGGAGTTATATGCCACTTGAAACTTGTTTAATGAGGTTTTAACCGATATTGTATCGTCTACATTTATTGACTGGAAATATCAAGAGAATATCCAGCATTCCTGCATTCCAAGAATAATGCATTTAAGAGCATTTATTCACATATTTTACTGCTTTTGCCAGGATGGAATGGGTTTGCGTCAAACTTTGAAGTCGAATCAAAAACTCATACATTTGGAAAGAATCCCAAACCTTATACGCGATACTAGAATAAAGCGCTTGTACTCGCTCTCTTGCAAAATATGTGGTTAACATCATTTAATATTCTTAATTCAGTTGGACAGTCCATATTTCAAACTATAATTACGGTCAAGATTAATTACATTTGTGATGGTACATGTATGTGCAAACTAGCACCAATACATGTGCGGGCTGGAAGCTCCCGTATGCAACAAAATAAATATATGGACGTGTTTGTTGAACATGGATTTACGCATTTGCCGCCATGCTACACTACATACTACTAGAAAACATTTCCGGTCCTGATCAGACGCAGCGTTATATGGTTGACATATTATTTATATTGTTTCTTTAGTAGCATATGTGTAACTATGTTACGGGCTGTCTAATATGTCTTTGAACTGTAAGCAATACGTGTGTAAATTCAAATGTTTTTTCATCGGGACCGAATAACGTAGCTCATAGAAACATGCATAGCATAGTCAGCATAACTGCAATTATAATGGCGTAAACATGATAAAAGATATCCGCCAAATATTCAATTTATATAAGTAATAAATAGAAGATAATCAATTCCTTTGGATTGATATGACAATATATCACGAGAATGGGTTTTATATGGTTTAAAAAACGAGTTTTAATCTGATAACCTACCAATCGAGTGATATATTTTTCATATCCATCCAAAGGCATTGAATATTCTATTTATTATATATATTTTAATGACGTTTTTACAGAGAAATCACACACAATATATTGTTATCGCGCGAGTTCACAAAAGATAATGTGACATGACGTCACAAAATGATATTGTCACTGCAAAAGTGATATCATTACTAGTGATAATATCAACTGTGACGCATATGAATTTTATCTAACTGAGAAATCTCTATCAATCATCGATAGGTATATAATTAAAGAGATTTCCTTCTCAATACGGCACGGCAAGGGAATGTATTTCAAGACGGTATGTAAGTACATCATGCGTCATGGCGTCACCGTACTGTTTAAGTCCATTTGCAAGTACGCAACATATTTTAATTGTATTACATATACGATCATAATACCGAATACAACATTGTTCTTTAACTTCTCTGAGAAAGCGCTGCCAGTACTTTATACACATAACACATTGAATGTGTATCATCGAAACTGGAGCAAATTCTCTATGTATGCATCTTTATGTATCTGTCTTTTTGCAAAGTAAAAGCTCGTCACGTAAATTATTTATCCTATGCTGTGTTCACTGCAGCCTTTACATGTTATATAGCATATATTACGCTTGACACATCTCACAGATTATATATATAATTTCACATATTCTTCAATAAAAGTTGATTTTTGAACCTTTGCATATGTAGTGACACTTATAAATGTTTAGCTCACCTGAGTACAAAGTGCTTAAGGTGAGCCATTGTGATCGGTCGCCGTCCGTCGTACGTCGGTGTTGGTGTTCTAGTCCGTGTCAGTGTCGTCTGTTCACAAATTGTTTCAAATAGCTTCTTATCGGAAACCAATGACCCAATTTTAACCAAACTTCGTCAAATACATACTGTAGTTGTGAGCTTCAGATTTTTTTACAAATAAAGTGGGTGGGGCAATCGGTCTTGTTGCCATGGCAACCATTAACATATTCTAAAAGTAATTCTCCTCAAAAACGATTGGTCCGATTTCAATTTGGTTTTCACCAAAATGTTCCTCCATTAATATACTTTCAAAATTCTTCAACGAATTTCGATCCGTTAAAAAACATGGCCGCCAGAGGGCGTGATCATTTTCCGTAATTGCATGATATTGACAACCAAAGTCAAAACTTTTAAAATGTGTTGTCAATAACCATAAGTCCCAGGACAGCCAAATGCCATATGTGAAGCATCATGTTGTTAACCTTTACCAGGCTTGTTAAAATAATGACCCCAAGTCAAAAATGGCCCCGCCCCGGGGCTTATCAGTTTTTGATAGGAAAACCTTTAAAACTCTTCTTGTCTGAAACTGTAAGGCATAGACCTGTTATATTTAGCATGTAGCTTTGCCTTATGGTCCTCTACCAAGAATATTCAAATCATGACCCCTGGGTAAAAAATTGCCCTGCCCCGGGGTTTATCAGTTTTACATAGACTTGTATAGGAAACCTTTAAAAGATTCTTCTCTTCTCTGAAACCTTAAGGCCCAGACCATTTATATTTGGCATCTAGCTTTGCCTTATGATCCTCTACCAAAATACTGTTCAAATCATGCCGCACGGATCAAAAATGGCCCTGCCCAGGGGCTTATCAGTTTTACAAAAACTTATGTAGTAAAACCTATAAAAAAAAATTAAGATATACTCTAGCAGCTGAAACACTACATGTAATTCTACAAGAAGAGCTAGAATCAAGTTTTTATTTCCGACACATGATAGAAGAAATGTTGGGATTACCTGACAAAACATTGGAAATACTATTAAAGTAATATACCAAGTTATAGTCTACTTTCAGTCCGAATGACCGCTCAGCCGACTGTACATACATGCATTTGTTGATAACAAGAGTGTTATAGATACTGTGTATTCTGCCAAAATGGTGGACATACTTATAATAGACATAGCAGCATTGACAGAATCAGTCCAGCGAGGAGAAGTGAAGAACATTCAGTGATGTTCTGGAACAAGAGCCCCATGGGGCATATTTCGCTCACCTGAGAATTACTGACAAAATTGAGAAAAATATTTATGTCCAGGACAGGGTCATTTTTTACCCGATGGGCATAATTTGAACAATCTTGATAGAGGACCTGTAGATGATGTTATGTGTAAAATATCTAAGATCAGGATACTAGGGTTTTAGACCAGAAGATTTTTGTTTCATTGAAAAAAATCTATTTTAAGCTTCTGTGACTCAGATATGCAACCCACCGGAACCATTTGAAAACAAAAGGTAAAGGACATATAGAAGTATCACCATGCCAAATATTAAAGCTCTGGTCATATTACTTTCAGAGGAGAAGACGATGGAAAATTTCACAATATAACTCATTGTAAAACGGTGACCCCGGGGGCGGGGCCAATTTTGACCCCAGGGGCATACTTTGAACAAACTTGATAATGGACCTGTAGGTGATGCTATGTGCCAAATATCTAAGCTCTGGCCCTTGTAGTGTTTGACGAGAAGATTTTTTAATTTCTTTAGAAAAAATCTATTTTTAGCTCCTGTGACCTAGATATGCAACAGACTTGAACATTTGAACAAAATGCCTTAATGATATTCTGAAGTGTCACCATACCAAATTTCAAAGCTCTGGCTATATTAGTGTCGTTTGAAATTTTCACTATATAACTCTATGTAAAACTGTGACCCCCGGGGCGGGACCAATTTTGACCCCAGGAGCATAATTTAACAAACTTGATAGAGAACCTGTAGGCAATGCTATGTGCCAAATATCTAACCTCTGGCCCTTGTAGTTTCAGACAAGAAGATTTTGTAAATTCTCATTGAAAAAAATCTATTTTTAGCTTCTGTAACCTAGATATGCAACCGACCGAAACCATTTGAACAAAATAGGTAA
The DNA here is from genome assembly GCA_922989275.2 of Gari tellinella. Lineage (NCBI taxonomy): Eukaryota > Metazoa > Mollusca > Bivalvia > Cardiida > Psammobiidae > Gari > Gari tellinella. The sequence goes on along the minus strand of OV277862.1, from coordinate 7,213,403 downwards.
AGGACATCAAGAAGTGTCACCATGCCAAATATTAAAGCTATGGCCATATTAGTTTTAGAGAAGAAGACGTTTGAAATGTTCACTATATAACTCATTGTAAAACGGTGACCCCCGGGGCGGGGCCAATTTTGACCACAGGGGCATAATTTGAACAAACTTGATAGAGAACTTGTAGGTGATGCTATTTTTAGCTTCTGTAATCTAGATATGCAACCGACCGAAACCATTTGAACAAAATAGGTAAAGGACATCAAGAAATGTCACCATGCCAAATATTAAAGCTCTGGCCATATTAGTTTTAGAGAAGAAGACGTTTGAAATGTTCACTATATAACTCATTGTAAAACGGTGACCCCCGGGGCGGGGCCAATTTTGACCACAGGGGCATAATTTGAACAAACTTGATAGAGAACTTGTAGGTGATGCTATTTTTAGCTTCTGTAACCTAGATATGCAACCGACCGAAACCATTTGAACAAAATAGGTAAAGGACATCAAGAAGTGTCACCATGCCAAATATTAGAGCTCTGGCCATATTAGTTTTAGAGAAGAAGACGTTTGAAATGTTCACTATATAACTCATTGTAAAACGGTGACCCCGGGGCGGGGCCAATTTTGACCACAGGGGCATAATTTGAACAAACTTGATAGAGAACTTGTAGGTGATGCTATGTGCATATCTAAGCTCTGGCCATTGCAGTTTTTGACAAGAATAATTTTTAAGATTTCATTATTTTTTCACTTTGGTTTCCATGGCAACCAGAGTTCTGCATTGTTTTTAATTTGTTGAACTAGTTTGAAAGAGCTTGAACCAAGGAACATTTCTGTAAAGTTTGGTTGAAATCTGTTCAGCGGTATAGGAGAAGATGTCATTTGAAGCAATTGTTAACGACGACGCACGACGGACGACGCACGACGCCGGACACAGGGCCATCCCAATTGCTCACCTTGAGCCTTTGGCTCAGGTGAGCTTACAATGCAATTAGCGAATTGTTTAACTAAATCTGGTGCATGTGGCTATGATGTGTTGAAGGGTTTGCAAAGTAGTCATATGTTAGCTGACTTCGTGTTTTGAGCAGTGTACTTAACCCTTAGCCCGCCAAATAAATTGTCGTCTGCTATATGTCTCGTCTGCTTCAAGTTTCAAACAGCTTCAAAGTTGCTCAAAATTGCTGAAAATGTTGTCCGAGTGTCAAACAGCTTGGATCCGGATGAGACGCCGAGTTACTCGGCGTCTCATCCGGATCCAAGCTGTTTGCATATGGAGCTATAGTCGTGAGTGGCAGGCTAAGGGTTAAATGGCTCAAGTTCAAATGTTAACTTATTCTTTAGATATATGACGATAAAACCTCTAAAGAAGAGGAAAGTATAATTAATGTTAGTTTACTGTTAGTAAGTTCATAGTCAAGTACTTTGTTATATGGGATAACTCTTGGAACAGTTTGTGAATAGATAATCTCCCTTTAAGATAGATCTTCAGTTTATGGAGGACACTATTGGTGAGGAGATAGAGGATCACATGGTCTAACAAGACATACAGACACAAGAAGACGACATGCATGGAGACAGAGACATATAGAGAGTGAGATTTGGAGAATTATTGTGTGTGAGAAAGAGATGTACTTGAACAGATTGACATGGAGAGGCTGAGATACAGGCAGAGATGGACGAGCATCAGAGAGAGACATACAGAGAGAGACACACAGCGAGAGTGACAGAACAAATAGAGACATACACACAGCGAGAAATAGTCCGGCAGAGGGCTAACTGGACCTGGAAGTGCCGTCCTAAGTTTTTTTCTCGACTGATTCTACTTCAGCATATGTAACTTATTGCAAAACCACCGGGTGCCCCTTTATCACCCTTGAGCATTTTTGTATATTCAAGATGGCGGCTAAAATGGCTGCGGAAAGACTTTTCAATAGAAAAGACCAAATATCAGCATTCGTTCTTCCTGATATTTTACCGATGTTACCTCACCATAATGATAGTTATTATTCAACAGACGTTCCATGTTTTTAAAATGGTATGGGGACATCTTGTCAGTCTTGAACATTTCAGTATATTCAAAATGGCGGTTAAAGTGGCTACCTAAATGCGTTGAAACAAACTACTATAAACATCAGCATGCATGGTTTGGTTTTCTTAACTGATTTCACCCCACAATTATTCAAGATATTGCTGAAATGATGATACACATTATTGAACTGTTACGAATGACATGTTGTCACCCTTAAGCTTTTTTGTATATTCAAGAAGACTGCCCAAATGGCTACCGAATGCTTTTAAACAAATTAGTCCAAAAAGAGGCATTCACTGTTTCTTTTTTTAAAACTGATTTGACCTCACCATAGTGAGAGTTATTATTGAAAGGACAATTCATGTTTTATAAATCTTAAGGGTGGCAAGTCAGTGAAGATTTTGCCCTTCGGCGTTTCCGTATATTCAAAATGGCTGCTCAAATGGCTATCCAAATGCGTTAAACTCTACTCTAAAGTTCAGCCTTATAGTTTGGTTTTATTAACTAATTTGATTCAACCATCATGAACGTTTCTTACAGAAATGATGATACATATTATTGGACTGATACGGATGACATTTTGTCACCCATGAGCATATCTGTATATTCAAAATGGCGGCTAAAATGACTACCTTAATGCTTTACAACAAATGGTCAACAATTCAGCATTCATAATTTCTTTTTATTAATTGATTTGATCTCACCATTATGATATTTGTCATTAGAATGATTAAACTTTATTATTGAAATGATGGTTGACATCTTGTTATCATTCAGCGTGTCTGGTTATTCAAGATGGCGGCTAAATAATGACGGAATTTTGGTTTAGCATGAAGTCCCAAAATCAACAATCATACATGTTTTATTCATAACTGACTCGATAACAACGTTATTATACTTATTCTTAGAATTATTATACTTAATCATGAAATGTAACGGGTGACAATTTTTCATCCTTGAGTATTTCTGTATATTTAAAATGGTGATGCTTATTATTGAAAACATTATACTTGTGTACCTCATGCTGCATGTAACCATGCCTGATATGAAATATTTTTGTTCTATTCTGTTCTGTTATTGGACTGTACGTGGATGACATCGTGTCACTCTTGAGCATTTCCATATATTCGAGATGGCGACCAAAGCGTTGATTGAAATGCTTTAAAACAAAATAGGTCCAAACAACAACATTCATAATTTCTAATTTTTAAATGGTTTGACCTTACCAAAATGATAACTATTATTGACATAATGATATTCATTGTTGAAATACTGCGGGTGACATATTTTCACCTTCGAGCATTTTCGTATATATAAGATAGCGGCCAAGTTTGCGATAGAAATGCTTCAAATATTAAAAATGTTAAAAGGTCAGAATAAACAGATGTTTCTTGACTAGTTCTATTTTAGCACATTGTATTTATTCACAAGAGCGCTTTTACATTTATCCCAAGAGATCTTCCTACCTAAAAGGAAAGCAGGTCGGTTGATTTGATTTTATGCACTGATTCGCTAAAAATGAGACTAGTCCAAACCATCTTTCTAAAATCATCATAATCTCATCTCATCACCTCTTATCATTTATCGGCGCTTTATGACATATTCTGTGTTGCAGTACCCTTAAACCCAACTCGTCCATCCATACTTTTACATATCAATAGTTACGTTCTAAAGGGCATGCTACCTTGGCAGTCAAACGTTGCTCAGTTAAAAAAATAACTATAGCGTTATGATATTAAGATTTTCGGTCAAACACTCTGGCTGTGAATATGTTATCCTTTTTTCCTTGCTCCAGCCAAATCTGCTTGGTCAAGATCAGGTAGATTGTTTCCTCTAATAAATGCTTAAATCAAGCCAGCAAAGTTTTGCTATGTTTCATCGCTAAGCTGTGCGGTCTATATTTGAACGCGTGTTTCAGATATGAACTCGAGAAAATACTATCGCTTGTGAAACGTAAGTTTCAATAGAAATAAACGGGGCAATTGGGGCCACAATTCTTTCCTTGTAGCAGTTCACGTTCCCATTCCGAAGCTGTCTGCAACTGTGTTACATCCCGAGAGGGTGCATAAAGAATGTCCTCAACAATTTCGATATGTTTGTCCCATGCAATATCAATATCAATAATAGATTTGATTAATATTTTATTCGCCCCTCTTGTTTTGTAATATGCCTGAAAGCTTAGGATTTGAATGTAAGAGTTGATCAGCTTCAGAAACTGCTTTTTTCAGTGACAGTAAGATACATTTGTTTTTGGTAATATGCTGTTAGCCTGCAACTGATAGTATTCAATTTTAACTTGTTGTTCTCGTACACTTATATAGGTGGACATTGTTGTTCTCCAACTTAAATGTTGGCGATGTAGTTCTGCACAGAGCCTTTTGTGGAGTATATCATACATCCATAATAACAAAATCGATCCGTCTATGTGCCTGTCTACTGGTCCTATTTGTGTGTCAGAAGCTTCTATCTGGGATTGGTTTTTTAATTGCTTTATCATTTTTGTTACTGTCATATCATTATGATTACCAAACAGTGCTGTTGGAAACGTTGTCAATTCATATTACACAATCCTCATGGCTGCTAGCTTTAAAACTTTCCAAGACTATTGAGTAGATTTCACATGATATGACCAACCATCACATTCTTTTGGTCGCGGTGATTTGTTTGCTGGAATCTTGTTTGGCCAATTCTATTAGCTGTCCCTATCCTGGTTTCAAGCTGTTATGTACATCATCTAAGTCCATTTCTTCAGTAACAATGTTGAAAACGCCAGCTTTATCAATTTATACACTCTAGCAACTACAGTTTTAAATGCACTTTAAACCCGCTTGCTCACAGTGTATATTACTGTAAGTTCTTCCATAAGTTGAAGTTTGGGTGCAATACAACCCCTTTGTCAAGAGTTATCCGTCATTCATTCACTCAGATAGGCTTGAAAAGGCACGACTTTAACAAAGTTTGCGATCTAGTGTCTTCAAATTTGAATATATATTTTTACAAACGTTCACAAGTTAAGTAAGGTTTTAAGTTTAAGGATTCTTTTGATTGTTGATGAAACTTAAAGATAGAACTACCAGATTTAATAAATTCAGGTGAGATATTTTATGGTCATCATGGTCCTCTTTTCTTACCATGCCTTCCGTGTCCTTTCCTTGTTTTCTATTTTCCGTCTTCCTTGTGTCCCTCAAAGTCAGTTTCAGGATCATCCCTGTGAGCCAACAGGATATCCAAGTTTGCTTGCAGCTGATTGCCCATTGTAATGTATAAAGCCTATGAGTATTGCTGCTTTATCGTAATCTTAATTATGGCATCGGCCACATGCCCATGGCACATAAAGGGGGGGGTCAATGAACACATGACATATTGCATTTTATATACCTCGTCAATGCCTCACCAAATATTAGTTTTCAAAAATATTCTGCGCACTGCAGTTCGGAGAGCTTCCATTTCTCTCAGGTATGCCGTGCCACATTTGCAATTGTTAGTTAACGTGACCTGACTCGGAACTTTAAGGCAGCATTTCACTTTACAATACACTCGTTCAAGGCATCAGTAAATATAAAGCCTAAGCCATCGTCTGCCATCAAACTACCATCATCAGCAACTAACATGATAAGTAAGTGTATGCCACCAAGCGTACATGTATATGCTAAGAATGAAATATTTTGACGCACAAAAGCATGTTCAGTTGCGTGACCCTAGCTGCTGGTACTTAGTCCAGTACTGACCTAAAAAGAAAACATTATCTAGGCCACAGAGGTCAGGTTTACATGTCAATGTTAGTAATTTACTATTGTGACTAGTTTTACTTTTTCAGTGCACATACACGTGAAGTTAAGGAACCGTAGTCGAAGTACGTAGTCCGAAATTGACCTATTAAACGCGAAATAATTTAAAAATGTCAAAGAGGTCAAGGGCAAAAGTCAAGGTTATCAATACCAATGCAACTTGCTACTCTCATTCAGGTGCATCTATGGTTTTAGTTTCATAGATATAATACTTAAACTTTCAAGGAATTTACCCTGTATTCGATGCCGGGGTATAGCATAAAAGGCCCTATTTCGTGGAATTGAGTAAAAAGGGTGGGTGGGGTAATCCGGAAATATATCAAAATGCTCAAGGGTGACAAGGTGGCACCCGGTCAATTCTGAATGACAATGGTTTTAACTATCAATATCAATCAAGAAAAAAACTTAGGACGCAATTTCTAGGTGGACCTCCAAATTTTGATTTCTCTGCCGGACTAAAAATGGTGTTAAAAGGCAGACATACATACACACATATAGTATTACAGAAGTTGCAGAGATGAGACAAAGAGACATAGAGACACACAGAGACACAGGGAGAGACAGACGGATAGGCGTGCGTACAGACGGTTCATAAGCTGTTACTGCCCATTAAACCTAATGCGAAAAGTTTGCACATTTTGAATACTCTTGTCTTGACCCTTGGTTGATTAATATCCTAAATGATTGAACTTCGTATCGATATTCAATGCTGAAGGTTATTCCATTACAGAGTTATTAGGGTTTTTTGTTATTGTATTCTTCTTTAAAGATGTGCTTTACCGGAAAATCTCGTTTCATAGACAGTATTTATCTCTTTCATTGTCGTAGTCGCATAAAGTCGACTTTTCAAACAGTTTGGACGCCGAGTAACGGGGCGTCTGATAAGCTCCCAAACTGTTTGACACTCGTATAAACATAATACATTCAATCTTACTTTGAAACGATATTGCAAACAAGAATATTAAAGCAGACGACAATGAAGAGTGGAATTGGTTAACCTCTTGACACTGGTTAGGGTTCCAATGCAACCAACACCCTATTGTGTATTACATCCATACAGTGGATAATACTTGAATATTTCCAGAAACAACCGTTTACCCTTAAATGTTATATACACTTTGCTAACGGTTTTGGAGTCAGATCAGACAACGGGTATCAAACTTTGCCTCTCAGATAAATATAAATCAGTATCATTGATATAATAATTGTCAATTCAAAATGTTATTGCATTGCGTATGCGTTTCGTTTTGTTTAAGCGTAAAATAATGTGCTCCTTCTTCTCAATCTTAAATATCGCCAGGTTAAAACGAGCCGTTTGCATGTGAAGATGTAAATATCAAACAGAGAAAAAGAAAACGGAAATAAAATAGGAAAGTAATCAAACAGTTTTGATCTTGATCACAAACCGAAGTTCTGTTACTGATCTGGATGGAAATTGTTTTTATATATATTCCGGCCAAGTAACGCTACGGCGCAAAGCTGATCTAACTGGCTACTAGACGAGTTATCGCTGCACTGAGCACCTATAAATTTAACGGCAAAATTTAATTGTTTCGCTCGAGCAACACAAGTTATTTTACCTGTCTGCTAATTCGAGTTTTAACAAACAGCTTAAATAATAGTATGTTGCTAACTTTTAGCAACGTGTCCTGCAACAGAGATAGTTTATCTTGTAGTTAAAAATCGATATTTATCTAACGGCTAGTGATTTAGCATACCGCTAGGCTCTAACTAAGTGTCATGCACTCGGGCCTTGTGTCCGGGTGCATGACACACTGCTACATCTCCTCACTAAACTACCTGATAAACTCTAACCTGCCCGTTAGGTACCAGCCAGCTAGAGCGACCAGCCAGCTATTACTGACCTGCACATGTCAATTTTACCTTGTAGGTAGTTACCTTGAAGATAGTACATTTAACAGCCAGCTAAAGTCAGTTATATTACTACTGGCCATTTGGAGTTAAGTAAAGCTTCATGAATGCATCAACCATGAGTTAATTTAAGCATTTTTTGTTAAAACTATACTTCATATTTTGATTGCAATTGAGTATATACATTTGTACACTGAACTTTGAGGAGGGTCTAATATTGTGAGAATGTGTGACCAGGACCCGATTATCTTGTAAGATATAAGGCCAACAAATAGGGTGCGCATCAAGCAATGCCTAAAGCTTAATTGCTGAATATTTTACAATTTAATTTGTATGGATCACGATAGGACAGATAGACTTGGCAGCTGTTCAGGATCAAATCTGCGCTCATTTTTTGCACTCATGTTGTGTTGGATCTAACATTTAAACAATAATGCAGAAAAAAGCAGACGGCATTATGGCGTTGAAAAGGGTTCGTAGTAAAAATAACTATTTTATTGGGGTAGAGATCGATCGGCCAAAAGACATATATACAGACAGGCGGAAAAGATAGACAAACAGACAGACAGACAGACAGACACAGAAACAGAGAACAAAAGAGACATACATACCGAAAAACAAATAGGGGCATACGGTAGAGAATGAGAGCGAGAGGGAGAGAGACACAGAGTTAGATAAAGACAGACAAACAGGGGTACTGAGAAAGACAGGGAGACATATAGAATCATAAAGGGAAAGAAGAGAGACGGAACAAGATATTGGTTGGGAGAAAGAGAGATATACCGAAATATATACAGACATTTATACACGCACATGCAGAAACTGAGAGACAGTGAGAGAAAGACGTACGAGAAACAAACATAGAGAGAGAAAGGGGATATTGAAGAAAGACAGATTCACATACAGAAGTAGCGCATAAGAGAGAGAGAGAGACAGAGTGAGAGACGGAGAGAGATATATACAGACACGCAGAGGGTTCTTAAGCTGTTACTAAGCATTACACCTAATAGAAACAGTTGGTATATTCTAAATACTCATGTTCCGACCCTTAAATACGAACGAAGACTCAAGCAGGAAACGCGACACAAACAATACACCCATCTCTAAAGCAGAACACACACAGCCATACCATAACAAACACACACACATACACACACACACACACGCAATCCCACAATCCAAACAGAAAACAATACGCAAAACAAACATAAAGCAAAGTGAACATAGGAGCCCGCCTTGGTACGGTCAGCAGCAATCAATAATTAATTATAAATTAACCATTAACAACCACTGGGGGGTTAAACCTGGGTTTAGGGGCGCCCAACCTCACACTTATCTCTAATATTCACCTATAAAGACGAACAGTGTACATAAAATATAAACCCTGTTCCACAACCTTACAATCAAAAGGACCGCCAGCACAGTAAGTAAATACATGTAAAACATCTAACAAAATTCTCTGACAGGATTATTAGTAACACGGGAAAGAATTAAACATTCAAGCCCGTGTTAAAAATAACCCACTATGGCAACGGTCAAATTGTACTCAAGCGAATAGTCTGTAGTCACGAGTAACTGTAAGACATGGGAGGGTTTAGGGTACGACAGAAAAACCAAAGCACGAAAATCCGACATAACTCTCCCGGTTAAGGACGTCTTTAGAGATACATCATCATGTAGTGCTAAGCCCTGTCTGTCGTCGCACAACCAAAGAGGAAAGCATAGTTATCAATTGTAGATTGGTCGATAACCAAACGTGAAGTGGGCAGCAATATAGTTGGATCATAATCTTTTTTGAAGAAAAATCTAATACGTTTCACAAATAGGTTTTGAAAATGCATATGTCCAAGAATCTTACGAAGTCCTTAGTTGATCAAAGTCCTAAATGATTGATACTCGTATCGATATTCAATTCTATTCTAAAGGTTATTCCTTTACAGAGTTACTAGTGTATTTTTATCATCGTAGTCTTCACATGAAAAGATGTGCGCTCTGGAAAAATCGTGTTTCATTGTCAAATTAAGATTTTTTAAAAATCAATTTGTGTCCCATTTATAGAAAAAGTTTAAGTAAATATTCATATTTCATTATATTCTTCTTGTCAATAGGAGTTTTTTCGCATAATGAAACTAAATAGGACAAAACAGACACTTGATTTGACGAAATAAACCTCTAAATATCAACAGCATTGTTTTTGTCGGAATGTTTTATTTGTTTTCTTAATTTTATGATAAAGTAAATAAATTTGAATAAAAAACAACAAAAACACCAATATATATCTAGTTTTTTCTTAGGTTATACCATATAGACTCCCATACTATGGCAATTCAAAATAAGAAAGGAAATTGAAAGGTACGTGTTGAAACTGATTGGTCATTAAGGAAAGTTGAGTTTTATCCCTGTATAATATTTACAAAAAAGTAACGCCTTGATATTTTGATTTTCATATTTTCAAATTTGGTGATTGTTTTGTCTTTATTTAGCTTTATTATGAGAAAATTCTACAAAAGACATTAAATAAATAATGCAAAACCAAATCACCATATTTGTTTTCATTTGAAATAGATTGTATTAAACATATTCTTTGAAAAGGACACAATAAGAGAAATTAAATCCTAATCTGGCACATTACCGACGAGCGAAAATATGTACAGCAATATAATTATTATTTTTCTGTTATTCCTAAGCAGCTCTTCCTCAAACAAACATTATAGATTGTTTTGAGTACTTTCACTTATTTATGAGTTTAATACACCCAGAAGTCCGCTATCAATGTGTGGAAATTTCGGGCAACTTGTAATGGAACAGGCATGTCAACCACATAACGACAACACCAAACTGTACATTGGTTTTCTAAAAAGGAACACGAAATATTACCCTAAATTCCAAAACGTTCCTCGAGTGTACGTTCGCAACTCCTGTTCGTCACCTTCTGGTGTACGTGTCTGTGATATCTTAAGATGATGCTACGTCGAGCAACTCGTTGAACTTAAGTGAGTACTCTAGATACTCCAGTGTCTCTACTATGCTTGCGATATTAGGATAGTGTCCTCCGAGACAGCGATGGGTAGATGCAAATCTGTTCTACAACATCAGTACCATCGTACCTGCAGGGTACTCCAAGGGTGTCCCGCAAGTGCTACTTTACAAGCTTCATGCAGATATACACTGGTATAAGCTGTTAGAAGCACCCATGTTCACTTGTTTGCATGGTACAGTGGAGATTGTGTGCTGAACGAGATCCAGTTCAAGCAAGTAGTCAGTAACATATATTGCTGTCAATAATGATCCCTGCAATGATACTATTTTCACTCTACGAGTACGTGGGTGGTTAAAAAGTGATGATACTTGACAGATAACTTTACAGTAAAACTCTGATATAGTGAATTTCAGGGGACCACCACTTTACTTCACTATAAGCATACTTTACTATATTGATATAGTGAAATAATTCGCTATAATTTTTCAACTCAAATATGGATTCATATACTCCTATATGTACAGTGCATTGATCTGCATGTACATGTATGTGTAGCTGAATCTGTATTTAAGTGAAATACATGTTATTCAACAGGAAATAATAACTATTAATTCATGTAAAGTAACTTTATATATTTAGGCTAATTCAGTGTATATTAATATAAACGCAGTGAAACATTAAAGCATGCATAGTTGTAATAGTTTGAGCTACGATTTACATAGCACAGGCAAAGAGTTGTTTCAACACAGCATGTACACTGTATCTAGTCTAGAATCAGTCTCTATTTAGACGTGATAAAGTCTGTCATATGCTTTTTGGCCATTTTGCTTTCTTTGCATTTTCCTAGAAATACTTTCTTTGTTTGTAGCAATTCGAAAAAAGCTTGGGTGTGTTTGTTTCACCTTCCAATGCCCGCTCTAATAACGCTATTGCTGCAGTGGAGTCACTGTACATGAACTAAGTGTTTGTGGCAACATTTCAAAGTCCGATGCTATATATCCTTTTTAGCTTTTTCCCTTCCTCAACACATTTTATTATCTGATATTTTGTCTCTAAAGAGATCGCTTTCCGTTTTTTTAACTTTCCTTTGCATATACGTACAGCCGAATAACACAGAGCACTAAACTTAAAATTGTCAGGGAAATAACAAAAGTAACAAAAATCAGATTTTATTTGTGCGTTTCTCTTTATTTAACAAACCACGAAGTAATTACTTCATGAACAAACTGAGCGATGTTAAGTTATCGTGTACCGAGAGAGTACAATGCCGGAGCTTAACGGTCAGCTAATTATACCAACCCTTATTATCGATCGATCGGACACATAGTCACATACTACACAGCGGTTGTTTGAGAGGTGCGAACATTAACACATGCTGCACTAATTATGCCTCAGGTTCGTCTTCACTATAACGCAGGCATTTTATGCAATTTTAATCATTTCGGGACCTGAGATTTGATTAACTATAAGCAAAACTGCACTATAACCAAATTCACTATAAACATCAAATATTGTATAGGCTATAGAGGCTTTTTGCCGGGGAATCGATTTCGATTCACTATAACACGAAATTCACTGTACCAGAGTTCACTATAACTGGGTTTTACTGTAATATAATTAGTGCAAAATGCATGTGTGATATATCATTTAAAAGTGCAAATATTTGCTTACACAATGATATTGTGCACGATAAGAACGCATAACTCAATAAGTCACAAAATGAACCTAAACGACCTTCTTAAAATTTACTATTTCTTAAATTTGTTTTTGAAATATATCAGTTTATGTTTGAATTTTAATGTAAATAAAATTTCATTACAATTTTTTTTAAAAATAACATTTCTTATATTGCTATGGACAAAAGTCTACATGTGCTTCCGAACGCTGTCAACCTTTCTAGATTAGTATATCTACATTTTAATTCTAAAACATAAAACTATACTTCAATGGGTTTTAGAATAGCCTGGTTTAATATATAAAATGAGGTTGAGCATTCTCCAATTACTATTAATCATAACAGTATACTATATTTGTATGATATTTTCAGTACGTGTTTAGTATTAGCTGTATATATATTTTATATTTAAAAAAATATTATCATTCAAAACTGTGCAATGTGTGCATAATTGTCAGATATTTTTACAGAAAGTTTCATATATATTTATTCAAAATAATAAAGCCGCAATAATAAGTATAGCATCAAATTTTGTTTAAAAAATACCTCAACAATAGACAAAAAAGATCAAGTGTAATCGAGTAGGAGTCATTTAGGTTCATGTTGTAACATATCAAGTTATACCACCGTGTAGGCACATACTTACTCTTTAAAATGATATACAGCGCTCCCTCTCTACAACGAAAACCAATGGGAGACACTGATTGTGTGCGTTGTACGGAGGGAGTCGTTATAGAGAGGGAAAATTGGTTTACATTTGCAAACAGCTTGAATCCAGATCAGACGCCGCGTTACGCGGCGTCTGATCTGGATTCAAGCAGTTTGTCACTCATCATTAAGTATATTTCTGTCAAAATATCGAATATGTAATTTTGAGAAAAACAGCAGTCGACATCTTTAAGCAGACGATATTACAGCAGTCAAAGCGTTATACATAATTGTCCTGTTAGGGAACTGTGACAAACGTCGTTGTAAGGAGGGAATCGTTGTTGGGAGGGCCGTTGTAGAGAGGGAGCGCTGTATTTCATATGCAATTTGAATTGATTATATGGAATGTATTGGTCAAGTATCATTTCTTCTTAAACTGCCTTTTTATCTTATTTCTTTATATGTTATAGGCCCCTGGCGCAACTGCTTAATCATTTTCCGGAGGAGATGTGAAACATAATTTACGAGATAGATCGATAGAGACATTTACAGTAACACATTCAACCCTAGCGACGAGTATACTCGTCATTTACAAACATTGTATCTGTGAACATTATATTTATCATATGCAAAAGGAACACATTGTTCTGGGTCTGCTTTTTGTCATTTGAAATAAACGGAAAAATACAACTATTAGTAGTCAAACATGACATGGACATTATTGATACTGGTATTGTTCATTTGAAGATTAAGATTTCAATGAGTATATTACCGGTGTATGTATGTGTATGAGTGTATTAGTGTCACTTCTAGGTGGACTATCACCACTCTACCAGTTCGGACAACGGGTGTGTTCTATCCTCCCCCATTCCTCTGTACAGAAACAATTGTGATCAGCAGTTGTAACATTGATGGTTTATTGAATGAGTATTTCAATGAGTATATTACCGGTGTATGTATGTGTATGTATGTATTAGTGTCCGTTATAGGCGGACTATAACCACTCTACCAGTTCGTGCAATGCGTGTTTGCTATCCTCCCCAAGTCCACTTGGGACAGAAACAACTGTGATCAGTTGTAACATTGATGGTTTGTGGCAGATAAAAATAAGACAACGTTGGGAAACTTAGTAGAATTGACACGTCGTTATGATTTCCTGTTTACACTAAACGAACTTCAAACGAAATAGAAATAAATTATAGACAAAAACTGCTTTTGAATATATCAAAGAATATTCGTTATCTTTATCTGAGTGGCAAACTGTTCTGAGCATGATAAGACGCAGGTTGATTTGGCTGACGTCTGATCTGGAATCGAAAGTTTTGTGACTGATACAGTTATTACAGGTTAAACACGTTTATAGGGAAACAATAACGTTTTCCCACTATCAAGGAAACATAAGATATTTCATTGTAATAGTTTGTTGAACAAGTTTCAATCGTCGGTCATAATATATAGAAAACGTAACGGCTTAGAGTCGTATGGACGAAAATTAACCAAAGACTGAATATCGTGGGAGTCGCCAAGAATGAGCTTTTACAATACAATAGACCCTTTTGTAGCCATACCTGGGGTTAATTATTTGTTGTTTAAAGCAGATGGTCGCTTAAAGAAAGACTAGACAAAAGCAGAGAGCTTAAAAAGTATTGACATAAGCTTCATTTCATTGTAAGTTATCCGTAGTTTTTTATTGATACATATTTTTTTCAGTGATGGTTATAGAAGGATATACATGTAAAAGTCGTGTAAAATCATCTAAATAATCAAGTTTCATGAAACAAACTGTAAAAATTAGGGATGGGACCGAATTTTCGAATATTCGAATATTCGCATAAGGGCCGAATATTCGAATCCCATTTTAGTATTCGAATAGTTGTCTCTGAAATTTTATTTTTATTAAAAACATAATATGGATTATTTAATTTATTTGAGAGACTGTTTCATTTTCTCCATCCAGGCTAAGTGTTCGCCATTAAACCTCGTGTGTAGGGTGATTATCACCCCCGGCTAGTCAGTGTTTTGATAGCGCCTGTCAAGTTGTACACAGTTTGCAAACATTACCCGCTGTGTTATGTAATCGACGGCGCTTCCATTAATTGACATGTTGGGGAACCCTAGTTGCCAAACAAAAGAGGGGTGTTTAGCACAGGACATTTAAGAGCATCCAATCAAAACAAGACGAATACTTGTTAATATCGCCAATCATAGCAGCTCAAATGACGCTTTTCGTAAACGACCAATATCTCGCAAACACTATTTAAAAATATCAAACATTTTGGTTAAGACGTCATGAAAGCTTCATATTGACCATACACAAGACCTAGATCTATAACAATCAAATTCTTACTAAAACGCAACTATGTCACCGGCTACTGCTTCGCCTGTGTGAAAGATTTCACTCGTTCTGCCGACAAGAAATCAGCAACCTGTTTTGTTTATTACGTCCATTTCTGCCTGTTACATCCGCATGTAGAAACTTGATAGTGTATGTTCAGATTAATTTTAAAAGCAGATAAAACATAATTTTCAAAGCCGACAAAATATTTACGCAAAATAAGTTAACTGATTCTACATGACGGAAGACTTAATTCGAAACTAATTTAAATGCAGATATAGATGTTGCGTTAAACACGAGTTGCATCCCTTACATACGGAGACCGCCATATCTACAAAGATTAACGGTAGTAAATGGTTGCAAAAGTTGATAAGTTAACCAAATCAGACGATTGTCACAGAATACACATTCTGCTCAGGGTTTGGTCCATTTAAGAGAGGTATTTCTACGAATAAAACATTGAATAATTGCATTTGATGGTGAAATTATATCAACTCGGATCGGATACCCCCCCCCCACCCCTACCGGAAAAAGCGTTTATTCCAGGCGAATTATTCGACTTATTCGAATACTTCAAGCGAATATTCGAATAGCAATTTGGGTCCGAATTCCCATCCCTAGTAAAAATGGTTCGGATAGCGCAGTGTTAGCGCATCCGCTTCTTACCAATGCGGTCCCGAGTGCGCTCCCGGGTCCAGGCAGTATGTGAGAAGGTCAATATTGGTCGCCCGTCCAAACACGTTGGTTTTCTCCGGGCACTCTGGTTTCCTCCCTCAGAAATCACCATGTACGCCTCCATTCGAGCCATCAAGAGTGAGTTGTATAAATTAATGTAGCTGGTTTCATAATTTATGTAAAAGAAATAAAGTTTAGAAGAAACTGCAACACACTGATCAATAAGACTAAAGTGTAGTTCGAATAAGACACGACAACTTTGACCTTATCATTGAATTGACAAGAAAGCACCCGGGTGGTCCAGATCATAGACTGGTTCGTAAACGGTACAATTATTTTCACAAATTATGTTTTTACAAGATTTGTTCGTTAAGTTAATATTTCTGTTATTGAGTGTTAAGTTTATAATAAGTTCCGTGATTACTAAATAAATGTTACAAGAATTGTGTGCCTGAATATTATAGCGAACACATATCACCAGGCTATGCATCTGAAATTCATGAACGGACTTTTCTGTAGAGCAAGCGGTATTCTTTAGGTGGGGGAGGGTCTGTTCAGATATTCGGAAAACATAGCAATACGCGTTTTCAGTATCTGTTTGATTCGCTTTTTAATAGAGTGATGCTCAATGTGGAAACATGTGAAACCATTTGTTTACGTTTTAGTTAGAGAGATGCGCATGCTCTTAAGGAAACGGTGCTGACACAAACTATTTCATTATTCTCCGAAAAATGTTACTCAACGGAACAAATGAAATGGCTTTGTATTTACCCTTTTAATGGAGTAAGCTTAGAACTAAACAACTAGCAAGTTGGTATACCTTTCAATCATCTTATAATTAACAATCATTTATCTCCAGTAACCATTTTTCGAAATGACTCGATCTAACTTGCCATAAAATTCAACTATTTTATCTGATATCTAAGTTGAATCAATAACACTTGTTTACTCTATTCATCTCATCTCACTGGAGTGTTACTGCTCTTGGTATGTTTTCATGTACCCTGTGCTACCGTACACCTGTAATATATTATAAGCAATTTTGTTCTGATTTTGCAAAATGTTGCGATAATTATTGAACATTTTCTTCTATCAATCAATTTGAAAATCAAATTGTTAAAAACAGCACGTGGTCAAATAGAGGTCACATAAATTGGACGACAACGGGTGCACTTAAATTTACATTATATCAACTCCAACCTCTCTTTTACCCTTTAAATTGCCATTTTAACGTAGGAACTCTTGTAACACAGTCAGATCCTTATTATAATTACCGAATACCCTCACTTTACGTTTAATTAAACAATGTTTATATTGCCTGCTTACAAAATTCGTTTGCTTTTATAGGTAACATTTGGATTTTTGCGTTTTACTTAACCCTCTACCATACAGTCGTCTGTGTCTACTATTGAAGACAAGTTTCATAGAAGTTGGAAAGTAAAGAAGAATGTGCCCTCAGGCGCATTCTGCTTTATTTTCTGTCGAGATTTAGCATAAGATTTAGACAATAGTTATTGTGTTGTATAATTATGGTTGTAATCAATAACACTATTTCTTTGATAGTGGAATAAATGAAAGGCACAACATTTGTATTTATAGTGATAGGGTTAAGGAACATCCATATTGATGGCAAACAGTGTGGATCCTCACCAGATGCTGTTTAAAGTGCGACAGTTTTGTTTTACTCTTACTGTTTTGTAGCATAGTCGGACCCGGTATTAAAAAAGTTGTTGTGTTAAATTATTAATCAAACCATTATGGTTACCTGCGACGAGGCGTACATTTTTGTCTCCAGAGATGAGTCAATCGCTGCCAAGACTTAAAACTCCTGTAAAAACGTCATAATGGCATTACCAGGTGTGGCTTACAGTGGTGAAGTCGTTGCTCTTTTCAAATAAACGCGTATGTGCTTAACTTTTTATTTCCGCTACAGAGAGTTCAAAAGTTGGCCTTGCGTCTAGTTAGGCTCAAAATTGGAATGCACTTCGATAAAAATGAATTGACATATGTTAAAAAATACATGCCATTTTCTACGTTGTATTGGACTGCGGTCTCGTTTCGTGTAAATGGGCACATAATTACGTTTTCACCACTGTATAATTAAAATGTGTTTCTTTTTATTAGATCAAAATTTGTGCTAAGATTACGAACAAGTCATCGTCAATTAAAAAGTACATGTAATTGACGTTTTTTTGTTGTTTTCGAGAGCTAGATTTCTTCGTAGAATGATATTTCATAAAACAGTTATTATAATGATTAGTAGACTTGAAATACAGCTTCAGTCCGTTTTCATATTGTCGCGTGTTCGTTTGTGCTTAATATTACTGTTTACGCACCGTGTCTGTTTGTGTGAACCTCTGTTTGGTAAGACATACAGACTGAAAGGCACACTAGAAGGAACTACATGTCAGAGTAGTCACACAACCCTGTCATTTGATGCTCGTAGCGCAATCATCTGTTTGAACCAATGTTCAATAAAAGCCGATTCTATCAGTACATTTTATAATCAACTGAATGATGTCTGCAAATGTTGTTCCGAACTTTATGCCACGTCAGCTGGACTACCCACGGACACAGGATCGAATTACTACATCATCGCTCCAGGTAAATCTATATGCACACGGAAAACGTTGGAAACTGGTTTAAACCAATGTTGCTTATTTCAGTATTGCTCATGAACAGACTCAATTAAACCAAGTCTGCAAATTTTCAGTGTTTGCTTATTCAGATTTATATAATTCACAACAGCAGATGTTAAGTGCTTGTGTGGCGGCTGTAAAAAGTCGCCCCGTACTTCATTCTCAGTGAATCATTAATGTCAACGCATTTACAGTTGAAAGTTTAATTCCGATTAAGCTGGTGCTAGGGGGCGTGAGCACTGTTGCATATTTCAGTATTGCTCATGAACAGACTCAATTAAACCGAGTCTGCAATTTTCAGTATTTGCTTTGTTTTCTGTGCTTTCAAAGGATCTCCCCTTATTCAGATTTATTTCTTTGCCTAATCTCCTATAAATATGTAAAATGCAAACAATGCAGATGCCGCATACTGTGTCGTCTGACACCAATCTGTATTATTACCTGACTCTCTATTTAAGTGAATATTAGGCATTTTTTTTACTGTTTTCCGAAATATTTACCAGACTGAGGCCAGCGGGCAACAGTTGACTGTTACATAGCACTGTTACATGCGCGAAAATGGTGCGCAAAACTTTTCTGCATCGCGGGACCAAATAAGGCGTCGTTATGATACAGATTTTTGTTTAAGGATCTAGCCTTTTGCGGAGTTGATCGAGTCATTTTTATATCTCCCGAACAATCCCCTGAAAAGGCTATATAGTTCTAGACCAAAAATTAAGAGTAACTCCGAATAAAAGCGATAAACCGCTTGCAGATCTAACGTCTTCCTTTTTGTAAGCAAATTATGACGTTGCAAAAATAAATGACGTCATATTATACATAACGTAATTTCGACAAAGTGTCAATCAATTTCAGTCAATAAGAAACAGTAATAATTTAATCGTAATTGAAAATATGAATATATTAGACATCTTTTTTACAAAACAGTGATATTCACATTCAGTTGTTGTATTGAATTGAATTAAGATTAAATATACACATAAGATCATCTCTAGAATTTATAAATACGTGTTGTTCAAATCTTGTATATCTAGATAGATCTAGATCTAGCCATTCATTCAGCCTGGCTTAAATAGAGAGTCAGGTAATAAATCATTTGTTTGATAGTTACTTCGGAAACAGTCAAACCATTGTCCCTCGGTAGCAGGGAAGACCTTGAGAACTGTTGCCCTCGGCCGTTGGCCTCGGGCAACAATTCTAAAGGTCTTCCTTGCTACCTCGGGTCAATAATTTGACTGTTCCCTCAGTACCTATGAAACAAATGTATACTGTTCTCCAACTGTTTGTGCATCAATGTTTCAACTACCGTCCTTGCCATATAAGACTTATTTAAAGATATTTGACCATGCAGTGGCTCAATTTATATTCTATGTATCAAGGTTATGGTGTTCGAATGGTATCAAATGTATTGAAAATATCCATTTATGTTTCATGAATGTAAACAGAAAGACATGTAACGATGCAATACTTGGCGAACTCGGAAGGTTTCCCCTTCATATATTTGAATAAATTAAATG
The DNA here is from genome assembly GCA_922989275.2 of Gari tellinella. Classification (NCBI taxonomy): domain Eukaryota; kingdom Metazoa; phylum Mollusca; class Bivalvia; order Cardiida; family Psammobiidae; genus Gari; species Gari tellinella. The sequence goes on along the minus strand of OV277862.1, from coordinate 7,193,254 downwards.
GGTTATTTTAAGAGTACGCCTTTGTTCAAATGGTTATGGATTTAGATCTATATGGGAAGCACTAAATATTTTCAAATCCAGTACCATTTTTAACTGAGTATACCCAGATATTAAGCTACTAATATGTACAGAAAATCTAACAAATAATAACTTATACCATTATCACAATTTTTAAACTAGACTTTGATAAAGATATGTATTGTATACCTATTCTAAATACAGGCCCAACACTCTTTTTCCGGATCAGATGGTCCGCATCAACACAGGTTGTACACGATATAAGTATATAAAGAAGCCGTGCGCGTGAAATTTCGGAACTTCAGGATCCGATGTTATTTCTTAATAAGTTGAAACCGAGCGTTGATGAATTTTAAACTGTTCATTTCAATTTTACGTGTGAATAACCCATGACACTCAACTTTACTAATGTTTTTCTCCAAAGGATAAAGCTTAAAACATTTCAATTCATACCCTAAAACGCTTAAATGACCGTCTTTGCAAAACGCGACTTCTCAAGCGAACCGATCAAAATAACGGATTAAATCGAGAAGAAAGTAATACGCCATCACAATAAATAATGACGTAGGGCATGACGTAATTATTGGTAGTCACATAACATCCATAAATACTGTAAGATTGCATATACAGAAGATATACGCAGAAGTTTTAACATAAAGGGGCCTATATGCATATATTTGTTTATTCGGTTGAACAACATATATATAAAGCAGTTTAGGTATATAATAAAAGGAATATCACCATGTGCAGTGTGTGGCCCGGGGCTGCGCCTCTCGGGTGATCTGGATTACACAACCAACTCTAACTAAAACAAGACGCCGGATAACAAACTGTGATGATATTCCGTTTATACATTATTGTTGAAGATAGAAATAGATACAGAAGATGTTCAACTAGTTTCAGAAGTTTGGCACACTTCCTCGAGTTTTAAACCGGTCAATAATATAATATTGAAAGTGACTTCATATACTGTTCATACTGTTGTGGTAATTTAGAATAGTAATGTTTACATATGTGTACTCAGTTTAATGTTTTTCGTTCATGGTAAATATCAAATTATTTCTATAAATCTCCAAATATTAATACTTTTTGTAGTCTCATTGCTTTCAAAATCCAGCATGTAATAAGAAATATTGCTGTACAATGTATATGTATATAAAGCATTTGAAATTAGAATATGTTTGCATCAGTATGTCATTACATTGGTTGGTGAAAAGAACACTACAACACCATTATAGTAACTGCAAAAATATATAAGATTTGCAGACAGTAATAAACCAGCCATAATGAGATATGACACACCTTTAATTGAATTATGTGTTTTTATTTCGAGAATGTATGATCATTGTGTTACTTTAATTATTATATGTGCTTGTATTTTTGTATGTGTCGGTGTCATATGACGCAATAAACTATTAGTTACGTTTAGCTCACAGGAAATTATTTTAATTTGTTTTAAGTCAAACACTCTTTAAAAAAGAACTATGGACTCGTACAATATGTACGCATTGAAACATCAACCTTGCATAAAGTGCAAACAATATTTTTTAAGAATGCAGACTTGTTGAAGATCGACGAATAATACTTCAATCTACGACGGAAATATTTGGATCTTCATGAAAACTGTTATGATAATATCATAGGCCGCATACAAATTCAGCTAATTAAAAGTTCAGCATTTGTCAGTCGGACTGTTTCTTCCAATCTACATACCAGAAACTATTCGTAGAATATTTAGTCAGCAGAAAAAAATGAATTTATATCAGTGAATAGATGAAATACTTTGCCGTCATCTGGCAATGACCAAAACAACAACGCTAATCATCTTAAAACACCTCGTAACGGATCAAAACTGTAAGACACTCGTGTCGATATATTTCATCACTTTGTCAAATTGCCTAAGATCTAATTCCGAAATTATAAAAAAAGTTTTAATGTTTTCAATATTACACGGTAGTTCTGTTAAAGCAAATTATTCAATTTGGCAAGGAAACGTTCTGCAATTACAGTGGCAATGACCTTTTCTTTCCCAATATGTTATCCTGAAACACTTATGTCATTGCAAAATGTTTGGAACTGCGGTCCGTCTTACGAAACGTCGTACGACAAATGTTGTCGTCAGTAAGATACTAAACTTCTCAACTATTATATATTTCTCCATCTAATTTTTGTCCAGGAAAATCTCTTTTGAATCGACTTAGAATCTGAAATTGGATGTCTTTTTAAAAGTTTTGACTTAATATCATGTTTGTCCAGACGCCAAACTGATTGCCTCTCAGATGGCACTTTATCGTTATTATTTTCAAACGTTGTCATATTCTATATTTTACTGCATTGATGGTATGTGTGGTTTCATTCCAACGGGCCAAAAAAGGCGTCTTCTAACAAATCTAACGTGTCTTACCCAATCCGATTTTCTTATTTATATGGTAATTAAATGAGTGTAAACTAAACTAATAACATCTTTCCACAGCACCGTCCCTTATTTATACGGTAATAAAATGTGTCTACACTAATTAATTAGCTTTGTTTCCATAGTACGATTGTGGAGACTTAAAACGATACAAAAAATCGTAATGTAAAACGTACTGAAACTATAGTTTGTAAATATGTATATAAAATTGGTTTAAACGTAAAAGGCAAACAAAAATTAGAAAGTAACGCGGCATTCGAGCTGGTCATAACCTATTTGCAATCAAAATACCCGTGTAAGCACAAATGTGATCAGCGTATTGTGTAACTTTTCACTGTAACAGAAACAGCTTAGATATAGTTACAGTGGAGAATGTGTTATTCTTTCCCAATAAACGCGTTTACGCTAAAACTATTATTTGGAGTGCAAACAGTTTGGAGCCAGATCAGACGCCGGGTAACCCGGCGTCTGATCAGGCTCCAAACTGTTTGCCACCAAGATAAACATGAAATATCAGAATTGTCCAAAAGTTGTACTTTTCTACGTTTTAGCGCTTTGCGTTTGCGTACGTTTGCGATTAAACGGGAAAGAATAACAGATTCTCCACTGTATATTGCAAAAGTGGTGTAGACATTGTAATAAAACAATCCTTCTATTTCAAACACAATAGGGAATATATAGGTAATATATCACGTTGTCTTAAGCTAAAAGAGACTGCAAACCAAAATGTGTGTTTTTGTTCACAAAAGGAAAACAATAATCAAACAGAAGAAGTTTGTAATATCATCCGGCATATAAAATAAAATAATATAATCGGTATAAAAATATCCTCATGATGTATCACTTGTCTTAGTTTTTTAGACATTTTCATCGTTGTTTTATTCTCCAGTTGTTAGCGGAGTAGATCTGTTTTCCAACTATGCTCCTAATATTTGTAGTACGAACTGTGTCATATTTCTTTTTACATTTGAATTACCCGAACTCACTAAAGTGGTAGTTTACCTCTAACATACAATTACAGTAAAACCTCTCTATTACGATTACTAAATGGTGCTTATTATTAGGCGTTTACACTAACTGCTCAAAGAAAGGTGTCAGTAAAACAGAAAGCTCCTTTAGCTGTCACCTATTGTATAAAACCAATTAGTATTTGATTTGGCGGTCGCAATGGACAGGTTTAACTGTATGCGCGACATTCAAGTCACAGAGGTTCGATTGTACATATATCATGCAGAAAATGCAATATTTTCTCGTTAAAAAGGAAACGAAACGCAAACGTTTTACAAAAGATTTGTAGAAAATGACAGCTTTTTAACATATTAACCATTTATCTTTATCTCAGTGGTAACCAAAAGACTGTCTTAAGAAAAACAGTCGTAAGTCAATACCTTAAGATACTTCTTATTTCTGAATGTTCAAAACGATTCCAAAGCGATGTCACAAGACGAACGTAAAAGGAGAATAATAATTGAGAATTTTAGAATTTTAGAATATTGCTTACGGCAATATTTGTCGTGCGACGTTTCGTATAACGTGCCCCAGGAGTCCGTTTCATAAAATTTCGTATGACAAAAACGGTTGTAGGTCTTAACTTTAAAATACATTTCATTTCTAATTTTTCAATCTAATCTTGTCTTGTGACATCTCTTTCGAATTGACTTTTTAAGACGATTCCAAAGAAATGCTACAAAACAGGATTAGATGGAGAAATAGATAATAATTGAGACTTTTATAATCTGACTTACGACAATATTTGTCGTGCGACGTTTCGTATAACGGGCCCCAGGGGTCCGTTTTACTAAACTACTTACGCACAATATTTGCGTTAGTCAAAATTTTAAATTTTAATTTTTTATTATCACTTGCTACAAACAGCAAATAGCGCGTCCTCTGATCTGGCTATTTGCTGTTTGCAAACGTTTATGATCGAAAAATAAGAGTAAAATGATTTTGACTTACGCAAAACTTGTGCGTAAGTAGTTTAGTAAAACGGGCCCCAGGTGTCTAATCTGACTCCAAACTGTTTGCCATTGCAGTAATTATTTTAGCATAAACACAATTACTGGAAAAGACTATCGTGTTTTTTTCTAGTATATACGATTAGTCTAATTTCAAACGAAGCCCTCTGGACTCTCTCATGCATTTTTTTAGTGTATGACCATTTTCTCTACGTTATTTGAGATGGGCAATATTTCAGTAAACCAGTATTTCATAAGATGAATTTAGATAACTCCATTCCGCTTAATTCGAACATACCCGTATTGCAAACTTAAATCGTGTTTTTCCTGTATTTCTAGATCCCGTGTGTAGCAACTATCTTGTAGATGAGGTTGACGACAGTCAGCTCACACAATCAGGCTTTTTTTGTCAATTCTTTGATTGTGTTGGATTTGATCCTGAATTATCACCAACGGACACGTCTGCTATACATGCAAGACTTAATTCGACAGGACATTGGACTGGGGCATGGACGGCACCACACAACACAACTGTCGCTGACTACGTACAGGTAGTACAAATGTATTATTGTCCGATTTTTCTGACTTGTCCGAGTTATTTTTAGAACATAATAGTTAAAAATGGTAAATAGGTAACCAAGGTAACATCGATTATATTATCGTCCACTCGCTTACATACTACAATAACAACAACATTGCGGCCCATTCCGTTTCCACGTGTTTTCCATGGGTGCGAACTTCTTTTCGATGTTTGTTGTGAGCCGTGATTTTCGTGTACGGTTGAAACCGTATAATAATAGAATATTATCATATAGTGCAACTTCACGTGAACTATAATTCGAACCTCTAATCAGGCAAATTTGCGGCTAGCGCATGCGCATTAAGGTCGGCAAAGGAACAATGTCGAACCAATGAAAACTGAGGTTCATTGGTCAAATGACGTCACTTTAGTCGAACCATCGGTGTTCAATTGGAACTATAGTCACTATAGACGACTATAGACCGGACTATAGTTCCACGTGATTTCGCTCATAAGAACAACGATGCTCTTTTAATTATTTAATTACAGGTATCTGTCAGAATTAGAATAATACATATTCCTCATTAAAAAACATTTGCCTGTTTAAAAGACAGCAAACATGTATTTTTAATTGTTTTGTGTTAAAGACTAGGATGTTATGCAGATTGATTTTGAAGATATTACGAATGTCGTCGAACCTGGCACTAAAAGTGTTATATTCCAAGCTTAACTCGTGAAACCCTAGCGACGACTATACTCGTTATTAAAAAACAGTGTACCATTTAAAAGTAAATTTTGAAAGAGTAAAAAGTGTCTAGTTCTAATACCCCTTAAATATGATGACTTTAACGCTGTAAATATTGAATATTACATTGGTCTAGGTTGACTTCCGCAATCTCAAAACCATAGCAGCCGTGGCTCTGCTTGGAAGAGATGCCGCTCCGGAATTAGATGGTGGTGCGCTGGTGAACCAGTATGTCACAAGTTTCAAAGTCCTTACAAGTGATGACTGTAAAGTCTTCACGTACATTTCCGATGGCGCCGTTGATGAACTAGTAAGTGTTTCTGATTCCCCGAAACGAAGGAATTGCAATTGAAAACATATGGTCAGAGTCTACAGTGAAAATTTAGACCAGGCAACACTGCTATTAACCCCTTTACTCTTAATGACGCTTAAAAGCGCGTTTGCAAACAGTTGTGATCCTGATCAGACGCCGCGTCACGCGGAGTCTGATCAGGATCGGATCCAAACTGTTTGACACTCGTTTTGAAAAAATTTCAGACATATTGTCTTACTTTTTTAAAATTTGAAACGACATTGCAGACAGAACAATTGAAGCAGACGACAAGGAAACGATGAAGGGGTAAACATATCATTAAAGGGTTAAATATTGACTTATCAAATATGTAAGCATGTATAAGTCAACGTCGCATAAACCGGTTAAATATATAACTTTGCTCCAAGATTTTCGACTGCAGCATCAGTTTAATATCATGGTATCACTAATGGTGGTATAGTGGAGAATCTGTTATTCTTTCCAGTTTAAACGCAAACGTACGCAAACGCAAAGCACTTAAACGTAGAAAAGAACAACTTTTGGACAATTCTGATATTTCATGTTTATCTTGGTGGTAAACAGTTTGGAGCATGATCAGAAGCCGGGTTACCCGGCGTCTGATCTGGCTCCAAACTGTTTGCACTGCAAATAATAGTTTTAGCGTAAAACGCGTTTATTGGGAAAGAATAACGTTTTCTCCACTGTATTAAACAGAACACTTTAATACTTTTCCCCATATCCATAACTAGTCTTGAAATAGGTTTGAGGAACTTTCTGTACAGGGATTAGATTTTATTTCAATTCAACCTGTCGAATATATTACGTATGATAAAAATGCTACTAATAGTTTCAAATGTAAGGCTAGATTTATAACGGAATAACAATGGATTAAAAATTTACAGACACCCTTTCCTTTAGGCTTGAATGATAATACATGTATATACCAATCTGGCAATATTTCAACAGAACCATCAATTGATATTGTTTCGATTTATTCTACACGCAACCGTAAATCAAGATCGCATGGTATTCGTACACATGGAAATATTAAACGTAAATCACGATTTCTATAACAGATTTGCATAATCTGCTGTTACATTCTGGTAAACATAAAATGCTTTCTCGGTTTTCTTCGTTGTCATTGTCGTCTTAAGAGATATTGACGACAAGACTGATGGAATAATTTTACGCACAGGTCCTCTGTATTATACTGCATCTTTAATACAAAATTATACTCAGCATGTTCTCAGACCTCATATTGATTCTTTAAACGATCACAAAAGATATTTCATTAAGGTCCATTTTATAAATAAAGGTATTGATTTCATAGGTTTACAAAGTATTCTCCGAAACAAAAATGTGATTAATGCTATTCCAAATTATTTCAAAAATCGTGAACCACCTATTATTTGCTATAAGCATAATAAATCTGTAAGAGGGTTAATTTATAACTACAATAAAATTGTTTCTGATCTTAAAATTCTCAAAAACACACCAGATACATGAGACTGTACCTCTTCTAAATTCTGTTACGCTCCAGTGGGTCATATAATCACAGGCAATTTTGATATCATTAAAGATAAACGCATCAGAGCGCTTTTGAGTAAGGGAACTAAATTCAGATTACCTGCCTTAATTGATTTCGATACTTGCCGCAATCATATTTCGGAAGCTTTGAATAATTATAGTACCAACTGGTTCCCGAAGAGAACATGCTGAAAACGATGCTCTTTCAAAATGGAAAGAATTAACTTTTGATATTATCGATACCCGGATTTCGTTCTATTTATCCAATAACCATCTTTTACCACCTAATAAACACGAAAGACTCAAGCAGGAAACGTAACACAAACAATACACCCACCTCTCAAGCAGAACACACACACACATTCATACCACAACAAACACACACACACACACACACGCAATACAATTCCTTCATCTACACACTAAATAGAAAACAACACGCAAGACAAACATAAAGCAAAGTGAATATAGGAGCCCGCCTTGGTACGGTCAGTAGCAATCAATAATTAACTATAAATTAATTAATTATTAAAAACCACTGGGGGGGTAAACCTGGGTTTAGGGGCGCCCAACCTCTTACTTATCTCCTATATTCACCTATAAAGACAAAAAGTGTACATAAAATATAAACCCTGTTCCACAACCTCACAATCAAAAAGACCGCCAGCACAGTAAGTAAATACATGTAAAACATTTAGCAAAAATTCTATGACAAGATCATTAGTAACATGGGAAAAAATTAAACATTCAAGCCCGTGTTAAAAATAACCCACTATGGCAACGGTCAAATTGTACTCAAGCGACTAGTCTGTAGTTACGAGTAACTGTAAGACATGGAAGGGTCCAGGGTACGACAGAGAGGGGAAGAAAAAACAAAACACGAAAATCCGACATAACTCTCCCGGTTAAGGACGGCTTTAAAGATACATCATCATATAGTGCTAAGCCCTGTCTGTCGTCGCACAACCAAAGAGGAAAGCATAGTTATCAATTGTAGATTGATCGATAACCAAAAGAAAAGTGCGCAGCAATATAGTTGGATCATAATCTTTTTTGAGGAAAAATCTAATACGTTTCACAAATAGGTTTTGAAAATGTATATGTCCAAGAATCTTACGAAGTCTGTAAATCACATCACCATAAAACTCCGGATGTGAAATACCTTGCCGCAGAAAAGACTTTAAGTTACATTTATACTTGTTAATGAGAGGAAGATTTCTATAAAAGAATTTAGAAAATGTTTTACGAAGTTTATGAAATCTGTACCCCTGTTTAAGAAGCTTTTCAGTAATTAAACTTAAATTTAACATTCGTCATTTGAAGGAGAGCATACAAGACTTTCATTCCAAGTATGTACTTGTTCCTGCAGACAAAGCCTCCAATAATGTGATAGTTGTATGACGATTACATTATGTTGATACTTCAAACCAGGAACTTGTGAATACCAAATCCTATATTTCAACCACTTTAACGGAGCGTAATGTAGTATCTGACCATCTTGATATATGTGTACAATTAAAAGCCGATGTCACCATTACATGTCACAAACTTCCAACAGTGTACTGGATACCAAAACTCCACAAAACACCATATAGGTCCCATTTTATTGCAAATTCAAGTGCATGTACTACTACTAAGCTTTCCAAACTTTTGACATCGTCTTTAGTTAAAATCAAAGAACATGTTCAAAGGTATTGTGACAAGACTTACGAAAATTCTGGACTTAATCTGTTTTAGTCTATCAAAAACTCGAATGAAGTTTTGACAAAGCTAGAACAGAGAAAATACCAAGCCTGCAATATAAGTACGTATGATTTTCCAACACTATATACTACCTTACCACATAATCTAATAAAAGCTAAACTTATACAACTTAATGACAAGACTTTTGCCAGAGAATGGAAGCTATTTCTGGCGTGTAATACTGATCGTGCAATTTTTACAAATGACACGGTTAAGCATTACACTATGTGGACCTGCACCGATGTCTGTAAAGCACTATTATTACTTCTGGATAATATTCATGTACGTTTTGGGAGTACCATATACCGCCAAGTGATTGGTACAAACTGTGCGCCCCTTGTCGCAGACCTATTTTTGAACTGTAATGAGAGGGGCTTTATGCTAAGTCTAAAACTTGATACACAGGCAGATATGATCGAAGCTTTAACAATACATCGCGCTATTTAGATGATATTTTTAATATAGACAACCCATTTTTGGATACGTTGTTTCCTTTTATTTACCCAAAAGAACTACGTTTTAATAAAACAAACGAGTCAAATTTTTCGGCACCATTTTTAGATTTGTATCTTTTAAAAAACAACGGGATTTACGATAAACGAGATGATTTTGGTTTTAGTATTGTAAATTACCCTCATCTAGATGGCGATGTTCCCCGTTCTAAATCTTACCGAGTTTATATTTCACAACTTATTCGTTTTGCTAGGGCCTGTACTTCTGTTGAGGACTTCCACATTCGTAATAAAACAATTACTGAAAAGCTTCTTAATCAGGGGTACAGATTTCATAAACTTCGTAAAACATTTTCTAAATTCTTTTATAGAAATCTTCCTCTCATTAAAAAGTATACACTCAGTGCAAAAAGAAACACACAACGTGGTCAGGCGCAGATAAAGAGACTATTATTTAAGAAAACTAGAATACGAAAGCCATATTTCAAGCTCCATTAAATTCTGTAAGAAGTTCAGAAAAAACACTCAAAAACAGTGTGCTTGCATTTTAACCCGTTCTCTCTTAATGACGACACAAAGCCCGTTTGCAAACAGTTGGGTCCTGATTAGACGCCGCGTAACGCGGCGTCTGATCAGGATCCAAACTGTTTGACACTCGTATAGTCGATATGTTTTAATTCATGCTACAATGAATCTTACTTTGAAACGATCTTGTAAACAGTAACATTTAAGCAGACGACAATGAAACGGTGAAGGAGTAAAATTCTCACGATTAATTTGGAAGCGAAAGAGTTAACAACAGTCTGTTTAAAACACCGCACAGATTTGTGCTAGTTGTGGTGTTACCAATCGAATAATAAACCTCCCTTTTTCAACATTGATAACGCCAGACAGCACTATTGACTTAAATGATAAGATTAATTCACAAATACGTTCCTTCAACATGCAAATATTGTAATGAAAAATGTGCGTTTCTTTGTGCACTGGGTGTAAATGTAACTTAAAGTCTTTTCTGCGGCAAGGTATTTCACATCCGGAGTTTTATGGTGATGTTATTTACAGACTTCGTAAGATTCTTGGACATATGCATTTTCAAAACCTGTTTGTGAAACGTATTAGATCTTTCCTCAAAAAAGATTATGATCCAACTATATTGCTGCGCACTTCACGTTTGGTTATCGATCAATCTACAATTGATAACTATGCTTTCCTCTTTGGTTGTGCGACGACAGACAGGGCTTAGCACTATATGATGATGTATCTGTAAAGCCGTCCTTAACCAGGAGAGTTATGTCGGATTTTCGTGCTTTGTTTTTTCTCTCCCTCTCTGTCGTACCCTTAACCCATCCATGTCTTACAGTTACTCGTGACTACGGACTAGTCGCTTGAGTACAATTTGATCGTTGCCATAGTGGGTTATTTTTAACACTGGCTTGAATGCTTAATTCTTTCCATTGTTACTAGTAATCTTCTTGTCATAGAATTTTTGTTAGATGTTTTACATATATTTACCTCCTGTGTTGGCGGCATTTTGTTGTAAGGTTGTGGAACAAGGTTTATATTTTATGTACATTGTTTGTCTTTATATGTGAATATAGGAGATAAGAGTGAGGTTGGGCGCCCCTAAACCCAGGTTTAACCCCCAGTGTTTATTGATAATTAATTTATAATTAATTATTAATTGCTACTGACCGTACCAAGGCGGGCTCCTATATTTACTTTGCTTTATGTTTGTCTTGCGTGTTGTTTTCTATTTAGTGTGTAGACGAATGAATGGTATTGCGTATGTGTGTGTATGTGTGTGTGTTTGTTATGGTATGACTGTGTGTGTGTTCTGCTTGAGAGGTGGGTGTATTGTTTGTGTTGCGTTTCCTGCTTGAGTCTTTCGTTTGTATTCAGCTTAAAAGCAAAGGTGTGCCTTAACGTTTTTTACTTTACTGCTTAACTTTTAGCTGATATCAAGCTGTATTGTTCTAAGTTTTTATGTTTAGGGCTGCCTAGGTGGGAATTACTTTGCTTATTGTAAAACTGGGAAGGGGAGTAAAATACGTTTTCCTGGAGTAACCTGTGAGATATGATGAGATTATTAAAATGTTGCATTTTATGTTGGCCTATCAAGAATATTGTGATCGTTGCAGATATTTCAGGGTAACAGCGTCACTGATGAGCTTGTGGTTCGCTATCTGCCAGACCGGGTCATTTCAAGGTGTGTCAGGATCAAGCCAGTAGAGTACTATGGAATTGACAAGTCTCTACGGTTCGATGTTCTCGGGTGCTGAGTTACTCAGTCAATATCGTCGGATATATATGTATCAATATAATGCAGAAGAGATTTGGCTGATGTTGATGTCAAGTTTACATTTGAGTGTTAATGTTTCGTGTGGCAAAGAGAGAAACTGTTGCTCATTCACCCCTGAAACATTGAATATACACATTCATTTCAAATCAGGTTAAGGCCATTTGTGATTATTAGGGATAAGTATATGTATGTTGAAAATTTCAAGTAGTGCAGACCTAGATCAGAGGCCTACAGGGACGACCATTATTACATACGATAAGTACTATTCTCTGGTACACCTTTTTCATTGACGAGTTTGAATGTAATATATGTACTCCTTCGTGTCTTAATTTCATCAAAGACAAATGTCAGTTTTTACAAAATGTAGAAAACAAAACCTTCACGTTTACCCTTTACTCCATACCCTGTTGTAAGCATTCGAGAACAGATCGTTTCTTAAAGAAGGCTGGAAGCGAAGCAGAATGCCCATTATGGAGTATTCGCTTTACTTTTTTACTTAAGCTGCATATTCCTAACCGAATAAAGGAGAAATGTATACTACGACGGCGGAATAAATAAAGATGTAACAGGCCGTAATGGGTTAAAGTTGGCTGTAGATGTAGATGTTTTCAGCAGTTTAACTACTAGTATTTTGGGTAATGCTAATGTCACTATACTGTATAACCCCCTAGAGATGCATGTACATGTCATTCATAAACAGTGTATCCGTGAGTAAATACGAAAGAAGACTCAAGCAGGAAACGCAACACAAACAATACACCCATCTCTAAAGCAGATCACACACAGCCATACCATAACAAACACACACACACACGCAATCCCACACACCAAACAGAAAACAATACGCAAGACAAACATAAAGCAAAGTGAACATAGGAGCCCGCCTTGGTACGGTCAGCGGCAATCAATAATTAATTATAAATTAACCATTAACAACCACTGGGGGGTTAAACCTGGGTTTAGGGGCGCCCAACCTCACACTTATCTCCTATATTCACCTATAAAGACGAACAGTGTACATAAAATATAAACCCTGTTCCACAACCTTACAATCAAAAAGACCGCCAGCACAGTAAGTAAATAAATGTAAAACATCTAACAAAATTCTATGACAAGATTATTAGTAACACGGGAAAGAATTAAACAATCAAGCCCGTGTTAAAAATAACCCACTATGGCAACGGTCAAATTGTACTCAAGCGACTAGTCTGTAGTCACGACTAACTGTAAGACATGGAAGGGTTCAGGGTACGACAGAGAGGGAGAGAAAAAACAAAGCACGAACATCCGATATAACTCTCCCGGTTAAGGACGGCTTTAGAGATACATCATCATGTAGTGCTAAGCCCTGTCTGTCGTCGCACAACCAAAGAGGAAAGCATAGTTATCAATTGTAGATTGATCGATAACCAAACGTGAAGTGCGCAGCAATATAGTTGGATCATAATCCTTTTTGAGGAAAAATCTAATACGTTTCACAAATAGGTTTTGAAAATGCATATGTCCAAGAATCTTACGAAGTCTGTAAATAACATCACCATAAAACTCCGGATGTGAAATACCTTGCCGCAGAAAAGACTTTAAGTTACATTTATACTTGTTAATGAGAGGAAGATTTCTATAAAAGAATTTAGAAAATGTTTTACGAAGACCATTTGTTCTATGCAAAACGTGTATACCCAGATTAGAGGGATCATTTAGGAGTCTTCCGATGTGGTTCTACACTATGCGTTTTGCTGCAATATATTGTTAAAAATAACACTTCATATTCAAAAACGGACTAGACTTAAATGAAAACTGAACTTGTCAATATCAAATATCGATAAATTAAATTTATTATCATAAATAATCTCAAAGTTGAAATTAATTGGAACCAGATCATTCAGCCTCGGAAAGAGTGTTGGTCTTATCAATAAACAATCGACCTCGAGTTTGTCTCGGTCCATAGTTATTTAATATCGCTAAAAAAGTACTTCTATTGCTGTTTTATTACTACCACTGAGTTCAACCATAGCTATTGTACAATGTACATAAAAGGTGTATGAATCAACCAAGTGTTCGATATATAATGTACAGGGTTACATAGCGACCAACCTAAGACCATGGTATATGATGCTTGCATAGGGCCGTTCTTTGTCCACTATGCGGCGTCTGATCAGAGTCTACACTGTTTGCTGATAGGAATTTCCATATAACACAAAATGTGAAAATGAAAATTTTGACCAGGCATCCGTTTGATAAAAAATGGACTAATCCAATATAAAACATGGAAGAATCCACTGGGTATAAATGGGTTAAGTGATAGTGATTGTGCCATCTAATCTGTCTAATCAACTGTAAAATATACAAAGGCGGCATTACTGAAGCCTCCATGGGTATACGCTTTACAGCTGTAATTTCTAGACCATACAATATTTGTTCAGTCATTGTCATCCTTCAACTTACTTTAACACATTGCATCATAGCTTGTCCATAATATTGAAGATAGATGCTCACGAAAAGCAGGTTGAATGTAAAGCGGATTGCGTTTTAAGGTGCAGTTTGCCTTTTTTTTTGCTAATTTAAGCTGATATATGATAAAATGGAAAATATATATCTTAAAAAGTTACGATACACTTCAATGGCTGTATGAACTAGAAATATGAAACTTTTTCTTTGGTGGAAGAATAAATTAATAATATATAATTTATAATTTATAAAAATTGGTATTAACCAATACTTAAACTTTCAGCAGGAACTTTTGAAAACTCGCAGCTCATTTGGAATTTATTTTCAGTTATTCGTTTACCTCAAAAAGGAAATGTTTACAATGTTAATATGTCAATAGTGCAGATCATACTTGAGGCACCTGATCATAGTTTAAAATGCCCACCAAATAAACAGTTTGAATGTCTCAGTTTCTACATAAAACAGTGTTAACGCTGATTAGATACTATTTTCATAATACGGTAGGTCTGATCTGCACTGTCTACAATTTTCTGTTTTCTTTTTCAAATTATCAATGTTCATTTATGCTCAGAAACTTAAGAACTACATGTGATAAAGACTTCAATGATCATATTTGGTATTTGATATTTGTACTTAAGTCATGAAGTGCTTGAACTCAGTACAACTGTCAGACAAAGATCAAGGTAATTCAGAGTAGTGATCACATAAATGGGTATTTTGTTGTGTTCCGTCTTAATTTGCACCTTTTTAACTAAGAGGTGATTAATGTTATATAATGTGCCCCTTCACATTTCTTCTGTGCCCTTTTTGGGAATAATCACCATGCCCCTTTCAAATCCTTGGGCCACCACTAAGGTTACCTGTGTTTGCAATCACAATGAATCTCTTGTTCTTTTGTTTAGCTGCATATTATGTGTGTTCTTATATATTATTATTTCTTCGTTACTATTAAATATTAATTAAATACCCTGATTATCTCTTTTCTTGAAAACTGCCGATACAGTAGCCGCATACCAATACAGTACAATGCTTCTTCTCTACAACAACATCTGACGGAAGGCAACTATTGCTTGTGTTGTTCAGACGGAGTTGTTATATGGCGGGAAATTGGCTTACGTTCGCAGACAGCGACTGCGGCGTCTGATCTTCAAACTGTTTACCACTCTTCATTATGTTTTTCCTGTCAAAATGACCATTATGTAAGAAATAAAACAGACAAAAATTTAAGCAGACGATATTGCAGCAGTGAAAGCGTTAGACATAATTGTCCTGGGAACAGTGGCAAGCGTTATTGTAAGGGGGGATTTGTTGTTCAGAGAGCAACTGTAGGGAGGGAGAATTGTAAACAGTATCTATATGCCACTTGAAACTTGTTTGAGGAGGTTTTAACCGATATTGTATCACCTACATTTATTTACTGGAAACATCAAGAGAATATCCAGCATTTCCGCATTCCAAGAAAAAACCTTTGTTTCTAGTTTTGAAGATAGGTGACTACTTAAAGAAGGTTGAATGTAAAGCAGAATGCGCCATAAGGCGCATTATGCTTTACGTTCAGCCTGCTGTAAGCTATAATGTGCTAGAATGTAGAAAATATTCCCTATAATATATATTCATGACTGATTAAATTGGAACTATTTTCTTCAGCGGAGGAATAAATCATATTCGCTAAAAGGCACTTCTATGGGGGAAAGGGTTAAAAGCATTTGTTCACATATTTTACTGCTTTTGCCAGGATGGAATGGGTTTGCGTCAAACTTCAAAGTTGAAGCAAACACTCATACATTAGGAAAGAATCCCAAACCCTATACGCGATACTAGAATAAAGCGCTTGTAATCGCTCTCTTGCAAAATATGTGGTTAACATCATTTAATAATCTTAATTCATTTGGACAGTCCATATGTTTAACCTCTGATTACGGTCAAGATTAATCACATTTGTGATGGTACATGTATGTGCAAACTAGCATCAATACTTGTGCGGACCTGGAAGCTCCCGTATGCAACGAAATAAACATATGGACTTGTTTGTTGAATATTGATTTACGCAATTACCGCCATGCTACACTACATACTACTAGGAAACAGTTTCGGTCCTGATCAGACGCAGCGTTACGCATGCCAATCTGGTTGACATATTATTTATACTTTTTCTATAGTACAATACGTGTAACTGTTTTAAACTGATTGGCAAACATTTTAATCCTGACCTGAAGCTATGTTACGGGCTTGCTTATATGTCTTTTAAATGTAAGCAATTCGTTTGTTCATAGGGACCGAATAACATAGCTCATAGTAAAATTCATATGAAGAAGAAGAAGAAGAACGTTTATTTGACTTAAACTATACAGTTTCTCGTCATAATAAAAAACATACATATTTACAAAATAATATAATACAAGGTCAAATCTGATATGTAGATCGACCCAGATCTACTACAGGAATTTTCAGCCTGACTTTTTTTACGTTAAGTAAATTAATAAATACCACGACTTCGAGGGTGGTCTCAAATGCATTGTTGCATTGTCGTATAAAATAGAATTTTTAGAATTTATATGGATAGAGGCAATGTAAATCACGCAGTTTGATCCAAATGAGACACCGAGTTACTTGGCGCCTCAGATTAGCCCGAACCGCTTGAATGGGTGATAGCCTTACAAATTGTCACCGCTGCAGAATATTCCGATCTATTGTCCGACAATATTGACCTGACGTTGGTGACCTCTATTAGCATAATTTCACACTTCGATTAATTTCTAAAAATATCTTCGGGACACTTCGTTAAATTCATACGAGAACGCACATGGTACCGATACTGGTAAACAAAGACAAATAGCATTGACCGGTTATGAAACTTATCGATACGTTATTAGCTCAAGTGGTAAGGACGGCGACTATACATTATCTTTAGTAAAGGCCAGTGGTTCGAGACCCGTGTATCATCCCTTTTATCTATTTTTTCCCAAAAATGCTGCTTCTGTTTTTTTTCTAATTTTCTTTTTTCTCGCTTTCTGTCTTATCTTTCTTTTTTTTCTATTTCATTATAATAAAATATAATATAATATCTACGCAAAATCAATACAAATCAATCATCGTCTCTGAGATCTATAACCAATGTGTTCAACGCCAAATCTGACCGGCAGCAGCATTTGTGGCATCTATATCTGTAACGAAATAATATTTTTCCACTTAAAAATATTAAAGCTGAATAACAATAATGATAATAATAATAATATAGTTAGACTTCCTATTTGACATGTTGCTGGTTAGACTGTGTGTGAGAAAACGTATGATGTGGCATAGAATGACACGTGACAATGAGAAGAACGTGTCACCCGTGCATTTTATGTATAAAATAGAATTTATAACTTACAAAATATGAAAATGCAAATAAATAAATATTTACCTCAGACGGGATTCGAACCCGGGACCTCGCCATTACAAATCATTCGCTCTAACAACCCACCTATGGCAGATGCGGATACGTTTAGTGGTTGCCAATAAGGTATATATAGTGAACCGGCGTTAATCGCAGGTGAGGGTATCGAGTGATTTAAAACCAACAGGATGCTTTTTAGTAGATACGATTATACTAGCATACTCGGAAATCGTATTTTATCGCTTAACGAAGTGGGAGTTATATTCCACATAAGATAAAACTGTAACACGATTTACGTAATTTATCGAACATTCACGACAGTGTACGGCACGAGGTGGATTAATGATTTATACTGCGTAACCACTCTTTAATTTATTCATGCATAAAATTCAACGCCAGGTCAATATTGTCGAACAATACATAACAATACAGGTGCAAAACAATTAACCCTTACTGCGCGAGAGCCTAGAGTGTACATCCTGTGCAATCAGTATAGACCCAGATCAGGGGATCCTGATGGAGCCCTATTTTCTAGGTCTGCAATGCTTGCAGTAGTTTCGAAACCTCATCACAATCAATTATGTAGTTTGGTCACCTTCCAAAAAATGAAAGAATCCCTTTGCACAGTAGGCATAGTAAGGGTTAGTATTGCACCGTGACATACAGGCATGTGACTCGCTCAACTGACCATTTCACACACAGACCATCAATATAGGTACAATCAGCCGTAAATGAATTTGTGACGTAATCACATTCTTTATCCCGTTCCAAACAAATTTGTTGGTGGCACATTCGCGCTTGAAATTAACTACCAATCAACACTTAGTACACCGATACAGAGACCATGTATACAAGCCATTGACCGATAGTAATAGTGAATCTGCCAAATATGGATTTGATGGTGTGGCGTTTTGCAAGTTCTGCGCAGCCCATTGCGCAAGAGATATCTACCGGCATCGGAAAGACACAACAATGTCTGGAGCTAACAGTTTGGAAAAAATGGGATTGTAGGACAGAAATTCAAATGAAAGGTAAGTCAAAATACTTTATAGTGTGTACAAATGTATAAAGGGTATTATGTTACTAAAACATATCATGTCACCCCCTCAATTAGCGAAAAACCGAGTTACATTACAAAACCACGTGCTGTTTATATGTCACACATGTGACCTTATCTGTTTACACAGTACTTAGGTCAACACATTTTCACCAAAACATAAACAAGCACGTTGTCCATAGTCCCATTATACAACTCAAAGCAGATTGAAAGACAAGAAGAAAGCTTCGGAAGAAACTTTCCGCTTCATGTTCTGCCAACTTCAAGCACTGTTACAAACGGGAGTTACAAACAGAGCCAGATAGATAGGTCATCTGTGCACTGGCTGCGCAGTAGTGATATTGTAACCAGCTTTCTGTTGAATAACTCAGTACATTATATACAAAATAGAGACTCAAAAAAACCACAACCCGAGCAGACTCTTGCACACTGGTATGCATTATGTACAGCTAAACATACCAAACAACACATGTGACATAACGACCAAGTTACAACAGTTCAGAAACTGACCAGACGCCATATTGTTGATTTCTGATCTGGATCCAAAACTTCTCACAGACATCCTATGAACACACATACATATTCTACATACAATACTGAAAGCATCATGTGTTTGACTTGTTATTCCGTATAGGTGGTAATGTTCTCTACCACCCAGCAGATATTTAAAGAGCAAGTTAGGTTGCTTAAAGTAGACAGAACAAGAAAGCAGAGTGCGCCTTTATGCGTCCTCACTCTGTCTCTATTTCCATCCACCACAAGCAGTCACCAGCCTTCAAAACTAAAAGCAAAATACCAAGGTTACAAAGTTTAGAACTCCTTTTTTGACAAGTTTGATTAGTTTTGCTCTAGATCCATACATATTAAGCACATAGCATAGTCAGCATAACTGCAATAATAATATCGTAAACATTAATAAAGATATCCTCGAATTTTCAATTTATATAAATAGAGGATAATCAATTCCTTTGGATTAATATGAAAATATTGATATCTGGTTAAAATAACGAGTCCGAATGATATGTTTTAAGTCAGACTACATTGAATCTTAATTTGAAACGATCTTACAAGCAACAAACTTAAAGAAGCAGACGGCTTTGTGAAGGGGTAAAATCTCATGATTAATTTGGCAGCGAAAGAGCTCTGTCCAAGCCTTAGATACATTTCTCTTTGACAGAAATATATTATTTTAGTATTCAAATTTGAATATAAAAAGTGGGAAAATAGCCATTTGAGGTGTACCCCGCAAACACTGTAAAACGGCACGGTCCGGCTTACACTGAGAGATGGCTCGGCATAAAAAGTTATTCTTCTTTCGATAAAAGGAACGCAACTCAAATATAAGAGCCATATTGTTGTGAATAAAACAGGCGGGGTAGCTGGGTTATCGTTGAATTTTCAAGGAAATCATTTCCATTTTACAAGTGGGGAAAACCTACAATTTTATTTATGAGGCATATCTTTAAATTCGGATTGCAGGTTTATGTTTTGCATAATAATTCTTCTTGTTTTCTTACTATATTGACTTTATAAACCCTCCTCAAATTTTCGGTTGACTGATTTCTAAATTCAAGTAGAGCGTGGTCGGATTTCGAACGTAATTGCATTTAAAACTTGTTCCCGCGCAAAGTATTTTGCAATAACCAATCAATTGTTTTCTTTACACATCATCTGGCGATAAAATGATAAATATGGGTTGCTTATAACTATAAACCATTTTAAGGCATCGCAGAAATTTTAATGTGTAATTTGTATATATTTCTGCTTGTCGACAAGGATTTTACAACGTATTTCATGAGTATGTAGTATTATTCTCAACAAACAGATAAAGGGTCCAAAAACCTAACAAAACAATTTCTAACTTTACATCCCGTATCAAAAGCATATGATCTGAACCCGATATTTTACCAAAACCGTCAGTTATATATTTAAATGCTTGTCTTGAGTACTGTTTAAGTAGATTAACAACAGCAGCAGCTTTAACTTTGGCACCCGCCAAATTTAATAATGGCCGTCCATAAGGAAAACTAGTAATCTTTAAACTGTTTGTTTTGATTAGAAAATGACATTCGTGCCACTGCAAATCTTCAATTTTATCAAATAAGGTTCAAAGTATATCAATGAAATATCATTTTCAAAAGTATTCGATCTTTACCGTACGCCCGTATTTCACCGTACGCCATTACAAACATTACAATAGCCAGTGTCTATGAATGGACCAACTTAAATCTTAAATGCAGCTTGGCACTGAGGGGGTTAATTTTAGTATTAAAAATTGCTTTTCACTATGTTTACATGATATGCGACATAAAGGGAAGAAAGGGAAATTATCGATACTTCAGCAGGGCTGCCATATGTTGATCTTGAAAAATCCTAATATTTCCAAATGTTCTATTTGCAAGCGCGATTACTTAAAGCAGGTTGAAAGAAAAGCAGAATACGCTTTAATTTACATTCTGCTTTTCTTTCAGCCTCCTTTAAGCTGCCACCTGCTAAGATAAAAAAGATTTCGGAAATGTTCGGAGAAATGGCAGCCCTGTTTCCGACAAGAGAGACTTTGCATAAGTCGATTTGGCTGATCCGTTGATTATGGATGACACTAAAATAAAGAAGCAGACACAAGCGTCCACTAAACTTTTTTTATTTTTGTTATGACCATCATGAATATTGCAGTTGGACCGTCTATACCTTAAAACCAAGATCGTTCTTCTGACACGGCCTAGGTATTTTTAGATTGGAAAATTCTAAAACAATAAAATGGATGATGCTCGTACTCAATGATTTCTTTACAGTTAGCTAGGGATACGGATAGCTGTATTTATTGTGCGTAATATACAGTAGTGAAAACATTATTCTTTATCGTTAAAGACATTACTTGACCAAGCTTTGGTGGTACAGTGGAGAATGTGTTATTCTTTCCCAATAAACGCGTTTACGCTAAAACTATTATTTGCAGTGCAAACAGTTTGGAGCCAGATCAGACGCCGGGTAACCCGGCGTCTGATCAGGCTCCAAACTGTTTGCCACCAAGATAAACATGAAATATCAGAATTGTCCAAAAAATGTTCTTTTCTACGGTTTAGTGCTTTGCGTTTGCGTACGTTCGCGTTTAAACGGGAAAGAATAACAGATTCTCCACTGTAACACCTAGTCTGAAAAAAGTTAGGACTAAATCATGAATAGCATGGGTTTACTGTTACAATACTGTACAGGGGCCCGTTTTACTAAACTACTTACGCAAAATTTTTGCGTAAGTCAAAATTTCAAATTTTAATTTATATTTATTATTATCGCTTGCTACAAACAGCAAATAGCCAGATCAGAGGACGCGCTTTTAGCGCGTCCTCTGATCTGGCTATTTGCTGTTTGCAAACGTTTATGATCGAAAAATAAGAGTTAAACGATTTTGACTTACGCAAAAATTTTGCGTAAGTTGTTTAGTAAAACGGGCCCCATATGTCCAGGCAAAGAATCAGTCAGCCGTTTCATGTGAGGCCCATACCTATACTAGGATAGTTGGATTAGTAAAACCCATTAAAAACACCTTGAGTGTGAACATGTGAGGGCCTCTATAGAAAACTTGAGTTTGCTGACATTGGCTGAGCGCACGCTTCCCATGCTTTACAGTTATTTCCACGCCCAGTGAAAACAATGAGGGGGGAAGCAATGAATGGACTGGGATAATGTCTTAAAAACGAAAACGCAAATGCACTAAACTGTAGAAACTAAATTTTAATAATGTATAACTATCTTTTTAATCTGAGTGGCAGCAGGTTGGATCCTGATCAGCCGCCGGATCACCCGGCGTAAGTGTACGAATATATATCCGATTTTACCCTGTTACCTATTTACCATTATAAACTATTCTGTTCCAAAACTAACTCTGGAAAATCGGCTATACGTTCTTTTCAAAGAAATAAACGTAAAGGTGTTTAATATCATGGTCATAAGTGGTACAAATCGGAAGGCATCGTTGTTTCAGACAAGAAAGGTGTCTTTTTCAAGACGGAAAACATAATTATTTAAGACAACCGTCTAAACCTTAAAACCAAGGTCCATTCGTTTTTCGCAAAGAGACAAAAGCATTCACGTATATGTGTTTTATTATCTAACTCTTTACACACCATGGTCTTGTTTCAAATATATTCATTACATTTGCAGACAGTTAAGACATAGTTAAACTGACTCCTAAAGGTGGTCTACACTGTTTGCTAAATTGTACAAGTATTTGTTACTCTGCCCAGAATTAAAAGTAGATTGGTTTATATTTTGGTAACTAAAATAGATTTTAAATGATCCACTGTTCGACAAACTGCATTAATATATAAAAGAAACACAACCTTAAATATGCTCACGTATTGCTTTGCTATGTTATGTGTTTGTCTTTTTGTGATTCCTATGTGAAAGAAGTTGCAAACTTATATACAGAAAACACCCTGGCGTGTCATTATCTGGGACTTCACTGGTACAGTGGATAATCTGTTATTCTTTCCCGTTTAAACGCAAACGTACGCAAACGCAAAGCACTAAAATGTAGAAAAGAACAACTTTTGGACAGTTCTGATAATTCTTGTTTATCTTGGTGGCAAACAGTTTGGAGCCTGATCAGACGCCGGGTTACCCGGCGTCTGATCTGGCTCCAAACTGTTTACAATGCAAATAATAGTTTTAGCGTAAACGCGTTTATTGGGAAAGAATAACAGATTCTCCACTGTATCTGTACCATTCCTAAGTACACTGTTAAAGTTTTGTTGAAGATGAGCATAGTCACCGTTGTAGTCACTGTCGTCACTGGTTGACTTATAATGCGTCTAATCCTTTGAACCCTAGTCCCGCATATTGGCGTCCTTTTCAAACAATGTACATGTGAATAGTTCACTTGTCCTGTGCAAACAGTGAAGACCCAGATCAGAGGGCTCCGACAGGAGCCCCCTGATCAGGGTCTTCAATGTTTGTCATAATGCCAAACATTGACAAAAATAACCCTTAAAAAATCAGAAATGGACTAGACTAAAATGGAAACTGGAATTGTCTATTTCAAGTTTCAGGGAGGAAAGAGTTAATTAATGCCAATAATGTTGTATCCACGCTGCATTAAATATTTAGGGTCGCAAGGATCGTGGCAGATCATATAATGTTGTTGCGATCATGCCGATTGGTTTTATATCTTAAGAGAGTGTAGTAGAACTTGGGAATCTTGTAGAGCGTCGTATAGCTTAAACAGAGCTTAACAGAACTTCACAGAACGCATCAAACCGTGAATCCAAAATGTAGTGTATCTTTGTTAACTTGGAAAGGCGACTCTTTAAGTTCGTGATAAAACGTGACATCGTATCGTAATTACCGTCGTGTAAAAGCCTTAATAGGATTCTACGACGTATTGATTTAGATACCCTTATAGAGCTTAAGAGAACGTAATGAAATCCTCGCAGATCTTCATAAGAATCTTGTTGTGGTCATAACAAACGCTACAGGAGGTAACAAGACGCACAATGAGCGCTAAAAAAGCGTAGTGCAGCGTAAAAAAATAATCGTGAAGTTCTGTGCTTTTCTTAAATATCGTAGCTATCGTGGTTGAGTGTAAGCGCAGCATTAATACAGCTGAAAAAAAAACTGAATATGCACAACGTAACTTCTGAAATACGGAACTCACCAAAACTTGACTTTGATTTCGGTTTGTGTACAACTAATTCATTTGCTATTCGATGAAGGTGAATTAGGGGCTATAAGACTTGCAATGTGTGACTAAACAAGCTGAAAGTAAAACATTCAGGAGAAACATGCTTTGCTCAACCCTTCGATTCTCAATGACCCTTGAAAGCGCGTTTGTAAACAGTCTGGATCCTGATCAGACGCCGCGTCACGCGGCATCTGATCAGGAACCAAACTGTTTGACACTCGTTTAAAATTCTTCAGTCATACTGTTTTATTTTTTAACTTTAAAACGACATTGCAGACAACAAAATTGAAGCAGACGACAATGAAACGGTGAATGGTGTAAAACTCTCACGACAATTTTTGCAGTGAAAGAGTTAAAATCCGCTATACGCGTTGACCTGTCAGGAAGCATGAAACATTTATTGTCATTCTTTACCCTACATGATAACATGAAATGGATAGATAAGAATATCAAAAATCGTTCGTGTGCGTAGAAATGGATGATTCATTGTTTATTTATTTATAGCAAAGCTAAATCAACGATAAACGTAACTGAGTGGAAAATTTGAACACCAATAAATATTGAAAAAGGGCATTAGTATAGTGCTTTCTCCTCCCTAGAGTCAAATATACCTGCAATACAAAAAGAAAACAAATCAACCTGTCTCTACATACCACTTAAAGAACTTGTTTTTCACTTGAACCTATGTAAATTGGAATGCACTGCCACCAGATTCTGTGCTAAACCATTTCAAGTCAACATGAAGCAATATTTGTCACTATAAACAATAAGCCCTGTAATTGAATGCCGAATTGTCGTATGCTTAAAATATATCGTCTGCAAAAAAAGGTAAATATATATTTTTACCATTTTTAAATTTGAGATAAAAGTCAGGTGGGGTATAAAACCCCATACCACCGTGCCCGTGCCCGTGTCGACGACACATTGCGGAAATTACCGAGTGTTTTACTAAGTTCATTTTTCGATTTTTTTTCGAATTTTTTTTTCACATGATACATTTTGATCATATCTAATTGGTGCAGAAATAATTTTGGGCTGTAATAAGTATTTTCCAAGAAAATCCAATGTTTGAATTTTAGGGGGTATAAAACCCCCTACCAATATATTTTCACAAATTTTCGTTTTATAAAGCAACATAAGTTTCTAGAAACTTTTTTTTGGTCAGCGGCTGTGTGTTTTATATATGTTAACAACATGTTGGTCTTTGAGGGTTTTATAGTTTATGTTTTTGTATTTTACAGGATATAATTGAATCCGAGCCAACCCCGTGCCGTCTCGAGCCACTGACAAACGATCGAATTTCTAAGCATAACAAGTTTACTGAAGCTATGTTTTGGCCCGTGGCTGTTTGAATAATGTTTATTTATACCCATGTTTGTCTATTCAGTGGTTTATTGTTATTATTTTGTATTCTACAAGATATAGTTGATTCCGAGCCAGTCTATAATAAGCCCCGAGCCGCCCCGAGCCACTTCGCCACTGACATGGCTGAATATATTTGCTAACAATTAAGGTAATGAAAATTCTTTGTTGAGAAACAGAAATAGATAGACAGAAAGAGAGAGAAGAACGAAAGATGACTACATAACTATTATTCCCAACGCCTTTCGTTATTAAAAGGGGAATAATGATAATATAATAAAATAATATATTTTTAAAAATACATAATATGTATGTACATTTAGAAGTTTATACATTATAAAAAATGTATACCATGTTCATTTTGCATGTTTATGAAGAGAGATTATATATACTTGGAGAGACTCCAACTTATACATAATACAAAATTGCTCTCATCTCACCCACCCCCTTCTCTATATCGCTCTTATAATTTGACTGTAACATATATAAATATATATGTATATGAAGATATACATTATTGTACAATCACTTAAAAGACACACATTTCAATATATTAATATATACATCATTATAAACATTAAATATCTTTATTACGACCACGGTTAAAGTATTTTTAATTTCTCACTGCTATTAGCAGGTACATGCGCTGAAGACATGCTCATTAAAACACTATAGTAATCATAGATATCTCTCATAAAAACTATTACTATAGAAATATGACATATTAAAGCAAGGGGACAGAAAAACATAAAGCTAAGTCAGTTTTCTGTTTTACTTTCACATTGCTGTAAGTAGTCTCGTGTGTTAAACACCTGTTATGTAATACCAAAGTTAGGTCGTTATTGAGAGGTTTTACTGTAATTACTTGTTCGAAGGTTGTTCAGAAAACGAATATCATTATATTTAACTTTTTACATTAGATAAGTATAACAGATTTAAATAAGCCATAAACATCTCAGTGTTACTTTTGCTCTTTATTTGGCAGCCACATGTCATTAAAATATACCACAATGGGTAGCTGCCCATCACAGGTTAAATCACACTACTTAAGTATTCAGTACAAATGGATATTGAAGATTTATATTGTTAATTAGTTTTCATTTTGCTTGTTGCCTTGCTTTTCGTTGTTGTAAGGCATAAGCATTAGCAAATTAATCGAACAGGTAATTCGTAACATTGTGTGGGTTGTTTTGTTTGTGGGTGTAGCTGGATGGTGTTGGCGTGCGTGCACTTGTGTGTGCTTGTATCGTAAATTGTACTGAAGATTGCATCGTGAATTGTATAGTATCAAATGAACCTTTATTTGTATGTTGAATGTACTTTTCTATGTGTTTAATTATGTATACATGTAAAACGAAAATTTGTGAAAATATATTGGTAGGGGGTTTTATACCCCCTAAAAATCAAACATTGGATTTTCTCGGAAAATACTTATTACATCCCAAAATTATTTCTGCACCAAAATGTATCATGTGGAAAAAAAATTCCGAAAAAAATCGAAAAATGAACTTAGGAAAACACTCGGTAATTTCCGTAATTTGTCGTTGGCACGGGCACGGGCACGGTGGTAAGGGGTTTTATACGAGTGGTAAACAGCTTGGGCCCAGATAAAAGAAGAAGTAGTACGCGGCGTCTGGTCTGGATCCAAGCTATTTGCAAATAAAAGCCAAGTTGCGCAAGTCGTAGCATGATAAGCGTTAAAAGAAGAAAAAGCTCTAAGCATTGTTTTACTAATAAGCTATCAGATGTATTCAGGCATCTAGCGGATCGATAGTTGACTTGTCAACAATGATAATTTGAAGCAGAGTGTACATTACCCTACTACTGGCAAAGAGCGGAACAGTCGACCTTGCTGACGAATTAAAATATATTCAGAAGCCGAATCGCGTGGCTTCTGATCGGGTTTCAAACTGATTTGCACTTATATACAAAATTTAAGTCTAAAAATTTCCAAATTTTATATATAAAAGCAGATGATATTTTTACAAATAGACGACTTTAAAGCAGTTTCTGTGATGGGAGAGTTATGACGTCATAATAGTTGTGCCATTTTTCTAATGGCTTAGCCAATTTGTTTCGTTATTGTTTCAGATATTATCGCAACATTCCATAACTTACAAAGGATAAAATGTGCCTATAGTGTGACATAGAAATTATTTATGAAGCATTTTATCTTATTGCCAGTGCTAACGGATCTTCTCAATGAACTCTGCATTAAAATGAATAAAAAACGCGCATTAACCCCTTAACTGCCTTACCCCGAGTAAAATGAGTATTTGCAAACAGTTTGGATTTTGATCAGAAGCCGCGTGACGCGGCTTCTGATCAGAATACAAACTATTTGACACTCGTCTCAATGTTTCTTACGCCTAAATGCCTAGAAGTTAATTTGAGACAAAATGCAGATAACAGTGGTTATAAATTGATCATGTTATTAGAGTGAAGGTGTTAAAACGAGCATTTACGACATGTCGATTACACACATACACAGGGGAGTATCCTCCATTCTCCATAACCGGACCCTTCCTACCAATCCGGAAGCCTCACAAAAACGCTTGATAAAGTGCGTGCAGTTTGCTTACGTCATCGCAAAAGCAGTTCCAGTTAGGGTATAGATGTGTGCAGCATAATAGCCGAGAAAATGCTGAAAAAAACTTGGAATTTTAGTGAAACTTTGAAGAAAATTATACTTTCGAAAAATGAGTACCAAACTTAACCACGTACCTTATTTTTTTAATGTCCGTTTGTAAAATGATTTCGAATAATGCATTTTCCAATATAACTGTAAATGTTTATTACGTGTAGCGAGTGTCTGGAAATTGATCTTTCACATGCAGTATAAATTTGATCCGATTGTGTACAAGCGCCTTTGTTACCCGGATGATGACGTCACACTTCCGTCATGATAGGAATTCGCGGCGCTGCATTTACAGCCGACGGTTAGTTTGAATAACTGGTATTTGTTGAAACAATGAAGTTGTTTGATTACTTTAAGTGTTATTTTCAGTTAGAAAACTATTTTTTCTCCATATTCATTCAATGTATCTCCCAGTTACTATTTAAAATGGTTATCTTTATAATCCCCTTTCGCTAAGGGTTCCGGATGAACGGATGAAGAGAAATATGTATATTGTTCTGTCTCTATCAAACAAAGTAATAATGCAGGTAACTGACCCTTTCGGCGCCAAGTTAATCGTAAGACTTAACCCCTTCATCGCTATGTTATCATCTCCTTCAATATTGATCTCTGCAAGATCGATTCAAAATTAAATTGTATTGGGACTTAAAACTATTTCGATAGGAGTGTCAAACAGTTTGGATCCTGATCAAACACCGTGGTACGCGGCGACTGATCCAAATCCAAACTGTTTGCAAAGACGACTTTGTGCAACCGAAAGGTTTAAAGCTGTTAACAAGTGATTTAAATATGAAAGGTCAACAGTTTGGACCCTTATGATATAACAGGTAAGTTGGCTTCTGATCCGGTCCCAAATTATAACAAAAAAACAACAAAACAAAAAATATATATGATTGGGTCTCCAGCAAAACCTGCTATATTGACAAAATTTTCGATTTTCCGATTTTTGCTGTTTGTTCAAGAATAGGGTGTTAGAAATACAGAACAAAAAGAATTTTGGTGATATCTCAATTTTTAATGAAATTACAGCTAATTTAGTATCTGCCCTAGCAATGAAACATTGTCACGTGAGTGCTAAATTTGAATTTTAAAAAGCGGTCCAGAAACAGTATTTTAAGAACCAACAGGGCCTACAGTATGCACTTTTCCTTCCAATTAAGACATAAGCTTCTGTTGAATAAACATATAAAACTTATTTGGAATGAATTATGGAGAAAAGAAAAGTCTGTTACAGTTCAGTTACCATAGTAACGCAATCCTTAAAAGGACACAAATCTCAGTTTCTGTATGTATTTTTGAGGACACTAAGTCTTAACGTCCTGATAGACATGGCGAACACATAGCCTCACAATATTAAAAAGGTACTTCTGGCGAGCGGTAGATATTCCTGCAGGCTGTAGCACGTGCGGCAGACGCTCGTGGGGGAAATCGACGTCACGTGACCTCAGAATATCATATCTTCTCTCATCAACGTCATCACTCTCTTTCACAAGAACGACGTCAGACTGGTCCTGTTGAAGCGGAAATACTGATATTTCCTGAAAGTAAAATAGACAAATGTTTTATTAGATCTATATAATTTGCCTCAGAATGTTTGTTCACCCTTTCTTCAATAAAGATTTACTCAAGGTTCCACCTAATTACATGTAACTGAATTTCACTTACATGCATGAAAGTGAAAATTCAATAATTATGTAGCCCTGTAGTATAGATCTAGTATAATAATAAGCCAACATTTACTGATCCCTATTAAACATCTCCTATAGGAACATACTTTCTCATCTGAGAATTTTCTTTTTGCAAAAGCGTCAAAAGATTGATATGTGGAAAAAATGCTAAACTAACGTTATCAATAATTTGAATATTTAAATTTATAAGGCTCGGTCAAAAGCATCTTAATAAAGAAGTGTCTAATGTATATGGTATTGTGCTGGTGTTGCTCTTGCTTTATTTATAGAAATAAACAAACAGTATAAGTAAACTATTCATAAAACAGACAGGGGCTTGGCAGACGATACGCAATCACACACGTGCGTAACATCAATAGGAAAAAAGAAATATCAAACATGGCCAAAAAGTGACATTAAATTTTAAAACATGTAGCGTGAGGATTGGGTGGGTGGGGGTGTTTAGACCTTAATGTCTTAAGTCTAAATCACTCTAAACACGCTTCAGAGCTCAACATTTCAGTTCTAATTCGTGGGAGGTTTCCGGACCCCCCCCCCCCCCTCTCCCGAAACCAACATTCATCAATTTCAAGTTTCAGAAACTCAAAAAGTTAGTAACTACAAAGTCGGCAGCCTAAAGCCTATGGTGCTACATGTACCTCTCGTATTAAAAGCCCTAAACCCCTAAAATCACACTTCAGGGCTCACAATTTCAGTTCTAATTTCCATTTTTTTCTCGGGGTACATGCACGTCCCCCGGACTCCAACCAACGTTTGTCGATTTCAAGTAGATCTATTAGAAACTTAAAAACTCAGTAGATCTAATGCAAAGTCGACATCTTACATGTAATATATATGGTGCTACACATGTACGTGCACCTCTCATGCGTTGAAACCTCAGATACATTTAGCTGAGCTAACTTTAAGTTAGTCACAAAAATCTTTTTTATGTCTTATATAAGGGAGCTTACATAGATCTCTCTCAATCAATACATTTTAATCTGGAATAGACTCTAAATAGGTCCTGACCTGATGTTTGACGTCCAGCTCTCGATCATCAGTCTGAGTCTAGACAAACGTCTAAAAGCGCCCAGGTCAGTTTCTTCTTGAGATCCAAATGGTGTGGCCGTGTACGTTCTATCAAACAGCAGACTCTCTAAATCCTAAAAAGAAGATTAATGAATATGAAAAATAATACTAATCATGTTACGATGTAAATTCACTTTATTCATACAGTGGGGAAGACGCTATTTTTGCGATGAACGCTATTATTTCCCTTGCAAGCCGTTTGATCCCAGATCAGACGCCCGGTAACCCGGCGTCTGACAAGGCTTCACACTTTTTGCCCCTCAGATTAAAATAGATAGATCTAGATGTACATACGTTCCCCAGAACACGTGTGTCACCTGCCAGCAAGCATCAGTACAACATTGTCTTTCCATAAAAGAAATTTAATTTCAAAATATTCAGTAAAACAGCAGAGAGCATGAAAAGAAAATGTTGAAAAGAGGAATAAATCTCACAATATTGATACAAGGGTTATGGCCCTTCAAGGCCTTGTGCAATTCTCTTCCACTTGTCAAGCTCTTTCCATAAATGAAGTTTCATCTTCAAAGCTTCAGTAGAACATTCAGAACAGGAGTTATGAGGCGTGACACAAAAAGCGTGATGGACAGACAGACGGACGGACGGACGGGTGGACGGACGAACAGACAGACGCCGAAAAAGTGATCCCTACGTGTCACCTCTGCCTACAGCAGGAAAAACAAAAAGTAGATCGAATTGTCTCCGTTTTGTGCTTTGCGTTTAAAAACGGGAAATAATAGATCTAACGTCTTCCCCACTGTCAGATAAACTTTATTTCTTAGGAGGATACAATAATCTGAAAAACTTAATCATTGTAGATCTAGACCCATGTAATGTGGACTAGATCTAGATCTAGGTCTAAACGCAAAATTTGAATTAAAAAAACAACACAGCTTATATATTTAAAACTTTGCGAGGGTTTGTCTCTGCCTAGTTTCGACCCCTATGACGACATACTGGGCTATCACACTTTACATGTAGAATCTCTCATTATTCTATATGTAGCAGCCAGGGTTGAGTTTTTATGATTAAATGCTGAGAGATGTGTGGTATCTCAGTCGGGAGAGCACTTGCCCTGTAAGGAAGGGGTCCCGGGTTCGAGTCCAGATAGGGCTTTGATATTTTCTCACCAGGTTTCATTTGGCGCCCATTGTGGTTTCTGTGACTGTATGGGCTCCGAGTTCAAACCCCCGGTCGTTCTCATACCCATATAGAAATTTGCGACGAATTTCAAGTTGTCAGTGGAGTATGTCACAGTGTGTAGATTAATCATCACATGTATGGCCTTGCTGTACAAGCGCGTTTTTATGGTGACGTGATAGAGTTCCAGTGAATGACTGGTCTCACAGTGGTCTGCGAACCTTGCGACCCGGATTCAATCCCGGGTCGGTGTGGGTGTTTCGTTATAAAAACACCTGGTTTGTAATATAAACTTAATAAATCTTAACACACCTATTGTTTTAGGGGCTTCTTTTTGTTTTCGTTCAAAAACACAACAGATCTAGATCTACCCCCAATAAGCACTTTAATACTGTGCGCAGATCTGATTGAAAAGACTTCCCGACAGGTCGAAACAAACGGGTAGGTTGGATCTACGTAAACATGCATTTACAGCATTTTTGTTAGAAATGTCATTAGTCCACTATGTTTACAGTTAGAGAGAGCGAGCTATTTTTAGACTTCAGGCGCTGTCCTGAGGACGGCACTCATCAAAAATTATCTTGTCATCACAGGGGTTCATTGATGAGACTAAAATGTCATGAACTTTGACAGCTTGATGGAAATTCTTATTGAGCTGAGAAAACACAAACAATAAGCAATGTATGCTAGGGTAACTATGTAGATTCTACATGTAGGCCTACAACGTTATTATTTACGAATCAAAACATTGAAATGTCGTTAGCTAAAAATAGCGCGGTCACGAATGACCTCATATTGATAGAGATCTAAACTAGATCTTATCCAGCGAAAAGATGAGAGAAAACATAGTTATATTGCTATAAATAATTGAAGATACGTACCTCGATATCTTTATCCATCGCTAACAGAGAATCTGGAACTTCTTGATCACGAAAGGTTAAAATTTACTTTGTTTTTAAACACATATGCCATGTGTAAGTTTTGATCATGATGTAAAATTCTGACGTCATGTTTAATCGGGAATTCCCAACGTCATAACCGATGTCATTATAGCAGGTTTTCCTGGAGAACGGCTCATATGTATACAGCCAAAGTTGTATTTAATGACCATTCAAAACAAGCTGAACGTGTTGAGGACAGTTGACAACTATTTCAGAACAAACGTTTATTTATAGAAAACTAAACAGAAACTCTCTACATTAATATTTGCCTACATAAGTTAGTCACTTGTCTTAGGATATTGATATACTGAACGCCATAAGCACTAGTGTAACTGTAATATATGAATCGCATACATACAGTGGAGAATCTGTTATTCTTTCCCAATAAACGCGTTTACGCTAAAACTATTATTTGCAGTGTAAACAGTTTGGAGCCAGATCAGACGCCGGGTAACCCGGCGTCTGATCAGGCTCCGAACTGTTTGCCACCAAGATAAACAAGAACTATCAGAATTGTCCAAAAGTTGTTCTTTTCTACGTTTTAGTGCTTTGCGTTTGCGTACGTTTGCGTTTAAACGGGAAAGAATAACAGATTCTCCACTGTACCCGTACTGTTGTGATACTAGTAGCGTGTGACATGCGATTCGGACTCCCTCAAGTCTCCGAAATAAAACACACAATGGTCCCTCTCTTCAACAACAGCCAGTAGAAGACAAATAGTGTGTGTGTTGTTCGGAGGGAGTTGTTATAGGGAGGGAAAATAAAGAATTGACTTATATTTGCAAACAGCTTGAATCAAGATCAGACACCACGTGATGCGGCGTCTGAACTGGATCCAAACTGTTTGCAAAGTCGCATTTTGGCGACGTTGGAAGTAAAAATAAAAGTTAAACAAGTGATATATTAAAAAATAAACTCGGCGGAATGCGTTATGGAAGTAATGCTGTAGATGGCTGTGGAAAACAAAGGGTTTGAACTGGCCAAAAATGACCAAAACATTGGGTACAACAAGGCGAGGGTGCGAAATCACAAAATCTCAACTTGTGTTTTCCGGTTTAAGACAATGAATGATTAGCATTTCTGATACGGTACTTCAAGCCATAAAAACAAGTTTAGGACGGAATTTTAAGTATCGGAGTAGGTTTATTTACTTCGAGATTAAGCTCAATACTCATCAGATATGTACCTGCATTAATAAAGCTATCGCCGTTTAGCTATAAATAAACATCAGCTCCTATAAACAAGAAATATCTTTAAAAAAGATATTCGGCGGAATGGGTGGTGAAGGTAATGATGTATATGGAATTGATTTTATCCAAGTTGCAATAAATAGGATGGTAAATCAGGATATTAAGCTTAATATTTATCTAATAAGACACGCGCAGTAATCTACGACCGCATACATATAATCAAAGACTGAAGGTCTTGAGAGTCGCCAAGAATGAGTGTTTGCAATCATTAAACTAATGGATCTGAGGTTAATCATTAGTTTGTTAAGGCAGTTGGTATCTCAAAGACTGAAGGTGAAAGTACAGCAGAGAGCATTTACACACGTTTATGCTTTTGATCGGGCTACATTTTGCTGCAAGTTGTCAGCTGTTTGTCAGCTGTTTTTATTCCATCAATAAGTACTTTTTCAGAGGTGGTTGTAGAGAGATTTACTTGAAAATTCTTGACAGAAGGTACAGTTTGCACATGGATCTACTGCTTGGTTCACGGGGGGGGGGTCAAATTTCCACTTCCATATTTATAAGCCAATTGAATCGCACTTACTCCTTCTTAGGATGTGACTGAAAGTGATGAGAATTTTTAAAGACAGATCTAGATCACGGAATTATACTTCCATGTCTAGATCTACATGTATCATTTTTATTTTGTAATTTGTAGATACCATAAATTACTAAAATTCGTATGTGTGTGCTCTTTTGTTAGTTGTTTATACTTTAAATATGGTTTGATTGTTTATATATTCTCAATCACCTGATTTTGATTTGAGATTTTTGGAAAGCACCCCCGAAATATGCCGAATATAAATTGTTTGAAACGACCCCTCAAATGAGAAATTCATGTTGCCACCTGTAAATAAAGCAAGTGTCCGCTTCAAGAATTCGTGTATGGAATTTGTCTTGTAGAGTTAGTTCTATGTTCTGATTTATTATAAAAATATCTACAAAGTGTAGCAATGTACGTTTTAGGTATCTACGTGTTGTTGGGTTTTCGCATTTAACCAGGAGATTGCGATCGCGTTAAAAAAATCACGGTTTGTTTACATTTGAGGTCAGAGTTGCGCATGCGCTGGAGGAAAACGGTGATAACACAAAAAATACCCATCATGCTCGAAATCTTTTCGATATCTAGGTTAAATTCAAACGCCAGTTTTCTCGTAATCTCACTGAATTGTTACTGCTATTCTTTCTTTTTCATATACTTGGTACTAGATTAAAATTATGATCAATTCTATTATGAACAATTTCGTTCTGATTTGCAGAACGCATCAAATCATTGCCGAACTTGAGACAATATGTCATATCTTAAAATAGAAACACTATGTCATTCAAATCACTACCTAACGGTCGGGACACGTAAAATTTCTCGGTTATAACTCACTAGCAGTAGCGGAAAGTCGTGTTTACTACTGGTACCGCTACATAGCAAATCAGCCTATAACAGTCTGTGTCTCTTATTTTACAAATTTGTAAAAGTCAGTAGTCAAGTCTAAACGCTACCCAATCCATATAAGGTTTGAGGCTCAATGAGAAATAAGACAGCTCCGCCGAAAAAAGACATCAATATGTCATATCTTAAAATAGAAACACTATGCTATGCATACAACTACCTAACAGTCTCGGTTATAAGTCACTGGCAGTAGCGGTTAGTCGAATAAACTACTGGTGCCGTCACATAGCAAACAGCATATTACAAATTTGTAAAAGTATGTAGACCAGCATGGCCGCTACCAGATTATTCGATGTTAAGCAGGTGACCTTAAGCTAACACTTCTGGCCATTGGTTAGCTATTTATTGAAGTTGTGCCAAATAAGATCCCATGCAGCTCCGCCGCAAAAATACTGCTTTTCAGAGCATTCCCCTACTATAACACTGATATACATCATTATCCCTGGGTTTAAATAATTAACGTTTTACTCTCGGAAAGGAAAATACATTTGTGCACTTCATCAATGGTATCTAATGACAGTTCAATGTCCTATAATTGGAGAATAGTAACGTGATACTTCTCCGCTGTGGATCTTTGTCCTCGCTTATATAGATCTAGACCAGGAGCGACTCCGCTCCGTCCTGAAGTATTCGGGGTGATTCCGCGTTTTCAAGGGCAAAGGGGTCTTTTAGAAGGACGACGCGGACAAATCTAGGAACAGAACATGTCTTACCATTCAGGAGACGAAGTCGGCGTCGCCTATAATGGTTGATACCATAGTTCTTCCAGATGTACATAAAGAAAACACCAGACATGTTTGATGAGACCCAGCATGTATAAATGTATCAGGTATAAATGGTATTTTCCTTTTATTTATTTACTTAATTACACATTAAAATTAATCAGATCGCTCCTGTATAATCCTCTACTCGGCTCTACACTGTTTTCACCGAACTTGTATTCTACAAGTGACATTGCTGGTAAATGACTCTTAAATACATGTCATTAGGATTTAACTCATTCGCCCATTAAACTTTATATGGAATTAGTTTGCTTTTCTATTCAGTATTGTTGATTTTAATAATAGATTACAAACTGACAAGCAGTGCAGACTTGAGGAGCCCGCTGATCAGGGTCTATATTGTTTGCATAGGACAGCTAAGGATAAGTATACTCGTAATTTGACCCTGAAGGGGATACACGTGTATTTTGCTACAGTGGAGAATGTGTTATTCTTTCCCAATAAACGCGTTTACGCTAAAACTATTATTTGCAGTGCAAACAGTTTGGAGCCAGATCAGACGCCAGGTAACCCGGCGTCTGATCAGACTCCAAACTGTTTGCCACCAAGATAAACAAGAATTATCAGAATTGTCCAAAAGTTGTTTTTTCTACGTTTTAGCATTTTGCGTTTGCGTACGTTTGCGTTTAAACGGGAAAGAATAACAGATTCTCCACTGTATCTGTGAATAGTCATTTTTCCTATACAAACAGTGAAGATCCTGACTGGCTGATAATGGAATACCTCTGGCATAGATCTGCACTGTTTTGCATTTTGCAGTACACTTGTAAATTGCCAAACAAACAACCACAAATACTCAAGCATTGACTAGACTTAAATCCAATCTAAAAAAAACATCAAAAGTTTCAAGGCTCAACACACGGACAATTAGTTTCTGTTTCGATTTCACGTAAACAAATGAAAATTTCATGACGAAAAAAGTAGATTAAAGGCCAATAACACCATTTCTACCATAGAAGTGTACAATGTATATTAAATTAGCGCATTCAATTTATTACTCATCCGAAGAAAGTAGTAACAATTCATACAGTCAAAAACATGTTTCATAAATATATTTTCTTTATTATGGCCAATTGTAGCTTAAAACAGACTGAAAGTACAGCAGAATGCGCATTAAAACGCATTCAGCCTTATTTTCAACTTGTTTGACTTGCAACCTGCTCTATGTGTTCACCTATCATCCAAATTTAAAACGCGACGTCTGATCAGGATCAAAACTATTTGCCAATTATTTTGAAATAACGTCAGACATTCTGTCTTAAATCTAACTTTGAAGTGATATTGCGGACAACAATATTGAAGTAGACAGCGGTAAAGGGGCCAAACTCTCAAGACAAATTTGATCATGAAAAGGTTAAGAAGAGATAGTGTTCGGCCATTTCTAAGCTGGCCTTGGTTTGTTGACTTATACCTGACTTAATTAAGAAATGAACTGATTTTGTTGGCGTTAAAGCGAAATAAACGACAGAAAATTATTGGAAAAACAATGAATAACGATAGCGATTCATGGTTAATTTGCCGATAATTTTTTGAACGCCGAAAACATCAGTTCATTTCTTATATTTACAATATATTTGCTGTGGTTTCTAATATTTAACATTTTTTAAGTACTTATGTATGTTTAATCCATATTAGAGGTTGATAACAAGAATAATGTGTACCCTATAAGGAACAACCATGACCGAATTACTAAGCTGTGTACATTCTAAAGCAAAAAAGCAAGTTTCATTCTTTACATTCTTAGGTGAATAATGTGAGAGCTTGGCGCGAAATGCCGATTTGATGTCATTTGGAAATATTTACATTCGCCCCGCATTGTCCTTATATAACACTAATCTAAAAAGAGACTTGCATATTTCAATGAATGCTCACTTAAAATCCAGTTCTAGCCGACTGGTTTAGGGCGGAGCTATACTGATCACTTTCAAATCGATACAGAGAAGTCCGTATGGTAGGCGTGGTTAACGCGGAGTAATCAAGTATGGCGTGTGAGTAAATCGGTTTTAAAAAATGCGACCTAAATTTAAGATGCTTATAATACAAATATTTCGTAAATTCGTGTGCTTTTAAATGTCTCAAAAGGGGTTTTAAACATAACGAGAAAGTTTACCGGTTAAAAGTCTAAATTTATCCAGTAATTATAATAGGAGATTGGGACTATTTTCAGTCCATATATAGAGGTCGTTACTACGATTAGCAAGCATAGCAACGGGCAAAGTGTCTATTAGAACGGTTATGTACGTTTCTGGTTCATTTCTCAGCTCACAATGGAATATAAATATAAGAAATAAATTGCGTACTTCCGTTATTCATGAGCTGATGGCACTTCCATGCTTTTACTAGCAAAGTTAAGCGAGAAGACCGTCGGGCTTCACGCACTTTGTTAGTAAAAGCATGGAAGTGCCATCAGCTCATGAATGCCGGAAGTACGCAATTCATTTCTTAAGTAACGTCATATTTAAAGAAGGATAAATATATCGATTTTCATTGTCATAAAGAAATGCAGACACCCGCTGTTTATAAGGCATGTCAATTTTCCTGCAATTTATCTCATTAATAAAGAAGATTTTTAGTCGGGAATCATGGTTTCCGCTTAAAGTAAGGCATAGATTGATTAAAAATAATTTTTTGAAAAATCGCGAAATGTTTGCTGTTTATGTTCTAAAGATCAAATCGCGAAAGAAAAATGCATTTGCCCCGCCTCCTCTTCGAAACCATTTTACAAGTCCCGCCCTCTCAAAAAATTGCGTTTACACGAATTAAAAGGCATTTTTTAAATGGATTTGAATAGGGCGAATGTAAATATTCACTCATGAACTGAAAATGATGATTATGGCTTTGTTTTCCTCTTACAGGTGTACATTAATGAGCTTGCCTTCATTGTACATAATACAGTGTCCCCTCTCTACAACGGCCCTCTTAACAACGCTTCCCTCTCTACAACGACCCTTGCCACTGTTCCCCCAAAAAAACATTAATGTCCAACCTTTTCATGGCTGTAATACCGTCTGCTTAAAATGGTCGTCTGCTGTTTTTCTCAAAGTTGCATAATGGACATTTTGACAGAAAAAAACTTAACGACAAGTGACAAACAGTTTGAATCCAGATCAGATGCCGCGGAACGCGGCGTCTGATCTGGAATCAAGCTGTTTGCAAATGTAAGCCAATTTCCCTCCCTACAACGACTCCCTCCGAACAACGCACATATTTTTTGTCTCCCATTGGGTGTCGTTGTAGAGAGGGAACGCTGTACATGCTAATAGCCATAAATAGCATTGAGTCGTTTAGCACTTAATGTGATTTTTTTCTTTTCTTTTTTGTTGCCTTATAAACGATCAGTTAATGTTGCTTCAGAACGGGAAGTGGCACCAGGACATTTAGAAATTTGGCCAACAGTGCAAACCCTGTTCAGTGGGTCATTTCAAGAGCCATATACACTGTTTGCAAATGATATATATCCTAGGTCATTGCTACGTCAGGATCATATTTCAACCTCTAATAGGAACATCTAAACAGTAAAAGCATCTATAATTATTTCATAACTTTTCGTTTGATGAATTCTTAATACATCCTTTCTCAGAGAACCGTGAGTTTGTCATTATACTGCTATTAGTGTTTATTGATGGTTTCTTTGTTGTTTTTGATTTTGAATCCTTTTTTTTTTTAAAAAAAAAACAAACACCAGGTGAATGCCTTTACTAGACAGCTCCTGAAAGAGCTGCTTGAACAGGATATACGTTGTCTTCTTATCGGATATTTCTAGCCAGTACTCTCTCATGTAGAAACAATCCGTATTTTATTGGCCCGTGTAATAGTACAGATGATAGATGATCGTAAACGGATTGAGTCTAATATATGAACATAAATTATGGAAGCTTAACCATTTGGCCTTAATTATAACGTCAGAACTCTTCTAGCACATATTTGTACTGCCGTAATACCGTCTGCTTCAAGTTTCTGTTTGTTTATATAATAACATTTGCAATTGCATAAATTGTTGATTCTTTATAAACATTGATAATTTTTTATGTTTGTAATACAGTTTGGAGCCTCATCAGACGTTGTGATTTACAGCGTCTAATCAGGACCTAAACTGTTTACAAATGTAAGTGTTGTCGTCCTTGGCAGTGAAAGGGTTAACCCTTTCATGATCAAATTATTCGGGAGATTTTTACCCATTCACCGCTTTTTTGTCGTCTGCAAGGCACGTTTCGAAAGTTAGATTTAATGTTGTATGACTTAATAAATATCGATAATAGTTTTCAAACAGTTTGGGTCCTGATCAGACGCCGCGTCACGCGGCGTCTGATCAGGAACCAAACTTTTTGCAGACGCGCTTTAAGGTGTCATTGAGAATGAAAGGGTTAATACTCATGTTTTATACTGCTTCAGAACTAATCTCCCAAAAGAAGTGATGGCGTTTCCCGACTTTCCATTCGCAGACGATCTCCCATCATTCTTAAAGCATGATGACGTAATGAGGTACCTACAGTCGTACAGTAACCATTACAACTTGTCACAGTATATAAAGGTAAGGAAACTGAAAAGTCTCAATTAAATATCTCACATAATTAATTATCAAAATTAATGAGTGTGTAAAGGGGTACTTGTTTTAGCGCAAGCGCGGTTATTTGGAAAATAAACACGTCTTTTCCACTGTATACCTTATATTCGTATCCATAAAAGTGAAAGATACGGAAAGGTTAAAAACGAAACTATGATTTTATAGTAATTGTTTAACACTATGTTAATATTTCAATGGAAATGATTCAGCAATATCGAAGGTTACTCGTAGTGACTTTTTATACTTAACCAATTGGTCGCTAGTGATGTATATATACATATCCTGACAAGTCGTACATCCATTGAGAGTATAATTGGCTTTTTCAACAGTGTAAAGCCGGATATGGGTCAGCACTATTTTTCATTTTACGATATAATTATCAGTATTTTAAAGCCTTTTTCTTTTTTATCATCATTAATGAAAGTAATAATCACAGCAGGTTATTACTGAATACTGTCGTGAGATGGTTTATAAGATATGTCATATTTTGCCAATAGTTACTCCATTACCTGTCATTGCCTTGATTAAACACAACGTTGCTAACAGTTTGAACATTTCTTGTTTTCAGTATGAATGTGGAACCTGTCATCACAGACTCTACAGTGACGTGGAAGGTTTGCTATAGTCCTGTGTCAGACTCAGAGCTCAAGGAATGTACTAACTTTGACGCCGTCATGGTCTGCAATGGGTTAGTTTTTCTAGGATGGCATTTGCCTTTTTCAGTTATTTTGTAACCCCTCTCTATTACGACCATTAAACTATGTTGACTATTAGGTGTTTACGGCAG
This sequence comes from Gari tellinella, assembly GCA_922989275.2. NCBI lineage: Eukaryota > Metazoa > Mollusca > Bivalvia > Cardiida > Psammobiidae > Gari > Gari tellinella. The sequence continues at coordinate 7,151,059 of OV277862.1, read as the reverse complement.
GTGACTGTTTAAAGTAAGGTGACAGTAAAACAGAAAGCTCCTGTGCGAACTTTCTGTTTTACTGTCACCTTGCTTAAAGCTGTTACTTGTCTTTTATATAATCAATTATGCTACCTTTTAGTGATCTTAATAGAGATGTTTTACTGTACGTTAGTTGTGTTTAGTAAATGAGATGCTATACATTTTTGTTGAAACGAAACTAAAAACAAGGCATTAAAAAGTAAAAAAAAGCAACCGAAGATTAATGAAAATGGTAACGCCTTTTAAGATATGAGCGTTAACATGTTTTAGCTTGGTCAGCCACTGGGTGACTCGGCGTATGATAAGGGTACCAGTTTGTAATAAACATATATGTTTCAACTCACATGTATACATTTGACTTGAAATAAAAAATAATTTTGTTACTGTAGTTAGTCGTAACTCCTTACCTTAACACGCATTAATTACTTAAAGTTACAGTTTTAAGGTTTTTACCAGAGGAATATTGCTCCTTTTGCCGAACAGTTTATATGCCGCGCGACATGGTACGGTTGTCGTCTGATCAGGAATCAAACTGTTTGCAATGTCGACTACGGCCTTGAACATGTCAATGATAAAGGAAATGCAATTTTGGCACAATGAGGATCCGTCCAAAGACACCAAACCTCCCAAAACCTTTCCAAACATATACTCTTGGGGCCAATGGAGTCTACCATGCACCCCCTAGACTTTTTTTCATGGGTACCAAAATTTTCAGTACGGTCTACAGAATCAGAATAACGAATGTACAAAAAAATAAACTCTTTCAGGCTATGTGTATTTTAACCGTGTCCATGGCAAACCCCCGTCCCCATTGTTTGTTATGATAAAATAAATTACTTAAAGTTAATTTTCTGGTCCTTAAGTTGGATAATTTGTTTTCTGAGGATTTTTTAACCTTTTAAACTATATTTAAAGTTGTTTTCTGATACTTGTAGGATAAAAAAAGTTAAAAGTTTACGTTATTTCTTTATTTTTCCACTTTTTTAATGTTAACATTAATATTCATGAATATGCAAATGAGATATTCTAGCGACAATAATCGGATATAAAAGCCCAATGTATTATCTTTAATTTGGTACCAATGTTTTAAGTCTAGGACAAAAACTGACTGTGATATGGATGATTTTTCAGGCATTGATCATCATAACAAAAAATGGGGGGTTGCCATGGAAACGGTTAAAACAAACATAGCCTAAAAGAGTTTATTTTTTAGTACATTTAGCGATTCTGATTCAGTAGACCCTACTGAACATTAAACCCATGACAAAAGTCTAGGGGTGCACGGTAGACCCCATTGGCCCCCAGAGTAATACCAAAACCAATTTTAAAAACAACGTTTCCATATTCTAGCAGATGGTAGCTTAACACAGGCTGGAAGTAAAGACGAATGCGTCTTAAGGCGCATTTCGCATTACTTTTACCCTGCTTTAAGTGGATATCTGTCTTCAAAACCAGAAACAGGCTATTGGGAAATGGATTAATATTTAGTAGTAACTGTATATAGCTATCTTAAGTTGTGTACGAGTTGCTCCCCTTAAAATGAAAAACAGCGTAGATTAATCTAATTTGATATTAAGGAATATATGTACTTTGGTTTGTTTTCTGGGTGATTTGGAGAGGTTTGGGATGGTTTGGGGAAGTCTGGAGTCTTAAAACGGATCCTCACAACGGTTTACTTGTAGTCACTACGAAGTTCCCCTGATACCTAATATACCAGGCAAGGAAGACTTTCAGGGAACCATCATTCATAGTCATGACTACAGGGTATCAGAACCATTCAAGAACCAGACGGTTGTTTGTCTAGGAGGAGCTTCATCTGGTCAAGACATCGGTTTAGACATTGCTAAGGTGGCTAAACAGGTACATGTAACAGTGTGTAATATAGTCACTCTGGAAATACATGTAGCTTAGCATACCCAATGTTTTCAGCTCTCAAGCCTCGAAAGTTTTCTCTTGATTTAAGCCTTCCACTCTAAATGACGCCTTTAAGCGCGTTTGCAAACAGTTTGGGTCCTGATCAGACGCCGCGTATAAGATCCGTTTGGAGCAGATCTAAGCAGTCAAAAGCTGAGAATGATTTTTCACTCTCCACAAAGGCTTTTTAACATTTCGGCCATGAGTGAAACAGTTTGAATCAAGATGTGTATTTGCGTAGATTCTATCTGTAAATACAGAAAGTTAATTATAAAGAATGTTGATAACCTGATCAACTAGTCATGGTTTACAGCTATTGGTATATTGTTTTTTCAGGTCATTATTAGCCATAACTATCCTCCCATTGATTCGGTGCTACCACAGAATGTAAGACAAACGCCTGGAGTAGTAGGATTAGGGAAGGACTCAGTAATCTACAAAAATGGCGATGAGGAAAAGATAGACACACTTGTGTTGTGCACGGGTTACCGCTACAGTTTCCCATTCTTAGCCAGACGTGTAGACCATCAATAGATAGAGAAACTCTGAGGCCGCTTTATAAACAGATCATACATGTAGAGTTCCCAACTCTTTGTTTAATTGGTATAACCAAACGAATAGCTTCATTTCTCCAGTTTGATTGCCAAGTTCAGTTTGCTCTGTCGTCTCTTAAGGGCATTGTAACGTTGCCCAGTAAAGAGGACATGCTAAAGGAAGTAGAGGATGACATTGAAGCAACGGTAAATGACGGATTTCCCCCGGCCTACGTCCATAATATGATTACAACACAGTGGGCATATAACGATGAGCTGGCCAGACTTGGACATTTAAAGCCAATACCTAGGGTGGTGCAGCCTTTGTTTGAAGAAGTTTTTAGAAACCGAATGAAGGATTTGCTTGGCTATAAAGCCAAGAACTACTCCATAGTGAATGACTCATTCGTTGAAATATAAACAATTAAATATATTAAAAACATTTTTCATAACATGATTAATATATAAGTCCAAACGTTATTTGTTCGGATACTAAATAGTATTATTGTTTGTGTGTCATAGTATTTAGCCAACTCTACACTGTAATGAGCCCGAGTTGAAATCTTTATTTTAACACCTTCACTGCTTTACTCCGAGTACAATAGTTATCTTCAAACAGTCTGGATCCTACACAGACATCGCGTAACGCGGCGTCTGATAGGGAGCCAAACTGTTTGACATTCATTTAAATCTCAAATCCTAAAATCGATTTGAATTTGAGAAGAAGAAGCATACAATAATTTTTTAAATTCAATGACGTTATGGCTATGAAGGGTTTAGATATATAGTGTTGATCTAAAGACAGGGCAGTCTGTGTCCATAAAGCAGATCATTTCTTGTAAAATAGCAAGGAGTGTAGACCCTGACGAGGCGCCGCCATAAATTTCTAGAAATAATCCGAGTTTGCACTTTTAACTTACAGTACTCCCTCTCTACAACGGCCCTCCCAACAACGACTCCCTCCTGACAACGATATTTGCCGCAGTTCCATATACAGGAAAATTATGTCCAACCTAATCACGACTGCAATTTCGTCTGCTTAAAATTGTCATCTGCTGTTTTTTCTCAAAGTTACATAACGGACATTTTGACAGAAAGAATTGAATAACGTGTGGCGTCTGATCTGGATTCAAGCTGTTTGCATATGTAAGCCAATTTCCCTCCCTCTAACGACTCCCTCAGAACGCACACAATTTTTTGTCTCCCATTGGATGTCGTTGTAGAGAGGGAACGTGAATGATTAGATTGTTTCTCCCGTTCGGTTCCCTTAAACAAACTCTATTTTTTCTTTTTATTATAAGCAATTTTGTTTCCGAGAAAAAAAAGAAATCTTCATTGAAAACTCTCTAGAAACTATTATTATGCGTAAACGTAACTTTGATATCGATTATTTATCGGTGGTAGTAGTCTAATGGTAACACATTGGACTACGGTATCAGGGGTCGTGAGTTCGATCCCTCGCCGGACCAGCGGTCTGACTAGGGGATTTTTTCTGAATCCCCGATGATTTACAGGAATGTTCTTGAGGAAGACATGTAACGTGAATTGCTCCTCTCCATCTAGGCGTTAAAATGGGTACATGTGAAGGGTCTCAGCCGGTACTGCGGCTGAATTTAGTTGCGTCATATGTTAGCAGTGCTCAATATTGTACGCAAGATGGCTTAATGATCAGGTGAGTAAATGTACAGTCGGCTGAGCGGTCATTCGGACTGAAAGTAGACTATAACTTGGTATATTACCTTTTTGTTATAGTAAATTATGCTAATTTCTTGCTTGGTTTTCACCGATTACCCCACCCTATCGTGGCAAAAGCAAACAAAATAATGGCGGTGAAATAAATGAAGCAAAAGTACAACGGCAATTGTCACTGGTTTATAATGATATTGACACTTAATTAAGATATATTTATATCAATACGTTTATCAAAATCAACCTCAACTATCCAGAACTCGATATGCATAGCCACTGACCTACGTACGTGTTCATTTGCTCGCTCCTGATTGTTTCCGTTCCGTGTTTACTTATCGTTACAGTGTTTCATGTTTAACGTTACCGTCGTACATGTCCTCCTAAAACTATCCGTTCGAAATATCCTGGTAATGATCATTAATAAGATGTTCACATTCCGATGTGATGACGTAATCATGTTAGATACAGTTTACATTGTATTTTGAATTATTTTAGTCGAACATATCCGTAGTTCAAAGTTAAAAAGTGACTATGCCACTTTTTAAGCTTGAAGTACGGATATATTTGAAACCATTTAGTAATTATTGCATTAAACTGTAGTAATGCAGATAAATTCTGCTTATGCGAGTTCTAGTTATCGAATTTTAATTGTATTAATTTGTAAAACTCTCCCAACCCGCGAATAGCGCGTGAGTTTTAAATAACCTGGTGTCAATTCCAAGCGTCCATTTACAGTCAAGTGAGTAAAACTATTTCAGTTTGTTACTTGCTTACGTTCTCGTATTGAAAAAAACTGAAGACCAGTTTCTATGTCAGGGCACACTCGAGATAATGTGCAGGTATACAGATCCGCAGATGCAATCTCCGTTGCCTGCCATCTATTCCCAAACGCCTGATTCGCGCTTAACTGCTGGTCCCCGGTGCCTGATCAACGGGACACCTTTGCATTCAATTGTTATACTGAAACCTGGGGCCCGTTTTACTAAACAACTTAGTAATACGCAAATTAATTGCGTAAGTCAAAATTTTAAGTTTTAATTTATATTTTTTGTTATCACTTGCTACAAACAGCAAATAGCCAGATCAGAGGACGCGCTTTTAGCGCGTTTTCTGATCTGGCTATTTGCTGTTTGCAAACGTTTATGATCGAAAAATAAGAGTTAAACGATTTTGACTTACGCAAAAAGTTTGCGTAAGTAGTTTAGTAAAACGGGCCCCAGTAGTACATTCTGGAAATGTGCTATTCACCTGAGGTAAAGTAATGTGTTATGACGTACCAAGGCAATAACAGTCAGCTATTTTACTATTGTAATACCAACTCTCCTAACCCACCTGTTTCAAAACCAGTTCCAACCGGTTACAATACAACCTCTCTATTACGGCCACTATTACATGAAGTATAACTGGTAGATTTAAAGACGGGTTACAGCTTAAGACAAGATGAAAGTAATGCAAAAAGCTCCTGAAGGAGTTTTTTGCTTTACTCTCATCAGTTTCATCTTGCTTTAAGCAGTCGCCTGTTTAAACACGGAAAGTACTTATGATCTGGTTTTACCTTCCACTATTTAACTATACCCACACTCCGAGATGGTTTGAGGTGAAAGTATAATTATTTTCCCTACATTCCTATATAGTATAACCCCTTTATTACGACCACTTAATGATACTAAATATTTAGGTGATCGGGATAGGTGGTCGCTTAAAGTAATATGAAAGTAAAGCCGTCTGCTTTAATTTTTCCATTGCTTTAAAGGGTCACCTATTTTGATACATCAATTAACATTTCTTTCAATAGTCGTAATGGAGAGGTTATATTGTAATGGTAAAGTATTCGTGTTTAACCCATTACCCCATAAATACCCCTTTGTATGCCTTTTATTTATTCCGTCACTGAAGAACATAGTTCCAATTAAAACAGTTATAGATATGTATAATATAAAAAATCTATATTCTGTCAGATGGTTGCCTAAAGCAGACTGAAAGTAAAGCAGAATGAGACTTAAAACACATTCTGCTACACTTTCAACCTGCTTTAAGTGGTCACGTACTTTCACAACGAGAAACAGGTTATGGGGTAATGGGTTGAGTGAATTATGGATTAAGCAGAACAGCTAGAGTTAAAATATTAACACGGGTCTGAACCTTACTTTAGTGAAATCTTATGTTTATTGGGTGTTTAGATGCCTTAATATTGCACAGTTTTGTAGCACAGAAGATCGTAAAATGTTACTTAACATCGTGAAATCTCGTAGAAGGCCATACAATATCGTTGTTAAACAATGTTGACGCCTATGAAAGAATAATATAGGAACGTGAAGAATATTCTTATTCTTTGAGAATGTACTAGAAGTCACTGTCTATACATACATGTGTGTTAATATACGGGTAAACAATCAGTCATTATCTTATTTTGTAAAACGAGAAAACCCATGAATGTGCTGTACCTTTCTTGAGTGATAATAAGCTATATATATATATATATATATATATATATATATATAGGATAGGAAACTGTTTTATCTTGTAAAAATTTGAAAGTTGGAAGTTATATTAAAAAGATTTTGTGAAAAGGTTAGGAATTAGATTAGTTTATTTTAAGACTTTACACCAACAGGTAATTATAGTTTTCTTCAACTTTTTTTATTTTATATTTTCAAATTCCTTTAATCATGCTGCCTTATTTTTTAAATTCGCCCGGAAACATGAAAGGTTTACTATACCCTAACTCCGAGATGGTTTGAGGTGAAAGTATAATCATTTACCTTACATTCCTATACAGTAAACTTCCTTTATTACGACCACTTAATGAGACGAAATATTTCGATGATCGCAATAGGTGGTCGCTAAAAAGCAATATGAAAGCATTATGCTTTACTTTTCCACTGCTTCAAACGGTCACCTATAGTCGTAATAGTGACGATATACTGTAATGGTTAAGTGTTCACCTTTAAGTAAACTGTGGACTAAACAGAACAGCTAGAGTTTACACATTTATTCGGGTCTGAACCTTGTTGGAGTGAATGCTGATGTTTTGTGGGTGTTTGAATACTTTAATACTGCAGTTCTGTAGTATAGAAGATCGTAGAATGTTACTTAACATCGTGAAATCTCGTAGAAGGTCATACAATATCGTTGTTAAAGAATATCGAAGCCTATGAAAGAATAATATAGAAACGTGAAGAATATTCTTATTCTTTGAGAATGTACTAGAAGTCACTGTCTATATACATGTGCGTTAATATACGGGTAAACAATCAGTCATTATCTTATTTTGTAAAAAAATAAAAACACATACATGTTCCGTACCTTTCTAGAGTGATAATAAGAGTATATGTATATTTATATAGGTCACAAAATTTACCAGTAATATGTAACTACCAATCCGATGAGCCAACGAACCGGAACCGCATCGGTTCATCGGATTGGTAGTTTTGCACCGACGACCTTTTGAATGTTTTTGTATCTATTAACCGATGATGAACAAACCACAGGAATGTAGTCTTTGAACCCTCGGTTTGAACCAAAAGAATGACCATACGAATATGTTTTGCATCCATTGAACCGATTCTGACATACCATAGAACTGTAGCGCTGGAACATACCCTGCTTTCAGCAGCATCACACATTTATGATAAACTTAAAAGGAGCCTTTTAATCCATACGCCTTATAAGACTAATTACAAATTGTTATCTACAGCTATTGGAAATTATAAACCATATCTTGAAATTATTCAAGCTCATTTTAAAATAGTTTTAAGATCATTCAATATGAATAGTCTAACCATCAGTTAGTGTGGATCGAGATCATTTATCAGAAAATGTTCACCCGCATTGTACAAAGGTCACACGTATGCATATGCGAGTTTTCAAAGCAGTTAACACCTTAAATATAGAGTATGGTAAAGATGAGGAAAATAGGTTACATACAATTTATACTTTATCTTTCAATTTATGCTAAAGCAATCTTGTAAAAGGTCTGGATCTAGATTAGATATTGATTAAATAAACTGCTCTTTAGGACACATACCGTTGCACACTTTTACTGTAAATAATTTTTTTTATTTGATATACTTTTCAGAAATAAAAATAATTAATTTTGTTAGTTAAAATACTGAGAAGAGTAAAGTCACCAAATGTTAAATAAAAGGTGAGATATCATCTTCATGGGCGACTAATAAACTAGATAGATGATACACACTCATTTGTAACAGTTTGCCCCTTGAAATGCTATAAATCAGAACCTAAGACATTACAGTCAGGTCGAATCCAGTGATGAGATTCCAAACTGATCCTCATTCTGATACAAATTTTGTTCTTATATTTTTCTGACAATATGGAGAGTCTTATAAATGGTCGTCGGTGCACAAGTGCCAATCCGATGAACCGACGAGGTTCCGCTTCGTTGGCTCATAAGATTGGTAGTTGAATACTTCTTCTTTAACCCTTTACCCCATAGAAGCGACTTTTAGCGTATCTAATGTATTCCTCCGCTGAAGAAAATAGTTCCAGTTTATACCCTCATGAACAATTACCATAACAAATATTTTTATGTAGCCTAGCAGATGGTTGTTTAAAGTAGGCTGAAAGTAAATCAGAATGTGCCTTAAGGCACATTCTGCTTTACTTTCAACCTGCTTTAAGTGTTCACCTGTATTTAATGTTATATACGGGTTATTGGGTAAAGGGTTAACTGTTTTATCTTTTACACATTTTGATAGTATTAGGGATACCATAATGTTACTTTGCAAATATTCTAGAGTATTGAATTATTGGGTTATCAGGTGGCGAAGTTAAATTAAACAAAATTTGTGAAAAGTTAGTTTCTTTTAGGACTTTACAGCAACAGGTACATTGTACAGTAGAACTTCGATATCTCGAAGTCGGTTTTGTCGAGCATACCCGTATTTCAAAGTTATGACGTGCCTATGCCACGTTTTAACTTTAAAATATGAGTATGTCGACTTAACCGAGCATGAAATAATGCAGTTCATATGTAGAATTATCGGATAGTTCGAGTTAACCGAGTTCGAGATATCGAAGTTCGACTGTAATTATAATTTTATTCAACTTTTTTTGTTAACTATTTGTGTAAAGTGTGTCACTGGCTTTTTCATTATTTTTCCCATAATCAATATGGACCATTAGGTTAGCTAACTGGTATATACAAAGAATGCGAATCAAGATTACAGATTTCTTACAGGAGCCAAACCTGAATTTAGTCGTAGATGTTTTGTAATACATCGAAAAAGATCGGAAAATGTGTGATAACATAGAACGACGAATAACTATTTAGGTTGCTTTCTTATATATGCTTTGATAAAACCTTTTAACATTTTTTGGTCTCAAAATAAAAATAATGCATGTGATGCACTGGTACAAATTTAAACATCTGTTTAAACTTGTCCTGGAGAAAGAGTCATTTTTTCAATACGGTTTATTTCAAATGACTTAAAGTGTTATGTGTATATACGAAAGTGTTAACTGGGGCAGAACTATTTTTATAGCATTCGAAACAAAACTTTAGCAGTTGAAAGCCAAAAAGATCTGTCTCCTTACCTAACTTGAAAGAGCGTTTATAAAATGAATTGCTTTAAAGAGACTGAACACTAGATTTGACTTAAAAGTGTATTCATTTGGTAAATAGATGTCCACCAGCTATATAAACATGTTAGAATTACTTAAGAGGATTTAAGCTAAAAATACATTTAAAAAAAATAATCAATGAGCTCTGCCGGGATTCAACTACATTCGGAGAAGGCAAACTATCTTTCAACAGAAGATTTGCAATGATTCGACTATGTGCGGGTCAATTCTAACGTTATCCTTTGTGTACGGGAATTGTCGAAGTTTAAGCTGTCCAATTAGCCTTTGTTTTAGTAGTGGTGTTAGAGAGATTTTACTGTACATGTATAATCTGTAATAATGTACATGTAAATTTACATAGGTGGACTATTCAGAATCACGCGCTCTGTTTAATCCTTTCACTGTCAAATATATCGGGAGGTGATTTACCGCGAAATATTGTCATCTTCTTCAAAATTGTTGTCTGCTGTATCGCTTTAAAGTTATGTTTAGTGCAATATGACTGACGTATTTCGAATCGAATATCAAACAGTTTTGATCCTGTTCAGATGCTGCGTAACGTGTCCAGAATGCAAAACTCATCCACACTAAGACTTCAAATGGACAGTTCCTGTTTACAATTACGTCTACCGATTATTATAGGTTTAAATTAACAGTTTGTTGCTGATTGGCTAAAAATGAAGACCCTGGTCAACGGGTTCCTTAAGGAATAATCTGATCAGGGTATTCGCTGCTTGCATAGGACGATCGTTTTCTTCACAGGTTTGTAAATAACGAGTATAGTCGTCGCTAGGATCGGATGAATTTACTGACTACCGGTATTCATAACTGTGTTTTTTTCTATCATGTCGCAAGTAGGCGATTTACTGCAGTATAAATGCTAATCATTCTTGGTGCTTTTTAACACAGTTGAATTTTAGTTTTTCTCTTTATTGCAGTATCGCATACAATGGTTATTAAAGTGGCTGTTATAGGCTGTGGGGCGGCGGGATTGTGTGCACTCCGTCACTTGACGTCAGGGACAGATGAGTTTGAAGCCGTTGGTTTCGAACAGATGCCCCAACCAGGAGGCACATGGATTTACACGGAGGATATTGGTGTCCATGCCAATGGCTTACCTGTTCAATCTAGCATGTATAAATACCTCAGGTACTAATATCATTATTTCTCACTCCTACCGTTGTCGGAAATTGCGAAACTTAGGTATTGTAAATTGGTCATCGTAGATACAGTGAATTTCAAGATACATGTATATATGATATTGTACATGAGTAACACGACAAAGAATCGGTACATTTAGTATGAGGGGCTTTCTGTATCGTATTGAAATTGTTATCTCGTCATTGACCAATCTTCTTGTGCCAAACCGTGATGCCTAGAACTTTGATATATGATATGTAGCGTTGCAAAGTGTACCTCTACCAAATTTGTTCAAATTATGCCTCCGGGGAAACTTGACCCCGCCCAAGGGATCACAGTTTTACTTAGAGTTATAAAACCATTATAAGTTTGTATCTTCAACTTTTCACACAATCATAATTTACACACACAATTATGATCTGCAAATTATCAAATCACAATTTGAAAAACACCATCTTGTAGCCAATATATATTTGCGCTTTTTGGTACCAAAAGTGAGTAGTACTTTTAGGTATATCAAAATTCCTTCAAACCAAATGCATTTTCGGGACTTAATTGTCGCTGCCTTGGAAGTTAAATGAGTTACACGTACTAAGGCTTATTTGGAAAGAGATTTGAGCAGACATAAAAAAGCGGCTCAAAGTGGTTCACTCAGTAGAAACATCTAGCATACGCTTTTTGATTGAATAGATACATAAATATGTGATGACCTAGGTGATATTATATAACGCATTTTACTACTTAATGAAGTCATAAGTACACGACTTCGTTTGCAGAGTTATATCACATTGGCAAGTTATATACAAACATTAAAAAACAGCCGCGCAGTTGGTTATGTTAAACTTTTCCTTTGAAACCAGTCTTTTCCGCATTTTTCTAGAATCTACATGTTCCATGTTCATCAGACTAAGTATCATTTTGTCAAATATAGGCGACATTTTAAAATGAAACGATATAACGACAGGCTAATGAACAATACTTTGTCTTTTTTGACATTGCTTCAGAACTAATCTCCCAAAAGAAGTGATGGCGTTTCCGGACTTTCCATTCGCAGACGATCTTCCATCATTCTTAAATCACGAGGATGTAATGAGGTACCTACAGTCGTACAGCAACCAATACAACTTGTCACAGTATATAAAGGTAAGTGAGGTTGCCTAATTCTGACACCACTTACCACTTCCAGTTTATATCTCATATAATTATCTAATAAGTGGAAAGTAGAATCTTTTCATAAATACTTGACAATAATCTTATTGTGTCAAGTGATCTTTACGTGCCATATATTGCCACCACTTAATAAAAGTATAAATCGATTTCTTTTCACACCGCAACAGTCATCCAAATACAATACTCTATTCTTAGAACTGAACAACTCCGCTCAGTTTTATCGTATTCCGAAATATATGTGTCATTGGCCATGTACAATAAATTAATGTACGTGACATATGACCATGGCTTAACCCTTTACCTGATAGTCTATTTCTAGTATTGAAGATAGGTGACATCTTAAAGCAGGTTGAAAGTAAAGCAGAATGTGCCTTAAGGCACATTCTGCTTTACTTTCAGCCTGCTTTAAGCTATCATGTGCTAGAATATAGAAAATATTCCCTATCATATATCTTCATAACTGATTAAATTGGAACTATTTTCTTCAGCGGATGAATAAATAAAACACGCTAAAAGGCGCTTCTATTGGGGAAAGGGTTAAACATATCTACGAGTACAAAACAAACAACTCTAAATAGTTTAAGTCCTTTACAAGTTATCATATCACATACTTATGAAAGTATTTAATACACATAGCTATGATATATATTGAGACTTTCTGTCTGCGGCTACATTATCTCGTATATTTATTTCAACCTTGATATATTTTACTACGATTTACTCTAATCTAAATAAGGGGAGATCCTTTGAAAGCACAGAAAACAAAGCAAATACTGAAAATTGCAGACTCGGTTTAATTGAGTCTGTTCATGAGCAATACTTAAATATGCAACAGTGCTCACGCCCCCTAGTACCAGCTTAAGCGGAATTCAACTTTCAACTGTAAATGCGCTGAAATCAATGATTCCAAAGGACCTATTCTAAACCTATTCTCTGCTTTGTCTTGATTGCTATATATTTACAAAACAAAATATGTTTTCAGTATGAAACTAAGGTAGAACATGTGGAACCTGTGTTCACAGACTCTACAGTGACTTGGAAGGTTTGCTATAGTCCTGTGTCAGACTCAGAAGCAACGGAATGCGTTATCTTTGACGCCGTTATGGTGTGCAATGGGTTAGTAGTGTTTAACCCTTTACCTGATAGCATTGTTTCTAGTATTGAAGATATGTGACTACTTAAAGCAGGTTGAAAGTAAAGCAGAATGCGCCCTAAGGCGCATTCTGCTTTACTTTCAGTCTGCTTTAAGCTATTAACTGCTAGAATAAGGAAATTATGTAATATGACACATATTCATTACGGTATAATTTGGATCTATTTTCTTCAGCGGATGAATAAAATGAATGTGCTAAAAGTCGCTTCTATAAGGGAAAGGGTTAATATCATAGTTTGGTATGGTTGGTGAATGCGTTATAATTGTATTGTAGAAACGCATCTGAACACATTCAACCTTAGCAACGAGTATACTCATCATTAACAAGCAATGTACATGTGAATAGTACATGTGTCATTTGCCCTCTGTTCAGAATCACCACTATTTGTAAATTTGCAATATATTTTTAAAATCAATCCAAAAGAGTTTAAAACTGAGTTTAAAACTAACTTGAAATAATTGTAAATTCGAATTGTCCATTTGATAAGTTTCTTGGGTGAATGAGTTTACGCAAACACGTTATACAAACGTCTAGACATGACAGGTAACTGAATATGTTGATAATTATCTAGAATAGTAATCAGTTTGGCACTTAATCATTGGCTGAGTCTCATTGTGTCTGATCAGGCTACAAACTGTTAGTAATGGTTATACTTATAACAGAATCACCTCTGACAATTCGGAAAGGGCATTTACGCTACTGTTATTGAATATATTATGCACACAGGGCATTCAGCCTTGAATAAGGAAAGAAACGGTCCTGATTTTGCCTTGCAATCTGAGTTTCCTACAAAACACTGTTACCTCTGTAGCACTATTTAATGTACAGTAAAAGCTCGATTCTACGAACTCGCCTTGGTTCGAACATATCGATATTTCAAAGTTAAAACGTGGCTTAGCCACGTTTTGACTTTGAAATACGGGAATGTTCGACTGAAGCGAGATCGATCTATCAAAGTTCAATTTACTAATTACTTTTTGTCTTTTAACAGAACAAATATTTTATTTCCACAACTTGTAAATTGTACCTCGTTGCATGCACAATAACAATAAAATATATAATTCATACTAAGTCTTATGACGTATTTTTGTTTAGATTTTAATAAATAGTGCTTCAAGTTATAGATACAAATAATCTTATACATCGTTAATTAAAGTTTTACGGAAGATGAAAGCTTCCTGGATATACTTTGCCAAATTAAAAAGCAATGTTTTATTATTGGTTTTCATTAATTCTATAAATTTTAACATACTTGGTCGAAAATAAAAGTATTTCTTAATGTATAACTTTCTTAGCTCTTTGAATTTAGAGCAAATTAAAACAAAATGATATTCGTCTTCAATATCAGCTGAATTACATAACAGACACAATCTAAGATTTATTTTAAGCCTATTTGGACCATATCGTCACGTTTGAATTCTTAACGAATGTGATGACAATCTCAACCTAGATACAAAACATCTTAAATTACTAGGTAATATGTCTAAATAATTTTCGTACACAAAATCGAGTGTGAAGGTAGAATATACGTCCATTACCTTATTATTATCAACATAAGCCTTCCATTGTTGCGTATAACAATTTATTAGCCTTTGTTTAAAAACCTGGTGAAATTTGTTAAATTTACAAATCCATGCGTTTCCCATATGTATCCAAATCCATATTCATATAGTAAATATTTTACTTTATATGCCCAATTTATACTACCTTTATTACAATCATCTCTTGTACACTTATACAATGTTGCTAAAATAATATTATCAGTATTCAAAAGTTAACACCAATATTTAATTATCCTTACGTATCGCTGAATATACAGAGGGTATCTACTTAAGTCACCATATACCCCAACATTACAAGTACTAGTTCTAACTCCTAATATGGATTTTAGAAACTTCCTATGCACTCTCTCTAATTCTTTTGATTTGGTAAAACCCCATATTTTACAAGAATAACTGATAGTTGATCCGACAAATGACAAGCAAGTTTCGGCTTTACTCTAAATTTCCGACAGTTTTTAGTTAAAACCCCCAATGCTTGAAGCCCTTTACGATCTAAATGTTTTTGATTCAATACAAAAGTTCCTGTATAGTTAAAAACTACACCAAGGTAATTAAAATCATTATGTAATGAATGTAATAAATTTAAACTATTTTGAAGGTCTACTGGCGTATTGCCTAATAAAATCATATCATCAGCAAACAGTAACAGAATAACTACTATATCGTCAAAAACTAATCCCGAATTAACCCCTTGTTGTAAATAAAGTTCATGATCTTCAATGAAGAGAGAATACATTATGGGCGAAATCATCTCCCATTGTCTCAACCCTACTGAATATTCGAAGACGTCCGAGAATGAATTACAGTGTCTAACACTAGATTTTATTTTAGTATACATGTCTCTTATAATCCTTAATATTTTACCTTGAATACCTGTCCTAAACAATTTCAACCAAAGCGAGCTTCTATCAACACTATCGAACGCTTTTTTCATGTCTATAAACGCACAGTACAGTCTATCGTTGTGGTTTAAATACATATGCACATTACATTGCAGGGTAAATAAAGCATCAACGGTAGACCGGCCTTCTCTAAATCCAAATTGAGCGTCGGATAAAACTGTATTCTGCTCACAAAAATTTACCATTCTTCTATTTAAAATTGACGTGAATATTTTCGAAAGACAACTAACGAGGGTTATACCTCTATAATTATTTACATCATCAATATTTCCCTTTTTGAATAAGGCGATAATTATTCCCTCTGACCAACTATCAGGGAAACCACCCGAATCAAGGATAATGTTAAATATATCACATAAATGGGAAACTAAAATATCACTACTTTCCAAAAAGTATTCATTAATTAAAAAATCACCCGCACTCGCCTTTGATCTTTTTAAATTATCAATAGCAGACAACACTTCAGCAATACTAATAGGAAGCTACTATTTAAATCATTAAAATCGTGCGCTGAACAAAATTCAGTCGGGTCTTCACTGTTCGCCTTTACAAAATCATCAGCCATGCTTGAAAAGTAGTCACGAAATTGCTGCAGTGTAATATTTTCCCTTTTACTATTTCTCTTCTTTTTAAAGAATTTACAAACATCCCTGGGCCTCGATCTTTTCATGCTTTCTAAATCTTTTGCTTATTAAGCAAAAATTGACTTTTCATTTTTTTAATAAGTGATTTATAGTTACTCTTTTTCTGACATAATGCCTTTCTATTCTCCTCAATTTTATACCTGTTAAAAACATGCAAAGCATTTTTATAATTAAATTTAGCAGTCTTACATTCATCGTCAAACCATTCAGATGATCGGTAGGCAGTGTTATTAAAATATGTAGTTTCAGAATATGTATGTGATTTATAGAATAATAGATCGGCAGCTTGTCTTACCAACCCTGTAAACTAAATATAATATTATTTATAGACAATCGACTATTTCCATCCACGTTGGTAACAGCCCGATTGAAATTAGTCAACTGACCAATTAATTTTCCACGAAATTCTTCTTCCAAAGAGTCATCCCATTTGCATGAAAAATACGGTTCATGTGACGTAGTATATTGAGGAATGTTACTATTCAATACAAATGACAGAGACACATGATCCGACCATTCATTGACATCTTCCACAGCAAAATCAGTGGCATACCTAAAATCGAATTCAGTCAACAATAAATAGTCAATCATGCTTGCCCCGTGCATATTACAAAAAGTGTAGGGTCCTACATCACAATCTGTACCCAGTCTGCCATTAGCTATTCGTAGGCCTGTAGATTTACAAAGTTCAATAATACTATGCCCGTGAGAATTACAATGTTTATCTATTGAGGTTCTTCCCATGTGTTTGTCGGGAACATAATCGGGCTCATCTAAAAAATAATGTTCTCTATCACATACTATGCAATCATGTTCACTGCCAACATGCCCATTAAAGTCTCCTGTATTAAATATTGAACCTAAATTTATCGTTCTGCAGGATCTGAAAAAGGTCTACACTGTGTACATTGTATGCAGGAGAATCCTCACACCAAATATAAACACCACAATTATAAATATCACGATCAAGATTAAAATAATGCCTACACAGTTTTAGCCAGATAATTGTATTAAAATGATTCTTTACTACAGTAACACCCCTTTCTACCGAATGTTTTAAATATAAAGCAATACCACCGCTATGTCTTTTTGCATTTTTGTGTTTAAATGTTCTAAAGTAGTTCATACATGTATATCCGTTTAGATCTAAATCACTATCTTTATTCGCCCATGTTTCATACAAGAATATGATATCATTTGGCTTCAAAATATCTATAAAATCGTCACTTTCCATTTTCGTATCGGTAAGTCCATTACAATTCCATGACAATACACGGAGCCCATCTCCCGCGTCCCCTCTGCCTCTGTCACTAATAGGCATGCCGTCAATGTAGAGCCTGTCATACGCGATACATGACCATTTGCCCTCTTTAATAGCAGCCTTCATATTCGGTAGAAACTGTTTCCTTCGCTCGACAACCTCACATGGGAACTGCTCATTAATGTAAAACTGTGTGGTTTTCAGTCTGCCCCTTAACTTACGCACTGTTTAACGATCCTTATATAGAGTGAATTTAGCCACAATCTGCCTATTTCGTCCAGCTGCACACTGCCCCATACGGTGTACCCTACCAAACGTTATTTTGTCCACTAACTCCTGCGCTATTTCTAATTTGTCCCTCATAAACATTCGAAGGGCCTGTTCCGTCTGGTCTGGAACCTCGTTCGGGGCCTCATTGATCCCGGCGAAAAGTAAGTTGTTTCGCATAGATTGCGATTGCAGATACACGATATCTTCTTTAAGTTGCCCGTGTTGGTTTTCCAATTGTGTTAACCTGTCGTTTGCTAATCTTAAGCTCAGCTCTACACTGTCTTGTTTCTCCTCTACTCTGTCCACTATATCTTCTACTTTCTTTGTGCTGTCAAGTATATAAGTCCATAACTTCTTCAGATCGCATTCTATACTGTCAACCTTCTTATCTAAACCCTCCAGCTTTTCCATTCGTGATTCAATATCAACTATCTTAGTGTTCATTTTGACCAACTACCTTAATAAGTCAGCATTCGTCGGCTCTTCATTGTTGACACTACTGTCGTCGCCAGCCCCACCCACCGGGGCTTCAAATACAAAGTTTGTACTCATGTCTGCAGAGTTCATTGCTTTTGAAATGAGGCTGTTGTATAGAACATCATTAGTATTTCTCAAAAGTTGACTAACCGTCAAAGTTTCGTTACTCACTGTGTCGCAGTTGTCATCCATTGTTGATGTTTCCGAAGACCCGCCATGTTTAGCGACCTTTGAAGTGTTCAAATCCGACTCACTGCTTTTTTTCCTTTTATTTCCTTTTTTCTTCCCATCTAACTCACTTTAAGTCACTGATCACTTCAACTTATCACAGTTCAAATATTTCCGACTGAAAGTGTTATTTATCTGTATATAAACATCAATATTGTCAGATTTTTATCTCCGCTTGAAAAACTGACCGCCTTACCATACACGTCACGTGACCAATCAATTACTGGTAGTATCGATTTAAGCGAGTTCGAAGTATCGAGTTTCGACTTTAATTCTATTATTAACGATATTCAAATGAAACCTTTGTCAATGAAAACATGTACATGTTATAAATTGGGCAAATACTCTTAATAAAATACATTTTTTATTAAACGGCAGTATAAATAAGGTAATATTTGCAATTTTGTTTTATATTTGTTATATTTGAATGTCACACTACAAGTATATTGCTTGTTTAGCATGTTCACGGTCGATCTGTAATGTATGTTCTAATAAGTCACTCGCTGTAACAATGTCTGTGTTTATATTGTGGTCTGCACTATTGTTTTAACGATAGATTTGAGACAAAATGACTTAAGATACACCACAATAACAGTAATACCTCTCTTTAACGACTATCAAGACATAGGTTAATGGTTTGTATTTAAGGCAGTGACAGCTTAATGTAGCGGTAGAGTCTGTGTAACGCTCATCGAAACCATATCCATAAAAGCTGTACACAATCTTATTCAGCATCTAATAAATACGAAAGACTCAAGCAGGAAACCCAACACAAAATATACACTCACCTCTCAAGCAGAACACATACATAGTCATACCATAACAAACACACACACATACACACACACACACACACACACACACACGCGCAAAACCATTCCTTCATCTACACACTAAATAGAAAACAACACGCAAGACAAACATAAAGCAAAGTGAACATAGGAGCCCGCCTTGGCACGGTCAGTAGCAATCAATAATTAATTAGAAATGAACCATTAATAACCACTGGGGGTTAAACCTGGGTTTAGGGGCGCCCAACCTCACTCTTATCTCCTAAATTCACCTATAAAGACGAACAGTGTACATAAAATATAAACCCTGTTCCACAACCTTACAAACAAAAAGACCGCCAACACAGTAAGTAAATACATGTAAAACATCTAACAAATATTCTATGACAAGAAGATTATTAGTAACACGGGAAAGAATTAAACATTCAAGCCCGTGTTAAAAATAACCCACTATGACAACAGTCAAATTGTACTCAAGCGACTAGTCCGTAGTCACCAGTAACTGTAAGACATGGATGTAGCTCTACATTTTTCTGCAAAGTTTAAAAAAGCACGGCTTTTAACAGACAATATGAGTTTTTTTGTCATATTACCTTTCTTTCGAAAAACATCTTAAAATGACTACCCCCTTTTTTCTTTACGAGTATAGAAATATTAATACAAATATCCAATTTTAAACGAGCATTTATACCTAAGACATTGTTGTTTACAAATACAAGCAAGACAGTTAAAAACAAATTAATACACTAAAACATCTCCTATATTTGGCAAAAACTAATTTCTTAAATTTCATTTGTGTACATTTTAGCAAAACTGCAAGTTTCACAAAAATGAGACAGGGGCATTCAGAGTAAATACGCTTACAAATATCTGCAATGTCTCGATAACAAAATGGCGAACAAATTAGAAAGATAACATTCTGTTGGACAGGGTCAAAACTTGTGGAAAACTGAAATGAAGGACAATTAAAGTTTTTGATACAACATGCTATGTTGTTTGCAAATAATTGTGGATGCCACAATCATTGTTAATTTAATAGTTATTCGCTGTTTTACAAATTATGTTCGGCAAGGAAAATAATATTCTCCAGCTATAAATATAGAAATACAGTCAATCTTGTATAAAGCAACCACATAGAAAACAGGTAAGCGTGCAGACCTGTTCATTGAAGCACTAGACTGCTTAACTCAGGAAAGATATAAAGAAGCAAAACTCCGATTGGAGCCATCTGCATTAATTTTATCCTGCATTAAGCGGACAGCTGTATACAAGACAACAAATAAAAGATAAAATATCTTGTATCTTGTATTTGGGTATTCCATTGAGAGATCGCTTAATACCAGTTTGATGGTAAAAGTTCAAATTCAAACGTTTCATAACAAATGACTGGTATGATGCAACCAAATAATTGCAATAGATATTAAACCTTTACTCAATCGCTTATTTTCAGTTTTGAAAACGCATGGCTGTTTAAAGCAGGCTGTTATTAAAGCAGAATACATTCTGCTTTACTTACACTTTGCTTTAAGCAACCATCTGTTTAGATCATATAGGATATTTTATTGTGTATTTTCATTTAAGCGGTCACCTGCCGTGAACACCTTATCATTCACAAAATTTAGTGATCGTGATAAAGCGATTTTACTGTATTATCAAATAATTTTACAAATGACAAATACTCGCATATATTTGGAGAAATATTTACTCTAGTTGTCAATTGTAACGACCTCGTTTCACCCTTAGGCAGATGGAATGTTGTCTCCATATATTTGCCGTCTGCAATAATTGTATGCCAAAATCACAATTTTGATGCTTCGACTAAACAATTACTGCTACAATTGCAAAACAATGTAGATTTGGATCAGACACTGCTTGAAATTTCGATCGAAATGTTAATAAAAGATTGTTGGTAATGTTGCCAAAACGATTTAATTGTAGACACTACGAAGTTCCTATGCTACCTAATATAACCGGCAAGGAGGACTTCCATGGAACCATCATTCATAGTCATGACTACAGGGTACCAGAACCATTCAAGAACCAGATTGTTGTTTGTCTAGGAGGCGCAGCTTCGGGACAAGACATTTCATTAGATATTGCTAAGGTGGCTAAACAGGTAACAGAACATGAAAGTCCAGCCAGGATTAAGGTCGTCTACTCACTATTGAATTAACGGAACTTTAGAGACGAATGCAGTCGTCATTTCCAAAAATAGTAAATATACAAAATACACTATTCTAATGCAACACTATATCACAAATGAGATCGTTCATCGGACTACAGGAGTCCCAGTGATAAATTTGTCAATTTGCAATATACTGCTAAAATCAACCCTAAATAGTCAAACATTGGCTAAACTTAATGGGAAACTAGAATAGTCTATTTGTAGTTTTTTGGTTGAACGAATCTGGCTGAACTTTGATAATCTAAGCTTGCTCAAGTCAATCGCGCCGTCTTTACATCGAAATTTATTACCTAGAGCTCGCTTTTAAAGTAGGATATCCATATTTAAAAGTATCGTCATAACCGTATGATTTTGTTTTGACTTTGCAAAATGGGTGTATTCGACTTCGATTCACATCACGGAATCCCTCTGATCAGGGTCTACACTATTTTCAATATGTGCAGTACACTGTAAAAACAACCATAAATAGAAAATGATTATGTACCAGACTTCCTCGGAAACCTAAATATTTAAATATCATGGTTCAATAAATTCAAGTGCAAGGTTAAGGCATTATGTTTGGTCTTTCTGTCTGTTTGTTTCTTTGTCTATCTGTCCACATCTTTATCATTGACTAAATTTTAGAACTGTGCATCATCTATACTTCACATTTTGTTCTTTTACACAACTCAAATAGCATTTAAACTTAGTAAAATGTCAGTCATGTTAGTCAACGATTCAGGTCATGTAGCGGTAAAACTGGTTGCATTGTACAGTAGCATTCACATTGGAACTTAATGCGATAGAGTACTCATGCTTTGTGTGTATATGTTTCCTGTTCACAAGCTGTTCCAAGCAAACCATAAAGAATGGCATTGTGTCCTTGACTTTTGAAATTAATATATAGGAATCTATCCAAGTGCATTTATTTCAAAATAATTGACAGAGTATTAAACAGTTGAGATATAGATGAGACCCCGAGATACTAAAAATGTAGAGGGTTAAAAGCAATGATTGAGCGATTCCTGAAATAGCCATATATCAAAGCTATTGGTATATTATTTTTCAGGTTATTATAAGCCACAATCATCCAACCATTAATTCAGTGCTACCGCAGAATGTAAACCAAAAGCCTGGTGTAGCAAAATTGAGGAAGAATTCAGTCATCTATAAAAATGGTGAGGAGGAAAAGATAGACGCACTTGTGTTGTGCACGGGTTATAGATACAATTTCCCGTTCTTAGACAACGCATGTAGCCCGTCCATAGATAGGGAAACTCTGAGGCCACTCTATAAACATATCGTACATGCAGAATTCCCAACCCTCTTGTTCATTGGAATAACCAAACGAATGGCTCCGTTTCCCCAGTTTGATTGCCAAGTTCAGTTTTCTTTAGCATGTCTTACTGGGATTGTCACGTTGCCAAGTAAAGACGAAATGAAAAAGGAAGTAGAAGATAATATTGAAGCAATGCTAAGAGACGGACTGCCGCCCTGGTACGTACATGCTGTATTCGAAACACAGTGGGCATATAACAACGAGTTGGCACGGCTTGGACATTTCAAACCATTGCCTAAGGCGGTACAGACTTTGTTTGAAGAGGTGCAAAGAAACCGGGTGAAGAATCTGCCTGGGTATAAAACAAAGAATTATGCCGTGGTGAATGACTCATTCAGTGAAATATAAACATAACAATCACACTTAAACTACATTGAAATATTTTTTGTATCTATTGTGTACACTTTATTCGGACACGTTAAAGTAACGCTGGTTATGATATTGTGTTTAATTGCCAAATAGCAACTTCTTATGTTTAATAATCTTTTCCCCGCCAACATGTGGTCGTCTGTTTCAATATTTGAGTCTTCAATATTCTTCCAAATTTAGATTTAAGGCGGTATGACAAACGAACTTTCAAGGCGATTGTGAAACAGTTTGAAAACTGGTCAGACGCCGTGTTACGCGGCCTCTGTTAAGGATCCAAACTGCTTCCAAAGCGGAGTTTTTCGCCTAAAGGGTTAGTTGTCATTCATACAAAAAGTGATTCTTGTTTATTATCTAAATACTTATTTCTATATACATGTACACAATTATAAATTTGATGGAAACATTTGTTTATTTTTCTTCACTTTTAAAACTGCAATCGTCGTAAATTTGTTCATCTAAGCCAAGGGATGAGGGAGGAAATGCAATAGAGAGAGATAATGGTGCATAACAGTAAATATAGTACAGAGCTCCCTCTCTACAACGACATCAAATGGGAGATATATATTGATAAAGGGAGGAAAATATACTAAGCTGAAAACTCCGGTAACCTTCTGCATATTTTATATACTGCATTAAGTGTCTAGAATCCTGTATTTGCAACTACGCATGTGTCTTTTAGTTAGTGGTCGCTTAATATAGTTTCAGTTTCAGTTTATTTCATAATCCAATGGGCTTGAAAGCCCATGAGGGGAACAAAACGCGTTCCGGAGTTATGTTATAAACATACATACAAAGTGTATTATAAACAAACAAATATATGGCGACTACATAAAGATGTGTCAAGTAATGACTTTAAACCTATATAAACCACACTTGTATCACCACAAATAACGCTAGCTTCAAACAGTACATCCGACAATAAGACGTCTCTAACAGCGCCGCCCGATCGTGGTCTAACCTGTCTGCTATGTGAAGTTGTATCTTAATATGAGATTGACTGTGTCCTAGGTTTTAACACATTCCTCCTTGAAACCTGTAATGGACAATTCCAACCCCAGTTAACTCTAGTTTATGTTTCACTACTAAGGATTGTTCTTTGTAATACCGGTACATTGCAAACTGACAAACAGCGAAGGACCTGGTCATAATGGTCCTTTAACCCTTTCCCAAATAGAAGCGCCTTTTAGCGTATTCAGTTTATTCCTCCGCTGAAAATAATAATTCCAATTTATACGGTCAGGAATATGTGTTATATAAGGAACATTTTGTTTATTCTAGCAGATGGTAGCTTAAGGTATTAGATGTGTTACAGTTCACTTCGTTTCTGTGTTTCTCCGACGACCTTCGTTCTTTATCGTTTTTCCGATTCTACTGCGTTACACCGTGTAACGCAGTAGAATGACCTACCCGTGCAAAAGGACCCGGGTCTTTATACTACGTAGAGAAGTGACCCCAGACCGTGAGGGGGGTCATTCTACTACGAGTCGATGGGGTCATTTTTCTACGGTCTGGGGTCATTTTTTTACGTAGTATAAAGACCCGGGTCCTTTTCTAAAATGACCCAAGTCACTGTTCTACGTAGTGACATGACCGATGGGTCATTTTAGCAGGGGTGGGTCATTCTACTGCGTTACACCGGCCACGTTCGAATTTCTGTTGACTGGATGTTTCCCGATCTGTGACGTCATTTGTTTTCTTACAAAAATGGCGGCGCAAAAGCGTGACCGGGTTGGAAAGATTTTTGAATCGACAAGTAGGCGGTGGAAACAATACAAAAACAATGTTCTAGTGGAACACAACTATTGTGCAGATGGCAAAGTTTTTGATCCTGCCAATGACGAATTAGTTTAACCTGGATCTGTTAAACGAGAAATGCGGCAGAAGGATCGTACGGTTAAATACAGGTCTGACATCAACCTTTTACCCCATATATACTCATTTTAATGTATTCTATTTATTTCTCCACTCACGAAAATAATCCAACTTTATAGATCTACCGTCATGAATATCAAACAAAATCCTATATGATCTAAGCAGATCATAGCTTAAAGCAGATTGAAAGTCAAGCAGAATGTTTTTTATTTAATTTCAGCCTGCTTTAAACAAACGTATGTTTTCAATATTAAAAAATAAGCTACGGAGTAAAGGGTTAAATATCTATTGCAATTATTTGGTTGCATCATACCAGCCATTTGTTATGAAACTATGTAATCCGTGTCAACATTTACAGTCAAACTTGTATTAAGCGATCACTCAATGGCAGACCAGAATGTAGTCTTCTATATAACTGTCCGTTTAATGCAGGATAAAGCTAATGCAGAAGGGTCCAATAGGATTTGTCTTCACTATTTCTACCCTGAGTTAAGCAGTCTAGTGAAGATTGAATGTATTTCTATATCTCTCTGACTTGAATGTGACTTGCAAACGGCCACTCCACATCTCGAGTTCCGGAAATGCTGATGATTGTCTAACGATCTTCTCCTGCACGTGCTTACACTAGAAAATTTACATAAAGAACTGTTTGATAAAGAACACATTTTCTAACATTTCTAAGTTCATCAAGGACAGATAATCATTACTACAGGCATCATATATCAACAATAATTGCCTCCTTCAAAATTTATTACGTGTAGACATTGTGTGTCAATATAATCAAAAGCCGTTGAAAACTGTAGTTGCTAGAGTATATTTCCTATTAAATATGGCATTTTCACACATAAAAGGCAGGTATCTCCTAAGTACCTCAAGTGATCTGTAATAGTAATACTTTCCCACGGTGTTCCGGTGATGAAGAACAACTACACTAAGTTTCATCTAAATCTGTTAATCAGTTTTTCAAAGATAAAGGTTCGAATGGAAACTTGACAAACGTACAGATGGGCGGACGGAATTAACAAACCTAAGATAGTATCTCTCTGACTTGAATGTGTCTTGCAAACGGCCACTCCGCATCTCGAGTTCCGGAAATGCTGATGATTGTCTAACGATCTTCTTCGGCACGTGCTTACACTAGAACATTTACATAAATAACTGTTTGATATTTTTCAGTGACTTCCGTGATACCTCAGTCGGTAGAGTTATTGACTAGCAATCCAAAGGTCTTAGGTTTCAGTCCCATTCGATTCAAAACTTTGTTTTTAAGAAAAAAATCCGATTTTATTGACTTGTTAGTCCATAACGTCGATTAGAGACAGTTTATATTTAGTCTTTGTTGGTTGGAATCATTGTTCGCTATATAGCTTGTCCAATAACGTTTTGGTTAATGACAGACACACAACATTGTGTGGAGTTATAGCCTAGACAGATGGCAGTTTAACACATGATAAAATCAATGCCATAAAAAGACCCCAAAGGAGCTTTTATGCATTACATTTCTCATAAAAGTAAGCGGTTACCTGTCTTTAAAGATTTACAGGCTACCATATTTAATGGTCCCTTATTACAGTTTTGGCTTGTGGTATGATATCGAACTAAGGCATTTTTAAGTTAAACTCAAAGGAGGTTCCTCTGTTTGTCTTAATTTGTTGTCTTAAATTCTGGAAATCATGTATAAAAAGTAAAGTCTACTGTAGATTTTTACTAAATTGTCATGTCTAGAATAATTAAGTCATATATATCTAATAAGTATAAAACTAGTGTTGGTTGAACATCTAGATTTTTTGTAAAATTTGCAATTTAGTACCTTTTCATATTTTTTATTTTTTTAGAAATTGATATGACCGTAATATTTCATTAAATCTTATATTGTCTGTATAGTTAACTTGAATGTATAGAATTTATTGAGTAATATTATTTTACAAATAACATATTCCTGCTTATTAAAAATGGAACATTTCTCCGAAAAACGTCCTGTCAAAAATAAACGGTGTTGTAATTCTTTTTTTTTTATTTTAACATTTTTTTAATCTCCATTTGGTATATTTCAATTTGATCAAGGTTTCACTGACGTTTCACAGAAAAATAGCAGACCTGCGAACCACTCTAAGGCAGGGGATAGTATTAAAAGTGAAGATTGTTAATCAATCTTTGAATCATGACCTTTTCTCAAAGAACATAGCTGATACTCCTCTCTGCACATGTGGCAAAATTGAAAATACAGCGCATTTCTTCTTAAAATGCAAAAAATTCGACATTCAAAGAACTGAACTTCTACGCGAAGTATCTACTTACACAGCACCATCGCTCTCCGTATTTCTGCGAGGTGACCCACAACTACGTTATGATTTAAATGTTAAAATTGTCGAAGCTGTTCACCGGTATATTAAAAATACAAAGCGATTCTAAGAAAATCGATAGCATTTCTATATATACTGACTCTAACCACGATCCAATCCATCTATTCTTCGGGACCCTGTTTCTCCCTTCCCCCCCCCCCCCCCCCCACCCCTGTGTCAATCCTCACCAAAACAACTTTATACGACTAATTGTTCGATTCTTAATTCCATGTTACATTGTTGAATATTTTTGTTCTTAATCTAAATAAAACATTTACCATTATCATTATCATCATACTTATAGAGACACAAAATACTTTGTTCATTTGGTGCTTCCTTTCTTGAGCGACACTCATTATATATGGGCGTGTCCTGACAGATAGTCCTGTTTATGAGATATAGAATTCTGTATTACTCTTGTGATATATCTGCATTACGTGTGTCCTTCATTAGTCAGCGGCCTGTACTTATGTGAACCTTATATTATATTAACTAGCATCGTTTTACGGAGAGTCGTTGAAGAGAGGCAGCACCGAACTACGTACTTTGCATTAATATAAGAATGTATACGATATATGATAGTGTAGCTATAGACAGAGCATATGTATATATCCAACGGTGCAAGGAAAGAAACTCAATAAGCAAGGTTTGCTTTCGTTTCAATCCTAAACTTTATTGTATGTTTGTAATATGCATGTAAATATCTGAAATAAAATATGTTTAAACTAATCAATCTCAAAGAAGTAATAGATATAACGACTTTATCCAGCATAACATATGTAAATATAAGGATAAAGATTTATTATTTACTTTTACGTTCACATTGCTTTAAGCAGTCACCTGTGTTTTATTCAATCAATTACCCTAAAGATGAAAGGAAATTTAAACTACACCAGATCACGCGATCAGTTTGATCTACTAAACTGATCATTTGCAGCAACTGAAATTAATTGATCTGGCAGTCAACTTTGTATTCAGCAACAAAAGAAGATTTGGATTTGTTATGATTTTACATTGCTTTAACAGTATTTCAGTCATATCGCGACGTCAAGCTAACTGCAGGTGCATAATCCCAGAAGCCCTTTATGTGGCACAGTCAACTATCGTTACGCGGCGTCTGATCTGGATTCAAGCTGTTTGCAAATGTAATCCAAGTCTTAATATTCCCTCTCTACAACGACTCCCTCCGAACAACGCACACTATCTGTGTCTCCCATTGGGTGTCGTTGTAGAGAGGGAGCGCTGTATTTACTTTTTCTTCCATAAATGCACGTCAGTGAATATTCTAAGCTGTTGAATACAAGTGGTGTCTTAAAGAATAATGAAAGCAAAGCAGAAGGTTCCTAAAGGAGATTTTGACGTAACTTTAATTTTGCCTTATGCAGTATTCTACCTTAAACACAATGGGAGATAAGTAATTTACACCTGTGGCTATGGAGGCAAGGGGTGGCTCCAGATAAGGTAAACGCGGTTCATTCGAATACAGATACGATCATCTCTATTTTCAACCACATTGTATGATATGACTGCTCATTAAAATTGTCTTAAATAGATCTTTCTAACAAGTGGCAATAACATAGCCCAAACAAAAATAAAATGAATCAAATAACTAATTATGAACCAATAATGAACCAATACTGTACTGTTTAATACATAGTTGTGGTTCAGTATTAGTACATCATTGAAAAGTACACGATTAGACCCCTAACAATGTACTATATTTCAGATTCACCAGAGTACTTTCATAGTTCAGCATTAAGCAGACAGTTCATTATTAATTCAGCATTGAACATTAACTTTCTTCTACAGTACATCATTGGTTCTTTATTAAACTTAAAAAATCTGGATAGTACATCAATAGTTCATCATTTAACATAGTTCTTCTATAACTGTTCAGCATTGGTTCATAATTAAACTTGAACAATCTGGATAGTACATTAATAGTTCATCATTGTTTATACGTGCGGTTATTCCCCTTTTAGAATCTACTCTCCACTTCGGGAGAATTCGGCAGAAATTCAAATCTGGAAAATTGTAACCAACAGCGATCGAGCGATTGATGTTTGTCCAAGATATCTTGCATAAAGTGTGAAGTTGAACCGTTAATTAATAAACGCAGTCGACGATGCTTGGGTTTTCAACTGTGTTTTGTTAGCGAAGCCGATGAAGGTTAGTTCATGAGAATTTTCCGTGATTGTTTACAAAATTTAGAAGATCCCGGATCAATTCGGTCCCTCGTCAAATCGACCCCGAATTGACTCGACCTCTAAACTATAGAATAATACATGTACTGTTTATCTAGATAGAAGTTTAACGTTTTGTTATAGGCTGTCGCATATTCTTTTTACAAATCAAAAGTTTCATTGAAGGAAAATTGCTTGTTTTAAATTGATAAAAGGGGTCAATGAAATCTGCATGCCTATGAAGCTCAGAAATGGTGCAGAATTAGTTCATTGTTAACAGTTCAGCATTAGTACATTGTTATGAGTACATGATTAGTACATTGTTATAAGTACATAATTAGTGCATTGTTAACAGTGCATGGATGTGATCGACAGTACACAATTGGTTCATTGTTA
The DNA here is from genome assembly GCA_922989275.2 of Gari tellinella. Classification (NCBI taxonomy): domain Eukaryota; kingdom Metazoa; phylum Mollusca; class Bivalvia; order Cardiida; family Psammobiidae; genus Gari; species Gari tellinella. The sequence goes on along the minus strand of OV277862.1, from coordinate 7,121,055 downwards.
GTTCTTTATTAGTTCATTGTTGGAATTTCATTATTAGTACATTGTTACTAGTACATTGTTAACCTCATTTGCATGTGATTTGACAACCAATTATGTATTAATAATGAACTGTACAGAATTAGTTCATTGTTATAGTTATTTGTTACCCTGTGTTTTTTGTTTGGGAGGTTTTGTGATACATGTAACAAAACAGGGAACATGTTAGGAATATTTACTATATCTACAGGCCTGATAAAAGTCCATCAAATCTCTTTATAGGTGTACTCATCAACTACAGAATATCTTTTACTCCTATGATTTGGTAAATTGCTTATCCTATCGACCTCGTCACATAATTTCTGTACAACACGAGGTATGGCAGGAAATTGCCCTAAACTGGCCAGTTCATCATTATAAGCCCATTGCCTGGTACCCATATTGTGGGCATGCCGCTGGGGAAGCCCTTCATTCAACCGTTTCTGATAGTCTTCCTCAATATTCATTTTCATTTCTAGTGTACTAGGCAACCTCTGTTTCCCATTTAGAATTGACAAAACAAATTGCACTTGACAATCAAACTGAGGAAATGGACAAATTTTCTTGCAAATACCGATGAATGACAGCGTTGGGAAATCGGTGTGTATCACATGTTTGTACAATGGAGTGACTCTTTCGTCTTCTATAGATAATGTGCATTGTTTGCCTAAGAAGGAAAAGTTGTATCGGTAGCCTGTACATAACATAAGTGTATCTATATTTTCCTCATCCATGTTTTTAAATATAACAAAATCTTTCTCCAGTCTTTCTATGCCAGGTTTCTGGGTAACATTACTGGGAAGTGCAGTTTGAAGGGGAGGTTTGTCATGGCTGATGAAGACCTGAAAAAAGAACAAGGCCAAGATTAGATTTGACTATACATGATTAATCGTTTACTCCATATATATGCATTTAATTCATTCCTCCATTGAAACATGCTATATAAGATATAGTTTATATATCCCAACAGATGGTGTCTTAAAGCAGGCTGAAAGTAAAACAGACTGCTCCGTAAGGTGTATTCTTCTTTACTTTCATCCTGCTTTTAGTGGTTATCTGTCTTCAAAACAAAAGCATGCTATGAAGTAAATGGTAAAGTCTTACAATACTAAACATTCCTGTTATATGACTGTTTAGGAGTTCGCGTGTGTGTGTATGTGTGTGTGTATGTTATGGTATGACTGTGTGTGTGTTCTGCTTGAGGGGTGGGTGTATTGTTTGTGTTGCGTTTCCTGCTTGAGTCTTTCGTATTTATTTATTCACTCCTATAGATGCAGATGTGCATAATGCTCAAACATTGTTCCTGTGAGGAGAACAGTTTCTGTCCACTCGTATAGACCCAGACCAGATGGCTCCTAAAATATTTCATAATATATTGTACAAATTAACGTCCAACATGACAAGTTTTGTCGCTTTAAATTTGACGAAGCTCATCATGGTGTATCTAAGATGTTTAACAACCTCTTATTCCTTTTTTATGAATTAATGAATGACGTGTGTGGCGTCATAATTTCACTCGTTATCATTCTCTAACGTTATTCCAACAGGTATTTCACAAATTAAAACAACATTGGGTTTTTGTTACTTTATAGCATATAAGAGAAAAATATAAATACTTTATTCAGTACAAAAGCCAGCGGCTTATCAGTACACATTCGCTTTATACAACTCTACATGTAGTTATGTCAATGGTGGAACAGTCATAATATTAATGATAGTATATTATGCATTGAAAACAAGTCGCAAAGTGTAAATGTTTTAAACTTTTAATCTTTTAATCCCAGAGGAAAATGAAATGTAATTAGTTAACTCACATGCATGCGGTTTACATATATATACAATGGAAAGTTATACCCTGTTTGCAAAGGTATATAATGAAGTAGAGGGTCAAACGGGCGTTTTGTTTCTCGGAATTTCATAAAATAAAAAGTAACACTTGAAAGAATTATAATTTTACAAGTGCGCCGCAATCGAATCGCAGTGATTCGGTCGATTTTTACTGCAGTTCAAGTTGACATTTTAGACTGCCTGCTAAATTTCCATGCAAAGTTGTTTGAGCCCAGATCAGGCTCTGTAATATGATGAAATAAATTTTACTACAAAAAGGTCGTTAATCTCTCTTAAATTCCTTTACTGGTAAGTACTTTGTGTAAGTAAATATCAAAACCTATCAGGACTCTTAGGTTGTAATATAGAAATGTCATTTAGGATTTATAAGGAATCACTATATAGATACAAACTAACTAGGCTCATAAAATGACCAATGATCATTTGGAATTATTATGTCAAACCAAATTATATAGTATTTTTTATGAAGATCACAAGACAAAACATATACCTTAGAACAAAATGGTCAGAAGCAGAGAATTGCTTAACTAAGTTTAAGAAAATGTCACAAGTTTCTTTTCGGTTTATTTTACTCTTTTAAAAAAAAGTCAGCCTTTTACTCTGGATCCCATAATTCCGTGACTTTTCTCTGACTTTTGCCTAAATACTTATATCATCTGACTAAATGAAAAAATCCCTCACAAATCCCTTTTCTTTAAAACTATTTTCCTGGCTTTTCCCTGACCCAGGGGAAGCATGTTAGTTACACTAGTGTAACTTCAATAAGTAGCCACTTAATACATTTAATCCTAGCGACAAGTAACCTCTTCATTTACAAGCACTATTTCTATTTCTCTTCTATTTCTATTTATTACTTCTACGCCATCAATTCTGATGATTATGAGAAGGGGCACTTTTTAGGTGCACCATTGGGACTGTACCCGGCCGGTCACTTTATCCTGACACCGACGAACCAGTCGTAATGCTAACCCGAAATCCTGAGCGTCAAGGAGGGAAGCCATTACTACCAATTTTCAAGTCTTTGGTTTGACCCGGCCGGGGATTGAACCCGCAACCTCCCGCACTGCAAGCGGACGCTCTACCACTGAGCTACAATGTATACAGGCGGTGGTATACATGTGAATAATATACTTGTCTTGTGCAACAGGTGTAGACATGACCAAATTGCTACTAAAGGGCCCCTGTCAGTCTGCACTCCTTTTTTTGCAACATATCAAAACAGCCCTAGATAGTAGGATATGGACCAGACTTAATTGAAAACTGGGATTGTCCACAAAATGTTTAAGGGTTTTATTTGTTGAGAAATTCAAGATCAATAAGCTAGCTGACATTAAAAGTAAGACCAGTAAGAAACATGACACTCTTTACCTTTTTAGCAGTAATAGCCAGATCTAAACATATGTCCTGTCCCGATGTTGCAGCCCCTAGACAAGCCACTGTCTTACCCCTATAAGTCTCTGGTTCCCTGTAATCATGACTGTGAAGGATTGTACCTTGGAAGTCCTCCATACCGGGTATTTTAGGGATTAGTGGTACCTCGTAGTGGCTGCATGAAATAAATCACTTTTGGTTATGGAGAAAGTGTTCACTTTTGCTTTTCAGCAGCTACCTATCATAACGTAGGAATTAATTTCTGATTGTTTTTTTTCAGGATAGGGTAGAAGTATGAAAAAACGAGGAATAAGGAAAATTTATCTGTAAGAATAGATGTTAAATGAAGAAGATATTAAAGAGTAGCAAGAGCGGTAGACACTAGACAGGGTGTTCCATTACTCCGATACTTGGTATTAAAAACAGTGAATGAGACATAAACGTGTTATTATTATTATTTATTATTATACCAGATTTATATAGCGCTCTTTTCACACAGGGGTAGTGCGTTCAAAAGCGCTTCACATGAAGTTACACAAATGTACCTACAAACAAGAAAAGACAAAATAACTACAATATGATCTAAAATAAACATGAATAAACATATAAAAGACAGCCCCCAAAATGGCGATCACATTACTCCCATCAATCAGCAATGAACGTAGGTTTATGCAAATGAGGCTTCCCGAATCAATCTATGTTGTAACGTCAGATAAAATTTTGCATCGAGAGGGTTTTGTGTTGCTTGGTCACTCGGTTTGCACGTTACAAATGGCGGCAGCGAAGAGAAAAATATCGGCCAATTTGGAGTTCTTCCAAGGTCCAAGTCTCAGAACGAGACTCCTGGTGGGTAGGGTTATATGTTACTTTCATTGGTAAATGCAACTGAGGCTTCCCAAACATTTGTATGTTTGGAAGGGGGATAATAGATATACATGTAGCGTAACGAACACCTTTTTGTGTGAGCTTAATTTGCATCGACAGAGTTTGTTGTTGCTAAGACACTCGGTTTGCACGTTTCACATTATTTATAAGTCTATAACTGACCTAAGTACACACACTCAACCTCGGTCAAATGAAAAGGTCAATGTCATATAAATGCAATGCAACAAGCTGTATTTATTTACCCGTATTAGCATGTGAAGTTTTGAGACAATTAGTCTACAACTGACTTAAAAACGTGACAAAACTCAGGTTCATACAGGACGTACGAACAAGGGAAATACCGTATGCCACACGTGTGTTTGTGGCAGGGCATAAAAATGGAAAACAGTTAAAGACATAATCAGTTGCTGCAATAATGAAAATTGAAACTCACCCATTACAGACCATGACAGCATCAAACTCTTCGCATTCTTTGACATATGGACGTGACAGTGAGCTGTAGAAAACCCGCCACTTCACAGGTGACTTTGACATCAGAGGCTCTACTAGCTCCACCTTAGTCTCATACTGAAACAGACAAACTGTATACATGATCCTGAAATTATTTATCAGGGCTCCAGGTAAGAGGGCGTATGCTTAACAACGCCAACGTTTTCTCACCCATTGCAACACCAATTCTAGGGTGTTACTACTCTTCAAAATCGTCTCGAATGCACCCTAGGATTTAATTCAGAAATAAAGATTTTATGTTTTGAAAAACTCTTATCTGAAGCCCTGCATTATGAGATGTTTCATCAGACAAGTACTTATATTACTATCTTTCTTAACCAATAACTCCATAAGTAAGCCTTTGTACTCCTTTAATGTATTCCTCCACTGAAGAAAGAAAATCTACTTTATAAGTTGTAAATTTGAATCATGAGAAATCTATCTCCTAGCAGATGGTAACTTAAAGCAGGCAGAATTATAGCAGATGGTATTGAATTCATGTGAAAGTAAACAAAACTCCTTAAGGATCTATCTTCTTTAATTTTACCTTTTGTTAGCATTTACTTACCTTAAACACAGATGAATATACACCTATACATGTACTTTTGGCCATGGTGGCAAAGCTTAAGTTAATGTTGTGGATAAAGCTGGCGTCCAATCTAATGTCCTTACCTTTATATACTGGGAAAGATTATAATGGTTACAGTAGGACTGTAGATACTCCAAGACTTCCTGATGTTTGATAAAGGATGGTAGATTACTGGGAAAGGGGAAGCCTGGAAATGCCATGACTTCTTTAGGTAGATTGGTTCTGAAATAAACCCACATATTCAACACAGGTCAGTTTTGGACATTGAATTAAATAAGCTATTCTTAAGAATTTTACAACAGCAAAATGAAAACATAAACACACTAACTAGCTTGTGATATTTCTTTGCTGTATGTAACCTTTTACCCAGGTGTCTGCTTAAAGTAAAATATACTGTTTTTAGCAGAAAGCTCGTGTAAGATGTTGCTATTTTTTCATCTCGCTTTAACCTTCGAAATGTTTCTAGTTTGAAGACAGATGGTCTCTTAAAGCCGGTTGAAAGTAAGGTACAGTAGATTACACCTTAAAGTAAATTATGCTTTACTTTCAATCTGGTTTAAGCTACCATCTGCAAGGAATAAGAAAATATTTCTTACGAAGCATATACAATTGCATATCGTACAATAGACGGGAACTTACGTCTCTAGTGGAGAAATTAATTAAAGGCCTTTGAATGTGTTTCTGTGGAGTAAAACGTTCAGTAGTCCTTTCCTTTGAACAGTTTATTACTGGTGAATATTTCAACTTTTGTCTGTGCAAGATGGTAAGAGAGAACTGATTGGAACTGTATGACAGTAAGATCACATATGGAAACTTGTACCTCAGATTCTTGTACATGCTAGAATGCACTGGTAACCCGTGTGAGTCTGTGCCAACTCTATCAGTGTAGATCCATGTTCCCCCTGGCTGGGACATTTTTTCAAACGCCTTAGCTTGGAACACAGCTGGCCATGAGGTCAGGTGGCGGAGGGCACACAGGCCGGATGCACCACAGCCTATGACAGCCACTTGAATAACCATTATTGACTTCAAAGACTCAAGGTTGCTGAAAACTATTGTTCGTCTGAGTTTGAAATGATAAAAGAGGAACGTAGATTTGATACTTTGGTTCTGTCAGAAATGATATTTCTGACTCCTTAGGGAAAAAATAACCCTGTTACATTTTCTTGGCAAATATCTACCTATAGAACACTATTATGTTGCAACGGTAGATATAAGTAGCCAATAACGGCGAGAGAGTTCAGTAAGCAGTATCTCATCCAGGACAGCACTCGGGCTCGGTTTGCCTGGTTGCATATGGTTTGACCGGGTTACGTTTGGTGCCAAAGAAGGTATCGTACCGTTGCAGTATAAATTAGTCTCTAGTATATACTGCTTTGGGTTGATCAAGAACACGGTTCTTTGTTTTGTGAATCCGTGATTAATTTCAACCTTACTTTAGTAAACAAAGGTTCAGGGTTCAAGTCTCGGTATTGCTGCTTAGTTTATCATCTGGTATCACCATTTAATACCTACCGTCCAGAAAAGTATATATTAGCAAACTGTGTAGACCCTGGCGAGGCTGGTGTCTCATCAGGGTATGCACCGTTTGCTTGATGAAAGCTTTATCAAACTTATTTCCAGGAACCTGTCGGTATTGATCGCATATGATTTTTGATAGGTTACATGTATCGGACTTTAAACAACATCAACGAACCCTTAATTACGTGATGACACACCGAGGTCAATTTATGTAACGCGCTTTGCAAGCGTCTGCTACCCCAATGGCTTATATCCATAAACTCATAACAGTAATGTATTTATACTTAAAGTCCATTTCAAAAGATAAAAATAAATTATAAGATATCGGTATAACACAACGTAGATTATTAACTGCTTACCAAAATCTACATTTAAATATACAATGAAAAAAACTGATGTCGATGCACGAAGAACGTTTATCAAGAAATGCACCTAGATGACTATGGTGAGGTTTAGTATAAAAATAAATCAATTCATAGACGGGGACGGGATATTTTACTGACAGTTAAGATAACTATGCATCTATACACAAAGTAGGAAATCAACTTAACAGCTTAATAATCATTTCGAACAGCGCGTTTAATAGCGCTGAAGGCATAGGCACTTAACATTGGCCATTGCATGTTTCTTAAACAATTGCATCGTTTTGAAACAGATATGAATTTGCGGCAGGGAACTGTTTCAGTAACAGATCAACAACACTGTATTTATCATCCGACGTAACATGGTGTTACTTTATTGAGTGGTTTTCTTCATTCATTAAATCAAGTCAAATGCCAGAGATGTAATCATGTTATGATTGGTTGAATGAGTTAAGAGTTACCATGATAATGTTTGTACAGAAGAGTTGTGTTAATGAAAGCTCGCTTAAGACGAATATATCCTATTTAAAAGTTTCGTCATAGGTGTAATTTATGTTTTTGTTTTGAAAAGTGTGTATGTTTCAGAGGTCAAAAAGTTTAAGAGCAAGTGTGAAAAATCATTATGTTCGGTCTGTCTATGTATTGATCATAATGTTGAACTGCATGTGATATTTTCTTCATAGTTTGCATGTGTACTCCTATTAAAAAGCAATCATACTGAGAAAATGTAAGACGTGTCAGGCAAAGATAAAGGTCATGTAGAGGTCAAATAAGTTGCAATGAACCTTTGCCTTAACGTTGGAACTACATGTCACAGAGGTCTGACCAGTGTGTCCATTTTCCTTACATATTAGCTATTCCAAGTATAACAAAATTAATGACCTTGTTTCCATGGCATTTGGGGTATTTTCCAAATTAAAACACGGGATGTTACCATGATGCATTGTTTATCACACAAATAATGACAGGGTGGCAATCACTGTAAATTCAGTTGAGACAACGAAATACAACAAATGCAGAAGGTTAAAACCAATGATTGATCAAATCCTGAACTAGCCATATAATTATCAAAGCTCTTTGGTATATGTTTTGTCAGGTTATCAATAGCCATCATCCTACCACTGATTCAGAGATACCACAAAATGTGAACCAAAATCTTGGAGTGGTGAGATTGTGAAAAGACTCAACAATCTATAAATATTGTTAAGAAAGAATATAGACACGCTCGTGTTGTGCACGGGTTACCGCTGCAATTTCCCGTTCTTAGCTAAAGCATGTAGACCCTCAATAGATATAAAACTCTGAGACCGATTTATAAACATATACATGTAGTTGTAGTTTGGTGAAACTGAACGAATAGTTCCATTTCCATAGTTTGATTGCCAAGTTCAGTTTGCATTATCATCTCTTACTGCGATTGGACTACTACATGTATGCCAAATAAAGAAGGAAGTAGATGATATTTCTAATACTGCCTGATACGTACATGCTGTGTTTGAAACACAATGTGTATATAATAACCAGTTGTCTTTGCTTGGGCATTTTAAACCATTACCTAAGGTGGTGTAGGCTTTGTTTGACGGAGTTCAAAGAAACCGGGTGAAGAATCTGCCTGAATATAAAACAAAGAACTCTTGCGTAATGAGTGACTCAATCAGAGAAATATTGATTCTAAACATGAAAATCACACTTGAAATGCACTGAAAATGGTTTATATAGCAATGATGGACACTTTGTCTGGACACTATACAGTAACGTTTCTTATATGATAAAGTGATCAATTGTCAAACAGCAATAATAAAATTATTGTTAAACCCTTTCATCGCCAAATTGATAGTGAGTTTTAACTCTATCACAATGACATTGTCGACTGCTTCAATAATGTTTAATTGCAGCAGCATCCAAAATTTAGATATAATGCAGTATATCTGACGAAATTTCGATACGAGTGTCAGGCAGTAGTTGCCGCGTTTCGCGGCGACTGATCTGGGTCAGACCTGTTTGCAAAGTATAATTGCCTACGGCGATAAAATGGTTGATTCTGAAATAGCATTTAATGATCAAATTAGTATCCATACGTATAGTGATACTTGATTGTTATTGAAACAGACATATCTACATGTATATACATAGAGGATATTGAATGAGTGTGTGTTCAGTCGTGAATTTATTGAACGAGTTGGATAAAATCATATGTTGCGAGCCTTGGCGAGCAACATATCATTTTATCCAACGAGTTCAATAAATTCACGACTGAACACACACGAATTTGATATCCTATTTATCACATAAACACCAAAATGACACGAAAATCCGAACGGTTTTACTTTCACTTTTGCCCTCGGCTCTTAGGAAACGATTCGTAATAGGCGTTATTCGGTTGTATTCATCCGTAATGAAAAACACTTATTAAACGAAAATAAAGAAAATCAACATCAATGTGCTGTGAAAAGACTTCTCTGATACCATATTCAATTTTGAATTAATATTTAATTTAAAAATTGTTGTAATTGACTAAAAATGATCAGTTGACATTTAGAACCTAGTTTCGTTTTCAAAATAACGTCGTTAGAGCAACATGACGTCATTATCATTGTAACGTCTGAATTTGAAAAACAGTCTGAATCACTGTTAATACTAGAGCTCTATGCAGCCTGATTTGCAGCCTGAGTTTGCGGGACTGTTCGGAATAATGTTTCTAGGACACTTAGGAATGTTTCAACACCTAGTGGTGATCTAAGTTTGTCTAGATTCTCTTTACTGACTTACAGTCGGCGTAGTAGTACAGTATTTTGGTGAATCGAAAATTAGTATAAAATATATGCCCAGTGGGCCATACGATTTTTACGGCCCTCTATATTTTGCACGTTTATGTGATAAAATAGCAAATTTGAAGGACTCGTATTTGATTTTTTTCTTTTTAGTGATAACATGTGCGCTCTAGATCAAGCAAAAAAAGATAATAATAATAAATATACAGGGAAAGTGCTACAGAGAAAGCGAGAGTGTGTTACAGTAAATCTTGAATTAATCAACCACTATCTGTAGCGTGTAGATCACTACCCGTAAACGACTGTTTGATGCAGGATATCATTATACAAAAGCTCCTTTTAGGAGCTTTATTCATTATTTATGTCCTACACTAAGCAACGAAAGTTACAATCTTTCTAGAAGTGGCACCATGCGAAATATCAAAGCTCTGACCAAATTAGTTTTTCAGAGAAGATTTCACTATATAACTCTATGTAAAACTATAACCGCCGGGCATGGTCATCTTGGATCCCAGGGCCATAGTTCGAGGAATTTTGATAGAGAAACTGTAGATGGTGCTTTGTTCCAAATATCAAAGCTCGTGGTACTGTGGTTTCAGACAAGATTGTTTAAGTTTTTATTGGAAAGATCTATTGTGCAGCTCCTGTGACCTAGAAATGCAATACTAGAACTATCTGGACAACTTTGAAAGAGGACAATATAAAGGTAATTCCTGATAAGTTTGGTAAACAATCCATCTCGCAAGTTTAGGAGATGTCGTTTAGAAGAAATGGTTGACGTTGAACGCCGAACGAACGACGACGGACACAGGATAATCAAAAGAGCTCACCGTGGCACAACTTGCCATGCTTTCTAAAAACAGACTTGTTGTCAAATACCTTTCCATTGATCCAAAATGTCAGCCTATACTTTGAAACTTATTCCGACACAAGTAAAGCAGAATTCTACGAAAGGCGATTCTGCTTTACTCGCGGAAGTTATGACTTGATTTAAACACGGAATTGCATGTGTCTGTGTATAATTCCTTGATTTACATTTGCAGCCCATGTCATTTCATACTATAAGTTTGGATATATATATCACTGAAGAACAATCAAAGGAGGTGCGATTGAATGGATGAGTTTCATGGCACTGCAACACGATTGGTAATATAGCGGAGATGAATGATGAGGGCGATACGATGAGATAATGATGATTTCAGCTTATCTCATTCGTTCAAAAGCAGCGCATGGGATCAAAACTACCGACCTGCCTTCCTTTTAGGTCTTGACAGAGGGAATAATCTCGGTCCAATAAACAGAAAACCTCCCCTATGACAATTAAAGATAAAAGGACAGCTGATTACAATTTGGTTTAAAATAAAAGTTCATGTATTAATAATGTCAAACTTGAAAACAAAATCCTCAAAAACTTTCAAACTAATGCATGTATAGCATGTTTTATTTTGGATAACGAACTTTCGTGGAGACCGCCATCTTGTTTAGCTGTGTGACCATCATTTCTCCCACTCCCGGTATATTATACAACAAAGAAGAAAGACAGTGTGTGGGTTTAACTGATTAAGTTAATATTAAACACACATGTTCCATGTTCGGTTGGTGTTTATGCAAATACCCATGTAAGTTGAACGGTCCTGGTAGTTCGATTGGTTTTTTTTTTATAAAAGAACATTTTAATTTACAAAACTAATTTGAAATGTCCGAAACTTACCATAGTTTTACATTACGTTTCGCTGTTAAATGACTTTTATTTTCTACATAATACTCTATATATATTGACATGGGTCATTAACAAAGTGAGCAAGACATCAAATGTTCCGACCTTTCGCGCGGTAAGTGAAGACTGCAGTCGTTATCATACATTTCCGGTAGCGGCGGGCCATGTGTCGGCGAAACTGCAAGTCTGTCGCGACGGGTGGTTTATGGCTATATGGGTCTGGTTGATAAGTCTAGTGTCACTAATCGGATAAGTGGGCTTTTTTCCCGATGGTGAAGACCGCAATTATCTCGAGAGATTGAATAATTGCAATCTGGATGCAGCATGCCATTGTTAATACACATTAACGCCTGAATTGTTTGCATGTATGTTTAGTTGTAATATTCAGTTCGTGTTAAAACGTGGAAAAAAGGTTTGATAAGTTTCCCATCTATCATTAAGTTTAATTGTACTTTTATCTACAGTTTAGCTGGTATTTATTCGAAAATCACTATATAACAGTTTCAAAGCCTTTTATCTACGAAATAATTACTTAAGCTGTATGTACCCTGTTCATCCAAAGTACCCCGGCAACATGCGTGGGGAGATATGACGTCACAAATATAATAAAGACCGAATAGTTCCACTTGCGAGTATGCAACGATGGCGGCCTCCTATTTAATTAGTGAATACTTACCTGGCTAGTTTATTATCTATTTTTTACGCTTATATGCATCCTAACGACAATGGGCTTTGGACATATGTTGTTTGGAAGACAAAATCTACAATATAAGACTGACTCATTTTCCTTTAAGCCTCAGAACCATGAAAAGGTAGAAGGGTCTCTTGGCGCTAGACGCGATATTTTCAGGGAAGTGAAAAGTACAGATATTTATTCAACAATTGAAAATGCGGATGAGAAGGTAGCTCTTGAGTTAAGGTAAATTTACTATTTAACGAGTGATTTGTTGTTGGTTCCTACATGTATGTTCTCGTTGATGATTTGAAATTTTAATACATTAGTGGTTGTTTGCCATCAACTTGCGTACCTTTAACATCAGTAATTGTGACAAAAATGTAAAGCGGACGGCTGGTCTGTCCTAACGGAATAAACCTACACCAGGGTCCAAGGTTAAAAAGCTTTTGAGCCGAGTCTAGCGTCATTCTCAAGCATTTGATTGGTCAGATTTGAGCCAATGCTCAAATCTGACCAATCAAATGCTTGAGAATAAACTCAGACTCAGCTCAAACGCTTTATAACATTGGACCCTGTGTCTTCTCTTGAGTGGTCGCTCAATCTGAGATTGGCTGGATCCAAATTAAGCTCTTTAACCCCTGAAACTTTAAATTGACAATTCAAGTTTCCAATTAAGTCTAGTCCATTTGTTTTACTATTTAGGGTTGTTCTTTGTAATATGCATGTACTGCAAAATGACAAACAGTGCAGACCCTGATCAGAGAGCTCCTTTAGGAACTTTCTGCTCTGCACTTGTTCTCCATTTAGCAGCAAACGTTATAAAAAAAATAATATAACTATCAATTCATCGTCTGTTAGTGACTTTCCTCACTGGTCCATTCTATCAATATGTAAAGTGCAAGTAAAAATCAAAGTCAAAGCAGTGATATAAATAACAACCAGTTTTAATCCAGCATAACATATGTAAATACAAGGATAAGTAATTACTGTATAGACATACAATAATACACATGTTAGGTAACCGTTCAATAACAAGTGTGACAAGTTTCAAACATATATGCCAGTTTTGGCGAATAACAATTAACATAATAGTTGTAATTGTATTTCGATGTGTGTGTTAAAACAAGTGTGTTTTGTTTTAAACTCACAACACCATAGATAATGTAAGCTATGTATATCCACGCCATTACAATTGCTTCATAGTTTTAGCCAGGTAGTTGCTTAAAGCAAGCTGAAAGTATAGCAGAAAGCTCCAAACTGTTACACTTTCAGTTTGTTTTAAACAGTCACCTATTAGTGTATGAGCAATATATCTTATGGTTCTAAGATAGAAGTAAGAAAATGCAAATAATCATGAGGAATGAGAAAAAAAGGTTTTCTAAGAGAAAGAGTATCTAAATGTTGGCAGGCATGTGCCTTACCCAAAGGAATGCTATTTATGTACTTTTAGTAGGAAATAATGGTAACAAACACCAAGGTATTTGGGAAAAGTGTATAAAATGGATAAATAATCTTAAGGGTGTATCAATGTCATAAGCCAGTTTTTAAAAGTATTTAACTTTTTTTCTAACATTGTTTTTTTGGAAGAGCTGTTTAAGATGAATGAAAAAATGAAAAAAAATATATATGGTGGTGTCCTTGTTTTTGAGCTACAGCGATTTGAAAAAGGTATGTCAAATTTGGACTTTTTTTCTCAAATTTTACCCATTCAGGGTACAAGCTTCAGTAAAATTTATTTCGAAACAAAACAAACATGATAATTTGGGCTTTCAGTATTTATTTTATGTCTATGGTGGTATTTTCACATATAGAAACCACATTTAGACAAAGCAGGCACCAGGTTTGAACAATATCGATCCTTGAATATCAAAAATATGCTTTGTATAGGGCATGATTTTATTAGATTTTTTATTTTATGAAAAAAAAGTAAAAAAGTTTGAAAATGAAATAGTTCTAGTATTTAACTTTTTCTTATATTCTACCAGATGAAAGCCCATGCTAAGGCAGTTCAAAATATGAAAAGAAATTGAAAGGTCAGTGTTGAAAATTTTGAGTTATTAAAGTAAAAAGAGTTATCTACCCTTACAAAATTTACAAAAAAGTACCATATCGATGCTATTTAGAGCTTTATAAATTTCACATTTGGTGCCTTTTTTTTCTTAAATTAGTTTTTGTATGAAGAAATACTACCATAGATAGGAAATAAATAACACAAAACCAAATTATCATATTTGTTTTCATTTAAAAAGGAATTTATTGAAGCGGGCTGTTTGAAAAGGACAAAATAAGAGGAAGTGGGTGGGGTAAATTTTACATGGCCGTAGAGCCAACAGTTGTTCACCAAAATGTATACTTTTTCTATTTTTTCATTCGTCTTAAATAGCTCTTCAATACAAAACCATCATAGAGTGTTTTCATATACTTTGAAAATTTCCCAAAGTCATGACATTGATACACCCTTAAATAACAGAAATTTGGCATAATTTTTTTAAATAATTAACATTTCATTAAACGCTTTTAGATAACAGTTTCAATAAAATGTATAATATATGTATACGTTTATACAAAATTCAAACATTCAAAACATTCTTGTCACTCACACTGCTGACTTTCCAAATGAACGTTTCTATTTTCTAAATGATAACACCTGTACATACTGTCCAAAATATATAAAATTATGGCAAACAGTACATACCGGGAGCCTGTTTCATAAAACTTTGAACGACAAAATCGGTCATAAGTCAAAACTTTAAATTGAATTTAATTTCTGATTTCTCCATATAATCCTGTCTTGTGACATCGCTTTGGAATCGTCCTTTCAAGACAGGATAAGATAGAGAAATAAGTAATAATTAAGACTTTTATAATCTGATTTTTGACAATAATTGTCGTACAAAGTGTTATAAAACGGGCCTCTTGATCACAGGGCTCTTTCAAGAGCCATACGATCATGGTCTTCACTGTTTTCAATGTATGTATATAGTATACATGTATACCTGTACTTGCTTCCCACACAATAAGGGTTAAACTTTTATGACTTCGTACCAGTGTAGAAGAAAATCATTGGTTCACTCAATCCCAAATTCTTTAAGTGACATAAAGCTCCATATATATTTTCATATAATGCCAAATTAATTAAACGTTTTCAAATATTAAAACAAGAATACTAAGAATATAGATTCCTTTCCACAATGAAGGAATTACAGTGACACTTGGCAAACCCTTAAAGTATCCATTAAATATGTTATGCTACTATCAATGTCAACGGAAAGGCCTTGCTTTTTCGAAATACAGTTAGTATGCTTCTGAACATATATAATTCTGACAGCTGATTATACATACCACTAGCCATACGGACATAATTATGTTAACTTAAGACAACCCTGGATTTCAGTCAAACATACAAGGTTATTTTTTCCTGGTCAGAAACACTGATATAAATCTTCCTGGAACCCACTTGTATATACAGTAAAGCGTGTGTTCAGTGGTCTAACAATAACACAATTTATGTATCCAGTTGGGTCTGAGATCCTTCTCAAGCATTTGATTGGTCATATTTCAGCTTTTGCTAGAAAAAGCTCAAATCTGACCAATCAAATGCTTGAGAAGGATCCCAAGCTCACCTCAAACTCTTAATAACCTTGAACGACTCAGATGACTGCTAAATGCTGGACAAAAGGAACACAGTAAAGGCAGCCTATATGAGAGCTTCTGTTTTGTAGTTCTATAATATAGCTGTAACCTGTATTTAATACTGACAATTAAGTGTGTGAGCATCCGTATAATACACCTTTCACTCTAATATAAAATAAACTGTTTAATTTCTCATAAAAACATCATTTACATTGCTATCCTTCTCCCATAGATCAGCATGACATGATGTTGATTGATAATTTACCTGCTATACTGATTAACAAAACATAAACTATGTAAAAGGTAGTCATATAAATAATGTGGTAAAACTGGACTACAATTCAACAATCATATATGCAATATTATGACAAAATATATGGATATATCACATCAGAGACCAACAGTCTCGTATAAGGTTTGCCAAGGGGAAAGGGAATTTAACCTTCACCAGATCACATGATCAGTTTGGTCAACTAAATTGATCATCTTGCACAGCCTGTCCAAATTGAACAATCTGATAGTCAAACTTGTATTCAGCAACAAATAATTGAAGATTTGGATTCAGATCAGACACTGTCATCTGGTCAATATCTTATCTGTTTCAAACTACATATACTCAATACAGTGGGTAATGATTTGGATCATCTGGGGCCCGTTTCATAAAACTTCGTACGATAAATATTGTCGTAAGTCAGTTTATAAAATGTTCAATTATTATTTATTTCTTCATCTAATAAATACGAAAGACTCAAGCAGGAAACGCAACACAAACAATACACCCACCTCTCAAGCAGAAAAGACGATTCCAAAAAGATGTCACACGACAGGAGTTGATAGAGAAATCAGAAATTAAATGTATTTTAGAATTTTGACTTACGATCGTTTTTGTCGTACAAAGTTTTATGAAACGGGCCCCTGCAGCAAATGTCTGAATTGATTGATTAGCAACTGTCTGAACTGATTTATCTGCCAGCCAAACATGTATTCAGCAGCCAACGATTGAAGATACCATATGATTATTAACCCATTGAGCACTACTGACTAGTATACTTGTCCTTTACAAACAGTGTTTCTGTGAAAAGAAAACTCATCCATGCAGACCCTGGTCAGAGAGTTCCTCAAGGAGCCTTCTGATGAAGGTCTATACTATTTTCTGATTAGCAATTAATTAAAAATAGCATCCTAATTAGTCCAAAAATGGGCTGGAACTTTTTTTGGAAACTAGAATTATCCATTTTAAGAATCAAGGTTGAATTGGTTAGAGGCAGGTTCCCCCTTAATGTATAACACAATAGAAATACAGCAAACTCCTATTGTCCTGCATTAACCCTTGTAACCTATTACCCCATAAATACGCCTTTTAGCACCTAGAATCTACACCTCCACTGAAGAAAATAGTTCAAATTTATACAACCATGAATATATATCACAAGAAATATTTTCTACATTCTAGCAGATGATAGCTTAAAGCAGGCTGAAAGTAAAGCAGAATGTGCCTTTAGGCACATTCTGCTTTACTTTCAACCTGCTTTAAGTGGGCACCTATCTTTAATACTAGAAACAGGCTATGGGGTGACGGGTTAATACTCCTAAGACACGCAATTTAATGCCTTTTATTTCATTCCTCTGCTGAAGAAAATAGTTCGACTTTATACAATCATAAAAATGAAGCATGAGAAATATTTTCTTTCGACTAGCAGATGGTAGCTTAAACCAGAATGGGTCAAAAGGTGCTTCAACCAGCTTTCAGGGCTTTTTTACCTTCTATATCAGAGGCGGATTTTCGGTGACTTCCCAAATGCAGAAAGCCTCTTTTTTTTCCCCAATTTTGGTGGAGAATTTCCCCCAAAATTAAAATTTATTTTGTTCTTTTAAATTACCAGTTCCTCTTTAGTGTTAATTATTTTATTTTCTGATATTAAATTAATGAAACTTTCTATTTCCTGTACGTAAGTAGACTTCCATTCAGTTTTTATGTATTTTGGAAGTCAGTCTACTTTCCCAATTTGGTCAAAAATTGCGCTTGAATTTCTCAAATGGAAAGGCTAAGGCCCCTTCCCTATTTTTGGAAAAAAGGCCCTGGCTTTAAAAAGTCACCTGTCTTAAAAACTAGAAATAGTATTGAGTAAAGGGTTAAGCTGCCACCTTTCAGTTGTAAATATTCATTTGTATGTATAAATTCACTTAACACAAGTTTGACAGAATATTGTTTTGCAAATATAAAATGATGAAAGCTTTTGGCTTTCATTTAAACATATTTTATTTCAAACATAGTACATATTTTATAATCATACATAAATATACTTTAGGATGAGAACGAAAGCAATGTTTGCTTATTAAGTTCTACTCCTAAAAACAAGGGCCACCATGGCCCTAAATCGCTCACCTGGTTCACCATGTAAAACTTGACCTATAGTGATATAGATTACAACTGGACATGACTCACAATAAACCTCTAGAGTGTAAACAAGAATTTTCTATGATTTGACCTAGTGACCTAGATTTTGACCAGACAAAATCAGTGTTTGATTTTGACATAGATTGATGTAGGCAAACATTCTGACAATATTTCATTCAGATCTAATGAGATTTGTAGCCTCTAGAGGGTTAACACTGTTTTTCTTTGATTTGAGGTAGTGACCAAGTTTTTGACCAGACATGACCCATATTTGAACTTGACCTAGATATCAATTAGGCAAACAGTCAGACCAAGTTGCATTAAAATCCAATGAAATTTGTAGCCTCTAGAGTAATCACAAGGTCTTTCTATAATTTGACCTAGTTGCCTAGTATTTGACCTGACATGACCCACATTCACACTTGACCTAGATATCAATGAGGAAAACATTTTGACCAAGTGACATGAAGATCGGATGAGATTTGTAGCTTCTAGATTGTTAACGAGGTTTTCCTATGATTTGACCTAGTGACCTAGTTTTTGACCCGACATGACTCATATTTGAACTTGACCTCGATATCAATGAGGAAAACATTTTGATCAAGTTTCATTAAGATCCGATGAGATTTGTAGCCTCTAGAGTGTTCACAAGGTTTTTCTATAATTTGACCTAGTGACTTAGTTTTTGACCCGACATGACTCATATTTGAACTTGACCTAGATATCAATTAGGAAAACATTCTGACCAAGTTGCATAACAAAGGCCACTATGGCCCTAAATCGCTCACCTGGTACACAATGGCAAACTTGACCTATAGTGACCTAGATTATGACTGGACATGTATACCCACAATCAACCTCTAGAGTGTTAACAAGATTTTCCAATGATTTGACCTAGTGACCTAGTTTTTAACCACACATGACCCATATTCAAACTTGACCTAGATATCAATGAGACAAACATTCTGACCAAGTTTCATCAAGATCCAATGAGATTTGTAGCCTCAAGCCTTTTAACAAGGTTTTTCTATGATTTGACCTAGTGACCTAGTTTTTGACCGGACATGACCCACATTCGAACTTGACCTAGCTTTCATCAAGACAAATATTGTCATAAAGTTTCATGATGATCGGATGAAATTTATAGCCGCTAGAGTGTTCACAAGGTTTTTCTATGATTTGACCTAGTGACCTAGTTTTTGACCGGACATGACCCACATTCGAACTTGGCCTAGATTTCATCAAGACAAACATTGTCATGAAGTTTCATGAAGATCGGATGAAATTTGTAGCCGCTAGAGTGTTCACAACCAATTGTGAACGGACGGACGGACAGACGACGGACGACGGACATCGAGCGATCCTAAAAGCTCACCTTGGCACTTCGTGCCAGGTGAGCTAAAAATCCAATGAGATTTGTAGCCTCTAGTGTGTTCACAAGGTTTTTCTATGATTTGACCTAGTGACCTAGTTTTTGCCCGGACATGACCCATATTTGAACTTGACCTAGATATCAATTAGGCAAACATATTGATCAAGTTTCATTAATATCCAATGAGATTTGTAGCCTCTAGAGTGTTCACAAGGTTTTTCTATAATTTGACCTAGTGACCTAGTTTTTGACCCGACATGACCCACATTCAAACTAGACCTAGATATCAATTAGGCAAACATTCTGACCAAGTTGCATAAAAATCCAATGAGATTTGTAGCCTCTAGTGTGTTCACAAGGTTTTTCTATGATTTGACCTAGTGGCCTAGTTTTTGCCCAGACATGACCCATATTCGAACTTGACCTAGATATCAATGAGACAAACATTCTGACCAAGTTGCATAAAAAAAATCCAATGAGATTTGTAGCCTCTAGTGTGTTCACAAGGTTTTTCTATGATTTGACCTAGTGGCCTAGTTTTTGCCCGGACATGACCCATATTCGAACTTGACCTAGATATCAATTAGGCAAACATTTTGATCAAGTTAAATTAAGATCCAATGAGATTTGTAGCCTCTAGAGTGTTCACAAGGTTTTTCTACAATTTGACCTAGTGACCTAGTTTTTGACCCGACATGACCCACATTCGAACTTGACCTATATTTCATCAAGACAAACATTGTCATCAAGTTTCATGAAGATCGGATGACATTTGTAGTTGCTAGAGTGTTCACAACCAATTGTGAACGGACAGACGACGGACGACGGACATCCAGCGATCCTAAAAGCTCACCTTGGCACTTCGTGCCAGGTAAGCTAAAAAGCTTTTGGCTTTAATTCATCTTGCTAAGCAGTATCCTACCATAAACACAAATTGATATTTGTGAGTTACACTCTCGGCTATGGAGGAAAGTGCTCCATGTAAGGTAAATATTACGAATACCTGTATGATCATCATGATTGATATGACTACTCATTAGAATGGCCTTGAAGAGATCAGTCTAACAAGTGGCAACAGCATAGGGTTTGTGTACATGTAACATAAGGGGGGAAATGTTTGAAATAATTACTGTATCTGGAGCCTAGGGTCCAAGGCTATAAAGCTTTTGAGTTGAGTCAATAGTCCTTCTTAAGCATTTGGTTGGTCAGATTGGAGCCAATGCTCAAATCTCACCAATCAAATGCTTGAGAATAAACTCAGACTCAACTCAAAAGCTTTATAACCTTGGAGACTGGTTAAAGTCTGTCAGATCTCTTTATAATTGTTCTCATCAATTAGAGAATATTTCTTACTCTTATAGTTTGGTAAATCTTTTACTCTTATCCTATGGACCTCATCATATAAATTCTGCACAACACGAGGTATGGCAGGAAATTGCCCTAAACTGGCCAGTTCATCATTATAAGCCCATTGTCTGGTACCCATAGTGTGGGCATGTCGCTGGGGAAGCCCTTCATTCAACCGTTTCTCATAGTCTTCCTCTATATTCGTCTTCATTTCTAGTGTACTAGGCAACTTCTGTTTTCCATTTAGAAGTGACAACACAAACTGCACTTGGCAATCAAACTGAGGAAATGGACAAATTGTCTTGCAAATACCGATGAATGACAGCGTTGGGAAATCTGTGTGTACCACATGTTTATACAGTGGAGTGACTCTTTCGTCTTCTATTGCTAGTGTACATTGTTTGTCTAAGAATGAAAACTTGTATTTGTAGCCTGTGCATAGCATAAGTGTATCTATTTTTTCCTCATCCCCATTTTTAAAGATAACATAATCCTCCCCCAGTTTTTCGATGCCAGGTTTCTGGATAACATTGCTGGGCAGTGCAGTTTGAAGGGGAGGTTTTTCATGGCTGATGAAGACCTGAAAAAAGAGATAAGGCCAAGATTAGACATGACTATACATGATTAACCCTTTTCTCCATAGATATTTCCCGTTTTAGGTACTAAATTCATCCATCGAAAATATTTCCATTTTATACAATGAAGAACATGCAATATCTATAAGAAATATTTTCTATATCCTAGCAGATGGTAGCTTAAAGCAGATTGAATTAAAGCAGAGTGTGCCTTAAGGCCCATTCTGCTTTACTTTCAACCTGCTTTAAGTGGCCATCTATCTTCAAACCTAGATGCAGGCTGTGAAGTAAAGGAATAAGTCTTACAATACTTAACATTCCTGTTAAATGTGTGTTAACCAATTAACTCCTAGTAATGCTTATATGCATCATTCACAAACAGTGTACCTGTGAAAAGTCCACTTGTCCTATATAAACAGTGTAGACCCTGATCAGAGGGCTCCTAAAAGAGCCCTCTGATCATGGTCTTCACTCTTTGTAATTGTATAACATATCGTAACAAGAGGCCCATGCGGGCCTAAATATCGCTCAACTGAAAAAACCAACACAAGGGCCACATGACCCCCTGGGCGGGATCATTTTTTATCCCAGGGACATATTTTGAACAATCTTGAAAGAAAACCTTAAGATGATGCTTTGTGCCAAATATCTAAGCTCAGGGTGGTTTCAGACAAGAAGATTTTTTAAGTTTTCATTGAAAACATCTATTTTTAGCTCCAGTGACCTAGATATGCAATGGACCAGAACTATATTTACAATATTTGTTAAGGGCTGTTAGAAGTGTCATCATACCAAATATCAAAACACTGGCCATATTCGTTTCAGAGATAAAGATGTATGAATATGTCACTATATAACTTTATGTAAAGTTACGACCCCCGGGCGGGATCATTTTTGTCCACAGGGACATAATTTGAACAATCTTGATAGAGGACCTGAAGACGATGCTTTGTGCCAAATATCTAAGCTGAAGGTACTGTGGTTTCAGGCAAGAAGATTTTTTAAGTTGTCATTGAAAATTCTATTTTTAGCTCCTGTGACCTAGATATGCAACGTACCAGAACTATATTTACAATATAGGTTAAGGGCTTCTAGAAGTGTCCACATGCAAAATATCAAAGCTCTGGCCATATTAGTTTGAGAAAAAATGATGTTTGAAGATTTCACTATATAACTCTATGTAAATTTACGACCCCCGGGGCAGGGTCATTTTTGACCCCAGGGACATAAATTGAACATTCTTGATAGAGGACCTTAAGACAATGCGTTGTGCCAAATATCTAAGCTCAGGGTACAGTGGTTTCAGACAAGAAGATTTTTTAAGTTTTTATTGAAAAAATCTATTTTTAGCTGCTGTGACCTAGATATGCAACGGACAGGAAATATTTGAACAGCTTTGAAAGAGGACGATATAGGGATCATTCAGGCCAAGTTTGGTAAAAATCTATCCAGTAGTTTCGGAGGAGATGTCGTTTAAAGAAACTGTTGATGACGAACGGACGAACGAACGGACGCACGACGACGGACAGAGGACGATCAAAATAGCTCACCTTGGCACTACGTGCCAGGTGAGCTAAAAACGTAACAAATGCACTTGACTCAAATGGAAATGGGTCTATTTGATTTTTAAGTTATAGACAGATGAAAAGCTTCAGCATTGCAGAAGTTATTTGTCAGAAAAGATAGTGTAGAATATGGGAATAACTCTCTGACATGGTATTTATGCAAAAGTTACGAACCAAATGCAAGACACTTCCACTGATCACACTATTTCCATAAATGAAAATGAAAGCATCAGTAGAACAGGAGTTTTAGGCAGAAAAATAGAAAATGTGGGAAAGGAAAATAACTCTTACAGTATTGATGCAAGTGTTATGAATGTTTGATACTAGAAATTAACCCTTAGTCTGCTCCTCACGACTATAGCTCCATATGCAAACAGCTTGGATCCGGATGAGACGCCGAGTAACTCGGCGTCTCATCCGGATCCAAGCTGTTTGACACTCGGACAACATTTTCAGCAATTTTGAGCAACTTTGAAGCACTTTGAAACTTGAAGTAGACGAGAAATATAGCAGATGACAATTTATTTGGCGGGCTAAGGGTTAATTGTGCAGATAGCTTCTACTGGAGCTATATGAAAATAGATGTTTTCATGCATTAAGCAGTCACCTGTCTTACGAGATACCAATGTTACTTCAATTAGCAGCCCCTTAACCCATTATCCCACAAATACGCCTTTTTACGCCATTAATTCATTGCTTCACTGAAGAAAGTAGTTCCAATTTATACAGTCATGAACATGTACAATAAAAAATATTTTTTGTATTTTAGAAGATATTAACTAAAAGCAGGCTGAAAGTAAAGCAGAATGTGCCTTAAGGCACATTCTGCTTTACTTTCAACCTGCTTTTAAAAGTGGTCACCTATTTTCACAACTAGAAACAGACTATGGGGTAATGGGTTAACACGTTCAACCCTTGCAACAAGTACACTCTTCATTTACAAGCAGTGTAAATATGAAGAGTACATTTGTTCTATGCAAACAGTGTAGACCCTGATCAGAAGGTTCCTAAGGGAGCCCTCTGATCAGGATCTGAACTGTTTGTTACTTTGCAATGTAATAAAATAAACAATCCTAAACAGTAAAATACCAGACCTAATTGACAGCTGAAATTGTCCACTATTAACCCTTTCCCCCATAGAACCGCCTTTTAGCGGATATGATTTATTCCTCCGCTGAAGAAAATAGTTCCAATTTAATCAGTCATGAATATAAATTATAGGGAATATTTTCCATATTCTAGCACATGATAGTTTAAAGAAGGCTGAAAGTAGTCACCTATCTTCAATACTAGAAATAGGCTATCAGGTAAAGGGTTAAAAGTTTTAGGGGTCAATATTTAAGAATTCAAACACAACTGCCGGACATTGCATGTACGGTAAGTAAGAATATTGATGCTCTAACCCTTTCAGCTGTTGTAGCCAGATCTAAACAGATGTCCTGCCCCGATGCTGCAGCCCCTAGACAAGCCACTGTCTGACCCTTATAAGTCTCTGGTTCCCTGTAGTCATGACTGTGAAGGATGGTACCCTGGAAGTGCTCCATCCCCGAAATGGTAGGGGTTAGTGGTACCTCGTAGTGACTGCATGGAATAAATCACAATTTAACACCTTAATGTGTATTCTGCTTTACTTAAGGCACATTCTTTCTGCTTTACTTAAAGTACATTCTACTTTACTTTCAACCAGCTTTTAAAGGGACTCGCAACCGGATGGTGTACTTGTCAAAATAAAATAAAATACTCAAATAAAAGCAAATTTGTGGCATTATTTGGCTTCTGACATTAAAAAATATGATCAGTCCAAAAAAAGTCTCAAGAATCGTCACCGAATCTTAGATTTTTAGATATTTTCCATCGTTTTTCTATACCGACTAGTAGACGGTATAGTTGTTGTTGTTGCTTCTCTACACTGGCTCAGACATAAACCCGAGCCGAATTGTGAAGTTGTATGCACTTTCGATCGCTACACATTGAAATACGTTAAATCGATCCGAGATATACGGATAGTTCCGTGGTCCATTGGTCTAAGCGGTTTCCCCTATTTTGCCTTCTGTCAGCCAATGCCGGGCCCCTGGTTCGAATCCCACCAGAGACCAATATTTTTTTTTATTGAAATACATTTTTTTAAACAGAATTTCTTAACTTAAACTAATTCTTTACCATTTATATAAGCGTTTGACACATATTTACAAATCACTATTTTTAATGCACCATCTGGTTGCGAGTCGCTTTAAGTAGTCATTTCTCTTCAAAGCTATGAGGTAAAGCATTAAATCAAAAGGAAAGTTAAACAGAAAGTCCCTAAAAAAGCTTGCTGCTTTGCTTTTATTTTGCTTTAACCCATAGCCTGGTTTTAGTTTTGAATATAGGTGACCACTTAAAGCAGGGTGAAAGTAAATCAGAATGTGCCTTAAGGCACATTCGGCTTTACTTTAAGCTATCATCTACTAGAATATAGAAAATATTTCTAATGATACATATTAATGACTGTTTAATATGGAACTATATTCTTCAGTGGAGGAATGATTTAAAGGCGTAAAAAGACGTATTTATGGGGTAATGGGTTAAGCAGTATCCTTCCTCAAACACAGTTTGCTCTTTTGGTTGTGAGGGTTTAATCTGGCTTGCTTTCAGCACTGCTGCACTTATTTTTATGTAGGAAATAATATCTTATTGTTCTTCATTAATAGATCGGTTAGAAGCATGAAAAGACATTTCTTCATTAAAAAGTTTAACAGTATGAATAGATGTTCAATGAAGCAGTGTTTCAGATATGGCAAGGTTTTAAAAACTAAAATCTTTATGTCTGCATTATGTCATACTCATTATAATCACAGGATTTGGTGCTGAAATGAGTGAGAAATATGTTTCATCTGTTCATTTTACTCCCTCTTATCTGGAACCCTGATGAAGAATACATTAGCCCTTTCCACATAGAGACGCCTTTTAGCCCATTTTATTTAGTCCTCCAGTGAAGACAATAGTTCCAATTTATACAGTCATAAACTTGTACCATGATAGAAAACATTTTCTCTTAACTAGCAGATGGTAACTTACAGCAGGCTGAAAGTAAAGCAGAATGTGCCTTAAGGCGCATTCTCCTTTACTTTCAACCTGCTTTATGTGTTCACCGGTATTCTAATTAGAAACAGGCTATGGGGTAAAGGGTAGCAAGAACAATAGACAATAGACGAGTGCTCCACTATTCTGGTAGTAAAACGGTGCATGAGACATGTATAAAAGTGCACAAGACATAAAACAATAACTAGAGCAAGAGCATCAATATGGCCATATAGCTCTCACCTGGGTACACCATGTAAAACTTGACCTAGTTTTGACCTGACATGACCTATATTCAAACTTGAATTAGATTCCATCCAGGGCAATATTCAAACTAATTCATTTAAAGATGGTGATTTGAATCTAGATGGACATGACCCACATTCAAACTTGACCTAGATATCAATGAGGCTAACATTTTTACTAAGTTTCATTAAAATCAAATCATTGAAATGAGATTTGTAGCCTGTAGAGTGTTAACAAGGTTTTTCTATGATTCAACCTAGTGACCTAGTTTTTGACCAGACATAACCCATATTAAAGTTTAACCTAGATTTTATAACCTAGATTTTATGTAGACAAACATTCTGACTATGTTTCATGAAGATCTAATGAGATTTGAAGCCTCTAGAGCGTTAACAAGGTTAGTCTGTAATTTGCAGAATGACCTAGTTTTTTTTACCAGAAATGACCACCATTTAAACCTAACCTAAATATCAATGAGACAAACATTTTGACAAAGATACATTAAGATCTAATGAGATTTGTAACTATTAGAATGTTAACAAGGTTTTTCTATAACTTGACCTAGTGACCTAGTTTTTGATCGGACAAGAACAACATTCAACTCAACCTAGAACTCTTCAAGAAAATTATTTTCATCAAGTTTCATGAAGAACAGGTGAAATTTCTGCTAGAGTGTTAACGAACTAATTGTGGATGGCTGGACAGACGGATGACGGATATCCAGGGATCCTAATAGCTCACCTTGGCACTTCATGCTAGGTGAGCTAAAAAGGATTGTCAAACATGAATGGAAAGATGTATGCTTGACCACAAATGCAAACTCTTTATATTAAAATTTGTAATCCATAAATGACCTAAATGCAAACACTTAACCTATGTCACAGAGGTCAAGGGTCAAGGAATGTCATGCAAAAAGCTGTATCAATATAGAGGCACATTAGCAAATGAAGTTTTGTAACCCTTAGTCCACAACTGACATAAAAACTTGACAAAAAACTTAACATACGAATATACTGACAAGGGTAACACCATATGCCACACATCACTTTGTGGCAGAGAATAAAAATGGAAAACAGTTAAAGACATGATAAGTTGCTTCAATAAAGAAAATCAAACTCACCCATTGCAGACCATGACAGCATCAAACTCTTCACTTTCTTTGACATCTGGACGTGCCAGTGAGCTGTAGAAAACCCGCCACTTCATAGGTGACATTGACATCAGAGGCTCTACTAGCTCCACCTTGGTCTCATACTGAAACAGACAATCTGTATACCCAGGGGCCTGTTTCATAAAACTTCGTACGAAACAGGGCTCCAAATAAGATGGAGTACTAACTGCACAAATCCAACATTTTCTTACTTATTTAAGCATCAAATCCTATGGTGTTACTACTCATAAGAATCGTCCTCCCTGAAACCTCAAATCGACAATTCTAGTTTTCAATTTAGTCTAGACCATTTTTGACTTAAATTATGGGTTGATTTTTACAAAATATGTCAAAATGACAAATAGTGTAGACCCGGATCAGAGGGCTCCTTAAGGAGCCCTCTGATCAGGATCTACACTGTTTGCATAGGACAAGTGTTCTCCTCAGATGTACCCTGTTTTGCAAATGACTCATATATACGTGACTAGGGTTCAAAGAATTAAAGTTGTGCGGGTTAAACTGGGAGTCCAATCTCTTTTCCTTACCTTAATATACTGGGAAAGATTATAATGGTTACTGTAGGAATGTAGATACTCCAAGACTTCCTGATGTTTGATAAAGGATGGTAGATTACTGGGAAAGGGGAAGCCTGGAAATGCCATGACTTCTTTAGGTAGGTTGGTTCTGAAATAAACCCACATATACTCAACACAATTCACAAGAGGAATAAATGACAAATAATGATAAATTTACAGCGACGGTCATGGTTTCCTGCATTTGTGACATTAAATAAGAATTTTCCAACAATTTTTTTTACGAAAAAGGAACATAAACACAATAACTGGAGATATTGCTTTGTTGTCTGACACATATTTACCAAGATGCCTACTTAACTCTTTGAACCCTAGTCCCGCATATAGGCGTGCTTTTCAAACAGTGTACATGTGAACAGTACACTTGTCCTATGCAAACAGTGAAGACCCTGATCAGAGGGCTCCGAAAGGAGCCCTCTGATCAGGGTCTTCACTGTTTGTCACAATGCCAAACATTGACAAAAACAACCCTTAAAAGTCAGAAATGGACTAGACTAAAATGGAAACTGGAATTTTCCATTAAAAGTTTCAGGGAGGAAAGAGTTAAAGTAAAATATAAACTATTTAGCAGAAAGCTCTTGTAAGATGTTTCTGCTATACTTTCATCTTGCTTTAACCATTACCATGTTTCTAGTTTAAAGACAGATGACCACTTAAAGCAGGATGAAAACAAAGTGGAATGCCCTTAAGCCGGCTTATGTTGCATTTTGTTTTACTTTCAGCTTGCTTTAAGCTACCATCTGCAAGGAAAAAGAAAATATTTCTGACAGAGCATAATTTCAATTTCATGACTGTATAAATGGGAACTAATTTCTTGAGGTCAAAGTTGAGGAATGAATTAAAAGGTGGAGGAATGAATTAAAGCCTAAAAAGGTATATATCTATGGAGTAACTGGTTAAGTACTCTTGAACAGTTCATTACAGGTGATTGTTTTTGACCTTCGCCTGTGCAGGATGGGATAGAGAAAACATATTATATTGTAGCTGTATGAAAGTAAAATCCTATATGGAAACTTGTACCTTAGATTCTTGTACATGCTAGAATGCACTGGTAACCCGTGTAAGTCTGTGCCAACTCTGTCAGTGTAGATCCATGTTCCACCTGGCTGAGACATTTGTTCAAACCCCTTAGCTTGGAACACAGCTGGCCATGAGGTCAGGTGGCGGAGAGCACACAGGCCAGCTGCACCACAGCCTATGACAGCCACTTGCATGACCATTATTGACTTCAAAGAATAAAGGATTTTGAAAACGATTATACATCAGAGTCTGAAAAATAATGCAACAGCAATGTCATAGATTTAATTAAATGATTTTGTTAGATTTGATATTTCTGACTCTGTGCAAAGTACAGAACTCAAATACATTTTCTTGGCAATTTTTTTCTGTCTTTAGAGCACTATTGTTTAACTGTTGAAACAGTCTATTATTAACCCATACTGGCCAGAGGTTAGGGTAAAGGGCCCAGTAGCTCAACTGGGAGCGCACCCATCCCATAAGCGAAGGGTCCTTGATTTGAATCCCGGCCTAGCTGCATATTTTTTTCTCAACTGATTACATTTGGCACCCAACAAGGGACTCACGGTAAACACTAAACAGTATGTAGTTCTCCAGTATGTCTATGTAAATACTGCAAGTGAGTCCATATACTATGATGAACGATGTCAAGTATATGTAATATATATACCTTAACATTCTTTAACTAGTTTTAATAATACCATAAATTGTCTTATTGTGATAATGCCATGTATTGTGATGTATTGTCGGTGTTAAAAGCTCTACAGAGCTTATGTTATATTGTTTATATGTACCGACAGTAAATAAAGCTTTTGTATTGTATTGTATTGTATTTGATGATTATGTGCAGGCATACTGCAGCCTTGGGTTCATCAAGATCATAGTAATTGATTCTTCGTCTTGTGAAATTTGGGACCTACAGGTATTCCAAATTGGTAACAGTAGCAATGCCAAACGCCGAAAGGGGGCGTGGCCGTCGGGGATCTCATTAATATGCATGACTCAATGGTTTCCAAACCAATAATTACGCGCAATTTTTTTCGCGCTTAAACACCCTTTATTTACAGCGAGATTGGGATCAAACAACAAGAAATAGCATTCCCAATGATTTAAATAACTGGAAATAAGTTACCACGAGGCCACTTGAAGTTTTCAATACTAAAAAACTGACGGGAAAAAAGTTTAATGCGACATTTATATAAAATACAGAGTAATGAAAAAAGCGATTTCTGAGGCACAAATTGTGTCATTTTATTTTTTCCTTTTATGTTAAAGTGTTGTACTTTAACATCATTGTTTGTTTCTTTTATACATGTTTAGGTCAAGATCTACCCATTAACCACAAAATATCCCAGAAATTGTTTTTTTAAAAAAATCCTTTGGCATTGCTAGTAACAGACCACAGGGGACCGTCACAATAGAAGTCTGAACCCCAAAAGAAAAAAAATGTATTTATAAACACTAGATATATAGACAAGGGGTCGAACTTCCAATTTCCGAATTGTATACCCCCTCTCCCAAGTTATGCCTGCCCTCTATCGACATTCGATCAAACGGTATATCGGGTAAAGCTATTTGCCAATACGTAGTATAAAGGGGTGTATAACCTTCATAATTGCAAAGCAAAAAACTCCTAGTTAAAACGGTTATCAGATGCCACAAGGCAGAATGTCGAATGTCGATATAGGCATAACTTGGGAGAAGGGTACAATTCGGAAATTGGAAGTTCGACACCTTGTATCTAGTGTTTATACATTTATTTTTCTTTTGGGGTTCAGACTTCTATTGTGACGGTCCCCTGTGTATTTAACAGACTACATGTCACTGCCTATTAGTATTAAACCCATACTCGAACACAGCAGTCATAAATGATAATCCATATTGGATTATGACTGATGTGTACTCAACACTGTTAAATAACCTCATATTATTAAACCCTCTATAATCTATATAACACAATGCAACTTAAATGGGCCTACACAAACTGGGCCGTTATGGCTTTGGGCCGTTTAGGAAGTGGGGCGTTTTGACCGGCATTTTTCTAGAATAGGATTAGGGTTAGCTTCAACATAATTCGGTTCCAGGTTAGATCAACGAAAAATGGAACGATTCTTGTGTGGACAAATTCTAGAACTGTCCCCGAATTATTAATTAAAGGTGGGTTTCAATTACATTATGACGTAATTACACACCGAGGTCAATTTATGTAACGTGATTTTCAAGCGTCTGCTACACTGATGGCTTCTATTGATAAACTCATAAAAAGCAATGTTAATTTACTTAAAGATTATGTCATACGGTAAAACTACTAGGTAAGATAATTGTATGGCGCAAACTAGAATTTTCACTACTGACCAAATGTGAAATTCAAATGCAATAACGATTTTATGTCGATTTCGGGTGCACTGTTCGGAAAACATCTTTTGAAGAAATGCGCCTAGGTGACAATGATGAGGTGTAGTATAAAACTCAAACCAATTCATGGACGGGGGTATTGGTGTTTATATAGTTACGGTTATTGTGTATTTGTTGACTATCAAAAAGGTGCTCCCTCCCTATATTGACCCCGAACAACATTCACTCCGAACAACAATACTTGCCGCTGTTCCCCAAACAAGATAAATTATTGCCAACACCATCTGCTTAAAACTGTCATCTGCTGCATGGAGAAAGGACAAATGGAGAAGTAACTTATACTCAAATCTGCATTTTCCCGAAAAAGGTGTCGTCCGTTACCTGTATGTGCGATAACGCTTAATCGATCGATAATTCAACAGCACCGGTACGCCGATAGCGGGCTATCGCGTTTTTTATCGTGTTGAATGGTTACCTACTGTTAGTTTAAGTTACATAAAATCCTTAATTTTCACCCGATTTTCATTATAATGGTCTTAAAAGAAGGCTAAGATATTTATCTTTCACTTGTAAAAATAACAGATTTTATTTTTAAAATTGATCAGTTTTATGGCGAGTTAAAGAGTGGTTTCCAAATGAATTTGCCGATAAAAGGGAGCAAGCACTCGGGCATAAATATATCACGCCCCGTTACAAAAACTTTCATAAAACCCTCAATTTTCCACCGATTTTCAAAGAAATGGTCTTAAAGGAAAGCTTAGATATATTTCTTTCAGTTGTAAAAATGCAAGTGTTTATTTTCGAAATCGACAAATTTTATGGCGAGTTAAAGAGCGATGGCCAAATGAAATAGTCGATAAACGAGAGCAGGCGATCGCGAAATATACACTACGTCCCGTTTCAAAAACTTGAATTTAATCCATATTTTTCGTCCGATATATATATATATATATTTAAAAAAAAAAAGGTCTTGATATAAAGCCGTGACACTTATCTTTCGGTTGTAAAAATACCAGGGTTTTTCTTGAAGCGAAAAAAGTAATGATGACCTACAAAGGTTGCTGGCTAATGACATGACTAGACCAACTCGCGTAAGAAAAGAATTCCTTCGGTATAAAAACTTATGCAAACTTCTAAACTTCTAAAAATGTGTTCATGTATTGTTACAATGTTCTACATGGAGGAAATATTTCCTTGGAGGCAAAAAAAAAATCCATTTTGTATGTAGAGACATTTGAAAGGAGTGCGCGTCAAACGGCCAAAATCCAAAACGGCCAAAGTTGTAACTGTATTATTATGTCGTATGTGAGCATTATTATTATTGAAAGGAAAATTAGAATTATTAACATATTACTTCAAAAAAATGAATTTAGGGTTAGTTTTACATCCAGACTAAAATATACATATTATCCGTCCCATTTCTATGAAAGAGGTAACAGTTTGCATTATCTTCAGAAATTAATTGCAAACATGATAACATGAGATCTCCGTTTCTTTCTGCTTTACTTATGTCTTATATAACGGAGTAAATTATAAAGCAGCCAATGCCTTAAGCAATCTATTTTACTGACTGCTTAACTCTTTGCCTGCTGATCGCGACTTTACTTTTTTTTTTGCAAACAACTTGGATCAAGATCAGATGCCGCGTAACACGGCGTCTGATCTGGATCCAGAATGTTTGACACTCGTCCTTAGCTTTATTTACTTACAAAATGTCTACCATATTACACATCACAAAGGAAAGTGACACATTACGTAACCGTATACAGAACCCGCACCAAATTAGCAGGACAATTATCAGCGTCATAAAACTGTCCCAGCATGAAGTCCATGCTTCTTGAACATGCCGATTATCTATGAAGATGAACACCAGCGGGTTGCCACTTTAATAAAAAAGATCAATGCTACCCGTGCGTGTAACTTGAACATGTGTTTTTGACTTCTGTAACCGCATGATGTTTATATATTATACAAATCACAAAAAATAAAGATAATAGAATTGAATTAAAAAAAAAAAAAAACATCAATGCACCTGGTTTGGTTGATGACTGGATTAACCCTCTCATTACTGAATACCAGTAACATGATGACTATTGCAATTGCAAACAGTTGTAATCCAGACCAGGCTCGAAAATGTCGGATTCATAGAGTATGTCTCTTGAAATATAGTTTACCCCTTTTTCAAATTAAGCTCTTTATGACACACTTTACCTTTTCTCCGCATGAGGATCATCAGAGAGACAGACAGACATTTATACAGAAAGATGGAGACAGAAAAGAAGAAGCGAGAGACTGACAGACAGAGATAAGAGAAAAACAGACAGACAGAGAGACAGTCACAAAGAGAAACAGAGACATAAATACAGACAGTGGCAGAGAAATATAGACACACACAAGCTTCGTAGGTAAACGAAAAAATACGTTTTTCTCTCGTTTTCAAAACCTCACTAAACTATCAATTTATAAGCTATCGCCTCAAATTTGTACTACGCGTAAGATAATGGTCTAATAAAACATCTGTATTAAAATTTATAACGATAAGATGACATTAAAAGCATTTATATTAACACCAAACTTCGTAGGTAAACGAAAAAATACGTTTTTCTCTCATTTTCAAAACCTCACTAAACTAACAATTTATAAGCTATCGCCTCAAATTTTGTACTAGTCGTGAGATCATGGTTTAATAAAACATCTGTATTAAAATTTATAACGAAAAGATAGCATTAAAAGCATTTCTATTAACACCAAACTTTCGTAGGAAAAACGGAAAATACAGTACTGTACGTTTTCTCTCTCATTTTCACAAACTCACTAAACAAACAAATTATAAGCTATCGCCTCAAATTTTGTACTAGTCGTGAGATCATGGTCTAATAAAACATCTGTATTAAAATTTATAACGAAAAGATAACATTAAAAGCATTTCTATTAACACCAAACTTTCGGAAAAACGTTGTTTTCTAGCCGCCAGCGAGCGCCGCTGATTGAACGACACGATAAATCGCGAGCAGGCCGGATACTTCTCCATTTGTCCTTTCTCCATGTCTGCTGTTATTCCCTCAAAGTAGCACATAGATCTGGATCTAGATCTTAATTTTGATATTTTGACAGAAAATTAAAAACACAACATAATGACGAGTGGCAAACAGGTTAAATCCAGGTCAGACGAGCACTCGTGTAATTACCTCTATTTAATTAACATACATACATTTATGCATGTACATGTATATTGATCAGAAGCCGTATTGGAAAAAACGTGTCTGATTAGGATCAACAAGAACTGTCCATTTTTAAGTTTAAAGAGTGAATAATTTAATTCTAAATTTTAAAAAGAATGTTGCAGACATAAATGATTGTTTAACCTTTTCACTCTCAATGCCTTCATAAAACGCATTTGCAAACTGTTTTGATCCTTAACGCGGCGTCTGATCAGGAATTCAATATCAAAACTGTTTTCCACTTGTTCTCAAATTACTTCAGTTATACTACCTTAAATCTAAGTTTGAAACGATATTGCAGACGTCACAACAATATTGAAGCAGACGACAATGAATATGGCGATGATGGGGTAAAAGTCTCAGGATAAATTTGATCATATGAGATGGTATCACAATTTTCAAAACGTTCAGCAGACGATACAACGGCGGTGGCACGGTAGTCCTAAACGCTAACCCTTGTTCTGAAATTAAACCAGGCCTGCCATAAGTTGACATGAAAAATCCTAAGATTTCCAAACTTGCATTTTTCAAGTGCGATTTAACGAATCGTACCTTTACCCATTAGCCTTTTTCTTGTTTTGTTGACATGCAACTACTTAAAACAGACTGTAAGTAAAGCAGAATGCGCCTTAGGGCGCAGTCTGCTTTACTTTCAGTCTGCTTTAAGCTACCATGAACTGAGAAAAAATCCGAAGATTTAGGAAAAATCCGGAGAAATGGCAGCCCTGTTAAACCGTCTGCTCCAGAAGTATTTTCTGCGAAAAAATATAATCAAAGTAATATGTTTCTGCATTTCCGATGGAAGTAATCATCGACACGAGTATCAAAGAGTTTTTAATAGGATTATACGCCGAGTTACACGGCGTCCGATCTGGATCCCCATTATTATCCAATACCGTCACACCCGTTTAACCCTTTCACTCTCAGTGACGCCATAAAGCGCGTTTGCAAGCAGTTTGGGTCTTGATCAGATCTATGCCGCGTAACGCGTCGTCTGATCAGGACCCAATCTGTTTGACACTCTTACCGATTTTCATTAAGTCATACAACCTTAAATCTAACTTTGAAACGTGTCTTCCAGACAACACTAATGAAGCAGACGACAATAAAGCTGTGAAGGGGTAAACATCTCCCGAATAATTTGATCATGTAAAGGTTAATATTTTCCACAGATAGATAAGAAGTGTACCACGTGTCGTTTATATATACATGTACAGTCGATCCTCAATTACTCGAGCGCGCTTATGCCGAGCTTATCTGTTTTTAAAACATTTGAATGTCCATAACTCGAACATATTGAAGTCGATTATATCCGTATTTCAAAGTTAAAACGTGGCTTAGCCACATTTTAGTTCTGAAATACAGATATGCTCGACTTTCATGATTTCGAGATAAAGAGACTCGAATGTATACAGTGGAGAATCTGTTATTCTTTCCCGTTTAAACGCAAACGTACGCAAACGCAAAACACTAAAACGTAGAAAAGTACAACTTTTGGACAACTCTGATAGTTCATGTTTATCTTGGTGGCAAACAGTTTGGAGCCTGATCAGACGCCGGGTTACCCGGCGTCTGATCTGGCTCCAAACTGTTTGCACTGTAAATAATAGTTTTAGCGTAAACGCGTTTATTGGGAAAGAATAACACATTCTCCACTGTATATGTAGACATATTTTAAAGACTTAGTTTCGGCTTTATCTCTCTTGAAACTTAATAAGTTACCATGGTGTACAGACTTTGTTTCGTTTTCATTATTTTGTACACAGGTAAGACCTCATTCATTTTGTTTCACTGTTGCTTCAGTTTTTAAGATCTTAGTTT
Organism: Gari tellinella; assembly: GCA_922989275.2. Lineage (NCBI taxonomy): Eukaryota > Metazoa > Mollusca > Bivalvia > Cardiida > Psammobiidae > Gari > Gari tellinella. Next base: position 7,084,458 of record OV277862.1, on the reverse strand, counting down.
ACACATATTGATCAGCCCTTTTTCCAGAACCCACCTAAGCTGAAAGTGTGTCAAAGGTGTTTTGGGTCAAGATTCTAACCGGAGCATCTCTAATCATTACTTATTTGGCCATAGTTATTGCACAACAATATAAGCAATAAAATTGTGCGCAATACATATAGCAATTATTCACAGGACTCGCAGTCTGTAAACACATCTAGTCCAAGCGACGGTTATACTCGTCCCTTCACAAACAGTGTACCTGTGAAAAGCACACTCGCCTATACATACAGTGTAGACTCAGATCAGAGGGCCCCTAACGAAGAATTCTGCTCAAGTTATGTGGTTTTTTGGTCATTTGGCAATGAATTGTGAAAGAGAACAGCCCATAATATTCAAAACTGAGCTAGACTTAATCGGAATCTGGAATTGTTCATTCGAAGTTTTAGGTGTGAATGAGCTAATGAAATTCTTAAATTTCATATGCTTAATTTCAATTAATCTCACTTTTAGCGGTCTTATTATTAATATATGTTTTTTTTTTAAATGGCCAATATGGTCCACGTAAATCGGCTTTTACAGTCATGTTTAAACTTTGACTAAAATTACTTGCGATCCCTTTGATTTTGATAGTTATTGTAGTCTATATATATTGTCTCTAACTAGTGTTTAATGGACATTCTCTAATGAAATACACGTATACACATATGACTCTGTAGAAACATGTCATTACTTAATACAGCAAATAAATAAAGCAGAATACTCCTGTATGAGCAACTGTTTATCTTGTACCCTGCATTAGGCTGCTGCATGACTTAAACAATGTACTTTATTTTAGGTGGCCGTTTGACACAAGTGTAATACTAGTACTGATAATACTAGACTTGTATTTAAGCATTTATTTCTACCCTTCACTGCCTCATCCCGAATTCAACCCTTTCACTACCAAATTTTTCGTGAGATGTTTACCCCATTCACCGTTTCATTGTCGTCTGCTTCAATTTTGTTGTCTGCAATGTCGTTTCATAGTTAAAAAATAAGACAGTATGGCTGAAGAAATTTCAAAACGAGTGTCAAACAGTTTGGGTCCTGATCAGACGCCGCGTTACGCGGCGTCTGATTAGGATCCAATTTTTTTGAAAACGCGCTTTAATTAAGCGTCATTGAAAGGGTTAATAGTGCAACGTGGCGTCTTATTAGGATTCTTGAAAACCGTTTGACATTCTTTATATGATACATGCATTACGGTAGTCATTTTACTTAAATATCGAGTTTGGGACATTGTTTGAAGCAGGGGATGTTACAGTGGAGAATCTGTTATTCTTTCCCGTTTAAACGCAAACGTACGCAAACGCAAAGCACTAATAAGTAGAAAAGAACAACTTTTGGACAATTCTGATAATTCTTGTTTATCTTGGTGGCAAACAGTTTGGAGCCTGATCAGACGCCGGGTTACCCGGCGTCTGATCTGGCTCCAAACTGTTTGCACTGCAAATAATAGTTATAGCGTAAACGCGTTTATTGGGAAAGAATAACAGATTCTCCACTGTATTAGGATTCTTGAAAACAGTTTGACATTCTTTATATGATACATGCATTACTGTAGTCATTTTACTTAAATATCGAGTTTTGGACATTGTTTGAAGCAGGGGATGTTATGGCAATGAAGGGATAAGTAAAGCATGTGTTGTTTGTTTCCCCTACAGCCTATGCTGCGTGTCCTGATGGGTTCGAACATCACGGTAACTCCTGTTACAAAGCTGCCGGACTGGAGGCCAGCTGGGCTGAAGCACAGGTACAGAGACAAACCCGTTATCGTTTGACCTATTCTGTTTATAGATTAATGAGTCGGAGCTATATAACCTATTCAGTGTCTTCAACTTACTCACTCACTCTAAATTATAAATGATATATACACAATTGTTCAACATCTTCACAAAATATGTGTTATCTGATATTTAATTAACAATTCCCCCTGCTGAATATCCATTTAAGAAATGAACTTATTTTTTCGACGTTCAAGAGAAATAAACGACAGAAAATGATCGGCACATTCCATGAATCGCGCTAGCGATTCATGGTAAATTTGCCGATCATTTTATGTCGTTTATTTCGCTTAAACGCCGACAATATTCAGTTTATTTCTTTTATTTACATTATATTTGCTGTAATTTCTAATATTAAATGAATATTTTATTAGCATGCATGCATGTTTAATTCACATTAGCGGTTGTTAACACGAATAATGTGTACCCTGAAAGGAACAACCATAACGACGTTACTGAAACAGCGCAACAAATGATTCGCGGAATAGAGACTAAAGCCCCGCCTCCTCTGCAAATATAACAACAATTCTCGCCCTCTCGAGAAATAGCGTTTACATGAATTAAACGTCATTTTTTCAATGGATTTGTATGGGGCGAATGTTAATATATTTAAAACACCAACAACTATGGTCACTTATCATCAAATCTATTACATTATTTACTAAAACAAGTCATGGGTACAAACGTGGATATAAATTTATAATATCTCATTTGTTAAACACAAAGTTTTAACATTAAGATTGTACAAGTACATGTATAATCTATATTAAATACTTTTCATAGAAGCAGGCTATACTTTGATTTAAAACTGCCGAGGAAAACGCTTTAGGGCGAGACCAAACACCAAGTGATAGCTAGGGCAACATCTAGCATTGTAATCCATGTGTGTGTACTATGGGATCACTGTCAATTTTCCGTAGTGTATTAATCCAGTCGAAACTCGATACTTCGAACTCGCGTTAGATCGAACTTACGCGGGATTGACTTATCGACATTCAACTTATGGAGTACTGGTAAGATCGATTTCAGCGAGTTCAAAGTATTGAGTTTCGACTGTATTTACCAAATACTTTTACAGAAATTGCCGAATACGATTCCACTGGTCAACACCAAAATCGTGTTTATTTCAGATGTACTGTCAAATTTTGGGAAGCGATCTAGCGAAAATTGAGAGTGCTAGGGAGGAACTACTCGTTGAAGGAATGCTAACACGTCAAGGTAACGTCCAGTTGCAAATCTCACCCATACTCTTTGAACGTATGAGGAAATCTGGTTAATTTCTTATTACGGGTTTAACTGTTTTCACAGTCAAATAGTTGGAGGCAGATTAAAATGTGTAATATATTGTACTCGGTATAATTATCCACATTATGGTCATGGAGGCACCTGTACTCAAACTCTCTCTCTCTCTCTCTCTCACTCTCTCTCTCTCTCGCCTGCTCTCTCTCTCATTATATCTCTCTCTTTCTTTCTCGTTCTCTCTCTCTCTCCCTGGCTCACTAATGCCCGCTTTCTAAAATAATTTGTATTTGTAAAACTGTAGGGGAAGGGTCGTCTCTAAGTTGGTAGAACTTGTGGCTCAACCCCATTTCATGTATATAATTGAAATAAAATATGTTTAAACTACTACTAACGTATGAGGAGTAATTTGTTATGAGCGGATCCACAGAGGGGGTCCCATTTAAGTTACATGTAGTAAAGATGTAGTGCAGAATAGGATTTGATACACAACCGTATATATACAGTGGAGAATCTGTTATTCTTTCCCAATAAACGCGTTTACGCTAAAACTATTATTTTCACTGCAAACAGTTTGAAGCCAGATCAGACGCCGGGTAACCCGGCGTCTGATCAGGCTCCAAACTGTTTGCCACCAAGATAAACATTAATTATCAGAATTGTCCAAACGTTGTACTTTTCTACGTTTTAGTGCTTTGCGTTTACGTACGTTTGCGTTTAAACGGGAAAGAATAACAGATTCTCCACTGTATATAAGACTTTGAAACATGATTTAGTAGTAAACTACCATAATGTAAATGCGATGAAATAAATTACACCATACATGTACAGTAATACAATAGACATTCGCTATTGTGTCTCATTTTCCAAAGAGATACAGTGGATAATCTGTTATTCTTTTAAACGCAAACGTACGCAAACGCAAAGCACTAAAACGTAGAAAAGAACAACTTTTGGACAATTCTAATAATTCTTGTTTATCTTGGTGGCAAACAGTTTGGAGCCTGATCAGACGCCGGGTTACCCGGCGTCTGATCTGGCTCCAAACTGTTTGCACTGCAAATAATAGTTTTAGCGTAAACGCGTTTATTGGGAAAGAATAACAGATTCTCCACTGTACCACAAGACAGGATTAGATGGAGAAATAAATAATAATTGAGACTTTTATAATCTGACTTACGACAACATTTTTCGTATGATGTTTTATGAAACGGACCCCTGTTTCCACTGTATTATTCAGTGTTATGCAAATATAACTTACAGGAAGCATTGACAATACCTTCTGGGTAGCTGGTACTGATATAGTGACAGAAGGACAGTGGATGTGGATGGACAGGGGCGGACACAGCGTACCAATATCCGGGTACTCAAACTGGCACTCGGGTGCTGCCCCCACAGACAATAAGAACCACAACTGCCTGGGCTTATTATCTCACCATGGTAAAACATCATGGACAGATGAATACTGCTACACTCATCACAGTTTCCTTTGTGAAATAGCGTAAGTCATGTTTGATTGTAATCAAGTGCGTGTATGGTGGGAAAAGACAGTGTTAGTTCCCGTCTAAATAAATTTATTCGCAAACGCACAGCAATAGAATGTAGAAAGATGACGTCTTTTTGAAATTATAGAATATTTTATAAAGTCAAAAAGGCAAATCGTTTGGAGCGTGGCCAGACACAAGGTTACCCGGCATCTGATCATGTAACTTGTTCAAATAATCATTTGTTTTCAATAGGCATATTATAGACGTTTTAATGGGAAAGTATAAAACTATTTCTGTATGACGATTGGGAACTATATGACATTCTAAAGTACACACGCTTTGCACGTATATCTGTTCATTGTCCGTTACATGTATTGCTTATTTAACCCTTTCATGATCAAATAATTTAGGAGATTTTAACCCCTTCATCGCTTTATTGTCGTCTTCATCATTATTGTTGTCTGCAAGACACGTTTCAAAGTTAGATTTAAGGTTGTATGACTTAGTAAATATCGGTTAGAGTGTTAAACAGTTTGAGCATTGATCAGACGCCGCGTTACGCGGCGTCTGATCAGGACCAAAACTGTTTGCAAACGCGCTTTAAAGCGCCATTGAGAGTGAACAGGTTACAAAGAGAGAGATTAATAAACCAAAAGATTTGAAGCAGACAAGAACTCGGCATGTTGACTCAATGATGTTACATGACACCAATACTCATTCTTTACCAACAATATTCGTATGTATAGCTAGTATACTCTTGCCTTGTGCAACAGCGTAGAACTAGATCAAAGGGTCCTCTGACGAGTGTTCGATTAATGTGCCATTTTGCAATATATTGTAAACAACATCCCTACATAGTCTATATTTTTCTCGTTGCAGACTCGTGGACGCCGTCACTAATCCACCAGAAAACACCACGTTCTTTGTAACGACAGTGGGCTAATATTGCAAACGCTCTAGATATTATTATGACAACTCAAGGAAAAATCACTTTTATTGCATTACCTTTTACGTCACAGCTTGTTTCTAGTTTTTGAAGACAGGTGACCACTTAAAGCAGGTTGACAGTAAAGCAAAATGCGCCTAAATGCGCATTCTGTTGTACTTCCAGTCTGCTTTAAGCTGCCACCTGCTAGGATATGGGAAATAATTTTATAGTACATATTCACAACTTTATTAACTAATTTCTTCAGTGGAGGAATAAATTAAAAGCGTAATACATGTAGTTCTAAGTGTAACTATAGGGTAATTTGATTACATAAAGATGGAAACTTACTTCGTCACGAGATGAAAACGAAACAGAAACTCCTGGTATACTTTTGTATTGTTTTAAGCTGACACCTTCCTTCAAAGCAAGAATATAGATGCCTCTATCACATGAGAAGCCAAATATAGCGGGGTTAATCCCATCACTGCCACGACTTCATTAATTTATGTTTCTCAAATTATAGTTTAATTATTTTGACTTACGAAATATTGACATGAATGTCATATAGATTTAACAAGTGTACTCGGAGTAAGGCAGTGAAGGTGTTAATCTACTGTCAGGGCTGCCATTTCTCCGGATTTTTCCCCAGTACATAGTAGCTTAAAGCAGGCTGAAAGTAAAGCAGAATGCGCCCTAAGGCGCATTCTGCTTTACTTACAGCCTGCTTTAAGTAGTTGCATGTCAACAAAACAAGAACAAGGCTAATGGGTAAAGGTACGATTCGTTAAACCGCACTTGAAAAATGCAAGTTTGGAAATCTTAGGATTTTTCATGTCAACTTATGGCAGCCCTGTACTGTGGTTTTAGAATTCCTACTGTATACTTGTTCATCTTAGCCCATCCGGCAAAATGCCGCATTTGTGTTTATACAAAATAGAAATAACAATATAGTTATACACGTACTGTTAAAGGATTGAAAAGGTTTCAGAATAAAGCGTGTGTGTTATGTACTTAAAAATATTTGGCGTCTTTCATGTTTTGGTGTAATTAAAAACACCATTGTGTACGTCCTAGCTTGGGCACCTGGCCTGGCCAACGGTAAAGTAGCCTACTAAATTGGTTATGGATCTATATGAGCCACGCCATGAGAAACCAAACGTATTGCTCTGCACTTTCAATCGTGTTGTAATCTTAGGCTCTGCATCTAAAAATTGGTATAGTATTGCACACTAGCAAAACGTAGCAAATATCTATACATTTCACCGCTAACAAGCTGCTATATATGCGTGTGTAGCCTAGCACCGAAACACAATATACATGTAGCAAGTGTGGTAAAACCAATAACCACCATCAGAAACATTCTGGTACAGCCCAAAGGCAAACAAGACACAGCTGAAAAAGTGCTTGAACATTTCAAAGTTTGGAAATCTTAGGTGCTTTCATGATCACCTTATGGCAGCCCTGTAGAGCCAGACCAACCTCCGCGTCAAAGACGCGGTGACTGCATGGTCAGGAGTCGGGACCTACAAGCCGTTTGACATAGCTAGGCTACACATAGGTGTACTGTACGAGGGTACCAAATGACTAACTATAACCCGTCAATATATATGCAGAAATTACAAAGATCTAATCCAAATGATAAAAAACTGATCCAGATCGATCAAGCACCACATTTCGTTGGGTCTGATCTGAATGGAAACAGTTTGCAAAATGTCTTAACTCTTTTAAATAAAAATAGAAATATTCACAGTGTTGGAAATGTTCACTGCACCTTGTCTATGGGTTTCAGGTGGATCGAGTAGCTTTGATCCCATAGGTATTTTTAATTTTTACTGTTTATAACCCCCGCGCATGGTGATAATGCTCCCAAATGACTGGTCAAGCACCACCTCCATGCACTGTAAATTTGGCGAACACTACACGTGTTTTAATGGTGTTTCCTGTCGAAATGCTAGCGGTTTCTAGAAAAACACCAATGTTTTTAATATAATCGTTAGTGTTTTACAAACGTTTAAAAGTTGTATGCCAGTGTTTTACAAGCTTCAATGTAATAAAACACTAGCGTTTTCATCGACATGCTATGAATATCAATCTTCTACTATTTTGATATAAATCCATTTTAAATGGCAATTTTAGCATATTTTAAGAGATTGGCTTAAAATCAAAGCCTTTCAGAATGTTCTTCGTCAAGAATTATCACTGGACAACGCTTACTAAACACTGGCGTTTTCTAAGCGTTGCGGTGGAAAACAGCTCGGTGTGCTGGTGTTTATTTTTAGAAAAATGTCACGTGACCAAAAACCCGGAGATATCACTAACACCACGTGATGGGCTTTGTAACTATTTGTTTACGCACGAGAAACGGCTGCCACTTGGATTATATTAGATTCATGGGAATATTTATTATTGCAAGGTAAATATAGAGAATTTGTTGTCATACCTCATCGTCATTATCAACATCATTTTTTTGAACATTTATTCATTCCAGCAGTATTTGCAAATTAATTATTTAATTGTACATGTAATGGTTAGGGAATAATTTTGTTTAATGTGACTCACAGTGTGTTTATATACATGTATGTGTATTGATGACCTTCTCCAATCACAGCTCACTGTGAACTGAAAGCTTCACATGTACACTTTACTTATGATTGTTTATTTCTAATTGCTATTGTACTGGTGTTACTGTTGCTGTTGATATTTCTCCTAATTGAGATTGACATAAGGTTGCCAAGAACCTAAACTACCTTTCCACGTACACATACTGTATGAAGCGCGATTGGACAGTAACCGGTGTGTAATGGTCGACCTAATTGTACATGGAAATGGTACGGGGCCCCTATGATTCCATATGCGCGCATGGATCTGGAACATCGCCCGAACCGGACAATGTCGCTGGACCAGCAGGATCAGTAGCCTATATGTGATGTCGTTACTGGATTTAAATGATATAGTGATAGTTAATGTGTGTGACAATGATTGACATTGAAGTGACAGGGTTTTTCTAACTGTGTCAGGGTGGAACATTAACTTCGACCCTAATCATGCTGAATTGCCTTCTTCCGAGTTTAAATATGTCTTCTGCAAAAACTCAAAAATAGATTTATGCTTTTTTAAGCTGAAGAAAAACAACATTTGAGTGACAAACAGTTTGGATCCAGATCATACGCCGTGCGTCGCGGTGTCTGATCTGGATCAAAGCTATTTTTAAATTTTAGCAAAGTAGCGCTTACCACGAATAACGTTAAGCATTTTGTTTATTCCTTCACTGAAGAAAATAAAGTATAGAAGCCGTTATTCTTTCCCAAAAAATGCGTTTTTGCTAAAACTGTTATTTCCATTGTAAACATGTTTGAGTCAGATCAGACGCCGGGTAACGCGAACCAAACTGTTTGCCATTTAGATTAGAATTCATCGTGAGATATTTCAAAAAGGTTTTTTTCACCATTCAATTGCAAAACGTTTGCGTTTCATTTCGTTTAAACCGGAAAGAATAACGTTTTTCTCCACTGTACAACATAGTTCCAATTCATTGTCATAAACATGTACCGTCAGAAATAGTTTCTGTAAATAGTATATCCTAGCAGATGGTAGCTTAAAGCAGACTGAAAGTAAAGCAGAATTCGCTTTAAGGTACATTCTGCTTTACTTTCAACGTGCTTTAAGGGTTCAACTGTTTTTAAAACTAGAAACAGTTTATTGGATAAAGAGTGTTGTGCCCCTTATGTTATGTTCTGTATAGAAACTACGTCGTATATATAAAGGTTTAATGTTACTTTGAATAAACAGGTATGTTTTAAATATGTGTTTTGAAATAAATCATGCAGCGTACCTTATGTAACTGAAATCAAAACTAGTGTGTTTTGAAATAAAACATTAACTGTATTAAAACGTGTTTTTGCGTTCTCAAATCGTTACAAGCCCAAAACACGCGTTTCAAGTTTTCAGTCAAAACACTGTTTCACGTAATGTTTTAATGTAAAACACTACTGTTTTTCAGAAAACACCAAAACACGTTCTCAAACTGTTACAGAAAAGTGTTTTCATATGTGTTTGGATTCAAAACACCTGCATTTACAGTGTGGGCGACAGAGATGCTAGAAGAAATAAACAACATTGAGTATAAAATGAATGTACATGTAATGGAAAAAATGGAGCAGACTGTCGATGTGATAAACCACAAAATGACCATTATGTTTGTAAAACACGTGTCTATTTAAGGTGGTTCGCGGGTCAGCTTATTCTGTGTCAGAATTCTTTTAAACATTGATTAAATTGAAATATATCATATGTAGAGTGAAAAAAACGTTAAAATAAAAAAAGTTACAGTGCCGTTTTTTTCTGACAGGACCTTTTGTCGAGAAAAGCTCCTTTTTTTAACAAACAGGAATATTTTCTTTATAGAATGATATAACTCAATAATTTCTGTACATTCAAGTAAACTGTTCATAGACTATACGATATTGGGCAAACAAAAGTATTTCATGAGATATTTTCTGGAAATATCCATATTTTAAAAAAGGCAAATTCTGAAATTAATGAAAATCTACAGTAGAATTTACTTTTTATACATGATTTCCTGAAATTCTGACAAAATGTTAACACAAAACGAGTAACCTCCCTTGAGTTCAACTTTAAAATGCCGTCAGCTCTAAATAATACCATAAGTTAAACCTGTAATAAGGGACCATTGAATACGGTAGCCTATATATCTTTAACGGCAAGTGACTGCTTAATGCATAACAAAAGTAATGCATAAAAGCTCCTTTAGGATCTATCTTTTAGCATTACTTTTGTCCTGTGTTAAGCTGCCATCTGTTATATAGGCTATAAATCCTCACAAATGTAGCTGTCACTTGACTATATTTGCATCTGATATTATTCATTATTACTAGACTAAACATAGCCTGTCCTTTGATCACTGCGTTATGAATTGACTAGTCACTAAAATCGAACAATTTGTTTAAAAAAAAGTTTTGAAGCGAGTGGGAATCGAACCTAGAACCTTTAGATTGAAGATCAATCGCCGTACCAACTGCGCTAACAGAGAAGACACTGAAGCAGATCAAACTTTTCTTTATGTAAATTTTCTACTATAAGCACGTGTCGCAAAGATCAGGTGAAAGTCATCAGCATTTCCGGAACTCGGGATGCGGGCCGCCCGCTGTCGAACCACCTTAAAGATAGGCGCGGCACTTAATCAACGGTAATTAGCACATACGCGGCACGTGCCGAGGTGTGAAACATATACCTTAAAAAAGCAATAGCGACACATTTTGTCATTTTTGTGAGAGAAAAAAACCCACAAAAACACAACAACTTTGTATTCGTTTTCCTAATTTATCACTTTTAATCAAATATCACCGAACTATTAAATAATTAATGATTAAATATAAACAATCATTTTTAATATAATATACCGTGGTGTATCATTTAATATCACCTCTATTTCTTCTGCATATATCTAGATCTAGTTACAACCAACAACCTGAAGTAATTTATATATACACTCCGTTGGTAACCATTTATATTCGGATTTTATATTAAACTATATACGTGTGCATATGCAAAGTAAATATATTTTGGTCATGAAATCATTACCTCCCTACAAAGTTGCTGATTGTGTCGGGGATCGGTTAATTGCCAATTTACTTAAAATGGTCTTATTGACTTTTTTATCTTAAAAGTAGACCTAACCCAATATTTACTACATCTTGGTCACCTTTATATGAATAATACTCATATTTATATGTAGGTGCAAGCGGCATTTTTTTTCTCAATATAATAAATGTTGTATTTTAAGTTAGAATCACCCCCTATCAAACAGGTTGTCAAATCGATTAGGGGCTACACTGGTCTTTCGTTTTGTTAAACAAAATCTGGATAAGAAAACAACAAGCCAAGTTGATCTTCTTACAAACATTTTCATTTTATTGACTTGTAAACGGTAGATATACCTGTACTATAATGTTTGAAATACAATCACTATATAATTGCTTTCTAGGCAAATTACTATAATATCTAATTGTAGGCGGGTTCGTCTCTAGGCGAATTCACCAGCACCCGTTCAAAGAGTCCCGCAGACATTGACCAATCTCGAGTTTTATTCCCAACCCGACGGTTATTTATTTGGAGTAGTTCCCCCTGCAATGGAAGAAACCGAAAGTTAAACATGACGAGTTCTCTAAGAAAATCCACGTTAATGTGCTCAAGATGGATACAATCAATGCCTAAGAGAAGTTTGACACTTTCTATAGAAGGCACTACTTCAACAGATAATTTCTTGAACAGAAAAGCTAAGACAAGTAAGTAACGTTGAAGATGTTATTGTAGTAATTGGGGGTCTGGGTTTTATCGTCTATTGCCAACCGGAAGTGTAGTCGGGCAAGCGCACTGAATGCTCGTGCTGCACGACCACCAATTATCATACCATTGCTTCACTCCGACACCAGACACCGACCAGAACACAGCTTATACTCAGCTTGGGATTCGCTTCACAGCCTAACCTACTTCCACTAGCGCAGAGCTCGGAACTTAGGTAAGTTCCACTATAGTAAAACTACTATAATGGCACTGCGAGCATTCGAATTCTGTGCATTTAAGGTTTAATTAAACGCGTTTTTAAGGACTCGTTTCAACTTTTTCATGACTTTCTGTTTACACCGGAAACTCACATTTTTCGGTATGTTGATAGATTCGCCCAGAGTGCATTCGAGTGCATACTCTAGTGCTTGCTCTAGAGTGAATCCATACCGAGTTTAATCCATACCGAGTTTAAGGTTTTTTCAAATTCATTTATCATTGTCAATTATTATTCAGTGGAAGATAAAAAGCTGAAAATGGGCTGTACGTTAAGTTTCGGTATTGGTAGAACCAAATTCGGTGAGAAGAGCATTCAATTACTCTTAAGCCAATTTGTGTTGTAACCAAAACCGAAGCTTGACATTTGTTCGGAGTCGTTGGAGTCAAACAATTTTTTTGTTTTTGTTTTTTGAACCAGACTGTGATTCTGTACTGTGATTTGAATTTGCTAGCGACAGTGTTGGCAAAGCAGTATACATGTATGCTGTAATTATCTCTGATGAGAATCTGTTTGGTTCACACGGTATTGTGAAGTTTTCACACTTGTTGTAGCTTAGCTGTGAGTTGCTAGAATCTTGTTTTCCCCACTAATTTGTTTAGTCATCTTTTATTTGTTTTGTTGAACATAACGGCGGTGCAAATTACCCAAAACCCAGACCACGAACCATTGTAATTTTATTAGGATCTAGTTGTTGTGGCATTTATTACCAATAACCCAAAGCCACGAACTGCAAACATCAAACCCAATTTTAATCTTAATTCCATGGAATTATACACTGACTTCTTCTGTATATTTCCTTGTTAATTCTTATTTCCATCCAGATGTAATGTGGCACGAATAACCCAATCCACAAACTGCCAAAACACAAACTACAAAACCACTTAAAATTTACTAAAACTTATGATCTTTGTATCAACTATACAAATTCGTGTTTGTCTTTTTAGTTTAATCATTTCAATAGTGTTTGGAAATTTTGTCATTCAATCTAACAAGCATCCTCAAGTATTTATAAATTCCAAAAACACTACTTCCAATTCCGAAAACATTAAAAAAAATGGTGAGGGGGAAGTAGTAGTAGAACGCGATAAACTATAGATCTCATTGATCTGAAGACGGAGCATGGCTGCCTATATGGCGAGGTAATTGAAAAGAGCTATGCACGTAATCCTCCAGCTTGACAGACAATAATGTCTGTACCAAGCTGTCCTGTGAGTGTTAAGCACAGGTACGCCAACAACAACCTTGATCATTAATGGGTATAGCAAAGTTTAATATAGTGGGAATATGTAGATTGACTGCAACTGGGCGGCTATTACAACAGAGTGGTTCTCAAAACTGGATGAGGTTGAGGTTAATAATTCTCTCTTAGTCTGAAAGATAACAGTTCAAATCCTAGCGAGCTTCCATTTTCAAGCCACTTCGACCTACTGGCTAGTAATCATGACGGATTGCCCTGTTCTTTGGGAAAAGTATTCAATCATGAGCCACTTCGACCTAGTAATCATGACGGATTGCCCTGCTCTTTGGGAAAAGTATTCAATCATGAGCCACTTCGACCTAGTAATCATGACGGATTGCCCTGCTCTTTGGGAAAAGTATTCAATCATGAGGTCAGGTCGAGCCTTGGTTGTAGGAATTGGTTTGTCTCGGCACAAAGGATCAGGCAAATGAATAAGTTAAATACCCAATCACATTGGTTTTTGCTAGGGTTGTCATTGATACATGTAGGAAAAGTGTTCCATTAATAAATCATAATTTATATATGTCTTACATCAATTACTCAAGAACAAATGTTTAATCAAATAAAAACGTAACTCATTGATACATCATTTATTTGATACCAAGTGCATAATAGTAAAACATTACTGTGAGTATACTGATTATAGTGATAGTTGACTCCTTTCGTTATTTTATGTTTTAGCAACACATTTTTATTATTCAAGGGGTAAGGTTATCACATGGTTTACATTGTACATTTATGTTTAGCACAGCTGGTAAAAGTGGTTAGTGTTTTGATACCAGGCACTTGATACACATGTATATCTAACGTCAAATTGTTTCAATAGTAATCCTAATTCTATACACATGTGTATCTAACGTCAAATTGTTTCAATAGTAATCCTAATTCAATAACATCTTTGCATGGTTGTTTCAATGACGGCTCTAGTGTTTGCTACATCGAGGCTGACTTTCTAAATCAAATCTTCTTCAACTTTGTCCCTTAAAGTAAAGACTTTGTGCTTGTCCAGTGCGGCATAGTGACTTTGATTTGATTGTTTTTTGGGCGTCTGTTTTTTGGGCGTCTAGTCTAGTTAATCTTTGTACACGGCTTTAATCTGTGTTTTTCCTTGTTTTTCGCATTATTTGTCTGCAAGCTTACAAATTACCCAAATCCTACCCTGAACCCAAACCCACAAACCACAAAACCTGTGATTTGTTGGTTCCGTATTTTTAGCAAAAAGCCATAGATATCAAAGGTTGTGTTAATTTAATAAGTCTTTGCAACAACGAAGGAACTAGCAAATCTCCCTGGGGTAGGGGAGAAGTCAGTTGAAAATATATTTACTTTTGATTTGGCTTTAGCAGCAGCTTGCATTATATCACTTAACAAAATACAGTGAGTGTACTTGGGTTGTCTTTGACTGATACGCTATTGCAACGAATCAATTTCTCAGTGCTGGGGGATGAGACCAGTATCAAATTTTACTGAAAATAATAGTAATTCTAGGTTATTTAACAGCCTCTATGTACGCAATATTTGGGAGGGAGAGGAAAGAGAAGCATTGAGATAATTCTTGTCTCATAGAAAAATAACCTCACCTCAGTAGCTTGAAATCATGTTATCACATGGCATACTTCAGGGTTTAGTACAGATATCTCAGATTAGTATGATCTGCATATTTTACCCAGAGAAAGAAGAGGTCTCTGAAACTATTCTGAGCTCCAAATAAGAGCTGGCACCTGTATTAACTTTAGTGGTATGTCATTCTGGGTAAATCAAGGTGATAACTCAAGCTACAGTTGTACCTACATTCATGCTGTTCCTGCACAAACCCAAACAGTAAGTGCAAGATAGGTACAACTAGCACATGTAAACTAATCATAAATGCAAGGGTAGTTCTTCTGTCAGTATTTGCGGATGGATTTTGATCAGAATTAATTAGGGAGAGGGGAATGACATAAATATATGATCTGTAGCATCCCCAAGTTTTGACAATTTAGACTTATGCTTGACAAGGCTCTTTGCACTCAGCATGGAGTTGACTCAGTCTTCTTCGGCGAGTGTCGGTAATGAAGGGGTTTGTCCTGGCAGTCCCTTCGCATACACATGTGCAATAAAATGGTTTTAAAACGCTGTTGTCAGGTCTGAATAGAAAGTTAGGTTACACTATGTAATCAATGATTGCTGATAGCCGGAGTTAGGAGACATAGTTGTAGTGACTTTGTTTAATGGTTAAAATCCTTGTCTATATCAAAACGTGCTCTCGGTTAAAATTATACTTAAGTTGAACCCTATGTTGATTTCAGGGAAATATTTCAGCATGTTTAGTGTTTATTTAATAGGGATGTCATCATGTTTTATTCTGAGTATTGTGTATTTTACATAGTTGTTATGCAAGTGGTGCACTTTTTATGCAGCGATATACATCAAGTTATATACATCACAAACGGTCTGAACCCTGATATTAGTCTTTTAACCAGATTCCATATTTTAATGGGATTCTTTTAATATATTTATTCATGGTTCTCATACGACTAGGATCAGTTACTAATACTATAAGCCTTAACGTTTATCTTAGTCTAGGTATTATAAGTCGTTTCTGTAGATATGTGTTATTCGTTGTCATGACTATCACTCTGCCAAGAGAGTAGTTGTGTTTCCTTACAAATGCTTTTGTTCATGACAAGTTTTTTTAAGTGAACTTTTGTGTTTGTTTGGTATTTGTAACCTAGTTTTCTGATTCATTTTTTGAGACCTATGACAGTAGCTGTATAACACACTAGGGGCCCTTCAAATGGGAAGGGGAAGAGTGTGTGCCAGTTGTCCAGCAGTTCTCTAGGGACCTAATCCTTTTATTTGTTTTAGAGTCTGACTCAGTAGTCTTGTCCTCGTTGCCAGATGGATATTTCCATTTGGTGGCTGGGGGAGGAATTCTCATTTGTTTGCTGTCACTGGAGGGAGGGAATTTGTCTGGGGTCCGATCAGGAAAAGTCTTTCAAAGATCTAAAAGGACATATATACCCTAGTTTTGTTGCCTCCCGCCAGTGTAGGCAGTTTTGAGTTTAGGCTCAGGATGCAAGATCCTGTGAGGTGCTTGGACATTTTAAGAGTATTTTAATATCAATGGATTGTTTAAGATCCTCTGAGTTTTATATTGATATTGTTTTAGTATTTTAAAGTCTAAATTCCAATTGGACATTAGCACCGTGGCTCCATAGATCAGTGCAATATTATGTTCTTATTAAACCAATTTCTGTAGCCCGGTGCAAATCCTAAAAGAAAGAAATGTTCAAAATGGGAAGGGGAGGAGTGTAGTAATTGGGGGTCTGGGTTTTATCGTCTATTGCCAACCGGAAGTGTAGTCGGGCAAGCGCACTGAATGCTCGTGCTGCACGACCACCAATTATCATACCATTGCTTCACTCCGACACCAGACACCGACCAGAACACAGCTTATACTCAGCTTGGGATTCGCTTCACAGCCTAACCTACTTCCACTAGCGCAGAGCTCGGAACTTAGGTAAGTTCCACTATAGTAAAACTACTATATTATCAATGACGGAAAAGATGTGTCAATTTCATCATAATTTCATAGACTATGGCAGACATTTGTTGTCCTTCCATATAAATGCCTTTCACTATTTACACTGTAATCTGTTTTTAGTTATTGTGAAGACAGATGAACACTTGAAAGAGGTCGAAAGTAGGCCTAAAGCTGCAAAATGAAAGCTCCTTAACTATGGTCTTTAGTCTTAGACTTCGGTACAAACTACAATTGCTCAATTTTGGTATTCAGTTGCTTCACTAGAATTCCCAGTTTCTTTTCCGAAATTTTTCAGCTATATTGCTGCCCGCATATAATACCAACATGAACCGATGTATGCGATGACGTCAATAGATCGCACATGCTTTTATCCTTGATTCTCATAAACCGGACCCTTCCAATACATTTCGGGAAGCCTCATGACCTGCACAGAAACGCTTGATATAGCGTGTGCGATCTGCTGACATCATCACATACACCGTTCAGACTTGGTATTATATGTGGGCAGCAACAATTAGCCGAAAAGCTACTGAAAAAACTGGGAATTTTAGTGAAACTTTGGAGAAAATTATATTTTAAAAAAAAAACGAATACCAAAATTGACCACGTACGGTACCTTATTTTTTTAATGTCCCTTTGTAAAATGATTTCGAATAACACATTTTCCAATCTAACTCTAAATGTTTATTACGTGTAGCAATTGTCTGGAAATTGACCTTTCACATGCAGTATAAATTTGACACGATTGTGTACAAGCGCCTTTGTTACACGGATGATGACGTCAAACTTCCGGCGAAATAGGAATTCGCGGTGCTGCAATGAAGTTGTTTGATTACTTTAAGTGTTATTTTCGGTTAGAAAACTATTTTTTCTCCATATTCCTTCAAAGTATCTCCCAGTTTCCATTTAAATTGATTACCTTAATGATGGTTTTTCGCTAAGGGGTCCGGCGATACGAATGAAGAGGATATCAAGCGTTTTTGTGAGGCTTCCGGAAAAGTAGGAAGGGTCCTGTGTATGAGAAGGGTGCTGTCGAATTTGCCTACGGACGAACTCGCCTACAATTAGATATATATAGTAACCTAGCTAAATGGTGAATTTGCCTAGAAAGCAATTATATAGTGATTGTATTTCACACCTTGTAGTACAGTATAAAAATCTACCGTTTACAAGTAGATAAAATAAAAATATTTGTAGAGGATCAACTTATATTGTTGTTTTCTTATCCAGATGTTTTCTTAACAAAATGAAAGATCAGTGTAGCCCCTATTCACTACACCCAGATTTGACAACCTGTTTGAAAGGGGGTGATGCCAACATAGAATACATCATTTATCATATTGAAAGTAAAAATGCTGCTTGCACCTACTTGAAAATTATTAACACCTGCATATGATGATCAGGGGCTTAGCTTATCATCCCATCTTAGTAAACACTACCTGAAAACAAGTTTTATTATGTTATCGATACCTTACAATAGGTGCGAAATACAATCACTATATTATTGCTTTCTAGACGAATTCACTATTTGGGTTACTATATATCTAATTGTAGGCGAGTTCGTCTGTAGGCGAATTCACCATAAACCTATGAGAATCAAGGATATATAGAGATTATTACACGGCAAGGGCCGGAGAGTGATATTGGCCCAAGCGCTTTAGCCCGAGGGCCTACATCAAGGTAAGGGCCAATATCACTCTCCAGTCACGGTCGCCCGTGTATGAAATGTTTCTGTTGCTATAGATTTAGAACGTTTTACCTTAGCAGCAGGCCAATATCCATATTATAATAAAGAAAATTATTTGCTTGAGTGGAGGAATAAATTAAAGGCATAAACAGGTTTATTTCTGGAGTAATCGATTAAAGTAAAGTTGACTCTGTGAAGAAAGTCGATAACCAGAGTTGGGACTAGCGTAGAGTATGTGACCATCCCTACTCTAGAACACTTGTCCTGGGTAGAGCAATAGATGGACTGTCCATCTATTGCTCTACAAACTGGGCTATAAAGGGTACTGGCTATAACCAGTCCGTTGATCACCAGTGACCATAATCTCAATCCGGCTATAGAATCTCAGTTGGTAGAGCGCCAGACTAGTGATGTGGTAGTCATGTTTTTTAGTTCCACCTCAAGCAGATAAGGGGAGTTTTTCAAAAATTAAAATCCTTTTTTTCTGAATTAAACCCTATGGTGTCACTACTCATTAGAATCGTCTCGAATGATGTTAGTAGTAACATCATAGGATTTGATGCTAAAATGAGTGAGAAAATGTTGGATTTGTTCAGTTGTCTGACTTGTCTCCCTCTTATCCGGAGCCCTGTATAGTCATGCCCAGATCCAGCCATTTGTCTCAGGGGGTGTTGGCAACCGATACCAAATTAGTGGGGTAGGGATGTCACCAACAAAAATGAAATGGACACAAGTTACACAAAACAGAAATTATGATTCAGTGTACCCGTCTTTATTTCTAAAATCATTTTTGTCGGATTTTCCAGGGGTTTCTAACCCTTTCTTCTCTGGGTCCTTGCATGTAACTAATACCTAGCTAATGTGAGAAAGGGTTGAAATATGTTTTGTTTTTTAAGCTGCAGCCTTGTCATTAAGACACTATTGTCAGTCAACTCAAGACCAGCATGGAGAAGCAAGGCAGATAGATCCAGCTCCAAGCAAATATGTGAACGTGTTCTACCTTGACACTCTGGCAACTGCTAAACGGTTTGAAGCTAAAGGTAAAATTGAAAAAAATAAATAAATAAATTTGATTTATGCTTTTCGGTGGATTACCGGGCAAAAGCAGTGGATTATCATTTGATAATCCCCCTGCTTCAAGCAGTGGGATTATCGTTGCGCGTGCTTATTTTATGAATTTTCCCCGTAGGGCTCCCCAAGAATCGTAGTCAATAGTGTCTTGCCGTGCAATTCCGGCAGCCCGATTTGCCCCGAACCACTCAACGGAAGAACAAGAATCCAAGATCGGAAGTAACGACGTAATTCCTATGACGTCAAATCAATAAATCAGTGACGTCATCGTACGGGAAACTGTTTCGAAAATGTGTTCGATATAAATTTGGGGCTCAACACGGGATAAATAACGTACTTTGGCTTTAAATTGTCGAACAATTTCGTTTAAAAAGTGGCTTAAAAGCATAAATAAATAGAATAACTGTATATTTTCAGTGTAAGATTGAATTTAATCCATTTCGTGAACATCAGACTGTTATATTTTCAAAATATAACGTCTGATGGTCAATCAATGGATTTAATTTCCATCTTACACTGAAAAAAACAGTTATCCTCTATGTTATTGCCCTACTGAACAAGCTTAATAGTAAAACCTCTATATTACCACCCCTGGTGGTAAGGTCCACTTAATTGTGTAAATTATAAGTCAATTTAGACACAAGTCAACGGCAATAGAGGCTGAGAATCATTTTCAAATTGTATTAAATGTTATAAGACACATGCCCAGAGATATATTACGTCACATATCTTTGGGTCATGCATCTTCAACAGCCTCCTCAGTCAAGACCAACAATGTTTAACGCTGTTTATTATTTAAAGCAAGGTGACAGTAAAACAGAAAGCTCCTTTAGGAGCTTTCTGTTTTACTGTCACCTTGCTTTAAACTGTCATGTGTCTTCTGTACAATCCATTGACTTTCATTTTAGAGGTAGTATTATAGAGAGGATATACTGTAGATATTTGTTTTCTCAGGTTTTACAAGTGAGCAAGCAGAGGTTATGACTCAAGCCCTTGCTGATATCGTCAGTTCTGCTCTGGAACAGCAAACAAAACTCCTAGTCACCAAGCCACAGCAGGTATAACAAAGACGTTTGAAAATAAAAAAAATATTGTCGGGGTTTCACAACCCTAGCGGTCACTATTCAACTTATTGAATATTTTCTCTCATGTATTATGTTTAATTTTGCTGTGATCTGTTAGCAAAATAATTGAATTAATTAACAGCAGAATGATAAGATCTGCAGCCAGTTTGATATTTTGGCCCTACATGAAGATCATTTGTATGAAGGGATACATGTATAGGCAAGTTGCAATAAAATACTATAAACTGATTTTTTAACTTTTCAACTTTTCCTATAGTTTGTCATGTAACTGCTTAAAGCAGGCTGAAAGTGAAGCAGAAAGCCCCATAAGTAATTACCTAATTTGAACACTGAAAACAGCTATTCGGTTAACCCATTACCCCATAAATACACCTTTTTACGCCTCTAATTTATCCCTTCACTGAAGAAAATTGTTCCAATCTATACAGTTGTTAATATTTAACTTCAGAAATAATTTCTACATTCTAGCAGCTGGTAGCTTAAAGCAGGCTGAAAGTAATGCAGAATGCGCCTTAAGGCACATTCTGCTTTACTTTCAGCTTGCTTTAAGTGGTCACCTGTCTTCAAAACTAGAAACAGGCTATGGGGTATTGAGTTATGGAAACGAGTAGGTTTGTTTTATTTATCCCCTATACTAGTGGTGAACCCAGGGGACCTATAGCTTATGTCTGAAACTGTCAGTACAACTGTCTGTCCATATGGATTAAGTTTACTGTTTAGAATTTGTTCCCCATTTGCCAGTAGTGGATATACAGTCAAAACTCCATAATTCAAACTTGCTTTAGTTCAAAACATAACCATATTTCAAAGTTGAAATGTGGCTTAGCCACGTTTTAACTTTGAAATATAGGTACATGTATGTTCAACTATTAAAGCGAGATCGACTTATCAAAATACAACTTATAAAATACTGGTACTGGCTTAGCCACGTTTTAACTTTGAAATATAGGTACATGTATGTTCAACTAAAGCGAGATCGACTTATCAAAATACAACTTATGAAATACTGGTACTGGCTTAGCCACGTTTAAATTTGAAATATAGCCTATATAGGTATGTTCAACTAAAGCGAGATCGACTTATCAAAATACAACTTATGAAATACTGGTACCAGTGGTTTGAGTGAGTTCAAAATATCTAGTTTCGACTGTATGTTGATTCAGCCATACTCTTCTTGTTTGATCAGGAAATCATGGTTCAGCAGCTGCTGGCTCAGATGGCTTCACTCAAGAAGGACATGGTGATTCTGGAGAAAAGTGAATTTACCATGATCAGGAATGATACAGAGGTAGGGAATAAATATTTTGTAATGTTTTGTATGACCACATTACTGAAGGTGTTTACTATTCAAACGCAACAAAATCAGTTTCATTGTAAACATTAACCCTTTCCCCCATAGAAGCGCCTTTTAAAGCATTCAGTTTATTCTTGCCCTGAAGAAAATAGTTCCAATTTATACATTCATAAATATGTATAATACAAAATATTTTCTACATTCTAGCAGATGAAAGCTTAAAGCAGGCTGAAAGTAAAGCAGAATGCGCTTAAAGCGCATTCTGCTTTACTTTCAACCTGTTTTAAGTGGACACCTACATTTCAATACTAGAGATATGCTATGTGGGAAAGGGTTAAACATCACATCAATTTGACAGTTTGGCGAGAAAATGGTGATTTGACATCATTTTGAAACAAGGATAAATATATTGATTATTTTTTTGATAAATGCAGACAGATGCTGTTTGTAAAGTATTTCAATTTTCTTGAAATTTGTCTCATTAACCCTTAGCCCGCCAAATAAATTGTCGTCTGCTATATTTCTCGTCTGCTTCAAGTTTCAAAGTGCTTCAAAGTTGCTCAAAATTGCTGAAAGTGTTGTCCGAGTGTCAAACAGCTTGGACCCGGATGAGACGCCGAGTTACTCGACGTCTCATCCGGATCCAAGCTGTTTGCATATGGAGCTATAGTCGTGACTGGCAGGCTAAGGGTTAATAAGGAATAATTGTAGACGATAATCATGGTTTCTGCTATAGGAAGGCATAGATGGTTAGGAAGTGCATTTGAAAATTCCACCAAATGTCTGCTGTCTGAGTTCTAAAATTGATTATCAGAAAATAGATCCATAAGCCCCGCCTTCTCTGCAAAAGATATCCACAAGTCCTGCCTCCTAGAGCAATTGCATTTATACAGTAAAACCTCTCTATTACGGCCACTACATGTTGTTGATTATTGGTTGTTTAAGGCAGGTGACAGCTTAAAGCAAGGTGACAGTGAAACAGAAAGAGCTCCTTTTTGAGCTTTCTGTTTTAATCACACCTTGGTTTAAGTTGTCATCTGGATTTTATACAATCAATTAGCCTTCGTTTTAGTGGTCGTAATAGAGAGATTTAACTGTACAAATTAAAAAGGCAATTTTTTCAATGGAAATGCATGAGGTGAATGTAAATATTGGTAACATATCAAATTTAAATATTATTATCATTATTATACCCGATTTATATAGCGCTCTTTTCACACAGGAGTTGTGCGTTCAACATGAAATTATATATAACTACATGTACATTCACAATAAACATGATACAATATTGAGATGCATGGAAACATGGAAATTCTTTCAATATTGTTACCAAGATTATAAAATTGTTATAGTAAGTTTGTAAAATCATTTTTAAAATGAGTCAAATAATTAAAAGATCAATGGCATGATTAAAAATAGTGTGAATTTTTTGTTTGTTTGTTTGTTTGTTGCAGTGTAGAGCCGGAGAGTAGTTCACAAGTCGTAAAACGAATAATCTAAAATGATAATATCTGCATGATTAACAGATGTAAACATGTTGATTTCAGAAACAAGGCATCATCATAAAACAACAAGGGGAGAAGCTAGATGATGAGATCAAGAAGTTGTCAGGATCTGTGAAGCTGGATATCAACTTAGAAAGGTCTAGAGCTATAGAGGCTGTAAGTCATTTAACCCACTACCCCATAAAAATACCTTTTTATGCCTCTAAATCATTACTCCACTGAAGAAACTAGTTTCATTTCATACATTAACGAATATGTATCATTAGAAAAAGTTGCTTTATCCCATCATATGATAGCTTAATACAGGTTCAGCCTGCTTTAAGCTACCATTTATCAGGATATAGAAAATATTTATTATGGTACATATTCATGACTTGGAACTATTTTTTTCAGTGGATGAAATAAACAAAGGAGTAAACAGGCATATTTAGGGGGAAATGAGTTAAAGTTAACCATTTCTGTAGATACAAAATCTGAGTGACAAACAGTTTTTTGAACCAGATCAGATATTAGAGTAACTCAGGGTCAAACTGTTTGCAAAGTCCAATTTGGTTCTACAGTGCTCCCTCCCTACAATGGCCCTCCCAACAATGCATCCCTCCTTACAACTACACTTGCCACAGTTAGCTAAACAGGACAGTTTATGTTTAACGCTTTTACTGCTGCAATATGGTCTGCTTTAATTTGTTGTCTGCTGTATTTCTCAAAGTTACATAATGGACATTTTGACAGAAAAAAAACTTAATGAAGAGTGACAAATAGCTTTGCAAATTGAAGCCAATATCCCTCCCTTTTATGACTCCCTCCAAACAACGCACACAATATTTGTCTCCTATTGGGTGTGATTGTAAAGGAGGAGCGCTGTAATATTAAGCCTTTTGACTGTCATGATGTCATGAAATATGAAGCACCATTTCAATTTGTCTGTGTCCATGAAAAAATATTGTGCAGGCTTGCAGAAACTGTCACAGATACGGAACAAAAAATACCTGACATTAAAGGTTGTCTGGAGCATATCATTCTGTCATTTCGTATGCTGCATAATCATGACTATTTAAAGTGGAACTATGTCATTGAATGGAGGAACAAATCAATAGTGTATCTATGGAGTAATGAGTTAAGCAAGTTTGAGTTAGTTAGGTTCAACTATACTCTCATGACTTGTATGTTCTATTTCAGCATGCTTTGAATGAGAAACATCTACAAAGTTTGATCAACAAGATTGAAGTGGAGGTAAGGTGTCATTTTGCCAACAGTTAGTGTTATAAACACCCCCTCCATACCCACATCCACCCACCGCACCCATCCAACCACCACACCCACATCCACCCACCACACCCACATCAGTGCTTAACCCGTTACCCCATAGCTTGTTTCTAGCATTGAAGAAAGGTGACAACTTAAAGCAGGTTGAAAGTAAAGCAGAATGTGGCTTAAGGCACATTCTGCTTTACTTTCAGCCAGCTTTAAGCTGCAATCTTTTAGAATACTAAAAACATTTCTCATTGCATACATATTTATTCATGGCTGTATAAAGTGGAACCATTTTCTTTAGTGCAGAAATAAATTTAAAGTTAAAAAAGGTGTATATATGGGGTAATGGGTAAAGGACCTCTTAACCCTTTTCTTCAAAGCAATGTTGTAGGGTACCTCTGCCTACCCCTCCACATAAACACAATATGAATATTCATTAATGGTGTTGAATACAGGTGGCATCTTAAAGCAAGATGAAAAGTAAAGCAGAGCGCTCTAGTAGGAGCTTTCTGCTTTGTTTTCATCCAACACAATATCAGCACCACAAATGAATATTTATTGATATTGTTGAATACCAATGATGGCTTAAAATAATCTACACATAGAGCAGAAGGCTCCTATAGAATGTTGCTTAACCTATTGCACCATAGATAAGCATGTTTATGCATTTGCATTATTTTTTTCCTGCACTGAAATTGTTATGCATTTGCATGTAATTTTTCCTCCACTGAAGAACACAGTTTCACTTTATACAGTCATGAATATACAGCATAAGAAATATTTTTTTAATCCTTGCAGAGCATAGCTTAAAGCAGGTTGAAGTCAAGCAGACTATGCCATAAGGTACATTCTGCTTTACTTTACACATGCATTTCCTGGTCAACTGTCTTCAACATCAGAAGCAGGCTATGAGGTAATGGGTTAGATCAGTCATATGCCAGAAACATAGTATGATATAGGTGATTTGCAATATACGCTATGAGGAAAAGGACAAAATGACATTTTTTCAACAGATTATTAAATGTTTTTATCCTAATTAGAATCCTAATTAGTTTATGATGTACCCCCTAGTCTACTTCTAGTTTTGAAGTCAGGTGACAGATAACTTAAGTGTAAGAATTAATTGTCATGTGTGTAAATGACAACACTTTCTGATCTACTTATGTTTTTAAAACTTCATGTAGGTTTCCAGATAAGGACAGTACATGTATTTCTAAAGTTAATATCTTTAATTTTTAAACCAAACTCTACTGTGTGACTACTCATTAGACCCTTATGTAGAGATGCTTCTAATGGGTAGTCACATCATAGATTTTCATGCATACACTCAGTGCAAAAAGAAACGCACACTTTTATTACAATATTATCTGTATGTAGAAGGAACGTATTTGTGAAATAATATTTTCATTACAGTAAGTAGTTGTCTTGGGCTATCAATGTTGAAAATGGGAGGTTTATCATTAAATTGGTATCATCACAACCTGTACAAATCGGTGCGGTGTTTTCAACAGGCACTAGTTAACTCTTTCGATGCCAAATTAATCGTGAGAGTTTTATCCAACCACCGTTTCATTGTCGTCTGCTTCGATTTTGTTGATTGCAAGATCGTTTCAAAGTAAGATTCAAAGTAGTATGACTTAAAGTATATCTATACGAGTGTCAAACAGTTTGGATCCTGATCAGACGCCGCGTTACGCGGCGTCTGATCAGGATCCAAACTGTTTGAAAACGCGCCTTTTGACGTCATTAAGAGTGAAAGGGTTAAAATACAGCACAGTAATTTTAAGTATATGATTTTAGCTCACCTGGCACGAAGTGCCAAGGTGAGCTTTTAGGATCGCTGGATGTCCGTCGTCCGTCGTCTGTCCGTCCGTCTGTCTGTTCACAATTGTTCGTTAACACTCTACCGGCTACAAATCTCATTGGATCTTCATGAAACTTGATCACAATGTTTGTCTAATAGAAATCTAGGTCAAGTTCGAATTTGGGTCATGTTGGGTCAAAAACTAGGTCACTAGGTCAACCCATAGAAAAACCTTGTTAACACTCTAGAGGCTACAAATCTCATTGGATCGTAATGAAACTTGGTCAGAATGTTTGTCTCATTGATATCTAGGTCAAGTTCGAATGTGGGTCATGTCCGGTCAAAAACTAGGTCACTAGGTCAAATCATAGAAAAATCTTGTTAACACTCTAGAGGCTACACATCTCATTGGATCTTTATGAAACATGGTAAGAATGTTTGTCTCATTGATATCTAGGTCAAGTTTGAATGTGGGTCATGTCCGGTCAAAAACTAGGTCACTAGGTCAAATCATAGAAAAACCTTGTTAACACTCTAGAGGCTACAAATCCCATTGGATCTTGATGAAACTTGGTCAGAATGTTTGTCTCATCGATATCTAGGACAAGTTTGGATACGGGTCATGTCCGGTTAAAAACTAGGTCACAAGGTTAAATCATAGAAAAATCTTGTTAACACTCTAGAGGCTACAAATCTCATTGGATCTTGATGAAACTTGGTCAGAATGTTTGTCTCATTGATATATAGGTCAAGTATTAATATGGGTCATGTCCGGTCAAAAACTAGGTCACTAGGTTAAATCATAGAAAAATCTTGTTAACACTCTAGAGGCTACAGATCTCATTGGATCTTGATGAAACTTGGTCAGAATGTTTGTCTCATTGATTATAGGTCAAGTTTGAATATGGTCATGTTAGGTCAAAAACTAGGTCGCTAGGTCAAATCATAGGAAAATCTTGTTTACACTCTAAAGGTTGATTGTGGGTTATGTCCAGTCATAATCCAGGTCACTATAGGTCAAGTTTGCCATGGTGTACCAGGTGAGCGATTTAGGGCCATAGTGGCCCTTGTTTCTAAACTTGTGGCAGAATTAAATTGATCTTGAGATATGGTCTTAGTATCTTAAAAAAGTATCTTAATCTGCGCCTGAGCACAATGTGCGTTTCTTTTTGTACTGAGTGTACATAAAGGAGAACATGCTACAAAATACATGCATTTAGTTACTTAGATAGATAGACTTTATTCAGATAACAATATGCATATCATTGCATCCAACAATATGTAAACAAAGAATTATAAATAACCACCATGTCCCTGGGACACCCGCAGCAGTTGAAAATTAAACTCAGGATCAAGTCAAGTCAAGTCAGGTTATTCACATACATGTAATGTACCAATACCAAGGATTGTACCAAAAAAGACAATATTTTCTGTTACTTCCAAATGGTTCCTAAATTTCCATTGTAATCCCTATCAACTTACCATGCAAACAGCAAAATTGTTAGCTGTGCTTGCAGCTTGGATTTTTGAAACTCTGACCCTCAAATTGGGAAGAAATTGTAGAAAAGCCAATAGTGAGAACAGTGACAGACAATAAAGGGACAGACAACACTAAAAAGTAGAGTTCACAGAGTAAAAAAAAATCACTGTATGGCTAGATACCTTTTCTTGAACTCTATCATACAACAAAGCTCCTGTATTAAACTCACTAAATAAAGACCAATTGATTGTATGAAAGGCAGGTGACAGCTTAAAACAAGGTGGAAGTAAAACAGAAAAATACAGAAATCTCCTGAAGGAGCTTCCTGTTTTACTTTCACCTTACTTTAAGCAGCCACTCTCCTTACACACTTGATACATAACACAATTTAGTGGTTGTTATAGAGGGTTTGAACTATATTTCTGTATTCTATCCAAAGCATGCAAACAATGAGAAGCACATGCAGCAACTTGACAACAAGATCCACATTGAGATCTCTAACCTGAGAACACAGATAGAGAAACACAGAAATGAGCTCATGAAGTATAGTATAGGTAAGTACCAGTTACTTGACAACAAAATCCATATTGAGATCTCTAACCTGAGAACACAGATAGAGAAACACAGAAATGAGCTCATGAAGTATAGTATAGGTAAGTACCAGTTACTTGACAACAAGATCCACATTGAGATCTCTAACCTGAGAACACAGATAGAGAAACACAGAAATGAGCTCATGAAGTATAGTATAGGTAAGTACCAGTTACTTGACAACAAAATCCATATTGAGATCTCTAACCTAAGAACACAGATAGAGAAACACAGAAATGAGCTCATGAAGTATAGTATAGGTAAGTACCAGTTACTTGACAACAAGATCCACATTGAGATCTCTAACCTGAGAACACAGATAGAGAAACACAGGAATGAGCTCATGAAGTATAGTATAGGTAAGTACCAGTTACTTGACAACAAGATCCACATTGAGATCTCTAACTAGAGAAACACAGAAATGAGCTCATGAAGTATAGTATAGGTAAGTACCTGTTACTTTACAACAAGATCCACATTGAGATCTCTAACCTGAGAACACAGATAGAGAAACACAGGAATGAGCTCATGAAGTATAGTATAGGTAAGTACCAGTTACTTGACAACAAGATCCATATTGAGATTTCTAACCTGAGAACACAGATAGAGAAACACAGGAATTAGCTCATGAAGTATAGTATAGGTAAGTACCAGTTACTTGACAACAAGATCCACATTGAGATCTCTAACCTGAGAACACAGATAGAGAAACACAGAAATGAGCTCATGAAGTATAGTATAGGTAAGTACCAGTTACTTGACAACAAGATCCATATTGAGATCTCTAACCTGAGAACACAGATAGAGAAACACAGGAATGAGCTCATGAAGTATAGTATAGGTAAGTACCAGTAACTTGACAACAACATCCACATTGAGATCTCTAACCTGAGAACACAGGTAGAGAAACACAGGAATGAGCTCATGAAGTATAGTATAGGTAAGTACCAGTTACTTGACAACAAGATCCATATTGAGATCTCTAACCTGAGACCACAGATAGAGAAACACAGGATTGATTCCATGAAGTTCAGTATAGGTAAGTACCAGTAACTTGACAACAACATTCACATTGAAATATCTAACCTGAGAACACAGATAGAGAAACACAGGAATGAGCTCATGAAGTATAGTATAGGTAAGTACCAGTTACTTGACAACAAGATCCATATTGAGATCTCTAAGCTAACCTGAGAACACAGATAGAGAAACACAGAATTGAGTTCATGAAGTACAGTATAGGTAAGTACCAGTAAATTGACAACAACATCCACATTGAGATCTCTAACCTGAGAACACAGATAGAGAAACACAGGATTGAGCTCATGAAGTATAGTATAGGTAAGTACCAGTTACTTGACAACAAGATCCACATTGAGATCTCTAACCTGAGAACACAGATAGAGAAACACAGGATTGAGTTAATGAAGTACAGTATAGGTAAGTACCAGTAAATTGACAACAACATCCACATTGAGATCTCTAAGCTAACCTGAGAACACAGGTAGAGAAACACAGAATTGAGTTCATGAAGTACAGTATAGGTAAGTACCAGTAAATTGACAACAACATCCACATTGAGATCTCTAACCTGAGAACACAGATAGAGAAACACAGGATTGAGCTAATGAAGTACAGTATAGGTAAGTACCAGTAAATTGACAACAACATCCACATTGAGATCTCTAACCTGAGAACACAGATAGAGAAACACAGAATTGAGCTCATGAAGTACAGTATGGGTTATTAGCATTAAACAATTACTTCATGGATACACCTTTTTATGCATATAATTTATTCTTCCAATGGAGAAAATATTTCCACTTTTTGTAGTCATGAATATTCATCATAAAAAATATTTTCTATATCCTTGCAAATTATAGCATAAAGCAGGCTGAAAGTAAAGCAGAATGTGCCTTAACTCATTCAACCCCAGCGAATAGAATACTCACCATTTACAAATATTGATCCTTAACCCTTTACCTAATAGAAGCGCCTTTTAGCGGATATGATTTATTCATCCGCTGAAGAAAATAGTTCCAATTTAATCAGTAATGAATATGTATTATAGGGAATATTTTCTATATTATAGTACATGATAGCTTAAAGCAGGCTGAAAGTAAAGCAGAATGCGCCCTAAGGCGCATTCTGCTTTACTTTCAACCTGCTTTAAGTAGTCATTTATCTTAAGTACTATAAATAGGCTATCAGGTAAAGGGTTAAGGAGTCCTCTGATCAGGGATTGCACTGTTTGTCAGTTAACCTATTGCTAAAACACCCCTTAATTCTCCAAAATGGATTGGACTTGGTACGGGGATGAATGAGTTAAGGTGTAATGCAGCCTTTATATAAGTCTTACTGAGTATGAGATCGGGGCTTAACTGTTTGCCACTGCAATTAAAACAAATTACATACCTACCTTTTAGAACAAATCTGTATTTTGCTTCATACCGTTGCTTTATAGTTGCATTAAGTTTTGTTTATATATGAAAGAATATTGTATATTCCACTGTAAAAAACAATAATTTTCATTTTTAGAAAACAATCTGTATTTTGCTTCACACGGTTGCATTGTAATTGCATTAAGTTTTGTTTATATATGCAAAAATAGTATATATTCCACTGTATTTTTGTTTTTGCAGGTATGGCTTGTTCACTAGCGGGGGTATACTTTGCCTATCTACGACTATTCTCATGACCCTCACATAGTATTTAGTCAACGCCTAGAGATGAAGTTTGTCCTGGGTCCATGCTTATAAAGCATTTAAGTGGAGTCTAAAATCATTCTCAAGCATTTGATTGGTGAGATTTGAGCCTAGGCTCAAATCTCACCAATCAAATGCTTGAGAACGAACTCAGATTCAACACAAACGCTTTATGAGTGCTGGGCCAGATGTGTTACAGATTGCCTGGAGCAAGATGGTGATAATGTACTCAAGTTTTTACTCTTGATGGACACGCTTGATTATACTGGTAGTGTCAAAAAGTTTGGACCTTGATCAGATGCAGGAGAATTATATAGACATCTGATCAGGAAATTAAAATTTTCAGGACATGAAGAATTGGACCAATGGCTGGGCTTTATTTTATTTGTATTAGCCCATTACCACTAGTATGTTTCTAGTTAAGAATAAATGTTATCACTTAACCCTTTCCCCTATAGAAGCGACTTTTAGCGTATTTTATTTATTCCTCCGCTGAAGAAAATAGTTCCAGTTTATACCCTCATGAACAATTACCATTACAAATATTTTATATAGCCTAGCAGATTTTAACTTAAAGCAGGCTGAAAGTAAAGCAGAATGTGCCTTAAGGCACATTCTGCTTTACTTTCAACCTGCTTTAAGTGGTCACCTGTCTTCAAAACTAGAAACAGGCTATGAGGTAAAGGGTTAAAGCAGGATGATGGATGAGGGTATCATTTAAAGTTTTGCTTTCAGTCTACTTTAAGCTACTTTCTACTAAGATATACAAAACTGTTTCTAAGATACATATTCATGACTGTAAAAAGGGAGACTATTTTTTTCAATGGAGGGAATAAATCAAAGGCACCAAACTAAATGTCAATTGAAAAAAGGGTCTAAGCAGCCATACTTTGAATTTGGATGGCTATCACTTAGTCAGAATTAAATAAAGAATGTAGGATGAGTTTCTTAAATATTTAATTTATTGAATGAGTTGGATAAAATAATATGTTGCGACATTTCATTTTATCCAATGAGTTCAATAAACCAAATGCTGAAAACTCACGAATTTAATATCCTTTTTAGCTCACCTGAGCCAAAGGCTCAAGGTGAGCTATTGGGATGGCCCTGTGTCCGGCGTCCGTCGTTGTGCGTCGTCCGTCGTCCGTCGTCGTTAACAATTGCTTCAAATGACATCTCCTCCTATACCGCTTGACAGATTTCAACCAAACTTTACAGAAATGTTCTTTGGGTCAAGCTCTTTCAAATTTGTTCAAAGAATTAAAACAATGCAGAACTCTAGTTGCCATGGCAACCAAAGTGAAAAAATAAGGAAATCTTAAAAAATCTTCTTGTCAAAAACTGCAAGGGCCAGAGCTTAGATATTTGGCACAGTGCATCATCTACAGGTCCTCTATCAAGTTTGTTCAAATTATGCCCCTGGGGTCAAAATTGGCCCCGCCCCGGGGGTCTCAGTTTTACATAGAGTTATATAGTGAAATTTTCAAACGTCTTCTTCTCTGAAACCAATGTGGCCAGAGCTTTGATATTTGGCATGGTGACACTACTAGATGCCCTTTACCAAAATTGTTCAAATGGTTCTGGTCCGTTGCATAACTAGGTCACAGGAGCTAAAAATAGATTTTTTCAATGAAAACTTAAAAAATCTTCTTGTCTGAAACTACAAGGGCCAGAGCTTAGTTATTTGGCACATAGAATCGCCTACAGGTCCTCTATCAAGTTTGTTCAAATTATGCCCCTTGGGTCAAAATTAGCCCTGCCCCGGGGGTCACAGTTTTACATAGAGTTATATAGTGAAATTTTCAAACGTCTTCTTCTCTGAAACTAATATGGCAAAGCTTTGATATTTGGCATAGTGACACTTCTAGATGTCCTATATCAAAATTGTACAAATGGTTCTGGTCCGTTGCATAACTAGGTCACAGGAGCAAAAAATAGATTTTTTTCAGTGAAAACTTAAAAAATCTTCTTGTCTAAAACTACAAGAGCTTAGACATATGGCACATATCATCGACTACAGGTCCTCTATTAAGTTTGTTCAAATTATGCCCCTAGGGTCAAAATTGGCCCCGCCCCGGGGGTCAGTTTTTTTTAATAGAGTTATATAGAGAAAATTTCAAACGTCCTCTTCTCTGACTCTAATATGGCCAGAGCTTTTATATTATGTATGGTGACACTTTTAAATATACTTTACATATTTTGTTCAAATTGTTACGGTCTGTTGCATATCTAGGTCAGTCCTGGACATAATCAATATCTCCATTTTTCCAGTTATTCTCAGGTGAGCGAATATGCCCCATGGGGCTCTTGTTATCAAATAAACACCAATTGACACCAAAGTCCGAACGTTCTTATTTTCACTTTTTTCCTTTGAGCTCTAAGGAAAACTATTCGCCATAAGTGTTATTTGGTTTTATTCATCCATAGATAAAAACACCTATCAAACTACAATAAAGAAAAACAACATCAATGCGTTGTGGAAAGACTTCTCTGATAACATTTTCAAATTTCAAATAATTATTTAATCCAAAATTGTTCTTAATGACTAAAATGATCATTTGACATTTAGTTTTTTTGTTTTCAGAATTGTCATTATTGTAACATGACCTCATTATGATGTAACTTTAAATTCAACAATAAACAGAATTGTTAGTAGTCATTGTTTATTCTAGAGCTTTACGTAACCTGCTGTGCAGCCTGATTTCCTGGACCAACAGGACACTTGGAAATATTTCATTCACTTGTTGTGATCCAAGTTTGTCAAAATAGATTATCTAAACTGTTTTTATAGTTGGAGCGACCTTATGTGCTAACTAGCGCAAAAGGGATTAAGTTCTGTTTAACAGTCAGAGTAGTAATGCAGTACTTTAGTGAATCGAAAATTAGTATGAAATATATGTACAGTGAGCCGTACAAGTTTTATTTTACTCTATGTTTTGCATGTTTATGTGATAATGCGTAATACAGGGAAAAATAAAGAAAAGTAGCTATCTATTCTTTGTTTTTGTGCATCTTAACAAGACATGATTCAGAAGCAATGCGGTACAATATATAATATTACACTTGTGTAGCGACAAAGATATAAGGCACTTGTACAGCCTTGCTATGCAAGCTGACTTTGTGGCAACGTGGTACAGCTTTGGATGTCTGAATTTACGGTTATAAGATCAGACCCTGGTACAGTCAGATGTAGTTTTTGGTTCACATCGAACAATTTGGAGCCAGATCAAACACCTAGTTGCTCAGGAATTGATCTTGACCCAGACTGTTTGTAGTGGACATAATATAGACAACAAATACCCTTGTTTGGAAAGGATAACATGGTACTTATTCATTGTATGTAATTTATGTACAGAGTGTCTTTCCTAATATTCAAGTATGCTATACACTGCCATTTGTTGTAAAATATAGAGTTGTGTGTCTAATGTACAGTGGGTAGATCAGGGCTCCAGATAAGGGGTGTTTTTCAAAAACTTAAATCTTCATTTCTGCATTAAACCCTATGGTGTCACTACTCATTAGAATCGTCTCGATGAGACGATTCTAATGAGTAGTTACACCATAGGATTTGGTGCTGAAATGAATGAGAAAAAGTTAGATTTGTTCAGTTTACTCCCTCTTATCTTGAGCCCTGGTAGATGTTATATTAACTCCAGTTTAACAAACTGAAATGTAAATGTAATTGGGTCAAATGTCAAAACAAAAGACAAGGTTTTTGAAAAGGTGAAGATTATTTTAATTTGAGTGTGAAACAGTTTGGAACTAGATCAGACACCGAGTCACTCGACATCTGATCTAGGTCCAAACCGTTTTTCAGTATGACTTAATACATTTCTAAACAAGTGTCAAACAGTTTGGATCCTGATTAGACGCCGTGTTATGCCACCTTTGATCAGGACCAAAATCAGGACCAAAATTATTTGCAAAAGAGTACAAAAAAAAATTGCAATAATTGCAAGTTTTGGAAAAGGTTTATGATTTGTTTTGTAACTTGAGTGGCAAACAGTGTGGAAAGGTTGTTGTTGTTGTTGTCCGAAATCTTTTTGTCTATAATCTTAATAATGGGTTGCATGTTCATCTTGACAAGTGCTATCCAGACATTACCAATTGACCTAAATTTACTGTATTTTTCACTGATCTACCCATTTGTGCCCATGATCCCATATATGGGACATAGGCAAACAGTGTAGACTCTGATCAGACGCCGCTTGATGCGGCGTCTGATCAGAGTCTACACAGTTTGCTGATAGGAATTTCAATATAAAACAAAATGAAAATGAAAATTTTGATCAGGCATCCCTTTGATAAAAATTGGACTAATCCAATATATAAACATGGAAGAATCCACTGGGCGTAAATGGGTTAAAAAAAGACAAGAGTTATCACCCACATGCAATGCTCTTGGTTTTCAGTTTTTAGCTCACCTGAGCCGAAGGCTCAAGGTGAGCTGTTGTGATCGCCCGTCGTCCGTCTGTCCGTCCGTTCAAATTTACTTCAAGCGACATCTCCTCTGAAACCGTGAGTCTGAGGGGAAAACTAAAATGCTCACCGTGTTCCTTGGATGCTTCTCTACAGAAATTGTTAAAATGAAACTTTCAAGTGGACTACTTATTGTAATTTATTTAAAAAAGTGAAAAACTTTAAACAATCTTCTTGTAAAAAACTGCTAGGCCCACAGCTTTGATATTTGTTTTTTAGTATCTCCTGGTGATTCTCTCTCAAAATTGTTAATATCAAAACTAAAACTGACCATAGGGATTCACCATAGGGATTTTTTCATTGCCGCTTTATGCAGGATCATTGCCGCTTTATTCAGGTTATACTGTTTTACTGGAGGTTTAAGCAGGGTTTCAAGCACCCTTATACTAAATCACCTATATTTGCAAACAGTTTGGATCCAGGTCAGATGCTACATTATGCTGCATCTAATCTGGCTCCAAACTATTTGCCATTTACTTACATAGTTTTTTTAATTTAGAAAATGTAAGGTATGATTTGCTTTGCAAAATTCACGTTACAATATGTATAGCAGACATCAATTCAGCATTATAAGAGTTAAGTTTCCAGCTAGTGGCAGAATTGCATAACTGACCTCAGGTCAGCTGTTGCACACCAACAGAACTGTCTGCTGGACATGCTGTCTGCTAAAGTTTAGAAATGGTTCAGTCTGCTTCATACTTAGAGAAACAGGATCTGGAGGTGATCCACTGACAGTTATGTAATTATGTCTTATGCCATATTTATACATATGTTTAATATTGGTTTTATCAGAGTTATCTGTATGTCTTGTCATTTTTCTTGTCCAGGAGATAATCTAATTAAAAACCCATTCCCCCATAAATACTGATGTTTGTTAACCCAATCACCCTATAAAAATATGCATTTTTAGGTCTTTAATTTATTCCTCCACTAAAGAAAATAATTCTGCTTGATACAGTCATGAAAATGTAAGATAAGAAATAAGTTTCTATATTATAGTAGATGGTAGCTTAAAGCAGTTTGAAAGTAAAGCGGGTGTGCCTTAACCCTTCCCCACATAGAAGCGCCTTTTAGCACATTTAATTTATTCATCCAATGAAGAAAATAGTTCCCATCTTACAGTCATGAAAATGAACCCTAAGAAATATTTTCTTAATTCTAGAAGATAAAAGCTTAAAACAGGCTGAATTTAAAGCAGAATTTACCTTAAGGCACATTCTGCTTTACTTTCAACCTGCTTTAAGTTGTCATATACCTTCAATACTAGAAACAGACCATGGGGTAAAGGGTTAAGGCGCATTCTGCTTTACTTTCAACCTGCTTTAGGTGGCCACTTATTTTCAAAACTAGAAACAGGCTTTGGGGTAATGGGTAAAATGAAATTGCATACAAATGTATTTGGAAAGAGC
Source organism: Gari tellinella (assembly GCA_922989275.2). Taxonomy (NCBI): domain Eukaryota; kingdom Metazoa; phylum Mollusca; class Bivalvia; order Cardiida; family Psammobiidae; genus Gari; species Gari tellinella. Next base: position 7,047,286 of record OV277862.1, on the reverse strand, counting down.
CTAATGAGAGGAAGTGCCATTGGCAAAGGCCATAACTCTGACATCATTGTTTTTAGCTCACCTGAGCCAAAAGCTCAAGGTGAGCTATTGGGATGGCCCTGTGTCCGTCGTCGTGCGTTGTCCGTCGTGCGTTGTCGTTAACAATTGATTCAAATGACATCTCCTATACTGCTTGACAGATTTCAACCAAACTTTACAGGAATGTTCTTGGGTCAAGCTGTTTCAAATTTGTTCAAAGAATTAAAACAATGTAGAACTCTGGTTGCCAAGGCAACCAAAGTGAAAAAATAAGGGAATCTTAAAAAATCTTCTTGTCTGAAACTACAAGAGCCAGAGCTTAGATATATGGCACATAGCATCATCTACAGGTCTTCTTTCAAGTTTGTTCAAATTATGCCTCTGGGGTCAAAATTGGCCCCACCCCTGGAGTCACAGTTTTACATAGAGTTATATAGTGAAATTTTCAAACGTCTTCTTCTCTGAAACTAATTTGGCCAGTGCTTTGATATTTGGCATGGTGACACTTCTAGATGTACTTTACATATTTTGTTCAAATGGTTCTGGTCGGTTGCATACCTAGGTCACCGGAGCTAGAAATAGATTTTTCAATGAAAACTTAAAAAATCTTCTTGTCTGAAACTACAAGGGCCATACCTTAGATATATGGCACATAGGGTCCTTTATCAAGTTTGTTCAAATTATGCCCCTGGGGTCAAAATTGGCTGCACCCCGGGGGTAAAAGTTTTACATTGAGTTATATGGTGAAATTTTCAAACATCTTCTCCTCTGAAACCAATATGGACAGAGCTTTGATATTCGGCATGGTGACACTGATAGATGTCCTTTACTTATTTTGTTCAAATGGTTCCAGTCTGTTGCATATGTAGGTCACAGGAGCTAAAAATAGATTTTTTCAATGGAAACTTATAAAAAAAATTTTTTCTAAAACCCTAGTACACTGATCTTAGATATTTGGCATAAAGCATCATCTACAGGTCCTCTATCAAGATAGTTCAATTTTAATAATGCTCCTCGGGTAAAAAAATGACCCTGTCCTGTACATAAATCATGATCTCAATTTTACAGCTATTCTCAGGTGAGCGAAATATGCCCCATGGGGCTCTTGTTTAACCTTCTGACACCTGACAGTGAATAAAATTTTACTGTCACAAACAGTTTGGATCCAGATAAGACACCAAGTAACGCGGCATCTCATCTGGATCAAAACTGCTGGACACTCTAATGACATTTTCTGAAAGAAATAATTGCAGATAAATCACACCAACGAAAGTTACAATTGCAGAAGGTTAAACGGAACAGAATAACATTTTCTACACTGATATATGTTTATGTTGTGGAAATCTAATGTCTTTAAGTTTTTTCATACATATATTATACATTGAAATATTGTGATATAAATTGTAAAACCGTAGATACATGTTTTCTTATTTATATATTATTGTTTTCATCATTCCCTCATGTACATCCTCAATACCTTTGTCCTTTAAATACCATTGCGACAGTAACTTGTTTTGTAATCCTAATATTTATATGTGAAACTGTATGTTATGTCGGCTCTAACTGTATTTATTTTGAAATAAAATACAGTGCTCCCTCTCTACAACAGCAGCCACCATGAGACACATATTGTGTGCGTTGTTCGGAGGGAGTCGTTATAGGGAGGGAAAACGGCTTACATTTGTAAACAACTTGAATCCAGATCAGACGCCTCGTAACACGGATTCAAACTGTTTGTCACTCGTCATTAAGTTGTTTCTATCAAAATTTCAATCTGGTAACTCTGAGAAAAACAGCAGACGGCAATTTTAAGCAGACGATATCGCAGCAGTAAAAGCGTTAGACATACTTGTCATGTTTAGGGAACTGCGGCAAGGGTCATTGTTAGGAGGGAGTCGTTGTTGGGAGGGCCGTTGTAAGAAAAGAACACTGTACTGTTTAAACTAAGGTTAACTCATGCATACAGAACACTTCTCAATTGCAATTAAGTCTAGTCCAGTTTTACTAATAAGGGTTTTTTGTTTTCAATTGTTTGCAAAATGACAAACAGTGCAGACTACTTCTGTCTGAATCTATTACCGTGAACAATATGGCACACTGGTCTTATATATCAAATATCTGCGTCCTCATTATAGAATTCAGTAAACATTAAAAGCCTCCAGTACGCTGCTTCAAACATTTTTAAAACATGTATATTTACATGGTACCAATGCTACTGTCTATTCTTATTCTCAACCGTTTGCAAAGCTGGTGCCCGTTTCATAAAAAATCTTACGACAAAAACGATCGTAAGTCTAATATTAAAAATACATTTAATTTCTGAATTCTCTATCTAATCCTGTCTTGTGACACATCTCTGGAATCGTCTTGCAATGACGATTCCAAAGAGGTGTCACAAGACGGGATTAGATAGAGAAATAAGTAATAATTGATACTTTTATAGTCCGACTTACGACAACATTTATCGTAAGAAAATTTATGAAACGGGCCCCTGATGTTTACCATATTTATTTACCGTTTGATCAGTAGCAGTAAGTAAGGATTGTCCTAGATATATTCACCTGCAGGCAACATATTTAAACTGTTGAGAAATTAATTACTTACATAATCAGGATCTATACCTATGAAGGGTTGGAGATGAGGGGTCTGGGGTCGTTCTCAGACTTCTGACTGGTCAGATTGAGCATGATGCTTAAATATTGCCAATCAAAAACGTTTGAGAATGAATTCAGACTAATCTGGCACGATTTATGAGCTTATTACCCAAGACGCCCCACTACAACGAGCGTGAGCATGGGATGATACAGTGAAACCCCTCTATACCGGACCTGTGTGGGGACAACGTAAAATTCCGGTTTAGATGGGTTTCCAGTTTAATGGTGTTTTAACCCATTACCCCATAGCTCATTTCTAGTATGGTAGGTAGCTGACAACTTAAAGCAGGTTGAAAGTAAAGCCATAAGACGCACTCGGCTTTAACTTCAACCTGCTTTAAGCTATCATCTACTAGAATATAGAAACTATTACGGATGGTACATATTCATGAATGTATAAAGTGCGTACAGTGGAGAATCTGTTATTCTTTCCCGTTTAAACGCAAACGTACGCAAACGCAAAACACTAAAACGTAGAAAAGAACAATTTTTGGACAATTCTGATATTTCATGTTTATCTTGGTGGCTAACAGTTTGAAGCCTGATCAGACGCCGGGTTACCCGGCGTCTGATCTGGCTCCAAACTGTTTGCACTGCAAATAATAGTTTTAGCGTAAACGCGTTTATTGGGAAAGAATAACAGATTCTCCACTGTACTTATGGTAATTTGAAAAAAAGAAGGTTTTGGAACGGGACCAATTTTTTTTGTTCGGTTTAGAGAGAATTCCGGTTTTTAGAGGTTCCGGGTTTGAGGGGTTCCACTGTAGATCATTACATGGCTTTGAGTGAGCGTAAATCCTTCTTTTCAGCAGCAACGACTTATTATCTCATGTAGCATTAACCCATTTACGCCCAGTGGATTATTCCATGTTTATATATTGGATTAGTCCATTTTTTATCAAAGGGATGCCTGGTCAAAATTTTCATTTTCATTTTGTTTATATTGAAATTCCTATCAACAAACAGTGTAGACTCTGATCAGACGCCGCATCATGCGGCGTCTGATCAGAGTCTACACTGTTTGTCTATGTCCCATATATGGAATCGTGGTCACAAATAGGTTAAAGATGCCAGTGACTGGAAACTTACAAAAGTCATCATCTTTTGTTTTGAGAAACTGAATATTCTCTTTGATTGTATCAACAATATTTCTATAAGAACTCGTCTACGAATTCCACTAGGTACATTAAAGACAGAATATAATTGCAAATCATCTTTCATACAATAGTGCATTCATCTTAATGTCAGACATACAATGCTATATACGATATCGTATCAGCATACTTATCGTAACAAACTAATGTGTCTTGAAACTTTTTAAGTAATATTAGCAAAATATCTTTCATATTAGAGTACATTCCTTTTAATATAAGACAAACAATGCTATAGACAATCGTATCAGGGTAATTTTATACTAATTAGCCTGCATAATTTATATAAGAAACAACATTATTGCTGTAAGAGTAACATGTTTATCATTTGTAACCGTAATAAGCTTTTGCTAAGTGGTTGGCTTTAGCGTGTAAAGCAGGTGACGACTCTGCACTCACTAGGTACGGTGGAGAATCTGTTATTCTTTCCCAATAAACGCGTTTACGCTAAAACTAATATTTACAGTGCAAACGGTTTGGAGCCAGATCAGACGCCGGGTAACCCGGCGTCTGATCAGGCTCCAAACTGTTTGCCACCAAGATAAACATGAAATATCAGAATTGTCCAAAAGTTGTTCTTTTCTACGTTTTAGTGCTTTGCGTTTGCGTACGTTTGCGTTTAAACGGGAAAGAATAACAGATTTTCCACTGTAAGAGGGTTAGAGCAGACGATAACACATGACAGGGAATGATCTAAACGTAACTGTTCTTAAATGCAGTGCACTAAAATTGTAAACATGGCAGCGGTTAAACTGGTTCACGGTTTAATCGAATCTGAGTGACGAACAATTTGGTACCTAATCAGACGCGGCGTCTGGTTTGGCTGCAAGCTCTTTTTAACAGAAATATTTGCTTTAACAATAACGTGTATATTGGGAAAGATAACGCATTCTCTACTATGTTGATATATCACTATCTACTTATTTTGGATGCATTTGTTTGTTATTGAAGGTGGAGTTTACAAACCGTCAATGACTTATTTCGTTTCGTGTTGCTAGTATCGCTTTATTTTTAAAAAAAACAACACCATCCTCTTATTGACTGTTCTGATTTAAACTTTAAAAGAAATAGATTATTTCATGTTTTATTCTTTAAAGCAGCTTCCGAAGGGAAACTGTTTGATCTGGATGAAATGCCAACACTTGTTGATTTAAAAGACAACGACAACAAAAAAACAATATATGTTATTAGCTTTGATTAAGTTATATATTCTAGATAATTCTCCAACAAATCCGGTTATGTTCTTTTATAATTTTGTTTAAAACTCAGTTGGCTAGAACTTACATTTACATATTGTGGTAAGTAAGATAGTTGTAAGTTCGATTTCACTCTAAAGTTTCATTTACATCATGTTTCAGGGCTGCCATTTCTCCGGATTTTTCCGAAATCTTAGGATTTTTATCCGAGCAGATTGTAGCTTAAAGCAGGCTGAAAATAAACCAGAATGCGCATTCTGCTTTACTTTTAACCTGTTTTAAGTAATCGCGCTTGAAAAATAGAAAACTTGGAAATCTTAGGATCTTTTATGATCAACTTATTGCGGCACCGATATATTCGGCTCTCATTATTTTACAATCATGTGTATATCTGTTACCATTATTTCCATTACAAACCGTTTGAAGACTGACCAGACGCCAGGTAACCCGTGTACAGTTTCGGCTTCAAACTGTTAGCCAATCAGATTAAAATAAATCTTCATTATTATACAATTTTTTTCTATGTTTCTACATTTTATTGCATTTCGCTTCTATTAATTAACCCTTTACCTGATAGAAGCGCCTTTTAGCGCATTTTAATTTATCCCTCCGCCAAAGAAAATAGTTCAAGATTATACATGAACAATTAGAAATATTAAGTATATTTTAGCAAATAGTGACTTAAAGTAGGGTAAAATTAAAGCAGAATGCGCCTTATGGCGCATTCTGCTTTAATTTCAACCTGCTTTAAGTGATCACCTACCTTCAAATCAAGAAACAGGTTATGAGGTAAAGGGTTAAGCTTCGTTTAAAGGGGACAAGAATAACGTCCACACTACTGTAAGTATATGTAAGGCCTAACTCTTTTCCGGTACAGTGTTCCCTCTCTACAACGGCCCTCCCAACAACGACTCCCTCCTTACAACGACCCTTGCCACTGTTCCCTAAACAGGATGATTATGTCTAACGCTTTTACTGCTGCAATATCGACTGCTTAAAATTGTCGTTTGCTGTTTTTCTCAAAGTGACATAATGGACATTTTGACAGAAAATAATTAATGATGAGCGACAAACAGCTTGAATCCAGATCAGACGCCGCGTTACGCGGCGTCTGATCTGGATTCAAACTGTTTGCAAATGTTAATCAATTTCCTTCCTTATAACGACTCCCTCCGAACAACATACACTATTTTTGTCTCCCATTGGATGTCGCTGTAGAGAGGGAGCGCTGTAAATGTATTTTAACTATGGTAGTTGACCTATCGCCAAGGCCGGTTTAACTTTGCTCCTGTCTGAGATTGTACCCTAATAGAGTAATACGTTCAACCATGGCGACGATTATACTCGTCAGTAACAAATAGTGACCGATGAAGAGTACACTTGTCTTTTGCAAACAGTGTGGACACAGAACAGATGGCTCCTAATCAGAGTCTGCAGTGTTTGATATTTTGCAATATAATGTTAAAATCAACCCTAAATAGTAAAACATGGGCTGGACTTAACTGGAAATAGGATTGTGAAGGGTGAATGAGTTAAGTACAAAAGCATATACATAGTTATTGACATGTGACTATTTAATGCCAGAAAAGGGCAATGTAGAAAGCTTCCAGTCTTACAGACTTCCATGGCTCGTATTTTACGTGGCCGCTTAAACACAAGTTGTTAACGTTTCAAATAAAACTGCATTTGTTTATCGGTGGTTTTGAACCATTTCTGATTGGAAACCGTTATCTAGATTGATAACATTAGGTAGATAAATTGATACTTGACGGTAAGCCACTTACCACAGAAGACTAGGGCAATATTAGAACCGAGTAACTCGATATAATAAGATTTTAAGCATCGTCAACATTCTTTAAAACTTGTTATCTGCAAACATTATGCAGCATTTATTTTGTTTTCAGTCCGTTAAAACGTGACAGAATGACATATTCATATGTAGTTGGTTTAATCGTCATTTTGGCGTTGATAGGAAATCCATAGCTTAAACATTTATAAAGTAGAACCTCTTTATTACGACCACTGAAAGAAGTGCTATTGTCTGTATTAAAAGACAAATTGCAGCGTAAAGCAATATGAAAGTGACACAGAAAGCTCCTGTAGGAGCTTTCTGTTTCACTTTCACATTGCTTTAAGTAGTCACCTGTCTTAAGCGACTAATATATGATACAATTTAGTGGTTGTAATAGAGAGTGGGTGTACTAGAGACGTGCAATTGTATTTGTTAGTTTCAGACTTCAGGAAATTTGACTTGACTGCAAAAAAACATCGATATACATACCTCACCTGTACTCCAGACTCAACTTGTTTTAAAGATCACAATATCAACTGAAGATGGAGAAAACGTTGGCAGGAATGCTTCTCACTATATTCTGTACCATAAGCAATGTTTGGTGCGAAACTGTGACTGATGTGAAGGATCTTCACACACATCTGTTTACAACAATTGATTACAACAAGCTAGTGCGTCCAGTATCTAACCAATCGGCGGCCGTTAGTAAGTCTCCCGTATAAAGTATGTCGTTTACATTATATGATATCTATTCCCATTCACACGAAAGCAAACGCAAGTTCAACCCTTTCACTTCCAAATTGACTGTTTATTTAACCGTTTCGTAGATAACATATGTCGTCTGCGATTTAACCCTTTACCCCATAGCCTGTTTCTACTTCTGAATATATGTGACCACTTAAAGCAGGTTGAAAGTAAAGCAGAACGTGCCTTAAGGCACATTCTTCTTTACTTTTAACCTGCTTTAGCTTCCATCTGCTAGAATAGTGAAAATATTTCTTATGATATATTTTACTACTGTATAAATTGTAACTATTTTCTTTAGTGGAGGAATAAATTAAGAAGCGTAAAAAGGCGTATTTATGGGGAAAAGGGGTAATGAACATTTCAAATTTTTGAAGTTAAACATAAATATCTTGATACGAGTACGAATTAAATCGTTCAACCGGATCTTGATCAGATACCGGTGTCTGATCAGACCCAGCGCTATAAAGCTCAAATCTGACCAATCAAATGCTTGAGAAAGATTTCAGACTCAGCTCTTAAGTCGGCTATGACAGTACATTTTAATGATAAATCGAAACGAAACCAGGAATGTCTTGACAATGTATCACAGATTACAAAACAAACTGACGATGATCTGCATCTACACTGTTTGTATAGGACAAATGTACTCCCTACAAGCAGACTATTGCTGAAGAACGTGTTAACATGCGTATCACTAGAGTTCAAAACGTTAACACGCCAGTGTTTAGCACCATATTACGTACACTTCGAGTAACTTGGTGTCTAGTATCTTTTCGTTTAATAAACGTTTGGTTAGCACAATGAACTCTAGCGTATATTGTTCATTTACAAATAATATGTTTATGAATAGTACACTTGTCCTATACAAACAGTGTCTCCTATACGGAAGACCCTGATAAGGGAATACAGTGCTCCCTCTCTACAACGACACCCAATGGGAGACACAGATAGTGTTCGTTGTTCGGAGGGAGTCGTTATAGGGAGGGGACATTAAGACTTGGATTACATTTGCAAACAGATTGAATCCAGATCAGACGCCGCGTAACGCGGCGTCTGATCAGGATTCAAGCTGTTTGTCACTGGTCAATATATATATTCTATCAAAATCTCCACTTATATCACGGTAACTGTGAGAGAAAACAGCAGACTACAATCTTTAGCAGACGATATTGCAGCAGTAATTGTCCCGTTTAGGGAATTACGGCGAGTGTCGTTGTAAGAAGGGAGTCGTTGTTGGGAGGGCCGTTGTAGAGAGGGAACACTGTTTGCTATTACATTTGCAATACAGCCGAAACTCGATACTTCGAACTCGCTTAAACCGATCGTACCAGTATTTCAAAAGTTAAATTTCGATAAATTGATCTCGGTTAAGTCAAACATATCGGTATTTCAAAGTTCAAACGATCCTAAGCCACGTTTTAACTTTGAAATATTGGTTTGTTCGAAATAATGGCAGTTCGAATGATCGAGTTTCGATTGTATTTACATGTATATTGTTAAAACAGTTACACACCTAATAAGTAAAATATGTACTAGACGTACATGGAATTATCCATTAAAAGTTTCAGGGTGAGTGAGTTGCTATTTTATTTTTCAAGATGTGCGTGCGTTGTTCACACTGTTGGCTGTTAACACACTCGACGAGGTCACGGAAACACTAACGACAACAGCAATCCTCAGACTAATCTGGATCGACGAGTTCCTTTCTTGGGACCCCGAAAATTATGGTGATATTACTTACATCGTTTATCCACAGGTATGTTTCTGTCGTTAGATTTATCAAGTTTTGGTCATATTGCAAGCCATTTTAATCCTCGGTTGAGTTTCTGACCTGACAGACAACACGCTACGGTTGTAGTAGAAAATGTGTTTTTTATCTACATTTAAGTCTCTAACGTTGGTGCCAGTGAGTATATGTTAGTACTACAACCAAGTTAATTTCTGTTATCGGAGGCAATAAGTTCTGATGGCTTAATAAGCAGCTTCCACGGATGAGTTTCTGGTGTGAAAATCAGCTAGTAGTAGTATAGTTTGAGTTTCCGTTTGTCCGCAGGCGAAATGTGAACGTCGTTGCCAATCAAATATGCTTGTATTATAGTAAGCTTCATCACAAGTCATTTTCTGTCATTATCATCAAGCAGTTTATGGTGATATAGCAAGCATCTTTTTGATAACAAAAGGTAAGTTTCTGACATGCGAATCAACAAATGTCGTGGGCCAAACCCCTTGAGATGCACCTTTTGTTTGCTGCGGCTGATACGTATACTGTTTAGTCGTACCTACACATACGCAATACTATTTAACCCATTCACTACCTTACCCCGAGTACAATTAAGAAATAATCTATGTTCTACCGTTGTGAAACGGTATTTTACAACGGTTGGGAGTTGTGGTGCGCAGGAATTGACCACGAAGGCCGAAGGCCTGAGTGGTCAATTCCTGCGCACCACAACGACCGACCGTTGTAAAATACAGTTTCACTACGGTAGAACATAGATTATTTCGATTCTAACATGACCAGATTTAAGGAAATTCATTAGGAAGGAAATCAAATGTTCCATACTTATTTCCACAGCGGAAGAAGTTTTTCGACCGAATAACTTTTTCCGCGGCATTACAAGAATCTATCACCCATAAGCAAATTTACAATTACCGATCCATAATCTGGCATAGAACAAACATTACATCAAACAAGACAGAAGAATGAGAAAATTACTGTAACGTTACTGGTTAAAAGTATATGGTCTTTACGGGCTATATGAATAACGAAAGAAATTTAAAAAACATAACGTATGAACGCACGTGGTCACGTCATGTCATAGATAGATAGATAGATAGATAGTTTATTTCTGCAATAGACTTAATAGTCCATGAGCATACATGCATGTAATATACAAAATATACATCAATACCAAATCCGGTTATGGCTACATATTTCTGTTATTCATTGATAAATTATTTTATTATTATTATTATTATTATTATTTTGAACTCATCGGCAAATAGCTTTTAGCCTCACCTGGCACCGGGTTGTCCAGCATCTGGCCAGGCTTCAGGCTATTTGCATTGAAAATAATTGCTTCGGCTAACAAGCTAACGTGTTCTTCTCTGTATATAAATTTGATATTTAGATTCATTATGGGAGAAAAGTGTCCTTAACTATTCAATTCATTATGACAAGTTTTGTACAGAAAATATTGATCTATTGGTTTCAGCTAATTAGTCAACTAATATGTACAGAGGAAGCAGCGCTGTTTACTGCATACATATTGGAGTCGACTAATTACCTGCCTTTATCACATATTATTATTATTAATTATAGTTCTTATATAAATATATGTACACCATGTTAATCATCAAAATAATAAATGAATATAAAAGGGGATATGTTAACATTTTTCCAGACAAGTATCGGCGATATTTAACTACACCAACGTGATACACAAAATTTTGGTTTGACATCATATGTTATTGATAAAATTAATGAACAGGGTTGCCATATATATTTCCAATAATAATTATAATATCCCGTGAGTATTATACAAACAGATTTGAGCCAAATTAAACGCCGAGAAGCTCGGCGTCAGACTAGGCTCCGAACTGTTGGTCACTTTTATTTCTAGAAAGAATAATATCCCATTTTAATGCATTTATATATACAATATCAATGTAGCAGTCACTTAAAGCAGTTTCTGTGACAGTGAAACGAAACAACTTAAGAGACTGACACCAAATTAAAAAACAATAGTACATGACTGAGTCCCTATTGATTCAATGTGTTTCCTAGAATGAAACACATAGACTAAAGGGGTGCACATCAAATGTTACTGAGTAACCGATGAATTGTAAACCATTTCCCGACATAGGCGGCAATAGTTGTCTTTACTAACAGTCTGGATCCTAAAAAATGACGTCGCATCGCACGGCGTTTGTTCTGGATTCGAACTGTAAGCGAAGCAATAATGGGTATGTTTACCGGTCCATTTGAAACTTAAGTCAATGTTTCACGCAGGTTGGATCCTGATCAGGCGTCGTGCCACGCGACGTCTGATCTGGATTGGAGCTGATTGAAATTGGTATCAGTATTTCATCGGTACTCTATCCGTTTTGAAAATACATGTACATGTAATAATATATACAGTCTCATATAACCGCGGGAGGAGCGGGGTAGGGAAGAGCGTGGTATACCGTCTCAGGTATACCACGATAGACCTGTTCTTTGTTTATAGAGACGAATTCACGTGTCATGTTAGAATAGTTGTTTGAAAACAGTTTGATTCATATCAGATGCCGCGTAACGCGACGTCTCACCAGGATCAACATTGTTTGACACTTTTTTCAATACTTCTTCAATCAAAATACATGTACCTAAAGCTTAGATTTTAGAAATTAAAACAAACGAAAACTTTGTTTATGTTTGATGACGTCATGACAGCGAAGGGGTTAATGACTTTAAACATGTTACATGTATACCTTTAAGAGGATTACGTTATTATTTTCGTATATGCTACAACGGTGTCCATCATAATTAGGTTGAAGTCAAGTATAGGACGTCGACTTTGGCTGTTTAAACACGGTACCGTGGTGTAGAATGTACACGCGTTTATTGAGTATTGGACACGTATGGAATGCGGGTCGAGACATGTTAATTACCATTTGCTAAACTGCCAATTACCAAAACACACATGCACTGTACGGACATATTATGTCATATTCGTTACACATACTCGTCGTATCTTCGGGTCACAAATGACAGTATGGAGGGGATTGATATATATACAAATACTCCGATTGTAACCAGTAAGATAATTGCTCTTACTCCTTTTACTTTTCTTTTTGCGTAACTGACAAAAACTATCTAGTAAAAGGAAACCTAACTTTATAATGAAATGGCCATAAGCATTTAACAATTTGGAACTTGTACATTGCCAATTGGCCTAAGGCAACTAGCAAGTAACATACTACCATCTGACAAACGACACAGTTTACATTTAGCAAATGATAAGCAAGCAGTCATCATTAATTTGACACTTAGCATCTTCGACTCGCTATCCATACTTATTAATACGTATGTATTGCATTAAATGTACTTTAAGATATAATTCATAAAGAATCAAACCCATAGTTAAAGGAGTTCAGATTTATCAAATATGTTACGCATTCGAGAACAGGTGCCGATAGAGATATTTGACCTACTAAACGTAGCGTCGAATTTACGGCGTATCTCTATATACACTATATTCAGTGACAAAAACCGAAAACTTACTACACAGAACGACAAAACTGCATGCAGCATTTATGGCACGTGGTGTATTGGCAGTTAGTATTACGCATGATATCTTTTAACAAATGTCAAATTAGCAATTGAATTCAGTAACTGGCACAATGCCTATTAGTATTTGGCAATTGCTATGACCCAACTCGCATTGCATGAGTAACGTCTTTTCCACTGTAACTTGCTCATTTGTGTGGGGAAATTGCAGTACTTTCAATGACGAAATTTGAAAACGAGTGTAAAACATTTAGACCCTGATCAGACGTCGCGTTTCGCGTTATTGGATTCAAATTGTTTGCAAACTCGCCTTTTGGCGCCATTTGCAGCGAAAAGAAAGTGTTAACTCAATTATAATTTAATCGTCATTGAGGTTATATGTTATAACACCAAATGATGTGGCATATATTCGATATTTATCATACTTTGGTTAACTGTAAACGACTGATATGTACATCGTTTTATTCATGCTACTTTCTGTAACAGTTCAACATTTGTTTCTATTTACTTTTCTTTTCTTCCTATCAGGGTGATGTTTGGAAACCGGACGTGTCTCTGAAAAATTCAAACAATCGGTATGAACGTCTTGAGGACGCGGCAGTTAACGTAAATATAAAGAATAACGGAAAGGTCGAGTGGAATCTCTTTCAGGTCAGTAGTGAGTGGTAGTTCGTGATATCGGTATAGTCAAAACAAAATTTTACACAGATTTACCCTTAATAAAACGTACGTCTTTGCATAAATCAACGTGCAAATAGCATTGGTCAATCTACAGTTAAACCTCTCTCTACAACCACTATATTATGTTGATTATCAGTTGTTTAAGGCAGGCTTCTGCTTAAAGAAAGGTGAACGTTAAATAGAAAGTTCCTTTAGGAGCTTTCTATTTAAGAAATAATGAATTCATACCAGTGTTTTATCGTGCAATCGAACACTGGTAGGAGTAGAGATGCGTAGTAATTTAATCACGAGGCCTTTAGGCCGGGTGGTTTAATTACAAGCATCTCAACGACTACCGTGTTCGATTGTTAGATAAAACACTGGTATTAATTTATTATTTCGAATCTAACACACAATTTAACCTAAATTTGCACCGAAGCAACGGTGCTACATTTCTTGGCGTACGCATCTTCGAAGCCATATGACGCCACGTTATCTAGAACGTTTAGCGCGTGAGTGTTCTACTGAAAATTCGTACACCGAGACGGTCCTTCTTCGCGTATATAGGGGTGTGGGTGAGGTGTGTTAGAATTTACATTCCCCTTTCTTGAAGCCATCAACTATGTTTTATTACATCAATTAGCCCTGTTTTAGTCATCGTATTAGAGATGATTCACTGTAGTTCCAAGCGGTCATTCGTCAATGACAGATGCCTTCTTATTGCAGTCTATCTGCAAAAGTATAGAAACTTAGTTTTAAGCTTGTTAGTTTAAGCACAAGCAAGGTTGAGTAAACGTTTAAAGGTTTATTAATTGGTAGAACCACTTAAGGATGTATTAAACTCATTTCGGGTGATATATCGGTAATTATAACAAATCTATCATGAGTGTTTATGTACATGTAAGATAGGAATTTATCCTATTTTCGCATATATGGGATAGGAATAAACATCACTGGGAATAACTCTATCATCTATAGCTGTGTCGTTCTGTCGTTCTCCATACCACGTGACGTCAAATTTTTGTCCTGCTTAACTATAAGCGCTGCATTACGCAGGTCACTAAATAACGCCGTTTTTTTTATACCATTACTATAAACAACGTCATGTTTGGGCGGAAAACTACACAAAGATCCATTAATTGCTTTCAACGTTGAAACTTCAGCCGGGTCATCTTTCTACTTTGAGAAAAGACCCCGGTCATTTTATAACGAAATAATTTAGGAGTCATGATTTCATGGGTACGATTTTTTTAACGTTGCAAATTGACCTACCGATCATACTCTAACGTTTAAAAATGACTGTGAGGTATTTTGTTAACGTTGAAAATACCGGGAGATCATTTTTCGACTTTAAAAAAATTGTCCTGGTCATTTTCAACGGAGTCAAATTTTAATGTCTCATTCGTTGCAAAGCAGCGCATAATAGCAAAATCACTGATCTGCCTCGAGAAATTTGTCTACTAGTTTCTGATTAATCTGTAACTAATAACAGTTTAGAGTTAAAATACAAACTTAATACATCAAGGTTTAGAACAATTACATGCTATTGAATATGTCGACAGTATATATGTGATTGAATGCTTCGACAATTCTAATTTCGGTGACATATGATCATTTTATGTGTCCGCGGTGCAGTAAAGCCGACCCAATCAATCAATGAATCGATAATACCGGTATATTAAAATGCAAGACGCAAACAATGAGGACTCTGGTCACATTTCAAGTTACTGTTCTTTTTCAGTTCATCAATTGGTTACGTTTAAACTTGCTGGTTTATTAGGTTTTTCAGTCCACGTGTTCAGTCGACATCACCCATTTTCCATTCGATCAACAAATTTGTAGTCTGACGTTTGAGGACTTCAGCTATGTAAAGGAAGAGGTAATAGAGAGTCAAATTTGAACAAAAACATCAAAAACATATTATTTGAATAACGAAGAATCTGACATTTATATACTCTTTGTAATGTTAACCCTTAGCCTGCCACTCACGACTATAGCTCCATATGCAAACAGCTTGGATCCGGATGAGACGCCGAGTAACTCGGCGTCTCATCCGGATCCAAGCTGTTTGACACTCGGACAACATTTTCAGCAATTTTGAGCAACTTTGAAGCACTTTGAAACTTGAAGCAGACGAGAAATATAGCAGACGACAATTTATTTGGCGGGCTAAGGATTAAGAGAGAGAGAGAGAGAGAGAATATGCCTACATCCGACCAATACACGCATGTTAGAACTAAATCGGTTGCATTGCTCTTACATCCATGGCAAAATCCATGTCGTATTTAGCCTGAGTTGTTCTATAATTGAATTGCAAACAGATTGAATCTAGATTTTAGACATCGAGCTTTAACCGGTGAATACCTGAAAAAAAACTTGATTCATAATCGACTCAAGAGTAACGTCTATATTCTAAACGGCTCAAAACTAACTGAACGTTACACAACACAAATGGACTGTCACTCAGCTAGAAGAAGGTTTGGTATTTAGTACTATTTACGATAAAAAGGGAAGCCGGAGTCGACTTAAATAAGGAACAATTTGTCTAAGAAAATGTTTTACTTTGAATCTTCCATTAGGAAAAAGACTGAATAGCGCTGTTCTGTGTGAATTTTGCATTATCCATGAAATACGTATGTGATACGTCAATTCTAGTTGAATAACAACAGTTGTTTTTTCGTAATTAATTGTGTATGCAAAGATGGTATGCGACGTGTCCTTATGACATCTTAACCCTTTTACTCTCAATGACTCCATAAAGCGCATTTGCAAACAGTTTTGTTCCTGATCAGAAGCCGCGTAATGTGGCGTCTGATCAGGATCAAAACGGTTTGCCACTTGCTTTGAAATTACGTCAGTTATACTGTCTTAACCCTTTACCTGATAGCCTATTTATAGTACTTAAGATATATGACTACTTAAAGCAGGTTGAAAGTAAAGCAGAATGCGCATTAGGGCGCATTCTGCTTTACTTTCAGCCTGCTTTAAGCTATCATGTGCTATAATATAGAAACTATTCCCTATAATACATATTCATTACTGATTAAATTAGAACTATTGTCTTCAGATGAATAAATCATATCCGCTAAAAGGCGCTTCTATTGGGTAAAGGGTTAAATCGAACTTTGAAACGATATTGCATACTACAATATCGAGGCAAACGGCAATGTGGCGATGAGGGGGTACTAACCTCACGACACATTTGATCATGAAATGGTAACAATGCGTTCACTACTCTCTGTCACATCCAAGTATAAATTTCGGGGTTATCAATATTATGTCTAGATTTACCTATAACCCTTTACCTGATAGCATTGTTTCTTGTATTGAAGATATGTGACTTCTTAAAGCAGGTTGAAAGTAAAGCAGAATGCGCCCTAAGGCGCATTCTGCTTTACTTTCAGCCTGCTTTAAGCTAAATTTGCTAGGCTATATACAATATTTGTAACGGAAATTGTTCATGAGGGTATAAACTAGAACTATTTTCTTCAGCGGAGGAATAAATCATATTCGCTTAAAGGCGCTTCTATAGGGGAAAGGGATAAGCTGTTAGATATAATCATACATACAAATTTATACTATTTTTTAGTAAATGGATTTGACCTTGGACCATCAATTGCCTGTCTATTTCGCGCTTATAAACTAATTTGCCTAGTGTGAATTATTCAGTTGATTTTACAGACAGCGACAAACAAGTACTAAATATACACGGAGAACAACTTTCCTGTGTTAGGCTATGACATCCGTGATCATAATTTATTGGATTGATCAAATCTGGCGTCATAAACGATAAAACCTTGGTAAAGTTCGATTTTATCGTTTTCTATACGACTCTTTTAATAAATCTACAAAATTAGGAACATTCATGTTGATTGATTTATTATACCAGTTTTATACCGCGTTCTTTTCACACAGGAGTTGTGCGTTCAAAAGCGATTCACATGAAATTATAAATATGTAAATGTAACTACATGTACAAAGCGAGATAGACAAATAACTACATTTACAATAAATAGATAAATAATGGATTAATATTGAAACAAATTCCGAGCAAGAAAAATTATTTCAATATTATTATCAATATTAGAAATGTTGTTATCATTAGTTTGTAAATTCAATTTTAAAATGAGACAAATAATAAAAAGATCGAAGGCATGATAAAATAATGATTTAACAGTCATTGTTAATATCCCATATTCATATCTATATATGAAAACAGAAGCTATATCTGTGCTTACTTTTTCACACACTCGAATGAGTTTGCAAAATAATTGCGTGCTCAATATAAGAGCGATGTCACAAATGTTTGTAATCACCTTATCTTATTGAAAGAAACGAAAACAACATTTTAAAACGGGAAATAAGAGCTCTTTCTGCTACATTTGACCCTTGAGCTATCATCAGGAAAGTCACTGCTACAGTGGAGAATCTGTTATTCTTTCCCGTTTAAACGCAAACGTACGCAAACGCAAAGCGCTAAAACGTAGAAAAGTACAATTTTTGGACAATTCTGATATTTCATGTTTATCTTGGTGGCAAACAGTTTGGAGCCTGATCAGACACCGGGTTACCCGGCGTCTGATCTGGCTCCAAACTGTTTGCACTGCAAATAATAGTTTTAGCGTAAACGCGTTTATTGGGAAAGACTAACAGAATCTCCACTGTATACTGATATACAGTTGTGAAGTAGCGATACCTTTCTACATCCAACTTATCTCAAAATATCTATCAAACTTTCTTAAAGCTTTATTCCATATCGTGTTTCTTGTTTCGAAGACAGTGAGCCTCTTAAAGCAGACTGATAGTAAAGCGGAATACGCCTTTAGGCCCATTCCGCTTTACTTTTAGCTTGCTTTAAGCCACCATCTGCTAGGGTATAGATCTGAAAAATATTTCTTATCGCAAGTATTTATAACTGTATGAGTTGGAACTATTTTATCCAGTGAATTAATAAAGTGCGCTAAAAGGGCGCTTCTATCGAGGAAAGGGTTAATCAAGGTCGAGTAAAGGAAGAGAAAAAATGGCCATTTAGAAAACAGCCTTGAATGTTGAATCGTCTTGGTGTATGCAATGTAGACCTTTACTCGTATCGTTCTTTCTTCCATAGGTAGATATAGCAGGTGATGATAAGGGAATAGCCTTAGACTGGTATCATCCGAACTCAGTGTGGGATATAACAAGCACCAGATGGTACAATGAGAACTCGGCTATTGTGTTTGAACTAACGTTGGATCGTAAACCACTAAACAGCATATTGACTCTCATATGTCCCGTTATTATGTTGGCGATTTTAAACTTATTTGTGTTCGCTTTACCAAGTGACGGTGGGGAGAAAGCTGGCTATGCCGTCACTGTATTTCTGGCATTCGCTGTACTCCACACTATAATGGCGTCATCATTTCCTGAAAACTCTGAAACTGTTGCGTACATTTCAATTTATGTTGTCACGCAGAACTTGCAGAGTACGCTTATAACAATATCAGCCCTATTAACGATTCGACTTGCTTCCTTTGACGATGAAAGTGACACAATTCCAGGGTTTATAATAGCACTTGCGCGTATATCTAAATGTAACAATCTCAGAGGGAAAGTTAACCGAAAAAGAGTTGAACCAACAAACATGGACATTGAAATTCACAACATTGATGGTAACGAACAATGCAATACTGGAAACAAGAAGCAAAATGATGGAATTAGTTTGAATAACGCCACAAATACAGATGTTGACTTCACGTGGAAGAGTGTGGCTAATGCTTTAGATACTCTTTTCTTTGTATTCTTTCTACTTGCGTTTTTGGTGGCAACTCTTGTTTGCCTCTTCTCAGCAAAGTACCGACTGTGACAAAACAAGCTTAACATTTTTTGTTTGAAGTACGAAATCTAAATAAGCTTTTACCCATTCACTGCAATGACATAATCTGTTAAAACAATTGCCGTTTGCTTTAATATCTAAATTTTCAGTTAACAGAATAAAGTACAGTAAAACCTCGCTATTACGACCACTAAAACGAAGGATATTTGATTGATTAATAGAAAGGTGACAGCTTAAAGCAAGGTGGCAGTGAAACAGAAAGCTCCTGTAGGAGCTTTCTGTTTCACTGTCACCTTCCTTTAAGCGGTCACCTATCGTAAACACCCTAATAAATAACATAATTTACTGGTCGTAATAGAGAGGTTTTACTGTACTATCGTAATGAGTGTTTAATAGTTTGTATCCTGATCCGACGTCGGAATACGATTCAAACTGTTTGTAAATAAACATTGTACTAGAGTAAGGCAGTGAAATAGTTTTAGCTTTCAATGCAGTCGTTTACATTGTTAACATATATTTTCAGCAAGTTGGTTTGTTATTTTTGTAGAATAATTAAATGTTTAATAATGTAATATCAAGGTGACTTGGCGATCTTGGAAGGCGGACCAAAATATATCTTTACTGAAGTGCTGTTCATAGAAATCAACTTGCGTTCAGAACAGAATCAGAGTAACTCGGCGTCTGATCAGATTGGAAAGTGATCAGCGGTTAGTTTAAAAATACGCTGTCAACATTTTGATATAACGTATCATTTTAAATTTATTATATAAATTGTATTTGATTTTATTTCATTTTTATTTGTAAGTAGCAAAACATGGTTCAATAGAGTGTTTGAAAAAATGATTCTTATTTTATACATTATTGAGTTTTATTACCTCTTTCTAGATTTCACTCGTATAGCTAGAAACAATACCAGGAAACAAGAACTGTGTCACAATAAGTAACCGATGGACAAGAGCGTTGTTGGCACCCATATACAACTTGTTGTTGTAAGCCGGCCAAGAAAAACAGTAAACTCATACACAACATTTAACATTTGGTATGCAACAGTCGGTCATTCCAAGATGTACTAATACACTAAATATTGTATATTAAACCAGTTTTTTGTAGTAAATATGCATCGAGCAAGCTTGTTTATTTCCTCCCATCCCCCACCCCACTTATTTGGAGATCTTTTAACAATGTATATTTAAGACATAACAAGTCAAAGGTCAAGGTCACAGAGATCAAAAGGTTAATTTATTCCACAATCTTTAAATTTGAAATAACTATAAAAAAAAACACTCTCAATACACGGTGTTTATGCCGTCTATTTTAAGAAATACTTGAATATGCAGAGTTTGGCATGTCGGGTCAAAATTCAAGGTCAAAAGATCAAAAGATGCAATATTTCAAATTACAATAACCTTTGACCCTAAAGGGATGAATACGTCATGTTTGGTGTACATGTTGCCCAGATTAAAACAATTTAATAATGTCCACTTCTAACATGTCGAATCGAAATTCAAGGTCAAATTTGTAAAAAGGTCAATTTATTTTGCAACCTTAAATATAGCAAAAATGTTTAACTGTAACAATTACATTATCATTACATGGTGTATATGTTTCCAACAAGACGAAGTCTATGAATACGCAGGTTTAAGGCATGTTGGATCAAAGATCACAAAGTTCAAAAGATAGATGATTGAAAATTGCACTAACCTTTGACTCTCCAGTGATAGGGACTTTATATCTGATATATATATTTATCTAATTAAGAGGAATTTGAATGTGTATGTCAAAAACATATAAAGCCCAATGTCAAGTTTACAGATGTCAAAAGGTACAATATTTCAGATTGTAGGGGCCATAGTCTTTCACAAACACATCTTGTCTATCCTTAAAATCAAAAGTAAACGCCACATGCCCTAAAATGGTTTGTGACGCTCCACCATTCTAATTGTTCTTTTTACTCACGCACATCATTTGACTTCCCTAGCTGACGTGGCATAGCAAATGTGCCCAGTTCAAGGTTTGTTATAGTCAAGGTCAACAGTCGGGGTCAAGGTGACCTTGATCTAACAATGGTGGGCTACAATGCACCATTCCAAGATGCAATCACAAACTAAAGTTGGTATCTCTAGGTGATTTAGTACAGTGAATATACTCTGGTTACGTTGTATTGTCCATAGATACAGTCATCAAAGGAACACGATTAAAGTAACAGTAATCTGGAAAATAGTAAGCGACATTAAGCCATCCCAAGCTGTATTCGCACACCAAATTTGATATCCTAGCTTTTAGGATGTATGCCATATTGGCAGAATAAGCTTTTACGTTAAGTCGTGTCAAACGTGAGGGCTACAGTGACTTTAAAATGATACGCAAAATCTTGCCATTACGAGATGTCTAAAAACATATTTTAGGAATGTTGCTGCTGTGGTGTAGGTCTTTTAACCAGTTAACCCTTTCAATACTAACTTTTGCGAGAGATATTTACCCCCTCACCGTTTCATAGTCGTCCGTTTCAATTTTGTTGTTTTCAATGTCGTTTCAAAGTAATAATTAAGGCAGTGGGACTATATAAAATTCAAAAACAATGTCAAACAGTTTGGATCCTGATCAAGCGCCGCGTTACGCGGCGTCTGATCAGGATCCAAACTGTTTTCAAACGCGCTTTTAAGCGGCATTGAGAGCAGAAGGGTTAAATCCGTTTCTATAATCAAAGGCAAAATTAAGGCCAAGGCCAAAGTTACAGGTTACCTTAAATTGGTATTTGATATTACATCTAAGGTCACTGTGATATTGACCTTGATGACAATTATAGTAATAACTTTCCTGTGAGTATCCTATACCACACCAACTAGGGATACTAAATTTGGTATAAGAGTACAGCTTTGGTGGAATATCTCATACTAACTTGAACGGCGAAAAGAGTACTCCTCAACCCCTTCACTCCCATAAAGCCTTCACCTTTAACCCTTAGCCCGCCAAATAAATTGTCGTCTGCTATATTTCTCGTCTGCTTCAAGTTTCAAAGTGCTTCAAAGTTGCTCAAAATTGCTGAAAAATGTTGTCCGAGTGTCAAACAGCTTGGATCCAGATGAGACGCCGAGTTACTCGGCGTCTCATCCGGATCCAAGCTGTTTGCATATGGAGCTATAGTCGTGAGTGGCAGGCTAAGGGTTAAACAATTGTCGACTCCTTTTATTTCCCAAATGTAAATTTAGCTATTGAAATGAGTGCCAAATAATTTTGAGATGGCTAGACACCGCGTTAAGTGGTAGCTAGTTAGGATCGAACTTGTTTGTAAATAACCATTGTAGTCGGGGCAAGGCAGTGTACGGGTTAAACGTATCCACGCAAAGTGCCACTTTGTAAGATCTAATTCAAACAGTCAAAATCCAAATTACAATCCAAGTAATTCGGCATCTCATCCAGATCTAAGGTGCTGATACCTTTGACGGATATAAAAAGGTATAGAAAGCACAGTGTTCCCTCCAAACAACGGCCCTCCCAACATCGACTCACTTCTTACAACGACCCTATTGCCACAGTTCCCTAAACAGGAAAATTATGTATTACGCTCTTACTGCTGCATTATCGTCTGCTTACAATTGTCGTCTGCTGTTTTTTCTCAAAGTGACATATATGTAGATATTTTGATAGAATAAATATAATGACGAGTAACAAACATCTTGAATCCAGATCAGACGCCGCGTTACGCGGCGTCTAATCTGGATTCATGCTGTTTTGCAAAGGTAAGCCAAGACTTAATGTCCTCTCTCAATAACGACTAGCTCCGAACAACATACACTATTTGTGTCTCCCATTGGATGTCGTTGTAGAGAGGGAGCACTGTGTTCCTATTGGGAATGTTGAAGACGACACATTGTGTGTATAAGAAAATAACATAGCATGATAGTTATCAAACCTAAGCCTAACAGACAGAGGCTCCTCGAATTGAATTTTACCTTACAATGAACTTTACAAACTGCTATTTTAAACCATTTCCCCTTAGATATACATATTAGCGCCAGTGATTTAACGGAATTTACTTACATTGAAACTGATTTTTTCTATTTGCAGTTTCAGGGGTAATGGGTTAAGAGGTCCGAAGGTAGGATAAAGGCCGAGACTAATCGCTTCATTGCATATGAATCGATTTGACAGTAAAACTCATTAACCCCCGAAACTTTAAAACGGAAAATTCCCCTTTCAAATTAGGTCTAATATACTTCTACTATTTACAGCATACTTTTATAATAAATTGTGAATATTTCAAACAGGGAAACCTTATGAGTGGTTTTCATAAGATCCCTCTGATCTGAGTCTACACTGATTGCATATGTACTGTTCACAAGTACACTGGTTGTTACTGACACGTAAACGGTAGTTTTGAGTTATTCTTTTGAGGAAATATTCAATCAACCTGATATATTTAAAAGTGGACTAGATTTACTGAAGAAAAGGTTTTGATTTTAACAATATATTGTGCAATGATCAATGTCTACACTGTTTGCATATAACAAGTTACACTTCACAAGGAAACTGTTCATTAACCCTTTCATGATCAAATCTGTAGTGGGTTTTTACCCCTTCACCGCCATATTACAGTGGAGAATCTGTTATTCTTTCCCAATAAACGCGTTTACGCTAAAATTATTATTTGCAGTGCAAACAGTTTGGAGCCAGATCAGACGCCGGGTAACCCGGCGTCTGATCAGGCTCCAAACTGTTTGCAACCAAGATGAACAAGAATTTTCAGAATTGTCCAAAAGTTGTTCTTTTCTACGTTTTAGTGCTTTGCGTTTGCGTACGTTTGCGTTTAAACGGGAAAGAATAACAGATTCTCCACTGTACACCGCGTTTATAACGTCGCCTTTTTGCAGTGAAATGGTAAAGGCACGTTGAATTAAGAAATATCGACACGATTTCCAAACATTTTAGATATTGATCAAACGCTGAGTTACCCGTTATCCTATCATGAACGATTTTCTTTGAAATTATTGCATGAGTGTATGGGTGGTTCTGTCAACTTAACGCGTTAACACTCTTAGAACTAAGTCCAAGGTTAACAAGAGTTGAGTCTGAACTTGTTCTCAAGCATTTGATTAGTCAGACTTGAGCGAAACTGTTTCTAATCTTGAACCCAGGTGTCCATGAGATAAGCATCCGGGGAATTGACCGGTTGGTCAGGCTCCATATATTTTAGATCTATATATCTTCTACATTAAACCTGTCCTCTATTATATTTTATTACATTGTGTTTGTTTTGTGTCTTTGCCATTGACACGTATTTATAAGTGTTTATGTACAGAAATTATCTTTAACATCAGTCCAAATACTTTGACCCCTTCAATACAAATCTCGACAACTTACACATGCAAACAATTTGGATCCAGATCAGGGGCCGCGAACCACGACATCTGTTTAAGGATCAAAAGTGTTTGACATTCATATAAATCATGTAAATTAAACTGCCTTAGCTTCTAAACGTTACACATGCAAGCAGACGTTCCGAGCAGACGGCATTAAGGCGACGAATATGTTAGATAGGTTTTGAAGGCATAGTGGCAAAGAAAGGGTTGAATATTTAAACGTCAACGAACATGTCATAACTACTGCACACAGTTTGCATCTAAATGAGACGTCAATCTACCCGGCGTCTAATCTAAGTGGAAATGCTTGGTATTCAATTAATTCCGTAAAGAAATGAAAAATAATCAAAGAAAGTCTATATATACAGAGGAGAAGATTATATTCTTTCTCGTTTTAAACGAAACTCATCGCGAATGAAATACTAATAGAACGTGTAGAAAATGAATTGAAACAGTCATTTTCGGCATCCCAATGCAGTCTTTGGAATAGTAACACCAGCGGGTAGTTTTAAAAATTGTATTTTTTTCAGAGTATCGGATACTTAGGAATCAAATTAAAAGACAACAATCGTAAGTTGTTTTAACATCATTTTCAACTCTTCACCAGATTTATTCTACAATAAAGATTTGAGATACATTTGTATACTTGTCACTTTGTGTAGTTCAATGCTGACTATCAACTTTTCAGAGTGTTAGAGGCTAGGTTCTAGTTCCAGCAGAAAGTTATATGCCAATGTATTATACTGTTTTGGTTAAGCTAAACACTTTCTAAGTAAATTTCAGCAATGTTTTTGGCCGAGTCGATCAGTGGGTCACCTCTGTAAAGCAAACATTTTGGTCCCATCATGGTGAAACTCTAAAAACAAATGTACCCTGTCAGTATACAGGGTACATGAACTCTTGTCAATGGCTTGTTAGCCAATCAGAAGAGAAGAATTTACGTTTCAGTTTGATAAGTTCATTTATTTCAGTTCAGATTTTAAACAGTTCGGAACTTGATCAGACGTCGAATTACTCAGCGTCTGATCTGGTTCTAAATTGTGGGCACAGGACGTTAGTTATTTATGCGCATACGCTTATTTTTTTTATAAGAAACAAGGTTCCATCCCCGGCAGCAGAAAGCAAACGAAGGCCAGTAATTTTGATCTGGGTTGCAAACAGACAAAGTTTATAGCCTGGTTTTCTAGTGTCTGATATGGTTTCACATTGTTTGCAAGTGAAATAGAAACAAATCTGGTTTATTTTATTTTTCAAAGAAAAAAGGCAATCAAAAGACAACACATGATCTCAGACTTGTTGTATGGACTGTAGTTTTATTTTCCAACGTTTAATTTTCAAAGAAAGTGTCAATTAGACGGCAAAGAACTGAACATTGGTATGATGTTTATTGAATAATTATTCGGAAAACTGAACGTTGGTCTGGCATTTAATATTTCTTCGGTAGCCCAACCGGTCTGTACTTATTTGGGTCCCCGCCATTTCGGCCCCATCTGTTGGCTACCTGGTCAGCTGCGGAGTCCTGATGGCCCCTTCCGGACCCAGATTGAATCATCTCACGTGCGTTGCTACAATTAAAAGTATATAATGTTTTAACCCTTCATCATCAAAACATACAGATTTAACCATTTCATGATCAAAGTATTCGGGAGTTTTTTTACCCCCCTTTACCGCTTTATTGTCGTCTGTTTCAGTTTTGTAGTCTGCAAGAAACGTTTCAAAGTTAGATTTAAGGTTGTCTGACTTAATAAATATCAATATAAGTGTCAAACAGTTTGGGTCCTGATCAGACGCCGCTTATTAACTCTTTGTGCCCTAGTCCCGCATATAGGCGTGCTTTTCAAACAGTGTACATGTGAAAAGAACACTTGTCCTATGCAAACAGTGAAGACCCAGATCAGAGGGCTCCGAAAGGAGCCCTCTGATCAGGGTCTTCACTGTTTGTCATAATGCCAAACATTGACAAAAACAACCCTTTAAAGTCAGAAATGGACTAGACTTAAATGGAAACTGGAATTGTCCATTTAAGTTTCAGGGAGAAAAGAGTTAACGCAGTGTCTGATCAGGACCCAAACTGTTTGCAAACGTGCTTGAAGGCGTCATTGAGAGTGACAAGGTTAACCTTTTCGCAACAAAGTTTGCAAAGGCTGTTTCTGCAATATTAACCCTTATCCTGCGGTGATATCGTCTGCTTCGAAATTGTCGTCTGCAAAATTTGTTAAATTCAGATTTATACATTTTTTAAGTATAGAAACCTAAGGACGAGTGTCAAACAGTTTGGATCCAGATCAGACGCCGCGTTACGCGGCGTCTGATCTGGATCTAAACTGTTTGCAAAAATCAGTAAAGTCGCGATCAGCAGGCAAAGGGTTAAGCTTATGCCAAATTTAAAATTATTGACGTTTTCATTTATGAAATTAAATTTTGATACAAGTGCAATATAGTTTGGATCCTGATCATACGCATTGTTACGTGGCGTCCAAACTGTTTGCACGATTCGACTTTAGCAGCCTATAGTGGTGAAATAGTAACTTTCATTATGATTACTGTTTGATACTCGTATCGATATGTTTTAAGTAAAAATACATTGAATCTTACTTTGAAACGTTCTTGCAAACAACAAAATTGAATCAGACGACAATGAAACGGTGAAGGGGTTAAATAATAACTCACGGAAAACTTGGTAGTGAAAGGGTTAAATATTAATATGGATGTCTGATCAGAAACGAACCTGTTTGGAGATGTCTGTGTGGTAGGTGGTCAAAACCCGTGGTTACAACATTAAGAAATTATCAAGTAGATCTGTTCTATGTATGCCAACATTTCACATATTTCCTGTACGTATAATACGTAATAATATTAACCCATATTATTCCAAGTGGGTTCTTCTATGCCTATATATTGGATGACTCCAACTTTCATTTTAATTGGTGACTTGTCTATTTGTTAATTTTATTTATGATAGGAATGCCTGTTTTCAAACAATGAATAGGCCAATATAGTTCCGTATTATATCGTTATTGTCCGATACTTTTAACATGGAGAAACACAATTTATGCATGCAGCTATATCAACTTGAAAAGGGTATACACTGTGCTACCTCTTTACAACAACATTCAATGGGAGGCAAATATTGAGAGTGTTGTTCGGAGGAAGTTGTTATAGGGAAGGACGCGGCGTCTGATCTGGATTCAAGCTGTTTGTCATTCTTCATTATATTCAGTCTGTCAAAATGTCCACTAAGTAATAGATACCGTTCGAGTTTCGCTTTAAAAGAGTCCGCTAACAAGGGTAAGAGTATTGTTTTGCGAGGAAGAACAACAAGATTGTTGTTCGTCCGAGCGAAACAATACTCTTACCCTTGTTAGCGGATTCTTTTAAAGCGAACAAGTATCGGTATCTGACTTATACGAATATTTTAATAAATATTTTACACCGAGTCAATAATGATTGTGTTCAATTTAATATAGTAATTTAAAATATCGACTTCTAAAATATTGAATTACACGTAAACCAACTATATTTTTCATTTTTCCTTTTTTTTAACTTGCACGGGCATACCGTGCAGCCGTTGTGCTGGGTCATGCCTAAAATAACTACGTATCTGTTTGTCTTCGCTCCGCGTTAGTACTCAGCTAGTAAGGTAAGCGCTCTATTTATCAGTTTAGGTAGCATTTCTTTTTAAGCATTTAGTAATAAGTTCAATAAATATTTAAAACTCTTCATCTTAGCCCGATATAATTCATTTTCCACCCCATATATAATCAAACCAAGGGCCAAAAGTTTTTCTCCCGAACAGGCACACTTTTTAATCTTTCACTGCAATATTGTCGCCTGCTTTGAAAATGCCGTTGCATTTATTCTCCAACGCAAAATTTCTGGCTTTGACTGCATGAATATTGATACAAGTGTTATTAATTTGGATCCTGTTCAAACGCAGAGTTACTGTGTGTCGATATTGATCAAAACTGTTTGCAAATGTTCGTTATCCCTTACCATGCTGAATTGCTATCTGCTTCAAATATATCGTCTGCGGAGAAACACAAAATCGTTCCTATGCTATTCAAATTGAATAAAAATTGAATATGAGTGCCGAACAATTTGGATCCAGATCACATGTTGCGTTACGCGGTGTCTTCTCCGGATCCAAACTATTTGCCAATGTTAGCCAAACGGTACTTACAGTGGAGAAAACGTTATTCTTTCCCATTTAAACGCAAACGAAACGCAAACGCAAATCGCTAAAATGTACAAATGTAGGCAATTACCATTTTTTGATATTTCTCATTATTTGTTTTAATTTGAGTGACAAACAGTTTGGAGCCGATCAGACGCCGAGTTACCCGGCGTCTGATCAGGCTCCAAACTGTTTGCAATGGAATCAATAGTTTAATCGTAAACGCGTTTGTTGGGAAAGAATAACGTGTTCTCCACTGTAGCAGTACAAGGGTTACCTCGTCCATTCCCGGACAGTGCAAGAGTTAAACAGGTGACAACATGCTCACCACGTGCATCACGCCCGTAAAAAGTATACAATAACAGAAAGTAAAACTGTCCGGTAACAGAAAAAAGTGTCCGGTATCAGATGTAAGAGGACACTTTTTGAATAGCTCTGCGGGGGGTATCTGCGTATAATATGCACTGTCCGGGATTGGACGAGGTAACTTGTGTGATGCTAAATACCGATTGGCTAACATTTGCAAACAGTTTGGATCCAGAAAAACTGTTTTGCACTTATATTTTTGAGTTTCTCCAAGATGATATATCTGAAGCAGACGTCAATTCAGCATGATAAGGGATAACGAAAAGTTGCAAACAGTGTGGATCCAATATCAAACACATAGTAACCCAGCGTTTGAATAGGATCAAAGCTGATAACGCTTGTACATGTATCAACATTCATGCAGTAAAATCCCAAAACTTTGCTTTTGAAGATAAATGCAGACGGCAATTTCAAAGCAGACGATAATATGACAGTGAAAGGGTAAACAGCGCGATATATTATTGTGCCTCTTCGGGGCGGGGGTGGGGGTGGGGGTCTCTGATTCTTGGTTTGATTATCAAAAAAAACGGATAAGGAATTATATCTAGCTAAAATGATAAGATTCAAATGTTAATTGACCTTAATGCAAAATCGCTGAAAAACAAAATGTCGCCTAAACTGATAAATAGAGAATCTATAGGAAAAAGAGCGCTTACCTTGCTAGCTGAGTACTAATTCTGAGCGTAGACAAACACATGCAATGTATGAAGATATTTTAGGGCATGATTCAGTACACAAGCTGCACGGGTATGCTCGTGCAAGTTAGAAAAAGGACCAATGACAAAAGATATAGTTGGTTTACGTGTACACGTATTTCATTATCTAAGAAATGGTAAGATTAATTTGCTATATTAAATTGACAAAATCGTAATTGACTCGGTGTTAGATATTTATAACAAATCTTCGTATAAGTCAGATGCACAACTGGATTCGCTTCAAAAGTGTCCTATAACAACTGTAAGAAGACTGTTTCGCTCGGACGAACAACAAAGATGTCCTCGGCTTCGCCTCGGGCATTTTGTTGTCCTTCCTCGCGAAACAATCTTCTAACAGTTGTTATAGGACACTTTTGAAGCGAAACCAGTAGTGTATCTATTACATGTTGAGAAAAAAACGGCAGACGACAACGGTAAACTCCGATAATAAAAGAGCCTGCTGCAGCCCCTAAAGTTGAAATGCAACTGTCTGCATCGAAACTCCGCCCTGCCAGGTCAATAAAATCGGTCTATAGACGACGCATTATGCGGCGTCTGATCTGAGACTGCATTGTTTTCATATTTCTCATTTTTGGGACGACAACCACAGAATCGTTGAAGAAGAAGTTAGTTTGATCTGGTCTTAACGAAACTTTAATTATACAAAATGTACCACTGCAACGCAGTAAGAACTATAACTAAGTGTACAAAAAGGCAACTCTTTTAAAGGAATACGCCTATAATTGTAGTGGAAAACAGTTAAACAAGCCAGACCAATCACTTAGCTAGTTGGCGACTAATATATCTCCAAACTGCTTGCAGTGGACAAATGTTTATGGCATAACAGTATTTACATGTATAGGGAAAGAACAACGTCTTAACTTATTGTGATAGTCATTATATATAGGGCGTGTTTGAAATATATTTTATGGCGGATGTGGATGGTACAGTGGAGAATGTGTTATTCTTTCCCAATAAACGCGTTTACGCTAAAACTATTATTTCTATTACAAACAGTTTGGAGCAAGATCAGACGCCGGGTAACCCGGCGTCTGATCAGGCTCCAAACTGTTTGCCACCATGATAAACATGAATTATCAGAATTATAAAAAAAAGTTGTACTTTTCTACGTTTTAGTGCTTTGCGTTTGCGTACGTTTGCGTTTAAACGGGAAAGAATAACGTTTTCTCCACTGTACGTTCTGTGTCTGTGTCTTGTATCGATGGTTGTAGGCACTGCCGCCGTTTATGTATGGTTCTGGAACCGACTATACCATTGAATATATCACTACAGCAAATGCTAAGTGCTGCGTGGTTTCAGTGTAGTTATTATATGGATTATCTCCCTTTGGTGGTAATATGCAATTCCAAAACAATACAAAGTGTTATTCATTATGAAAGGTAGTATATAGACGTGTTTGAAATATCCTTTTATTGAAGATAAGGATGACACGTTCTATGTCTGTTTCTTTACGCTGCCGTCGTTCTTGTATAATTCTTTAACAGACTTTACCATCTTATGTAATTACATATATTTACATTTGCCCTATTCAATCCGCGAATCAATTTTGGACAGGAGACATTTGGCTGAGTTTTCAAATATGCTTCCTAAACTATGTATGCCTTCCAATTAGCGGAAACAATGATTATCGACTTAAATTCTTCTTTATTGATGAAACAAATTTCAAGAAATCTGAAATACCAAAGATGAAGTTAATAACTATATTCTCCGCGCAGTAGCTGTGCCCTCGTGTTATTTGGTTACTGGGGTGGGAGTCAGCTTCGTTAACGCTGCTCTGTCATTTTTTTTGTCTTTGACGCATTTTTCTCTTTCTCTATTTCTC
Source organism: Gari tellinella (assembly GCA_922989275.2). NCBI lineage: Eukaryota > Metazoa > Mollusca > Bivalvia > Cardiida > Psammobiidae > Gari > Gari tellinella. The sequence goes on along the minus strand of OV277862.1, from coordinate 7,015,546 downwards.
CTTTAAAACCTAAAATTATGAAATTTGTTCATAACGAAAATAAAAAAATATAATGTAAATATAAGAAATAGTACGAAATAAACGAAAGAAAATGATTGGCAAATTTACCATAAATCGCAAGTGCGATTCATGGAATTTGCCGATCATTTTCTGTCGTTTATATCGCTTAAACCCCGAAAAATTTCAGTTTATTTCTTAAGTATCGGTAATAGATTTAAGGACCCAACTGACCTGAGCAGTGTAGCAGCATGTCGACCGCCCGTGCCGTGTCGGGAGGCGTCATAATTGCCACGTGCATGGAAGTACTTGTCTGCGCCAATGTAGTTAGCCCGCCTCATGTCCCTGAACATGATAATTACATTTGTAATAACAATAATAATTACAATAATAATAACAATAAAAATAAAGGGAGAGGCTATGTAGATCTATATACATATATAGGCCAATTTTTTATTGACCTGGCAGGGCGGAGTTTCGATGAGGACCATTGCATTTCAACTTTGGGGGCGACAGCACGGTCGTTTATTATCGGAATTGACCGTTGTACATAGTCTGCCGTTGTTTCTCAACATTACATGTAAGTGGACATAATGACGAGTGACAAACAGCTTGAATCCAGATCAGACGCCGCGATACGCGGCGTCTGATCTGGATTAAAGCTGTTTGCAAATGTAAGCAATGTCTTAATTTTCACTCCCTATAACAACTCCCTCCGAACAACACACGTAATATTGGTCTCCCATTTGGTGTTGTTGTAGAGAGGGAGCACTCAGCACTGTATATACCATTTTCAGGTTGATATTGCTGCACGCATAAATTGTGTTTCTCCATGTTGAAAGTATCGGACAATTACGATATAATACGGAACTATACCTTTTACCCCTAAAATCAAATGTAAATTAGTTTATATTTGCCAAAGGTGAACTCCGCCCTGCCAGGTGAAAAAAATCGGTCTATACCTTTCAATATATATCTAACACTACTTGATGAATGGATGGATTGGGCTTTTTGGCACTGCAATACTGAATAAGTCATATAGCACCAATAAATGGTTAGATGAGGTGATGATGGTGGATGATTTCAGGCATAGAGGCAACCGACAGATTCGGAACTCCAACCGTCTCCCTAGCGCAACCTTGATCCGACATCCACACCATATTCACATAAGTTTACCAGTGAGCAACTTACCAAGAAGCAAACTATACCATTGCGAAAACCTACATAGAGTCATTAAGGCACATTCTGCTTTACTTTCAGCCTGCTTTAAGCTATAATCTGCAAGGAAACTGAAAAGAATTCTTATGAATTATATTCATGATTGTATAATTTGGAACTATTTTCTTCAGTGGAGGAATAAATTAAATGCGCTAAAAGTCGCTTCTATTGGGGAAAGGGTTAAATCGTTGGTGATGTGAGAAAAAGAATCTATTACTCGTCGATGTATAAGACAAGTTGCTCTCAAACTCATCTAGAATATAAAAGTTATTAAGCTCGCCAAGGCTCGCTTAATAACATTTCAATTCTAGACTCGTTTGAGATCAGCTTGTCTTAAACATCGACTCATGACAGATCCTATATGTCTTTCAATCATAAGACAATGGTTTTAAATCAAAATGCGTTAAGTATTACCTTTCCAAAATTAAAGCAGACGGGTTGGTGTTTTGCAAGCAGGCGACATTGAGATAATGTAGATGACGTAATAATGGGGTTAATTTGAACGTCATTGTAATATCAATCAGTTATACTTTAGCTTTTTGGTACGAGTCTGAGATCATCACAAACGCCTTATAACAGTGGGGACTTAATTCATGGTAAGATGATTACTTGTATGCTCTCCACATATCACTGCTTCCGCGCCCGAAGCCACGTGCATAATTCCAGCTTCGGCGCCCGAAATTACGTGCGCTATTCCAGCTCCGTCTGAAAAAGTTCTGCGCATGCGCATCGTAGCATGACACCGTCAGGACAACAAGGAACAGCAGTAATGTCACCTTCATGCTTCTCTCGTTCAAAGTGTTGCTATGTTCCTAAAACATTTGAACAAGCAAAACTGTCATAGTTCTTTGGCGTTAAACATCGGTTTGCAGGATATAGTATCTATATGAATGCTACAGTGGAGAATCTGTTATTCTTTCCCGTTTAAATGCAAACGTACGCAAACGCAAATCACTAAAACGTAGAAAAGAACAACTTTTGGACAATTCTGATAATTCTTGTTTATCTTGGTGGCAAACAGTTTGGAGCCTGATCAGACGCCGGTTACCCGGCGTCTGATCTGGCTCCAAACTGTTTGCACTGCAAATAATAGTTTTAGCGTAAACGCGTTTATTTGGAAAGAATAACAGATTCTCCACTGTAATAATTAAACCCCTTCTCTAAAATGACGTCATCCATTTTAAACAATTGTTGTCTACCTACTTTTATTTATTCAATTCAAATTTTAGATATTTTGAGTCGAAGTATTAATGTGAGTGTCAAACAGCGTCACGCGGTGTCTGATTAGGATCAAAACTGTTTGCAAATAACCATTGCCCTATGGGTAAGGCAGTAAGAGGGGTTGATTTATGAAACGAGACGTTTTGTTTCCGTGACATTTCGGCGCTTATTTGTCACCGCTTTAAGATTATAAAGCCTTAAGGCGCAATCTGCTTTACTTTCAACCTGCTTTAAGTTATCATCTTTCTTTAAAACTAGAAACAGGCTATGGGGTAATGGGTTAAAGCAGGCTGAAAGTAAAGCAGAATGCGCCGGCGCATTCGGCGTTACTTTTAGCCTGCTTTAAGCTACCATCTGCTAGGATATAGAAAATATTTCTTATGGTAATTATTCTATGGTGAAAAAGAAAAAATTGGAAGTATTTTCTTCAGTTGAGGAGAAATTCAAGGAGTAAAAAAGGCGTATTTATGAGGTAATGGGTTAATTAATATACAATTACACAGAACAGTCGAAACAGCAAAAACGAAACAAAATCTTCATCAGTTTCCACACTAACGGCGAACCCGTGACTACCTTTGCAAACAGTCTAAACTTAGGCGAGACGCTGAGTAACACGTCGTCTCACCAGGATCCAAGTTGTTAGGTACATGAACCCTGTCCTTTTTTATCCAATAGAGTTTAGTATGAATATTTAATTTTAGAACAGTAGCGGACACTAACTATTGCATAGATGTACAAGTATGGCCTATCATATAAATGCCCCTTTGTTACCACCTCTGATATATTCATCATATAAAGAAAATATTCCCATTTAACAATTTCCCATTAGAAACATTTTGTATTTATATACATTTTTGTCTACACTGTTTGTAAATGATGTATGTATCCGGTTTCACTCTTTTAACCCTAGTCCCGCTTATAGGCGTCCTTTTCAGTGTACATGTGAATAGCACACTTGTCCAGTGCAAACAGTGAAGACCCAGATCAGAGGGCTCCGAAAGGAGCCCTCTGATCTGGGTCTTCACTGTTTGTCATAATGCCAAACATTGACAAAAACATCCCTTAAAATTCAGAAAAGGACTAGACTAAAATGGAAACTGGAATTTTCCATTTAAAGTTTCAGGGAGGAAAGAGTTAAGCAATACAATGTTTAACCCTGTTCCCCAGAGAAGCGCCTTTTAGCGCATTCAGTTTCTTCCTCCGCTGATGAAAATTGTTCCAATTTATACAGCCATGAATACGTATCATGAGGAATGTTTTCTTTATTTTATCAGGTAGTAGCTTAAAGCAGGCTGAAAGTTAAGCGGAATGCGCCTTAAAGCGCATTCTGCTTTACTTTCAATCTGCTTTAAGTAGTCACCCATTATCAAAACTTTAAACAGGCTATGGGGTAAAGGGAAAAACTCTGAAAGTAAACACAGAATACGAAAAAAACAATGTTTACTTACTTGTCTGAGTAGATAGGAATGGTGAGTCGATTTAAACTGTTAGTCATTCGAAACCTTTATTTATACGATTCCCAAAGACGAAAACAGCGGGGTCTAGCATTTTCATGACTTCCTGTTTCAGTGGCGACCAATGGCAGCCACCTTTTGGAAACAGGAAATTCAGGCTCCCTGTGCTTTGTTAATGTTTTAACCCTTCCGTTGCCATGTCGTCATCGACTTGAAACAATTGTCGTCGGTTTTTATTTGTCAAATTTAAGTTTTAGGTTCGTCGGCTAAAAGAAAAAGGGTAAATATTGTCAAACAGTTTAGATCTTGATCAGACGCCGAGTTACTCGGCGTCTGATTAGGATCTGTACTGTTTGAAAATGACCATTGAACATTGGGTAAGGCAAGGAAGGGGTCAAGTACTGTACTTACTTTACCAGGTCAGTAAACTCTTGTAATACAGTGGAGAATCTGTTATTCTTTCCCGTTTAAACGCAAACGTACGCAAACGCAAAACACTAAAACGTAGAAAAGTACAACGTTTTGACAATTCTGATAATTCATCTTTATATTGGTGGCAAACAGTTTGGAGCTTGATCAGACGCCGGGTTACCCGGCGTCTGATCTGGCTCCAAACTGTTTGCACTGTAAATAATAGTTTTAGCGTAAACGCGTTTATTGGGAAAGAATAACAGATTCTCCACTGTATGTGTGACTCAAGGAAGCATGATTTAGATATCCACAGATATAAGTGGAGCAGACCTTATTCTTTCCCATCCAACGAGTTGTCTTTAAGACCGTGGGTCCATTGCAATCAGTATTGAGCCAAATCAGATGCCGAATAACCCGACGCATGCAGACTCCAAACTGTTTGCCACTCGGATTAAAAAGAATGCTAAACATTTTCAAGAAAATACCATTTTCTATATCAGGATATAAACTGTTTGAAACAATATTCCTTAAATATAACTCCCTGGAATATTACTTTTAAACGATCGTGCAGAAAATAATATTAAGTTAGACGACAATGTAACGGTGCAGGGACAATAACTTCACGATCAATTTGTCCTGAAAGGGTTAAACCTTTCACCAGCTACAGTAACGTCTGCTTCCCAGTTGTTATTAAGAATTATTTTCAAGACCTAATTTTAAATCCACTGCAGCTTATTAAAACTTAAACAGGCTCCACATTTTTGTCAGCTCAGATTAAAAAGATTAGTCAATAAGTCCAACAATGCCGTTTTCTACAATTTATTGTTCTACATTTCGTTTCGTATTAACTGAATAAAAAACAACATCTTCTCCATTACAGATTACTAAAGTTTTCTTTCTTAAACTTCAGTGTTGTTGATGGCAATAGTGACGTTATTTAAAGCACAAGGCCCCGACACGCTTGCTTTTTGAGAGAAAAATCACCAGAAGGTAAACCTTCTGACGTTTTTTTCTCTCAAAAAGCAACCGTGTCAGGGCCCTGTTCTTTAAAGATGAAAAAGAGTGCTGACCTTGATCAGAGGGCTCTTTTAGGATCTCTCTGAAAGTCCCGCCTACCAACTCTTTCCCTCATGGACGCGCCTTTTGACGTCTTTACCTAATCCTCATGCTTTTGACATTACACTGATTAAGGACTTATCAAATGAAACATGTTCTCTATGCTGACAGGTAGACAGGGCTGCCATAAGTTGACATGAAAAATCCTAAGTTTTCGAAATTTGCATTTTTTAATTGCGAATTTACGAATCGTACCTTTACCCTATTGCCTGTTTCTAGTTTTGTTGATACGTGACTACTTAAAGCAGACTGGAAGTATACAGAATACGCCTTATGGCGCATTTTGCTTTACTTTCAGCCTGTTTTAAGCTACCGTGTTCTAGAAAAAAAACGAAGATTTAGGAAAAACCGAAGAAATGGCAGCCCTGGGTAGATACTGAAACCAAACTGACCGTAAATCAGGAAGCTCTATGCTGACGGAGCTTTCTGCTTTACATTCAGCTTACTTCAATCCACCACAAGTTTTAAACACTTTATTTAAAAAAGCTATATCTGTATATGCAAAACAAATGCAATATGATTGTTGTGTATTATTTATTATACAATAACTTTTACAATATTCCAGGTAGAGAATTAAAGTAGTTTTAATACATAAACTGCTCTTTCCTAATAGTTTGACCTCTAAGGGCCTTTTTCAAAGAAAATCATGTCAAGCACATGTCACATTTTTGCTATATGCATTCAGCCATAAAATCAAAGAGAATAATGTTCACAACATTGTTCATAATGACGTGTGTTTTGACGTGATTTTCTTTGAAAAGGGACTTTAGGTGTCGAAATATTAGAAAGGAGCAGTTTATATATCAATATTATTTATTATTTTGTTCTCTTTTGAGCACTCGTTTAGAATGGAAAAAAACAAGGAAAAAACCATTGCCATCCGTTTTTTGTTGTTGTTCTTTTTGGCTTTTTACTTGTGTATTTTGTTTTAGTATAGACTTGCCATTTTACATAAGCAAGTATGCACTTCTCTTAAAATGAGCAAATCACTCTTGAATCTTTGAACTCGTCTGTATTTGTCGCCTGCTGAAACTGTTATCTACTGTAATTTACGTCTGCTGAGTTGGCCGTCTGCTTAAATTCGGAAACTTTATCAACGAATAAAATGGAGAAGAGCTTGATCAGCATTTATGCTTCCGTTCTAAATCTAAATATGCTATCAAAAATGTGAATATTCATAATATGTTTTTTCCTAGATAAAATATGTTTAAACTAAGGAAAATGTTCTGTTTTGCAGAAATAAAGAGACTATCCCAGTAATACAGTTCGTATATTTATCAGAAGTTATAAACACAGTCATCCCTAGTGACGAGTTTATACTCGTTATTGACAAACAGTATACCTACGATGAGTACTCTTGCATGAGAAATTTGATCTGGATTCAAGCTGTTTGCAAATATAAGCCAATTTCCCTCCCTGTAACACATTCTTTGACTCCAATTGGGTGCCGTTGTAGAGAGGAAGCGCTCTATCTACAATGCAAGCGCATGTGGTTCCAAATACTCGTAACTTAAATACTGACGGTGATACGATATACCTAACTCACTCATTAAATCGTGCAATGTGAAAATAACAGCCTCATAGGAAGCAGACCCGGATGTGAGAAGCTGATGGCTAGTTCTCTACACCAATGAAGCCAAGGCAACACTCTTCTAATTTTTATACAACCCGGATGTTGTCATTGCCTCTAAAAGACATACAGGATGCCAGATAAATATGTAATTAAAACCATATGTGGTTAAGACATGCTTAACCCTTTCCCCCATAGAGGCGCTTTTTAACGCATTTAACTTATTCCTCCGCTGAATAAAATAGTTCCAATTTCTACAGTCAAGACCATGTACCACAGGAAATATTATCTATAAACTAACAGATGATACTTTATAAAAGGCTGAAAGTAACGCGAAATGCGCCTCAATGCGCATTCTGCGTAACTTTCAACCTGCGTTAGGTGTTCACCTGTCTGCAATTCTAGAAACAGGCTAAAGGGTATAGGGTTACATGTAAAGCATGCAATCATAGCCACGAATATGCTCGCCTTTTACAAACAATGTAGCTGTGAAGAGTACATTTGACCGGCGCAAACAGTGTATACTCAGGTACTTAAAAAAGTGGATATACACATGTAGTAAGGAAAATTCAGGGCCGCCATAAGTTTTCCAAATTTGCATTTTTCAAGTGCGATGTTATGAATCGTACCTGTTTCCCATCGTCAGTTTCTAGTTTTGTTGACACGTAGCTGCTTAAAGCAGGCTGAAGATAAAGCAGAAGGCGCCTGAAGGCGCGTTCTGCTTAACTTTCAGCCTGCTTTAAGCTACCATATACTAGAAAAAATATCCGAAGATTTAGGAAAAATCCGCAGAAATGGCAGCCCTGAAAATTATATATCATTTCACATTCAAACAAAACTAAACTTCAAAGTCAGTGCAATTTAACCATCTCATTGACAGTGGCGCGAAAAGGTGACTTTGCATTTAGTTTGGATCCAGATCAGACGCAACGATTCGCGATATTTGATCCGGATCGCCATTGTTTGACACTAGGATCGTGATTTCTTCAGTCCTAAAAGCTCTAAATCTGACATTAGAAATATTTCCCACGACGTTGTCAAGGCAGGTGATATTTGGTCGATGGTAGGGTTAAAGCAAACGTCAAAACTTGACGAGGAAAGAGTTAAAAGAGGACAGAACAATGATTCTACATTGGCATCCATCAACGGCCATCCTCTCCCCTACATGCAATGAAAATTAAGTTTTTGCAAACTCATCGAAATTTCCACACCCCAATATCAAGCGGATATCAGTTATAATTCCCCTTTAAATGCAAGCGCTATGCAGTAAAATGTAGAAAATATAGTTTTACAAATATCTAAATCTTTATTTTAATTTGAGTGACAAACAGCTTGAAGCCTGATTAGACGCAGGGTTACCCGGCGTCTGATCTGGCTAAAAAACCAACGAAGTGATATTTAGAAAATACAATTTTTGACATATCTAAATCTTTATTTTAATTTTGCTCCAAACTGTTTGGAAAAGCCATCATATTTTTGGCATAACCGCTTTTATTGGGAAAGTATAACGTCTTCTTCACAGTATGCATGAGCTAACTCCTCTAATTTGTCAAGTACCTATGCAATCGCATATAATTGTTACATGACATTTTGACAGTTACATACATTACATATAGATTGCCTGATTGTCTTCAATTAAGTTGTCAAATACATATACGTCACCTATCGATGTCGTCTGCTTCATATTCGATTACAATACAGTGCACAATATAGTATCCTTAAGTGAAACCCAATTCAATAAAATGTAGGATATTTATATATAACATCTAACGATTTATTCTAATGTGAGTGGCAAACAGTTAGGAACCTGATTAGACGCCGGGTAATTGTTACGCTAATTGAACACTAGCGAACAATTTAATTATATATACGTCTTTACAAACAGTGTACTTGTGACAGGGCTGCCATTTCTCTAGATTTTTCCAAATCTTCGGATTTTTATCCGAGAAGATGGTAGCTTAAAGCAGGCTGAAAGTAAAGCAGATTGCGCCTTCAGGCGCATTCTGCTTTACCCTCAACCTGCTTTAAGTGGGCACGTGTCTAGAAATTGACTATGGGTTAAAGGTACAATTCGTTAAATCGCGTTTGAAAAATAGAAAACTTGAAAATCTTAGGATTTTTCATGATCAACTTGTGGCAGCCCTGCTGTGAGAAGTACATTTGTTTTATGCAGTCAGTGTAGACCCTTTAAAATGTAAGATTTATTCTTATGTGATTGGCAAACAGTTAGGAGCCTGATTAGACGCCGGATAATTGTAACATTAATTGAACAATAGCGAAAATTCGGATTTTTATCCTAGAAAGTGGTAGCTTAAAGCAGGCTGAAAGCAAAGCAGAATGCGAATTCAGGCGCATTCTGTTTTACTTTCAATCTGCTTTAAGTAGTCACGTGTCTAGAAATTGACTATTCGTTAAATTCGTCAAATATAGAACATTTGGGAATCTTAGGATGTTTCATGATCAACTTTTGTGGCAGCCCTGCTTTGAGAAGTACATTTAATGTATGCAGTCAGTGTAGACCCTTATCAGGGAGCCCCTACTGTTTGTCATTTTGCAATATATTGTAAATAATCATCCTTAAACAGTCAATATTTGACTAGACTTAATTGAAAAATTGAATTGTTCATTTTAAGTTACAGCAGTGACAAACGGCTTTGGTCCTAACAAGACTACACTCGACTGCATCCAAATTGTCTACATATTCCTGACAACGACAGTGATCAGTTATTAATCCTTACCAGCCATCTGATCTAGTGCCTCAACTCAACTCAACTCAATTCTATTTACGCTTTGTGGAAATTACATGAACAGCAAAGGCATCAAATAATATACATATATAAGTTATAAAGACTATGAAAAAAGGGTGTGTTAGTAATGTTTTATAAAAGATTGAAAGTATTTATCATTTTAAGTATAGGAAACGATAACTATAAATAATTGCCCAAAACTCTTCACCATTAATAGATAAATCTAAAAGTTCAGGAGCCTACCATGTTAATCTTATTTGTATAATGGTTGCGTTTAGTTTCGCTTAACCTATTACCCCATTAGTCTGTTTCTGTTTTTGAAGACAGGTAACCACTTAAAACAGGTTGAAAGTAAAGCAGAATGCACCTTAAGGCGCAATCTGCTTTACTTACAGCTTGCTTTAAGCTACCATCTGCTAGGATATAGAAATATATTTTTATGGTGCATATGCATGGCTGTATCTTTTTTCTGCAGTGGACGAATAAATTAAATGCGTTTACAATGCGTATTTATGGTATAATAGGTTAAACGGGGAAGAATGCGTCTTCGTCAAACAATGACGGACGGAGTAATGTGCACTAGACACTTGTCCTAGACTTGTTTAGTACGACAAATAGCTGTTTACCAAATACATCATAAGTAATTGTAGATGATGCGTTATTGTCTAACGTGACAGATCATTAGACAACGGAAATATCACAGCACACATTAACAACTTTTGCATGGATACCGCCTTTTTAAGCAATTAGTTTTTAAACATAATTATTTCAGAAAATGTACAAATACATAAAATATACAACATATCTATTATAGGATTAGAACGAACACTAAAGCTTATTTAGTTCTTCTCCTTGACAATTAGTTACATTGAAAAAGCAGTTTGAAACCTTCTGCACGTTGTTGGTAAGTTTACGATAACTGAAGCAAACGGTCCGTATCCAAATGAGGGGTCGCGTAACTCGGCATCTCATGTGGATCCAAGCCGTCTGGTTTTCTGGAGATATTAACATAAAAAACAATATGCAGATAAAACACATTTTAAGAATAATGCAGGCGGTACCTTTTACAAATAGGTAGCATGCAGAGGCTTAAGCCATTACACAGAAGAGTAAGCCTTTTTACGCCTTCAATTCAATCCTCCGCTAAAGAAAATAGTTCCACTTTATAATGCACCAAAATAAATATGTTTTCCATAGCTTCAAGATTTTCAAGATTCAAGTTTAAGTTACAATAAATCTTTTTGAATCTTGAATCTATAGCTTAGAAGATCGGAGCTTAAAACAGATTGAAACTAAAGCAGAATGCTCCATCTGGAGCATTCTGCTTAATTTCAAGCCTGCTTTAAGCATTCATCTGTCAGAAAGGGAAACTACTTGTCTGGTTTTATTGCTGGCGTTGTTTGGTTTTAAGAACAGAACAGAACAAGTTTTAGATTTTAAGATTCAGCCTCAAAGAACATGGTTTTAATTTCTTTTTATCCTGGTCTGATGTAGGGTTACAGGGTTCAAACTGCTTGTTTTTACCTCCCATCACCGCCATATTGTCGTCTACATTAATTTTGTTGTCTATAATATCGTTTAAAAGTTAGATTTAAGCCAGCATAACTGACGTTATTTGAAAACAAGCGACATCTGATCAGGTTCAAAACTATTTGCAAAATGCGCTTAATGCCAACATTAAGAGTGCAAGAGTTAACAATCTGTGTCTCTCATTGGGTGTCGTTGTAGAGAGGGAACACTGTATTGACATTATTCCTCCATCATAGAAAATAGTTGCACTTTATGCAGTCATGAATATGCACCATACGAAACACTTCCTATATCCAAGCGGACGGTAGCTTAAAGCAGGCTGATAATAAATCAGAATGCGCCTTAGGGCAAAATCTATTTTACTTTCAACCTGCTTGAAGTGGTCACATGTCTTCAAAACTGAAAACAGGTCATGGAGAAACGGGTTATATACAAGTAGTATTGATATGCAGGACAAAAGTAATTCAGACAGCTAATATGAAATTGTTTATGCTTTACGTCGGTTCTGAATTGAGCAATAAACTTTCCTTAGAAGTGTCAATGCGCATTTAAACGAACGACCTTTCAACACAAGCGTGACTGTAAATAGGTGCAGGACATGTTTTCAATGTCTTAATTATGAGGACAGGTTAAATAATTTAACCCGTTACTCCATAGATACGCCTTTTGAAAATCTAAGCTTTATTCATCCACTGAAGAAAGTAGTCCTATTTTGTACATCCATTAGCGCCTTAAGCACATTCTGCTTAACTTTCAGCCTGCTATTGAATTGACACAGAGTTGCATTTTGATGTAAGCAGACCTATTTGAATGAAAAGAAAATAAAGTATTTTGAATACGTAGACACTTTCATTTGTATCAGTGTGACAAACAGTTTCAAATCCGGTGAGTCGCCGGGCTATCCGACATCTGATCGTGTTCAAACCGTTTACTTTGGAAATACAGTGTTCCCTCTCTACAACGGCTTTCCGAACAACGACTCCCTCCTTACAACAACAAGCTCCGCTGTTCACAAGAAAACTATGTGTTATGCTTGCACCGATGCATCATCGTCTACTTGAAATTGTTGTCTGCTGTTTTTCTTACAAAAATGACATTTTGACAGAAAAAAACATGACAAATGACAAACAGCGTAACGCGGCGTCTGATCTGGATTCAAGCTGTTTGCAAATGTAAAATAAGTTCCATCCCTATAACGACTCCCTCCGAACAACGCACATAATCTGTGTCTCCCATTTGGTGTCGTTGTAGAGAGGGTACGCTGTACTTGCTTTAGCAAAAACGCGTTTATTAAAGTATAATAACATCTCCCCCACAATACATATCTTTCAATAAATCATGCACTCATTGTTTGGTACAGTCGAACCCCGGTCAAACGAATTCACTTAAGCCGAACATATCCGTATTTCAAAGTTAAAACGTGGCTTAGCCACGTTTTAACTTTGAAATACGGATATGTTCGACTAAAGCCAGATCAAAATATTGAAATTAAATGAAGCAATACAGATAAGTTCGGCTTAATCGAATTCGAGGTACATTGTACCGATGTTCGACTGTGTTTCGAACAAAGTAAATCGATTAATATGAGTAGGCCATGGTACATGTCGTGATTCTTGTTCATAGCTCAGGTCAACAAATAATGCACTATTTACTCACATGGTTTTCATGTTGTTTGCCCTTTTAATGATAAATATATACATATAACGGCCATGTAGCGACTGTTTATATTCTAGCATTGACCTTCGTATACAGACATTTGAACAATTACGGTCCTATAGAAAAACAGTTTGGATTTTGAAAAGTCGCCGAGTTTTCGGTGTCTGATTAGAATCCAAACTGTTTGAAAAATCTCGAAAACATTTCCCCTCCAGTTTAAGGGCTCGGTTTGTCACTTTTTCGGTGTGTCTTTTCGTCGACATAAATCAAATTTGGACGACATCGGTTAATTGCTAAATTATGACGTACTAATTGTTTGTTACATCATACAACACGTTGGAACGTTGGCGGCGGACTTGTCAAACGTCAACGGTCGGGAGTCTCCGTATAAAACCGGCGGTCGGTTGCAGTTGTCGATATATATGAAATTGTTTTGTCCCGAGTGGTGTTGGATCATATAGGAAAGTTGACTAGCTGGAACAGGATTTTGTTTCGGAAAGGACACAAGGAATCGTCGTTTAAAAATGTATGTTGAATATTTTCAGAATTGACAGAGTTCAGGGGAAGAAATTGTTATTATTTTCTTGTACACGTGTATGCATAGATGATTATGAAAATTGCTTTAATGCTGGAGTCAAGCTAGACGCCAAGTACAGTGGATAAAACGTTATTCTTTCACGTTTAAACGCAAACGAAACGCAAACGCAAAACACTTAAATGTAGAAAAGGGCAATTTTTTGACAATTCTGACTTTTTATTTTTATCTGAGTAGCAAACAGTTTGGAGCCTGATCAGACGCCGGGTCACCCGGCGTCTGATCAGGCTTCAAACGGGTTGCTCTGGAAATTATAGTTTTAGCGTAAACGCGTCTATTGGGAAAGAATAACGTTTTCTCCACTGTAACTAGGCATCTGACCACGTTCCAAACTGTTGGCACTCAAATTCTGACGACTCACATATTTTGTTGCATGTTTTATATATTATGCAACAAACTTTTAATCCAAATCACATGCAGATTAACTAGACGTCTGGTCGGTATCCATAGTGTTTGACTCAATACTAATATTTTCTGAAATAAAGCGCAGGGGCCCGTCTTACGAAACGTCGTTGACCAAGGAACATTCCTGTGAAGTTTGGTTGCAATCAGGCAAGTGGGTTTGAAGAAGAAGATGTTGGAAGAAATTGTTGACACACGACGAAAGACGCACGACGATGGATGCCGGACAAAGACTGACCACAAAACGTTAAAATACGTCTATTTTCTGATTTCTCCATCTAATCCTGTCTTATGACATCTTTTTGGAATCGTCTTTAAAAGACGATTCCAAAGAGATCCACAAGACAGGGTTCAAGACGATTCCAATAAGATGTCACGAGACATGATTAGATGGAGAAATAAATAAAAATTAAGAATTCTAGAATCTGACTTACGACAATATTAGTCGTTCGACGTTTAATAAGACGGGGCCCAGAGCTATACTTCAGTTTTGAGACTATTTGCAAGTTTATCAAACGGAGTTTATTTTCGGAAAGAAAGTCCAGATAAAACAGTTTTGTGAACTGTTGCAGACAACATGTTTTTGCAGGTGACAATTATATAACATGCTTAAGGTTAACCAAGGTCAATACTTAGCTTTAGTTAGACTAAACATAAACTTTGGATAACCCACTTAGACCTAGGAGGTGCAATGAACACTCCCTGTGTGTTCGATGTATGATTTTATTACAAATATTCAAATGTGATAGAAAGATGCTTACGAGTTATATACATTAATATATCATTTCATATAAAATAGCAAACAGTGGAGACCCTGACGAGACGCCGCAGTTGTCGATATATATGAAATTGTTTTGTCCCGTCAGGATCTTCACTGTTTGCTGATTGCCAATGTCTACCTTTGTCTTAGCATGATTTATAATTGCAGTCTACAAAATAACGTTTTAAATAGATTAAACGGTTACACGTATTACCGGATAATGCCGTATAATAGGTTTTTATATGGTTTAAACTTTTTAACTGCCCATGGCGCTAAAGCGACTTTGCAAACAGTTTAGAACCTGACCAGACAGCGCCTAACGCGGTGTTGGATCAGGATCAAACTTGTTTGATACTAGTATCGATATTCAGCCCAAAAGTTGACTTTCAAAGTTTTGTTAGAGTTATTCCCCTTTGTTAAAATTCCAAATATGTAGGATTGTGAAGCACCTTAGGAATCATCAAGGAGCGAACGCTTTTTGGATTGAAAATACATAAAAAAAAATTAAATTTAAATTGCTCGATTGTTTTCTAAAACTGGCTTATATGTACTAAAACCTATTTAACACACTATTTTTGGTATTAACCGGTATTATCTGGCATTACGTGTAAAAATATCTTTAAAAACCAAGTTCCATTTTTTATTTTTCAGAAAAAATGCTTGCAAGATTCCTGGGACTCGCTGTGTTGTTGGTGTGTGTACTGTGCGCATGCGCGACGCCATATTATGGGCGAAACTACAACTACTACAGACCATCTTATTACTCCTACGGTAGATATGGAGGATACGGTGGATACGGTGGTTTCATGGGATACGGCGGCTATGGTTATTATGGCGACAATGACAGTAAGTATTCATACATGTATATGTCGATGATATTAACCTGATAGGGCGGAGTTTCGATGCGGACCTTTGCATTTCAAATTTGGGGGCGGCAGCACGCCCTTTTATTGTCGGAATTTACCGTTGTCGTCTGCCGTGTTATCTCAACATTATACTTTTTTTATATAATTGGACATTTTGACAGAAGGAATATAATAAAGATTGACAAACAGCTTGAATCCAGATAAGACGCCGCGTAACGCTGCGTCTGCTCTGGATTCAAGATGTTTGCAAATGTAAACCAAGTCTTAATTTTCTCTCCCTATACCCGCTCCCTCCGAACAACACACGCAATAGTTGTCTCCCATTGGGTGTTTTTGTAGAGAGTGAACACTTTATATACCGTTTTCACGTGGATATGGCACGCCTATGTGTTTCTTCATGTTTAAGTATCGAAATATAACTTTTCAATACGGAACTATACCTATCACCCCTAAAATCAAATGCAAATTAGTTTATCTTTACCAAAGGTTAGCTCCGCCCGGCCAGGTGAAAAAAAACCGGCCTTATACCACACATTGAAGAAAACATAATGCTTTAACGCTTTCATGATCAAAATTATCGTGAGGATTTTACCCCTTCACCGCCATATTGTCGTCTGCTTCAATATTGCTGTCTGCAATATCAGGTCAAAGTTAGATATAAGGCAGTAGCAAACAGGTTTGATCCTGATCAGACGCATCCTTAACCGCTTTATGACGTCATTGAGAGTGCAAGGGTTAACGTTTACAAAACTAAACCAGACAATTTGCAATGTATGCTGAAAATTAACAACTTTTTGGAAATGTTATCTTTGAATTATAATTTAAAATGCAAACAATTGAAAGTGTAAACGATTCATTTGTATATTCATAGTTGCAAATGGTAATTCTGAAGATTTCTTTTTATCTGAGTGACAAACAGTTTTGAGCCTGATCAGACGCATTGTTGCCCGGCGTCTGATCTGACCCTAAACTGTTTGCAATGGCCTTAAGACTTTTAGCATAAACAGCATTATTGGGATAGAATAGCGTCTTTTCTTTTGTATTTGCTACTAACGTAGGGAAATAGCCGGGCATTATTTGATTTTCTACATTTTCTTGCATTGCGTTGCGCTAAGCTTTGTTGAAATGTAATAAAATGACGTCTGAACAACTATACTTTTAGATGTATTTTGGAAAATTAAACGTGATAGATGTAACTGTGATGATGAAATGTGTCAGGAATGACCTTTTTTTAAACAAATGATAATAATCAAACAATTTGTCATAAGACACCCTTCTTGATAATATTTGTTTTACACAATGTTTTTAATTATCGAAATTAATTATGAACTGGTCGTGCGTTTTCAGCGTTTAATTTCTATATAATATTATGCCAACGTTATATTTATATGTAACCCCATTCACTGCCTTACCTCGAGTACAATAGCTTTATGCAAACAGTTTCGATCCTGATCAGACGCCGCGTAACGCGGCGTCTGATCCGGATCAAAACTGTTTGACACTCATTTCAATTTTTCGTAAGTCATAATACCTTACAATTTAAATTTGAGAAATAAAAGCAGACGACAATTGTTTAAAATTAATTACCGTCATGGCAGTGAAGGGGTTACATGTAACCCATTCATCGTCTTTACGTCATCACACTTTTAAACAACTGTCGTCTGCCATTATTCCAAAAGTTTAAATTTGAATTAATTTGAATTATGAATTTTATCGGCTCAATTATATTATGTTTAGAAAACATCCCTCGTAATGTGTTTCTTAATTTAGAATTTTCAAAATAAATATTTTATGCAAGAGACAGAGTGTCAGACAGTTTGATCCTGATTAGACGTCGCATTATATACACGGAGTGTTATCTGGATTCAAACTGTTTGCACAGATAATACTGTTTCACCGTTAACGTTCAAAAGATTACCTACTAAAACACTGATTCACATTTAGGACTCGCATCGCCCCAGGGGAGGGGGGGGGGGGGGGCTTTAAACGAAGCGGAGAGACATATGGTATTTATTATTTCGTCAACATTATGTCGCCAGACTGTCAAACAGTTTTGACCCAGATGAGAAACTAAATGATTTTCATCCGGTCCTGTTCTACAACGCGTGCTTACAGTTAAAAGGACACATATTCAGTGCAATAATATGCGAAAAATGCTAACTTTTTGAAACAGTTACCGATTGGTTTTAATCTGAATCTCAAACAGTTCGGAGCCTGATTTAACATAGAGTTACCCTTAGTCTCATCTGGACTAAACTGTTTGCAATTGAATAAAGTGTATTATTATCATATAATAATAATATAATCATTATTATTATTTATTATTATTATTGATTATTATTATTATTATTATTATAATCATTATCATAATCATTATTATTATTATAATTATAATAATAATAATTATTAAAAATATTTTATTTTTTATTTTTACTATTATTAATGTTATATTTTGTATTAGCATTTTTTATCATTATTTTTGTTTGAGAGGATGGGGGAACATCTTTCCCAGCTGTAAGGACTGAACTAATAACAACGTTACTTATACCGTGCACTTCTATTTCAGATTACTTCAATGATGACGGATATTTCAACAATTACTGGGACTAAACACCATTCCTGTCTACGTTATCCAAAGATGTTAATTGTAAAGACTGTAATAAGATAACATGAGCATGTCAGTGAAATATAAAACACCATAAATATACAGCAAACCCTCTCTATTAGGGCCACTTAAATGTGTTAATTATTAGGAGTTAATGACAGGTGACTGCTTCAAGCAAGGTGACAGTAAAACAGAAAGCTCCTTCAGGAGCTTTCTGTTTTACTGTTACCTTCTTTTAAGCTGTAACCTGTCTTATATGCAACCAATAAGCCTACGTTTTAATTGACGTAATAGAGAGGTTTTACTGTAGTACAGTCGAAACCCGATATTTCGAACTCGCTTAAATCGACCGTACGTTAGATTTCGATAAGTCGATCTCGCTGAAGTCGAACACACCCGTATTTCAACTTTGAAATGTAGGTATGTTCGAACTAACGCGAGTTCGAAGCATCAAGTTTCTACCATATTTCTAAGCTTATATAACCCATTATTTGATCTGTCTCTTACATTCATGTACATTTTTACCACGTCACGCGTTGTAGTTCATGCATAGCAAACAGTTTAAATCCAGATTAGCCGCCACTGGCTGAGATGGTTTTGCACGATTTTGTTATTCATACAGACACAAAATTCTTTTTATCTTCTATCGCTCTGACTTAGTGTAATTATATCGAGGCTGATCTGGATCTATACATACTTAATCATTGGCTACTTGTGACTCTTATCTCTTGACTGGTCTAATAGTTTTGACACCATGAGTATGTATTTAAGGTAAATAAATTGTTAAAAGTAAGGTTGTTCCTCCTTGTGTTATTCCGTTTGTATGACAATATAAATTCCATTGTGCGACATGTATGATTTTAAACCATTTAAGTATAGTGCACCCTAAAGGGGACATTGGCAAACAGTGTTGACCCTAATGACACACCGCGTTACGCGGCTCCTCATAGATTTTAGCACTTTTGTATTGCACATGGAATTTTTTCTGCGATATAGGAAAATTTGTAATGTCCTAAGATCACATTTGAAAGTCTTCTAGCAAGTACATAGAGAGAGTTCATTGCAATACCTAGGCATAAATGTATATGCAGTCAGACCGGAACTCGAACCCGAGACCTCTTGCTTACTAGGGAAGTCTCTCCCTTCTGAGCTATCCGGGCAGTTTACACAAATCTCTCATTCCTTAAAGGCATATCTCTGGCTCAGCAGGATGTCAATTGGACTGTTTATTATGGTAGGGTCCCAACATGCTAAATACACAATTGTTACATCATATTACCCAGAGGCACCCGGATGCATCATGATCTAGGGTACTATGTATTATTAAAGGTAGATAAGGGATCTATAGCTGATCCATTTCAACACTGTGATTGTTGTATACATAATCACTCAGTTTTGTTCCAGCTCATGTGCTTTGTAATTCGGAAACAGTTTGGATACAGATCAGATGCGACATTATTCCACATCTGATATGGATCCAAACTGTTGACAAATAACATTCAACTCACAATCAACAGCATAAGGTTTAATTGCACAGCTATCTTCCCCTAGATTGGTCAACATATTTCAATTAGTACCCTGCTGTGATAATTGGCTTGTAATAAGCATACCCTGATCTTATCTCCAAGTATCAAGCTGTGTTTGGGGGGGGGGGGAGTAATGCTATGAGAGACTTGATATACCCCTTTAACTATAAACTCAACCCGGCTACATACTACTAGTATTTAGGGTTGTTTGTTATTAAATTTATTGCAAAAGGGAAAACATTGCATACTCCGATCAGTGGGATTTTCTAGAAGCCATCTGATCTGGGTCTACTGTTTGCATAGGACAAGTGTATTTTTCAGATGTAAACAGTTTGTAAATGACGAGTATAATTGTCGCTAGGATTCAAAGTGTTTAATAAATACTCAAATATTCAATTTTCTGTCGATTAATACAACATATTGCATTGCATTAGCATTACATTGCGTTAACCCTTTCCCTTATAGGAGCGACTTTTAGCGCATTCATTTTATTCATCCGCCAAAGAAAATAGTTCCATTTTATACTGTCATGAATATGTACTATAAGAAATATTTTCTATCTACTAGCAGATATTAACTTAAAGCAGGCTGAAAGTAAAGCAGAATGTGCCCTAGGGCACATTCTGCTTTACTTTCAGCCTGCTTTAATAGGTCACATATCTTAAATACTAGTAACAGGCTATGGGTTAAAGGGTTAAATATGTATTTCCCAATGTATGCTATTCGGAAAAGTTTTATCACCTGAGAGATGAATGTGGTTTATTTATCATTTCATTGCTAGTATAGTGTTGTCTGCTTAACACATTCATCAGTGACGGGTATATTCGTCATTGACAAACTGTATATTAACCTGCCCTATACGAACAGTGGATAGCCTAATCAGAGGACTCCTATAGGAGACCACTGCATGATCAAGGTCACCACTGTCATTTTGCAATATATTACTCAACCCCAATAAAAATGTAAAAATGGACTAGACTTAATAGGAAACTGTAGTTGTTTGAAGTCGAAGGGGTGAATTAAGTAACCTCTTCACTGTCTTACCCCGAATACATTAGTAAGTGACCTGACTCCAAATTGATTGCAATGAACATCATTGCTTTGTGTACAAATGCATTTGATATGAAATACAAGCGCACATGTATTCCTATTGCGGACATAGAAATTATTAAAACAGCACCAGTGAAGATAATTAGTAACTCATTTAATTACATCAGTTTGAATTGCTATGTTATAGTTAGAACATATTAAGTGAAATCGTAATTGTTAAGAAGGTCAAAGCGGAGCGTCAGCGAGCGTGACCTTTCTTAGCCATTAAAATTTCACTTAATATGGTCTAACTAACTTAGAATATAACCTATATTTTGATTGGCCCATTCCAAAGTTTCTAGTACACAAACGTTGCTTATTCTGGTTGTGAGATCGCCAAATATGGCAGCGTTTACAACTAGTTGCTACGAGGCGGGGCTATCTATATCGCGTGCAGACACCACGTGACGTAAAAACCCCACAAGATTCTTAACGATTAAGTTCCGTACTTAATGGGGTGCAAAAGGCAGTTTGATTGGTTATAAATGTAGGTTATATTCTAAAAAATGGTTCTTTACTGTTTATAATTAATTTATGAAAACTCTATGGCCAACACTAAAGCCAAGCTCGTATTTATCGGCCAATATCGGCATTTGATAGAATAAGCCCCTATATGCAGATACGAGCTGATTATCACTGAAACTTTTAATTGCATTTTCAACTATTTTACGCCCATTCTAACAATATATTGCAGAATGTCAAATATTAGACCTTGATCAGATGGTTTTTAGAAGCCTTTTAATAATGTTTTACACTGTTTTCAAATAATTTGAATGTGTTTTCCATAGTCATGTGTGCACATTTTCTCTTCAATCGTGTTTAACTCTTTCACTCTCATTGACGTCATAAAGCGCATTTGCAAACAGTTGTGATCCTGAACAGACGCCGCATACCGCGGCGTCTGATCAGGATCAAAACTGTTTGCCACTTGTTTTGAAATTACGCCAGTTATACCGCATTCAATTTAACTTTGAAACGGTTTTGCAGGCAACAATATTGAAACAAAGTACACTATGACGGTGAATGGGTAAACACCTCACTATAAATTTGATTATAAAAAGGCCTAATACTGATGGCTAGTTTAAAGCAAGACAAAGGTAAAGAAGAAAGTCCCTTTAGCATGAAACACTCCTTCAAAAGTTGTAAAAATAGAGAACTCCTTATTATGAGATATCTGTTTAGCTGCAGTCTTGCTTCAAAGACCTTCATATACTATACATCATTGACAACAAAGTAACATAAAAGTACAACAGAAGTTCCTAAAAGATTTTTCGGATTTTGCTTTAAATTTTGCAGTACCTACCTGCCTTTAGCCTACCACTTGACTGCCCTTTAGTAATCTGCTTTAAGTAATTGTCGTCTGCTTTTAATTCTCAAATTAAGAAATTTTGAAATGAGTGTCAAACAGTATGGATCCTAGTCAGACGCCGAATTACGCGGTTTCTGATCAGAATCAGACCCAAAGGTTATAGAGAGTGTGAGTTGTGTTTGCAGTCGTTCTCAAGCATTTGATTGGTCAGATTTGAGACTAGGCTGATATCTGACTAATCAAAAGTTCGAGAATTATATCACATATATACCATATAATATATACATTTACACAAAATGCTTTAGATGTATGTGTGTGTCAAATAGTGTAGATCAAGACCAGCTGTCGCGTCTTTGACGCGGCGGTTGGCCTTGGTCTACACTTTTTGAAATGCAATAAGGCATATTTTCTCATTACACGGCTGAAATGTTCGTTACAATGTGATAGTGAAATATGTAGAACAAAATAACATTTGAGATCTGTTATTTATATATGTTTCCATGTGCTGACATACATGTATAAAATTTACCTGGCCATTAATTTTAGCGAGTATAATTGATCACTCTAATAAATCAAATTCAATGTTGTTCGTGTGCATCAATGATTAATTTGAACCTGAGTATGCGGAAAGTATTGACTTGGAATTTTTTATTCACTCTATGTTGATTTTCTGATTAGCTATCCGGAATGCCCCGTTATTGTCCTATTTTGATGCACTCAGTTTTTCTTTGTACGAGCGAAATAAGTTTAAACTCTTTTACTGCGGTCAGTCTAAAGACCCCAAACCTCCCCAAACTTATCCATTGCAAACTTCCCAAAACCACTTTTAAAAGCAAGTTTTTTATAATTCTAGCAGATTGTAGCTTAAAGCAGACTGAAAGTAAAGCAGAATGCGCCTTAAGACGCATTCTGCTTTACTCTCAATCTGCTTTGAGAGAATACTTGTCTTCAAAACCAGGAACAGGCTATTAGGATAGTGAGTTAATATTTAGAGGTAACTGTGTAAAGTGATCTTAAGGTTTGTTCGAGTTGTTCCCCTTGAAAAGAAAAACATCGAATATTTAATTTTAAATTAACATTTTTTCATTGGTTTAGCTTAAATTTGCCATTTATAAGCTCTTTTTGATTAGATATTAAGGAATTTAAGTGGTTTGGATTGTTTTTAAGTGCTTTAGGCAGGTTTGGAGAGGTTTGGGGTCTTTAGACGGACCCCTTTTACTGCAAAGTATGACACGATCCTGACCAGACACCAATTGACGGGGGGCGTCTGATTGAAACCAAAACTGTTCGTAAATGTTAGCGTTGTTGGGCTTGGTAAAGAAAGGGCTCTTGGAGATGAAATTACCACCATAAGTTTCTTATAAGTTACCGGCGGTAAAATAATTTGCGAAATAAAACAAAATATCACGTCTTCGATACAACAAATACACATGTAGATATAATCAGTTGTTTAAAAATGGTTTATATAACTCCAGGGCTGCCATACGAATCGTACCTTTACCAAATAGCCTTTTTCTTGTTTTGTTGAAATGCGACTACTTAAAGCAGGCTGTAAGTAAAGCAGAATGCGCCTTCGGGCGCATTCTGCCTTACTTTAAGCCTGCTTTAAGCTACCATGAACTGGGAAAAAATCCGAAGATTTAGGAAAAATCCGGAGAAATGGCAGCCCTGTAACTCACTCTCCCCCTGAAAGTGTTCATGAACTCAAGCATACAATCCATTTTTGACTATTTCGGGTTGTAATCAGCACTGTTTTGCCAAATGACAAACAATGAAGACACTGCATTATAATGGAATAAATACCTTGTTTCAAATTTGGTGAATATGTATTCAAATCTAAGTGGTAAACAGTTTTTGATCTTGAACATACACCAATTTGCCGATTTTTACCCCCAAACGGGTGTATTCGGAAATAAATAGAGGATCTTGTATGAGTGCTCATTATTTATCATTTTTAATAATTGAATGGACTAAAATGATATGACGCGAGCCTTGGCGAGCGTCATATTCATTTTAGTCAACGAGTTTATTAAAAATGATAAATAGTGAGCACCAACATGAGATTCTATTTATCACATAACAATTTTAAGCACCTATAAAGCTATTTGAAGCCGTAGTTTGTAGATCCTCTGCTATATAGATTTTCCGTCAAAACGTTACGTTGTTTACGTTAACGTCGTCGCAAATGACGTCATTTGGTGTCCTGCTACATGCATGCGGACGAACAGGCTGGGCCGGTGCCCAAAAAACGATTGCCCACTAGTGGATAACGATATATACATAATGGCTTTATGTAACTCCCAGACCACATGTTATGTGATAATATCGTATTTTCGACTGTACACTGTCATTTGTGTTTTTTCTAACCCCACAAGAACGCGATAAAATTTAGCGCCAAAAACATTAAGAAAACAGTTCGAAACATTTGCCAATGTTTTCTTTGCCAGAATGCCTAAAAATCTAAGTAATATAATTAAAAGCTGGATACATGTTTGAAACAGACACTGTCATGTCAGTTATTATATTTTATGGGAAAATCGTCGTTATAGCACCATCCTAGGGGTAACATTAAACCCCTTCACTCTCAATGACGCTGAAAAGCGCCTTCTCAAACAGTTTGGATCCAGATCAGGATCCAAACTGTTTGACACTTGTATCGATATGTTTTAAATCATTATATATTGAATTTTTCTTTGAAACGATCTTGCAATCAACAAAATTGAAGCAGGCGACAATGAAACGGTGAAGGGGTAACTATCTCACGAACAATATGGCAGTGAATGAGTTAAAAGTCTATAAAACTGTCGACTACAATGTTTTGTCGTTTGCCAGAACTATCAGAGTTGATTTATCTGTATTACATTATGTCAGATATGTAAAAATAGTCAACAAACAACACGTAATTTCAACTTATTTCATCTTTATATCGACGTTTCGGCTTACGCCTTCATCAGGATAAAATATAGAAACAACGTTTTTTTTTTGTTTTGTTTTTTTACATTATGTCAGACAGTTTGAATCCTGGTGTGATGTGTTACACAGTGCCTTATAAGGATCAAAGCTATTTGAAACTAGTGCCAAAGGTTCACCAGTAGTTTGCAGAAGGGTACATGTAGGTATGCATGCATAACATTAAAACCTTTGTTATACGACCACTAAATTTTGATAATTATCAATGTTTAAGACAAGTGATTGCTTAAAGCAAGGTGACAGTAAAACAGAAAGCTCCTTAAGGAGCTTTCTGTTTTACTGTCACATAGCTTTAAGCTTCCATCTATATGTTATACAGTCAAATATCCTTCGTTTCAGTGGTGTAATAAAAATATTTGACTCTACATGTAGACATGCATTATTAAGGAAATGTTTAGCATTAAATCAAGTATCACTTGTACGCATGAAGGGTTATCTAGGCAACAGGACTGAAGTCGCTATAAGCCTGTTCACTCCTGGAAAGTCTAATTGGCAATTCTAGTTTCAAATTAGGTTTAGTCAATTGAATACTAATGAGGATTGTTTTTTAAGAATTCATTTCAAAATGGCAAATAGGACAGATCCGGATCAGAGGACTCAGCGGGAATCTTCACTATTTGTGTAGGAAAAGTGTACTCTTGTATACTATTTGTTGATGACTAGTATACTCGTCACTAGGGTTGAATGTGTTAACCACGACACCTTCTAAATATGTGATATGGTGTTGAATTTAAAAGGTTAATAAATGCTTGCATATTGATCAAATACCACGTGACAAAGTGTTTAATCCTGTTTCAAAACTTGTTTCGAATGCACCATAAACTCGTTGCGTGTCAACAAAGGGTTGATTAAATGTATTCAGTATAAATATTTTTTCATATCTGCTCGTAAAGAAATAAACGTTCAACACGACATGCTGCTGTGAACAACTTTACATACCTTGGTCACATACAATGGATCAGACTTTTTTCTTTTCCCAATAGACTCGTTAATGCTTACAAAATATAAATATTTCCATTGCAAACAGCTTTTAGCGAGATCAGACGCCTGGTCACCCAGCATATGATACGGTCTCAAGCGTTTTGCCACTCAGCTCAAAACAAATCGCCATTGAATTGTTTAAAAACTGTCATGTTTTAAATCATACGGCTTTGCGTTTGATTGTCGTTTAGTTCAACTCAATGAACCATAGTAACGCATAAAGTGCACCAGTAAAAAGTACATTTCGCTAATGCAAACAGTGACGTCTCTGATTAGAGGGCTCCTGCAGGAGCCCTCTTATCAGGGACTTCACTGTTTGTCATTTTGCAATTGTTACAAAAACCAACCCTAAATCCAACCCTAAATAGTCTAAAATGGACCAGCCTTTATTGCAAACTGAATTTTTCAATTGGAGGTTTCAAGTCATAATGAGTTAAGCTGGAAAAACAACGTCCAATGTCACTCATTCACATTGCGATAGTTGACAGTATGTTTGTTAAAGAATCAATGATCCTAAACTGCACTGGGAGTATAAAGGCATTGGTTGGCAAACACAGTGACCTCTCTCTACAACAGCCCTCCCAACAACGACTCTCTCCTTACAACGCCCCTTTGCCGCAGTTCCCTAAACAGGACAATAATGTCTAACGCTTTTGCTGCTGCAATATTGTCTGCTTAAAATTGTCGCTTGCTGTTTTTTTCTCAAAATTACATAAAAATGGACATTTTGGTATAAATTATATAATGACGAGTGACAAACAGCTTGATCTGGATTCAAGCTGTTTGCAAATGTAAGCCAAGTCTTAATTTTCCCTCCCTATAACGACATCCTCCTAACAACACACACACTCTGTGTCTCCCATTAGGTATCGTGGTAAAGAAGGAGCACTGTAACACTATTTAACAAACCCTCACACCTCCAAAATAAATATTCAGGTTCTTACCCGTCCGCGATCATAGTATCGTCTACTTCAATATTGTTGTCTGCAATATCGTTTCAAAGATTTATTTAAGGAAGTATGAGTTAAGATATTTACGGATGTGAAACTGTTGTTGAGTCGGTTTAGGCAACTTCGGCGAAAAATGGTTAAATCTATCTGGCCAAGAATATGTTAAGGTTGCGTCGTATATTTTCTATATTGCCGATATAAAACAGGCATTTAAATCGTCAACATATCGAATTGGGAAATTAACTCTTTATAAACGTTGAATTAATATAACCAAATTAAGCCAAGTTGATTGGCCGATGCTAATATATTGGATGAGTCCTTCATGAAACGGATGACTGCTTTTGTTTTAAAAAAAAATCGTTTCTTAAGCTTATTTGCCAAGTTTCCAATGATGTTCTTCTTTTGTAAACAACGAAAGTACAGTAAGTCAACCCTACGTTAAGCAAACGTAAAATGAATAAGCTAGTGTATATAAAAGTGAGATAATCAATTGAGGACATTACTTAACCTAACTTGGGTGATAACACCTAGCCCCATAGAAAGTTTGAGTCAAAGCATGGACAGCGGGTACCTACTGCGCTAGCGTCTAGGCAACGAATCATACAAGCGTCTCATGTGAGCCCCGCACCTTATATTTGATAGTTTGGTTAGTAAAACCCATTGAAAACCCATTGCGATCTAGTCTGTCATGGCCTCTATACAAAACTTCAGATGGCTGAGCCGTACCTTGCACAATTTTCTAATGCTTTACAGTTACTTTCACGCCTAGTGAGAACAATGGGGACATCGATGAATTCTTTCACTCTCAATGACGTCATAAAGCGCATTTATAATTACATGTATTTTTAATCCTGATCAAAACGGTTTGCCACTTGTTTTGAAATGACGCAAGTTATGCTGCCTTAAACCTAACTTTGAAATGATATTGCAGACAACAATATTGAAGCAGACGAAAATATGGCAGTGAAGGGGTAAAGGTAAAATACCTCACGATGAATGTGATCATGCAGGGTTACAGTGGAGAATCTGTTATTCTTTCCCGTTTAAACGCAAACGTACGCAAACGCAAAACACTAAAACGTAGAAAAGAACAACTTTTGGACAATTCTGATAATTCTTGTTTATCTTGAAGGCAAACAGTTTGGAGCCTGATCAGACGCCGGGTTACCCGGCGTCTGATCTGGCTCCAAACTGTTTGCAATGCAAATAAACGCGTTTAATGGGAAAGAATAACAGGTTCTCCACTGTAACCCGTTCCTAGAGGAGCTTTTCGCATTAGATTTGTCCTGATTTTCGCTGCGGCCAGTCTAGTCATAGATATTACAAATGTATCATCGTTTAAGGATCGTATTATACACGTTTGTTTGTAAATCTAGTATATGCTTCTTCTTGAACGTCATTTCAAGAAAAAGAAGTAAAATACCTACACAATTTCCGATGGGAGTTACTTGAAAACATTGTTTCTGGACTTCTGCAAGCTGGAAAAGCATTTGAGAATATTAGTTCAATCACAGGGAGTCTGGACGGTCACTTTTGTTGTTTCTTTATCGCAAGTTATTTAGTCTGAATTTATTCACCCATCGCGACGAGTATACTCGTCCTTTGTAAACTAAGTACCTGTGTATCTAGTACATTTCTCCAATTCAAACAGCGTATACCAAGATCAGAGGGTCATCTGTTCAGGATCTCCCCTGTTTTTTCATTTCCTTTAATATATTGTAAAACCAAATAGATATAGTAAACCTTGGACAGGATTTAATGGGAAACTGGAATTGCCTACTTGCAGTCTCAGGGTGAATCATCGTGGATTATGCTCCGTCACCTTCAGTTACATGTTTGACTTTATCTCTGAAAATTTTATTGGACACCGCCAATTTCCCATTAAGTTTTGTCTATTGTTGACTATTTTTTACGGGTACAGTGTTTGCAAATGACGAGTATACTCGCCCCTAGGGTTTACTGTTTAAATTTAAAACATGTTTTCTGTAAAAGAGCATGCTATGCAGAGTTATCAATGAAACAGTCGCTATCCAAGCAACACGTTGACGTATCCATGTCATTGTTTTTTCTGTATGCGTAGCAATGTATTCCAGTGTTCTACCTAGTTTACTAGCCCTGAAAAAAAGAGAAAGTGTCTCATTACTGCGTTCAAACATTCACCGCATGAACCTTTCAACGGTTTATGAGTTTATATTTAAGATATATTGCCAATTGAAAAACCGTGTATACCCTGATAAGAAGTCAGCCTAGTATTGTTGGATGAATTTAA
The DNA here is from genome assembly GCA_922989275.2 of Gari tellinella. Classification (NCBI taxonomy): domain Eukaryota; kingdom Metazoa; phylum Mollusca; class Bivalvia; order Cardiida; family Psammobiidae; genus Gari; species Gari tellinella. The sequence goes on along the minus strand of OV277862.1, from coordinate 6,986,304 downwards.
GTCTGCACTTTTTTCACAATGTCATTTTCTTTACCGGGTGGATTGAATAGCTTTGGAGACATGGTATCTATCTCTTTTCTAACCCCAACGCATGGTCAAAATATCATTGCGACTGCTAGCCATTAATATGAAAGAAGATTAACAGAGCTTCAACAGGAACTCTTCACTGTATGTATAAGACAAGTATATACACTGTTCTTGATAGACGCAAAAAGATGAATTTTATTAAACGAATGTTTGTGAATTGTGCATGAGAGTCAGACGTGCTAAAAATGTATTACTACATACGACTCGGACATACCGAGATGGTATTCTTATTGTTACATTGTATACTAGTATGTGACGCATGGTTGATAGGCGGACATAGCATGGTGTCTTACTATATATTTAAGACGAGAAAAGCCCGGACAAACATTCTAAAAATTAATGATCTTCGTGCAAATCAAATTTCGGATAAAAATAGTAATTGGTAAAGGTCGTTTGCTTTTCAGAAACTACTCACCTGAATTGGAATAAACGTATGTAAAACAGAGTACCATACTAAATAGAGCTACACGCAGTTCAATGATAATAAAATGTATAATATCAACTCAAGTATTTGTATCTGTGGTGGGATGTACTCACCGGCACTGTCGTCTTCATCATCTGCTGCATAAGAAAATAAAGTAGTTATTATTGACGTTCATTATAAGCTTAATCGTGTACTTTCAAAGATATTATTACAATTCATATTACGCTTTGACAATAAACTTAAACTCGGTTATTACAACACAGATACATTCACATTTGCAATATATACTCAATTTCCGATGTCACTATAAAATACGTCTGCGCAATCTTAAATCATAATAAACTTACAATTCGCAATTTCAAACTTAAACTCAGATATCACATTAAGAGACGTTACGCAATTTCAATACACTTTAACTAAGATATCACAATAAAATGATACTACATTAGTTCAATATACTAAAACTCAGCTGTTACAATGAATCATTTTTACACTGTTACAAATAAACTACCAATAATACAAAAGCTATTTCTGTTTACTCAAACTCTAATCTCAATCTTATTAAACGCCAATGAGACAATTTAGTACAACTTTTTTGTTGTTGTACGTATACATAAAGTGTGATATAACGATACAATTTAAACAACACATTTTGCAATATTCTAAACCCGTTGAATATATGTTAAACATTTTTTCCTATAAGAAATTATTTATAGACAGTGATTATAACTAAGAGACAATGTAAGAGTTGTATAACTGAAAACGTAATTCTTTAAATTAATGAAGCGTTGAATTTCAGTAGACTTTAGACATTTAAGCAACGACACTGCTGTTAAAAATATTTTCATAGATGCATTTAGAACTGGAGCTAGATTTATTTTGATTTCTCTTTAAGTCTAATCCTATGCCTATTAGGATTTAACGATGAGACTGTGATCGTCCTCCAGCATTGATATGAATGCTCAAATCTGACTAACCAAACGGATGGGAACGATCTCAGACTAATATCAAACGCTTATAAGCATGGGTACTTGTGTATTCAATGTAAACAAAGGTATATTGATATTCAAACTATCATATTCTATATATTGTATCGTGCCGTGTTTCTCATTTAGGGCACTTGTAAGAGACATAAAACGTCAGTGTGGATCCGTCTAAATGATTTGGAGACAAAATAAGTAAATTAACGGACTGTACAGGTGCAGTGTTGTTAAAAACTAACCTGCATTATTAATATGGACTAAACTTATTTGGAGACTGGAACTGTCCATTTGAAATAACTGAATTCGGAACTGGTCGAATCGAGTTAAGATCTTACTTCGCGTTATTGGGGGCGGAGAGATACAGACCCAGATAGCATTTTCGTTCAGAGTCTCCACTTGAATCGATACGAGTAATTTGGTAACATTGTGCAAAATTTGCGATGTGATCTTTTATTTATTTTCATAACGTCTTAATGCACACATAATAACCGCCTGTATCGTTCATTCTGATAATTTTGACACGATATTGACATTGTAATTTAGCAACCCTCTATCTACAAAGCGTCACATATGTTGTGCTTAGTCGACCTTTCGACTAAAATGTATTTGCCCAACCTTACAGAGACAGCCTCTCAAGCTTATCATGGCAATATGATACATTCGCACTTTCTGTTGAGACTTGAACCATAAAAATAAGATAACATGGAATGTTTAAACTACACGGCAGGAGAATCTTATGCTGTACACGCACATGTACAATAGTCTTAGTATGAATGCATTGAAGTTCCTGATATCATTATCGTGTTTCGTTTTAAATCGTTTTAACATATCATAAGAGGCAATACGTTTTGTATTGTGACGGTTCACAAAACAACCACCACAGCTACTGCACGTTGCAGAGAAAAGTTGCTTGAAAACAGTTTAGACATAACCTAAGAAATCTGTGTGTATATCGTAACGATTGAAGCCTATATATTAAGCATTATCTATGTTTTCCATGAATATAGAAAACATCTAAAGATAATCAACCGAAAGCGGCCAGCTGATTAAAACGAAGAATGGTTGTTATCATATTGTTATTTGTAAACGGACTTTAAAAGGCGGACTTTTTGGCGGCTGTAAAAGGTCGCCCCGTACTTCATTCTCAGTGTTGTTATACTTTCTGGTCCTTTGGAATCATTGATTTCAGCGCATTTACAGTTGAAAGTTGAATTCCGCTTAAGCTGGTGCTAGGGGGCGTGAGCACTGTTGCATATTTCAGTATTGCTCATGAACAGACTCAATTAAACCGAGTCTGCAATTTTCAGTATTTGCTTTGTTTTCTGTGCTTTCAAAGGATCTCCCCTTATTCAGATTTATTTAATCACAACCGCGACCCGTATATTTCGAAAGTGATTTGGTAGTAGATATTAAAGTTGCATTGGTTATGTTCAATGTCTTATAAGTCTTTTTATAGAACAGAGAGATAATTTACCGGGTAAAAGCCTAATTTCTTATGCAATTACAATATATGTGGTCGGGACTACTCTTCAAACCATATATAGAGACCGTTATGACTATTACATCTATGAAACATAGTTGGTCTGTATATGATAACTTCATAAAAATATAATCTATAGATACACTTGTTTTAAATATTTGTTGAATATGAGAACAGTAATATAAGCAGTATACGACGTCTTTCTATTTCTTAAGTCAATCTTTTTGTAAGTAAAAGCAAAGGAAAAGTATTAGCAGACGATAATATGGCAGAGATAGTGTTAAATTATTATTACATAATGACTGAGAAAGGATTAAAAGCTGGTTACCAGTCTCTAAAAATGTTTAAAGACATACGAATACGTCTCTAGCGGCCGTTGGCTAGCTAGGAAGCATTTCAAAACCCTCTTTTGACAATGAATACAAATATTTATTTCCAGTCATCATAAATTCTTGGACTCTGATAGGCTGAAACTGCAAACGTGACCACTGTGTACGAGACCGTACACATTGATTTTGCCGGGTAGTACGGGTCACGTGACTAGTTAGATGTTGTTCCCTCGCTCGATTCGCGTAAACAATCTCTCTTTTTCGGTTCATTAAGCAGTTGTTTTCCAAGCAATCAAAAGAAATCTTAATTAAAAACTGTATTGAATCGATCATTATGTGTAAATGTAATTCAGTTATCGATAATATGCTAGTTTCTTGCTTTGCTTTCCCTGATTACCCCACCCACGTCGTCACCATGATAAACAAACGACGGGACGCGAAATGAACAATGTAATGTACAACGGCATCTGTCACTGGTCTATAATGAAATTGACATTGGATTCAGTTTTATTTAGGGATGTCGGCCTGTCTTTTTGAGCATTATGAAATTTCCGAAAAATTTTACGAACTCGTTTTCAAAAAAATGGTAAGAACTCATTTTTGGTGAATTCAAACAGTAATAAAACACTATTTTCTCGGGAAAAATTGGATTTTCGATCCGGAAGGGACTTTTTAAGTTTTATGTCCTATTCGTAGTTAACAGCATACACTGTTTTCATAGGTAGGTTGTATTTTGTTACATCCTATTTCATTTCAATTTCTCAGAATATAAGCATGAAATTTTCATGGTAGTACAGTTTTAGTATAAATTATAGATAACTCAATAGATAAAATGACATATTTTGAAAAAAAATATTTTTGGTAAAAGTACACAAAAAATTGAAAAAATGAGAAAAAATGGATTTTTTAGATAAAATTATCTATATCTTTTTTAAAAGATACGGGACCCTGTGTTTTTATTTGCTATTTCACTAAAACTTTTTATTTGCAAGGCTAAAAACAACAAATAGAAAATTTGGTATTTAGTTTGCTACAATTTGTAGGGCAATTTTCACCGTGCCTTATTCTCCCATTATAAAAAAGTGGGTGGGGTAAAGTTTACTCCTTTCTGGTGAAATCAAATATTTTTATTTTGGAACTTGAAAAAACATTATTTTCAGGGTTTATTCTTACTATGGTAATATAAATTAGGATACTTTTGGTACAAATAGATTGTTTAAATAAAGATTGAAAAACCGTAGTACAAAAAAGTAGGAGTTTTTATGAAGCTTCAATTTTAGGGGGGTAGCCTTGAAAAATCTCAAATTGTGAAAAAGAAAGGTCCGGTACCCCCACTTTTTTCACCAGTTTTGTCATAGAAACTAATTTTACTATCAGTATGCAAATTTGAAGAATTTGGTATTTACTTTACCAAGGTGCACCTACCCCCTTAAATCAATATGTTTATCGAAATCAACCAAAACAGGCAGAACTCGATATGCCTAGACACTAACGTACGTGTTCATTTGTAGGTTCCTAATTATTTCCGTTCATTTGTTATAATTAATCGTTACAGTGTTTCATAAAACGTAAATATCCTCCGAGAACTCTCCGTTCAAAATACCCTGGAAATGAACATTTTAAGGATGTTCACATTCCAATGTGATGACGTAACCATGTTAGATACAGTCGATCTTCGATAGGGTCTATCTTGATTTCATTTCAGTCGAACATATCCGTAATTCAAAGTTAAATGGTGGCTTTACCACCTTTTAAACTTGAAATACGGAATATGTTCGACATAATGCGGTTTAGAAATTATTGCATTAAACTGTAGGATTGCAGCTAAATTCTACTTATGCGAGTTCGTGATACCGTTGAAGTTTAACTGTATAACTATTGTACTAAACCATCGAGTAGCGCGTGAGTTTGAAATGTACTGAACAGATGTCAATTTCAAGTGTCAATTTTAGGGTCAAGACAGTAACACTTTGTCAGATTATGCATGTTTTCTTTCTTGTATTGGATCTAGACTGGAAATAAATTCGTTACACGGCATTTCGGCAGGGTGTACAGACTTGTATGACGGTTTTGGATTCCGTATTTCTTTCGCGCTTCGCGCTCAGGAAATACGGAATCCAAAACCGTCATACAAGCCCGTACACCCTGCCGAAATACCGTGTAACTAATAATATCCTTTTGCCGATGACGCAATAGTATCCGTTAATTTACAGAATTTTGGTAAATAAATTGATATGTGTTAATAAATATATCATCTTGAGTCGTTAAGGACGATAATACAGATTTATTTTCATCGACTAGTGTCATCATTATCCTAATGCAATGTCGTCAGGTGTATGCTAAATAGGTTTTCTTTTACGCGGAAATTTTGCGGGACACGTACAGCGATTTTCAAACAGATATATCCGTTTATTACACCTCGCTTTGAGTTACAATGTTAATTTCCCATAGACCGAAATTAAACATTTTCATGTCTTTTACATCTTTCCAAAAAATGTACTGTCACTCTTTATGATATTCTTTTTGTGACGTCACTCTATATGATATTATTTTTCTCTATTCTTAAAACTGTTATTACTTTTGTGACGTCACTCTACATAGAGAATAACCTGTCATTGGCGGATATTTTAAAGTTCAATTCGGGACGAAAATGAAAGTCGAGGCTCTGGATAAACTTTAAAAATATCCGTCACTGTCAGGTAATTCTATTTATCCTGTCACCAAACAGGTTTTAAGAATTTAAAAAGGTTTAAATTTGATGTTTCCTTAACTTTCCGTCCGTTTCATTTTCTTAAAATAGAATGTTCTATAAATAGAACTATATATTTAACCAAATTACTTAGAGCTACCACATTACGGACAGAAAATAGCCCTCCTATTGTGTGCTGATATAATTGCATAAAAGAAGCATAAAGGCTGGAAATAAAATAAAGAAACAGAATATACCTATTCTCAATCGAATTAAACCTAAAAGAGTACATGTCAATTCAGTTAAAAGTTCGCATAACCTACGTTGAATCTCGTTCTGCAATTACCCCCCTTTATTGATTTATACTGTTTTTTCAAGTGTTTTAACTAATAACTAATATCGATGAACCTTTTTATTTTAATGACGGAAGCAATTTTTATCAACGACAATGTAACCAAAAGTAACAACACTTTATCTTTAAAATAAAATTATATATGTATGACCTTTTTTGTAAGATTTTTGATATTCAAATCAAAAATTGCCTCCAATGTCAGAATCATTTTCCAGTGATTAGAAACACAGGGGCTGCTAATTCGAGTACAAAATAGCATAACCAGCTTCTTATTAAAGACATATCCTGACCAAACAAGGTGTAAAAGCATGCAGCCCTGTACACTTTGTGCCGTTACTGTTATCTTATCTAGGGATATACTCATTGAAGCGTTTTATCTCAGGCCCTACCTTGAATTTGTTAGTTTAGTTAGTAAACATCTAAAACTTTCAGATGTTTTTCTAACTTTTCATACCTGAAGGTTTCGAAGTCCGTTTCTAACCCCCCCCCCCCCCCCCCCCCCCGTCCTTACAAAAGAAAAGTTTTAGATCTAGGCATACTGCCTAATTGGTTTGATTGAGTTGGGGTTTCACGGCATCCGCAAGCATAAGTAAGTAATAATCATTGCGCCGAGGTTCAAATCAAAAATCAAATTAATATATTTATTGTCGGAACAGTTTATAACTTTCGTTTATGGTGTCATCACCATGATAGGATAAGTCAATCTAGAGGGCGATAAATAGTTAAAATAGTTCCATATTCCTACGCACCCATTTTCTCTATTCTTGAGTTGAGTTGATATAAACAATGTGACGTCGTTTCTCGGGTTCCGTGCACGGCGGCGCTAAATTGGTATTCACCATTTTAAAAAATACGAACGAAAGATTCCACAGTCAGGGTTGATAAGCTCGGTGTAATAAAATAAATATTACATGGCAGTGTGCGTGACATTCAAATTGTCAACTCGAGAAACAGAATGTTACCCCGAGGCGAGGGTTGACAATTTGAATGTCAGTGTGGTAGGTGTAGGATCAATTTATAGTAAACAGTCATAATGTTCCACCTTCAGCATGTTAGACGAGATTCATTCACACTTTTTTTTTAGTAAATCTCATGTTTGATATATTTGCACTTATATTTCAAAACTTTCACCGGAACCCGGATACATGACAAAATGTCAAATGTCCACGATGAAATACTCGCTAAACCCCTACATTTCACCTAATTACCTAAGGGTTAACTAGCTGAAGTGCTACAGGTATTAAAGGTAAATGTGTTAAAGGTATAGTGCAGCAGCTAGGTTAAGGCAGGTTATAGCTGTTTTTGTCATCTTGTAGTTAGTTAAGCTAATTCGATAATAGCAAATAAGCGTTTTCTGAACCCTTTCAACCCTAAATATCTCTTTTGGGTGTGTATTATCCTTCTGGATCCTTCTAGTACAGGCATTTTGAACCAGTCTACTGGTTGTTTTTTATATGAAAACAAAAACCAAAGAAACTATCAAACAGTGCAGACTCTGATCGGAGGACTCTCACAGGAGTCCAATGATCAGGGTCTACACTGTTTGCATATGTAATCAGTAACTGTAAAGGCACTGTTCAGTATCGCGCAAGTGTATGCAAATAACGTATGTGATGAGTTAAAACATCAAAACACTGGAGTGCTAATGTAACATTCTGTCTACTTAATTATGTGCGAGACATACAGACAGAAACATGCAGAAATGCATACATACGCACAGACAGACATACAGAAAGAATGACACAAACAGACAGATATAACCAGAGACACTAACAGAAATAAAGAAAAGTAGGAATTTCTAGATGTATGTTTCTTTCTTCTGCCTGCGCCTTGGTTATTCAGGCTCTTAAATGATTGACACTCGTACCAATGGTACATACTACATTTACTCAGTGAGAATTCTATTCTCATTATTGAATACTGCGATTGCCAAGAAATAATGCGTTATGGAAAACACTTTGTGTCATTAACATAAGTTAACCCTTTCATTGCCAAATTTTCCGTGAGGTTTTTACCCCTTCACCGTTCCATTGTAGTCTGCCTCAATGTTGTTGTCTGCAATGTCGTTTCAATGTTAAAACTAAGGCAGTCTGACTGAAGAAGTTTCAAAACGAGTGTCAAACAGTTTCGATTCTGACCAGACACCTATCAGAATCCAAACTGTTTGCTAACGCGTTTTAAGCATCATTGAGAGTGAAAGGGTCAAGACAACAAATCAAAGCAATATAATATTATAATTGTTTCGTGTCCTGTTCAGAATCGTTTTAGAGTACAGTAAGATGAAGATTAAGCCAAATGCTCCTACAGACAACTGTTAATTGTACCGCGTTTAAAGTGTCTCTTCTATTTAACAGAATCAATGGTTATTTGCAAAGAGATATCGATTGTGGCTTGACATGTCATACAATTAGTTTAATAACTCTGAAATTGAAAATTTAACTAGCAGTCAGAAATTAGTAAACGTACATTATTCGCTAAATAGTTGTATGTATTTTGAAATGTACTCACATTTGCCTCCATCAGCCAAATCTCCAGCTGCATAACAACAGACAGCGATTCTAATGTAGGTTCATTATAGCCCAAAGCATGTGCGTTCAAAAGAGTTAAATAATAATGATAAAACTACGTTATATCTCCAATAACGAGAAATTTCAAATCAAGAAAAAAATTAAACTTAGATATTATTTCTATACAGTTATAATCGATGCTATTTAAAAATTACTAAAACTATGGTCTTTATATACTAAATACAAAATGAAACTATAGAGTTAAATATCATAAATTTAGAACATAAATGTTTAATAAATCTAATAATTTCTGAACATAAATTAATTTAAGCATTTTGTATTCCAATTTAAACTCAGGATGATCCATTGAATGCTTGCCCAAAATCAATACTTATTTGCAAACAGTTCGGTTCCTTATCACACGCCCAATTACCATCATGTCTTATCAGGATACAATATATTTGAAAGTAAATACAACATTATTTAATTCAATTTAGATTAAATCTAAATTCCCAGAGACCACCCTACCTTGCAGCGGTACTGGGGATTAAAAATCATATGGGATGTTTTTGTTTATTTGACGGAGATTATCCCCTTGATCAAAAACGTAAAGGAAGGCAGGTCGGTTGTTTTGAACACAAGCAATGCTTCGCATCAAAGGGGATTAGCAGAAATTATCTATCTGAAATGCTTCCTTATCATCTAAACATGCTCAAGTGCTATATGATAGTTTTAGTGTTGCAGTACCGTACAACCCAGCTTACTCACTTAACTCTAAAGATTAAAGCAGACGACTATGGTTTAAAGCAGATGACGTCATGGTACTGAAAGGTGATGTCAAAACAGTGAAGGGGTTTGCTTCAACTAACCTTCTGTGCACTCAAACAACAAGGATGTCCATGTTCCATCTGTTTGACATGTAGCTGTCAATGCCCCGGTCACAATACCGGTAGATGCTTCATAGCCTACATTGCAGGAGTATGTCACTGTTTGTCCTTCAGTGGCAAACAGGATGGATGGCTGTACACTGGCAAAGGCAGCAGTTGGAGGAGCATTGCAGTCTGTATAAGATAATAAGAGAATATAACTTAATCAGGTTTAAACACTTCACTCTCAATGACGTCATAAAGCGCATTGCAAAACAGATTTGATCCTGATCAGATGCCGCGTAACGTGGCGTCTTGTCATGATCAAAACTGCTCTCCACTTGTTTCGAAATTACGTCAGTTATACTGCCTTAAATCTATCTTTGAAACGATATTGTAGACAAGAATATTGACCACAATATGGTGGTGGGGGGGGCAACACCTCATGATAAATTTGATCATGAAAGGGTGAAACAAATTGCGTCTACTGTTATTACTCACATTTAAATTTTATGTACTTTAACTTGAGAAATATTGAAATAAGTGAAAATCAGTTTGTATCCTGGTTAGAACCGCGTAACGCAAATATATTGTCCTCTATGTAAGGCAGTGGAGTTGGTTAAATACCATTCTTCCCAAATTACATTTTAGCACCTCCAATGTTTATCATTAATGTATAAAATAACACTTAGTATGGGTATCTCTTGTCTGAACTGCCATATTTCCTAATATCATTATGATAGTTACATGTTGGACAGATATTGCAAATAACGCATAACATATACTGTCCCTAAACGAGCAGTCAGATCAGGGTCTGGACGGTTTTCAAATAAAGCGCCAATTACTGTGTGCGTAGGTATGATCTTTTCAGGGCAATGGTTCCCAATATTCTCGGTTAATATATTGTCTCTTCCGTTCTGGGGCATAATTGTCATATGCTGTTTTGTTTTATTTGACCGAGATTATCCCCTTTTCCAAAAATTAAAAATGATGCAGGTCGATGGATTTCTTCGCAGTGAATAAGATAAGTCAAAATCATCTGCTTTAAATCATCCATCATCTCATCTTATCATTCGTGGGCGCTATACGACCTTTTCAGTGTCACAGTGCCGTAAAACTCAACGGATATATTGATATATTACTTTTTTCAAAATACAATTTTATCTTGGACTGAACTTTAGTTGATAAATGAGATTGAAACCGTGTGAATCATTTCTTCTTATAAGCCATAGAGAATCTCGGCTTAGGAGAGACAACTATCCGATGCACAATCGTTGAACAAATTATTTATCATATTTCTCCATTGAGACACCTTTTTATGCATTTTTAGCTCGCCTGTTCGTAGAACAGCAAAGCTAATGTCATACCTCCGGCGTGAGCGTGAGCGTGGGCGTGAGCGTGGCCAAGGTTAAAGTTTTTTGGACGGGTTGTTTTAAAGCTTAATATTTGTGCTAGGGTTATGAATTTTTTATGGAGGTTCATTTGGGGTTCAACATTGATGTTATGATGTTGGAAATTAAAAATAATTTTAATTTATGTCAATTTTTGACATGTTTTGGACTTAGCTTTTTCGACTTCAAATCACCATGTTAAAGTTTTTTGGACGGGTTGTTTTAAAGCTAAATATTTGTGCTAGGGTTATGAAATTTTTTATGGAGGTTCATTTGGGGTTAAACATTGATGCTATGATGTTGGAATTTAAATATAACTTTAATTTATGTCAATTTTTGACATGTTTTGGACTTAGCTTTTTCGACTTCAAATCACCACGTTAAAGTTTTTTGGACGGGTTGTTTTAAAGCTAAATATTTGTGCTAGGGTTTTGAAATTTTGTATGGAGGTTCATTTTGGGTTAAACATTGAAGTTATGATGTTGAAATTTATGTCAATTTTTGACATGTTTTGGACTTAGGTTTTTCGACTTCAAATCACCACGTTAAAGTTTTTGGACGGGTTGTTTTAAAGCTTAATATTTGTGCTAGGGTTATGCAATTTTGTATGGAGGTTTATATGGGATTAAACATTGATGTTATGAAGTTGGAATTTAAAAATGATTTTAATTTATGTCAATGTTTGACATGTTTTAGACTTAGGTTTTTCGACTTCAAATCACCACGTTAAAGTTTTTTGGACGGGTTGTTTTAAAGCTTAATATTTGTGCTATGGTTATGAAATTTTGTATGGAGGTTCATTTGGGGTTAAACATTGATGTTATGATGTTGGATTTTAAACATAATTTTAATTTATGTCAATTTTTGATATGTTTTGGACTTAGGTTTTTCGACTTCAAATCACAACGTTAAAGTTTTTTGGACGGGTTGTTTTAAAGCTTAATATTTGTGCTAGGGTTATGAAATTTTGTATGGAGGTTTATTTGGGGTTAAACATTGATGTTATGATGTTGGAATTTAAAAATAATTTTAATTTATGTCAATTTTCGACATGTTTTGGACTTAGGTTTTTCGACTTCAAATCACCACGTTAAAGTTTTTTTGGACGGGTTGTTTTAAAGCTTAATATTTGTGCTAAGGTTATGAAATTTTGTATGGAGGTTCAGTTTGGGTTACATATTGATGTTATGAAGTTTGAATTTAAAAATAATTTTAATTTATGTCAATTTTCGACATGTTTTGGAATTAGGTTTTTCGACTAAAAAACCACCAGGTTAAAGTTTTTTGGACGGGTTGTTTCAAAGTTTAATACTTGTGCCAGGGTGCTTAAATTTTGTATAGAGGTTCATTAGGGGTCAACATTGATGATATGAAGTTGAAATTTAAAATAATTTCAATTTTTGTAAATATTTGACACGCTTTGGACTTAGGTGTTTTCCTACTAAACACCAGGTTAAAGTTTTTTGGACGGGTTGCTTTATAGTTTAATACTTATGCTAAGGTGCTGAAATTTTGTATGGAGGTTCATTAGGAGTCAAACATTGATGTTATGAAGATGAAATTTAAAAATGATTTTAATATTTGTCAATTTTTGACACGATTTGGACTTAGTTGTTTTGACTTCAAATCACCAGGTTAAAGTTTAATGAAACTAGACTAAGACACAACATTAATTTAATAATAGTTCTAAACTGAAAATTGATTTTCTTTTGATACAAGATGTTTTTTAGACTTAAACTTTAAACAGGCGAGCATCAGGTGGCTTTGACACCCATTTCTGGTTAGCTCGCCTGTTCGTAGAACAGCAGAGCTAATGTTATACCCACGGCGTGAGTGGACGTGAGCGTGGCCAACGTTAAAGTTTTTTGGATGGGTTGTTTTAAAGCTTAATATTTATGCTAGAGCTATGAAATTTTGTATGGAGGTTCATTTGGGGTTGAACATTGATGTTATGATGTTGGAATTTAAATATAATTTTAATTTATGTCAATTTTTGACATGTTTTGGACTTAGGTTTTTTGCTACAAATTACCAGGTTAAAGTTTTTTGGACGGGTTGTTTTAAAATTTAATTCTTGTGCTAAGGTGCTGAGATTTTGTATGGGGGCTTATTTTGAGTCAAACATTGATGTTATGAAGTATGCATTTAAAAATACTTTTGATTTATGTCAATTTTTAGACATGTTTTGGACTTAGTTTTTTCGACTACAAATCACCAGGTTAAAGTTTTTTGGACGGGCTGTTTTAAAGCTTAATACTTAGGCTAGGGTGCTGATATTTTGTATGGAGGTTCATTTGGGGTCAAAACATTGATGTTATGAAAGTAAAATTTAAAAATAATTTCAATCTATGTCAATTTTTGACATGTTTGGTGATTTGTAGTCCAAAGTCCAAAACATGTCAAAAATTGACATAGATTAAAATTATTTTTAAATTTTAACCTAATTAAAACCTGTCCAAAAAACTCTGGTGATTTGTAGTCCAAAGTCCAAGACATTTTTGGACAGGTTGTTTTAAAGTTCAATATAACTAGACTAAGACTCACCATTCATTTGATAATTTTTCTAAACTGAAATTGTTTTGCTTTCGATACAAGATGCTTTTAGACTTAAACTTTAAACAGGCGAGCATCAGGTGGCTTTGACACCCATTTCTGGTATTTATTCCTCCACTGAAAATAACAGTTCCACTTTATACAGTCATGATAATGCACCATAAGAAATATTCGCTATATCCTAGCAGATTGTATCTTAAAACAGACTTAATGTAAAGCTAAGTGCACCTTAAGGCGAGTTCTTTGTTTTCGACCTGCTTAAAGTAGTCATCTGCTTTCCAAAACTAGAAAAGGGCTGTGAGGTAAATATCTAAAAATCAGAACATACTCTACCTTTTTCAAAACAAAATCCAAGAAAGAAGTTTGAATTTGTTGGTAGATAGCACTTGTAGATATATTCAGATAAATCCCTTCATTTCACTTCCATAAAGCATCAAATTAAAACAGTCGTCAATTAATAATTATGTTTCAATTTGAACTATTTATGTATTTTACTGAACTCGTCTTATGATGTGAAACAAGACTATTTGTAAATGTCCGTGTTATCGCTTTAACCCTTTCGCTTTCAATGACGCTTAACCCTTTACCCCATAGAAGCGACTTTTAGCGTATTTAGTTTATTCCTCCGCTGAAGAAAATAGTTCCAATTTAATCAGTCATGATTATTTAGTATAGGGAAATTTTTCAATATTCTAACACATGGAAGCTTAAAGCAGGCTGAAAGTAAAGCAGAATGCGCCTTAGGGCGCATTCTGCTTTACTTTCAACCTGCTTTAATTAGTCACCTATTTTCAATACTAGAAATAGGCTATCAGGTAAAGGATTAAAGCGCGTTTAAATACAGTTTGGATGCTGATCAGACGCCGCGTAACGCAGCGTCTGATCAGGATCCATATCGTTTGACATTCGTTTTGAAATTTCTCAGTCAAACTGCTTTTTTTATCTATGAAACGACATCGCAACAAAACTGAAGCAGACGACAATGAAACGGGTAAAATCTCCCGAAAGTTTTTATCATGAAAGGGTTAACAGGGAGGGAGTTAAAGGGACTAACAGGCGAGTTTTTGCCTTGATTGTCTAACTTATGTATTTTTAAGCTCGGTTTGTTTAGATGTTGGTAAATAAAAGCAATGTCGAACGTTCTTTCAAATATTTGAATCAGAATTATCATTAGTGTAATTGTTATATTATAATCACTGTGATTAGTGCATACACAAACTTCCGCCTCATCATCAACATCATTATCATCATCATAATTATAAGGATCATTATCAGTTGTTACGACAATATACACTTTATCATATATGGTATAAAATTATGTACACCATAATTGTCATTTTTTCTGTTAACCCTTAGCCTGCCAGTCACGACTATAGCTCCATATGCAAACAGCTTGGATCCGGATGAGACGCCGAGTAACTCGGCGTCTCATCCGGATCCAAGCTGTTTGACACTCGGACAACATTTTCAGCAATTTTGAGCAACTTTGAAGCACTTTGAAACTTGAAGCAGACGAGAAATATAGCAGACAACAATTTATTTGGCGGGCTAAGGGTTAATCATGTATTCCACATCTACGAATAGTACCAGATATATTAGTCAATATAGTCATCGACATTATCAATGTCATGTTTTTACTCTCCTTGTATACTCGTAGTAACAACTACGACGAAAACAAAAATAATGATAAATGGTTCGTTATTGTTTAACCGTAAAATTAATTACAAAAACTAAACAATAAGTTATGCTGTTATACTTCGATACGTACAATAAGACAGACGTTATTCTTTCCCCAGTAAGTATGTTTGTGGGAAACAACAATGGTCAATGCAATTGCTTTCGATAAGAAACTGTGTGTTTCGACGTTATTCAGGTTCAAAAATGTTCTTACTCAGATTTTGATAAATCGTCAATGTTTTATAATAAACTCATCTTGTTATATGTAATTACGTTGTTTATTTTTTACTTTTTTAATTATTACACCAGAGTTATATAGCGCTCTTTTCACATTTAGGAATTGTGCATTCAAAAGTGCTTAACATGAAATTATATTAATGTACCTATAAAGCGAGAAAAGACAAATAACTACATTTAGATCTAAAAATACATGATACTTTATTGACTTACATGGAAACAAATTCCGAACAAGGGAAATTCTTTCAATATAACTACTAAGATTATAAAAAATGTAATCATTAGTTTGTAACATCAATTTTAAAATATTTAAAATATCAATGGCATGATTGACATAATGAAAGCTGTCCAAACATTTATTCCACAGACCCTCCGCCAGCCGATTTCAAAAGAGATCATAGTCGTTATCCCTACTATCAAGACCCACCAGACAGGCACCGGTTAACGGTAAACCCCAAGAAATCCAACTTAGACCCACATTATCTGCAGAAAGAACACATCCCTATGGTAGCATTCATGTACTCTCTCCACACCACCCCGGGGCCTCCATACTCCATGGCTGAAATTACACCCTTAATTGATAGACAATAAAGATAAAATAGCTGTCCGAGAATTAATACCACAGACCCTCCGCCAGCCGGTTTCAAAAGAGATCAGAGACGTTATTCCTACCATCAATATCCACCAGACAGGTATCGGGTCGACGGTACAACTCCAGACCGCCTATTTAGACCCACAAAATCTACAGCAAGAACATTGTTGTTTTTTTTTTGTATGGGAAACAGAAAACATATTCCTTATTGTAAAACTTACCAATTCTAGTGAACATCGTCCATTCATTACTGTTTCCGCTTTTTGAACCAACGTTCGTCAAGTTGACGCTGGATAACTGGCATGCCTTTGTCCCTGGACTATAGTTAACACTGTTGCATGAACTGTCGACGTGGCATTTACTACAGCAAGCGATGTGTGTGACTGCCCGTATCTGGTCATAGAAATCAGTCACACGAGTGTTGTCTTGCTTGTAATATCTACTCCACGTGACATCACAGGAACAAAGCTGAACCAAAAGGAGTGTGCCCGAAAGAATGCATATAAATCTTCGAGCAAGCATCCTCGATGGTGTATGCATACTCAAACTCATTGTCATTGTGTGCCGGTCAGCGCAGCATACCAGACTAAACAAGTTTAATACAATCGGCGGCAGAAATTGTCATGCCGTTATCGAACCTGTGATTGAAAATTCATAGCTTTATGCTAACAGTTAACTCACTATTTTACGGCCACAAAATAGACAAGGGGGTGTGTCAGTATAACTTTAGGGTTGCAGTTCAGTACCAAACAAATTTAACCTGGACAACGTAATAAAGCATTTGCCGAATTTGTATTGTCCAGCATTAGGGAGATGTATATATTTGAAATCTTAATGATATTTAACGATCATCGCTCATTACGTGATTAATTGTACAGTGGAGAATCTGTTATTCTTTCCCAATAAACGCGTTTACGCTAAAACTATTATTTGCAGTGCAAACAGTTTGAAGCCAGATCAGACGCCGGGTAACCCGGCGTCTGATCAGGCTCCAAACTGTTTGCCACCAAGATAAACAAGAATTATTAGAATTGTCCAAAAGTTGTTCTTTTCTACGTTTTAGTGCTTTGCGTTTGCGTACGTTTGCGTTTAAACGGGAAAGAATAACAGATTCTCCACTGTAACAAGAATTGCTCAATTTGATTGGTTGATATTTGCTGTCATACTTCGATGAGTTTTAAATTCATTCCATTATCTCCTTTCACTGCAATGGCGAAATCAAGTTTAACCCTTTACCCCATAGAAGCGACTTTTAGCGTATTTAATTTATTCCTCCGCTGAAGAAAATAGTTCCAATTTAATCAGTCATGATTATATAGTATAGGGAAAATTTTCAATATTTTAACACATGGAAGCTTAAAGCAGGCTGAACGTAAAGCAGAATGTGCCTTAGGGCGCATTCTGCTTTACTTTCAACCTGCTTTAAGTAGTCACCTATTTTCAATACTAGAAATAGGCTATCAGGTAAAGGGTTAAATAATAGTTTGCTTTTAATTCTCAAATTATGATTGTGGTATTTGACATGAGAAATATTGAAATGAGTGTCAAACAGTTTGGATACAGATCAAACGCAGCGTTTCACATTGTCTGATTAGGATAAAAAATGTTTGCAAATAACCATTGGACTAGTGGTAAGGCTGTGCAGGTGTTTACATTTAATATTTAACAAACTATGACGGAATGTTAAATAACAATAGCAAAGTGTTCAGTACCTAATTGTATTAACTTGACTTTGGTTAAACCGTTGGTTAGCGGTTAAATTAACGATTGGTTAAAATAAACCAACGGTTAGCGTTTATCCCTGGGTTAATGTAACCATCGTTTATATAATTGGGTGCTGATAGAGAAAGTTCAGTCACTGTTACAGATTGTATCTGTTAAACGCCCGCGTATAAATATTTATAATCATAGTTGCTCAACAATATCAAATAGGCGAATGAAGCTGATTAGTATGCTGAATGCGAAACATTTTGGTAATGTTAGCAAACAGTTTTCACTGTACAAATTAAATAACTATCGTGTTCATGTCCTTAATAACAAATGCTTTAAACATCGTATACATATTTCCCTGATTCAGAACCACAGGTACTCGACACATACTTTATTATCTATTAACACCCCCCCCCCCCCCCCCCCCCTTAAAAAAAAAAATATTTTTTTTTACTATACTTCTATTATAGATACAAGGTAAACAGCGCAATTCGACACCTAGTCTTTACTATCCACTTAAACTGATGCTAAAATAGACTCGATCGCCGATATTCTCTTGTGGTATCCTCGGGAAAGGATTAATTTATCAATATCTACTTTTTATTTCATCAAATTCCGTCAAATAACGCCACAGTACGTGAATTATAACGAAAATAAGCATAAAAAAGTTTTCTGTCGTTCTCTTGGTACAGAATTTATTGCCCAAAATAAGGGGTAATCTAGTCGGTTTGCACATTTAACGGCCTTTACGGCTGGAACTTTCACCTAATTTCATTAGAGCAAACGCGTTTGTGTCGGAACATGACCCTCTTCACTATCAGCTATATGAAATATACATGTAATTTGGCATGAAATTGACAAGGGAAAGACTCATTTCATTGTGAATGCCATTTTGAATACCGGAATGAATTGAATGAACGGAGCGATCTCATTGGTCAAAATTAAACAGGTAAAGTTTCTTTTAATTTTGCATTCTATGTAAATTATATAAAACTGATAATATTTCATTTAAAGATGATTTATAATATTTGGTGAAAGTTCCAGTGGCATAGGCCGTTTATTGTGGACAAATAACAGATCACCCCTACATGTACATTCGTTGCTATGTACCAAGAGAACGACAGAAAACTTTTTTATGTTTATTTTCGTTATAATTCACATACTGTGGCGTTATTTGACGGAATTTGATGAAATAAAAAGTAGATATTGATAAATTAATCATTTCCCGAGGGTACCACAAGAGAATATCGGCGATCGAGTCTATTTTAGCATCAGCTTAAGTCGATAGTAAAGACTAGGTGTTGAATTGCGCTGTTTACCTTGTATCTATAATAGAAGTATAATAAAAAAAAAAAAAAAAAAATTTTTAAAAAGGGGGGGGGGGGGGGTTAAAAGATAATAAAGTATGTGTCAAGTACCTGTGTTCAGAACCTTAAGTTACTGACTTCTGATAAAAGCGAACCATTATCAAATGCACATTTGATCGGGATTTGGGAATAATTAGTATTTAACAATAGCAAATAAAGTTTTATTTTTATCAATAAATTAGATAACTTGGCGCACCTATCTCTCTCAGATTTAAACAATCGTTTATATTTTCAAACTAAGACAAATTTGTATTGTCTTGTATTTGCGTTTAGTGAATAACGTCTTCAGTGTATGTTGTGACGTAAATTAACTTTGCAGTCGTATTATTTTGGATGTCTAATATGTTACAGTCAATCTGTGTAATCAGTTATTCAAGAAATGACTAGTTAATATGTGAAATGACTGTTTCGCATAGTTCTTTTATGACCAAAGGCATCGATGTATGCTGATTGTCAATAAAACTGAAACTGATAAAATTTATGATGATATACAATGACCGTTCTTAAAAGTTTAAAGATTTCATGCACAAAACACCACATTTATTTCAAATCTTATTTCAGTCAATTTGTGAAATGATGTTTTAGACATTGAACACTGTAAATATGAAATAATTGAATATTTTTCATGTAATGCCATTGGCTACAGTATATTATTTTTATGTTTAAAAATATATTTGACAAACTGAGTGACTGTAGTGCGTTTGTGGCGTTTTGTGCGTGGACTCTTTGACCTTTCAAAACAATCATTGTATAAATCATCATAAAGTGTAACAATACTGGACTATGTGAGATAAAAGTCACAGATTGCCTAGTCATTTCATGAAATGGCTGCTTACATAAATTGACTGTAACATACAGTGGAGAATCTGTTATTCTTTCCCAATAAACGCGTTTACGCTAAAACTATTAACCCGGCGTCTGATCAGGCTCCAAACTGTTTGCCACCAAGATAAACAAGAATTATCAGAATTTTCCAAAAGTTGTTCTTTTCTACGTTTTAGTGCTTTGCGTTTGCGTACGTTTGCGTTTAAACGGGAAAGAATAACAGATTCTCCACTGTATATACGTTTTGAAACTGTCACAAGAGCGTGTAACAGATACAATACAGAAAAGTGACTGAACTTTCTCTGTCAGCATCCAGATCAGATCTGGGTGTTTTTGAATAGGACAAGTGTACCCTTCACCGGTACAATGTTTGCAAAGTTTCACCCGTCTTAATTGTTGGTTAGCAGGTTGATTCAGTGCGACATATCACAACCGATATATCTCATTACAGTTTTACTGAGGCTACTCCATTCCCCAATTTACAGTAGTACAACGATCGAATGGCGTTGTTTACAAAACAGTGCGAATGTAAACAAAGAAAACTACCGACAAGTACAACTTTGACATATATTTTAGCATATGATGTATTGGCGTAGTGGTTGTGCTGTTAGACTCTAACGCAGAAGTCTCGAGTTCGAATCCCACAATCGGTGATTTTTTAAACTTTTTTTATTAATTCATATGAACGACGACGTTCTGTTTCACTTCCCACAGATTTTCATTCTCATAGATTCGTTATTTATAATATTGAGTCTGTTTTTCATTATCGTTGCATGTTTACATCGTGCAGTAAAAGGGTCAAAACACATCTTAAAAAGACATCAGGATGCAGCTCTTTATTGTCTGTAGTATCACTTGACTTACTCATTCTATTGATGTTTATTTTAAAATTCGTATATCAACGCATATCAGTGTAATATGCAAAAAAGTGAAGACAAAAAAAGAAAAGTTGTGCTCTCTAGGTTCGAACTCACGACCCTCAAAAGTAACTAGTAATAAGTACTACTAGGCAGCACGCTTATCCACTGCACCAAACAGTCACACAAGCCACTTGCTTTGATTTACCAATACAACATGTCGCAGTTGTATTTATCGTTATATTTTTTGTTTACATACACACTGTTTTGTAAACAACGCCATCCGATCGTTGCACTACTATAGTATAGTCCAAGGTAAGTTTGACAATATATTACAAAATAAAAAATAGTTCAGGCTCTGATCAGAGGGTTTTCGCAGGAGCCGTCTGAACAGGTTCTACACTATTTGCATTGGACAAGTGAACTCTCTACATATACACTGTTAACGACGAATATACTCGTTGTTACGGTTAATGTGATAATAAACAAAGCTTTCGTCCTATAAGTGTCACAGTGTGTAGGTGTTTATCATCACTTGTACGGTCCTGCTGTACAAGTGCACTCGTTGATAGCGACGTGGTAGAGGGCATGCCGGCGAACCCGGCAACTTGGGTTTAATCCAGGTCTGAGCGGATGTTTCTTTAGAACCCCAGCCACATTTGGCACCTAACTGGGTTTCCATGACTGTATATGCTCCGAGTTCGACCCCCGGTCGTTCTCATACTCATATAGAAATTCGGGACGATTTCAGGTTGTAGGGGAAGTATATCACAGTGTGTAGGTTTATCATCAATTGTACGGCATCACTGTTCGCGTGCGCTTTTATGGTGACGTGGTAGGGTGCATGACTGCAAACCTTGCGATTCGAGTTCAACCTCGGGTCGGAGCGGTACCTCTATATAAAAGCACCCGGCTACATAAGTATAACGTATGGTAATTATTTCCTTTAACAATCATGTGCTATTTCAGTTTTAGAAATGGACAGTTTTATTAACCCTTATCATGCGGTGATGTCGTCTGCTTCGAAAGTGTCGTCTGCAAAGTTTGTTAACTTTAGATTTGTACATTTTTTAAGTAAATAAACCAAAAGACGAGTGCCAAACAGTTTGGATCCAGATCAGACGCCGCGTTACGCGGCGTCTGATCTGTATCTAAACTGTTTGCAAAAATCAATAAAGTCGCGACCAGCGGCAGGCAAAGGGTTAAAAAAATTCAACAATGTAGTACAACTCTTACGTGTGTAGAAATTTATTTACACGAATTGCATCCCTTGGTGTGTATGTATTAATTTGCCGACATGTTTTAAGAGGAAAACACGACACAGTTTTGATTGTCTATTACACACAGTTTTAAGTCCAGAGTAGAGGTCGAGAAGCATAGCGTCTCATCAGGATAGAAGTTATGAGATACCTTTATCCTTTTGCTTTAACCCTTTCCCTTATAGAAGCGGCTTTTAGCGCATTGAGTTTGTTCATCCGCTGAAGAATATAGTTCCAAATTATACCGTAATGAATATGTGTCATATTTAATACTTTCCTTATTCTACCAGTTAATAGCTTAAAGCAGGCTGAAAGTAAAGCAGAATGCGCCTTAGGGCGCATTCTGCTTTACTTTCAACCTGCTTTAAGTAGTCACATATCTTCAATACTAGAAACAATGCTATCAGGTAAAGGGTTAAGATTGTTTATAATGAACATCAACTTAAGAACAGTAACAGCAAATATAAAATGTTGACGACGACACGATTCCTTAGAAAACAAAAACTACACATTAATGAATACGCACCGTAAGCAATGCTTTTATATCCTAGCAGATACGACCTTAACCCTTTCCCCCATAGAAGCGACTTTTAGCGTATCTAATTTATTCCTCCGCTGAAGAAATTAGTTCCCGTTTAAACCCTCATGAACAATTTCCATAACAAATATTTTATATAGCCTAGCAGATTGTAGTTTAAAGCAGGCTGAAAGTAAAGCAGAATGTGCCTTAAGGCACATTCTGCTTTACTTTCAGCCTGCTTTAAGTTATCACCTATATTTAATGTTATAAACGGGTTATTGGGTAAAGGGTTAAATCAGACTAAAAGTGAAGCAGAATGCGACATCAGTCTTTACAATCATCATGCTATAAGTGGTTACCTATCTTCAAAACTAGGAACATGCTGTTTTGTAAGTCTATTTGATAAATGTCGAGTCTCAGAAACATGGTTTAGTTGAACATACAATGATTTGAACTGAATGAGGCGTCACTTCCCATATTCCGAATCAAACGGACTATATAGTGAGCATGTGGTTTCAGTACTATGTATACTCAATGCTCACCGAATAGACATTTGCAGCTTTCGGCAATCATTATTTTTTTCCCCATTTTGACATACAGTCGACCTTCGATATATCTCGAATTCGCTTAACTCCAACTATCCGATTTGTCGACACATGAATTGGATTATTTGCTGATCGGTTAAGTCAAACAAACCCGTATTTCAATGTTAAAACTTGACTTAGCCACGTTTTAACTTTGAAATACGGGTATGTTCGACTTAACCAAGTTCGAGATATCGAATTTCGACTGTATTTAAGGTTGAGGATCCAGATGAGATCGAGCCAGTGACTCGACCTCTTATCTGTATCCAAACGGTTTGCAAATGACTGTTCCGCTCGGAGTTGGATAGTGGAGGTGTTAAAGACACCGTTATGTATCACGAATGAAAAGTGCCTCGGCTATAGTAAAGTACAGTGCTCCCTCTCTACAATGGCCCTCTGCAAAACGTCTCCCTCCTTACAACGACCCTTGCCGCAGTTCCCTAAACAAGACAAGTATATCTATTGCTTTTACTTACTGCTGCAATAGCGTTTGCTTAAAAGTGTCGTCTGCTGTTTTTCTCAAATTTAAATATTGGTCATTTTGACAGTAAAAAGCTTAATCACGAGTGACAAACAGCTTGAATCCAGATCAGACGCCGCTTTACGCGACGTCTGATCTGGATTCAAGCTGTTTGCAAATGTAACCCAGTTCCCTCCCTATAACGACTCCTTCCGAACAACGCACATAAGTGTTGTCTCCCATTGGGTTTCGTTGTAGAAAGGGAGCGCTGTAATTCCTTTACAAATACTAAAATAAAGATTCATTAATGGTTTGACATCAGAACGAAAGTTTTTCCTCTTTGACCGTTTATAACGAGTTGTTGCGTTATTTACAAACAAATTCAGGTTGTTATTAATCATGTGAGGACAAATGACAAACAGAACGAGGCGCAAATGAAATGGTTGATTTAGGGTTCCTTTGATATGCGCCTACATTAGTTGCATAGAAGACATTTACTCTCAAAAGGCTCTCTTTTGGTGAAGAATGGCTTTGGTTCAAGGGACTAATAGGGGCCTCCGTGGCCTAGTGGTATAGTCACTGTGACTTACATCACTAAGCTCCTCACCGCTGTGAGTTCGAATCCCAGTAGGGTCGTTCGGATTTTTCATGTGGGGAAGCCTTCCAGCTGGCTTGCGGAAGGTCGGTGGTTCTACCCAGTTGCCGATTTGTGCCTGAAACAGTGCATAAAAGGCTTCTGGGGTCTTCCTCCACCTGTCAATAGCTGGACGTCGCGATATGACTGAAATACTGTTGAAAGCGACGTAAAATCAAAACAAATCAAATCAAATCAAGGGACTAATACTCATCGTAACCCATCGGTGTTCTCAAATTGATTGTCACTCATACAAAATATTCACCTATAGCTAATACAGCTTTGATATCTCGAACGTCCTTGTCTCGAATTTTCACGTATTTCTATGGTTGAAATCCATTATTGCAACATCGCTAAAGTTGAACATATCCGTATCTCAAAGTTAAAATTGTGGCTTTGATTGGATAAGAAATTTGAGTTGTATACGTAAACGTACTTTTGGTAAACTCTTTCATCCCTGAAACCTTTAACCCTTTACCCAATAACCCGTTTATAACATTAAATTCAGATGATCACTTAAGGGTGTATCAATGTCATGACTTTGGGAAACTTTCAAAGTATATGAAAACACTCTATGGTGGTTTTGTATTGAAGAGCTATTTAAGATGAATGAAAAAATAGAAAAAGTGTACATTTTGGTGAACAACAGTTGGCTCTACGGCCATGTAAAATTTACCCCACCCACTTCCTCTTATTTTGTCCTTTTCAAACAGCCCGCTTCAATAAAATCCATTTTAAATGAAAACAAATATGATAATTTGGTTTTGTGTTATTTATTTCCTATCTATGGTAGTATTTCTTCATACAAAAACTAATTTGAGAAAAAAAAGGCACCAAATATGAAATTTATAAAGCTCTAAATAGCATCGATATGGTACTTTTTTGTAAATTTTGTAAGGGGAAATAACTCTTTTTACTTTAATAACTCAAAATTTTCAACACTGACCTTTCAATTTCTTTTCATATTTTGAACTGCCTTAGCATGGGCTTTCATCTGGTAGAATATAAGAAAAAGTTAAATACTAGAACTATTTCATTTTCAAACTTTTTTACTTTTTTTCATAAAATAAAAAATCTAATAAAATCATGCCCTATACAAAGCATATTTTTGATATTCAAGGATCGATATTGTTCATACCTGGTGCCTGCTTTGTCTAAATTTGGTTTCTATATGTGAAAATACCACCATAGACATGAAATAAATAATGGACACCCAAATTATCATGTTTGTTTTGTTTCGGAATAAATTTTACTGAAGCTTGTACCCTGAATGGGTAAAATTTGAAAAAAAGTCCAAATTTGACATACCTTTTTCAAATCGCTGTAGCTAAAAAAACAAGGACACCACCATATATTTTTTTTTCATTTTTTCATTCATCATAAACAGCTCTTCCAAAAAAACAATGTTAGAAAAAAAGTTAAATACTTTGAAAAAATGGCTTATGACATTGATACACCCTTAAAGCAGGTTGAAAGTAAAGCAGAATGTGCCTTAAGGCACATTCTGCTTTACTTTCAGCCTGCTTGAAACTACCATCTACTAGGCTATATAAAAATATTTGTTATGGTAAGTGTTCATGAGGGTATAAACTGGAACTATTTTCTTCAGCGGATGAATAAAATGCATGTGCTAAAAGTCGCTTCTATAAGGGAAAGGGTTAACGGACAATGTCAATCTCCAATTAAGTCTATGGCATATTTAGGTTTGATATTTTTCAGTGCATCGCGAAATGAAACCGAAGTGCAGACCTTGATCAAAGGACTGCTGCAGGAGCCCTCCGATCAGTGTTTACACAGTTTGGAAAGTACAATACTACTATTCACAGGTGTACTGTGTGTAAATGACGAGTGGCTAAAGTGTTCATCATTGTCGCTAGTACGTCATTGTACGTTTGAAGTGAGAAATGTGATAAAACTCTGACACAAATAGTAAATTACTTCACACGAATTGCTTCTCTTAGTGAGTATGTAATAAAATACATGTATGTACACCCTTACGACGAACGGTGATATTTGCAAACAGTTTGGATAGATTTGTCATCAATAGTCAAACCGTTCGGCTTGGGTCCTGTTAGATAAGTAATCTGTAATTTCAGAAAATTGTCAAAATTATATCTTCCCCCCAATACAATGATCATTTGCAAACAATTTGGAGACTGACCAGATTACTCATTTTAATAAATCTTAACCCTTTCCCCCAATAGAAGCGCCTTTTAGCGGCTATGATTTATTCATCCGCTGAAGAAAATAGTTCTAATTTAATCAATAATGAATATGTATTTATGAGAATATTTTCTATATTATAGTACATGATAGCTTAAAGCAGGCTGAAAGTAAAGCAGAATGCGCCATAAGGCGCATTCTGCTTTACTTTCAACCTGCTTTAAGTAGTCACCTATCTTAAGTACTATAAATAGGCTATCAGGTAAAGGGTTAAAGCAAAATGCAAACTCTTTAAATTTGAGAAATATACGCAGACGACAATTGTCCAAAATTGATGACGTCGTACAGTGGAGAATCTGTTATTCTTTCCCGTTTAAACGCAAACGTACGCAAACGCAAAGCACTAAAACGTAGAAAAGAACAACTTTTGGACAATTCTGATAATTCTTGTTTATCTTGGTGGCAAACAGTTTGGAGCCTGATCAGATGCCGGGTTACCCGGCGTCTGATCTGGCTCCAAACTGTTTGCACTGCAAATAATAGTTTTTAGCGTAAACGCGTTTATTGGGAAAGAATAACACATTCTCCACTGTAACTGCGAAGGAGTCGTGTTTTCGTTAGTATCCTATAGTTAACCCATTCACAACCCACGTTTATAGTTTCCCTCAACCCTTTCATAAAAAACTATCGTTCTTTTTAAATACTGTTGTATAAATATTCATTCAAATTTAGTTTTCAGGCAGTAAAAACTGAAAAGTATCTACATAAGAGCAATCAATTGTGACTTAGATCAGACGTCTTTTAATGATTTAACAGTTTACACAGACGAAATTTATTTTAGCCACTTCAATCCCTAACCCCGAGGACAATGGTTATTTGCAAACAGTTTGGCTCATGTGTAACGCGGCGTCTGGGTATTATACAAACTGTTTCTAACACTCAATTCAATGTTTCTTCAATCAAATTAAAGTGCTGCCTCTCGACAACGGTCCTCCCAACAGCGACTCCCTCCTTACAACGACCATTGCCACTGTTCCCTAAGCAGAACAAGTATGTCCAACCTATTTACGGATGCAATGTCGTCTGCTTAAAGTTGTCGTCTGCTGTTTTTCTCAAAATTACATATTAGACATTTTTGACAGAACAAAGGTTATTGACGAGTGACAGACAGCTTGAATCCAGATGGGCCGCCGCGTTACGCGGCGTCTGATCTGTATTCAAGCTGTTTGCAAGTGTAAGCCAATTTATCCTCCATATAACGACTCCCTCCGAACAACGCACACACTTTGTGTCTCCCATTGGGTGTCGTTCTAGAGAGGGAACGCTGTAATATGTTTTTCCTTCAGTAAAAGGCTACTGAAGGAGCTAGGTGACTATCGCCATCTAGGTTTTACACTCCGGGGCTGCATATGAATTCTTTAAAAGAAAAATAGAAAGATCTAAACGCGAAAGTATACCATTAAGCCAGGTTTTCGAAATACCTGAAATACCTAGAATGTCAAAACATGCTCAAACAGTTCAATATGAAAAGATTTGTACATTGTAATGTTCGAATGAAGGATACTTTGAAATAAATTACATTATTACCCCATAGCCTGTTTCTTGTTTTCAAGACAGATGATAACTAAAAGCAGGTTGAAAGTAAAGCAGAATGCGCCTGAAGGCGTATTCTGCTTAACATTCAGCCTGCGGTGACACTTATCTGCTGTAAAAAAGGAAATGTTTCTTATGGTTCATATCCATGAGTGTATACACTCAGTACAAAAAGAAACGCACATTGTGCTCAGACGCATATTAAGAGACTTTTTTAAGATACTAAGACCATATCTAAAGATCAATTTAATTCTGCCACAAGTTAATAAAAAAACATATACTTAAAATTACTGTGCTGTATTTTAACCCTTTCACTCTTAATGACGTCAAAAGGCGCGTTTTCAAACAGTTTGGATCCTGATCAGACGCCGCGTAACGCGGCGTCTGATCAGGATTTAAACTGTTTGACACTCGTATAGATATACTTTAAGTCATACTTCTTTGAATCTTACTTTGAAACGATCTTGCAAACAACAAAATTGAAGCAGACGACAAAGAAACGGTGGTGGGATAAAAACCTCACTATTAATTTGGCAGCAAAAGGGTTAACTAGTGCCTGTTGAAAACACCGCACCGATTTGTACATGTTGTGATGATACCAATTCAATGATAAACCTCCCATTTTCAACATTGATAGCCCAAGACGGAACGTCTGACTGTAATGAAAAGATTATGTCACAAATACGTTCCTTCTACATACAGATAATATTGTAATTAAGTGTGCGTTTCTTTTTGCACTGAGTGTAAATTGGAATTGCGGAATAAATTAAAGGCGTAAAATGACATATGTGTGATGTATTAGGTTAGAATGAATTAGGACATGATGTATCGATGGTATTTTCGGAATCAGAAAGACTCTCGGGGATAATTTGGATATACAGTAAAACCTCTCCATTACGACCACTAAATTATGTTAATTATTAGGGTGTTTACGATAGAGGATCGCTTAAAGCAATGTGACAGTAAAACAGAAAGCTCCTTTAGGAACTTTCTGTTTGACTGTCACCTTGCTTTAAGCTGTCACCTGTCTATTATAAAATTAATAAGCCTTCGTTTTAGTGGTCGTAACTGCGAGGTATTACTGTATGATGCAATAATAATAAGTATTATGAGTAAACATATCACTGCGACTGTAGCAAACGGATTGATTAGATGATTTATGACAAATAATGTACAGTTATACTTAGATATTTCGGATACGTCACGTTTTAACTTGGAAATACTGATATGTTCGACTAAGCGGGACCAAACTGTTCCACACTCGTTCTTATATTTATAAACCCCTTCACTGCCATGACGTCATCAAATTTAAACAATTGTCGTCTGCTTCTATTTCTAAAAAATCAATGTTTTGGTATTTTGACTTATATTATTATGTAGCATAATTCAGTCTGTATATTAAGAAATATTGAAACGAGTGTGTAACAGTTTGGATCCTTATCAGACGCCTGGTTACTACTGTACTCGGGGTAAGGCAGTGAAGGGGTTATATCCTACCTAAAGACACAAAGGATGCTATCGAATGTAGATTATTCTAACATAAACGAATAATTTGTTCCGGAATCTTACCCTGCAATCTGATTATATTCCGGCTTGCTCGTGATCACAGTCGTCCAATTCGGATATCTATAGTTGCAGGTTATTAAAACTGCTTTGAACTATTTGATGCTTACCTTGTGAGACGCAGACTTACTGAGCTACAAATCAGTATGGCAAATACCTAGCGGCTATCTCTGTTTCGGTGCCTGGTCAAAAACTAAACTGCCTAACATGTTCGTTATCATAATACTATATACATGTAGTCTGATAGGTGTGAAGCGGTGTATACCCTGAACAGATTTTTCAACGTAATTCGTATAGCCCATAAAGATCATACATGTCTAAATTATCACATAAGCTGTCACTGTTCCGTTGATAGTCCGGTTTCGTGTGATGTAACTTTGTTCTAAATCAGATGATGGGTAGGTAAATATGCGTTCTGTGAGTGATATAAACTGCTGCACTTCTCTCTGAACTTTGAACTTTGGTATTTACAATCATTATTCTCCATCATGTCTTTGGTCGCTTCGGCTCATTGGTTATGTAAAGTACCTGTTTTTGGTACGAGTGTTTGATGTAATATACAATAGTTACTCTACATTATCACTAAGACGACAATATCCAGGCTGATACAATGCATATTAAAGTAATAACAATAAGTTGACTTTGCTTCTTCCAGTGCAAAGAAACGTTTGCTCAAACCAACTTTTTATCCCTGATACTTTAGACGTACAATTCAAGTTTCCGATTACGCCCATTTCAAGCTACTGTGTTTAGGATTTATTTTGTTTACTATATGGTAAAATGACAATCGGTACAGACCCTGATCAGATGTAACAAACAATCGAGCTCTAATCTGTGTCTACGTTGTTTGCACAGGACACTTGTTTTGTTCGCATTGTTATATTTACATTCGCCCCATTCAATTCCGTTGAAAATAAATGACGTTTAACCCTTTCCCTTATAGAAGCGACTTTTAGCGCATTCATTTTATTCATCCGCCAAAGAAAATAGTTCCATTTTATACTGTCATGAATTTGTACAATAAGAATTTTTTTCTATATCCTAGCAGATAGTAACTTAAAGCATGCTGAAAGTAAAGTAGAATGCGCCCTAGGGCGCATTCTGCTTTACTTTTAGCCTGCTTTAATAGGTCACATACCTAAAATACTAGAAACAGGCTATGGGTTAAAGGGTTAAGTCATAATGACGCGATTTCTCTAAGGGACGGGACTTGTGGATACTTTACAAAGATGAGGCGGGGTTTACATGTATGGGTCTGCTCTCCGCGAATCATTTTGTTACGTTGCTTCAGTAATGCAGTTATGACTGTTCCTTTCAGGGTAAACATTATACGTGATAACAACTTCTAATATGGATTAAATATAAATGCATACTAATAAAATGTTCATTTAATATTAGAAATTTTAGCAAATGTAATGTAATGTAAATGTACATGTATGTACAAGAAATGAACTGAATCTTTTCTGCATTTAAGGAAGCTGAATGATAGGAAATGATCGGCAAATTTTCCATGAATAAAGTGCAATTCATGAAATTTGCCGATTATTTTCTGTCGTTTATTTCGCTTAAACGCCGAAAGAATTCAGTTCAATTCTTAACTGTGCTCTGTGAGTAAAGGACTGATATATTAAGTGTAACTATGGTTTTGCAAAATTCAAAATAAAGGACACCAGGTACGGTTACACCATACTTTAATAACTAAACACAATAACGCGACTGACTGTTAACCCTTTACCTCATAGCCTGTTTACAGTTTTGAATACAAGTGACCACTTAAAGCAGGCTGAAAGTAAAGCAGAATGTGCCTTAAGGCACATTCTGCTTTACTTTCAGCCTGCTTTAGGCTAAAATATGCTAGGCTATATAAAATATTTGTAATGGTAATTGTTCATGAGGGTATAAACTGGAACTATTTTCTTCAGTGGAGGAATAAATTAAATACGCTAAAAGTCGCTGCTATGGGGGAACGGGTAAAATAAGTACAATGTAATTTGAAATAAACATGCAAATTAACTCAATCAATGCTTAGAAAAATTAGCATCATCGCAAATTTCCTCTTAGTTTTACAAATAACAAAACAAACTGTAACATCACAGTACAGCCATGTGTTCAGTGAGAAAATGTATGACTGTCGTTGGCCACCGTTTGCGAGTTGGCTACCGGTCTGAAATACAGTGGAGAAAACGTTATTCTTCCGTTCAAACTTAAACGCGTTGCAATGAAATATAGAAAATGACAACATTTTAACAATTCTGACTACCAATTGGAATTTGAGTGGCAAACAGTTTCGAACCTGATCAGAAGCCATGTTATCCGGCGTCTGATCTGGCTCCAAACTGTTTGGCAATGAACATAATAGTTTAAGCGTAAACGCGGTTATTTGGAAATGAACGTTTTCTCTACTGTGTACTCTGCACCTCTGCACGCTGCACACGGGGCACAAACTGCTACAGTGGAGAATCTGTTATTCTTTCCCAATAAATGCGTTTACGCTAAAACTATTATTTGCAGTGCAAACAGTTTGGGGCCAGATCAGACGCCGGGTAATCCGGCGTCTGCTCAGGCTCCAAACTGTTTGCCACCAAGATAAACATGAAATATCAGAATTGTCCAAAAGTTGTTCTTTTCTACGTTTTAGTGCTTTGCGTTTGCGTACGTTTGCGTTTAAACGGGAAAGAATAACAGATTCTCCACTGTAACCTATTCAGCAAACAGTGTTAACTGAACGAGCTAAAGCCACCGCTATGTTAAGGGTTTCAACAAAGATTAAAAGTTTCAGTACAGTTGTTATTCTGTCTTATTTTAACGAACTCACATAATCAGTGTGACAATACCACGTGGTATGTGCCGTCATTTTCGGTACCACTGACGGCCAAAATGCAACATTAGGCCTCGACTCAACAATTGAAACATCTGTAAGTATTTTTATTTTCCAGCCGGTTTTAACAAAACATAATCTATGATATGGGAAAAAATGAGTTCTTTACAACGGCGTAGATGGTTTTGTCACCAGATGAATACATTTTGCCTGAAACCTGGACAACTGTCACAGTGCGACCGCGGCCGCGGCCGCGACCGCGGCAAACCATTCCTAAATATTGCCGAGAAATGAATGCAGTCGTTGACTACAATTTGGAAATGCTAACCGGATGTTCCGGCAATCATGTTATATTACATAGGCAAAATTTATACACGAATAACCCCCTCTGAACAAGGATATAGAGTAGTAGGTCAAAATGCGTCCACGGCAAGCTATATAATAGATGATATCACGGCAAGCCATATTATGGGAAACAACGTATCGATGTTCAAACAAAGCCTGACTTTTGACGATGAGGTAATTCCATGGGATAAAAATTATGTCAAAAAAAGGTATATTCGTTGTCAAATTAAGGAGTAACAAAGAAAAGGCTAGATTTCACACAGTGCGAATCTTACGATACTTGTTTCTTTTATTTATAGGTGATGCGTGGATTGCTTTAAAAAAGAAACTATTAGATGTTCTAAACGTTGTTTATGGTTTAACTTAGACTTTTCATCATACCCAGACCTCTGTCGTCAGTGAACATTTTCAAAAGTATTCTTCCTTAAGTCAGGAAATTTTAATTTAAAGCCAGAATGTCGCCCAAATGTATGTTTAAATCGCGCAATTTCTTATATAAGAACATTTTCTATGTATTAAAACTAAGCGAAATCCGTTGTCAGGTGCCTGAAACATGCCCCTCTTTCTTTAACAACCATACATAAATGTGCCGATTTCTTATCGAGATGGTTGGAAAAATAAGCTTTTTTGTTTACATAACAAATCTTCGTGTCGGCTTCCGAGAATTTCCGCATGGTCGAATAAGAGTCACCTGATCGATCCGATTTTTATGACTTGTCTGTGTTACTTTAGAACAGAATAGTTAATAATGGTAAATAGGTAACAGTGGAGAAAACGTTTTTCTTTCCCGTTTAAATGCAAACGCATCGCAATAAAACGCATTAAAGGACAACATTTAAAAAATTCTGACCATTCATGTTACCCTGCGTGGCAAACAGCTTTGTGCCTGATCAGACGCCGGGTTACCCGGCGTCTGATATGGCTCCAAACTGTTTGCAATTGAAATAATGGTTTTAGCGTAAACGTGTCATTAGGAAAGAATAACACTTTCTCCACTGTAAGCAAGGTAACATCGAATACACTTTCCTACTTGAGATAAGTAAGTATGAGACCGCTGCGCTTACTTTGCTGATATTTCATTCTTTCCCAATAAACACATTTATATACAAAACTATAATTTCCATTGCAAACAGGTTGGAGCCAGATCACACGCCGGGTAACCCGGCGTCTGATCAGGCTCCAACTTATTTGCTACTCAGATCAAATAGATAGTTAAAATTTCTAAAAGTAAATTCCTCAGTTTAGTGCATTGCGTTTGCGTTTAAATGTGAAAGAAAAATGTATTCTCTACTGTTTATTGCGGCAAATAAATACAGCTACCAATGTCTCTTGCTGGATGTTGGGAATAGTCAACCCTTTTAAAGTTTTAGAATGTTCCAATATAAAAATAACTCTGCCAAGTCAGAAGAAAATACTAATAATGAGCTATGAAAACATCTTTACCGGGCGCAAGCCGATCGAACTCGGAAAATCTCCGTTGTTGATCGGATGTCAACACACCGATTTAAAAATCGACTTCTTTCCACCAAATTCACGGGTTTGTTAACAATGTTGCATCCATAATCATCGCGGATTACTTCTTTTGATATGTTTAGATTACGTCTGTGCCTGAATTTTCAGGTTTAAAAAATGCGCGATTTTGGCTACTTGACAGCTACATACTGCCTTTAATCAGAACGGCAGACAGTTTCAAGCTTGATCAAGCGCCGGTGAACATAACATGAAATATGGACCCTGTGTTGGGATTTGAACCGGGGTCTATTTTAAACGTTAATAATTGGCCCGTGGTCTATATCTAACATAACGAATCAAACCCGGGTCTAACTGCAACGTTTAGAATTAACCAGGAATATATTTTCAACTTCAGAATCGAATCTTGGCAATTTTTCAATAGAGTCAAACGTTCACGTAACAACAAAATTAAGCGTTTTATCATAACGACTTCACCGCTAGACAGACAGTTTAGCGCTGATGTAAAGTTAAACCCAGAGAATAGCCAAACATATGAGCCGTGCCATGCCAAAACCTGCCTAATTGCATTGCAGCATTGTATATCATGCACCGTTGTATCCCAGACTCTGTATCTGAGTTTGGTCTACACTGCCAAGTACCATTATATAATACAGCTACATAAAAGGCGTGATAGATACATGTGGGTGTCAAACAGTGTATATCATCTGGCCTTGATCTACACTGTTTGCTATACATTAAGGCAGGTTTGGTCATGGCACGGCTCATATGTATAACAAAAATAACTATCGAATAAAAAAATACAAATTGTAAACCATATACACATACACACAATGATGTGCGCAACTCACACACAGAGTAAACTAAACCGCCTGAATGAAACATTTTGCAATAAATTAATTGTCTGCAGTGTTATGCCAAATTCACAATGGTTATATTTTGACCAACGAAATGTTGCTACCAGCGCCAAACGATTTGGATCTTGATCAGACGCCGCATGACTGTTAACGCCAAACTTTTTGCAAAGTCGTCTTTAGTCACCTCTGGTGGTTACAGGGTAGTTCTCAGGGTTTGAGTGTGTCTTCTTTGGTGGACGCGCTTTTCTAACGGTTCATTTGTCCATGTGTGCCAATGTTCATTAACCTGAGATTAATTGAGAGCAATATCATCAATACTTTAGATAATTCAAAAAACATTTTGTATACATCAGGTAAACTCGAAGAAACATAGTTATTTGAACCGTGTTTAGAATTACTAGACGCACGCACAGTGCAAGTAATGCAATTTTATTTCATCGGCGTCAAAGCTCAGCTCATGAAGATAATAGCAATCTTACGGCATATATAAATTTAGAAATCATAAGAATGAGTGCGCAGGATGTGCGTTCTGTAAGGCAGTGAGTACTGGAGACAAACGTTAAATCCAATGGTGTAAGCTTAATCCTTTATTGAGCCGCATTCTGTTTTATTCTCTGTCTGTTTTAGGCTACCATCTGCTATGATATAGACAGTATTTCTGTATATACATGTATATACATTCGTTACTGTAGAATAGAGAAATAAAGTGAGACATCTACAAACGTCCTCCCAAAGCACTGGATCGAAATTATTTGATGCAAAGAATAAGAGTGAAGATGTGTATATAGTAGAGAAAGAATCTTATTTATACAGTGCGAAATAAATATTTGCTAAATACTGCAAATGTTTTCGTTACTGTATATATAAAATTATCGTATAAAGTGTAAATATTCACTTCAGAGGAAATATAAATTAAAGACATATAAATGTCTAACAAAGAAGTACAGTGGAGAATCTGTTATTCTTTCCCGTTTAAACGCAAACGTACGCAAATGCAAAGCACTAAAACGTAGAAAAGAACAACTTTTGGACAATTCTGATATTTCATG
This sequence comes from Gari tellinella, assembly GCA_922989275.2. Lineage (NCBI taxonomy): Eukaryota > Metazoa > Mollusca > Bivalvia > Cardiida > Psammobiidae > Gari > Gari tellinella. Next base: position 6,950,063 of record OV277862.1, on the reverse strand, counting down.
TTTATCTTGGTGGCAAACAGTTTGGAGCCTGATCAGACGCCGGGTTACCCGGCGTCTGATCTGGCTCCAAACTGTTTGCACTGCAAATAATAGTTTTAGCGTAAACGCGTTTATTGGGAAAGAATAACAGTTTCTCCACTGTAACCATCCCTCATAGTTCGAATGAACAATTCAAGCTTCTAGTGAAGTCATGTTCATTTTTTATTATCATAGGTTGTTTTTCACTATTAATTTGCAAGATGACAAACTATGTAGAACTTCAACAGAGATCTCGGATCAGAGTCTATACAACCTGCATAGGCTATATGACTGCACTCTTCATATGTACATAGTTTGTACAAGCCGAGTATACCCGTCGCTAGGGTCTCAATTTGTTGATCCAACTGTTTATGTCGAGACACATCAACACGTTTATAAGTTTTTTCTTCTGACCTAACCTTTAGACTGAAACATTCTAAACTTGAACATGGGACTATCATTTGGGCTCTATACTTTCAGTAACATTCAGCAACAGCCAGCAAGGGCTCTAGATGATAAAAAGATCTTATGTTTCCCTTTTTTTAAACGAAAACACAAAACACTAAACTGTAGGGGGGGGGGGGGGGGGGGGGAACTTCTTAAAATTTCTAACTATCTTTTTAATTTGATCATGAAAGGTTGAAACTCGTTGACCCTGCTCCGGGCTTGATATCGACAATTAAAAGCGACTTCACGTGGAACTATAGTTTGAACCTTTAGTCAAGTAAAACAGCGGCCGGTGCATGCGCATTAAGGTCGACAAAAGAACACCGTTTGTCAAACCAATGGAAACTGAGTATGGTCCGTCTGCGGTTAGGTTCACAGGTCAAGTGATGTCACTTTAGTCACTATAGTTCCACATGAAGTCGCTCTAAAGTGTCCGACTTAGTCCAGCCTATTTTAATCTACAATACGTCATCGCTACAACATTACCCATATACAAAAACGATTATGCACGGTGTCCTGATCGGGCCACACTAAATTCTCGCGTATTCAACATGCGAAGACACGATAAATCCCGCACTTCGCTAGTCTAACAGCGAAATATATGGGTTTAAAATTTAGCCTATGATTCCTCGCAAGGAAACTAGGGCAAAGTATTAATCTTAATTCTCGCTTCTTCGCCAAAACAAAAACTTTAATTCTCGCTCCTTCGCAAAATATTGATTGCGAAATATCACACGATGCCGTCCCCTATGAGAGCCTTTTTACTTTGATCTACACAGTTTGCACAGCATATCACAACTATTACCTGTTAAGCATTCAAATATCGGGTATGTCCATTGTCCGGTTGGCTGGCATGTAGAACGCATGTTTTCATACCCAGTAACATTCGAGACGTAGCCTGGATTGCATGCAAACGTGACATAATCTCCTTCCTGATATGATCCGATTAATTGCGGAATCGTGGCGAAAGCAACCGTTGGAGGAGCTACGCAATCTGTATGAAATAATGAGAGAAAAGTAACCAATAGCTTGCAATGAAGCCAATATCAATCCTTCAGTTGCATTTTATATGTCCAGTGAAAGACCCTCTAAACCGGACATGTATGTGGAAACGACATAATTTTCCGGTTTATGGGGGTTTCCTGTTAAGTGGGGTTTAACCCATAGTATGTTTGTAGTTTGGAACACAGCTAACAAATTAAAACAGGTTGAAAGTAAAACAGAATGCGCCGTAAGGCGCATTCTGCTTTACTTTCAATCTGTTTTAACTTTTAAGCTATCATCCGCTAGAATATATCAAGAAGAACCACTTCTTCAGTATATGAATAAACCAAAGATGTAAAAAGGCGTATTTATGGTGTAATGGATTAAGATAAAGAAGATTTGGAAACGGGACCAAAATGTGCGTCTGGTCTAAAGATAACTCCGGTATCTAGAGGTTCTGGTATTGAGGGATTTTCACTGTAACAGGTAAACATTTTACATGGTTTTGCAAACTTACTATAACAATTTTATAATCTTGGTAACAATATTGAAAGAATTCCAATGTTTCCATGCGTCTCAATATTGTATCATGTTTATTGTGAATGTAGTTATTTGTCTTTCTCGCTTTGTAGGTACATTTATATAATTTCATGTAAAGCGCTTTTGAACGCACAACTCCTGTGTCAAAAGAGCGCTATTTAAATCGGGTATAATAATGATAATAACCACTTACACTGATGATGCATTGATATAATGTAAATGCATATTCATTAATATATTAGCACATTAAGAAATTGAGGCCTCAGGATGCACATTATGTAAAACATTGAGTCCATGAGACACATATTGTGTCATTGAGTTTAAAGTTGAACCAGTATCCTATAGTCTATTTCTAGTTAAGTCTATTAAAGAAAGTTGAAAGTAAAGCGCATAATGATTTTCTTTTGACCTTCTCTAAGTTGCCATCAGCTAGTAGTAGTAGTAGTAGTAGCATATAGAAACTTTTCGTATGTTGCTTAACTATGACTGTATAAATCGGAACTATTTTTTTCAGAGGAAGAACAAATTTAAGACATTAAAAGGCATAACTACTGAGTAATGGGTTAATAATGGCCAGACAAACTATGAATCCATGGGACTCGTAACTTTTCAATAAATGTGTCCCTGGTCAATTGATAAAGTATCGGGCTTAGGATGACCAAGAAAATTTATCAATGCATATTTTATCCTTCTTCATCTTGGTTTAAGCAGTCATCGACCTTAAACGTAAAATGATTAACATAATTGAGAGGTGCTTAATCCCTTTCACTCTAAATGACACATCAAAGCGCGTTTGCAAACAGTTTGTGTCCTGATCAGACGCCGCGTAACGCGGCGTCTGATCAGGACCCAAACTGTTTGACTCTCTTATTGATATTTATTAAGTCATACAACCTTAAATCTAACTTTGAAAAGTGTCTTACAGACAACAATACTAAAGCAGACGACAACAAAATGGTGAAGGGATAAAATCTCCAAAATAATTTGATCATTAAAGGGTTATAGAAGGGGTTTACTGTATTACCCTTTCTGCAGGAAAACGACAAGGCTGACCATGTCCCAATTAGGCACACGGATGTCATTTTGGACACCGAGGTAGTTGATGTATAGCCTGAATTGCAACTATAAGTTACAATCGTTCCGTCTGGAGCAGAATGGATTGAAGGCGAAAAACTCCCGAAGTCGACAGTTAGAGGCACAGGGCAATCTGTATAAAGTATAAATCAACTTAGCTGCAAATTATAATATATACTTAAATTATTACAAACAGCTTAGTACTTTAATGTCATAGAAACCATACCAACGGATGTATTAACTTCAAGGTAAACGTTTATGTAGCTGTAAGACAAAATGTCCTTTACTTAATTTCAAGCTGTTTGGACTATGCTCGCAGGCTAGGTCATTTCCATCTGATCTGAAGCTAAACTGTTTGAGAAAAGTTATACAGTTTAACCTCAGTTAATGGTCAGGTTTGTGAAGAAACAAGCTCGGTGTTTAAGGTACAACCGCATTAATAAAGAAACAATTGCTTATACCATAAAATTTATGTGCCATAGAAAACTCTTACCTGAATTTGCTGTTGTGGTAGCGGTTGTGGATGTAGGTGTAGGTGTGGTTGTGGTTGTGGTTGTGGTTGTAGGTGTGGTTGTAGGTGTAGTTGTGGTTGTGGATGTGGTTGTTGGTTTGGTAGATGTTGTGGATGTGGTTGTGGTTGTAGTTGTAGGTGTGGTTGTAGTTGTGGTTGTGGATGTGGTTGTTGGTTTGGTAGATGTTGTGGATGTGGTTGTGGTTGTGCTAGCTGTTGTAGGTGTGGTAGATATCTCGGATGTGGTTGTGGATGTGGTAGAAGTTGAGGTTATGGTTGTGGGTGTGGAATAGGAAGTGGATATGGTAGAAGGTGTGTGTGTGGTAGATGGAGCCTCTTGAAATGGAAGGGGTTCTTACTAAAAGTACAAATGGTAGTATCGTTATTATACAATGATAGAAAGATATACAAACAATCATGATGATTTTATGATGAAAAAAGATGTATTCTCTTTATCATTATTGTACTATTACAGTAAAACCTCGCTATTACGACCACTAAAATGAAGGCTAATTGATTGTATAATAGACAGAAGGAATTCGGGAGGTACTGTGCACGCAAAAAGGATAGGTGTCTCATAAGCCAAACTGGCTGGCCCTTTCAATAGGGGTGACACTATAATAAACAACGCCTTTACCTTTTAGACAGGTGACAGCTTAAAGCAAGGTGACAGTGAAACAGAAAGCTCCTAAAGGAGCTTTCTGTTTCACTGTCATCTTGCTTTAAGCGGTCACCTATCTTAAACACTCTTATAATAACATAATTTAGTGGTCGTAATAGAGACTGTATTATTATTATTGTTATCATTATTATTGATAGTATTATTATCATTATTATCAATAATGTGACCACTGTACAAGGCTTTGAGCTTAATGCCGGTTGTTTCAATCTTGTATACCTATGAATGCTGTAAACACTTCCGAGACTGTACGTCCTGGAAGCTTGTAGTTCTTTGCAGAATATCGCTGTGTTATTCACTTTATAACCTACTTCTAGATGGATGACAGGTCTAAGAGTTAGCTCGTTGTGATTGGATAGGTAAACACTTCTGTTACGGCGTCTACAACTGCACGCGGTATTGCCAGAGGGGTCTATATCTTCGTAAAATTGAAACCGTTACACAACTGAGAAGTTTCCGTGTAAAACCTTGACATGGTATTGAAGGTCATCACTATAATACGTCCTTTGGGAGCATTGAAAACGCAAAAGATCCTTCATCATATCTGACTAATAAACCTCACTCTGGCAAAACTATTAATGATCCGCGATATGAGACAATCAGACATTGCACAGCAAAAGTCGTTTGACCAATCACCTTCGCAATCTCAGACTTTGCATCTAAACTACCAAGAGATGTATAAAATACAAATTAACAAATGCTATCGATGTATGTGACCTATGAACAGTGTAGATCATGGCCAGTTGCTTTGCAAATATATTAGTTCGGACGTTAACGGTTCTAGTTCCGAATTCCAAGTTTCATGTTCCTACACTAAACTTGGAAATCTGAACTATGAATTCAAAACTTGGAATACAGAAGTAAAGTAAATGATATACAAATAACTATTTAGAAAATACTGGAAGTATTAAGTAGGAATGTTGAAGACGGAACAGTAAAGAATTTGGAATTAAGAATAATATCACCTGTCTATCGTAATTTGCAAATATCAATGTATTCCTGACAACTTGTTATTAAGTTATTTAGTAGATTGGTTGATTGAGTTGGGCTTTACGTTACCGCAACACATAATATGGTCGTATGGCGCCGACATTATACAGTAGAAGTAGCAGTAGTAGAAGTAGTAGTTGTAGTAGAAGTAGTAGTAGTAGTAATAGTAATAGAAGAAGTAGTAGTAGTAATACGGGTGGTATTATTTCTAGTGATGCTGTAGAAGTAGAAGTAGGTGTAGAAGTAAAAGCAGTAATAGTAGTAGTAAAAGTAGTAGTAGTGCATGAGGTATTGTTTTATTATTAACATTATTGCTGCCTTTTAAATAGTTTCAATATTATTATTTTCATCATTATAATTGTTATCAATATACTATCATTAAAATCATTTTTACTGTTATCAATATTATCATCATATTTTTTATTATTATCAGTATAACCACTTTATTTATGCTTTCAGGTGATTAACTTGGATATTGTAGTGGAGTATCACTTGATAATCTGATTGTTTCAAACAGTGGGATTATCGTCACGCGTGCTTATATTTTGAATTTTCCCTTAGGGTTCCCCACGACTCGTAGTCAATCGTCTGTTCTCATGTAATTCCGGCAGCTCGATTTGTCGAGAACCACAAAACGGAAGAGAGCGAATCAAAGGTCGGAAGTAACTATGCAATACCGATGACGTCAAATCAATAAATCGGTGACGTCATGGTACGGCAAACTGCCACGAAAAGGTGCTCGATATACACTTAGGGCTCCACACGGAGTCAAAAGTGTAATTTTGCCTTAAATTGACAAACAGTTTATTCCAAAAGTCGTTTAAAGCATGTAATACATAGCGTAACTGTATTTTTCCATGAAAGATTTAATTCTTACTCATTCGTGAAACTCAGACAATTATACCACTTGTTAAAATATAACTTCAGATGCTCACTCAATGAAATTAATTTCGATATTACACCATATATCATCTTTTATTCCACCATAATTGGTGAGGGTTGTAGGCAGATTCAATCATATATCGAATTGTCTACTTTGACTGAATCCAAACTGTTAGTCAACGCGCCCTTGGAATCAAGGGAGAGTGCAATACTGGTTTCATTGCATAAGGACGACATGACGTACACAGTTTATACACTCCATAGACCTTCTGAAATCAAGCCACCAATATACTTATTATTATATAATGTAGCATGGTAGTTCTATTAATAGATCATAGTTGAATTTTAAAAAGAAAAAAGATACGTTTTATTTTTACCTTTTTTAGTGAATGTCGCCCATTCAGCACTGTTTTCGATATCTGAACCAACATCCGTCATATTGATGCTGGAAAACTGGCACTGCTTTGATCCGGTATTATAGTTCACGCTTTTACATATGCTGCTTGAGTGGCATTTAATACAGCAAGCGGATGCTGTGTCTTGCTGTATCTGGTCATAGATGACGGTCAAGCGAGTGTTGTCGGTTCTATCATATTTTCTCCACGTGGCATCACAGGAGCAAACATGAATCCAGAAGAGAATGCCCGATAGTATGTATAAATTTCGTAGCAAAAGAGCCCTTACTGTCATTCGTAAGCGCCAATGCATTGTTGCTGCATGCATAGTCAACGCTGCATTCCAGACTAAAAGCTTTAGAGTTCGCAGGTACTGTAAAGCGACGTCGCGCTTCTGGTTCAATTTTCTTAGGTGTTTGACCTACAGTAAGCACATGATAAAATGGCAACTAAAAGAGAAGTTTAGTTGGTACAGTGGAGAATATGTTATTCTTTCCCGTTTAAACGCAAACGTACGCAAACGCAAAGCACTAAAACGTAGAAAAGAACAACTTTTGGACAATTCTGATAATTCTTGTTTATTTTGGTGGCAAACAGTTTGGAGCCTGATCAGACGCCGGGTTACCCGGCGTCTGATCTGGCTCCAAACTGTTTGCAGTGAAAATAATAGTTTTAGCGTAAACGCGTTTATTGGGAAAGAATAACAGATTCTCCACTGTATAACATACAGATGGCGACGTGATGCTTCTAGACAGTTCTTATTCATAAATTTTCTATTTTATTATATAACTGATCATAAACATTAAGCCATAGTACTTCTTTAAGGTATATATTTCTTCTTTGAAAGGCAGTTCAACACATGTTTACTGTCAAGTTTTCAAACCTCTCCTACTTAACTGTCATGCTTCAATAAACTTGAAACATAGATGCTGACTTGATTAATATTCAACAATTAGTAAACTATGCGCCAATCATTGATAACAATTGCGACCAATGTGGATCAAACACTGACTTTGCAATGTGTCTGACTATAAACTGTTTGGCACTAATATAATAATATTCAAAATAAACAGCACTTATGTTGGCTAATTTGTTATCACAAGTGCAAACAATTATCATACAAACGAGATGGTGGAATCTTATTAAAAGCTGATTGATATTGTAATAATATGTTTGAACGAGAAGCAAAATTAACTATATCAGATGTTCTCATCACAAAAAGATTCGCCAAACAAAAGTTTCCTACAATACTCCTTATCCCTTCTGTTTCTTTCAGTGTACCGCACCTTTTATTGGGATCAAACGAGTTTACCAATGTAGAAAGACGTTCCGCGAATACCTCCCTTAATTGCCTTATAATAAATGCTCTTTTGTTGCAGGTCATCGTACTTACAAACATTACGGAAACAACTTCTATCAATATATTATTGCAGTTTTTTAACAATATTTCATACTTCACCAATAACAACACAACAGTAGGAACGAAATGTTATCCTAGCAGTTCGTATTTATAAATATAGGCATATATGATACATAACATCGAGTCTGGTTACTTCTGCCATTTTTTGTATTTGCCTGACCAAATAACCGAAGTTATATTAGGCAGGGAACCAGACTAACATAACATCGAGCCACTGTTGTAGATTTCTCTATTTCTGTTTTACTTTTCATAACTGAATATTTCGAAGTCCGTGATTTATTTGGTTTTTCTCAAAATCTATCTCTAGATATACAGCTAACAACTAGTCACAGCAAATTTTGTTACTTCTGTCATCTTCATTCAATTTATTTTATCTGTGATTACTTGCTTGTTTGTTTCTGTTAGACATGTAAATATACCACTCGAATATATAATAGAATAAATGTGTGATTGGGTTAGCACTTTACGTTTTCCCGATACAAATTTGGTGAGAAAAACTTATAGTACACTCATGCAGGTCAGGTTTGATCAAACTCGATCCGGGTACCATTTTTATTTTCAAACATTTTAAATCCTGATCAGACGCCGCATGATACAACGTGTGATTATGATACAAGCATGAGGACAGGGCATAGGTACAGTGGAGAATCTGTTATTCTTTCCCGTTTAAACGCAAACGTACGCAAACGTACGCAAACGCAAAATACTCAAGCGTAGAAAAGTACAATTTTTGGACATTTCTGATAATTCATGTTTATCTTGGTGGCAAACAGTTTGGAGCCTGATCAGACGCCGGGTAACCCGGCGTCTGATCTGGCTCCAAACTGTTTGGAACGGAAATAATAGATTTAGCGTAAACGCGTTTATTGGGAAAGAATAACGTTTTCTCCACTGTATAAACATGAGTGTCGGTATGACAAAATATTAACCCCTTCACTGCCGTGACGTCATCAATTTAAAGTAATTATCGTCTGCTTTTATTTCTCAAATTGAAAACTTACATATTTTGACTTAATAAATATTGAAATGAATGTCAAACAGTTTTGATCTTGGTCAGGATCGAAACTGTTTGCAAATAACTAGAGCGTTCGGGGTAAGGCAGTGAATGGGTTAATAGTCATGCGTATAACTATATTACTGTACCAGACTGTGAACATTCTGTTAGAATGATTTAAATGTTGTTTTTTCTTCTTCAATTTTTTTCCCAATAGCTCTAAGCGCCTTTAAGCACATTCAATTTATTTCTCCATTGACGAAAATGGTTCCAATTTACATAATCATAAACATTTATCAAGATACATGTTTCTATGGCCTAGTGGCTGGTACCTTAAAGCAGGCTGAAAGTAAAGCAGAATGCGCCTTATGGTGCATTATGCTACTCTCAACCTGCTTTAAGTGCTCATCTGCCTTCAAAACTAAAAACAGACTATGGGGGTAAAGAATTAAGATAAAATGGGTCGATCGCTCTACGTAAAGAACAGGGGCCCGTTTCATAAAACTTCGTACGACAAAAACTGTCGTAAGTCAAAACTTTAAAATACATTTATTTTCTGATTTCTCTACCTAATCATGTCTTGTGACATCTTTTTGGAATCGTCTTTTCAAGACGATTCCAAAACGATGTCACTAGACAGGATTAGATGGAGAAATAAATAATAATTAAGACATTTATAATCTGACTTACGACAACATTTGTCGTACGAAGTTTTATGAAACGGACCCCTGATATTCTCCAACATTAGCCTGATCATATTAGGGATTGGGTCTACCTTACGATTCTCACTATGTATTCACAGACACAGACGGGCTATCGCAGAGAGATCATTCTATTACAAAAGAAAATTTGTTCCAACATCTTACTCTGCCATCTGATTAAAGTACGCTAGTTCTATTATAAATTATTAATTGCATGGATTGTTGTTTGTTTTATTTTCATTACTTGATCCGTCATTTGACAAGCAGACTTAATGAATTGCAAACAAAGGTAGACTATATCTAGATGAATCGGCTTATGATCAAATACAATATAACATAGTATGCATCAGTAGCACCTCTCTATTACGACCAATTGCGTTAGGCTGACACAATCAATTAGCCAATTATTTAGTGCTTTAAGTACATGTACTTCACATCTGATATGTTTGCTTCTATAAAACTGTACATACATGTTGTGAAACGATGTAGACCAAGACTAGATGTCGAATTCGTAAATCAGAAACTTGTCTAAGTCGTTACTGTTTGCAAGGCAACACGTTTGGTTATACTGACAATTACTTTTTATATTGAAACCAAGTTCCTGCCTTGTTGGCGGCTGCTTAACTCTTCAACTCTAAAATTACCGTCCGTCGTCGTGGTCTGATCTAAAAACAAACAATATATTTCTTTTCTCAATTGTGGTTAGCGTGACAGACAGTTTGCATCCTGATTAGAGACGTGTTATGCTGAACGTCTTTTCTGAATCCAAATTGTTTGCAAAAGTTATCACAATAAAAGTTAATAACTATTCCTTCGTTTATTTATGCAATAATTATGCTAGGCTTTGCGACTTAAAAATAGCAAGTTAAAGAAATAACCAGTTTGAATCAAAATTAATACGAACGAGTTTGCCGAATTTCCCGGCATGTGATCAATATTGAAACTGTTTGCAAATGGGTGTGTACTCTTGGAAATTAATCGGGTGATTTTAATCAAAGATTTCCTTTGTATCTTAAAACTATATCAAAAAGCATGCGCTTTGTTGTAACAGTGAAACACCATCTTTAACTCATTTTTGCCCACGATCCAATGTATGGGACATAGGCAAACAGTGTAGGCTCTGATCAGACGCCGCATAATGCATAATGCATAATGGGCATTGACCTTTTAACATAAATTGCAGTATAGGATGCCTCTTACGCATATGTTGTGAGCTACAGTGTTAACTCTCTTTTGCGATCTGCTATGAGATAGATGTTACACATTTAAAACGTACATGTATTTGGACGCAAGAACACAATAAACATTGATAGGAAGTTTGTTATCCGGGTAGGGGGCTTGAATTACAGTATTAATTCAGAGATTTTTACGTGTATGTTCCACAAAAACAAAAGTATTTCCTGCGTGTCAGATGACAGTTCGCTGGTATCGTGCTCACCGACCATTTTGCTATTTACAATATTGTCTATATCACTACACTTTCGACCGCTCGGAAGTGGTTACTTTCTAATGTTATTCATATAGCCCGTAAACACCATGTATAGGTTAGTGTCTATTAGTCGATTTTAACAAAAATTAAAAGTTAAGCGAGGGGCACCCGAGCGACTTTTAATCTTTTGTTAAAATAGACTAATAGACACTAACCAATTTAATGGTTGAGATTATTTTTTTGGTACTGACAAAGAGCTATACCGTCAATTGGAAGTAACAAAACGTTTGTTCCTCCCGAAACGCCCTTTTTAAATAGTACCGACAAAGAGATGTCAAAGGAAATGGACATAGGCCGCACCCAAAGAAACACCTGCGAATCAACCCAAATACGCATGCGTAGGATTATATTTTTAGTCGTTGATTAGTGTTTGATAGTACTGACTTACAAAAATTAATCCTCGAAATGTTTTCAAAAATACTCAACTCACATTGGTCAAAAAATAATTTCAACCACTAAATACGGCTTTTCTTTAACCAGTCATGCTAGCTGGCATTGTCCGCTTTGGTCTGCCTTGCCTTTTATAACGTATGTTCTGTGTTAGATAGTGGATCGGTAAATATACGTGTGAAATACGTTTCTATACAACTCATTATCTTTACCATGACTTTAACATTCAAACGTTGTCAAGGCTTGAAGCCACATTTAACCCTTTCACCGCCAAATTATTTTTGAGTTTTTTACCCCTACACCGTTATTGTGTCGTCTGCTTCAATATTATAGTCTGAAATATCATTTCAAAGTTAGAATTAAGAGAGTATGACATAAGACATATCGAAACGGGTGTCAAACAGTTTTGATCCTGATCAGACGCCGCGTAACGCGGCGTCTGATCAGGATCAAAACTGTTTGCAAATTCGACTTTAGGCGATTCTGGCGGTGAAAGGGTTAAACGTTGAAGTACATGGCTCCTAGGTTATAAAGCTTTTCAGTTGAGTTTGAAGTCGTTCCCAAGAATTTGATTGGTCAGATTTGAGCCGAGGCTCAAATCTGACCAATCGAATGCTTAAGAACGTTCTTAGACTCAACCCAAAAGCTTTATAAGATTGGACCCTGCTTCTTCGAATTAACCACTTTACTGCCATTACGTCATCAATTTTCAAAACAAAACTCGTTTGCATTTATCTCTTTAATTAAAGATTAAGGTATTTTGACTATTATGTATTTAAATGAGTGTCAAACAGTTTGGATCCTGACAGACACCGCGTCACACGGCGTCTAATCAGGATCCAAACTGTTTGCAAATAATCATTGTACTCGGGGTAAGGCAGTGAAATGGTTAAGCAAGATTGAGGTATGATGTATCTAAACAGTATACTATTGTTTCTTAATCGCGTGGGGCTAAGACTTAGAACACATATAAAGCAGATATATTGCTATAAAAGAGTTGTTCTTTGTGGCTTTAGATACAGTTGAAATATTTGTTTACAAGACAGTCTATAAAAATCCGGTAAATGTTAGTGTGGGGTAGATTAATTATATGGGTACGAAATGACCAAGGTAATGGGTACGAAACGACTTGGGTACGAAATGACCATGAGTTCAATTTGGGTACGAAGTGACCAAGATGTGGGAACGAAATGTCTTGGGTACGAAATGACTTGGGTACGAAATGACCAGTTCCCAGTTGAAACTACGAAAAAGTACAATTTCCATAACATTAAAAATAATGATAGAAATTTCTAGGTCATTTTTACATTTGAATATACCACTCTACATGCCCTGAATCAGTGAAATGTTTTCCGTATGCTCAGGGCTTCTGACTGGTTGTAAATGCTTGTTTCTAGGGAGTGTAGGTAAACTCTTCAGTTCAGATAAATATTTTGGAGTCACTTTAAATCTACCATATGAAAAATTTCTGCGTTTCTGGCATCATTTTTTTCTTGTTTATTAATATTTAAACTAGTAGGCAGTAGTATTAAGTAACCGGCGATATGCAACAGGTTTTACATGTGAAATTTCACAAAAAGATATTGCAAATCTAATTAATGTTTTATGGATCCATACCACATTTTCCGATAGAAATTAACAAAGGAAAACAGTTGATACAGTCAGAAGCGTCCATTTAATCCGTTTTCCATAACACCCGAAAATACGAAAAACCCTGAAAAACGAGAATCGGCTATATGTGCCGAAATGTTTACCGAGCAATGGACGAAATAGAATTGCTGCACCAACAAGTGTCAGAGATAAACAAGCCACACGAGACATTTTGACTTAATAGCAAACCTATAACAGGTTAAATAAAATGTTTAGGAGTTATTAAATGATGAGTTACAATCACTTTAGGATACCCGACGTCTAATTAGGCTTTAACCCATTACTCCGTCAATGCACATTTTACGCCTCTAATTTATTCCTCCTCTTAGGATAATAGTTCCACTTAAGACAGCTATGGATATGTATTGTAAAAAATAGTTCCTATATCGTAACATATGGTAGCTTATAGTAGGCTGAAAGTAGAGCAGAGCAGAATGTGTCATAATGCGGATTCTGTTTTACGTTCAACCTTTTTTAAGTGGACACCTATCATCAAACTAGAAAGATGTTATAGGGCATTGGGTAAAGCTGTTTGCAACGAACGAAAGCCTATAAAAATGCCTTTCTTTTCATTCTGTTAGTGCCTGCATCACATAAATTTGTATAAAAAGAACCTACCGCAATAAGCGATACTGGTTTCTATTGAGTAGTAATAAATGAAGTTGTTTAAATGTATGGAAGAAGTGACTTTGGTCTATTGACCATCATTAGTCTTCGTCATATCTTGGTTTACTCGGGTCATTTATTATGTAAAGTAACTGCCCTTGTGTTAATGTTTGATGAGATATAGTTGTATAATTATTATTTTATATAAACCCTTAGGTGCCCATATCCTTGGTGAACATCCCGGATGTATTCAAAATTAGTTCGCTTTCTTGTTTCCAGTGAAACGATGCGTTTCCTGAATATTTCCTCGTTGATGGCTGAACTTTAAATGGCCAGTTGACGTTTTTAAATATTACCAGGCTCTCTGTGCTGGGTATGAAAAATTGTTTGCGATTTTCATTCTCTTTACATATACAATGTTTGTTAATATCGGGAATAAGACTCATTGGTTTAAAGTAGAAAGAACAACACAAGACATGAATGGAACACAAAACTTTATTTGCTAAATACAATATAGCGCTCCCTCTCTTCAACGACACCCAATGGGAGACATAGAGTGCGTGTGTTGTTCGGAGTGTGTCGTTATAGAGAGGGAAAAATTATGACTTTGCTTACATTTGCAAACAGCTTGAATCCAGATCAGACGCCGCGTAACGCGGCGTCTGATCTGGATTCAAGCTGTTTGTCACTCGTCATTATATTTTTTCGATCAAAAATCTTCAATTATATGAAACTTTGAGAGGAAACAGCAATCGACATTTCTTAGCAGATGATATAACAGCAGTAAAAGCGTCAGACATAATTGTTCCGATGAGTGAATTGTTAACAAGGGTCGTTGTAAGGCGGGAGTCATTGATGGAAGAGCCGTTGAAGAGAGGGAACACTGCAACAAGTTTAAATTTTGAACAAAGAATACGATATAAGCCTTAAACTAAACACAACATTATTAGTTAACAATGCAATATTTACGTTTGCTTGGATCAAAACTGTTCAGAACGAAGTCGATGTGTCTGCAGTCAAAATGCCAAGTAACTATGATAGTCTGTATTAAAGATATGTGACCACTTAAAGCAGATTAACAGTAAAGCAAAATGCGCCTTAATTAAAGCACATTTGCTTTACTTTCATCATGCTTTACGCTAACACATACTAGGACAAAGAACACATTTTGTATGATACATATTCATGGCTGTATAAATTTGAACTTTTTTTTCTTCAGTGCAGGAATGAACTAAAAGCGAAACAATTAGTTTCCATGGAATAAAGTGTTACAATGGTAAGCTGTTTGATGAAGGGATTTTTTTTATTTTGTATTGTTTGTAAAACATGACATCAGTATACATATACACATAAACACTCTTCTATCAATACTCAGTTACTCTGTGAGTGTTTCCTCTTATAATAGTACAGGGTCCATGCTTATAAAGCGTTTGCCTTGAGTCTTAAATCATTTGCAAGCATCAAATCTGACCAATCAAATGCTTGAGAACAAACTCAGAATCAACACAGACGCTTTATAAGCAGAAATACAAAATGATTAGAATTACAAGATAGATAGATATTCAGAAATACAAAATGATTAGAATTACAAGATAGATAGATACATGTATTCAGAAATACTATATGATTAGAATTTCAAGATACTTAGATACATGTATTCAGAAATACAAAATGATTAGAATTACAAGATAGATAGATATTCAGAAATACAAAATGATTAAAATTACAAGATAGATGGATACATGTATTCAGAAATACAAAACGATTAGAATTACAAGATAGATAGCTATTTAGAAATACAAAATGATTAGAATTTCAAGATAGTTAGATACATGTATTCAGAAATACAAAATTATTAGAATAACAAGATAGATAGCTATTCAGAAATACAAGATTATTAGAATTACAAGATAGATTGATATTCAGAAGTACAAAATTATTAGAATTACAAGATAGATAGCTATTCAGAAATACAAAATTATTAGAATTTCAAGATAGATAGCTATTCAGAAATACAAAATTATTAGAATTACAAGATACATAGCTATTCAGAAATACAAAATTATTAGAATTACAAGATAGATAGATATTCAGAAATACAAAATTATTAGAATTACAAGATAGATAGCTATTCAGAAATACAAAATTATTAGAATTACAAGATAGATAGATATTCAGAAATACAAAATTATTAGAATTACAAGATAGATAGCGATTCAGAAATACAAAATTATTAGAATTACAAGATAGATTGATATTCAGAAGTACAAAATTATTAGAATTACAAGATAGATAGCTATTCAGAAATACAAAATTATTAGAATTTCAAGATAGATAGCTATTCAGAAATACAAAATTATTAGAATTACAAGATAGATTGATATTCAGAAGTACAAAATTATTAGAATTACGAGATAGATAGATATTCAGAAATACAAAATTATAAGAATTACAAGATAGATAGATACATGTATTCAGAAATACAAAATCATTAGGATTACAAGATAGATTGACATTCAGAAATACAAAATTATTAGAATTACAAGATAGATTGATATTCAGAAGTACAAAATGATTAGAATTACAAGATAGATAGATATCAGAAATACAAAATGATTAGAATTACAAGATAGATAGATATTCAGAAATACAAAATGATTAGAATTACAAGATAGATAGATATCAGAAATACAAAATGATTAGAATTACAAGATAGATAAATATTCAGAAATACAAAATGATTAGAATTACAAGATAGATTGACATTCAGAAATACAAAATGATAGTAACGGTAAAATAGTCAATATCTTATTCATCAAACCACAACACTTATAAATCTGCAATGTTTGTCATAATACAACATATTGTTCAAGTGTAATCCTAAATATTGAATAATAAACTAAACATAATTTGCATATAGAATTGTACATTTAATGTTTTGAGAAAGTGTTAATAAAATATTTGGAAATTTAACATCATCTCAACGGTTAATTCCACAAATAATTTTAGCAAGTTGTTAGATCTCTGTATGGACACTTTGTGTGTAGGTTTGTTTCACCTGAGACTTGCTCTTTTACCAATAAATGTAAATGGAGTTGTAGCACAGCGGCGGTGATTACATTATTGGTGCCCGTTTTAAACAAAATTAACCCATTTGCGCCCAGTAGATTCTTCCGTGTTTTATATTGGATTAGTCCAAATTTTCATTTTCATTTTGTTTTATATTGAAATTCCTATCAGCAAACAGTGTAGACTCTGACCAGACGCCGCATAATACGGCGTCTGATCAGAGTCTACACTGTTTGCCTATGTCCCATATATGGGATCGATGTTACAAATGGGTTAAACACTAATGCAATGAAATAAAATGTTAAAATATTCTGCAAAAGATTCTGCAAAATAAAAAAGCCCCATTCCCATCAGAGAAGCAAACAGCTTCAATCCTGATCACGCACAGGAAGTAATTGCTTCAGTATGAATCCGTTCATGGGGCAGTAATAGCGTCTTCAACGCTTTTAAAAATACTTTGGGACAGCCGATAAGTTATACTGAGACAATCTCAAAACACGCTTAACTCATTGAGCCCTAGTGACGCATGT
Organism: Gari tellinella; assembly: GCA_922989275.2. Taxonomy (NCBI): domain Eukaryota; kingdom Metazoa; phylum Mollusca; class Bivalvia; order Cardiida; family Psammobiidae; genus Gari; species Gari tellinella. The sequence goes on along the minus strand of OV277862.1, from coordinate 6,932,694 downwards.
ATGCGTCCTTTACCAAATGTGTACCTGTGAAGAGTACGCCTGTCCTATGCAAACAGTGAAGTCCCCGATCAGAGGGCTCCTGCAGGAGCCCTCTGATCAGGGACTTCACTGTTTGTCATTTTGAAAATTATTACATAAAACAACCCTAAATAGTCTAAAATGGACCAGCCTTTATTGCAAACTGGAATTGTCCATAGGAAGTTTCAGGGGATAATGAGTTAAAACACAAAAGCAAAACAACTAGTGAACATAAAAACCATTATAAAGAATTTACACATACATATACAAACACATGTTTACCCATACACACACACACTCATACGCATAACCCGATCATCCGCACATACACAAACACACACGGACGCCTATTTTATTTATTCCTAATGTGAAAATATCAAATTGTCTCGTATACAGAGAAGGTCACACTTTTTTCAGTGCAGAACAAGAGAGAGTCTAACAGAAAGCCACTTGTCTAAATTGACTGTCAGTTCATATTTTAATAGACTTACTGCATTCATTAACTAGAACCCCATTCTGTACCAAGGTTGTATGTTTTTATCTCATTCCAGAATTGAGATTTCTTTTTAATACAATAACAATAAAATAATCTTCAAATGAGGTATTTAACAAATTTTCAAACAAAATATTGTCTGCTAAAAATATATCAACTGCACTTGTATGCCTAATTCATATTTTTGATGTTTTGAGTGAAGAAGTACTGGTTTCTTGTGCCAAATAGGTTGGGTCCTGATCAGGCTCTGTGTACAAATTCTTTTAAACTGTTTGCAAAGTCGACAGTAGTCGCGCATGACCGTTTTAGGGTTAATCTTACATAATATATCCTCATTTTCAGATTGATAAACGGTACGGACGCTTTTTCATTAGCTGATTGTGTATTTCGTGTGGTCGCACTTATCTAACGTTCCAACTGCCCATGTCTTCCTGGGTCAATTAATCTGTGAAAAAACAAGAACAGTATTTTCAGTTAATTAGATAACTTAACCATTTAATCTCCAATTGCATCTTGAACATTCTACCTCTTAACCACCAAAGTGTCGTCTGCTTCAATAGAGTTGTCTGCTATATTGTTTAAAGTTAGAGTTTGTATTGCTGACGTAATTTTGAAACTTGTGTCCAACAACGGCGTTTGATCAAGATCCAAACCGTTGATAGTGAACTTGTTAACATTGATTTTAAACATCAGTTAAAGAGCAGTAAAATAGTAACGAGAAACATGTTATGAATTCACAACGTACCACATGTCGACTAAGTCTATATTATTTCATAGGCATCAATGTTCAAATAGAAACTTGTCAAAACCCCATCCGTGTGTGAATTTATATATGTGAGAAATTCATATCCTATATGAGTATGAGTGTGCAATGCTTATGTATTTTGCAAGTTTTAATGAAAATGCATAACTGAAAAAGGCAACTCAAAAAATAGTGTCCTGTGATGAAAATAATACCATTCTATAAAACTCTGAGTGTCAAACGTTTAAAGTTTATCTAGATGCCGGTATGAAGTATGGGAATATTAGTGTACACACTCGGTTACTAGTTAATCCCGTCCTTATAATGATGATATCTATTTTGACATAACGTCGGAACCAGATGTTGTATATTTTCGTGTTGTAATTAAATGTGGATTAAATCTAGCGAAATGTCGCAAACTTTTTAGGGCCGTTATGAATTTAAACATGACATGGAACGCTAAATCTAGGAATTATTCATCGAACGTATACTTACTATGCTAGCGCTATCAAATTAAGCCAATCTTGGGTTGGGGAATTTCTGCATACCACTTCTGAGTTATTTGATCTTGACACTTGACCTTTGACTAAGCTATAGATTTCTTTTCCGGCGCACAGTTGTCATTACTTTACATCGAGAGATACTAAATTTAGTAGATTCTAAGTGGATAAACCATAGGGTGCATGAGTGTTGTGTAACACTTTCAAGTAAATCTGAACTCAAACTGGACCTTTAACCTTGAATATAAAATGTTAGTTTACGAACCATTTCTGTATGCAACATCGGATAGATAATTCCAAATTAAGTGATTACATCTTGGGATGGCGAGAGTCGCATACCATTTAAGAATATAGTGACGCTGGTCATGATCTTTGACTTCAAATATAGAAACTGATAGGGGATATCAAACTTGGTTTTAGCACATCATGTGTTGGCGCAATTATTCATAACATATTTTTTTATTCTTGCCATTATAACATCGACATTTGGCCTTAAATTTTAGAAAAAGTGTGTGTGAGAGTACATTTGTTGATGGCAATGTCAAATGCCATGTTACGTAAATATGACCGTGACTTTGATCCTGATGATAGGAAAATACTTTTCCAGAGTAAGAGAGCTGTACAACATTCGGATGGTAAAGTATCAAATATCGATTCCAGATCACTGTAAACTCGACCGTTACCTTTGACCTAATTTACAGAGAAAGCTTGTCCGGATAGTATCTCCTATGACCACGTCAACTAGGGAGATGTAATGTGTTATATGGTTACAGTTGTGGATGAATGTGTAACGTACCTTGTTCATAGTTGTGCATGTATTTGTATATTAAAACCTTTGTGCCCAGTGGATCCTTCCATGGTTATATATTGGATTAGTCCATTTTTAATCTAAGGGGTGCCTGGTCTAAATTTCATTTTCGTTTTGTTTTATATTGAAAAGCAGTGTAGACTCTGATCAGACGCCGCATAATTGCCTATGTCTCATATATAGGATCGTGACCACAAACGGTTTAACTCTTTGAACCCTAGTCCCGCATATAGGCGTGGTTTTCAAACAGTGTATATGTGAATAGAACACATGTCCTATGCAAACAGTGAAGACCCAGATCAGAGGGCTCCGAAAGGAGCCCTTTGATCAGGGTCTTCACTGTTTGTCATAATGCCTAACATTGACAAAAACAACCCTTAAAAGTCTAAAATGGACTAGACTAAAATGGAAACTGGAATTGTCCATTTAAAGTTTCAGGGAGGAAAGAGTTAATAGGTCTGCCTTAACACATTCAAGCCTAGCGGCGACTATACTCGTCATTTACAAACAGTGTACCTATGAGGTTTACACTTGTCCTATGCAAATAAGGAGCTCTCTGATCAGGGTCTACACTGTTTGTCACTTTGAAATATATTGTAAAAATCAACCCTTAGTAGTTAAAATTTGACTAGACTTATCTTGAAATTGGAACTGTCCATTAAAAATTTCAGGGGTGAGTAGGTTAACAACAAATTGCAGTTCAGTGTCAATACATAACTTTGGGAGCATTTGTCACCAATTGTGACACAGTTCTTGTTTTTAATATATGCTAAACTACCATTCAGCGCAGTCTTTGATAAGAGGTTCCCTGTAGGTGTTTGTATAGAAACTTTGAACTTTTACCTGGTAAGCATTCAAACAGCAGGGCTGTCCATTGTCCGGTGGGTTGGCATGTAGACCGCATGTTTTGTAATCCGGGATGACTAGAGTGGTAGTCGGGGTCGCATTGGTAATTTACACTAGCTCCATCTGTATAAGGGAAGGTTAGTTGCACAATCGAGCCGTGAGCAGCTGTTGGAGGTGCAACGCATTCTGTGTGAAATAATAAGTGGCAATTATCCAATTTGCAATAATTAGAATTTCTCAATGACGCCAAAGGGTGCCTTTGCAAACAGTTTGGATCTTGATCAGGCGCCCTGTATCGAAATTGTTAAGCCATATTGCCTAAAAACAATTTTGAAACGATATTGCAGACAGCAATACTGAAGCAGACGGCATTAAGGCGGTGAATGGGTAGAAACCTCAAGAAAGATTTGGCAGTGAACGGGTTAATCACCCTTTTAACGATACAAAATGGTTATTTAACATAGGTGAATGCTCAATGCAAGTGTTATCCTGAAATGGAACCCTTTACCACATAGCCTTTTTCTAGTAGTAAAAAAGGTTGCACTTAAAGCACGTTGAAAGTAAAGCAGAATGCGCATCAAACCTTTGATTTGTATGTTTTATTTCAACCGATTTAACAGCCAATATCATCAGGAATAATGATAATATCAACGTTACATAGAAACAATGTTGTAATGATGTAACGCGGCGTCTGGTCAGGATCCAAACTGTTTACCACTCGCTGTGACATTGTGTCAGTCACACTGCCTAAAATCTTACTTTAAAACGATATTGAAGACACCAATATTGAAGCGGACGATACTATGGCGGCGAAATGGTAGAAACCTCACGTTAACTTTGACGATGATAGCGTAAATAATATGTCGACAAAACGTATTCTTCAATATTGATAAATCTGTACTGGAACATCAGAGTACATATTTACTTTGTATAATACTTCTTCTCTATAACAACACTCAATGGGAGACAGTGTTGTTGTTGTTGTTGTTTCTGCTAAGGTTTATAGTCCCGCATAAGCTTTATCAGATGCGTCATCCCATTGTCTCAGGATTGGGACAACGGTCAGCATCATGCTTATTATTTAGTGGGAGACAGTGTGTGTTCCGAGGTAGTTTTTATAAAGAGAGGAATAAGCTTACATTTGCCAACAGCTTGAATCCAGATCAGACGCCTCGTGACACGGCGTCTGATCTGGATTCATACGGATTGCCAATCGTCCTAGTAGTATAGTAAGAGCTGTAGCTGCACCTCTATGTTCATGTTCATGACTTGATCTTGACCCCCTTTTGACCTCGGAGGAGTTCAATGACCCCCCCCCCCCCCTTAACCGAGAAGGAGTGCAATACCCCCACCCTTTAACCACGGTCTGAGACTGTTGATCGGCACCCTAGCAGACTTTCATGATTCCGGTGCCAGTAGAGTTATGACTAGTGTTGCCCTCTAGGGACCCTCCCTAGTCTATTTAAGCGGTCTGCGACTGTTTTTGGCACTCTTGCAGACTTTCAGGATTCCGGTGCGAATAGAGTTATGACCAATTTTGACCTGTGTTGCCCTCTAGAGTCCATTAAGCCGGTCTGTGACTGTTTCTGGCACCCTCTCAGACTTTCAGGATCCGGTGCCAATAGAGTTATGACCAATGTTGACCTGAATTCACCCTCCCGAGTCCATTAAGCCGGTCTGCGACTGTTTCTGGCACCCTCTCAGACTTTCAGGATCCGGTGCCAATAGAGTTACGACCAATTTGGACCTTTCTGCAACCTCCCGAGTCCATAAAGCCGGTCTGCGACTGTTTCTGGAACCATTGCAGATTTTCAGCGTTGTATGATGAAGATGGGTCGGTATCTGTACGTGACGAGAGCGATATTTGTTTCGACGACGGGTTGAAATTGTAAAATTTACCTTCGTTTCTAAAGTTTCCGAGGAAATATAATTATTTCCTCAAACACGTGTGTAAGTTCCAAGCTTGGTAGATTGTTTGTTCCCATTTGAACATTGCCAAATGTAATGGTTTTATCTCTGTCTAATTATAGGGACCTTCTCGAGTTTACCACGTTTTTCTGCAACGCGTAAAGAGAGGCGAAAAGAAGGTAAGGAGGAGTGAGGAGAAGGCAGGGAGGAGTGAAGAGGAGGTAAGGAGGAGTGAAGAGGAGTGAAGAGGAGGCAGGGAGGAGTGAAGAGGAGGCAGGGAGGAGTGAAGAGGAGGTAAGGAGAAGTGAAGAGGAGGCAGGGAGAGTGAAAAAGAGGTAAGGAGGAGTAGGGAGGAGTGAAGAGGAGGCCGTAGTTAGGGACATTTCCATAGGGAGTGGAACCCCTTCTATAGTCTATATAAATGACGTCACACAGCCCGGCGCAGTCATTTTTTGAAGTGTAGTATATAATGGCTAAATATAGAATGGAAAGCGGACGAGGTAAATATCTAGCAGACGACACTATGAGCCATTGAGTTCATTGATCTGAAGCCTCTTGTATATAAAGGCAAAACGTTAAGCGGGCGGCAATTTAAACCTGTAAAACCGCCGTGTGGTTGAAAGTGTAGCAGACCGCATGTAGCATCATTCTATATACATCCTCTATAAGGATTCCGATCTGGGAAGGTTTATACCATCCTATTTGAGCAATGTATATAGAATGATGCTACATGCATCAACCCGTCGTCGAAATAAATATCGTTCTCGTCACTTTTACGTACAGATACCGATCCATCTTCATCATACAACGCTTTCAAAAAGGGGGCTTTTTACCACTGTTGGTTCATTTAAGTTGCATTGGTTTGACATCGATGTCCAAGCCTCCTCTTCACTCCTCAGTGCCTCCTCTTCACTCCTCACTGCCTCCTGGTCACTCCTCCCAGCCTCCTCTTCACTCCTAAGTGCCTCCTCTTCACTCCTCAATGCCTCCTGGTCACTCCTCCCAGTCTCCTCTTCACTCCTCCCTGTCTCCTCTAGCCTCTCTTTTGTCCGTAAGCCGTAGTACCGAGACTAAAGGAGTTATAAGTCGCACTCACTGAACCCTGACCTAACTCTAGTGGCATCTGGAAGTCTGTGAGTGTGTAGCAGACAGTCGCAGACAATTTTTATTAACTCAGGAGGGTTCTGGGAGATGTAAGGTAGCGATAACTCATTTGGCACCGGATCCTGAAAGCCTGCGAGGGTGCCAGAAACAGTCGCAGACCGGTTTAATAGACTCGGGAGGTTACATAAAGGTCAAAATTGGTCGTAACTATATTGGCACCGTATTCTGAAAGTCTGCGAGGGTGCCAGAAACAGTTGCAAACCGGCTTTATGGACTCGGGAGGTTGCAGAAAGGTCCAAATCGGTCGTAACTCTATTGGCACCGGATCCTGAAAGTCTAAGAGGGTGCCAGAAACAGTCGCAGACCGGCTTAATGGACTCGGGAGGGTGCATTAATGGTCAAAATTGGTCATATCTCTATTGGCACCGGATCCTGAAAGTTTGAGAGGGTGCCAGAAACAGTCGCAGACCGGCTTAATGGACTCTAGAGGGCAACACAGGTCAAAATTGGTCATAACTCTATTGGCACCGGAATCCTGAAAGTCTGCAAGAGTGCCGAAGACAGTCGCAGACCGCTTAAATAGACTAGGGAGGGTCCCTAGAGGGCAACACTGGTCATAACTCTACTGGCACCGGAATCCTGAAAGTCTGCTAGGGTGCCGATCAACAGTCGCAGACCGTGGTTATAGGGTGGGGGTATTGAACTCCTCCTAGGTTAAAGGGGGGGTCATTTAAGTCCTCCGAGGTCAAAAGGGGATCAAGATCAGGAACATGAACATAGAGGTGCAGCTACAGCTTTTACTATACTACTCGTCCTTAAACTTTTTCTGCAACAATTTCCATTATGTGACTTTGAGAAAAAGAGCAGACGACAATTTTCAGCAATTGTCTTGTTTAGGGAACAGCCCCAAGTGTTGTTGTAAGGAAGGATGCTGTTATGAGGGCCGTTGAAGGGAGGGAGTACTTTAGAAGAAAGGTGTTGATAAACCCTTCCACGGTCAATATCAAAATTATTACCTAATGCTCTATATAACTTGTAATTCGTTATGTTTGACTGTTTTGCTGCGTTGTTCTGACTTTGTCTAATCCAGGTGCAATAGTTTTAACTATTGACCGCTAGGAAGAACTGTTTCCCCTGCACGAAAAAGATGCGTAGACGTTTTAAAATCAGTGTCACTGAAAAGTTTTCCGGTACAGTATTGAATAATTGTCATTGATTGTTGTCTGGTGAATGTTTAATACTTTAATTCATGCTTTATTATTATTTATAATAATACTATTATCATTGAGACGAGATCGTAATACACACCAAAAGTATCCTTTATACCGCAAGACAACACGGATACGAACATAACAGTAATGTGCGGATGTAAACTTACAAGAGGACGCTGATCATTCATCAGACGTCTGTCAAAAAACACAAATACAGTGTTATTCATTCGTGCAAAAACTCAAAATGACAAATACAATTTTATTTCATTTGTATTTTGGCTCAGATTATTTGTTTTTGAAATTGTAGTTATATAGAGTATTAGGTAATAAAACAGTTATATACAGTATATATAAATATTTCGAAAGTCTTCCCTGATACATCGGGCCAATAGTTTTGACTGTTCCCCAAACACATATGAAATTACAGTATACTATTGCCCCCGGATTAGACTATGTCAGAATAACACAGAAAAACAGTCAAAAATGATTAAAAGTTACAAGTAATATAGAGCATTAGGTAGTAATAAGTGATAAACTATCGTGATAGTATTGCAATAATGAGTCCAATTATCGATAGTCTATCGTGATAGTGTATTCAGCTATCGACAATTATCGTTATAGCGATATTGGTCGCAATAGTCAGCCCTAATAAGCATTACCCTTATTGCATTGAAAGTACAAGGCCGTCCATTCCCCGGTAGATTGGCACGTTGATGTCATTTTGGAAATAGAAGAAGTTGTTAAATAGCCTGATATGCATCTGTAGATTACACTCTGTCCTTCCGGTGCATATTCGATCAGTGGATCAAATATGGCGAACTCAACAGCAATAGGTTCAGAACACACTGTATCAATTAAAAATAAAATAGCATGTTATTAAATCCATTTCAGTGCCTTTGTCGTTTTGACACTATCTGTTTAACCAATTCCACTTCTTTCTATTCTTCACGCTCTTCCGGGTAATGATTGCAGGCAAAGTTACTTTCTTTCCGATCAGGGGTCCGTCTAAAGACCCTAAGCCTCCCAAAACCTCCCCATAACACCCCAAACCGACCCAACCCACTTATATATAACAATCCCAAACTAGTTTAATTTTTTAATATCTAATCAAATAAAGCTGTGAATGGTGTATTTAAGCTAAAATAATTCAAAACGTCAAATTGTGATATTTTTTTTTGCACTCAATAGGGGAGCAACTCGTATTAAACTTTAAATTGCTATATTACAGTTACTACAAGATATTAACACATAACTCTTTAGCCTGTTTTTTTTAAGACAGGTATTAAATTAAAGCAGGTTGAAAGAAAAGCAGAATGCGCCTTTAAGAGCATTCTGCTTTACTTTCAGCCTGCTTTAAGCTATCATTTGCTACAATATGGAAAAACTTAGGGTATACTTTTATAACAGTATCAATTGGAACAATTTTGTACAATGGCGGATAAATTTAAGGCGTAAAATTGCGTAATTACGGGTTAATAGATTAAGGAATTAAAGTAGTTTGAGTTGGTTTTAAATGGGTATATAGGTTTGGAAGATTTGGGGTGGTTTGGGGTCTTCAGACAGACCAATGTTATACAATATAACCCTTGTTAACCCTTAGCCTGCGGTGATGTCGTCTGCTTTGAAATTGTCGTCTGCAGAGTTTGTTAAATTTAGATTTATACATTTTTAAGTAAATAAACCTTAAGACGAGTGTCAAACAGTTTGAATCCAGATCTGACGCCACGTTACGCGGCGACTGATCTGGATCTAACTTGTTCGCAAAAATCAATAAAGTAGCAACCAGCAGGCAAAGGGTTAACACATGCAACCATAACGACGAGTTTACTACTAACTTACAAACAGTGTATATGTTAGGAGTATTCTTGTCCTATGTTAGCAATGCAGACCCCAATCACATGCCTCTGATCAGGATTTACCCTGTTTGTTTGTTCGAAAAACATTGTGAAAAATCAACCATAAATGAGACCAAGAGACCCATGCGGGCCTAAATATCGCTCACCTGGGAAAACCCAGACAAGTGGCACATGACCCCTGGGATGGGATCATTTTCACCCAATGACATAATTTCCACATCTTGCTGATGAACATGCAAAATTTAAAGAAGTGTTCTGTCAAATATCTTAGCTCATGACTTTGTACATGGTTTCAGACAGTAAGACTTTTCATTGAAAACATCTATTTTTAGTTAATGTGACCCAGATATGCAACTGCCGGGAATCATTTCAACAATATTGGTAAAGGATCACTAGAAGCGTCACCATGCCAAATATTAAAACTCTGAGCATATTAATTTCAGAGAAACAGAGATTTCACTATATATCTCTATGTAAAACTGTGACTTCCAGGATGGGGTCATTTTTTACCCCATGGACATAATTTGAACAATCTTCATGGAGGACCTGTAGATGATGCTTTGTGCCAAATATCTAAGCTCTGGCCTTTGTGGTTTTTGACAAGAATTTTTTTGAAGTTTTCAATGAAAAATTCTATTTTTAGCTCCTGTGACCTAGATATGCAACGGACTGAATCCGTTTTAATAATATTAGTAAAAGGGCTTCTAGAAGTGTCACCATGCCAAATATCAAAGCTCTGGCCATATTAATTTCAGAGAAGAAGATGATTGAAGATTTCACTATATAACTCTATGTAAAATGGTGACCCCGGGGCGGGGCCAATTTTGACCCCAGGGGCAAAATTTGAACAATCTTGATAGAAGACTTATAGATGATGTCATACGCCAAAATTCTAAGCTCTGGCCCTTGTGGTTTTTGACAAGAAGATTTTTGAAGTTTTCAGTGAAACAATATATTTTAGCTCCTGTGACTTAGATATGCAACAGACCGTATCCGTTTCAACAATATTAGTAAAGGGTCTCTAGAAGTGGCACCATGCGAAATATCAAAGCTCTGGCTATATTAGTTTCAGAGAAGAAGATGATTGAAGATATCACTATACAACTTTTTGTAAAATGGTGACCCCCCGGGGCGAGGCCAATTGTGATCCCAGGGGCAAAATTTGTAAAAGATATTGATAGAGGACCTATAGATGATGACATGTGCCAAATATCTAAGCTCTGGCCCTTGTGGTTTTTGACAAGAAATTTTTGAAGTTTTCAGTGAAACTATTTATTTTTAGCTCCTGTGACCTAGATATGCAACGGACCGTATCCGTTTCAACAATATTATTAAAGTGCCTCTAGAAGTGTCACCATGCGAAATATCAAAGCTCTGGCCATATCAGTTTCAGAGATGAAGATGATTGAATATATCACTATATAACTCTATGTAAAATGTTGACCCCCAGGGGCGAGGCCAATTTTGACCCCAGGGGCAAAATTTGAACACTATTGATAGAGGACCTGTAGATGATGCCATGTGCTAAATATCTAAGCTCTGGCCCTTGTGGTTTTTGACAAGAAGATTTTTGAAGTTTTCATTGAAACGATCTATTTTTAGCTCGTGTGACCTAGATATGCAACGGACCGGAAATGTTTGAACAACTTTTAAAGAGGACCATATAAGAATCATTCAGGCCAAGATTGGTATAAATCCATCCAGTAGTTTCGGAAAAGATGTCGTTTAAAGAAATTGTTGACGACGAACGAACGACGCACGACGAACGACGCACGACGAACGACGATCAAAATAGCTCACCTTGGCACTACGTGCTAGGTGAGCTAAAATGGACGATACGTTATTGAAGATTAGAATTGTCCATTGTATGTTAAAGACTGAATGCGTTTAGCGGTCATTCAGTGAAAATGCATACCCATATGAGAGTTCAGCCGTCTACCCCATATCATATTTGTAGTTTCGAAGACAAGTGACCTCTTACAACAGGTTGAAAGTAAAGCAGAATGCGCATTAAGACTTTACTTTTAGTCTGTTTTAAAATACCATCTGCTAGAATATAGAATATATGTCTTATGGCACATGTTCATGACTGTATAAATTTGAAACACTGTCTTCGATGGAGGAAACAATAAGTTGGTTGAATGCGCTTAAAGGTGCTTCTTTAGAGGGAAATAGTCTAGCATTACACTAATTTACCCCACCCGTATATTGTTACTACAACTATGTCACAGTCAATGATGAATACCCCAGTGCGTTTATTGACATAGGAATGCATTTTGTCGGTGTACGAAGCCCTAGCCCCAATATTATAATGCTTTTGAGTCTGAAATTTTTCTCAAGCATTTAATTCGTCAGAACTTTTTCTCAGCAAAACCTCAAATCTGACCAAACACATTTCAGACTAAACACAAAGGCTTTATAACCTTGGACTCTGTACTGCACTCATACACAATATTTAAAGTACAATCACAATGTGTAGAAACAGCATAACTGTGAGACATAAAGAAGTTACCATTGGGTGCTGTGCTTGGCGTTGTGGTGGAGGCAGCCTCTTGTTGTGGCAAGCTTTCTGTACAAACGAACAAGTGAAATTATCATTACTTCACAATAATACAAACACAAACATGGGGATACATATGCTGGTATTATCATCATAATCATATTCTTACTAACAATGAGGATGTTGACGATTGGTGGCGAAGATATAACTATTTTTTGCAGTCAAATAAACTCCGCTCTATCACGAACATTCAAACAAAATTGATAACCTTATAATTATGTATAGTCATCGACTACAATTAGACGCTTTCAACCATTCCACTGCCTTACCCCGACTACAATAGTTATTTACAAACTGCTTAGATCCTGATCAGACGCTGTCGTAGATATGTATCTGGTGCCCGTTTCATAAAACATCTTACGACAAATGTTGTCGTAAGTCAAATTATAAAACTCTCAATTATTATTTATTTCTCCATCTAATCCTGTCTTGTGATATCTTTTTGGAATCGTCTTGAAAAGACGATTCCAAAAAGATGTCACAAGACAGGATTCGATAGAGAAATCAGAGATTAAACGTATTTTAAAGTTTTGACTTACGACAACATTTGTCGTAAGAAGCTTATGAAACGGGCCCCAGACTCCTAGGCTTATAAACATTGTCAGTACAAATCAGTCCCACATTAAAACGGTACAGACTTGAGCATAAACTTCTGGTTCTTGTACAGACATTTTCAGATATAGTACTCATTCAAAACGAAAGCAAAATTCGATGAGTGTAGGTATGTTCTTAAAGCATCCTTAGTTTGAGTAACGTGCTCAAAGTAGTATTTGATTAGTGTTTCCAACCAAAACGTGTCCTTTTAGAAAATAATCGGTTTCTAAATAACTTGAAAACTATATGAGTCGTGTCATGGCCACACCTGACTTAATTATTGCATTGAAACATTGCACAGGCCAAACATTGTTGTCATCCGAGGCTCTGTATCTCAGTTTGGTCTACACTGACAAATACCGTTTATAATACCGCTAAATACAATACTTTAGATGCATGTTGGTGTCAACCAGTAGTTCAAGACCAGTGGGCGCGTCTATGACTCGGCGGCTGACTTTGACCTACACTGTTTGCGATGCAAGAAGTCAGGATTTCTCGTCGCAAGGCTCATCTCATTTTAATGTTTTTTTGGTAAATAGAATAAGGTTGAGGACTACTTATGAGATCGGACCAAACTCGAAACCCTCTGTATATCAATCGGGTCGCCCTTCGTCGAAGGGGTAAATGTGCCCAAAGCGGTGGTCAGATTAAGTTTAGACTGTTTGCATAAACCAGTGGAGTCTAGGGCGACAAACCTTTAATTTCAAAATATTAAATATGATTTTTTTTATAAATCAAAATTGTCAGTACGATTCTATGTATAAATTAAACCTTGAGACGTTGTATCCCCTCTATGGAAACGTATTTTCTAAAGAATATCATAAGAAAAAGTGTTCAGTCCATTAATTCGTATCAGCAAAGTAATCGGTATTGTTCTCAAGAATCGAAACACATCATACGTAAGAAGTGACTGAAGTAACAGCAACACAGACAAGATAAAACTTAGACAAATATATTGCATTGCAAACAGTGTAGGTCAAGGCCAGTCGCCGCGTCAAATACGCGGCGGCTGGTCTTGATCTACTATGTTTGGCACCCACATGTATCTAAATCATCTCATATAGCTGTATTATATACTGTTAGTATTCGGCAGTGTAGACCAAACACAGATAGAGAGCCTTGGATGACAACGGTGTTCGGTCTGTATAATGTTGCAATGCAATAAGGAAGGTTTTGTCATGGCACGGCTCATATGTATATGATATAATAGTTTGTAATCGTGGCAAAATTCCCATTAGAACTTGCAAATTAATCCTTCCAATGCATTACTTTCACTGTCATAATGACGTAATAATCCGTCGAAACAGTTCACTGCGATGTGGAACTGTTGCACGCTCTAGTGGTGCAATCAAGTCAGTCAAGGGCTACCATCTCTCCGAAATTTTCCAAAATCTTTTCGAATTTTTATCCTAGCAGATGGTAGCCTAAAGCAGGATGAAAGTAAAGCTGAATACGCCTTACGGCGCATTCTGATTTACTTTCAACCTGCTTTCACTAATCACGAAAATTTGGAAATCTTAGGATTTTTCTTGATCAATTTTTGGCAGCCCTGTCAGTATGCGACATATAGATTGAGAGAAGACGTGGGCCAGGGCGGCCGAAGATTTCTTGGAAGGAAATAGCTGAGAGAGACAGACGAGAGTGGAAACTCTGAGAAGTCGACTCCTGTTATAGGGATAGATGGGGAGCCATCCAATGTGAGATTTGCTATGTGTGCAGTTATCCAGCTACAGTGGAGAAAACGTTATTCTTTCCCAATAAACGCGTTTACGCTAAAACTATTATTTCAATTACAAACAGTTTGGAGCCAGATCAGACGCCGGGTAACCCGGCGTCTGATCAGGCTCCAAACTGTTTGCCACCAAGATAAAAACGAATTATTAGAATTGTCCAAAAGTTGTACTTTTCTACGTTTTAGTGCTTAGCGGTTGCGTACGTTTGCGTTTAAACGGGAAAGAATAACAGATTCTCCACTGTACCTGGAAGGGGCCCACCGATGTCGACAACGCTCTTGCTCCTGCACATTAATATACATACTGATGATGATGGTATCATCGTCTGCTCGCAAACTTATCGTCTGCTTGTATTTATAGTGTTAGATTTAACCCTTTCCCTTATAGAAGCGACTTTTAGCGCATTCATTTTATTCATCCGCTGAAGAAAATAGTTCCAAATTATACCGTAATGAATATGTCTCATACTCAATACTTTCATTATTCTAGCAGTTAATAGCTTAAAGCAGGCTGAAAGTAAAGCAGAATGCGCCTTAGGGCGCATTCTGCTTTACTTTCAACCTGCTTTAAATAGTCACATATCTTCAATACTAGAAACAATGCTATCAGGTAAAGGGTTAAAAGCAGTTATACTTAACAAGCATTTATTTGAGTGGGATCTGATCTGAAATCAACACTGTTTGCATATCTAATAATTATTATAAAGCTTAAACTCATGGTAAAAATACTTCATTTGATAATACTATAATATATCTTCGTGGATAAGTCTTGAATATTGTCAAATCGTGATAATAATTATTATTGTTATTAATAATAATACAATCATTAAAATACAGTACCATTAAATCCTATTCAAGGACGTATTCATTACTTACCATTCTTTACGAATGTGACCCATTCATCACTGTTTTCGATATGTGAATCAACGTCCGTCAAGTTGATGTTGGAAAATTGGCAATCCTTTGATCCAGCATTATAGTTCACGCTTGTACACATGCTGTACGAGTCGCATTTACTACAGCAAGCGGTGTCAGTGTCTTGCTGTATCTGGTCATAGATGACGGTCAGACGAGTGTTGTAGGTTCTATCATATTTTCTCCACGTGACATCACAGGAGCAAATGTGAACCCCAAAGAAAATGCCCGACAGTATGCATAAAGCTCGTAGCAGGAGAGCCTTTGCTGGTGTTTGTATTCGAAAAGACATTTTTACTGCGTGCAGAGTCAACGCCACATACCAAACTAACCGCCGAAGAGTTAATAAAAAGTGTATCGACATCGCGCACGTGACTGCAATGTCATAGTTGGATTCCTCACAGTCACCACAGTATTCACCGGCCACTCAAAGAAAGATTCAACGCTAGTCGTACATACAGATGACGGCTAGATGCTAAACTATCCTCATTTAGAACACTCCGGTTAATGTCTATTGCTTCTGTCTTTTATTAAATGATAATGTTTCCTTTGATGTAAATATGTTTCTTTACTGAATGGCAACCGAATACACGTTTGTCTGTAAAATATTCCAACATCTCATGCTTGAAATTAATGAATTGCTGACCTGATTAGGTGATTTTTATATGTTTATTCTTCAATGAGTTTGAAACCGTTAATGAAGATTAGTTCATTAATATTCAGTATTTAGCCAGCTTTATGCAACATTGCGACAATCATTTCAAACTGTTGATAACGAAAATGATTAAGCACGTTGTCTGTATATAACCTGTTTGGCACTCGGATAATCCTTTCAAATAGAAAAAAAACCTCATGATAGACAAATGGGTGATGTTTAGTTCAGGGGCCCGTTTAATAAAACTTCTTACGACAAATGTTGTCGTAAGTCAGATTATAAATGTCTCAATTATTATTTATTTCTCCATCTAATCCTGTCTTGTGACATCTTTTTGGAATCGTCTTGAAAAGACGATTCCAAAAAGGCGTCACAAGACAGGATTCGATAGAGAAATCAGAAATTAAATGTATTTTTAAGATTAGACTTACGATCGTTGTTGTCGTAAGATGTTTTATGAAACGGGCCCCAGGTACATTTGAATCGGCGAGTAAGTGTTACCTGGGTCCAAGGTTATAAAGTTTTTGGGATGAGTCCGAAGTCTTCGTCATATCGCGGTCGACTCGGGTCATTTGTTATGCAAAGTAGTTGCCATTGTGTCAGTGTTTGATGTGATTTGATTGGAGCCGTGTCATGCGAAAACCAGCCTTATTGCATTGCAAACAGTGTAGATCAAGGCTCGCCTTGATCTACTCTGTTTGATACCTACACTCATCTAAAACATTCTATTTAGCAGAGTTGTATACAGTATTTGATAGTGAAGACCAAACTCAAATGCAGAGCTCGTTATGACAATGGTCTGTACAAAGTTAACAATGCACAAAGGCAGGTTTTCTCATGACACGGCTCATATGTATTCTGTATCATCACTCAAGTGTTAATATCCCGGATGAGATATCAGCATCTAGGACGTGTTCCTAATTACAGTAAAACCTCTCTATTACGACCACTAAATTATGTCAATTATTTGGGTGTTTACGATAGGTGACCGCTTAAAGCAAGGTGACAGTGAAACAGAAAGCTCCTTGCTTTAAGCTGTCACCTGTCTATTATACACTCATTTAGCCTTCGTTTTAGTGGTCGTAATAGCGAGGTTTTACTGTAATTTGTTTTGTTTATTCCAGTTCAACGAAGCTTTTCCTTAATTTTTGTTGATATCTGAAACAGGCCAGTTTACGTTTCCAATTATAAGCGGAACCTCTGACTCGAGTCTGAATTGTTTGCATGTGATATTAATAGTGTTCACTTTACATGAACACTATTTGTAAAGGACGGGTATAAGCGTAACTACGATTCAATGGTTTTTAAAAAGTGTTGGCAAACATCGAAAGAAAGATCAACACAAGGTCATGAAAGGAACAAAAAATTTTATTTGCTAAATACAAGAACAAGCTCAACATAGTATATGAAATAAGCCTGAAATGTTAACTCCCTTGATGGTTAGCCATGCTTAAACTATTATTTTCATTGCAAACAAGTTGGAGCCAGATCAGACGCCGGGTAATCCAAACTGTATGCCATTCAGATAAGAAGAAATCGTCAGCAGGCAAAGGGTTAAAATGTACAAAATACTCATTCTGTAAGACAATTCGTTCTAATGAGAGAGGCAAAGCTGGTCAAGCCTGCTCATTTTAGTATAAACCTGTTCATAGGGAAATTATAATGTCTTCCTCTCAGTAAAATAGTTTTGGACAGCCGATGACTTAAAATTCCAGCTTACATAAATGATACAGAAACACTTGTCTAATACATTGCCATTCTGTGAATTTCAGACAGGTTAATACCGGAGCTAACTATTATAAATACTATTTTTATCCTCTTACAGTAGTACAGTGGAATGCTCTTCCTGCAAATGTTGTGCTGAATGAAAACCTGAAACTTTCAAGTCCTCTGTCAGAACCATGAATCATTTAAACCTTACGTCCAGTAATGATGTTTTTATCCTGTTTTTAATCGTTTTTCCTGCTAAGTTTTTAACACTCTGAACTTTGTTTCATCCGCTAACCATTATCTTTTTTATATTGATCTTAACTCTACTAAAAGGCTCAGACGCACACTGTCTGAAATTACCCGTGAGGGTGTGATGCAGAATGGATAGATAGATAGATACTGAAACCGTCTCAAAACATTTTTACAACAAAAATAAAGTATAACACCTAGCGAATATGAAAACACAACTTACACATACATATACAAACACATGCACAAGAGCAAGCACACGAACATTAGAACACTCGTACGAATGACCTTTATCTCCACATACACAAACATACGCATAACTCGATCTTCCACAAATACACAATCATACGCATGACCCTCACCTCCAAACACACTCACATTCATACGCATGATCCTAACATTCAGACACCTCTATCCACATTCATACGCTTGTCCCTAACTTCCACACACCTCTACACACACACAGTCATACGCATGACCCTTACTTACACACACGTCCATACATACACAGTCATACACATGTCCCTAACTTCCACACACCTCTACACACGCAATCATACGCATGACCCTTACTTCAACGAACTTCCATACATACAGAGTCATACGCATGTCCCTAACTTCCACATACATCTACACACACAGTCATACGCATGACCCTTATTTCAACACACTTCCATACATACAGAGTCATACGCATGTCCCTAACTTCCACATACATCTACACACACAGTCATACGCATGACCCTTATTTCAACACACTTTCATACATACAGAGTCATACGCATGTCCCTAACTTCAACATACATCTACACACACAGTCATACGCATGACCTTTATTTCAACACCCTTCCATACATACAGAGTCATACGCATGTCCCTAACTTCAACATACATCTACACACACAGTCATACGCATGACCCTTATTTCAACACACTTCCATACATACAGAGTCATACGCATGTCCCTAACTTCCACATACATCTACACACACAGTCATACGCATGACCCTTATTTCAACACACTTCCATACATACAGAGTCATACGCATGTCCCTAACTTCAACATACATCTACACACACAGTCATACGCATGACCCTTACTTACACACACTTCCATACATACAGAGTCATACGTATGTCCCTAACTTCAACATACATCTACACACACAGTCATACGCATGACCCTTATTTCAACACACTTCCATACATACAGAGTCATACGCATGTCCCTAACTTCAACATACATCTACACACACAGTCATACGCATGACCCTTACTTCAACACACTTCCATACATACAGAGTCATACGCATGTCCCGAACTTCCACACACATCTACACTCACACAGTGATACGCATGACCCGATCTTCAATACCTACACAAACACACACGCACGCCCATTTCTCCGATTTTCCTCGTATACAGAGCAGATTACAACGTTTAGTACAACACAGTATAGGGCCTAGCAGAAAGCACCTCTAGCAGGAGCCGTCACACTTGTCTAAATCCATTATCAGTTCAAACTTTGTATAGAAAGGCTGTTAAACATCCTGATATTTGAGCCCTATTCTGAACCAAGGAGTTTTTATTTTTATCTCATGCCAGCATTAAGATTTTATTTATTATTTTTGTAACCGATTCGCAGACAAAATATCTTCTCCTAAAATAATTGCACTTTCATGCCATTTTTATGTGTTTTATGTTTTGACTGAATAAGTATTGGTACGGACTCCAAATAACTTGAGGCCTGAGAAGACGCCGAGTTACTGTTTACGCTAACCTATTTGTAAAGTCGACTACAGTCGCATATGGTGGTTGCATGGATCATCTTACATTATGTATCTTTAGATTGATAAACGGTATCAGGGCTGCCATAAGTTGATCATTAAAATCCTAAGATTTCAATTTTTCATATTTTTCACACGCAATTATACCAATCGTACCTTTACCCCATAGCCTGTTTCTTGTTTTGAAGACACATGGCTGCTTAAAACAGGTTGAAAGTAAAGCAGAATGCGCCTTAAGGCGCATTCTACTTTACTTTCAGACTGTTATAAGGTACGAACTGCTAGGATAAAAGTCCGAATACTTAGGAAAAATCCGGAGAAATGGCAGCCCTGCGGATCAGGCGCTTCCCTGATAGGCGTCTGTGTCTTTCTTGTGGGACCGCGTGTCTATGGTCCATATGCCAATGTCTGCCTCGATCCACTAATCTGTGATAAACCAAGAAAAACATCATCATTTAATTAGATAACGTATACACGTTGCCCTTCCATCGCCCATTTATCGTGAGCGTTTTTATCCATTCACTGCGAAATTGTCGTCTGATTCAATATTGTTGTCTGCTATATCGTTTCAAGCTAAGATTTAAGGCAGTATGATTGGCGGAATTTCTAAGCAAGCGTCAGATAGTATGTATCCTGACCAGACGCCATGTTACGCGGCGTCTGATCAGGATACAAACTGTTTAAAAAGGCGCATTGTGGCGACATTGACAGTAAACTGGTTAAACATAAATTTAACATCAGGTAAAAGTGCAGTGAAAGAGTCAGTTGTGACTTGCTACTTACCCTTTCACTCTGAATGACATCATAAGCGCATTTGCACATAGTGTTGATCCTGATCAGACGCTGCGTCAAGCGTCAGAACTGTTTGCTACTTGTTTTGAAGTTACGTAAGTAATACTGCCTAAAATCTAACTTTGTAACGCTATTGCAGACAACGATATTGAAGCAGACGACAATGAAACGGTGAAGGGATAAAAACCTCACGATAAATTTGATCATGAAAGGATTAGTTCACAACGTACTATTAGTCCGGGCAAACCCAGAGGGAACCTTGCACTGAGTTGCATAGAAAATGTGTTTGCAGTTATGGATAGCTGATACCTTGTTGTCTATGAATCCGATTGATGGACATCTGTCACCATTGGGCAACTCTCAGAATCCAAGATGGCCGCCAAGATGGCCGCCAGAATTGATAAACTCCTATTAACCTATCCTATACACGGTAAAACATTGCTCTAAAAGCCCAAAAATGACTGATGCGTGTATTCAAATATTCATTGGCTCTTATATAATACTTCGATAAGGTTATTCTCAGCGGCCAGTGCAAGAAAGGCGATAACTATTACAACGACATCGCATACTGGATCACGGTGCCTGACTGCCACATGAACACTTAATTTAGTTTCAGTACATCCTGTGGTGCATACTGAACTTCATAGGGACGTAGAACTGGCAAAAGCTATTTCTGGTTTTCATCTTTGAACCAGCAAAAATCAACGGGATCCATTGCTGTAGGGTACGTGTCAAAAGCATGCTTCCATACGCATGATTGAAAGTATGGTGTAGAAATATGGGAAGAGTATAAGGATAAACACATCTGTGTCATCTGCTATGATATTTACGCCTTCACTTGATTTTTTGCAAACATCACTTGCAAACTTGTTATAACAGAAGGTGAATATTCTCTCAAAATCACTGAAGGCGAAAGAACCTGTCAAAATCCGTCCTGATGACAGATGAGTGAGTCATGACGAAGCTGACAATATAATTGTGCAGCAAATGGTCAATGTGTCAAAAGAATCGGATGAAGGCGTAAATATCATAGCAGATGACAGTCATGAAACAGATGTGTTTATCCTTGTACTGTACCATTTTCAGAAACATGGAATTAATATTCCAGTCATCTTGGAATCTCAAGTCCAAGGCAGAACAATCATCGACATAAATGCAACTGTGGATGCACACAAAGATACCGACTGCTTGTACACTATCTGGATGTGACACTGTTTCAAGCTTTCACGTAATAGACAAAGGCACAGTCCTAAACTCCAAGGAACATTCCCTGAAATCACTAGGAGATGTTACATCAGCCATAATAGATGTTGAAAAGGAATCATCAGAGTTAGTCGCATCGTGTTTTAGTGTTGAGAATGCAATGACAATGTCAAATGCCAGAATTAGAATGTGGTCCAAAACGGCCGGGAAAACAGCTGTATTGGCACCGAATCTTGATACACTTCCCCCAACTACTGACGCGTTTCATGAAAATGTAAAACGAGCACACTTTCAAGCATGCGTATGGAAGTATGGTTTCGTCCCGTACCCTACAGCAATTGATCCCATTGACTTTGGCTGGTTCAAAGATGAAAACCAGTTCTACGTCCTTATGAAGTTCAGTATGCACCACAAGATGTACTGAAAAAAATGGTTAAGTGTTCATATGGCAGTCAGGTACCGTGATCCAGTATGCGATGCCATTGCAATAGTTATCGCCTTTCTTGCACTGTATTATGTGCATGCCGTGGAGAAAGTATTTGTTGTAATGAACCAACAAAGTATTGTAGAATCAGCGCTATGAATGATAAGTATAGACATGGTTGAAAGTAATGAACCAGCCTTTGACTGCCTTCAATAATCTCTCATATAATTAATTATGTTTGTCTATTCTGGAATTGTGGTTGTAGCATAATATTAGACATTTTTTTAACATTTCAGTTAGAAAGGTACTTATAATGTATTGTGAAATAAGAACCATTTCTATAGTTATTTATTACATCAATTGATATTACACCACGAAACATCTCTGACCAATCAAAAATTGGTTATGGATTATATTTGGGGACTGTTACTCATACTCAAGATTTTTGCTGTTATTTAATGAGGAACTGAGAAGTTGCGATGTAATGCAACGTTTTGTATTCGACTTGGATGTTATTTAACATAACAATATTACTTAACTTAGACATGATGAGTCGAATACGGCTAATGTTTGCCCGTCAAAGTTAACAGCAATTTAATATATTTCAAAGTTCAATTGAACACTAATAATCCCTCATATCATTGAATTATCACTTGTTTAAAAATGTAATCTGATATATATTTCACTGAAGCGTTATTAAACAAATGTTTGATCAGATACCCATCTTCGAGGTCGATTACCGAAGACTTAACAATTAGCAAATGTAAATCAATGCCATCTTGCCTTAACCCTTTCACTACCAAATTTTCCATGAGTATTTTACTCCTTCACCATTTCACTGTTGTCTGCTTCAAAATCGTTGTTTGCAAGATAGACATGTTTAAACTGGTGCAATTTGTTTAAGGTAGTTACCACAAAAATATATCCAGCATCGTGCATCATCGGAAACATTCACTTTTTCCAGAATAACAATTGGTTGTTATCGATCAAACGTTTTTCAGAAAAATATTGGTCAGTTCAGACGCCTAGTAATGAATCGATGAATATAAATACGGTATGATATATTCTACTCATAATTAGGCACTTAACCGTATTTGAACCCGATGGATGATAAGGTATGTTGATTAGAGTTTATCCATTCTGGCGACCATTATGGCAGCCATCTTGGATCCTGAGAGTTGGAAAGATTGTCAGTCTTGCATTGATACAACTAAAAATATCCAAAGAGGACATTATTGAATGCCCAAGCACAGTTGTGGGACTGTAGCTTTGTAATCGGAAGGATGATAAACTGTATTAATAAGAGTTTAACAATTATTGCCACCATCTTGGCGGCCATCTTGGATCCTGAGAGCTGCCAGAGGATTCCAGTCTTGCATCACTACAAATATAGATATCCAAAGAAAACAATGCTAGTTGTCAAAGGACATGGGTAGGGCAAAAGTCTGGTAATCAAATAACTAGTAGTTGGATCACCCGGTTTCTGGCGAAATGGCCGCCATTTTGACTAAATTTTTAAATTTATCTGAGAATAACCTTATCAAAGTAATATATAAGAGCCAAGGAAAATTTAAATACACATATAAGTCATTTTTGGGCTTTAAGAACAATGTTTTACCATGTATAGGATGGGTTAATAAGAGTTTATCAATTATGGCGGCCATCTTGGCGGCCATCTTGGATTCTGAGAGTTGCCCAATGGTGACAGATGTCCATCAATCAGATTCACAGGCTACAAGGTCTCAGCTATCCAGAACTGCAAAAACATTTTCTATGCAACTCGGTGCAAGGTTCAGATGATATTTTGAGTTTCCGGCCCGGACTATATGTGTCGAGTTTGGATTTACTATTTCATCCAAACTCAGTCAATCAAACATAAACGCGGCAAAATGTCATCCATGTGTGAACTTATATGTTCGAGATATTCCTATCGTACGTGTATACTCATGCTGAAGTTTCTTGTTTAACTGGCAAAACGCAAAGGCAGTGCAAAGAAAATACGCCTGTTATGAAAGAAATACCGATTTATGAAGCTCTAAGTACCATACAGTTTGAAGCCTCGGCAGTTACCGAGTTGCAGTGTGTAATATTAGTTTACGGAACATTACACATTAAAGAGTTTATCGGAAATAATAACACATCCCCGCACTTATAATTATATCATGTATATAACGTCTGAACTAGATATGTTGTCTTGGTACAGAGAAATGTCGCAAACTATTTCAAGGTCATGATGAAATCAAACTTCGCTCAAATCTGACCAATCATATGCTTGAGAACGATCTCAGATTCAACTCAAATTCTTTATAACCTTAAACCATGGAACGTTAACTCTAGAAAAATATCTTGAATATATACCGAATTAAGTGTGTTTGAACATCTGGGGTGACAGAGAGGCATACCGTTTTCAGATCACTGTGACGCTGATCTTGACCTTTGACCTCAAATACAGAAAACGATTGTGTAAAGAATATTTATACATACACACCAGCTAGGGATATCAAATGTGGTGTATCAAATGTGGTGTGAGTACGTCGTGCGTTGGTGCAATGCAATTGTTTAGTACTTTTTCTGGTCATTGTAACTTGACCTTTAATCTTTCATACATAAGATAATGATTCCGAACTTGTGGTGTGTGTGAGTACATGTGTGGATGGTAATATCGACTGGCTTTGTTAGGTCAGGGTGACCATGACATGTGACCCCAGTGGGCCTACCGGTAAAGCAAAGAACTTGTCCAGAACGTAGAGACTAATAATATCTATACCACATCAGCCAGGAATGCTAAATTTGGTTTGCGAGTAAATCTTCGATTGCCAAAGTATAACATCGTTTCCAGACTACTGTAAGGTTGATCTATACATTTGACCGAAATTACAGAGAGAGTGTTTGTAGATGATATCTTATAACCACATCAACTAAGAAAATATATTTTGTTGTATGATTACAGTTGTGATTGATGGAGTGTCCCGCACCTTTTTACAGGCGTTGTGTATGAGTACATTTACAGGTCTACCTTAACAACAAAAATGCATTTCAATCTGATCTGTATCAACATTGTTTGCACAGAAACGTGGGACTATTACCTGCAAGGCATTCAAACATCAGGGCTGTCCATTGTCCGGTTGGTTGGCATGTAGATCGCATGTTTTCCAATCCAGTAACATTTGAATGGTAGCCCGAGTTGCACTGATACGTCACATAACCTCCATCAGTGAATGGTGGCGCTGAAAACGGAATGTAGGCGAAAGAAGCAACTTGAGGCTCAGGACATTCTGTAAGAAAGTACAAGAGAGAAAATCTGAGCTCCAGAACAGGGAAGGGTGATTGAACAAATACATGTATATCTTTTTCAACCCATTTTAACACAAAAGTATATGGTGTCACTACTCATTAGAATCGTCTGAAGACAAACGTTTTTATTTTGTACAGTAATAAAGATGAAGCATGGGACACATTTTTCTATATCCTACTAGATAGTAGCTTAACGCAGACTGAAGGTTAAGCCGAATGTGCCTTAATGTGCATTCTACTTTACTTGTATTCTGCTTTAACTCTTTCCTCCCTGAAACTTTAAATGGACAAATCCAGTTTCCATTTAAGTCAAGTCCATTTCTGAGTTTTAAGGGTTGTTTTATCAATGTTTGGCATTATGACAAACAGTGAAGACCCTGATCAGAGGGCTCCTAGGAGCCCTCTGATCTAGGTCGTTACTGTTTGCATAGGATAAATGTACTATTCACATGTACACTGTTTGCAAAGGACGCCAATATGCGGGACTAGGGTTCAAAGGGTTAAATGGTTACTTGTCTTCAAAATCAGAAACGGTTAAAGGGATAAACGGTTAAATATATTCGAATGAATAATTTTCTATATAATAGGTCACAAATAGTTTTAATCTAAACTAAGTGTCAGTTAACTTGATATCTGAACATACTCTAAAATGTTACATTATTAAAGTATATTCTGAGTAACAAGGAAAAAATCACATGTGTTTCGTAATCCCTTAAAAAGAATTTCATGTTTTACCATCCATTCTTATCAATTTGCTAAAACTAAGAATGCGGTGTAACTTTGGAACCTAGTTTAACTCTTTCAAAATCATGGACCTATTTAAAATATACTCATTACATTTGAAAACAGTGTAGACCCAGACCGGAGGGCTCCTATAGGAGCCCTCCGGTCTGGGTATGCACTGTTTTCTTCTTAAGTTGCATGCTCATGCTAGCTGAAAACGTCGTTTGATCTCGGACCCAGAAAAAATATTCGCATTGTAGGCGAGTATGGCTCATTAACCCCTTCACTGCCATGACGTCATCAATTTTATCAAATTGTCGTCTGCTTTTATTTTTAAAATTAAACATTTAGTTATTTTGACTTATGAAATATTGAAATGAGTGTCAAACAGTTTGAATCCTTATCAGACGCAGCGTAACTGTTTTCAAATTACTAGTGTACTCTGGGTAAGGCAGTGAAGGGGATTGGCCCTTTCACATCCAATATGAGGTTTTATTATATACATATCGATGATTTATAGAGATGTCTCAGTTAGATAAATTTGATATCGTCACTGTTGATATCATCACTACATGTAGTGATGATATCACTTCTTGTGACGTCACGTCAAAATTAGTTTAGTGACGTCGCGGTAATCAATTTTGTGTGGTTTTTTTGTAAAAACGTCATTAAAATATATATAATAAATATAATAATCAATTCCTTTGAAAATATATGAAAAATATATCACTCAAATGGGTTGTTATCTGGTTAAAAAACTCGTCCTGCGGACTCGATTTTTAACCAGATAACAACCCATTCTCGTGATATATTTTTCATATCAATCCAAACTAATTGGTTATCCTCTATATAACTAATTTCAAACAGTGCATGATTACGTAAACTCGCAAATACAGCGTCTAGTTTTATGTCTTTAGTTTAGAATAATAGACAGATCGACTTTAAAGGATTAACATAATGGACAAACAGTTGCGATCCTGATTACACGAAGTTTTACACCTAATGCTTATTGGAAATATTTTTGCACCAGACCAGAATCCAAATACCTCGTCTGACCAGACTTGTAACTATTTGCCACTGTGGGAAACATAAAGTGTAAATATTTTGAGATACTGTTTTTCAGCAGTTACAGCGTCGTGTTTTTTTCTATTAGTCCAGGTGGAAGAAGTGCTTCTTTTCAAAAATCAAAACGTACAAGCAAAATCTCTATATTACTATTTTACTCATACGACCACTAAAACACTTAAAGAAGAATAATTGAGTGCTTAAAATACGGGTGACTGCTTAAAAGTGTTTATTTCAACTTTTATATTATAATTATTGTGTCGGAAATGTGTTTTTAACACAAATCCTTGTCATAAACTAATATATACCTATTCATATAGACGCTTGCTACCCATTTACAAAAAAAATGTATTTAGAGACAAATTTAGTTTTCATTCCCCTTAAGCAGTCACCTGCCTTAAACACCGGATAAGTACTATACTTTAGTGTTGTGGTAGAGAGGCTTTACTGCATTCGGAAAATCTTGAACATTACCCTTTTGCATTGAAACATCAACATTGTCCATTCCCCAGTAGACTGACACGTGGATTTCATTTTTTCAGGCACAGAAGTAGTCGATAAATAGCCTTCGTAGCATGTGTAAGTTACGTATTGTCCTTCCAGGGCAGATGCTATCGGTGGCACATATAGGGCGAAGTCAGCAAAAAATGGGCTAGAACACTCTGTGACGATCAAAAGAGAAATAGCATGTCTTAAAATTCATTTCTATTTCTTTGTTGCAGTAAAATCTGTTTCACAATTTTTCCTCAAACTAAGACTGAATGTAATCGGATAAAAGATGTCTTGGATTAAGACCCAATCTGTTTTACCCTGATGGAAGGTAAAGTTACGTTTTATCTATTAGAATCGTCAACTGTTTGAGAATAATAATATAGTATAATCTTTTTTTTACATGTTCAACACTAGCCACTAGTATACAGTCGAACTTCGATATCTCGAACTCGGTTAAGTCGAACATACCCGTATTTCAGAGTTAAAACGTGGCTAGGCCACGTTTTAACTTTGATAAACGGGTATGTTCGACTTAACCGAACATGAAATATTGTAGTTCATGTGTCGACAACTCGGACAGCTCGAGCTAAGCGAGTTCGATATATCAGTTCGACTGTACATTTCATTTACAAACATTGTAAGAGTACACGTGTCCTATGCAACAGTGCATACCCTGATCAGAGGCATCTGATCATTGTCTGCACTAATTGTCAATTTGAAATATCAACCATAAATAGTACAAAATGGACAAGACTGTATTTCAATTGGAAACTGGAATCGTCCATTTAACGTTTAATGGTTGAGTGGGTTAACTGATTGTTCATTGGAAACGCATAACTACATGTATCTGAGTGTTTAATCCATAACCACATAGCTTGTGTGTAGGTTTGTAGACAGGTGACCACTTAAAGCAGGCTGAAAGGAAAGCCGAACGCACTTTGAGGCGCATTTTGCTTTACTCTCCTCCTGCTTTAGGCTACCATAATCTAGAATATAGATAAATAGTTATTATGGTACATACTAATGGCTGTATAAATTGGAACTAATTTTTCCTTCAGTAGAGGAATAAATTGAATGCGTTAAAAGAGGTTTCTATGGGGTGTAAGTATTACGGAGAACTACCGGTAACTTATCCCCACACGAACGTTGAAAATAGAACTGTGTCACTGTAAGTGATTAATACTCGAAAGCGTTTATTGACATTAAATGCATTGTGTCGGTGTGCGGAGACCTGTACTTCACTCATACACAAAATTTGAAAACAGTACACCAACATCCCAATACTGTGCAGTAAATATGATTCGGACAAGCTTTTTCGGCGGAGCTAAATGGTTTCTATTTCAACACACTTTTGAAGTTTCCAACATTTTCAACCAATCATATTTGATCAGATGTTTAGAATAAAGAGCACCTGTTGAAAACTGAATTGTCTGATTGGATAGTAGCCAGGGCTCCAGATAAAGGAAGTCTTTCAAAACTTAAAATCTTTATTTCTGCATTAAACCCTATGATGTCCTACTCATTTGAATTGTCTCTTCGAGACGATCAAAATGAGTGGTAACACCATAGGGTTTGGTGCTGAAATGAGTGAGAAAATGTTAGATTTGTTCAGTTTACTCCCTCTTATCTGGAGCCCTGAATTAAACTGTTGCCAGGCTACTGGTCTAATTGTGAGACACAGTGCAGTGTTTACATACATCATGCTTCTTTTTTAAGATTATGACAATTTGTCTTTCTATAGATAGACTGTGGTTTGTCATTGTTTAGTACCAATTTATTTTAATTGTGAACTATTTGTACAAATTTACCATACATTGATAGCAATATAATAAATTGCCTCAAGTGAGTTAAACACAATTGTGTTGTTTCATCATTTATTTACAAAAGCGAGATGGTAGAACTATTACAGCAGACTGCTGTTACAAAATTGCTACAGTATCTGTATGAGGGTTAAACTATTGTTTTGCATTTCTGTACATTATAGTTTTTTAGTCAGAGTTATGCTATATCCTTGAATGTGTATGTTTTGCTTGTAAATCCAAGATATTACAATTATTTGAAAAACCCCAATTTCATACAATTTTGCACATCCATCTACAGCATGACTTAATTCCACCACCCTGTCCGCTGAAATTCTTATTCAGCACAATTCCTTATAAGGCCCGACCGATAGGTAGTGGTTTGAATGACATGGTGTTTCTATTTTAAGATATGACATATTGTCTCAAGTTCGGCAATGATTTGATGCATTCTGCAAATCAGAACGAAATTGTTCATCCTAGATTGGATCATAATTTTAATCTAGTACCAAGTATATGGAAAAGAACGAATAGCAGTAACAGTTCACCGAGATAACGAGAAAACTGGCGTTTTGATTTAACCTGGATATCGAAAAGATTTCGGGCATGATGGGTATATTTTGTGTTAACACCGTTTTCTTCGAGCGCATGCGCATCTCTGTGACCTCAAATGTAAAATAATCGTGCATTTTTTCAACAGCGATTGCATCTGTTGGTTAAATGCGAAAACCCAACAACACGCATATACCTAAAACGTACATTGCTACACTTTGCAGCTATTTTATAATAAATTAGAACATAGAACTAACTCTACTAGACAAATTCCATACACGAATTCTTGAAGCGGACACTTGCTTTGTTTACATGTGGCAACATGAATTTCTCATTGGAGGGGTCGTTTCAAACAATTCACATTCGGCATATTTCAGGGGTGCTTTCCAAAAATCTCAAATCAAAATTAGGCGATTGAGAATATTTAAACAATCAAACCATATTTAAAGTAGAAACAACTAACAAAAGAGCACACCCATACGGATTTTAGTAATTTATGGTATCTACAAATTACAAAATAAAAATGATACACGTAGATCTAGACATGGAAGTATAATTCCGTGATCTAGATCTGTCTTTAAAAAATCTCATCACTTTCAGTCACATCCTAGGAAGAAATAAGTGCAATTCAATTGGCTTATAAAGATGGAAGTGGAAATTTGATTTTTCCCCCTGTGAACCAAGCAGTATATCCATGTGCAAACTGTACCTTCTGTCAAGAATTTTCAAGTAAATCTCTCTACAACCACCTCTTAAAAAGAACTTATTGATGGAATAAAAACAGCTGACAAACAGCTGACAATTGCAGCAAAATATAGCCTGATCTAAAGCATAAACGTATGTAAATGCTCTCTGCTGTACTTTCACCTTCAGTCTTTGAGAGACCAACTGCCTTAACAAACTAATGATTAACCTCAGATCCAGTAGTTTAACGATTGCAAAAACTCATTCTTGGCGACTCTCAAGACCTTCATTTTTTGATTATATGTATGTGGTCGTAGATTACTGTGCGTATCTTATTAGAACAATATTGAGCTTAATATCCTGATTTACCATCCTATTTATTGCAATTCTTGGATGAAATCAATTCCATATACATCATTACCTTCACCACCCATTCCGCCGAATATCTTTTTTAAAGATATTTCTTGTTTATAGTTAAGATCAAAACTCACGGCCAAATGTTTAACCCTTTGCCTGCTGGTCGCGACTTTACTGAATTTTGCAAACAGTTTGGATCCAGATCAGTCTGTTTGACACTTGTCCTTAGGTTTCTGTACTTAAAAAATGAATAAATCTAGATTTAACAAATTTTGCAGACGACAATTTCAAAGCAGTCGATATTGCCGCAGGATAAGGGTTAAAAGGGTATATGACAATCTGTGATCCACAGATCAACTCAAGCTCTAAATCACTTTCTAGCTGGTGTAGTGTAAGGTTTGTCTGACAATCAACCTGAGGGCGCAATCTGATTTACTTTCAGCTTGTTTTAAACTGACATCTACTAAAATATAGAGCATACGAGTATATCTTATGATACATATTCATGACCAGGCCCGTAGGAACAACCAAACAAAAGCGTTGTCAAAAGACAAAAAAATCGGTGCCCCCCCCCCCCCCCCCCCCCCCCAATGAAGAGGGGCCAATGTAAAGATGAAGAGTGTGCTTTCCCACCCCCCCCCCCCCCTCCCAAATTGCTTCCTACGGACCTGATGACTGTATAGAATTGATACTGTTGTCTTCAGTGGAGGAATGAATAATATGCATTCCTGTGGGGTAATGGGTAAAATATGCTATTTACACAGGTAGACAGTCACACGGAAATACGGACTGATACACTCACATTTCAATGTTTACCAACAGCATAACTGTGAGGCATAAAAAGGAAACTTACCATTTGGTGATGGACTTGACGCTGTTGTAGTTTGAGCCTCTTGTACTGGCAAGCTTTCTGTACAAAAGTACAAGTGAAATTATCGTTACTTCACAATGATAGAAACACGTGCATGTATATGTACTAGTTGTCATCATGAACATACATAATAGACCTATTACTGGTAACAATAAGGATAATGAAGACCACAATAGTAATTGTGATGATGATGAAAATGATGATGATGCTGATTATTATGTTGCTGCTGATGTTGCTGCTAAGGAGTCGTAGGAAATATCCATGTATATGCAGGCCCAATTACATGTATTAATTTACTGTAGAGGGCTTCTTCTGCTAGGAGATCTACATTGTAAATGAAATGTGTAGTAAATGCGTCGTTACGTTTTTTAGCTTATCATCATTTTAGAATATTTGTTCTGTTCAAAAATGTATGTAATTGTTATTGTGCATGCAACGAGGTACATTGTACAAGTTGTGGAAATAAAATATTTGTTCTGTTCTGTTCTGTTCAATTATTAAAAATAATCAGATTTAACACTTTCACTGCCATTAGAACGTAATAACCCGTCTCAAAAAATTCACTGCTCGAACACTTATCTGCTTCTTGTATTTCTAAAGTGTAGAATTTAAGCAGTTTTACTGGAAGAACTAACCATAATTTATGTACAGTGAAACCCCTCTAAACCGGACATGTGTGGGGACAAAACAAACGGTCCGGTTTAGAGGGGTTTCCGGTTTAGAGGGGTTTTAACCAAACGCTTGTTTCTAGTATGGAATATAGCTGATCACTTAAAGCAGATTGAAAGTAAAGCAGAATGCACCTGAAGGCGCATTCTGCTTTACTTTCAACCTGCTTTAAGCTATTGTCTGCTAGACCATAGAAATATTTCTAATGGTACATTTTCATGAATGTATTTTCTTCAGTGAGGGAATAAATCAAAAGCATAAAAAAGCACATTTATGGTGTAATGGGTTAAAATAAAGAAGGGTTGGAAAAGGGACCAAAGGTTTTGTCCGGTTTAGAGAGAATTCCGGTATTTAGAGGTTCCGGTTTAGAGGGGGGTTGCACTGTATTGTAATTATCATTTCTTACCATGGAATCGTATTTACATAAGTATTCAATAACTTGTTTTATAACCCATGTTTAATTGCTTTTGACATTATGTTCTGTAATATATGACACAATGTTTGTAATACAATGTATTTTGAAATAAATATTGTTTAAACCAATTATTATTACACAAATTAGCATAATAGTTCATATACTCAGCCAAAAAAGAAAGTATCCACTTTTTACATTTACTTTACATAAAGGTGGTTCGCAGGTCTGCTTATGTCCTGTCAAATTTCATTGAAACATTGATAAAATTGAAATATATACCATATGGTGAGTAAAAGATTGTTAAAATAGAAAAAATTACAGCACCGTTTATTTCTGACAGGACCTATTTTGGAGAAAAATTCCATTTTTTTAATAAACAAAAGTAATTTAAATAATATAAATCAATAATTTCTTTACATTCAAGTACAGACACTAAAATATATTGTCACCAAAAAAATATTTCATGATATATTTACTGGAAATATCAACGTTTAAAAAAGTCTAAATCTGAACAAGTCACTAAATTGAAAATTACATAAAATCTAGCTGTTTAACATACGTCAATGTATAGACTTATTACATGGATATTTCTTAATTCTACTAGTCACAAAAAATTAATAAAAATCTACAGCAGACTTTTACTTTTTATACATGATTTCCAGAAATTCAGACACAAGTTTAACACAAACAGAGTTACCTTCCTTGAGTTCAACTATGAAATGCCGTCAGCTTTAAATAATACCATTAGTCAAACTTGTAATAAGGAACCATTGAATAGTGTAGCCTGTAGATCTTGAAATACATGTGACCGCTTAATGCATGACAAAAGTAATGCATAAAAGCTCCTTTAGGATCTTTTTGTATCTCATTACCTTTTTCATCTGTTAAGCTGCAATCTGTCATATAGATTATAAATCCTCACAATGTTAAGCTTTCACTTGACTATGCTTGCATCTGATATTATTATTATTACATTTTGTGACTAAATGTTATTATCCATAAGGTTTGACGTGGTAGTCATCACTTTCCGTCAACTTTCGTTGGTACCATCGGAAGTTTCCGTATACTTTATTTATAGTACATGTACAATGAAAACTGCACGAAATATATTTCAGCCGATAATCCAAAGTCAATGTGTCGCAATAGCTTAATGGATACTGTCAGTGACACGTAGTGCTAGGGTCGTGGGTTCGATTCTCGATCTGTACAGTTTTGTAAACGTCGGCGTCAGCTCCTTTTTTATAGGCCCCTACATTTTGTACTAAAATAAGCAGTAAACGATTTGGTAAAGAACGAAGTAACAGAGTGCTTTCCGTGAGTGTTTTGGCATAACGTGATGTTGCTGTAGGCACTTCTTTTGGACAACTTTGGTCTCAAAGTTTCCTTAGGCAAGTATCACTGTACTTTTAGTTTATATAACTGCATGAATGTCATATTCTGTATGCGTCTATCCGCAAAAACTATTTTAAGAAATACAAATTAAGACATAATACAATACATACTCTATCGGGGACCGAACTCATAACCCTTACGTTGGTAGCGCAGTCACATAACCACTGGGCAATTACCGACTGTATTTACCGTTAACAGATACTATCATCCAATTCGAGTCATCATTCAATTGTTTATTCGCTATATACTGTAGATCTAGTTGTTTCCGGAAGATAAAAATAGCTTACGGAAAAAGGCGAAATATTCATAAACTTCCAGGTCAAACCTTATGGACAATACATATCATTTGATCACTGCGTTGAGGACTGACATGTCAATAAAATCGGACAATACAATTTTTAAAAGAAGTTTTGAATCGAATGGGACTCGAACCTATGGCCTTTGGATGGCTAGTCAATCACTTTACCGACTGAGCTATCAAGGAATACACTGAAGCTTGTCAAACTTTTCTTTATGTAAATTTTCTAGTATAAGCACGTGCTGAAAAAGATCATGTGAAAGTCAGAGATGCGGGCTCCCCGATGTCGACCAACATTAAGTAAAATGTAGCTCCATATCTTATAAGATACCTTATCTACCAAAGTTTTGTTTTAGGTTTTGAAGGCTCATACGTTCACCAATGTTTTCTAGTAAAAACATTAAGATTAAACGACACGTGCAACGAAATTGAAACACTCAAAGTGCATTATCATTTCAAATCAAAGGGAGGTAATTTGATATTATAAGACTTTTTAGTCTAAATAATGCCGTGACTATTATTGTAATGAATGAAAGTCTAATTTGATTTGATTTTTTTAAGCGAAAGTTCATGCTGCTGAATATTAGCACTTTTGTTTCTCTTATAACTACGGAAAACATTTCTAAGCAAAATAGTTGTTTTCAGGAAAAAGAGTTATAGACCTTTTATTTTCAATACAATGTGGCAGTTATTTAGCCATGATTATGCCATGTTGTCTACCACTTTATATTAAATTAAGTAA
Organism: Gari tellinella; assembly: GCA_922989275.2. Classification (NCBI taxonomy): domain Eukaryota; kingdom Metazoa; phylum Mollusca; class Bivalvia; order Cardiida; family Psammobiidae; genus Gari; species Gari tellinella. Next base: position 6,897,234 of record OV277862.1, on the reverse strand, counting down.
AATTTAAATACAGTTCATGTACGAGATGCTGGAAATTTAGAATACAAAAGTGGGTACTGGCTTATTTTAGCTGAGTATACAATAAAATATAATAGCGAGCACGCTCGCGAAACTGGGGCCCGTTTCATAAAACATCTTACGACAAATGTTGTCGTAAGTCAGATTATAAATCTCTCAATTGTTATTTATTTCTCCATCTAATCCTGTCTTGTGACATCTTTTTGGAATCGTCTTGAAAAGACGATTCCAAAAAGGTGTCACAAGACAGGATTCGATAGAGAAATCAGAGATTAAATGTATTTTAAAGTTTTGACTTACGACAACATTTGGCGTAAGAAGTTTTATGAAACGGGCCCCTGGGCCGAAGCCGAACAGCGACGCATTTATGGTAAGGGGGTCATTTTCAAGTTAATTTCACTTGTTTTTTACCTGTATGTATACGTTGAATCGATTTTCGGGTGACCAAAACAACGCTTCCGTATCCGGCGGATCTAATTGCTACAATATTAATGACTGGTTAAAAGATTTTGATGTTTTGTCACCTGTTATGGGTTTTTTGTGTTCTGAAAGAGCAGACAGTCTTGTGTCTATACCGCGAGTGTACAAATCAACGCTTCCGGTTTACGCACATTTCACACACTGTTTAACATCATACTCCTAAAAAAATCACAGTCCAATCGAGACACCGTCTACAAATTTCTATTCATTCACGGGCCGGTCTAAAACACGGTTTGCGAATTGGAAAGAATGCGACTTCGTTCTTAAAAGGAATCCAGAATTAAAAGTAATTTCTATTTTTAAAACAAAAGTCTCAGTGTAAATAAAACAAACGAGTTTCACGTTCATGCTAAATGCTAGCAAACTACCGTGTACATAAACGATCAAATTTGAGGGCCTTTACGAATGACCGGGTAAAAAAACTTTTCCGAGCGTTTCGGCCCTGAGTCGTTTCGAACTGGAGATCGGTTCGGCCCTTGGCCGTTTCGGCTTGGGACGTTTTCGGCAACTTTTAAATATTCCATATTGGTATGATTAAGTAAAGTAGAAAAAGTGTCATATACTTCTGGTAATTTATAACCCCAATGAATAAATTGATAAAACAGAAAGTGACAAATGCCTCTGAGGTGTTTTTTCACTGCAATTTGGCTTTCAAGTATAATCATACAGCAGGTTATAATAGTACTCCTTGCTGTTGTTGTGATGAAAATGTTCAGAGAAACCAGCTTTTTCTAGCTTATTCAAATGCATCATCACCATAGCATCATGACGTCATATTGATGTCATCATGACGTCGGCGTCATAACTAGGTTGTCAAATGTCATATTGAGGACTTATTTCTAAATTTAGAATTGATCACATGATCAAAGAGTAATGGCCAGTAAGAATGAGTTATCTCCCTTCCTATTCAATTGAAATAATATAGAATACCTTATCTCCCTATTCACCTGATTTTACCTCTGAATGACCTCTAAATGACCTTGATTTTTGTCAGACACGACCAAAGTTGTACTGAACTCAAGATCTTCTTCAGTTGAGTACACATTCCAAATATAAAGTCTCTATCCCATATGTTGTTCAAAAGTTATGGCCAATGTTAAAGTTGTGTACAGACAAACAGACAGACAGAATGAATGTAAGTGTAGCTCATGCAGTCCAATATAGGAATTACTTAGTCATTGCTGCTTGCTGGTTATATGTTCTAACTATAACATAGCAAGGTTGACAAACTTAATCTCTTTTTGACACACCTCTTATGGTCTATCTTTCAAATCGCTATCGACTCATGGTTTAATCTAACTGTGTAATATATTAACTCAGACACTATATTAACTCAGACATATTGCTGATTGTCAGATAGAATGAATCTTGGCCAGGCGCCAAGTGACACAACTTCTGACCAATACTCATACTGATCTAAAAATTATCACAACCAGCCATTGTGTAAGAGATAGGACACTGAGGGGTCTTTTGGGTATGTTCGTAGAATTTGACTAGCCATATATTGTGACATGAATAAACCGGGCAATTTTTCGTTACATTAACCTGGCAATTTCTTGTGACTTTAACCAGGCTATTTCTTGTGACATTAACCTTGTCATTAGTAGAAAGGTGACTGGTCAAAACGACTGACATCCAAAACGGCAAAGTCCAAAATGGCCAAAAATTGATATTTAAAAGAAAAATTACTAAACCAATAGAATCTATATAATTTTAATTTTAAAATAATTATACCTCTCGCTTATGATGATGCTACTACTATAACTACTTTTACTAATGGTGATCGTGACTATACTTGTGGCAGCACTAGAATTCCAGTGTAGTAGTAGTGGTACGTATTGCTCAGCTAGTCAGAGAAGTAGTAGTAGTGAAAGTAGCTATACAAATTATTAAGCGAATTGATAATTGTGTTAATGGCTTCTACTACTAGCAGTAGCGATCACGCAGCAGTGGTAAATAAGTTTAGATCAACATGTTCACACTTAATTTGGTATTTCATTCAATAAGATTTTTGAGAAATTCAATCATATTGTGTCATCAATTCGAGGAATTACCCTGAGATTAAAACATGCTGTATGCATGTGCTATTATTCAAACCCTCTATTTAACACAACTGCAAATGATATGCGTCTATACAAACTGGGCCGTTTTGAACCGGGCTGTTATGGACATAGGCCATTTGGAATAATGGATGTGGGCGATTTTGACCCTCATTCAGTAGGAATAGGGTTTGGGTAAGTGTCATTCTGTTCAAAGGTTAGAGCAACAATTGATGGAATGATTCTTGTGCGAACATATTCTTAATTTACTCCAAAATGTACAGCTGCACTTGCTTATTTCATAATCTTAAGTAGATATATAAAACATGTATTTACGCATAATCGTATTCATTTGGTATGCTATTTTGTTACAATCTTCTTTCTTTGCTTTCTGAAGATGGTTTAGCAGTGCTCGCTTATAGGATTTGCCTATTCCATATTATACTTTTTACGGACGTATTCATTACTTACCATTTTTTATGAACATGACCCATTCATCACTGTTTTCGATATTTGAATCAACGTCCGTCAAGTTGATGTTCGAAAATTGGCAATGCTTTGATCCTGTATTATAGTTCACGCTTGTACACATGCTGCTTGAGTGGCATTTACTACAGCAAGCGGATTCTGTGTCTAGCTGCATCTCGTCATAAATGACGGTCAAACGAGTGTTGTCGGTTCTATCATATTTTCTCCACGTGACATCACATGAGCAAATATGAATCAAGAAGAGAATGCCCGACAGAATGCACAAAACTCGTACCAGGAGATCCTTTGCTGGTATTCGTTGTTGTAACGGCATTGTTGCTACATGCAGAGGCAATGTTAGAATCAACGCGGAATCAACAGAAGCTGCTACGTCGACATCGCACAAGTGATTGACATGTCATAGTTGGTTTCCTCACAGTCAACACAGTATTTAACCGCTCACAGAAAGATTAAACGGTAAGTCTTACATACAGATGACGGTCACATGCTAAACTATTCTAATTTAGAAAACTTCTGTTACTGTTTATTACTGTTGCCCAGTATTAAGTACTAATGTTTCTTTAGGAATGTTTATTCACCGAATGGCAGCGGAATACACGTTTGTCTGTAACATATGCCAACATCCAACATCTCAGACTTTCCATTAACGATGTAGAACTAATTTGGTATTTTTATTATGTTCATAGGTCATAGATGACGGTCAAACGAGTGTTATCGGTTATATCATATTTTCTCAAGATGACATCACAGGAGCCAATGTGAACCCCAAAGAGAATTCCCGATAATATGCATAAAACTTTTAGCAGGGGAACATCTGTTCGTAGTTGTAAATGCAGTGCCACTGGAGGCAATGTCACATTCCAAATTGTCTATTACTGTCTGTTACTGTTGTCCAGTATTAAGTTAAGAAGCATTAAGAAGCAATGTTCCTTTAACTCATTATCCCCTGAAACTTCTAATGGAGTATTCCAGTTTGCAATAAAGGCTGGTACATTTTAGACTATTTAGGATTGTTTTTGTAATAAATTGCAAAATGCCAAACAGTTTAAGTCCCTGATCAGAGGGCTCCTCTAGGAACCCTTTGATTTGGGACTTCACTGTTTGCATAGGACAATAGTACTCTTCTAAGGTACACTTTTGTTAAAAGATGCGTATATGCGTCACTAGGGCTCAATGAGTTAAATATATATGTTACATCACTGAATGGCTGCAGAATGCACGTTTGTCTGTAAATTATTCCAACATCTTATTCTTTACATTGACGAATCGTGTCGAACTGATTGGGTAATTTTTATGTTTATACTTCAATGAGTTTGAAACTGTTAATGAAGCTGGGTTCATCAATATTCAATATTTAGCAAGCTTTGTTCCAACTTGCGATAACCACTGCAAACAGTGTAATCATGATAAGACTTAGCACTTTGTCTGAATATAACCTGTTTGAAACTGGAATACAGTGGAGAATGTGTTTTTCTTTCCCAATAAACGCGTTTACGCTAAAACTATTATTTGCAGTGCAAACAGTTTGGAGCCAGATCAGACGCCGGGTTACTGATCAGGCTCCAAACTGTTTGCCATCAAGATAAACAAGAATTATCAGAATTGTCCAAAAGTTGTTCTTTTCTACGTTTTAGTGCTTTGCGTTTGCGTACGTTTGCGTTTAAACGGGAAAGATTAACAGATTCTCCACTGTAACATTGTCAAAAAGAAAACAACTCACGATAGAGTTACAGATGATAACCGACGCGAAACACTGAGAAAATCTAACCTGATTGTAGCTTTAATGCTATTTTGTAAGCGAAGTATAAGATCGACCAACATTTCCTTATGACAATAGATTTTGCCGACGAAAATAGCCTAGTATACTAGACATAGACCAATGTATCCTAAATCCTAGCAAAATGTAGCTTAAAACAGTCTAAACGTAAAGCAGAATGCGTATGAAAGCGCATTCTGCTTAAATTTGAACCTGCTTTAAGTAGTCACTTGTCTTTAAAACTTAAAAATAAGCTATGCGGTAAAAGTTAAAACGGCCATTTCCAGTTTCACATTCAGTGTACGAGTAGTTCAGATTTGACTTTTAGCCCATCTGGATAGACACTAATTGCATATAACTCTTTACAGTTTCACGGTTAAGATAGTGCGTTTGTTTGATTGACTTATTGAATATAATGTCATTTATTGCTCTTGATATCCATGTGGAAAGTGTTGTGATAGCAATTGCCGCAGTAAAGGAGGACGAAATAGTGTGCCTCTAACAAGGCTAGTTGTGTATTGGTTATAGTTTAAAGGTTATTCCCGGCGTTACTGTTGCGGACATACAAACGGACAAACAAAAAACATACAAACGGACAAACAGAAGACAAACAGACAGGACAAAAATAATATGCCCCTATCATAAATCGTGGGAGACAGACTCTTATAAATTCGGACAGTTTATTAAAATTTGAGACTGGTCAGGCGCCGAGTCACTCTAGATCAAGACTGCTTACAATTTACAGTGTTCCCTCCCTACAACGAAACCCAATGGGAGACAAACCTTGAGTGCGATGTTCGGAGGGAGTCGTTATAGGGAGGGAAATTGGTAAACATTTGCAAACAGCTTGAATCCAGATCAGAAATAGCGTAACGCGGCGTCTGATCTGCATTCAAGCTGTTTGTCACTCATCATTAAGCTTTTTCTGTCAAAATTATCATTATGTAACTTTTAGAAGAACAGCAGACGACAATTTTAAGTAGACGTTACTGCAGCAGTAAAATGGATAGAAATAATTGTCTTGTTTTGGGGCCAGCTACAAGGGTCGTTGTAAGGAGGGAATCATTGTTTGGACGGCCGTTGCAGAGAGGGAGCACTGTACATAGGTGTTAACCCTTATCCTGCGGTGATATCGTCTGCTTCGAAATTGTCGTCTGCAAAATTTGTTAAATTTAGATTTATACATTTTTTAAGTAAAGCAACCTTAAGAAGAGTGTCAAACAGTTTAGATCCAGATCAGACGCCGCGTTACGCGGCGTCTGATCTGGATCTAAACTGTTTGTAAAAATCAATAAAGTCGCGACCAGCAGGCAAAGGGTTAAAGTAAAATGCATTTGTTTGGCAAGATTAACCCATTTGCGACCGGTGGAATAGTCCATGCTCATATTTTGTCTAATGGGTGTGTGATAGGGCATATTTATTATTAACGTTTCTATAGCATAAACCGGTCCTTAGTTAATCCAAATTCTTAATTATATAACTTAATATCTTTAAAATAAACGTTGCAACTCTAAACTTTACATTACTTATATGGTCAATGGGAAGTAACTCTTACTAAAACTTTTCTTGTTCAGGATTATCTCACCTTTATGACGTTGCACGGGTCACTTTGAGTCACACTTTCAAACAACAACAAAGTCGCCATTTTTGTTATAAACCATAAGACTGGAATAAATACTTCATTTATCCAGGTAACCGATTGTTTTTGTAACTTTATTGTTATTATTGTAAAGACTGATTATATGTTCTATGTATTTATTGTATTGGATTGTTATATAATTTGAACGCTATCGGGAATTTAGCTACGCTTGACCCGTATCTATTTATGTTCATTGTTTACCATTTACACGGGTTATTTGTAACGTGTGTATTTGTTTATATTTTCAGATTGATTGATTCCATTATATTTCTGCATAGCACTGCCATTAAAGATAAAGTAGACCTAGAACTACAATTATTTGTTACGGATCCTATTCTACCAGAAAGCCCCGTTACAGGTGCCTGGTCTAAATTTTCATTTTCGTTGTGTTTTGTATTGCAATTCCTATCAGCAAAAAGTGTAGATTCTGATCAGACGCCGTGTAATGCAGACGTACTCACGAATTGGTACTTGTGTGACTTTTTTCCTTTGATCTTGTCTTCACTTTCAAGTGGGACTATTTCAACAATAAAACATGGTTTTGGTTGTAACTTCGAAATAGAATGATCTGGAGGCTAACCCTTACCTTATGTCCTACAACTGGCCAGATTAATGGCACAAGAAATTGTCAGGTTAATGCCAAAAGAGGTGGCAAGGTTAATGATTTTACGTTGTGCGACTATTAAATAAAAGCCACACAAGTACCGATTCTTGAGTACGTGTAAACTGATTGTGGAAATGAATTGATCACCTGACTGATTGCTTCTAGTTCGATGCGGTAGACTCGGTGGTTGACCTGACTCGTAACTGATGTTTGATTTGAAGTGCGGTTAGACGGAGAGAAGGAGTGACTGATATACCTATTTGCATGTTGGTACTCCTTTGATAATTTCTATTCAGACATTGACTTGTCTGAATATTAAAACATCTCAACAAGAGGTATACGTTCATAATTTTTTTATATCTTTTTTTAAAATGCAAATATTTTTTCAAATTAAAAGTGCAAATGCATGGTTAGATCCTTTAGAATAAAAAACAAAACTGCGCGTTCAATAAACGCTTATGCCCCCGGTGGCAGCCTTGCCAACCATTTCTAAGTCCAACGTAGGTCAAAGTGAAATCAAGTTTGGATGATATGGGTGTATTAGGAATGGTCTAAGGCAACATCTGTATAAGTATCAAACCATTTTAATAAGTGGTGTTGATGCTAGACGAAACGGTAAAATCTAGTAAACCAAGATATGGCCTTTTCAAAATAGTCTAAGTTCAAATAGGTCAAGGTCAAATTGAGGTTGAATGATATGGGAGAATTGGAAATGGTCTAAGGCAACATCCGTATAATTATCAAAGTATTCTAGTAAGTGGTGGTGCTGCTAGACGAAACGGATAAATCTAGTTAACCAAGATATGGCCCATTCAAAACGTTCTAAGTCCACAAGAGTTCAATGTCAAGGTCAAATTAAGGTTCGATGATATGGGGGGATTGGTAATGGTCCAAGGCAACAACTATGTAAGTATCAAAGTATTCTAGTAAGTGGTGGTGCTGCTAGACGAAAAGGTAAAATCTAGTTAACCTCGTCCGCGCGGACACACAGACGGACGGACAGGACAATCACTATATGCCTCAGCATCTGTCGATGCCGGGGCATAAAAATAGCAATAAGCCACTAAGTGCAAAAACGGTCATTGAATTGAAGCGGAAGGGTATCAAAAACCTTGTTTTCATTTCCACTGGATTTTCGTACAATGTTGCTGCCTATTATTCAATGGTTCGTTTTACAACTGTGTTTCATTATATCGAGTGAACATTTGTATTTTCAAGTACAGGGCCGACATTGTCACCAATGGCATGACGTCAACGACTCGACTTCACCGTTACGCTTAATGTGTTTATAAACAGACGTGTAGTTACAGGGTCTCTGTTCAGGTAGTCGGGAACAAACTTCATGGTGCGAACCTTATGGGTTTTACCGTAAATAAATCGTAATAACTCGCAAGAAACCGTAAATAGCTCGTAACAACTCGTAACAAATCTTAATTCACTCTTAAAAGGGGCCTAAATCGTGAGCCGTGTGTTTGAAGGCCTCATAAGGTAGAAATACTCTACAGTAAAGTAAATATGAAAATTTACATGATATTGTTAAATGTCTCTGAAAAAACTTAAGTTTATCTATTTGCTTTACCCTGTATACTTGTCCCTCTAATTGTTTTGTTGACTATATGTGGACACGCTGTGTGCCCATCACATTAAACTTCACACAATACATGAACGTTGATACAAAGGCTGGCGTGGTATACGTTTTGGGCATTATGAGTTAAACGTTTCTGATGAATATGCTTGTTAAACCTCTATTGGTATCCATAGAGGGGATTTTCTCTTATGGGTGTATTAAGCTCTTACAAATTGTGAAACTTTCAAAGAACATTTATCTAGAAAAAAAACTATGTTTATTAGGAGCTGTTTGCGATGACTGGAAAACATCATAGGTTGTTGTACATACAAATATGTTTACATCGCTCTATCTCTTTCCATTGTAAAATTCGGTGTTCATTTCTTATAGACACTCAAACCTTAGGAGGCGGAGGGTTAAGTCGCTGCGCATTAATCTTCACTACTATAAAATTAGAAATCCACGTTGTATTTGACCTAGATTGAATCTAGTTTATTTCCCAATCTTTTTTTTTAAACACTAAATACCAATATATATAGATTTTATATTCATATTGATATAAATTATTTACACTAATTGTAAACAAAATGCTGTCGGAAGCGCTCCGAAACTTTGTCCGTCTGCTACGAATTTTTATACCCCCCGCTAACAATTTTTTGGCGCCCACTGTAACCGGATGTTCTTTATAAAGGCGCACTTGTACAGTAAGGCCGTTCAAGTCATGGTAAACCTACACACTGTGACATACTCCCCCCCCCCCCCCCCGACAACTTGAAACTTGTGCACAGTGCGTCGTTGCTCCAGAGGGGGCCTGCACTTAATGGGAAGAAGAAGAGAAACTTTACAGAATAATCACTGAAATTATTGGTAAATAGCGCTAATGATAGAAAAAAATCACAAAACACTAGTAATCCTCAGCTCCTGTCCGGTTCCAAAATAGGCTCCGAGTATTGGCTCCAAAACCATAAATACCCCATATGGTGCCTCTCAGCTTCGGATTTCTCTATGGTCCGCGCTCGTTAAAAATACGGTATTAGCGTTCACACTTGACGATTGCTTGCACCGTTGCATGAATTAAAAACCCGATTGAGGATAAGAAAACGTACTTGGGTGTACTTAAAAGTATTTTCCCTAGTAAAAACCTGATGTGAATTTGAGAACTATATTATCCGCGCAGTATAGATCTAGCTATGTTATTTGGTTACAGGGGGCGGAGTTAACTTCGTTAAAGCTGCTCTTTCAAGTTTATTTCTTGGACGTACTTTTCCCCTTTTCAACACTATTTCTCCTTTAAAAACTGAAAGTCTGAATTGTTTTCATAACAAATATAACGATAAAATCATGTAAATATAAGAAATGAACAGATTTTTTTCGGTGTTCAAGCGAAATGAACGACAGAAAATTATCGGTAAATTTACCATGAATCGCTAACGCGATTCATGGTATTTGCCGAAAATTTTCTGTCGTTCATTTCGCTTGAACACCGAAAAAAATCAATTCATTTCTTAAGTAGTTTGTAATGGAATCCCATCATTTATTTCACGTCGTTTGTAGTATTTTCACATACAGATATTAAAGTACGATATTAAAGTACGACAAACAGGCACCAGATTCAGATAAACTGCTGAAGCTCTCGATATCATCAATATGGTAAAGGTTTTGTAAAGGTAGCTTTTTTTATTTAAAGCAACCTGCTCAAATCTGACCAATCAAAAGGATCGTGCCGACCTCAGACCCATTTCAAACGCGTTATCAGCATGGGACCTGTTTCCAATTACTAATAAACAACTCGCCAATGGAATACAATAGTAAAACCTCCATATTTCTACCACTAATTCGAATTCAAATTGTTTATATGAAAGAATGGTGGCAGTTTAAAGCATGATACAAGTAAAACAGAAAGCTCCTGAAGAAGCTCTCTGTTTTACTTTCTCCTGGCTTTAAGCAGTCACCTACCTTAAACACGACTTAATTTATGTATTTCAGTGGTCGCAATAGAGAGATTTTACTGTAGTTTTTATCAAAGGTGAATGACCTCAGTAGGTATGAATATCGAATTAATTTCAGCCAATTATAACAAACGCAATTAGTGTAAAAAATGGATGACCATTAAAAATCATACAAGTGAAGCAGTCTTAAGTAGACATTGAAATGAATCATAGAAAACTCTAAAGAACATTACAACTTTGTGATTGACTCGAAAAATGAAGGAATATCTTGTTAGAGTTGTTAGTATTTATATCGTCCATTATTAAGCTGAAACATTGCTATTATTTTATTTTCATATTAAGTATCCGTAGAATACTGTTTTGACTGTAAGCATATCACTTGGAAATGAGCTATCAATTTCTAATTCGATATCAAAATAACTATCCATGTTCATGCCACGCTTGTTAATCTACAATTAGGCGTGGACTCTGCATGGAGGGAAAATGCCTTTACAAATACAAACACCCACCACGGCTCGTGTCATACGAGTTACATGCTTATTTTCATGCATACTCCTTGGGGTTCAGATTTGTACCTGTGATGTTACATGGAGTAGATATGAAAAACTGACCAACACACGTTTGACCGTCATCTATGACCAGATGCAGCAAGACACGAACATCATGTGCTGTAGTAAATGCAACGCCAACAGTATGTGTAAAAGCGTTAACTATAACTCTGGATCAAAGGAGTGCCAGTTTTCCAGCATCAATCTGACGGACGTTGGTTCAAATAGCGAAAACAATGCTGAATGGGCCACGTTCTCTAAAGCGGGTAAGTATTAAATTCGTCCACCATAGTTTGTTGTAACTACATGTATTGTTTTTACCCGGCGTCTGTTCTGGTTTTAACATGGTTGCCAACTTGCCACACAGATTGGAATAACTGACCACTATTTCCAAAGAAACAGTCATTTTTACATTTTATCATATTGCGCATTTGCTTTGCTTTGTTTATATGGGACATAATAACGGCTAGCCCATTTTAAACTCCTAATTGGCAAGTTTAACTCATTGCACACCAGCGATTAGTATACTCGTCATTAAACTCTTTCATGCTCAAATTATTTGGGAGATTTTTACCCCTACACCGCTTTATTGTCGTCTGCTACAATATTATTGTCTACAATATCGTTTCATAGTTAAATTTAAGGCATTATGACTAGAGAAATTTCAAAACGAGTGTCAAACAGTTTGGGTCCTGATCAGACGCCGTGTAACGCGGCGTCTGATCAGGATCCCAAATGTTTGTTTACGCGCCTTTTGGCGTCATTAATAGTAGTGAACGGGTTAACCATTACATTTCTGAATTTCCTAACGGAATCCTCCGTTTTGTAAACATTGAATTGTTAATATAAATACTAGAAAACAATTTTGTCAGAAAACTATTCATAATTATGGCAAATAATGTATGTCCTGATCAGATGGCTCCCTCAAGAGTACTCTGATTCGGGTGTTCCTGTGTTTACATGATTATTATAAGAAAATGTAATCTTATTTAAAAGTTAAAGAATTTTTATCTTTAAAGTGCAACTCCCCCACTAAATTCAAGGGGTATTGAGTACCGTGTTCTAATTAAGAGCTTACTAGGCAAACTAGATTTAAAAATTAAGATGATACATGTATTTATTTTTGAAACCGAACGCAAGTACATTTGAATAAGATGAAAAAAAAGAGACGTTTTAGAAACTGTTAGCTATCTCTTAAATTGTGAGTGGGGGAAAATATCCACTCCTTGCAAAAGAAGCAAAACATAAGTATTTATTGTGTACAAAAAAAGTTAGATCTAGCTACGTTGGTAAACACACGTTTTGTAACAATCTGGATGGTGGGTGGGTCTCTAATGATGTATGCCATCATATTGCCATTACGTAAAAATGCCGCCTTAGTCTTTATAAAATATCTAATTTTCTCAAAAAAGGACACTATTTATTTAATACAACTCACTGATGTCGATCTATTATATGTTGTGAAGATGTATTCAGCAATATAGTTATTACGTATATTAAATACTTACTTAAGTAGTCTATAAAATGAGCTTATTGTGGTAAATATATAATGTGTTCTTGTTTAGCCTTTTACCATAATTATAACTTTAATATTTATAAAAGGGTAATTTTATGTTTTGTAAGATATAAATTCTCTGCCTTTAATAAGTTTATATCTTAATGCCTTTTTATAATTGACAAAAATATTTACATAAATATCATGTTCGTATAACTGCTCAGAAAACATTAGCTAATATATTGCAGATATTTAAAATTATGAATATAGATAAAGATGAATATTGATTTTGATACAACTACACAAAAATAATTTTTCTTTATGCCGTTGTTGATGATGATGATTTTATCGTGATTAATGTCATTGTATGCCATTATTTTCATATATATAAACATAATTATTACCCTTTTTACTATTATTATTATTATTATTATTATTATTATCATTATTATCATTATCAAGTTGTAATGTATTATACTATCATCATATAAGCATCATTGTTAGTAAAATACTGTGTATAAGTGCATATTAAAGACAATCTTACATTTATTTTATACAGAAAGTTTCCCGCCTCAAAGTGGTTCGGCAATCCAAGCAGGTAACTTTTTCTTTTTTGTCAAGGCAGATAATTTAATACTGTACAGTAAAGCCTCTCTATTACGACCACTATAAAGAAGACTAATTGATTGTTTAATAGACAGGTGACAGCGTAAAGCAAGGTGACAGTAAAACAGAAAGCTCCTGGAGGAGCTTTCTGTTTTACTGTCACCTTGCTTTAAGCAGTCACCTGTTTTAAACACCTAATAATTTATATTATTCAGTGGTCGTAATAGAGAGGGTTTACTGTATTTTCATTCCAAAACGTTTAGCGCCTGAACTCGGCGTTTGATTATGCTTCAAACTGTTCCCTAATCAGATTTTAATAAATCGACACATGTTAGCCGTTTCACTCTCAATGATGCCAAAATGCGCGTATACGTTACGCGGTGCCTCATCAGGATCCAAACTGTTTGACATTCTTTTTTAAATGTCTTCAGCCATACTGCCATAAAATTAAATTTGAAACGATATTGCAGACAACAATATGGAAGCAGACTACAATGAAACGGTGAAGGGGTAAAAATCTCACGATTAATTTGGCAGCGAAATAGTTAAGACGTTGTAATTTTCTACTCATTGCATTGCAGTGAGCATATGACATATTTCCCGCTGTATATCCGTCAGTTCAAGTAAAATTCAGGCATAATATCTCTTTTTCTCACATAACTACCCCTATTTTCTATAGCGAACAACGAAGACGAATATCCTTATCTCCAACATGTGTAATATCAATTCGATGACGTCACTATAACGTCACTATTTATAACGGCGTTTTGACGTCACCGGGGTTCCAAAAAATGCATATTGCTTGAAAAATAGCTCTTATCGTTGGTAATGTGAGAAAAAGAATCTGTCACTCGTCGATGTTTAAGACAAGTTGATCTCAAACTCGTCTAGAATAGAAAAGTTATTAAGCTCGCCAAGGCTCGCTTAATAACATTTCAATTCTAGACTCGTTTGAGATCAGCTTGTCTAAAGCATCGACTCATGACAGATCCTATATTTCCATGTGAAATTGAAGGCAGTGAATAGGTTAATGTTATAACGACATTAACCCCTTCACTGCCATGACATCATCATTTTCAAACAATTGTCGTCTGCTTTTGTTTTTTAAATTTAAATATTAGGCATTGTGACTACATAAATATTGAAATGAGTGCCAAACAGTTTGGATCCTGATCAGACGCCGCGTCATGTGGCGTCTGATCAGGTTACACACTGTTTGCAAAAACAATTGTACTCTGGGTAAGGCAGAGAAGGGGTTAAAATAGTGGATTAAATTACGGGATAATACTTAACCCTTTCACCGCCAAATTATTTTTGAGTTTTTTACCCCTACACCGTTATTGTGTCGTCTGCTTCAATATTATTGTCAGCAATATCATTTGAAATTCAGAATTAAGAGAGTATGACATAAGAAATATCGAAACGGGTGTCAAACAGTTTTGATCCTGATCAGACGCCGCGTAACGCGGCGTCTGATCAGGATCAAAACTGTTTGCAAATTCGACTTTAGGCGATGCTGGCGGTGAAAGGGTTAATGGGAAGCTAGAGTTTATCAAAAGTTCCACTTGTAACATTTCTACAGGCTGCTCTGTACCAACAACTGCCGCCAACGCCGTGTTTCAGCCAATTATCACATCTGCCATGGTAGGAGACACTGTGGATTATACTTGCAATCCAGGCTATGACGCATCTGCTGTGCAGGAAAAAATGAAATCCACATGCCAAGCAAATGGAGACTGGTCGACCTTGATGTTCGAATGTTTCCCCATACGGTAGGACCCCGGTTCTAATATAGGAAGAAGAAGAATGACTGTGCAACAACCCAGATTGTTAGATTAATATACTTTGGCATAGCTGGACACAATGCACATTGATTCGGACACTTACATCTGCTAGAAAAATACACTGTCATCTATTGGAAGATTGCATGTATCATTTATCCATGTTTAATCCATTACCACATATATGGTTCCTAATTTCAAATGCACGTGACCACTTAAAGCAGGTTGAAAGTAAAGCAGTATGCGCTTTAAGGGTACATTCTGTTTTACTTTTATCCTGCTTTAACTCTTTGAACCCTAGTCACGCATGTATGCGTCATTTTGTGAGGAGAAGGCTTTTCCTATGCAAACAGTGAATACCTTGATCAGAGGGCTCCTCAAGGAGCCCTCTGATCAAGGTCTACATTGTTTGTCATTTTGACATATTATCATATATTGTAAAAATCAACCCTAAAAAGTCAAAAATAGACTGCACTAAATTGAATACTAGAATTGTCCATTTGAGGTTTCAGGGAGGAAAGAGTTAAGCTACCCTTTGTTAGAATATTAAAAATATTTCTTACGATATATATTCATGACTGTAAAATTTAATAGTGTTTGTTTCATTAATATTAGTGAGCTGTTATTGGCTTTACTTGTTTTCATACCCCCACAAAAAATGCCTATGTGCCTATATGCCTTCTCTATCTAATTTCTTTCTTACATTCAGTGGTGATATCACAGTGTGACCACTATTTTTTCATGAATAAAAATGTATTCTATATTTTTCTGAAATAAATGGGACCTATTTTCTTCAGTGGGTGAGTAAAATAAAGGCGTAATATGCCTATTTATGGAGTAATGGGTTAAAACACATTTCAATAACAGTACAAGAAATATGAATAGATCAGGTGGGCGTGTTATGGTGGACAGATATAGGTGTGAGTGCGCATGCGTTTATTTTGAGTGGTATTAAGTTGTAATATTGCCTTACTTTCTAGTGCATGCCATATTTAACCCCTTCGGTGCCAAATGAAACAAGAGTTTTCCTTTCATCGGTTTAGTGTCGTCTGTTTCACTATTGTTGTTCGCAAGATCGTTTCAAAGTAATATTCAATGTAGTTATGCGGCGCCTGATCAGGATCCAAACTTTATGCGGCTTCGGCGCCAAAGGGGTTAATATGTCCTGCAAATGATATTGGAGGGGCATCAGGGGCCCATTTTATAACACTTCTTACGACAAATGTTGTCGTAAGTCAAAACTTTAAAATACATTGAATTTCTGATTTCTCTATCTAATCCTGTCTTGTGACATCTCTTTAGAATCGTCTTTTCAAGACGATTCCAAAAAGATGTCACAAGACAGGATTAGATGGAGAAATAAATAATAATTGAGACTTTTATAACCTGACTTACGACAATATTTGTCGTACGAAGTTTTATGAAACGGGCACAGGTGTTTACTCCTTGCGAACATCAGCTTGTCTGTCCATCCGAAGTCTAGTTGAGATTCTGTCGTAAGCTATCGGTATTTCTCTCTGGTTAGACATGCCAGTAAGATGTGACATGTATATATTTTTAAACCTTTTCTCGTTTCTCATTTATGTTTTCAGAGGTCGTCATAAAATGATTGGTTTCGACTTATTGCGTCAATATATCTAGATAATGAATTCGTGTTATTGACTGTATCATCACAGTCTGTATGTATTTATCAAACAAGACAATGGCCCATCACTGCTTTGCAATGACAAAGTTAAGTTTGAAGTACAATTGATGTTTGTTTTGTTTTACACTACAAAGAGTAAACGTGTCCTATGTAAACTATGTGGGAAATGAAGGATAGAATTTACTTTGCCGGTCCCCACAATCTTCCTTACCAACAGTAAACACGCCACCATTTTATGTTTCGTTACGAAGCAACCATGGGGATTTGGGGGCGCTAGCCCCTGATTATTCTGTTAAAAAAGATACGCAAAGTCCGATTTTGAGGTCAAAATCCTGTTATTTTCTTAGATAGCCTATTTCTGTATAAAAAGTAAAATGTCATTATTTCCCGGACTTTTGGGGGACCGGCAAAGTAAAGGCGTTCCGACATGAACCCTGAATAATCAACAATAGACTAGACTTAACCCTTTTATGATCAACTTTATCGTGATGTTTTTACCCATTCACCGCCATTTTATCGTCTGTTTTAACCCTTAGCCCGCCAAATAAATTGTCGTCTGCTATATTTCTCGTCTGCTTCAAGTTTCAAAGTGCTTCAAAGTTGCTCAAAATTGCTGAAAATGTTGTCCGAGTGTCAAACAGCTTGGATCCGGATGAGACGCCGAGTTACTCGGCGTCTCATCCGGATCCAAGCTGTTTGCATATGGAGCTATAGTCGTGAGTGGCAGGCTAAGGGTTAATATTGTTTTCTGCAATATCGTTTCAAATATAGATTTAAGGCAATATAACTGACGTAATTTCAAAACAAGAGACAAACAGTTTTAAAGTATAGCATATACAAAACGGAACATATACAAGAACACTATTTTGATATTTTGCCTAAGTTCTATCTACACGGATTTGTTAACTTTCGTATTTGTAACAATCACTTGCCTATTGAAAAGGTCGTTGGATAAATGTAGAACGTCAAAATCGAAAGTGCAAGTTGTGTAATTTAAATGATCTAGGTGATGAATTTCATTATCTTTTCAACAGTACTTTTTTCAGGAATGAAAGAAAGAAAAATATTCCATGTCTAAATTTCAGAAATAAGAAGAAATAAGAATACTTTAAATTTAAGCAAAATTATGTCAGAAAATGGTGATACAAAACTGTTAAATATAATCTAAATTCATTTCAATAATTCTTAAACACTGCCGTGCCCACCTGGCAAATAAAAGAAATGATTTGATTTATTCTAATATACGAACATATTGATTATATTTTCCTACTCGTTTGCATATGTTTTGTGCGTCTTTTCGACATTTGGCATGCTATGGGCGATTTTTGTGATAACTTTTGAAAACAGTTTAGATCCAGATAAGATGTCTAGTAACTTGAGGTCTCCTCATAACCCAATCTGAAACTGTTTGACACTTTGCTAGTGCTAGTATTTTCTGCTAGAATGTTGGATTAGCATGCTAAATTGTAATAGATGCCTTCATTTCATTCCCACACAGCCTACTTATTACTTTTGTTTATCATTTTTCGTTGTACCTCATGTTATATTATTTCATGTACTGAGAGTAACAATAAACTGTAAACTGTAGTTAAAACCATTTTATATAACTATAAACCTATTGCAACCACTCAAAGGTTACTGTCAGTGAAAAAAGCAAGTTGCTGCTTTTAACAGTTTCCTCCTTGACACTTCAAAATGATTCTTCCACTAGGATGTAGTCCCTTTTTGACTGCCGAGTGTTGTTTTTGTCAATGTATTGCGATATGACAAGCGGTACAATCCCTGAATAGTGGGCTCTATTTTTTAGCCTTTTTTTGCTCTATGTCTTCATAGTTTGCATTGAATATGTATATTCTTAACCTACGTACATGCTTTTGCAAAGGATGGTAATCTCTGTGACAAGGGTTCAAAGGATTAATTTCGAATTTGGAAACTAAAATACAAATTACACCTATTGATGAAGAAATCGTTTGGCAGCGACACAAATACTTATTATTTCACTCTTACAGCCTTTGTAGCGATATTGCAAGATGTTTAAGTCTGATAGAGTAACATACACAAAACACTTCTTTCCCATAAAAACATCATGACCCGCCAAACAAAATTCCAAAGTTAACCCCTTTATTTTTCAAATTCAACTTTTAGGTAATTGACTTAATTTGATTATTTAAATGACTGACAAATAGGTCTGATCAAGATCCAAACTGTTTGCAAATAACTATTGTACTTGCCGTACGGCAGTGAATGTTTTAAAAGTGTACATTTGCCGTGTTACTGCATAGACGTCAGAAACACCAAATACAGCGTTCCCTCCCTACAACAGCCCTCCCAACAACGACTCCCTCCTTACAACGACCCTTGTCGCAGTTCCCTAAACAGGACAATTATGTCTAACGTTTCAAAGTCGCAATATCGTCTGCTAAAATTTGTCGTCTGCTGTTTTTCTCAAAGTAACATAATGGACATTTTGACAGCAAAAATCTTAACGAGGAGTGACAAACAGCTTGAATCCAGATCAGACGCCGCGTTACGCGGCGTCTGATCTGGATTCAAGCTGTTTGCAAATGTAATCCAATATCCCTCCCAATAACGACTCCCTCCTAACAACACACATAATCTTTGTCTCCCATTGGATGTCGTTGTAGAGAGGGAACGCTGTATATTAATTTATGTTCAGACGCAAAGCAAAATCCAGTGTGATCAGGCTTAGTAGTGAAAGTTTAATTTATAGGTAAATTTTATATTGCTGATTTCACAAAGCATTTGTTTGTTTTATATGGCCTTCTTAACAGTATCTGCTTTATCCATTACTTGTGTTGTTTTCAAATTTTCTAAAACGTGTTATTATAAGCAAAGGTCATGCTTCACTGGAACACATCGCGTTTACGCATTAGAGGAATGCCATGATATCACCCTAGAGATTGACAACGGGGTAATTATTTTACATAATAAATTAGCAGAGCCGACCATACAGTTCAGTTAAAGAATCAGATTATCCAAAATTGGAATAGCGATGTAAATGAGCTTCCGAAATGTTTAAATGATAGCATATACAAAACGGAACATAAACTAGAACACTATTTTGAAATTTTGCCTAAGTTCTATCTACACGGATATGTTAACTTTCAGATTGTATTAAACAATACTCGCCGTACGGCAGTGAATACTCAACAAAAAAAAAGTTAAGGAATTTTCAGAAAACCATCGCACAAAAGTACATCGAAACTAACCATTATCATTTTTTTTTATCTATTTGCTTAGATACATTTCATTGCTTGAAAAACATGTTTTCTTTTAGTTTGATATCACTTATATCCTTGCTGTAGCACTGTATCAAGTAACCTAAGGGTCAAAGTCATTTTTCACAAAATTAGTGTCTACTGAGTAATCCCTCTTGTTATGCAAAACACAAGAATGAGTCGTGAGTTTTTTTAAAGTGAAATTCAGTTCTTTTGAATGTTTAATGACATTAACATAATTATGTCTCTTCTCACAACTTCATCAATTGTCACGCATGGAAGATGAGAATATTCAACCAAGAGCATGCATGCAAGTGTCATCGCTCGTCTGTTGTTTTGAAGATCAGTGAAAAATTACAGTAAGATTAGGTGTAAGGTCAAGGTCAATATCATTTGTTTCAATGTTTTGATATAGGTCATATCACGATGAACATGCATACCAAAAATGAAGATTGTAGATGAATAATTGGAGAAGTTATGGCTATATTGTGCTGAGGGATCAGCCTCCATTCCTCCCGCAGAGCCGTCGCCATTCTTTTTGTAGGTACTTTGCGGACCCTCTATCTTAGAATATCCTACACATGTTAAATGGGAGACATGTCAAGTGAGCAATTTTGACCTTTGACCTAATTTTTATGTACTTTTCACTGATCTTCAAAGCTTATTCGTGTGTTTTAAATAACACTAATGTAAACACTTATTTTGTGAAAAATGACCTTGACCCTAAGGTTACTTGAAACAGTGCTACAGCGAGGATATAAGTGATATAAAACTAAAGGAAATATTCCTTTCAAGAGAAGAAATGGATCTAATCACATAAATAAAAAAAATGATCATGGTTAGTTTCGGTGTACTTTTGTGCGATGATTTTCTGAAAATTCCTTAACTCTTTTTGTTGAGTATATTAAAAGTGTACATTTGCCGTTGTGACTGCATAGACATAAGAAATACAAAATATATTAATTCATGTTCAGACGCCAAGCAAAATCCAGTGTGGTCTGGCTTAGCAGTGAAAAGTTAAACTTTACACCTGTAAATGTTAAATTGCTGATTTAACAAAGTATTTTGGTGTTTTATATCGCCTTCTAAACATTACCTGCTTTATCCATTACTAGTGTTGTTTTCAGATTTTCTAAAACTTGTTAATGTAATCAAATGTCATGCGTCAATGGAATATACCACGTTTACTCATTACAATCATTTCATTATAGTACCCTAGAGATTGACAACGGGGACATTATTTAAATAATGAATTAGCAGAGCCGACCATGTAATATAATGACGGTAAACCACTTTTTCATCACTATAAACCCTCGCTGTTGCGCGTCCACTTAAAGGTTACTGCTGGTGAATAAAAAAAGTTTCTGCTTTTAATCCTTTCCTCCTTGAAACTTCAAAAGGACTAGTCTAGTCCAATTTTGACTGCCGAATTTTGTTTTTGTCAATGTATGGTGATATGACAAACATTTCAGACCATATTCAGTGTGCTCTTTTTTAGCCTATTGCTTATTTAACAAAGTACCTCGACATCTGATGTGGCATTGAAATAATGATTTGCGTTAGCCATAACTTATTAATACGGGAAAATGACACGCTTCACTGGAGTACTGGCGTATAAAGAGTTAACTAACTAAACGCAAATTCCATGTTTTAATCCTTTCACTATTAATGACGCCAAAAGGTGCGTTTGCAAACAGTTTGGATCCTGATCAGACGCCGCGTTACGCGGCGTCTGATCAGGATCCAAACTGTTTGACACTCTAATCTGATGATCAGGATCCAAACTGTTTGACACTCTATTCTGTTTGACACTCTATTCGAAATTTCTTAAGTCAGTCAACCTTAAATCTAACTTTAAAACATTCTTGCAGACAACAATACTGAAGCAGACGACAATAAAGCGGTGAAGGGGTAAAAATCTCCCGAATAGTTTGATCATGAAAGGGTTAATATATCGTCTCAGATATTGACAACCTGGTAATAGTGTACATAGAATTAACCAGAGACAAACATGTAATTATATAGTACAGTAGAACCTCTCTATTACGACCACTAAATTGTGTCAAATATTAGTCGTTTAAGACAGGTGACTGCTTAAAGCAATATGAAAGTGAAACAGAAAGCTCCTACAGGAGCTTTCTGTTTCACTTGCATTTTGCTTTAAGCTGTCACTTGTCATTTATACAGACAATTAGCCTTCATTTAAGTGGTCGTAATAGAGAGGTTCTACTATATAATGACTGAAACTCTCATGAATCCCTCTAAGGTCCCTACAATTGACCTCTATAACCTTAAATGGACCTGATCAGAGGAATTATGTAGGAGCACTTTGGTCACGATCTACACTGTTTGTATATGACAAATATACCTTTCAATAGTACACTGTAAATGATGCATATGCACGTCACAAGGAGGTAATGGGTTAAGGCCACACGTCTACATGAATATTGATAAAAGAAAAGGCAGAAAACATTTGTATGACAATATTTCACTTTCGTCTAAAACCATGGAATTTCTTTATTCAAAAATTAAAAACCTTTCACTGCCAAATTTTCGTGAGATGTTACCCCTTCACCGTTTCTATATCGTCTGCTTCAATTTGTTGTCTGCAATGGCGTTCAAAGTTAAAAAAAAAAATAAGGCCGTATGACTGAAGAAATTTACGCGGCGTCTGATCAGGATCAAAACTGTTTGCAAACGCCATTTTAAGCGTCATTGAGAGTGAAAGGGTTAATATTTTAATTATTTATTTTTCTGCGTCCTTTAATTGTCAAATTTAACCGTCCTTTAAACCCTTTCGCAGATAAAAGATCATCTTCCTAAATTTGTTGTCGGCAATTTTCTGCAAAATAAATACAAACTTTCTTTAGTACTGGCAGAAAATATTGATACAAGTACCAACCTCTTTGGATCATAATCAGACGCCATGTCATTAACTTACGATCCAATTAGTTTGCAAAACGACGTTAATCGCTTAACCCTTTACTTAATAGCCTGTTTCAAAGTCTAAATACAGGTGATCACTTAAAGCAGGTTGAAAGTAAAGCAGAATGCACCTTAAGGCACATTCTTCTTTACTTTCAATCTGCTTTACGCCACCATCTGCTAGGATATCGAAGCTATTTTCATCTTATTATGAAGAAATAAAATGCGCTAAAATGCGCTTCTATGGAGGGGTACTGGAACAGTCTCCACTGTATATCTCCAAAAGAGAAATTAATATGTTCCTAAACACCAGCCGTATTGTAACGAAAAAGGAACACAGGTAACACCTCACTGGATCTTTGTTGAAAATAACTAATTAAAAGCAATTTGTGATTAATTGCATTTCATTAGCAAATAAAGCATGTCGACTTTGATCACAAACTAATTTACTAACAGAAGTTATTCTTGCGTTAGTTGTGATTAATGGGAATTATGAAATATTTTGAATTTGGCATCTATGTTTAAAACGGTAATTGATTGCTTTACTAACAATTGTTTACCCTTATACCACCGCATTTAACTCCCTGTTTTACCCATTTCACTGATATAATATCGCCTGTTGTAATGATGTAGTCTGCAATATAGTTCCAAAGCTTAGAGTTATGGCAAATTGGCAATGTTTGACAAATAGTTTCGATCCCGATTAGGCGCAGCTTCACGCTCAAATGCGCCGTATGATCTGTTTTAACTCTTTCATTATCAAATTTGTCGTGAGATGTTTACCCCTTCACCGCCATATTGTCGTCTGCTTCAATATTGTTGTATGCAATATCGTTTAAAAGTTAGATTTAAGGCAGTATTACAGGCGCAATTTCAAAACAAGTGGCAAACAGTTACGCGGCGTCTGAAAACGGTTTGCAAATGCACTTTATGACGTCCTTGAGAGAGAAAGGGATCACATATTTATTCCCTGTACCCTAGTGCCACAAATAAGCGTCTTTCACAAACAGTGTACATAACATGTTAGTTAGATAGTCCGATAGTTAGGAAGTGTTAAGCAACGCATGACGATCTCATTTTGCGCATCAAAGGACCATGGCATCAAAGTAGAATTAGTGTAAAGTCATGCTGCATCAATAGAATATTTAAAACATAATTTATAACTCAGTTTCTCACATAACTACCCTTGTTTTCTATAGCGAACAACGATCACGAATATCCTTATCTCCAACATAAGTAAGATCAGTTTGATGACGTCACTAAAACGTCACTATTTATAACGGCGTTTTGACGTCACCGGGGTTCCAAAAAATGCCTATTGCTTTAACAAAAATAGCTTAAAATCGTTGGTTATGTGAGAAAAAGAATCTGTCATTCGTCGATGTTTAAGACAAGTTGATCTCAAACTCGTCTAGAATAGAAAAGTTATTAAGCTCGCCAAGGCTCGCTTAATAACATTTCAATTCTAGACTCGTTTGAGATCAGCTTGTCTTAAACATCGACTCATGACAAATCCTATATTTAGCACATGGCTTGGAGCTCTCGGCCAATCAGATGCCTCAAAAACCTGTGACTATATCGTTTATTTCAACAAAACCATGAACTAACTAACAAACTGTTCACTTATCCACGCTTGCATCATCTGAAAGTAATTTGACGTCACAATCCTAGCAATCCTCCGAGCGAGTCATCGCGGAAACGTTTTTGCCTGTACTGTAGGCTCTATATCGATAAATAAGCGGAATAAACACCAGATCAAGGATTTAAACTGAAGCAATACGGAAATTTCACAGTAACAATAAAAGATCGAGAGATATCCCATCCCTCTGGACCTAGATATATGCATGGTTTCAGCTGTAATTGTAAAAACCGGGATATGCATGTCTGAATTGTCTTTAAAAAGCAGGTGAGGTCAGAGGTAAACTGTACACGCTTGATGACGTTATATTATGTACAGTGAGACTTAGACTTTAAAGACAATTACTAATGAAGTGTGCTTACATATAGAGCTTCAATAAGCGTTATTTATGTTGGTGTTAAAGCATGCTTAATGTCTCAAATTTCACATTGAAATAACTTTTCAATTTTAGTAAAATACTACAAATAAAATGACTTTTTCGTCTAAAACAAAAAGCAGAAAGGAAGGGTCTTCTTGTTTTCCTCGAGCCCAAGCCAGTGCTAAATAGGTTAGACCATGGTTGCGCGCGAATAAACGACATAGTACTCGGGGGCTACGCCCCCTCGAACTATATCGTTTATTCGCGCTCAACCATGGTCTAACCTATACATATCAAGAGACACTCGTCTATTAAGATAGACATACTTAATTCCAGAAGGCATTTAACCAACATGTGCATAAGCTGAAAAGGGGACAAGAGTCTGCAATCACATTAATCAGCATCAGATACAAGTCAGTAAAACAAAGGGTTTATCATTCAAATGGTGGGTGTTGTCCTGTATACAATGAAGAAGATGTTATTCTTTCCCTATAAACGCGTAAAAGAAGTATGTCCATCGCAAACAGTTTAGAGTAAGACCCGGCGTCTGCGTCTGATCATACTCAAAACTGTTTGCCACTAACACTGAAACAAATTGCTACATTTTGTTTGATATGTTTTCCAACATTTTTGTGCACTATGATCGCGCTTCGTTTGCGCTTAACATTGGTCTCAATTATAAACTAAAAGGTCGTTTTAGCGATATTCATTAATACAAATGAGCCAGGTTTACCAAATATAATGTGTGATGGTACATTGTCGCGTGCGATTTTAAGTTCACTGTTACCGTGACCTCAATTATAGAATTGTTCGCGGAATATTTCCTAAAACACACTCAATTTTAATGTAAGTATATCCATGGAGAATTACAGATTTTCTCCATGGTATATCGTTGGATTGTGTGTTGTTGTATACCTTTTGCAAATCATTGTGACTATGACCGTGACCTTTTACCTCAATTATAGAAAAATATGTTCGAAGAACGTTTCACATATCACATCAGCTAGAAAATATTGAAGTTTATTTGAGAGTACATCTCAGGGTCTCAAGATCACATACCAGTTTGATGTAACTGTGACCTTTTCATTTGAATTTACATATACAAAGACGTGTTATGGGCATAAATACCACATCAGCTAAGAAAATCGAAATATCTCGTATCATTTTCAAGCAACTGTGACCTTTACTCTTGGCCTTAAACCTCTATCACAAAAGAGGCTTGTCAGAAGCATACATGCATCTCCTATATCACATCAGTTAAGGACACCAACTTAGGTTTGTGAGTACATCTTGGCGCAGCGACGCGTACACGTTTAAAGTTACCGTGACCTTGACCATGACATTTTACCTCAGTTGTGGAAAACACTTGTCCAGAGGGTGCATATTTCCTATATCAAAATTTGGTGTGGGGAATTTTTACCTCAACAATAAACATGAGTATGAGTCTATCTCATTATATACTGTTTATAGATAAATCTAAATCGTTTTAATTCTTTCAATGCCAATGGTGCCAAAAGATAATTTATTATTAAAACGCGCAATTTCTTATGTTTTCATTTACTATGTATTAAAACTAAGTTAAATCTGCTGTAAAAATGATTGCCACTGTTCCCCAAACAAGACATTTATGTTACTTTTAACTCCAGCAATATGCTTAAAACTGTCGTCTGCTATTTTTCTCAAGGTTACATAACTATTGGACATTTTGACAGAAGATACATACAGAAGAGTGACAAACAGCTTGAAACTGTTTGCAAATGTAAGTCATGTCATATTCAGCACTCTTAGGGCATTCAATGTCCCTCCCTATAACAACTCCCTCTGAACAACACACAATATGTGTCTCCTATTGGGTGTTGTAGAGAGGGAGCACTGTAAATGTGATAGAGACTTGGGCACCATGTGTACTCAATTCAAGAAGGACCAGAACTCATACAACTGGGCCATGTCCAGTAATATAGTATCACGGTTATTTAGAGTTCAAGTAGGCTGAATGTAACCTTGGATATAGATATATCTATTCAGGAAATAAGGCAAACATGCCTACCATTACCACATATATTTATACATGATACATTGTTATTTATAATTGTCAACGGTATTCAAATTATACATTTTTCATCAAAATCAATTGAAGTCAAAACCTAGATACCGTAAAGGTCTGATTACTTCCCTTGACATATCCATACATTATAGTAAACATATATACCTTTGGAACTACATGTGACAGATTCTTGATTTGTTGTATGTGTACTCAACTCAAGACGCTCTTCATCTCAGTTTAAGTTGGGTCACGCCAGACAAAGGGCAATGTCATTTAGAGGTCATGGTCACATCAGGGGGCATAACATTTTACAAACACATGTTGTTAATTTATATTTTTAATGATCATTCTTTCCTTTTGTAGTTTTTATACAAGATAAATATGATTTGTCAACAACTGAAACAAAAACAAACCCCAAACAAAATGTGATTATACATGAACAGAAAGAAATATTACTACTTACAGTACAGCCTCTTTATTACGACCACTAAAGACAAGGCTAATTAATTGTACAGTGGAGAATACCTTATTCTTTCCTGTTTAAATGCAAACACTTTGCAGTTTAATGTAGAAAATTGTGACTTTATGACAATTCTGTCTAGCCATTTGAATGTGAGTGGCAAACAGTTTGGAGACTGATCAGACGCCGGTTTATCCGGCGTCTGATCTGGCTCCAAACTGTTTGCAATGGATATAACAGTTTTTGTGTGTATTTATTGGGGGTAGAATAACGTCTTGTTCACTGTATGAAAGGCTGGTTACAGCTTAACGCAGCGTGAAAGTAAAGCTCTTTTAATTTCACCTTGCTAAAAGCACCCATCTGTCTCAAACACCTAACAATTAACACAATTCAATAGTGGTAATAGAGAGGATTTTTTTGTATAAACAGACACAATCAGTACCAGGTAAGTTGTATAAAAATAATGTTAAATTACAAATCATACAGATTAAAGTCAAGATCGGAGGGTGATATCTAAATGTGTCCCCTATCCCTTCACCAAAACATATGGCATCACTACTTATTAGAATTATTTCAAAGAGGCGATTCCAATGAGTGGTAACACCATAATAGTTGGAGAAGATATAAAGCTTTTAAAATTTTATTGATTGAAGAACTTCCCATATCTTCAGTTATGAGGGAAGGTCAAATTTCATATAGTAATGTCCCCTTTTATACATATATCCATAATCAGACTCGATAAGGGTATTAGTGGCAGATGGCAATATAAAGCAGTATGTTAAAGTAAAGCATTGAAAGACAACCTAGCCAAAATCTTCACAACGGTTTACTGCAATTGTCCTCCGCCCCTTTGGTATACTATTGCTCATAGCTAGCAACTGCCTTTAACATCAAATTAAGCTTTCTATTCAGTAGACTATACATGTACATGTAGTAGGATTTTACAGAAATGTTTCATCACTGATTTGCATTTAGATGTGTGTGTGCAAATACATTATTTCTTTCAGCAGACATATTAAGCTTAAAATAATCAACCCATTACCCCATAGCCTGTTTCAAGTGTTGAAGATGGGTGATCACTTAAAGCAGGATGAAAGTGAAACTTCACTTTCAGTCTGCTAAGGCGCATCTGCTAGAGTATAGAAAATATTTCCTATGCTACATACTGATTACTGAGTAAAGTTTTCTTCAGTCACTGAATAAATTAAAGGTGTATTTTATAGGTTAATGGGTTAACAAGGGTTATTGAAGAACAGTGGAGATCGCATACAGCATACATGTAACTTTGTAAAACACTGACGGCGTAGTGGGCTATATAATCGTCCATATCCTGAAAATATGCGAATTAGAGCAGAAAAGGAATCAAAATATTGGTCCAGCCAATGACACATCCTTCTAATGTACAGTCAAACCAAACCAGTACCACTATAAGACCATTTGATGCTAGATTTACAGGTGCTCTCTGGGGACAGATAGGAGCTTAATACAGGATTATAATATAGAACCTTACAGTGAAACCCCTCTAAACCGAACATGTGTGGGGACAAAATAAATTTCCGGTTTAGAAGGGTTTCCAGTTCAGAGGGGTTTTAATCAATAGCTTGTTTCTAGAATGGAAGATAGCTGACCACTTAAAGCAGGTTGAAAGTAAAGCAGAATGTGCCTTAAGGCAACCTGCTTTAAGCTATCATCTACTAGAATATAGATGATACATATTCATGAATGTATTTTCTTCAGTGTATAGATAAATCAAAGGCATATTTATGGTGTAACAAGTTTAAATAAAGAAAGGTTGGAAACGGGGCCAAACTTTCTGTCCGGTTTAGAGAGAATTCCGGTATTTAGAGGTTCCAGTTTGGAACTGTATATGGAAATGGCTTGTGACAACTCTACAAAGATTTGGCGATATAGATCTACACATGTGAGCTCCTTGCTCAGGTTCAACAGAACATGTAGGACCATACAAAATACCATAAACTCATTCCTTTAACCCATTTACTCCCACTTCTGCTTACCTTTTCCTCCATAAGCAATAGTGCAAATAATCTATATCCAACTATGTTTAGGGTCCGATACTGCTCAACCCATTACCCCATAAGTACACTTTTTCATGCCTTTAGTTTATTCAATTAATACAGTTATGAATATGTACCATAAGAAATATTTTCTATATCCTAGCAGATGGTAGCTTAACCCTTTACCTGATAGCCTATTTCTAGTACTTAAGATAGGTGACTACTTAAAGCAGGTTGAAAGTAAAACAGAATGCGCCTTAGGGCGCATTCTGCTTTACTTTCAGCCTGCTTTAAGCTATCATGTGCTATAATATAGGAAATATTCCCTATAATACATATTCATTACTGATTAAATTGGAACTATTTTCTTCAGCGGATGAATAAATCATATCCGCTAAAAGGCGCTTCTATTGGGGAAAGGGTTAAAGCAGGCTGAAAGTAAAGCAGAATATGCACTAAGGCACATTCTGCTTTACTTTCAACCTGCTTTAAGTTGTCATCTATCTTCAATACTAGAAACAGGCCATGGGGTAATGGGTCAAGCAATTATGTCAAGCAGAAAGTTCACTACTTTCATCTTGCTGTAAGTTGGCACCTGTATTAACTCTTTCCTCCCTGAAACTTTAAATGGATAATTCCAGTTTCCATTTTAGTCTAGTCCATTTCTGACTTTTAAGGGTTGTTTTTGTCTATAATTGGCATTATGACAAACAGTGAAGACCCTGATCAGAGGGCTCCTTTCGGAGCCCTCTGATCTGGGTCTTCACTGTTTGCACAGGACAAGTGTACTACTCACATGTACACTGTTTGAAAAGGACGCCTATATGCGGGATTAGGGTTCAAAGGGTTAATTAAAGTAAGATTTCCCAAATTTAGAGGTGTGGTTAAAAAGAGGTTTAACCTCTTAATTAATTAATTAATTTATAGTTAATTATTGATTGCTACTGACCGTACCAAGGCGGGCTCCTATATTCACTTTGCTTTATGTTTGTCTTGCGTGTTGTTTTCTATTTAGTGTGTAGATGAAGGAATGGTATTGCGTGTGTGTGTGTGTGTGTTTGTTGTGGTATGAGTGTGTGTGTGTGTTCTGCTTCAGAGGTGGGTGTATTGTTTGTTACGTTTCCTGCTTGAGTCTTTCGTATTTATTTGTCCCAGTTTTTAGGGTTGTGGTCCAAAAGAGGAATGTCCAAATTTTTAGGGGTATGGTTTAAAATAGAAGTTGTCCCAATCATTAGCATTGTGGATGAAAATGGGTTAAGAATATAACTAAATCAACATTTCAACTAAAGTAGCAACCACCAGCATCAATAACTACCTAGCTGATGATCACTGCTTTAGTTCTACTGGCCTCTAATACAATTAACACTTCCAAACAGATTCTAATTGCAAACATTTCCTCTGAGCATAAATCTGTCAACAACAATTGTCGTCTGCTACTATTCTAAATTTCAAATTTTCAAAAAAGTTCTTTTCAAAAATAGGATCAGAATGTCAAACAGATTAGATCCTGATGAGATGCCGCTTTAAGCGGCGTCTCATCAGGATCCAAACTGTTTGCAATGGTTACCATGGTTTTACCACTAGCATGCAAATAGTTAAATAAGTGACTATCAAAGGAACAAGAGCGGCTAGAAAACAGCCTAGCTTGCCTACTGTAAACTATCAAAGGAACAAGAGCGGCTAGAAAACAGCCTAGCTTGCCTACTGTAAACTATCAGCTTGCCTACTGTAAACTATCAAAGGAACAAGAGCAGCTAGAAAACAGCCTAGCTTGCCTACTGTAAACACATCTCAACACTTTCATCTAAACCTTAACCAATGCCAATGCTGACGTCTTGGCGATAACATAAGCCCAACCTATTCTTTATAGAGGCTAAGTAAAAAGTGTAGTCCTATTATAATTCTCTTTTAACCTATTACTCAATAAATATGCCTTTTTAAGCCTTTAATTTATTCCAGCACTGAAGAAAGTAGTCTCTACAAGATACAGCCATGAATATGCACCATGAAAAATATGTTCTATACCCTAGCAGATGGTAGCTTTAATCAGGCTGAAAGTAAAGCAGAATGCTCCACAAGGAGCATTCTGTTTTACCTTCAGTCTGCTTTAAGAAACCGTCTGCCTTCAATACTGAAAACAACCCATGAGGAAAAGCCCACTAATCAGGAGTCTGTAATGTTTGCTTTAATTTTTAAAGTACAGTGCTTCCTCCCTACAACTGCCCTCTTTACATCAAATCATTCCTTACAACAATGTGTGTTGCTGTTCCCCCAAATAAGACATTTATAACCAAACATTTTACTGCTGAAATATCATCTGCTTAAATTTGTAGTCTGCTGTTTTTCACAAAGTACCATACTGGACATTTTGACAGGAAAAACATAAAGACAAGTGACAAACAGTTTAAACCCATATCAGACGCCACTTTAAAACAAACTGTTTGCAAATGTAAGCCAATAATACATGTTTGAAGCATTCTAAGGATATCAATTTAACCTCCATGGATCCATGGATCTACACTCGAACATACCTGTATTTCAAAGTTAAAATGTGGCTTAGCCTAACCGAGCAGGAAATGTGCAGTTCATGTGTCGAACGGCTTAACCACGTTTTAACTTTGAAATATGGGTATGTTCGACCTAACCAAGCAGGAAATAATGCAGTTCATGTGTCAAACTATCGGATAGTTCGAGTTAAGCGAGTTCGAGATATAGAAGTTTGACTGTATATAAAATCAGCTTGAAAACCTCAGCCTTGTGAAGGCTCAACAGTCTCAAGCATGCATACTGTCCATCCATTTTCCAGAGGAGAAAAATATATTACAGAAAACAATTACAAAATTATACAGGTTCAAAATATCAGATCAGACTTATTGTCTATCATAGTTATCATTATTGCATTTTAAATACACTAGTTAAATGTACATCACAATTAAATTATATCATTTATACAGCAAAAATCATGCAGTTCCGACCTTCAGAAGGAAGACTACATGTCAGTCACTAACTGTGTAAAAGACAGGTGACAGCTTAAAGCAGTACGTAGAAAGCTTCTGTATAAGCCTCTTGCTTTACATCAATCCTGAATTAAGCATTTATCTGTCTTAAACACCAAAATATATTGTTGTTAAGGTTAGTGTTTAAATGTAATTCTTACAAAAATGTAATACTTACAAGTTAAATGTTTATCAAACATAGTTTTTCTCACAATTACCTGAGCTATGAATTAGAGAGGGATTTTACTATATTGCAAACCTTAATGCAATTATTGTGAAAAATGTTACAAATTTTCCACATTTTGTAAGTAATCTGTAACAGTTACATTTTCTAGTTGTCACATTTTCTGTTCCAACAAATCTCTCTGTTGGAAATTCCATGGAAAAAACTTATCCTTTCAAATATATTTATTTCTATAGCTAAATACATTAAATCAACATAGAAGGCTCATTACAAAAGGTCTCATAACTCCATATATAAACTCCTAACTGTGATTTAATGCATGATAATGCACACATAGAAATTTATTATTTCTTAACCAATTAACCCATAAATACACCTTTTTACACCTTTAATATATTCCTCCTTAGAAGAATATAGTTCCACTTTATATAGACATGAGAATGTACCATAAGAAATAAATTCTATATCTTAACAAATTGTAGCTTAACGCAGGCTGAAAGTAAAGCAGAATGCGCCTTACGGCGCATTCTGCTTTACCTTCAACCTACTTTAAGTGGTCATCTGTCTTCAAAACAAGAAACAGGCTATGGGGTAATGTGTTAATTGACAAGCAGTCAAACTTATTCTAATAATAGCCAATCTTTGAATATGCATATGACACTCTAAAGGCATGTGACAGCTAAATCAGTAAAACAAAGTTCCATAAGGAGCTTTCTGCTTTACTATTATCTATTATTAAGCAGCGACCTGTTTTTTCAAACCAGAAAATGTTCATTGTTTTAGTGTCTGCTAAACACAAGTTGACTGTATGACCAAATAGACATATGATGGAATGCCCAAATTTCTGTTACTCTTTCGCATGTCATATTTATCTTTTCCATTCCAAATACAAACTATTTGCACGGACCAATATCATTTGAAAAAGTAAAGGCATTATCTCAGATTCCTTCAATAAAAATCAAATATCATTTTCATAATTACATGTATGTTAATGCATTAAAAGAAACTCCATTCATTTATCAATAAATATTATTTTAAATTTTTGATCCAATATTTTTTAAAATATTAAACCATTAACTCTTAACTCCATTATTTTATCAATAAATATTATTTTCAAATGTTGATCCAATATTTTTTCAAATGCTAACTATTAACTCTAAACTCCATCAATTCAAACGTTGATCCAATATTAATTTTCAAATGTTAATCCAATGTCATTTTGCAATTTCTGGCAAAAACACCCCTAGTCAGAATGAGTTAAATTAATGTTATTTTCAAATGTAAATCCAATATACTTTTCATTTACATGAAGAATAGTGAAAGAATTGAAGCATTTGGTATCAACTAATCAGGGCTCCAGATAAGAGGTAGTTTTTTCAACAAATCCAACATTTTCTCACTCTTTTAAGCACCAAATCCTATGGTGTTACTATTCATTAGAATCGTCTCGAAGAGACGATTCTAATGAGTAGTGACACCATAGGGTTTAATTCAGAAATAAAGATTTTAGTTTTTGAAAAACTACCCTTATCTGGTGCTCTGTTTGAACTTATGACATACGTTATGATATTGGGAGTCTGAAAAGGGTTAACATTATATTAATTAGTATCTAGACAGATTCAATAGTTTACCATTTAGAATCTGAACATATTTAACCTTATACCAATTGGTATCTGAACATGCTCAACATTAAATTATTTTGAATATGAACAGATTCAAAATTCTACCATTACAAATCTGAACAAATCTTACATTTTGCTATTCAGTATCCGAACAGGTTGAGCAGTCTTTTGTTTAGTATCTAAGCAGATTTAACATTCTACAATATAGAATATGTATGGTTCAACATACCACCATTAAGTATCTGAACAGAACTGACATTGTATCTTTTGGTATCTGGACAGGATATACATTATTCTATTTGGTATCTAAACAACAGGGCTCCAGATGAGATGGAGTAAACTGAACAAATCCAACGTTTTCTCCTTAATACTAGCTCAAATCCTATGGTGTTACTACTTATTAGAATCGTCTCTTCCAGAGGATTCTAATGAGTAGTGACACCATAGGGTTTAATGCAGAAATAAAGATTTTAGTTTTTGAAAACCTCTACTTATCTGGAGCCCTGTAAACATCACAAGGCCCCAGATAAGGTGAATATTTCAATCACTAACATATTGATGTCTACACTAAAACCTATGGTGTAACTACTCATTAGAATCGTCTCTTCTACATCATAGGTTTTGGTGCACATTTACAGGAAAAAATGTTGAAAAACTTGAGTTTTCTCCCTCTTATCTGGAGCCTTGAATCAATAGTACACAATCAGGTGTCTGATTGGGTTAGTATCTATACATGATCAAAATTCACTTAAGTGTTCAAAATTATACCATTTCTTACCTAATGGAATCAACATAATACCATTTATCTGAAAATATTCAAATTACACAAACTGGTATCTGACCAGGTTCACCTGGGGCCCGTTTCATAAAACTTTGTACGACAAAACCGGTCGTAAGTCAAAACTTTAAAATACATTTAATTTCTGATTTCTCTATCTAATCCTGTCTTGTGACATCTCTTTGGAATCGTCTTTTCAAGACGATTCCAATGAGATGTCACAAGACAGGATTAGATGGAGAAATAAATAATAATTGAGACTTTTATATTCTGACTTACGACAACATTTGTCGTACGAAGTTTTATGAAACGGGCCCTAGGTACCTGATGATCATCTATACCAACTGGCATATGAACAGATGCAACTAAATATCAGTTGGGGTTTTAGCATGATCTATTTCTCTCTCTCTCCCTCTCTCTCGATCTATCTACCATTGTTATGCATGTACTTTATAAACTAAACCAACAGCTTAAACCATACCACAGAAAGACAATTCTTCAACTCTACTTAGAGTTAGTCTAATTGTCAAACTTTAAGGCAGGTGGCATGTTAAACTAAAGCAGTGATTTGCAATAGTGTTGTTCTGCATGCATTCAGAAGCCATTCTTCCATATTGGATGGATATGCTTAAGTTAGGTGGTACCATACTAAATCTACTAAAATAATGTTCAAAATGTTAATGACATAATCAATGCTCTGTTTGGTGCTTTCTACTTTACTCTCAGCCTGCTTTAAACAACCACCTGTCTTAACCATTGACAAGAAGCTATGGGGGAAAAGGCATAAGCCACTGTCTGCTTAATACGCTGTGAATGCAACTTATTTTGAATGAATGCAATGACGGGGCTTTACTGAAATGATTAACAATTAGCATGTTAGCTGCGAAACTAGGACAAACTTGAGATGCCGCATAACACCATGTCTCATCAGGATCCAAACTATTTGAAACTCTGACATTGTTTTAAAAAAATATTTAGAAATTTCCATTTTTGAGAACAATTGCAGATCACAATTGTTGCAGATGAAAAAGTTAACCAGTATTCAAAGAGTTAAAGCATTGGCTATGGAGACAACAGTTATGATATCCCTGATTCTGATATGAAATAACAACATAGACCACAATACTATGTACTCTACTAAGCTTATCATGTGTTTTTGAGTAATGTCTGCTCTTCTGCCAATCTCCTTTCCTGAACCCGGACTGAGAAAAATGTTCACTTGGAGAGATTTCCTGGTTAGAGAGGTTTGGCATCCATTTAAAAATAAAATCTGTTAGGTGTTTAACCTATTATACCATAGCTTCTTTCTAGTATCGAGGACAGGTGACCACTAGAAGCAGGTTAAAGGAAAGCAGAATGTGCCTTAAGGCATATTCTGCTTTACTTTCAGCCTGCTTTTAGTTACAATCTGCTATGATATAGAAAATATGTTTTATGGTACATGTACATGATTGTAGATTGATTTCTATAAAGTGGAGGTATTTTCTTCAATGTATGAATAGCGTAAAGGCATAAAAAGGCTTATTTATGGCCTAATGGCCTTGCAGGCATACCTCCAGAGAACAGAGGAGCATGGAGATTAGGTGTTAGACAGTCTAGCCACCTGCTGCCTACCCCAGTTCCTGGGACACCCTCAGCAGTTGAAAAATAAACTCAGGATCAATTCAAGTCAAGTAATGGGTTATGACAAGTGGCTGCCTAAAGAGGTTTTCTGTATTACTAATTTACTATTGTCCTGCAGTAAGCAGTCACTTGTCCTATGAGCTCTCTACTTCTTGGTTAAAAGATTGGTTAGCATATAGACTATTTGTTTTGGTCACAGAACTTTCAGATAATTGCTGTATATGGGAATCCGATTTACAGAGGTTCCAAGAAATAAGATTGGTGCTATATGACCTATTCCATGTCGCAGTGCATTTAAACCCAACTCATCCTCATCCAAGAAATAGGACTCCTAGATATATATATTCCCCTCCTAACACGTCCTCAACTTTCCTATATTAGTACATAGCTTCAGATAAGAGAAGTATTTGAAAAACTACAATCCTTATGACTCCATCAAACACTATGTGGTGGCTACTCAAGATTACTTTAACCCATTACCCCATAAATACACCTTTTTACGCTTTAATTTATTCCTCCACCGAAGAAAATAGTTCAACTTTATAAAGTCAAGAATATGTATCACAAAATATATTTGCTACATTCTGGCAGATGGTAGTTTAAAGCAGGCTGAAAGTAAAGCAGAATGTGCCTTCAGGCACATTCTGCTTAACGTTCAACCTCCTTTAAGTGATCACCTGTTATCAATACTAGAAACAAGATATGGGGTAATGGTTTAAAGTAGTAGTCAAAGTATACAGATAGAGACAATGGAACAAATAGTTCATAGGTTCCAAGTTATCAGGAGCTTTGTTTTACATCTACAATGACACTTTCTTAAAACCAAGAGCTGCAGATAAGGTGAGTATTTCAAATACTTACCCTATGCTGTGACTACTCATCTCTTTGAGACCATTCTAATGAGTAGTTACAACATAAAATTATTTTAATGGAATTTTTTTTTTCTCCAAATCACCCTCTTATCTGGAGTCTTGCTATACATGATGTAAGCATACATTTAACATTCAGGGCTCCAGATAAGAGGCGTATTTCAAAAACTAAAATCTTTATTTCTGCTTTAAAAAAAAAAAAATCTTAATATAAGGGGAGATCCTTTGAAATCACAGAAAACAAAGCAAATACTGAAAATTGCAGACTCGGTTTAATTGAGTCTACAGTGTCACTACTCATTAGAATCGTCTCTTCGAGACGATTCTAATGAGTAGTAACACCATAGGATTTGATGCTAAAATAAGTGAAAATATGTTGGATTAGTGCAGTTTACTCCCCCTTTTCTGGAGCCCTGGACATTACACAACACCATATAATACTTAAGTCAATCCAGCAGGCAAGACTAGCACAATTGTCCTCCGTCTTCCAATACAAACTTGGAAGTCCTCCTAGTATTCAGCAGTGTTCACTGTACAGGGGTCAGTCTTACAAAACTTCTTACTACAAATATTGTCATAAGTCAGATTATAAAATTCTCAATTATTATTTCTTTCTAAATCTAATCCTGTCTTGTGACACCTCTTAGGAGTCATCTTGGAGATATAGATAAGCCACAGAAAGTATTTACAGTACCTTTCCAGATGGGATCTTTAAGCAAGATGAAAGTAAAGCAGAATGCTTCTATATATCATCTTGCCTTAACCCTTTGAGCCCTAGTCCCGCATATAGGCGTGCTTTTCAAACAGTGTACATGTGAATAGTACACTTGTCCTAAGCAAACAGTGAAGACCCAGATCAGAGGGCTCCGAAAGGAGCCCTCTGATCTGGGTATTCTCTGGTTGTCATAATGCAAAATATTGACAAAAACAACCCTTAAAAGTCAGAAATGGACTAGACTAAAATGGAAACTGGGATTGTCCATTTGAAGTTTCAGGGAGGAAAGAGTTAAAGAGCCACCTGTCCTTAAAAACAATTGGATATTGAAGTTTTGCCTTTCTTGCTATAGCGGAGAGGATTAACCCTTTCCCCAATAGAAGCGCCTTTTAGCGCATTCAGTTTATTATTCCGCTGAAGAAATTAGTTCCAATTGATACAGTCATGAATACGTATCATAAGAAATATTTTATTTATTCTATCAGACGGTAGCTTAAAGCAAGCTAAAAGAAAAGCAGAATGTGCCTTAAGGCTCATTCAGCTTTACTTTCAACCTGGTTTAAGAAGTTGTCTATTTTCAAAACTAGAAAAAGACTATGAGGTAAAGGGTTAACCCATTACCCCATAGCCAGTTTCTAGTAGTGAATATAGGTGACTACTTAAGCGGGTTGAAAGTAAATCTGAATGAGCCTTAAGGCGAATTCTGCTTTACTTTCAGCTTGCTTTAAGCTACCATCTGCTAGAAAATAAAAATTATTTCCTATGACAGAGTCATATTCTTGACTATGTAAAGTAAAACTATTTCCTTCAGTCTAGGAATAGATTAAAGGTGTAAAAAGGCTTATTTATGGGGAAATGGGTTAAACCACCACCTGCCATGATAGTGGGACATCACTGCTTTCACAAAACTGTATACCAGGGGCCCGTTTCATAAAACTTCGTATAACAAAATGGTCGGAAGTCAAAACTTTAGTAAACATTTAATTTCTGATTTCTCTATCTAATCCTGTCTTGTGACATCTCTTTGGAATCGTCTTTTCAAGACGATTCCACAGAGATGTCACAAGACAGGATTAGATGGAGAAATAAATAGTAATTGAGACTTTTATTATCTGACTTCCGACAACATTTGTCATACAAAGTTTTATGAAACGAGCCCCAGCATATTAATTTAATATCAGTTCCTTGGTATCCAGAGACGTTTGTATTTTTACAAAATGTGCCTATCTACAACATGTATACAGAGAAACACATATGAGCTTTGCCATCAGAGAACAGACGTCTTGAATTACATAGCAGTGTAGGACAAACCCCGTCATTTGAAAACGTTTTATAACAAAATACTGCCCAGGGAGTTTGAAACAGTGTAAACCTAGACCAGACAAGGTGTTGCAGACACAGTAAATGGGACCTGTTTCATAGACATGCTTAAGATGCATTCTGCTTTACTTTTAATGCCCATTCTGCTTTACTTTCAACCTGTTTTAAGCCGCCACATGTTTTCAAACCTGGACACACCCTTTCACTTTCATACTTTACCATGCCCAGTTAGAGAACAATAAAATTACCTTTCCTGTATTCTGAGAGCTGGATACTTAAAGCAGTTTGAAAGTAAAGCAGAAAACTCCTTCATTATGTTTTAAGCAACCACAGTTTTAAAAACTCAAGGAAAGTTATGGCGATAAGAGTTAAGACAGGAGACTGCATCCAACAAGCTGAAAGTAAAGCAGAAAGCTCCTGTTTTACTTTCCAGCCTGCTTTTAAGTCATATGGCAGCTTGCCTGAAAAGTTTCAAATAACCCTTTCCCACAAAGAAGCGCCTTTTAGCACATTCAGTTTATTCCCTCACTGAAGATAATAGTTCCAATTTATACAGTCATGAATATGTATCATAAGGAAAATTTTCCTAATTCTAGCTGGTGGTAGTTTAAAGCAGGCTGAAAGTAAAGCAGAATGTGCCTTAAGGCACATTCTGCT
Organism: Gari tellinella; assembly: GCA_922989275.2. Classification (NCBI taxonomy): domain Eukaryota; kingdom Metazoa; phylum Mollusca; class Bivalvia; order Cardiida; family Psammobiidae; genus Gari; species Gari tellinella. Next base: position 6,857,174 of record OV277862.1, on the reverse strand, counting down.
TTACTTTCAACCTGCTTTAAGTAGTCACCTATTTTTAAAAATTAGAAACAGGCTATGGGGTAAAGAGTTAAGAAGCATAAATATGCATTTCTACATAAGATTCATCATTCAGGTAAAAGCATGTAAAAGTGTCCCCATGATAGAAAGGGTTACTAGAACTTAGTTCAATCAATCTGATCACACATGACAATTACAGTCTAACTTAGATATGTTGAACTTCCATAAGCTGAACTCAATTAAGTCGATATATCAGCATTTGAAACTTAAAACGTGGCATAGTCACGTTTTAACTTGAAAACAGACATATTCGACTTTATATGCGATTATGGGATAATGGAATTAAAATGTAGAAAATACGGGTAAGCTCAATTTATGCCAGTTCGAGATATCAAAGTTTGACTGTACTTAAACTGAGGTACACATATATATATATATATATATATTTACAGAACAATGCCATGCTTTCCAAAGTTTATAATTATACTCACAACCTCTCATGTCAAAATGTTCATTTAGCAAATTACTAGGGGTCCGTCTAGAGACCCCAAACCACTCCAAACCTGCCTAAACCACTTAAAAACAACACAAACTACTTGAATTCCTTAATATCTAATCAAATAAAGCTTATAAATGGCGAATTAAAGATAAAATAATGAAAGAAATGTTAAATTTATATTAAATCTACCATGTTTTTCCATTTCAAGGGAAGCAACTCGTAAAAACTTAAGATAGCTATACACAGTTACTTCTAGATATTAATAATTAACCCATTGTCCAATAGCCTGTTTCTGGTTTTGAAGACAGGTATCCACTTAAAGCAGGTTGAAAGTAAAGCAGAATGCGCCTGTTTTAAGCTAAAATCTGCTTGAGTATGGAACACTTGTTTCTAAAAGTGGTTTGGGGAGGTTTTGAGAGGTTTGGGAAGGTTTGGGTCTTTGGACGGACCAAATTACTAGCACTGCTTTCAATTTAACTCCTTCACTGCCTAATTACCCTGAGTGCAATAGCTATTTGAAATCAGCTTGGATTCTGATCAAACAACACTTTCTGTGGAGTCTGATCATGATCTAAACTGTTTGTAAGTCAAAATCCCTCAATACTGAACTTGAGAAATAAAAGCACACAATAAATATTTAACCTGTTTAACTCTTTCCTCCCTAAAACTTTAAATGGACAATTCCAGTTTCCATTTACGTCTAGTCCATTTCTGACTTTTAAGGGTTGTTTTTGACAATGTTTGGCATTATGACAAACAGTGAAGACCCTGATCAGAGGGCTCCTTTCAGAGCCCTCTGATCTAGGTCTTCACTGTTTGCATAGGACAAGTGTACTATTCACATGTACACTGTTTGAAAAGGACGCCTATATGCGGGACTAGGGTTCAAAGGGTTAACCCATAGCCTGTTTCTAGTTTCAAAGACAGTTGGCCACTTAAAGCAGGTTGAAAGTAAAGCAGAATGTGAATAACTTTTGACCTGCTTTAAGCTACAATCTAATAGGATATACAATATATTTCTTATGGTGCATATTCATGATGACTGTATCAATTGAAATTGATTTCTTCAATGGAGGAACAAAATAAAAGGTGTATTTATGGGGTAATGGGTTAAAGCGGTTGGCATCATATCAGTGAGGGGGTTAATTCAGTAATTACATATTGTCCATTCTTACTCATGTTTCATATAAGAATATTTGTGATGATTTTGGATGTCTCTAATTAATATAACAACTAATTTACTACAAAGCCTTACAGGTACACTTTCAATGAACACTTTCAATGAACAATTCTGTGCAAAAGTATCTTTAAAGACATGTGACTGCTTAGTGCTTTCCTCACCAAGTCAAAAGTAAATATCACCTATATCAAACTGTGTGAAAGGGAGGTAAGCTAAATGCTTAAAACAAGATATTTAACTAAAGCAAACAGCTCCTAAAAGGAGCTTTTTGCTTCACTTTCATCTTACTTTAAGCTACCACCTGTATTCAAAAACCTATACTTACATGTATTTGAGGTGCATGTATGGAGGTTTTAGTACTTGCACTAAAATTCACTTCTTAGGAGGGAAGTATGAAAGTTAATCTTTAATAATGCAGAAAGCTAATTTCTGCACTGGAGTCAAACTTTGGATTAAGCAGTCATTATATAGAGAAGCATTTAGATCTCTAAAGATGGTAGACAGCAAACTGCATGACAAGAGTACAGCAGAAAGTTCCTAAATGTCTAGGAGCTTACTGCTTTACTTCTGTGCTGCATTAAACTTCCATAACACTGGTAACTCATCAGGTTTTTAGTGGCAGCTTCACATAAATTTGTAACTTTTGTGCTGTATTTTGCTTTCCATAAATCATAATGGCTGTCCCTGTATCTTCCTTTTGCTGGCTACTAATATATCTTACACTCATGAATAAATCATTTGAGGTTGATTGTTATTATAAATGATGTGTCAGATTCTATAGTGAATTCACCCATTACTCCATAGCTATTGGTGCAAGTCCAAACTGATTCAGTATACTAAGGACTTCTGAATCTGAAGCATATAGCCCTTTATGAGTTTTCTACTTTACTTTATCAGACTTTAATATGCAAACTGCATTGATAACCATCAATGACTTATTTATTGTGTGCATTTATCACAAGAGAGTAGAGGTGTCTTAACCCATTACTCCATAGCCTGTTTCTGGTTTTGAAGACAGACAGACGTTTAAAGTAGGTTGAAAGTAAAACAGAATGTGCCCCAAAGGCACATTCTATTTTACTTTCAACCTGCTTTAAGCTATTATCTGCTAGGTTATAGAAATTATTTCTTATTGTACATATTCATGACTGTATAAAGTGGAACTATTTTCTTCAATGGAGGAATAAATTAAAGGTGTAACAAGGTGTATTGACTGAGCAATGGGTTACGGTGCTTATGTGGAGGAATGGTTAGAGGCATCATAAGGTGTACCTCCAGAGGAGAAAAAAATAAACAAGATAACCCAAGCACCTGCGTACTGAAGTAAAAACTTAAATCCCTGCAAAAAATATAGTTATGAGCAGCTAATTCACTAGAAAAGAGCATTTGTAATCCAACAAAGTAGATTCAAATCGTATAACACATTGAAAATACATAACCCGACATGATCGGTATTTCTTCTGTTAATGCTCTGTAATTCATTCAAATTTTTGGAACACTATCTAGAGCGTCTAGACATTTAATTGTCCTGTCCCTGGTTTCTTTAATTCACACCAATTTCTTCAGTGCCATTTCTGATATGTGCAGGAATTATCCATGTACCTTCTTCCATTTCATGCTAAGACAAGTCTCTTGACCTCTTTCAACACACAAGTTCCTGTGTCCATTTCAAAATTAGATAATGACTCTGGCATGGGAATTTTAGGAGATAACCCTATTTATGCTGTAATGTTCAAATGGACCTTGTTATAGATTTCCCTTGCTTTACCTCTAGATAGGGTAAGACCTTACACACCATAATATTTTCACTAAAGATGACACCTTGGTCCAACTTGTGTTAAGCAGCCATTTCAACAAGTCTTTACAAAAGGCCACTACTGAAGGCAGTGATATAAATATTTCTTAATCAAGGAAATTCTGATTCTGCATTGACTCTTTCCGCCACACAGGCGCCATATGACCCCTTTATCAATTTATCCACACAGGCAACATAGGATACCTTTATCCATTTTTCCACAGGGAGGCCAAAGGATGCCTGAATCAATTTCTCCACACAGGTGCCAAAGGATGACTTTATCAATTTCTCCACACAGGCGCCACAGGATGCCTGAATCAATTTTTCCACACAGGCGCCATGATTGCCTTTATCAATTTCTCGCAACAGGCAAAACAGGATGAATTTATCAGTTTCTCCACACAGGTTCCATAGGACGACTTTATCAATTTTCCACACAGGCAAAACAGGATGCCTTTATCAATTTCTCCACACAGGCACCATGATTGCCTTTATCAATTTCCCCACACAGGTTCCATAGGATAACCTAATCAATTTCTCCACACAGGTGATACAGGATGCCTTTATCAATTTCTCCACACAGGTGATACAGGATGCCTTTATCAATTTCTCCAAACAGGTGATCTTGGATAGCGTTACCATGTCTTAACAAATGCTCACACACAAAATGAATATTTGTTGATTGTGCAAAATACAGGTGGCAGATAAAGCAGGATGAAAGTAAAGCAGAAAACTCCTGAAGGAGCGTTCTGTTTTACTTTCATCTTGCTTTAAGCAGTCATCTGCCTTTAACACATATTACTACTGTCTTAGATTTTGGTGGCTTGTGCATTTTTTTCTATGGAGGAAAGAATAAAGTAGCCACTTATCTTCAAAGTATCTCCATGCTTCTTTCTTGAATAACATTTTAACAAGTATTTGACCATACTATGGTTATTCCATTTATCACTCTATGTCTAATCCACCTACATATAGTCCAAATTGAACCACCTTAAGCGCAGACGCAGCCTGTTAACATTAATCTGTCACTTTCAGTCGAACAGCCCTTTAAATGGCCGCTCACAAAAGGATTCCTTTCGCATCCTTTTAGATGACTTCTCTTTCTTTCTCAGACGCCTACTCCGCCGGAATCGCAGCAGTCCTTCGTCGGAGTCACTCGAGGTTTCAGTCTCCTCCTCCTCATCCACCTTATCAGTCCAAGCATATTCCCATCTTTTCAGGGTACCGTCCCACTGTAAATACACATTCAAAGCTTTATCCCATTACACCATAACCTATTTCTAGTTTTGAAAACAGGTGACCACTTAAAGCAGGTTGAAAGTAAAGCAGAATGCGCCTTAAGGCGCATTCTGCTTTACTTTCAGCCTGCTTTAGGCTACCATCTGCTAGGATAAAGAAATATTTTCTAATTGTACACAATCATTAGGTAATAAATTGGAACTATTTTATTCCATGGAGGAATAAATTAAAGGCGTAAAAAAGGGGTATTTATGGGAGAACGGGTTATACTATATTAATTATTCTGACCAATTGTACTCTTTACCCAGAGCTAAAGATAATACAGTCAAACCCAAAATTTCCAACTCACATTAGTTCGAGTATACCCATATTTCAAAGTTTAAACGTGGTTTTGCCCCATTTTAACTTTGAAATACAGCTATGTTTGACTTAAGCGAGAGCGACTTATCAAAATTCCACTTATGAAATCCTGGTATTATAGATTAAAGCCAGTTTGCAGTATCGAGTTCGACTGTATAAGATTTAGCAAATCTGGGTATACACTGTTTGCATAGGACCTATGTACTCTCACAGGTACACTGTTTGTAAATGATGAGTATAGTACTCAACGCTAGAGTTGAATATATTAAATGCAAAATCTTAAACCTATATACATGTACATACATTCATACAACTTGATATATAGGTTAGGGTAAAAGGATATGTCCATCATCACATTGTCAAGGGGAATTTAACTTTTGCAGCCTTGTGCAGTATATACACATTACCAGTTGACAGTGCGATACAGAGTGATGTATTTAGCTCGAGACGATTTTGGCGGAAAAAACCGATCTGACGAGCGGCTTGGCGCGAGTCTGATCGGTTGTTTCCGCCAAAAATGCCGAGAGCTAAATGCAACACTCTGTAGCACACTGCCAACTGGTGATGTGTTTATTATATGCCTTGAATACACACTAGAAACAATTAAATAGTTGTTTAAATCATTTTATTGCCAAAATTTATTAGTTATTTGAAGCAGAACAAGATTTTTTTGTTTGCCACAATGAATAACGCGGCACTTGTACACGTACGTAAATGACGTCACGTTAAATCGAAAGCGAGGTCAGAGTAAAATACAAAGTGACTGATACAAGGTGGCTGATACAGACTCTTGTAGTTTACTGTGCAAATACACGCGGAAACGCTCGATATCATGCAAAGGCATATAATAAATATTCATTATTATTATCATTGTTTACTTACTGAGGTTGTTATTATGTTGTTCTCGTATGGATGCCAGGAGACGTCTCTCACACACGACCGATGACCTTCCAATTTCCGCACAATGTTGCCAGTCAGTGTGTCATAGACTGAGGTGAACAAAAACATCAATTCAATGAATCAGAGTAAACGAAATGACGAAGGAGCAAAGTCAGACTCAGGTATTGCAATGAGGAACAGTGTAAAAACAAAATCTTAACCAATGCAATTTTCTTTAAAGTCTAGTCCATATTTGGCTATTAAGATGTGTTTTAATAATACAGTCAAACTTCGATATCTCGATAACTCATTTATGTCGAGCATACCTGTATTTCAAAGTTAAAACGTGGCCACGTTTTAACTTTGAAACATGGGTATGTTAAAATTAACCCAGCTAAAGGAATGTAATTCATGTATCGAATTATCGGATAGTTCGAAAGTAGCCAGTTCGAGATTTCAAAGTTTGACTGTATATTGTAAACTAACAGTGCAGACCCTGATCAAAATGGGACAAAAGTATTCTTCACAGGAACACTGTTTGTTAAGGATGAATATACTCATCATCACCTTAACTCTAACAGACAAATCAAACGAGTTGTCACATGATTGGAGTTTGATTGTGACATTTACCCTAAAGTTACCACATAACCTGTTTCTAGATTTGAAGGCAGGTGACCACTTAAAGCATCATGAAAATAAAGCAGAATAGGCCTTAAGGCACATTCTGCTTTACTTTCAGTCTGCATTAAGTTACTATCTGCTAGTAGTATATAGAACATTTTTCTTATTCTGCATATTCATGACCGTATGAAATAAAAATGACGATTAACCCTTTCATTTATAGAAGAGCCTTTTAGCACATTTAATTCATTCGTCTACTGAAAAAATATTTACACATTGTACAGTCATGAAAATGTACTATAAGAAATACTTTTTATATCCATAGAGATTGTACCTTAAAGTAGGCTGAAAGTAAATCAGAATGCACCTTAAGGTGCATTCTGCTTTACTTTCAACCTGCTTTAACCCAATACCCCATGGCCTATTCTAGTTTTGAAGATAGTTGAGCACTTAAAGCAGGTTGAAAGTAAAGCCGAATGTGCCTTAAGGTGCAATCTGCTTTACTTTCACCCTGCTTTAAGCTACCATCTGCTAGACAGTAGAAACTGTTTCTTATCTTACATATTTATGACCGTATAAATAGGAACTGTTTTCTTCAGTGAAGGTATAAATTAAAGGCGTAAAAAGGCGTATTTATGGGGTAATGGGTTAAGTGGTCATCCATCTTATAAAGAGTGCACCGCAAACGGGTGCTGGACGCTCGACTTTCATATACTTGAGACGGCTATATTTTTCAAACTTAAAGAATGTGTATGGGTGTTTAATGCCCTATTGATCATAGAAGTTTGTAAGCAACAACAACTTAAACATACTTGGACAGTCTACATTCCACTTAAAGTAAACTATAAGTCAAAAGAAGGACAATATCTTTGCCTGCTTTACCTGCCTTGTTGTAATGCGTTGCCCTTTTGAAACTAAACAAGTATTCAAATATATTGGAAGTTTGAAATTAATAACTTTCTACGGTTACTGAATAATTTCATATACAAATTCTTAGTCAAACAAGGGCAATAACTCTGCAATGACAAATCTCATGGTTATCTGCTGTGTTGAAAGGTGATGCCCTTTTGAAACTGAACAAGCATTAAAAGTTTCAAGTTAATACCTATTGTAATTATTGAGAAATTTCAATTTTCAAGTTTTATGTAAATAAAAACAAGGGCAATAACTCAGGAATGGCAAATCCCCGGTCACCTTTCTTGTTTGAATGAGTTGCCCTTTTATTATAACACAAGTATTTAAAGTATCAAGTTAAAACCTTTGACAGTTATTAAGATATTTCAATTTACAAGTTTTAAGTAAATAAATCAAGGACAATTACTCTGGAATCACAAATCACAGAGTAACCTACCTTGTTGTAATGAGTTGTCCTTTTGATACTTAACAGGTATTTAAAGTTTCAAGTTAATATCTTTCATAGTTATTTAGATATGTTAATTTACAATTTTTAAGTAAATAAAACATGGGCAATAACTCTGAAATGACAAATCCCTGGATTACCTGCCTTGTTGTAATGAGTTGCCCTTTTGATACTAAACAAGTATTCAAAGTTTCAAATGGATACCTTTGATAGTTATTGAGATATGTTGATTTATAATTTTTAAGTAAATAAAACAGGGGCAATAACTCTGGAATGGCAAATCATAGGGTTACCTGCCTTGTTGTAATGAGTTGCTCTTTTGATACTTAATAACTATTCAAAGTTTCAAATGGATACCCCTGGTAGTTATTGAGATATATTAATTTATAATATCTAAGTAAATAAAACAAGGGCAATAACTCTGAAATGACAAATCCCAGGGTTACCTGTCTTGTTGTAATGAGTTGCCCTTTAAATACTGAACAACTGTTCCAAGTTTCAAATGGATACCTTTGATAGTTATTGAGAAATGGACTCTTACAAAAACCTTAAGCAAAAAACTTAACCGACGCAGACGCTGACGCTGACGCAGACGCTGACGCAGACGCAGACGCAGACGCTGACGCCGACGCAGACGACAGGGTGACGACAATAGCTCTGAAAATAAGTTTAATATGGTGTAATGGGATAAGATGCTAGTATTTAAAGTACTTGTCCTATATCAAATACTTACTGACAAGTGAGCCTGTTGCACATCCTGTGTATACATATCTCTGTCCTGTACTGAACTGTGGTGAGAAGTGACAGCGAATCAATGTGTGCAACACCGAGTGACCTCTGTACGTCATCACTGATGTATCACCGTCCAATACACGAGAATGACCCACTGGAAATATAAAAATATCATCTCACTGATCCCTTAAACTTAAAACACCCATTTCTAGTCTCCAATAACAGGGCTGCCATAAGTTGACATGAAAAATCCTAAGATTTCCAAATTTGCATTTTTCAAGTTTTATTTTACGAATGGTACCTTTACCCCATCGTCTGTTTCTAGTTTTGTTGACACATGACTACTTAAAGCAGGCTGGAAGTAAAGCAGAATGCGCCTTAAGGCGCATTCTGCTTTACTTTCAGTCTGCTTTAAGCTACCAAGTACTAGAAAAAAATCTGAAGATTTAGGAAAAATCTGGAGAAATGGCAGCCCTGTCTCATTGACCCCTTAAACTTTAAACACCCATTTCTAGTCTCCAATAAAGTCTAGTCTATGTTGTTACTACATAGGATTGGTTTTTACAATATATTGCAAAATGACAAATAGTGCAGACCTAAATCAGGGGGCTCCTACAGCAGCCCCCGGACTTGGGGTCTTCACTCTTTGTACAGGGCAAGAGTAGCCATCACAGGTACATTGTTTGTAAAGGGTGTGTATACCGTAACAAGGGTTCAATTATTAACCCATAGCCTGCCACTCACGACTATAGCTCCATATGCAAACAGCTTGGATCCGGATGAGACGCCGAGTTACTCGGCGTCTCATCCGGATCCAAGCTGTTTGACACTCAGACAACATTTCCAGCAATTTTGAGCAACTTTGAAGCACTTTGAAACTTGAAGCAGACGAGAAATATAGCAGACGACAATTTATTTGGCGGGCTAAGGGTTAAGATCACTAAAAGACTGACAAGCTAAGGAAGCAGAAACAAAAGACAAGGTTTTTCAAATATCAAGGTCAGAGGCCAAGGTCAAAATGACCTGAAAGTGGTATGTGACACTGGGCAATCCCAATTTGGATACACACACCAGGTTTGGTAATCCTAGAAGGCGTAGTCAAATAGTTGTGCCCTGGACAAGATCTTTCAATAATCAAGGTCAGAGATCAAAGTCACAGAAACCTGAAATTTGTGGTTTGCATATCTACTACTACTGATTAACATTTATGCCAATGATCAGGGGCCTATTTTACTAAACTACTGCGTAAGTCAAAATTTTAGATTTTAATTTATATTCTTTATTATCACTTACTACAAACAGCAAATAGCCAAGCGCGTCCTCTGATCTGGCTATTTGCTGTTTGCAAACGTTTATGATCGAAATTTTTTTTGCGTAAGTTGTTTAGTAAAACGGGCCGCAGGCCAATCAGATTGAAAATGAAGGAGGACTTTACCCTACAAGATTTGCAGACAGACGACTGACTGATGACCGACAAACAGGCCAATTCAAGTATACTCCCCTCAAACTTTGTTTGTGGGGGTATAAATATGTTTTTAAAACATGTATGCCCCAATGCCACCTTGAAATGACCTTGACATGGAAAAAAATAGGGGTCATCTACTGATCATCACAATATCCCTAAAAAATATGAGAACTGTATTTTGAAGGAATTGCAATTGATCGGAAACCATTCAATCAACCGACCAATATGTGCAAAGCAATATACCCCCACTCATTCAAAGGGGAGTTATAACATTTGATTTTAAAGAGTCAGTTGAACTTTCCTCGGCAACTTACTTTTTTTGGGCACTTGCTGCCAGCGGTAGTCCCATCTCTGTTTCGACACAGCCTTTCTTGTCCTGTCTACAGCTTTCTGTGTCGACATTGCACGAATGTCCCACAGCTTAATACATTGATCTTTAGAGTTGGACAGAAGATATCTTGCATCACCCTGTGTAAAACATGAACGAATATGAGCAATAAACAGATATACAATCAAACATTGATATCCCAAACTCCCTTAACTCATTACCCCATAAATGGGCCATTTTAAATCTTTAATTTATTTCTCAACTGAAAAATAATGCAGTTTTAATTTACACAGTCATGCATATGCATCACATTCTGCTTTACTTTCAACCTGCTTTAAGTGGTCACCTGTCTTCAAAACTAGAAACAGGCTATGGGACAATGGGTTATCTCGAATTTACTTATTACATTTCTACACTTGAATATCATTATTTCTAACTCACTTAGTCAAACATACTTGTATTTTAAGTTAAAACATGGCTTAAACATTGAAGTACATGTATGTATATGTTCCACAAAAGGGACTTCAAGATATCAATGATCAACTGTATCTACATTAGCCATTTACAGATGGCAGTGTCTTATCTGGATCAAAATTGTTTGTTGATCATCCCAACAACAATATTTCACTGAGACAGATACATTTTATATAGCACACTGTAGACACATGGCACAATGCCACAGCCTGGGATATAGTGAATCTAACACCACCGTGAGTGTCAGATAAGAATATTCCACCCGAGTTTGGAAGATATTTTTGGAACACGAGGCTTTGCCGAGTGTTCCAAAAATATCTTCAAACGAGGGTGGGATATTCATCTGACACTCAACTGTGGTGTTAGATTTATTTTCTCACCTCGTCAACCCTAAAAACGCGTTTAACTTGCTATACAGTGGCAAGTTGTATTTTAATGCGCTAATGCATGCATGACGACGTCATGACCACGTCATAACAATGGCAATAACAACCAATCATAAGATAGTTCTGCTTGTCTGTCCGGACAGATAAGGTTATCTCACTCCCCCTACATTTCCGGATACCTCTGTCCGAGAGGTGAGAAATTACAAACAGAAACTGGGTCAACCCGTCAGATTGTGTAGATATGCTTAGCATTAGCAAGGAAGCTGCTACAGTCGAAACTCGATACTTTGAACTCAACTGAATCGATCTTACTAGTATTTCATAAGTGGAAGTTTGATAAGTTGATATCACTTAAGACGAACATACCCTTTATTTTAGCGTTATAACTATATTTCCAAATTAAGTTATAATGTGGCCAAGCAATATTTTAAATTTAGAATATGGGTATGTTCAAACTAATGCGAGTTCTCAGTATCGAGATTCGACTGTACTTTCAAATTTTGGTGTGTCATAGAAGAGGATCAAACCTGCAACCATTTCAAACCAAGAATTCAGAATGCGCCAAACAAAGTCAGGAAGGATGACTGGGTACAGTCTAGATGGGAAGTACTTTACTTTATTTTAAAGTAAAACCTCTCTATTACGACCACTAAATTGTGTTAATTAATCTGGTGTCTAAAACAGGTGACAGCTTAAAGCAAAGTGACAGTAAAACTGAAAGCTTAAAGCAAAGTGACAGTAAAACTGAAAGCTTAAAGCAAGGTGACAGTTAAACTGAAAGCTCCTGTGACAGCTTAAAGCAAAGTGACAGTAAAACTGAAAGCTCCTTTAGGAGCTTTCAGTTTTACTGTCACCTTGCTTTAAGCTGTCACCTGTGTGCTAAACAATCAATTAGCCTCCGTTTTAGTGGTCGTAATAGAGATGTTAACATAACCCTTTCAACCCTACAGCCCTCTGGAGAGATTTCTGATTACATATGCAAACAGTGTAGACCCTGACCAGAGGGCTCCTATAGGAGCCCTCTGATCAGGGTCTGCACTGTTTGATATTTTCATTGATTTTCATTTTCAAACAAAATATGTAACAGTAGACTGGTTCGAAATGCCTGTACTAGAAAAGTCCAAAAGGATTATAAATACCCACATGAGAAATTTAGGGTTGAAAACGTTAACTGTACTTTATCAGCTACATACCTTGGAATCTATGTATGTGATGCCATCATAATGCCCAGCCAAGGTTCCCACAGGAATGGGGTGTTCCTCTCTCAGGGTCCTTCTGTCCCAAACCTGTAAGACAGCGTAACATGGACATTTCAATCACATACAAATTGTATAAAGGGCATGGTTATATAATATTTCTATAACACAACTGATGTTGCAAGCATGCAATAAACCTTGTATTTCTTTTTTCGTAAACAACAGTTACTAGTGATATTAACTTCTAGTTCCACAGATACCCATATTAACAAATTTAATTTGCTCATACCCTGAACAAATATCATTTTCTAAACAATAACTGTCTGCAATTTTTGTCAAATCAAGATTAATCTACTTTTAAATTAAACTGTTAAGCAGTGTGAATCCAGATCAGAGTCAACATAATGTAGAGCTTGATTTGGATCTAAACCATTTTCAAATGCTATCATCATGTGGCTGACATGTCAAGATCGGCTGGGAAAGGGTTCAGGGGAATATACAGTGGAGAATCTGTTATTCTTTCCCGTTTAAACGCAAACGTACGCAAACGCAAAGCACTAAAACGTAGAAAAGAACAACTTTTGGACAATTCTGATAATTCTTGTTTATCTTGGTGGCAAGATGGAGCCTGATCTGGCTCCAAACTGTTTGCACTGTAAATAATAGTTTTAGCGTAAACGCGTTTATTGGGAAAGAATAACAGATTCTCCACTGTACATACCCTACACAGTCCGTCATCTCCTCCACTAAACAGGATCTGTGACGTGTTATCAGCAAAGGCTACAGCATTAACATCATCATCATGAGCGTCAATCTGTAAAATAAAACATTCTGTAACATCAGGAGATATGTTATTCCTTTCCATTTATCACATTACTCCATAAATGCGTCTTTTAACTTATTCCTCCACAGAAGAAATAGTTCCACGTTTGACAGTCAGGAATGCACCAGAATGCACCTTAACCCATTACTCCATAGCCTGTTTATAGTTTTGAAGACAGGTGACAACTTAAAGCATGTTGAAGGTAAAGCAGAATGCGCCTTAAGGCCCATTCTGCTTTACTTTGAGCCTGATTTAAGCTATAATCTGCTAGAATATAGAACATATTTCTTATGTAACATATTCCAAGTTGTTTAAAGTGGGACTATTTTCTTCAGTGAAGGAATAAAGTAAAAGCGTATGTATAGAGTAATGGGTTAATACACAATGCAACAACAGGTAGACAAAAATGTCTGCAGCATCGAATGTCTTGCCATTGTCGTTTTGTCGATCAGTCAACATATTTAGTCTTGATATACTAGCTTAGTTGATTAGCACTTGTACAATTTAGCTAAAACAAAACTGAAAATTACAGCTAATCCAAAGTTGGTGCCTACAATGACGATGCTAATAAAGCTGAAAAAGAAACATTTTAGTCTCACTTTCACTCCTTTGTAGCTGCGAGACAAAAATGATTGTTGTTGTTGTTGTTTTTTTAATCAATATTGATGATTTATTGTAACCAGAGTAGCAATAAACTGCCATCTGTCTTGCATTTATGATCATCTTTTGAAAACAATTTTTTTTCACATTTGAAAATTCAACATCTGCTCAGGTCTACACTGTGAACCACTTGTCAGGGTCAACGGCATTTTGACAACTCCAATAGCAAACGATGCAGATTGCGGTCATATAGTGAAATCTCTGATAACCTAACCATTGTTTACAAAGGTTTCTGGCTTAGTGCACTTTTGCAGCTATTCAGAACATGTTGAATGTGCAGTCATTCAAAACAGGTGAAAGCTTACTACAGAACAGAAATGCAGAAAACTCCTTTCAGAGCTTTCTGCATTACTGTTGTCCTGCATTAAGTAGTCATCTGTCCCATGAGCTCTCTATAGCTGTTGAGCAAGCAGAATATAGTCAAGAGTCAAAGAATTTGTCCAGTTTAGTCTGATCTCCAAGTTTACACTGTCTGGTGAACAGTAAAACCTCTCTTATAACGACCACTAAACTTTGATAGTAAGCATGCGTTTAAGGAAGGTGACTACTTAAAGCAAGGTGACAGTAAAACAGAAAGCTCCTTTTGAAGCTTTCTGTTTTACGTTCACCTTGCTTTAAGCTGTCACCTGTTTTTTTATGCAGTCAATAAGCCTTTTTTTGGTGGCCTTAATAGAGAGGTTTTACTGTAGTGTCATATGGCTTTGATGCTAACAGAACATACCTTTATTACCCGGGTCATAGTCATAGACAAGGAAAGTGATTACAAGACCCGGGTAATAAAGGAGTCAATACATATACGAGTCAACAAGGACGTCATGAACCGAGACGAGGGGGCCTACCAGCTCTCGAGAGTTTACGACCAGGTTTTCGCCACATCCATGGAAAGTGGCGAAAATCGTCGAGCATGATGAAAGCGTGCAGTTTGGCACTTCTGATGATGTCTCCAGTGAGAGACGAAACCGTCAATGTAAGTGAAATTTTAGTGCTGTGTTTTGAAGAAAATGATACTTTTAATATGGATTTACCAGCATAATGAACTCATTCAAAGATTTACCTTTAGAGTTCTCTGGTTACTGTCTCTATCATACACATACAGGTTCCCGTCATTTGAGCTGAAAATAAACACAGAAAATGTGACCAACATTGGTTCCCATCTAATAGTCTACAAGTAATACTGGCAGATTGACTTCAGACACCAGCCCCAATGTGAGAAAATATGATGATTTTAGTAGTATAGGATCAGGGGCCTAGGGCCTGTTTCAATTATAGACAAATATTAGATAGGACTGTAAAGAAAAACACTACTATAACAACCACTGAACAAAAGACTTGTTTAATGTGTTTTCAGTCTTGTGATTCTGTTTTTAGATGTCACCTGTGTTACATACCATCATTGAAACTTAATGAAAGTGGCTGTCAAAGCATTTTCTTTAACGACAGTTGTTGGAAACTATGTTATGGAAGGAGTTCCATCATCTTATGACAAAGATATGACTATGGGCATAACAATTCCAGTAGTAGCTTTCTGCTTATTCTCATTACATGAGCCTTTACTTTCAAAGAATTGAAAAAGGTTGGATATTTTAAAATGAATTACTGAGGGCAATACTTTTAACTGGAAGCAAAAGCAAATACAATGCAATGACAGTGGTTTGAAAATGTTGAGAATTTACTTGAGTCTGATAGTCAAACAGTTCAGAGTATGATCAGACCCTGAGTTACACGACATCTGATCTGACTCTAAACCATTTTTCGTGGAGTATATGTTTGTAGGGAAACAAGACATTCCCCTTGTCAACCTAGCATATTTGTTGAATGTTGGTTTATGAACAAGGGGACTGTCTTACGAAACGTCATATGACAAAAACGGTCGTAGGTCAAAACTTTAACATACATTTAATTTCTGAGTTCTCTTTCTAATCCTAATTGTGACATCTCTTTGGAATCGTCTTTTAAAGACAATTCCAAAGAGATGTCAGAAGACAGGGTTAGATGGAGAAATAAACAATACCTGAGAATTTTATAATCTGTCTAACAACAGTATTTGTCGCATGAAGTTTTGTAAGATGGGCACTTGGGGCCCGTTTCATAAAACTTCGTACAAAAAAAATTAATATTGTTGTAAGTCAGATTATAAAAGTCTCAATTATTATTTATTTCTCAATCTAATCCTGTCTTATGATATCTCTGTGGAATCGTCTTGAACAGAGATGTCATTAGACCGGATTAGATAGAGAAATCAGAAATTAAATGTATTATAAAGTTTTGACTTACGACAACATTTTTGGTACAAAGTTTTATGAAACGGGCCCCTGGGCCCTAAGATTCTGGGGCTGGGTACCTACCCTCCTAGGATTTCCCTGTTGTCTGAGGAGAAGGTGAGAGAGAAGATACAGAAGCTGCTCTCTGAGGGGAACAGGTGTAGGGCTGTGTGGATGTCGTCATCTCCATGGATGTTGCATAGGTGGACTGGAAAAGGCAACAATATTGTTTTAACCCTTTACCTCATAGCCTGTTTCTAGTTTTGAAAATAGGTGACTACATGTACTTAAATCATGTTAAAAGTAAAGCAGAATGCGCCTTAATGCGCATTCTGCTTTATTTTCAGCCTGCTTTAAGCTACTAACTGCTAGAAAAAGAAAACATGACTGTAAAAATTGAAACTAGTTTCTTCAGTGGAGGAATAAAGTTGTGTTTTACGGCACTGTGACACAAAATAGGTCGTACAGCACGGATGAATCTTGATGATGATTTCAAGAAGATGATTTCGGCTTATCACATTCTTTACAAAGCAGTGCATGGGATAAAACCACTGACCTGCCTTCCTTTTAGTTCTCGACAGAGGGGATAATCTCTGTCAAATAAAAACAAACATGCCCATATGATAATGAAGCGTCAAAACCACAAGGTAGGAAGGTCTCTGGAGGGTAAATTTATGTGCAGATAAAATAAAGTATTGACAGATTAAATAAAGCTGTAACTTACTACATTCGGACCAACTGGAGTAGGCCATGTAGTTCCCATCAGGGCTGCAAAACAAATATAAACACAATATGATTTAAAATTAACCCATTATTCCATAAATACACCTTTTTAGCCTTTAATTTATTTCTTCACTGAAGAAAAGCTTCCAAATAACAGTCATGAAAATGTTACTTAGGAAAATGTTTCCTTTATACTAGCAAAGGGAATATTACAGCAGGCTGAAAGTAAAGCAGAATGTGCCTTAAGGCACATTCTGCTTTACTTTCAGCTTGCTTTAACCCATTACCCCATAGCCTGTTTCCAGTTTTGAACACAGGTAATGACTTAAAGCAGGTTGAAAGTAAAGCAGAATGCGCCTTAAGGCGCAGTCTGCTTTACTTTCAGCCTGCTTTAAGCTACCATCTGCTAGGATACAGAAAATATTTCTTAAAGTACTTATTCGTAACTGTATAAAATGGAACTATTTTCTTCAAAGGAGGAATAAATCAAAGGCGTAAAAAGGCGTATTTATGGGGTAATGGGTTAAGCTACCATCTGCTAAAAGATAGAAAATATTTCTTATGATACATTTTCATGACTGTATTAATTGAAACTATTTTCTAGAATGGATAAATAAATTAAAGGCTTAAAAAGTGTATTTATGGGGTAATGGGTTAAAATGTCACCAGTCCTCAAAACTAGTAACAGACCAATGGGTAATGAGTTATACCTCAAGTGATCAGGTAGCTTGACCCATAACAATTACTTATACAATGGTGACATGGGTTTTTTAACTAACAGCTTGGAAACCAAACTCTGTACATATACATTTGTAACATATTATATTGATGTATTGTGGGCCAGCCGCCTTTGTTTTCAATAAACAATATAGTATCTTGTATCTTAAGTTTGACAACCAATCATCTTTTGACTTATAATGACAGTTTAGCCATCTTGTTAAATGGCTATTTCCAAATCAATGATAATTATATGAACTCCATCATGAAAATACAAGCCATCTCTACATCGAAAAATGAAGACAACAAAAACCCTTTAAAAATGTAAATGTAAAATAAAATACTAATCTAGAGAAACTTAATGTTTTTGTTAAATCCTGTCCAAGATTTGGAGCCTAATCAGACACTAAAATTTCTCTGCATCTGATCAGTCTCCAAACTGTTTCATATGAAGCACGAGAACGTTTGTTAACCCTTAGCCTGCCAGTCACGACTATAGCTCCATATGCAAACAGCTTGGATCCGGATGAGACGCCGAGTAACTCGGCGTCTCATCCGGATCCAAGCTGTTTGACACTCGGACAACATTTTCAGCAATTTTGAGCAACTTTGAAGCACTTTGAAACTTGAAGCAGACGAGAAATATAGCAGACGACAATTTATTTGGCGGGCTAAGGGTTAAGTACTCACCTAAACGCTGTGTCTAGTACACTCCAACCCACATCTTTAGCCCGGATGACCTTTAAAGGGTCAAATTTACCATCTTTTGTATCGAAGGTTCTGATATTTTGATCTGCAGTAGAGCAAAATGAATTGTTTTTAATTTAGTATACAGTACAACAGCAGCCACATAAATAACCCTTCTAATATTACAGCGCTCCCTCTCTACAACGACACCCAATGGGACACAAAAATTATGTGCGTTGCTCGGAGGGAGTCGTTATAGGGAGGGAAATTTGCAAACAGCTTGAATCCAGAACAGAAGCCGCGATCTGGATTCAAGCTGTTTGTCACTCGTCATTTAGTGTTTTTCTGTTAAAATGTCCATTATGTAACTTTGAGAATAACAGCAGACGACAATTTGAAGCAGACGACATTGCAGTCGTATATAGGTTGGACATGATTGTCCTGTTTAGGGAACTGCGAAGGAGGGAGTCATTGTTGGGAGGGCCGTTGTAGAGAGGGAGCGCTGTAGTATATACAGGGCTCAAGATAAGGGGGAGTAATCTGAACAAATCCAACATTTTTTTACTCATACAGCACCAAATCCTATGGTGTTACGATTCTAATGAGTAGTGACACCATAGGGTTTTAAGCAGAAATAAAGATTTGAATATTTGAAATACTCCCCTTATCTGGAGCCCTGTATATATTGATGTTTTTTCAAACAGTGCAGACCCTGATCAGACAGCTCCTGAAGGAGTTGTCTGATCAGGATCTGTAAGGAGCTATCTGATCAGGGTCTGTAGTTTTTTTTTATTGGATCTGACTTTGAGATGGTATTTTTTCTTGTGAGAGTTTTCCTTTTTTTATTAGCCAATGTAATAGTTTAGATGATTGATGTTAAAAGTATTATCTATGAAAACTCAGCAGGAGAAAGGGTTAAGAAACAACATACCAATCTCTAAGTACAAGTTCCTTTTAACCCATTACTCTATAGCCTGTTTCTAGTTTTAAAGAAAGATGACCACTTAAAGCAGGGTGAAAGTAACTTTCAGCTTGCTTAAAGCTATTATCTGCTAGGATATGGAAAATATTTCTTATGATACATATTCATATCTGTATGAAAGGACTATTTCCTTCAGTGGAGGAATAAATTATAGGCGTAAGAAGGTGCATTCATTGAGTAATGGGTTAAAGGCTGTTTTTGTATCTCCTCTGGATCTGTGTTTTTTACATACTGAACCCTAGAGTCGAGTACCCTCATCATTCACAGTATACCTGTGAAGAGTATGGTGTCTCAACCCAGGCAAACAGTGCAGACCTTGAACAGAGGGCTCCCACAGGAACCCCTCTGATCAAGGTCTACACTGTTAGTCATTCTGTTATATACATGTATAAATTTAACAAGAGCCCCATGGGGCATATTCGCTCACCTGAGAATAATTGGAAAAATAGAGATATTGATTTATGTCCAGGACTGACCTAGATATGCAACAGACCGGAACAATTTGAACAAAATATGTTAAGTATATTTAAAAGTGTCACCATACAGAATATAAAAGCTCTGGCCATATTAGAGTCAGAGAAGAAGACGTTTGAAATTTTCTCTATATACCTCTATGTAAAACAGTGACCCCCGGGGCGGGCCAATTTTGACCCTAGGGGCATAATTTGAACAAACTTAATAGAGGACCTGTAGGCGATGATATGTGCCATATATCTAAGCTCTGACCCTTGTAGTTTTAGACAAGAAGATTTTTTAAGTTTTCATTGTAAAAAATCTATTTTTAGCTCCTGTGACCTAGTTATGCAACGGACCAGAACCATTTGTACCATTTTGGTATAGGACATCTAGAAGTGTCACTATGCCAAATACCAAAGCTCTGGCCATATTAGTTTCAGAGAAGAAGACGTATGAAAAATTCACTATATTACTCTTTGTAAAACCGTGACCCCTGGGGCGGGGCCAATTTTGACCCCAGGGGCATAATTTGAACAAATTTGATAGAGGACCTGTAGGCAATTCTATGTGCTAAATATCTAAGCTCTGGCCCTTGTAGTTTCAGACAAGAAGATTTTTTAAGTTTTCATTGAAAAAAATGTATTTTTAGCTCCTGTGACTTAGTTATGCAACGGACCACAACCATTTGAACAATTTTGGTAAAGGACATCTAGAAGTGTCACCATGCCAAATATCAAAGCTCTGGCCACATTGGTTTCAGAGAAGAAGACGTTTGAAAATTTCACTATATAACTCTATGTAAAACTGTGACCCCCGGGGCGGGGCCAATTTTGACCCCAGGGGCATTATTTGAACAAACTTGATAGAGGACCTGTAGATGATGCTATGTACCAAATATCTAAGCTCTGTCCCTTGCAGTTTTTGACAAGAAGATTTTTTAAGATTTCCTTATTTTTTCACTTTGGTTGCCATGGCAACCAGAGTTCTGCATTGTTTTTAATTCTTTGAACAAATTTGAAAGAGCTTGACCCAAGGAGCATTTCTGTAAAGTTTGGTAGAATTCTGTCAAGCGGTATAGGAGGAGATGTCATTTGAAGCAATTGTTAACGACGACGGACGACGCACGACGGACGACGCACAACGCACGACGACGGACACAGGGCCATCCCAATAGCTCACCTTGAGCCTTTGGCTCAGGTGAGCTAAAAACACAAAATTAAGCAGTATGCTTTCGACCCCTTTTGTAATATGAAATGTATTTAGATGTATTGTATATTTATATTAATAAAATCCTTTAAAATAAACAGTAAGAAATGGACTATACAGGGATAGCCCATTTGAAGTTGCAGGTGTGAATGCATTACAACTCTTACCTTGAGCAGCTGAGAGGAAGATATTGCCATCTTTAGAGTAGGTGCCACAGAAGGCCTTCTGTCTAAAGAGAGCCACAGTATCACAGTAGTTTGGCAAAAACCTGAAAGTCAAAGTTAAAACATGCATTAACCCTCCTCAGGCCAGACCAAATATGCAGTTAAATGTTTGTTAAAACATTTTCCTCAGTCCTCTGATGGACTAAATTGTTCTTGATAGGCTTTATAGTAGCTGTTAAAGCATGCAGCATATGTTATACCAATCTCAGTTTGCCTAGTGAGGCCAAGATATACCCATACTCATGAGATTTTTCAATGGTTATTTCTAACCGAACTGTCAAATATAATAGTCCGGCCTCATATAAGACGCTTCAATGATTCACAGTAGTACAGGTATGCACAAAAAGCATGATTTTGATAGGGAACTGCCTGATTAGCTGTTATCACCGAAAGTAGGTCAGGAAATGTCTTTCAGTAGATTCTAGTTGAGAAACCATGACAACCTTACAAGAAAGCTGTCTTCTTTAAAAAGAAATCTGCAGAATAACCTATGTTGGTCCTGCTACTAAACACCTTTCTGTGACATACGGCTTGACCCATTCTTTGGCATAAGCTTTTTAACCCATTACCCCATTAACACGCCCAATAAGTGTCACCAAAGCTCGGCATTAAAAGTTGAGTACCAGGGGCCCGTTTCATAAAACTTCATACGACAAATGTCGTAAGTCAGATTATAAAACTCTCAATAAGTATTTATTTCTCCATCTAATCCTGTCTTGTGACATCTTTTAGGAATCGTCTTGAAAAGACGATTCCAAAAAGGTGTCACAAGACAGGATTCGATAGAGAAATCAGAGATTAAATGTATTTTAAAGTTTTGACTTACGACAACATTTGTCGTAAGAAGTTTTATGAAACGGGCACCAGAACTTTATTTGACCAATCGGCAGCGACAGTTTATAATTTGACTGGGTGTTGCATCAGGTCATGTGCATAGGGAACAGGGTATGCATTATGCTATCATGCCATATAACTCCTGTGTACAACATCTAGTCTGCCTCCTTAACCCTTACACTCATAGTCGTTTCTAGTTTTAAAACAAGACAACTACTTAAAGCAGGTTGAAAGTAAAGCAGAATGCGCCTTATGAAGCATTCTGCTTTACTTTCAGCCTGCTTTAAGCTACCATCTACTAGAAAATAGAATATATTTCTTTTGTTAAATACATGTATTCATTAAAGTTCATATTGGAATTATTTTCTTCTTTGGAGGAATAAACTAAAGGCGTATTTATGGGGTAATGGGTTAAAACAGAAATAAATGTTGATAGAACATTAAACCAAAATCATTCATCCCATACTGTTTTTATCAATACTTACGGCGTACATAATACCCGTCGATGATGAGCTTCAAATCGAACTTTACTGCTCATCCCCGTCTGTCTCTGAAAAATAATTTTAGACAATTTGATTCAGAAATAGAGGATCTGTTGCAAGTTGTCTTTTAAGATCAAATATTCCTAAACAAGCCTAAGAAAATGTAATTATCCCTTTCACTGCCAAATTTTCGTGATATTTTTACCCCTTCACCGTTTCATTGTTGACTGCTTCAATTTTGTTGTCTACAATATTGTTTCAAAAGTTAATTTTAAGGAAGTATGACTGACTACATTTCGAAAATGAGTGTCAACCATCACACGGCATCTGATCAAGATCAAATCTGTTTGCAAACACGCTTTTGTGTGTCATTGAGAGCCAAAGGGACGATTCTATTAAGAAGTGACACCATGGGTTAAAATGCAAAAATAAAGATTTTTTTTTTGAAATACTACTCTTATCTAAAGCTCTGAGAAGAGGGGCAAAAATCAGCAGAAAAAGGTTTAAATGGGCAAGAACAACCTCTTCCCCACTACAATAGTCTACACCTCCTACCTTATACAGCATGTGTGGCACGGTCGGGTGGTTTCTGTCAAAGGCACTACTTCTTCCAGACTGTACCAATATCTCCTCGTAGATATCATTTTGCTGCAGAATAAATACAAGACATACAATAGTTCATAAATATCATTTTGCTGCAGAATAAATACAAGACATACAATAGTTCATAAATATCATTTTGCTGCAGAATAAATACAAGACATACAATAGTTCATAAATATCATTTTGCTGCAGAATAAATACAAGACATGCACTAGTTCATAAATATCACTTTGTTGCAGAATAAATACAAGAGATACAACAGTTCATAAATATCATTTTGCTGCAGAATAAATACAAGACAAACAACAGTTCATACATATCACTTTAATACAAGACATACAATAGTTCATAAATATCATTTTGTTGCAGAATAAATACAAGACATACAATAGTTCATAAATATCATTTTGCTGCAGAATAAATACAAGACATACAACAGTTCATAAATATCACTTAAATACAAGACAAACAATAGTTCATAAATATCACTTAAATACAAGACATACAGCAGTTCATAAATATCACTTTACTGCATAATAAATACAAGACATGCATAAGTTCTCATATACCACATCAACCCCTAAACTTAAAATGGACAATCTTTAAAAAGAAATTTACTGATCATTGTGCAGAAATCTCTTAATGGGGTTATCCCTAACCAGTCAAAAGCAAACTAGACATAACTGGAAACAGTATATTGTCAATTAGAAGTTTTTGGGGTCAGGAGTCACAACTTCCTCTGATCTGAAGTGCTTTAATTTTTGGCTTTGGATAGTTTAGATTAAAACAATTCCTTAACCCTTCTGCCACTGAATAGTCATATACATGATTGTATAACACTCTGTACTCTATAAATATCTATCATTTTAACTATCACACTGGATATTAAAACGTGGACAATTTTCCACATGGAAGTGTGCAGACCCATGTCAAACAGATCCTATCAGAAAACAGTGCAGACCCAGATCAGACTGCTCCTTCAGGAGCTGTCTGATCAGGGTCTGCATTGTTTTCAGAAAGAGACAATATATGCTTACAGGTTTATGCAAAATGGTGTCTCATAATATATGCTTACCTTGATCTTCGTTGTGTCTGGGTTTTTATCCACTGTAAATAAACAAAAATTTCGCACTGAAGAAGCAAAGTTAAAACTTAGATATTTACTTTTGAACAGAACTATAATTCATATAAATATGGCCCTTTGAGAAGACTCATAGCTTTTCCTATATTTTGATCTACTGATCTACCTTTCAACCTGATGTAACCCATATTTGTACATTGCTTAGATTTTGTAAAGATGATCATGCTGAGCGCAAGTTGTATGACTATGAGACTAAAGATATGGCTCTAGAGGCCAGATGAGAAGCTTTTCCTATGCTTTGCCCTACTGACCTACTTTTAAACCTATGAGAACAATAGTCAAACTATACATCACCTAGTTTTTACTTAGTATGTTTCAAGAAGATTTGGCAATCACTACTGGCCTGCCCCTGGAGAGTCCAAAAGCTTTTTTTGTGATTTGCTCTACTTTATGCCCTGACATTCATCATGACCTAAATTCAAGTATTCCCTCCCTACAATGGCCCTCTCAACAACGACTCCCTCCTTACAACGACCCTTGCCGAAGTTCCCTAAACAGGACAATTATGTCTAACGCTTTTACTGTTGCAATATCATCTGCTTAAAATTGTCGTCTGCTGCTTTCTCAAAGGTACATATTGGACATTTTGACAGAAAAAGACTTAATTACAAGTGACAAACAGCTTAAATCCAGATCAGACGCCGCGTTACGCGGCGTCTGATCTGTATTTAAGCTGTTTGCAAATGTTAACCAGTTCCCTCTCTATAACGACTCCCTCCGAACAACGCACACATTTTTTGTCTCCCATTAGGTGTCGTTGTAGAGAGGGAACACTGTATGACCTAACTGTCATCAGGGACATGACCCGTACAAACTTTTATACATATAGCCATAAATACAACTTCTAGAAGTCTTAAATTAAAATTAGATATTACTATATTATATAGTATATACAGAAAGTGGACCTGTTGGCAGCCAAATGTTTTGTTAACAATTTTTAAAGTCAATTTATCAAATTAAAATCTGACAAGTCCTTCTGGAGAAGATTTTTCTAGACATTGAGCATGGTTTGCCATGGCAACAATATGGTGGCCCCACCCACTATCTTCTAACAACTTTTGGAGCTCAGCACCACAGTATGTATCTCACAAAAGTGCAATTGTTGATGGACAGAGAAACAGACAGACAAAACTTTACGGCTGCATAAAGACTGCCAGTTTTGACATTAACCCTTCTCTTGTGGGTATTTATAACCCTTTTGGACTCTTCTAGTAAAGGTACTTTGTACCAGTCTACTGTCACATATTTGGTATGACAACAAAACCCAATGAAAATAACAAACAGTGCAGACCCTGATCAGAGGGTTCCTATAGGAGCCCTCTGATCAGGGTATACACTGTTTGCATATGTAATCAGTAATCTCTACAGAGGGCTGTAGGGTTGAAAGGGTTAAACGATCTGTCTCAAATCTGCTTATAATATTGCAGGTACATACCCATAGGTGGTCTGGCTGCCCCACAGTAGTCCTCCTCATCTGAGAAGCTGTCCCCTCCATCATCTGCTGACAGGATCCGCACCTGACCACTACAAACACAAGAAAGTCTGTCCTTCTTTACTATTGTAGGAGAGTCTATGTAGCACCCATAGCAACAAACATTTTGGCATGTAGTGTTTGGTTTAACCATTGCCTGTTTCTAGTTTTAAGACAATAATAATTATTGACCACTTAAAGCAGAATGAGCATTTTGCTTTACTTTCAGACTGCTTTTACCAAATACCCCAAAGCCTGTTTCTAGTTTTGAAGACAGGTGACCACTAAAATCAGGTTGAAAGTAAAGCAGAATGTGCCTTAACCCTTTGAACCCTAGTCCCGCATATAGGCGTTATTTTAAAACAGTGAACATGTGAATCGTACTCTTGTCCTATGCAAACAGTGAAGACCCAGATCAGAGGGCTCTGAAAGGAGCCCTCTGATCAGGGTCTTCACTGTTTGTTATAATGCCAATCATTGATAAAAACATACCTTAAAAGTTAGAAATGGACTAAACTAAAATGGAAACTAGAATTTTCCATTTAAAGTTTCAGGGAGGAAAGAGTTAAGGTGCTTCTGCAGCTTTACTTTCAGCCTCATTTAAATTACGGTTTTAAGAGGATATAGAAACTATTTCTTATGGTATATATTGTCAGGACGGGCCGGAGAGTGGACGTATTGCCGTAACTCACTATATGTTTCTAGCATTTTATAATAACTGCTTCTCCACTGCAAACCAACCAGTATGTATACACGTGCAAACAGTTTGAATCCAGATCAGGATCCAAACTGTTGTCACTGAGGATTCTGTATCTATAAAAATGAGGAGAAAGTATTCAGATTTCCTGCAAATAACATGATTTTTTCTGCAGATGACAATTATTCACAGTATAGTATATTCAGAGTATAAACATGTATACTGACCTACATATAATTAAGTAGGAGTTTCATGATCTCATATTATTTTATTGTTCCTCATGACCCGATACAGAAATGAACTGGGGTGTGACCAGACCTTGACTTATCACCTATATTCTTTTGGAACAGTATTAAGTAACAGTTGAACCTTTGTTGAGCACAAGATGACAGTCTTTAACCCTTTACCCCATAAACATGCCTTTTTATGCCTTGAATTTATTCACCAATCAAAGAAAATAGTTCCACTTTTTGTTACAAGTCATGATTATAAACTATAAGACATCAATATATTTTGATATACTAGTAGATGTAGCTTAAAGCAGGCTGAAAGTAAAGCAGAATGTGCCTAAGGCACATTCTGCTTTTCTTTCAACCTACTTTGAGTGGTCATCTATTTTCAAAACTAGAAACAGGCTATATGGGGTAAAGGGTTTAAATCAGGGCTTCAGATAAGAATGAGAAATGTCCAGCATTTTCTCCTACATTTTTCAACCAAACCAAGAAGCATCTTTGACAGACAATCTTTATCCATTACTCCATAGATGTGTATTTTTACGCCAGCTTTCATCTTATCCTCTATTAAAGAAAATACATGTATAGTTCCACTTTATACAATCATTAATAATATGTACAGCTTAGTAACAAAAGTGAATTTATCATAGCTGAAAGTATGGCCCATTCTGATTTACTTTCGATCTGCTTTACTTTCGATCTGCTTTAAGTGGTCTCGAAGGTCTTCAAAACTAGAAACAGCCTAGGGGGTAAAGGGTTAAGAAATCCGGGCTCCAATACAAGAATGTGGAAATAAGTCATAAATGCAGGTCACTGCTAAATGAAGTATAAAGTAAGCCCACGTGGTTCTGGGGCATGCCAGCTAGGTCAACTGGCAGAAAAGAATGAGGACCACTGCCATAGCCTGATACAGTAGAAGGCTGCCAAAAAGTCTAACATTTTCAGTGATTTGATTGATGGATAAATCCATCATAAATTGATGTATCTGTATGTCAGTCCAAATACTGAAGAGGTTAAAATCCAGAATATTTGTAATTCTGGTATTCTGGTCAGGGTTCAAACTTCTAGATCAATACCTTATATTTTTAGATCGATGTAAATGAGGTGCTGATCTGGCAACATGTCTCCTGGAATTGTGATATGACTGAAATACTTTTAAAAGCAACTTTAAACCCTATTCCAACAACAATAAATAAGGAAGCTCCTATAACCCAGAGAAGCTTAAATTTCTGCATAACTTTTGCACTGCAATTATAAGCAAGCACCTGTATTTTCAAAGATTGACTGCTAAACACAAGTTTCACAGTATCCAATGGCAAGGTTGTTCCAGGTCACTTGTCCCCAATTATGTTAGTGTTTTTTACTAGGACAAGCTTAATGTAGAGCAAAATAATACAGTCTAACTTCGATATCTCTAACTCGCTTAACTCGAACTATCCGATAGTTCGACACATGAACTGCATTATTTCATGCTCTGTTAAGTCGCACATACCCATATTTCAAAGTTAAAACGTGGCTATGCCACGTTTTAACTTTGAAATACGGGTACGTTCGATTTAACCAAGTTCGAGAATCGAGATATCGAAGTTCAACTGTATATGACAATAACCACTGTACTGTTTCTACGTATTTACATAGATTCCCTTTACACTAAATGGTGAATGTCCTATTCTGACAACAACTTTATTGTCCAGGAACTAGGTCTGACTGATCAATGATATATGATTAACTGACTTTTAACCCTTGTTCTGTTATTAATGTACATGTACTCTATTAAGGATTTTTGAAAACAGTGAAGACCCAGATCAGGGTCTGCACTGCTTTCTTATGTAGCATCTGTCAAACAATGAGTCTGCCATCTTTCCTGAAGTTAATTTATTCAATCACTGAAGAAAAGTATTCCCCTTTATACTGTCACAAGTATGAATGTATCATAATATTTTCTATTTTCTAACAGATGGTAGTTTAAAGCAGGCTGAAAGAAAAGCATTAAGGTGCATTCTGCTTCAAATTCAACCTGCTTTAAGAGGTCACCTGTCTTCAAAACTAGAAATGTAGACTAAGGAGTATTAGGGTTAACTATAGGGCTATATAACCCGAAGGTCTGTAATGGAGTGGTCGCTTAATACAGAAGATGTACTGTATATCTCGACCAATCATCACCCAGTAGATTATGAGGCCCTTTTACATCTTTAATTTATCCCTCCAGAAAAAAATATATTATCACTTGATGAAGTCATAAAATGTATATGTACCATATGAAATAATTTCTTAGATAAATATCCTAGCAGATGACCAATAGCTTAACCCTTTACCTGATAGCCTATTTCTAATACTTAAGATAGGTGACTACTTAAAGCAGGGTTTGCACTTTAAGAGGAAAAGGTTTGCACACTAAAAGCAGGAACCTAGTTGCCGAGATCTTTGCAAACAATTTAGATCCTGATCAGAACTAGAACAACTGGGACCCTGACCAGAATCAAAACTATTTGTCAAACTGTATGTTTGCATCTATAGAGAAGACTTGCAAAATCAGAGGATTAACCCATTACCCCATAAATATGCCTTTTTACGCATTTTATTTATTCTTCCACTGGAGAAAATAGTACCAATTTAAACAGTCATGATTATATATCGTAATAAATACTTTCTATATTCTAGCAGATGATAGCGTAAAGCAGGCTGAAAGTAAAGCAGAATGTGCCTTCAGGCACGTTCTGCTTTACTTTCAACCTGCTTTAAGTGATCACCTGTCTTCAAAATTAGAAACATGCTATGGAGTAATGGGTTAAACATTATCAGCTGACTACAGTATTTGCAGCACTAAATTGGTTTGTTTTACCCAGGCCCATATTATAAACAAGAGGTCTTTTTTGAGAACATGATAGGTTATGTACAGTAAATGTACTTATTTCTTTAACCCTTTACCCCATAGTCTGTTTCTAGTATTGAAGATAGGTGATCACTTAAAGCAAATTGAAAGACAAGCAGAATGCAACTAAATGCACATTCTGCTTTACTTTCAACCTGTTTAAAGCTAACAATCTGCTTGGATATATAAAATATTTCTTAACATGCGTATAGAGTATAAAGTGGAACTGTTTTCTTAAGTGGGACAATAAATTAATGGCAAAAAAGGTGTATTTATGGGGTAATGAATACTATTACCTTTCTTAAGCAACTATCAAATAAAGACTTTTCGGGCCAAGCAAAAGGACTGGTTAAAGAGGTTTCTGGACAAGGCAGTTTAGATTATTATACGATAAGTCATTGGAAAGAAATTGAATAAGCATAAATTTAAGACAGAATTATATAATGAAAGCCTAACCCTTTACCCCATAGAGTATTTCTAGTATTGAAGATAGATGATCATTTAAAGCAGGTTGAAAGTAAAGCAGAATGTGCCTTATGGCACATTCTGCTTAACTTTCAGCCTGCTTTAAGCTACCGGTATTATCTACTAGGTTATTGAAAATATTTCTTAATCTTATGGAACATGTTTATGAATGTATAAATTGGAACTAGTTTCTTCAGTTGAGGAATAAATTAAATGCAGAGCACCAGATAAGGGTAGTTTTTCAAAAACTAAAATCTTTATTTCTGAGTAACACCATAGGATTTGGTGCTAAAAATAGTGAGAAAATGTGGGATTTGTTGAAAAAACTACCTCTTATCTGGAGCCCTGTAAATGTGCTAGAAGGCGCTATATAATATTGTTTGAAGGGTTAATGCAGCACAACAGAAATGCAGAAAGCTCCTTTAAGAGCTTTCTGCTTTACTGTTGTCCTGCATTAAGCAGCCACCTGTCCTAGGAAGCTCTGTATGCCTCTTTATCAAATGCTTGGTGAGAAATTTATTCTAAGAACAGAAATGTTTGGGACTAAGCTGTTCGAGCTTTAGAGATTTCTCATTTTCAGGAGTTACATTTTCAAAGGTTACATTATAAAGGTTAAACATACTCCCCAATATTATACCTGGCATAAAGTTAATTTATTTTTGGGACCGTTTAGATATATCATATGTATACATGTTTACTAGTAAGCAACTAAGTGAAAGCACATACATTTTCGAATATTTCAACCCCACCTTTAACATATACTATGTTACAAATTCACTTATTGTCATCTGCAAAACTTGAAGCCTGTTACAATTCTCTAAATAGCTTAATTACTACAATTTACATATGTGTCAAACTGGGAGAATCCGGGATGAAAAGTCAATTTCATTGTGTCTTATCTGGATCCAAACTGTTTGAAACAGCTCTAACAAATAGTAGCTTTAACCCTTTCCCCCATAGAAGCGCCTTTTAGCACATTTAGTTTATTCTTCCACTCAAGAAAAAAGTTCCAATTTACACAGTCATGACTGTGTTTTATAAGAAATATTTTCTATATTCTAGCAGATGGTAGCTTAAAGCAGATTGAAAGTAAAGCAGAACGTGCCTTAAGGCACATTCTGCTTTACTTTTAACCTGCTTTAAGAAGTTACATATCTTCACTTCTAGAAACAGGCTATGGGGTAATGGGTTTAGCAGGTTTAAGGTTCAACCTGCTTTAACCCTTTGAACCCTAGTCACGCATATAGGCGTCTTTTCAAACAGTGTACATGTGAATAGTTCACTTGTCCTGAGCAAACAGTGAAGGCCCAGATCAGAGGGATCCAAAAGGAGCCCTCTGATCAGGGTCTCCACTGTTTGTCAGTAATGCCAAAATTGACAAAAACAACTCTTAAAAGCCAGAAATGGACTAGACAAAAATCGAAACTGGAATTGTCCATTTAAAGTTTCAAGGAAGAAAAAAGTTAAGTGGTCAACTCTCTTCAAAACTACAAACAGCCTGAAACAGGCTATAGGGTAAAGGGTTAAAAAATCCCCACATGTCATATGTGCATGTATCTGCACCAAACTTAAACAAATATTAGCACTCAACTCTTACCATGCTAGGGGCAGTTATGTGCCTTTTATTATATTTGCAAACAGTTTGGACCCAGATGAAACGCCGCTTAATGCGGCGTTTCATCAGGATCCAAACTTTTTGACACTCTGATCCTGTTTCGAAAAGAAATTAAGATAATTCTACTTTTTAGAAATGTTGCGGACAACAATTTCTAGAGACGAAAAAATTACCCAGCATGCAAAGAGTTAAGTGCAAGATAACATCGCCCTGACTTCAACTCTTTGTATACAAATTGGAGACATTTTCAAACAGCTTGGATCTAGATCAGTCATTGAAGAACACAGTGTCTGATGAGGATCCAATCTGTTCACTTCTGTAAATATCTAGAGGACAAATTTAGTATTTTACATGTTATTTAGAAAATGCTAGCAGAAGACAATTTTTGGGAGACATTTTGTTTTATTTTAGTAAGGTAAACCTTTTGAACTTTGATTAAATTGTTATCAGCCAAAAATGTCACCTGCTAAACTTCTGGATTTGACTCAATCATCTTAATACTTACAGAGAGTGACCTACAGTCTGGATCCAGATCAGGCCCCACATTTTGTGTGGTCTGATCTGAATCCATTTACTATTTGCTTTAGGTCTTCAATACCAGTTGTAAGTGTTGAAATTTGTGTTTCCTGGTTTATAAATTGGCCCACACCCATACTTAGAAAGGTTAACATAATGCTTTAATGAATTCTAAACCCTTTCAATGCGAAAAGCATAAGATCAGACCAAACTTGTAACTCAATTCAAAAGGGTTTGGTTTAGTGAGGTTCCCTGGAAAGATAGGTTTGATAGCCATTTAACCCATTACCCCACAGTTATGTCTTTTTACACCTTTAATTTATGGCTACTCTGAAGAAAATAGTTCCACTTTATACAGTCATGAATATACATCATCAGAAATATTTTCTATATTCTAGCAGATGGTAGCTTAAAGCAGACTGAAAGTAAAGCAGAATGCACCTTTAGGTGCATTCTACTTTACTTTCAACCTGCTTTAAGTAGTCACCTGTCTTCAAAATTAGAAATAGGCAATGATGTAAAGGGTTAAAAGAAATTAAACCAGCATTTAGACAGGCGGTTGTTAAATGCTGCAAGGATAATGTTTCCGTAATTTATTCCTGATCTGAAGAAAATAGTGCAACATTCCACAATCAACAATATACGGCATAAGAAATAATTAAGGCACGTTCTGCTTTATTTTCAACCTACTTCAAAACTAGAAGCAATTGGATAATTATGGGAAAATGGGTTAATTAAACTACCGCCTGCTAGGATATAGAAATACTTTTCATGACTGCATAAAGAGAAGCTATTTTCTTCAACGGTATTAAGGGTTAAATCGAGCATTAATACAGCCAGTAAAAAATTTGGATGCTCAAAGGTCACAAATTAGAATCAGGCAATTTTATTGAAGGATCAGACTGAAATCAGTACATGTATTGGGTAAAATAAAAATATTCACCCAGGGAATTCAATCAGTGACGTGTGACTATCACATACAGCATTTACTGACAATATATTAGATCTCCAGTTCATGGGAGTATTTCAAAAACTAAAATTCTTATTTCTGCATTAAACCCTATGGTGTTACTACTCATTAGAATCGTCTCTTCGGGACGATTCTAATGAGTAGTAACATCATAGGATTTGGTGTTGAAATAGGTTGGAAAATGTTGGATGTGTTCAGTGTACTCCCTCTTTGATCTAGAGCCCTGGGGCCCGTTTTACTAAACAACTTACGCAAAAATTTTGCTTAAGTCAAAATCATTTAACTCTTATTTTTCGATCATAAACGTTTGCAAACAGCAAATAGCCAGATCAGAGGACGCGCGAAAAGCGCGTCCTCTAATCTGGCTATTTGCTGTTTGTAGCAAGTGATAATAAAACATAAAATTAAAATTTAAAATGTTAACTTACGCAAATAATTTGCGTAAGTTGTTAAGTAAACGGGCCCCTGACATATTAACTGTATTTGTAACATTCTTAATTATGACCTGTGTGGCTTGTTCTAGTAAATGTATGCTTCCTAGGTCATGATACAGAATATATAACTCTTTATACAACGTATTCGTAATTATAGTAACATCTTTACCTCAATTCCTCCTAGAAATGCCCTTCTTATGTTTTTACTTTTCCTTACAAAGTGCAATAGAAAACATAAGCTCTTGGACACAGTCCGGCGAGCTAAAAACTGTTTATATCTGCTTAACCTTCCCCCAAATAAAACACCTTTTTAAGCCTTTAATTCATTCCTCCCTTGAAGAAAATAGTTCCACTTTTTACACTCATGAAAAATAATGTACCATGAAAAACATTTTCTATACCCTATAGTAGATAGGGTAAAGGTTTAAAGCAGGCAGAAAGGAACTGTTACACTATCATATAACTCTCTGATCAGCCTTAGACTTATGCAGCCACCTATCAGAGTGCTGAAAAACTGTGAAGAAAAGGATTATACACATGTTTGATTAACCCATTTTGTGCCATTACCCCATAAATACACTTTTTTACACCTTCAACTTTTAGTGGAGGAAAATACTAGTAGTCCCAATTTATACAGTCATGAATATGTACCACAAGAAATAGTTCTTATATCATAGATGATGGTAGCTTTAACTTAGTTTAAGTAAAGCAGAATGCGCATTCAGGCACAATTTCTGCTTTACTTTCAGCCTGCTTTAAGTAGTAACCTGTCTTCAATACTAGAAACAAGCTATGGGGTAATGGGTTTAATTTAAGAGACTGCAAGTTTTCGATATTATAATCAAGATTTTGTGTCAGTTGAGTTTAATGCAAGCACTTAAAAGAAGACAAAATAATATGGCATGATCTGGCTGAAGACAAAAAAACACATTTTAAATAGAGAACTAATTAAGTGAGATATGACCATTACTTTTTTAATTAACCCTTTTCCAAAAGTTAATTTAGTGAACATTAATATTATAACTTTGGAAACTTAAATAAGATTTCCCTTATTCAATAAGGGAAATCTTCCTCCGCAAAGACTGCAGGTTCATTACTGACAGATGGATAATCCTAAACTAAAACACTGCAGACACTTAAGGAGTTATCTAATCAGGGTCTACACTGTTTTACAAAAATGTCAGTATATTATGCTATTAGCAGGAAAAGAGTAAACTACTAAACAAAGACAGAGATGAAATGCCCCTTTGATTAGACAAGACCTATAAAGTTCATGACCTTCTGTTCTGTCCATTTGATAGGCCAGTACTGATACTGTTTAAGTCAGGTTTGTTCGTAAGTGGGGAAAAGGTCTGACAAAAATTTAAAAGCGGTCATTTGTAGATCACTGGTTTCAACCTATGTGGCAAACAGTTTATAGCCCGATCAGAAGCCACCTTACTTGGTGTCTGATCAGGCTCCAAACAGAATAATTTTCAATTGACATACAGTGCTCCCTCTCTACAACGACACCCAATGGGAGACAAAAAATGTGTGCGTTATTCGGAAGGGAGTCGTTATAGGGAGGGAAATTGGATTACATTTTGGATTACATTTGCAAACAGCTTGAATCCAGATCAGACGCCGCGTAACGCGGCGTCTGATCTGGATTCAAGCTGTTTGTCACTCGTCATACTATTTATTCTATTGAAATGTCCACTTTTATGTAACTTTGAGAAAAAACCCTGCAGACATCAATTTTAAGCAGACGATATTGCAGCAGTAAAAGCGTTGGACATAATTGTCCTGTTTATGGATAAGCGGCAAGGGTCGTTGTAAAGAGGGAGTCGTTGTTGGGAGGCCGTTGTAGAGAGGGAACAATGTACTACATGTCTTAAGCATGAACATGTTTTTGGGACCTGTTCATACAATGGGGAGGATTATCACAGTCGACACTAAATGGTACTTCGAACTCGCTTTAGTTCGAACAATTACCCATATTTCAAAGGTAAAATGTGGCTTAGCCACGTTTTAACTTTGATATACTTGTAGGCATGTTCGTCTTAACTCTTTGCATGCTGGGTAATTTTTTTCGTCTGCAACATTTGTCGTCTGCTACTGTTCTAAAAATTAGCATTTTCAAAATTTCTTTTAAATTCAGGGTCAGAATGGCAAATAGTTTGGATCCTGATGAGACGCCGCATTTTGCGGCGTCTCATCTGGATCCAAACTGTTTGCAAAGGCAATCACTGTGGCGGATATATCCGTCGCTAGCATGCAAAGAGTTAAGCAAGATCAAGTTATCGAAATTGAAAACGTATGAAATACTGGCAAGGTCGATTTGAACAAATTTGAAGTATTGAGTTTCGACTGTATTTACTGTACGATAACCACATTTATGCTAAAACTATTATAAATATCCATTGGAAACAGTAAGGAAAGCTTTACCTACTTTTCAATTATGCAACAAACCCCTTCACAGTCAATGTATATAAACTGGTCATTTATAAGGAATTAGATCAGTCCATCAGGGCTCCAGATATGGGGACTATTTCAAAACTTAATATCTTTGTTTCTGCGTTAAACCCTATGGTGTCACTACTCATCTGAATCGTCTCGAAGAGACGATTCTAATGAGTAGTTACACCATAGGATTTGGTGCTAAAATGAGTGAGAAAATGTGTATTTGTTCAGTTAACTCCCTCTTATCAGGAGCTGAGACAAGTCCATTTGAAAATTGACCAGAAGTCTTCAGATTTGACTGTACTTAATACTGAAACTATTTAAGTACTAACCTACGAATTAAGAACGCCAGGATGGATGATAAATCGTGCTGCTCACTATCACTTTCATTTGTACGAGGCGCTAGCTCCTCCCCCTCAGCCCCCTGCGCATTCTCGTCGTCGTGGGTGTGTTCAGACTGATGTCCCTCCTGATGGCTGGAGCTAACGTCAAGAGAACTACTCATTCTACGCCGATGTAAAGAGTTAATCGAACCCATGAAATCATTGTCGTCTTCCTTTTAATATACAGCATTCATGATATGGAGCACACCTGAAACAGGGAAAAATATAATTCAGTTTAACCATAAATAGACCTCTTTAGCCCCTTTCATCTATCCCCACTACAAACAAAGCAATTAATGTCAGAAGAAAAATACTTAAAAAAGTCTTCTTTTCTCATTCTGTAAATATATACATTATACAGGAATACAGAATATGGAAAAATAGATTTTTAAAGGGACTCGCAACCGGATGGTGTACTTGTCAAAATAAAATAAAATACTCAAATAAAAGCAAATTTGTGGCATTATTTGGCTTCTGACATTAAAAAAATATGATCAGTCCAAAAAAAGTCTCAAGAATCGTCACCGAATCTTAGATTTTTAGATATTTTCCATCGTTTTTCTATACCGACTAGTAGACGGTATAGTTGTTGTTGTTGCTTCTCTACACGGGCTCAGACATAAACACGAGCCGAATTACGAAGTTGTATGCACTTTCGATCGCTACACATTGAAATAAGTTAAATCGATCCGAGATAAACGGATAGTTCCGTGGTCCATTGGTCTAAGCGGTTTCCCCTATTTTGCCTTCTGTCCGCCAATGCCGGGCCCCGGGTTCGAATCCCACCAGAGACCAATATTTTTTTTTATTGAAATACATTTTTTTAAACAGAATTTCTTATCCTAAACTAATTCTTTACCATTTATATAAGCGTTTGACACATATTTACAAATTACTATTTTTAATGCACCATCTGGTTGCGAGTCGCTTTAAAACGGAGTATAATTTCTGACCATATTTTGATATTTGTGTGTATGGCACAAGGTTCATGTGTGTTTGCCACAAGTAACAGTTGTTTTAATTGTGACAGGTATGATGTAAATCTACCAAAATTTTAATAAGATTATGAGGCTTCATGTTGAAGCTTTATATGATATCTAAAACAACAGCTCGAAATGATTAGAACCTTACAACCCAAATTACAACACGTTCCAAGATAGGCTTTCCATAGCAACAGTGAACAAATATCATTTTCAGTCCAATAGAAAACATCACAGTAACATTAAATATGACACCTCTATCAACTGGACACTTATGAACACTTTCTGTCAGTTGCTAATAGGTGGCAGGTTAATTAAAGATAAAAGTGTGGCAGAAAACGACCTTTTGGGAGCTTTCTGTCGTACTCTATCCTACATTAACCCATAACCCCATCAATAAGCCTTTTAACACCTTTAATTTATTCCTCTAATGGAGAAAATAGTTCCAATTTATACTGTCACAAATAAAAAATCATAAGAAATATTTTTTATATTCTTGCAGATAATAGCTTGAAGCAGACTGAAAGTAAGGCGCATTCTGTTTTATTTCCAACCTGCTTTAAGTGGTCACATATCTTCAAAACTAGAAACAGGCTATGGGGTAATGGGTTAAGTAGTCATCCAATTTGTTTGTGACTTTTCCAAAGTGTCCGTTTACTGTATTTGACCTGTTTGCTCAAATCTGAGTGAGGGGAGCTCCTACTACTCTGGGTTGACACTGTTTGTATTGACTGTTCACATGTATTAACTGTTAACATAAATATGGAACATAAAATAATACGAACATAACTTATTAAGGGTACAATTAATGGTTTAAAATAAACTATATATCATACAAAATAGACAGTTTGAATAGCAAAAGAACCATTGAATATGGATTATATAATGAGCATTATTATACCACCTTAGGACTTTATGCTTGACCAGTTATAACATGCACCTATTATACACCAACAATACAAACCTGTCAGAATGCCAGACAAACTAACTACTGTCAAAGCTTATATTAACCCATTATCCCTAAAAAATATAATAGCCTGTTTCTAGTTTTGAAGACAGATTATCACTTAAAGCAGGTGGAAAATAAAGCAGAATGTGCCATAAGGCACATTCTGCTTTACTTTCAATCTGCTTTAAGCTATGATCTGCTAGGATATAGAAAATATTTCTTGTGGCCCATAATGATGACTGTATTTAAAAGTAGCATTTTCTACATTGGAGGAATAAATTAAAGGCGTAAAAAGCGTATTTATGGGGTAATGGGTTAACTAACTCACCCCTGAGAATTCAAATGAAATATGCTCAGGATACCAATTTAGTCTATACCAATTTAGTCTAGTCCATTTCTGACTTTTTAGGATATTTTAACAAAATATTGCAAAATGACAAGCAGTGGAGATCATGATCAAAGGGCTACTGCAGGAGCCCTGATCTGGGTCTACACTTTTTGTATAGGACAAGTGTACTCATTCACCATTCGCTGTTTATTAAGAACTCATACTTTGTAACAGATCATGTCTAGAATCAAAATTAGAAACTTATAATATAAACATTTATCAGAAAGTTCATATGAAAATTGAGCATTAATTAAATGTGTCAGGTTACCTGTATTTAACCCATTACTCCATAGATACACATTTTAATACCTTTAATTTATTCCTTCTCTAAAGAAAATGGTTCCATTTTTATACACTTACGAATATGTGTTATCAGAAACATGATTTTCTACATTCTTTTAAGCACAGATGGAATCTTAAGGCATGCACATTCTGCTATACTTTCAACTTATTTTAAGTGGTCAATTTATAATCTTCAATACTTAAGGTAAAGAGTAAACCCTCATTGTACTGGAACTGGATAAAAATGTCACCCTTTGCAAAACAGTGCAGACCAATTCCAGAGGGCTCTTGAAATGGGTTTGCATGCACTGTTTGGCATACTTTTAAACATT
This sequence comes from Gari tellinella, assembly GCA_922989275.2. Classification (NCBI taxonomy): domain Eukaryota; kingdom Metazoa; phylum Mollusca; class Bivalvia; order Cardiida; family Psammobiidae; genus Gari; species Gari tellinella. The sequence continues at coordinate 6,817,835 of OV277862.1, read as the reverse complement.
TTTAGGATATACTCTTTTTAGAAAAAGGATGCGACTATTTGAATATTCAGAGCCCTGTAAGTGTAAGGGTTTAATTCATTATCAAGCTGCACTCTACACTTCACCTACATGCATTGTTGCTATCTCAAGTCACCACTTTCTGACCCACAAGGTATTGAATGGCGGAAGACGGATTTACCCATTACCCCCATCAATACACCTTTTTACGCCTTTAATTTATTCCTCCACTGAAGAAAATAGTTCCAATTTATACAGTCAAAAATATGTACGATAGAAAATATATTTTTATTTTTTAGAAGATGTTAGCTTTTAAAAGCAGGCTGAAAGTAAAACAGAATCTGCCTTAAGGCGCATTCTACTTTTCTTTCAACCTGCTTTAACTGGTCACCTATCTTCGATACTAGAAACAGACTATGGGGTTAAGGGTTAAATGAAGCAGACCTCAAATTGGAATCTTAAAGATATGTGCCCCTGTGGGAAGGTATTGAATTATTTTAGAACTATTCCAGAATAATTTCTGGAACTATTTTCTTCAGTGGAGGAATAAATTAATGGCATCAAAAGGTGTATTGATGGGGTAATGGTTTAAACCCATTCACCCTTGAGACTTCAAATGGAAAAATTCCAGTCTCCAATTAAATCTGGTCAATTTTAACATATTTAATGGTCATTTCAACACAATATAATTTGCAAACTAACAATATTTTTCTAGGTTTGAAGAGAGATGAAAACTTAAAGCAGGTTGAAAGTAGAGCAGAATGTGCCTTTAGGCACATTCTGCTTTACTTTTAGCTTGCTTTAAGCTAGTATCTGCTAGGCTGTAAGAAATATTTCTTATGGCACATATTCATGTCTGTGTACAAAGTGAAACTATTTTCTGCATGTATAGTCAACGAATAAATTAAAAGATGTAATAAGGTGTATTTAAGGGATAATGGTATAATTGACTTAATTCAATTATTGGTGCCCTGCTTTACAAAAGAAGGCTCTTGTGTACAAGTCATTATAAATCATTATGGTCCAACAAACATTGATAAAAGAGGAAATGAAATCCGCTTAAAAAAACCAGAAGTTTCATTTTAGCAATTGGCAATTTTTTGCCGAAAATTTGAGAGAAATTATACTTTTTGCCATTGGAAATACAGCCGAATAACGGCTATCAAATTGGCGTGAAAAAAACAAAAACAACCCTGGTCAGCCTAAATGAATTTCTTTGGAATGGTCACTCTTATGAGATTTGCCTGTTTACAATGTACAGCCAAACATGTAAATGTGTGCCAAAATTTGTGTCCTAGTTTACAAGGTACTTATAAAGTACTTATAAATATCAACCATTTGTCCATTGAATATTTAAGAAATAATCTATGTTCTACCGTTGTGAAACGGTATTTTACAACGGTTGGGAGTTGTGGTGCGCAGGAATTGACCATGAAGGCCGAAGGCCTGAGTGGTCAATTCCTGCGCACCACAACGACCGACCGTTGTAAAATACAGTTTCACAACGATAGAACATAGATTATTTCATTTCTAACATGACCAGATGTAAGGAAATTCATTAGAAAGGAAATCAAATGTTCCATACTTATTTCCTCAGCGGATGAAGTTTTTCGACCGAATAACTTTTTCCGCGGCATTACAAGAATCTAACACCCATAAGCAAATTTACAATTACTGATCCATAATCTGGCATAGAACACATATTACATCAAACAAGACAGAAGAATGAGAAAATTACTGTAACGTTACTGGTTAAAAGTATATGGTCTTTACGGGCTATATGAATAACGAAAGAAATTTAAAAAACATAACGTATGAACGCACATGTCATATAACCGTGGGAGGAGCGGGGTAGGGAAGAGCGTGGTATACCGTCTCAGGTATACCACGATAGACCTGTTCTTTGTTTATAGAGACGAATTCACGTGTCATGTTAGAATCATATATATACAATTCTGTCCACTATAAACTTCTATACCGGTATAATATCGTCTGAACAATTACACTGGCAAATAAAATAAGAAGAATTTCACATAAAAGAAAGCAGACTCATATCAGTCAGATTCGGGTTTTCATTGTTTTAAAAAAAAATCCATATACATTATTAGCAAGAGAAAAAGGATTAACAAATTAAATATAATATGCCCTATAGGTGAGAGCACAAATCTTTCACTGTTATGTCCAGTAACAAGGTTAAAACTTCTTCTGCAGGACCAGACAATAATAGCCAACAATAGCCCAACCTCCCTGAACATTAACCTTTAATTTAACCTTTTACTCCACAATAAATACACCTTTTTATGCATTTAATTCCTTAGCTGAATTGTTTTTTTACATATATTATACAGTAATTAATATGTAACAAGAAGATAAGAAAAAATAACTATATCCTAGCAGATTGAAGCTTAAAGCAGGATGACAGTTAGACCGAATGAGTCTTACAGCACATTCTGCTTTACTTTCAACATGCTTTAACCCTTTACCTTATAGAAGCGCCTTTTAGCGCATTCCATTTAATCCTCCGCGGAAGAAAATAGTTCCAATCTATACAGTCACAAATATGTATTAGAAGAAATATTTTCTAAATTTCTAGCAGCTGGTAGCTTAAAGCAGGCTGAAAGAAAAGCAGAATGTGCCTTCAGGCACATTCTGCTTTACTTTCAACCTGCTTTAAGTGGTCAACTATTTTCAAAACTAGAATCAGCCTATGGGGTAATGGGTTAAGTGGTCACTTGTCTTCAAAACTTGAAACTGGCTATGGAGTAAAGGGTTAACTCTTTACCCCATAGCCAGTTTCTTAAATTTTGATGACAGGTGATCACTTAAAGTAGATTGAAAGTAAAGCAGAATGTGCCAGTGTTAAGCTTCCATCTGCTAGGATTTAGAAAATATTTCTTATGGTACATGTTTATTACTGTATAAACTGGAACTAATTTCTTTAGAGGAGGAATAAATTAAATGTGCTTAAAGGCGCTTCTATGGGGGGAAAGTGTTAAACAATGAGTCAGCGCTAGTTTAATTGTTGAACCCTGTGGTATTTTTAACCCACTACAGTTTACTCCATAAATTAACACCCCTTGTTTATACACCTCTAATTATTTCTACACTATGGAAAGTTATTATATCTTAATTAACCCATTACCCCATAGCCAATTTCTAGTTTTGAAAATAGGTGACTACTTAAAGCAGGTTGAAAGTAAAGCAGAATGCACCTTAAGGCACATTCTGCTTTACTTTCAGCCTGTTTTAAGCTACTATCTGCTAATATATAGAAAATATTTTTTTGGTACATGTTTATGACTGTGAAAAAAGACGCTTCCATGGGGGAAAGGGTTAAATTAATAGTCCCAACCTAGAAGGAAGTCCTGATTATAATGAGGTACTCACAGTCACAACATAGGATTTTGTGGAGACAAAAGGAAATGCTGGACTGGAAATGTTCAATTCATTTACTCACTCTTATCTTCAAGCCCAAATATTACTAACTCAGAAAACCACTGACCTGTATCTACATGGTTAGTTCATCATTATTACTCCATTTTTAATTGCCATTTAAATGTATCCAAAATAGTCCTCTCTCTGATCGCATGTATGTCCACACTCATTGTAACCAAGCTAGCAATACTCGATCATGTTCTAGAAAATTACCCCCTGCAATCCACCGCTATCCTGTTGCAGCTAACAGCTCAAAGTTAGACATATATATCATACAATAGACCCTGGGCTCTTGATAAGAGTGCGTAAATTGAATGTTTCCCAAATTTTCTCCTTGTGATCCATCAAACTGTATATTGTGACCACTCATTAGAATCGTCTCGAAGAGACGATTCTAATGAGTGGTCACAACATATGCTTTGGTTGAGACAATAGGAAGTAAGTATTTGAAATACTTGTGACTCCAATGTAGATCTGTGTATATATAATATATGTAACATTATACGGTACAGCCGATTCTCAATAATTGGTAACAGCTCAAACTTAGACAAATCATATATATCATACAAACAAAGACCACAGGGCTCCTGATAAGTGTACGTAAATTAAATGTGTCCCAATTTTTCTCAATGTGCTTCATCAAACCGAGACGTTTCTAATGAGTGGTCACAACATAGGGCCTGGTTGACACAACAGGAAGTAAGATTTTTGAAATATTGACCTTAAATTATCAGGAGCCCTACCTAGACCTATAGATGTATACAGTTGACTCTCAATACCTTTTTGCTGACATCAAACATCCATATTTCTCTATATGAAATTCTACAAACTAAACTCGCATAATTATAAGTCAAACCTACGGGAATTTTAAAGTTAAAGCCTGAAATACATGTAAGTTATTTACCGGTTACCATCATTGCCTGTTTCTAGTTTTGAATACAAGTGACCTGACTTAAAGCAAGTTGATTACTTGATAGTAAAGCAGAAGGTGTCCTAAGGCACTTTCTGCTTTACTTGCAGCCTGCTTTAAGCTATGATCTGCCAGGATAATGAGGATATAGAAAATATTTCTGACGCTACAAATTCATATCTGTTTAATTTAAAGTGGTTAAATCCATAAAATGTGTACATGTATCTATAGAGTAATGGGTTAAACGAGCTTGACTGTATGTTACTATCGGAGTAATGGGTTAAACGAGCTTGACTGTATGTTACTATCGGAGTAATGGGTTAAACGAGCTTGACTGTATGTTACTATCGGAGTAATGGGTTAAACAAGCTTGACTGTATGTTACTATCGGAGTAATGGGTTAAACAAGCTTGACTGTATGTTACTATCGGAGTAATGGGTTAAACGAGCTTGACTGTATGTTACTATCGGAGTAATGGGTTAAACAAGCTTGACTGTATGTTACTATCGGAGTAATGGGTTAAACAAGCTTGACTGTATGTTACTATCGGAGAAATGGGTTAAACAAGCTTGACTGTATGTTACTATCGGAGTAATGGGTTAAACGAGCTTGACTGTATGTTACTATCGGAGTAATGGGTTAAACAAGCTTGACTGTATGTTACTATCGGAGTAATGGGTTAAACAAGCTTGACTGTATGTTACTATCGGAGTAATGGGTTAAACAAGCTTGACTGTATGTTACTATCGGAGAAATGGGTTAAACAAGCTTGACTGTATGTTACTATCGGAGTAATGGGTTAAACAAGCTTGACTGTATGTTACTATCGGAGTAATGGGTTAAACAAGCTTGACTGTATGTTACTATTGGAGTAATGGGTTAAACGAGCTTGACTGTATGTTACTATCGGAGAAATGGGTTAAACAAGCTTGACTGTATGTTACTATCGGAGTAATGGGTTAAACAAGCTTGACTGTATGTTACTATCGGAGAAATGGGTTAAACAAGCTTGACTGTATGTTACTATCGGAGTAATGGGTTAAACGAGCTTGACTGTATGTTACTATCGGAGTAATGGGTTAAACAAGCTTGACTGTATGTTACTATCGGAGTAATGGGTTAAACGAGCTTGACTGTATGTTACTATCGGAGTAATGGGTTAAACGAGCTTGACTGTATGTTACTATCGGAGTAATGGGTTAAACGAGCTTGACTGTATGTTACTATCGGAGTAATGGGTTAAACAAGCTTGACTGTATGTTACTATCGGAGTAATGGGTTAAACAAGCTTGACTGTATGTTACTATCGGAGTAATGGGTTAAACGAGCTTGACTGTATGTTACTATCGGAGTAATGGGTTAAACAAGCTTGACTGTATGTTACTATCGGAGTAATGGGTTAAACAAGCTTGACTGTATGTTACTATCGGAGAAATGGGTTAAACAAGCTTGACTGTATGTTACTATCGGAGTAATGGGTTAAACGAGCTTGACTGTATGTTACTATCGGAGTAATGGGTTAAACAAGCTTGACTGTATGTTACTATCGGAGTAATGGGTTAAACAAGCTTGACTGTATGTTACTATCGGAGTAATGGGTTAAACAAGCTTGACTGTATGTTACTATCGGAGTAATGGGTTAAACAAGCTTGACTGTATGTTACTATCGGAGTAATGGGTTAAACAAGCTTGACTGTATGTTACTATCGGAGAAATGGGTTAAACAAGCTTGACTGTATGTTACTATCGGAGTAATGGGTTAAACAAGCTTGACTGTATGTTACTATCGGAGAAATGGGTTAAACAAGCTTGACTGTATGTTACTATCGGAGAAATGGGTTAAACAAGCTTGACTGTATGTTACTATCGGAGTAATGGGTTAAACAAGCTTGACTGTATGTTACTATCGGAGTAATGGGTTAAACAAGCTTGACTGTATGTTACTATCGGAGTAATGGGTTAAACAAGCTTGACTGTATGTTACTATCGGAGTAATGGGTTAAACGAGCTTGACTGTATGTTACTATCGGAGTAATGGGTTAAACGAGCTTGACTGTATGTTACTATCGGAGTAATGGGTTAAACAAGCTTGACTGTATGTTACTATCGGAGTAATGGGTTAAACAAGCTTGACTGTATGTTACTATCAGAGATGCCTTCTGACCAATGAGACAAGAGTTCTATGCACAGATTCTCAAACGCAGCAAACTAAGGTATTGCAATTAGAAATATTGGCACTTAACACTGGAGCTAAATCTTAAAGTTAAACACCTGAATCTCTTTGATCAGGGTCTGCACTGTTTGTCAAAACACACCTAAATAGTCTAAATGGAAATTAGATTTGTCCATTGAAATTTCCAAGTGTGAATGAATTAAGATGCAATTGGTCTCAATTTTGATTTGTTATGATTTTATGTCGCTTTTAACAGTTTTTCAGTCATATCGCGACGTCCAGCTAATTACAGAACAGAACAAAACTTTATTTTCATCTCAGGCATGGTTACATGCAGCATGAACAAGATGAATATAAACAATGGTACTTAGCATGGCTTATTCAGAGTCTGAGTATTTCAGTATTTGGTGACGAACAATGTAGAGCCAGACCCTATGAAAAGAATAATCGTTAAAAAGCTAATTACAGGTAGAGGAAGACCCCAGAAGTTCTTTATGCACTGTTTCAGACACAAATCGGCAACTGGGTAGAACCACCAACATTCCGCAAGCCAGCTGGAAGGCTTCCCCACATGAAAAATCCGAACGACAAGCCTGGGATTCGAACTCACAGCGGTGTTGAGCTTAGTGATGTAAGTCACAGTGACTATACCACTAGGCCACGGAGGCCCCCGCAATTGGTCTCAAAGATACATATGTGTACTTCATAATAATATAAACATGTTATGTTAATGTACACTTCAAGCAAAATGTTAAACATAGGATTTCCCATAGACAACATTCCCAGTTTTGTGTAGATCTGGAAATGCAATTTCAAATATTTTTTTTTATATGGAACAGTAAAAAATAAAGTAATTAAGGTACTCAGTTAAGGGGATTGCATTGAGAGACATTCAGGTTTCAATGAGTTCTTTCCGAGTATTATTTGTTCACAGTTTACTCCTTTTTCAATTCAAAGGGAGGTGATTTGAAAATTTGCCCTTTTCAACGGATGATTGTACACACAGTGCTAAAGAAAGATTCTCCAAAATTCTAGATTTTTGTTCCTGACTACTTTTCCAACATTACTGCTAACTTTCAGGAGAAAACTATATATTACTGACATCTCGTTTATGACTGGTAAAGCAGAAGACGTTTTCATCCTTAATGTATGACTAAACTTTTTTCACTCTGTGAAGGTGACTGATTATTTCTTATTCTAAGAACTCCAAACGTACTTAATTGACACACAGTCCAGACCATGAGCATAGCTTCTCTGCAGGAGCCCTCTGATTCAGAATGAGTAGTAAAACCATAGGATTTGACTCTGAATTGGGTGAGACTGAGAACATTTGGTTTGTTTAGTACTCTCTCTAATCTGGAGTCTCAATACAGGCTTCACTGTACCTGCAAAATATACAGTAAAACCTCTCTATAACGGCCACGAAAGTGTGATAATTTCCAAGTTGTTTTTGACAGGTGACTGCTTAAAGCATGGTGACAGTAAAACAGAAAGCTCCTGTAGGAGCTTTCTGTTTTACTGTCACCTTGCTTTAAGCTGCCACCTGTCATTTAAAAAAACAATTAGTTCTCGTTTAAGTGGCCGTTATAGACAGGTTTTACTGTACAGAACAGAAATGGGAACATCCACTTCAGAATACAAATATTTGTCATAGCAACAGCCCAAGTTCATCATCAAAGGCCATTTATCTATTTCCCATTAAAAGCTGTTTTTGGTTTTAAAAGCAACATACGTTGTTGTTTAAAGCAGGTTGAAAATAAAGCAGAAAGCTCCAGCAGGATGTGCATTATTGGGATCAAGCAGTGCATGATTACCTTTACAAAAATTTAAAATCTAGATGAAATGCCAAGTATAACTTGGCTTTTCAATTTCATCAGGATCCAAAACAGTTCCTGAATTAACTGAATTAACTGTCTGATTTAAAAGTTTGCTCCGTTTTCTTAACTCTTTGAACCCTAGTCACGCATATATGCGTCATTTGCAAACAGTGTACCTGTGAGGAGTACATTTGCCCTATGCAAACTGTCGATCCAGATCAGAGGACTCCTTAAGGAGCTTTCTGATCAGGGTCTACATTGTTTGTCATTTTTACATATTGTAATAATCAACCCTTAAATGTCAAAAATGGACTAGACTTAATTGAAAATTAGAATTGTCCATTTGAGGTTTCAGGGAGGAAAGGGGGAGCTATCTTACATGAATTTGTGCAGTGTTATCTTTGCTGGGGGAACTTTTCCTAATAATTTTAGCCAATGTAATAGTTCAGATAAAAGATATTCATAGTGGGTGGAGTTTTATATGATATATATGAATATTTAACAGGAAAAGGGTAAAAACAGCTAGGGTTGAGTTTTTGGCTTGATCAGTCAATACCTTAACTAGTTACCATTTTAATCTCAAGAGAAGAATACTGTGGCATTGCTGTTGATGCATTAAGTTCAAATTAATACAAGCTAAGATTCCAAATTATTTTTACCCTGTAACTAACTTAAATTTTCCTGCACAGCAAAAAGTTCAAATATGTCACCAGTACATTCTGATGTTTTTTATAGCATGATACTACTTAACCCTTTACCTCATAGCTTGTTTCTAGTTTTGAGAAACAGGTAACCACTTAAAGCAGGTTGAAAGTAAAGCAGAATGTGCCTTAAGGCACATTCTGCTTTACTTTCAGCCTACTTTAAGCTAAAATCTGCTAGGCTATATAAAATATTTATAATGGTTATTGTTCATGAGGGTTTAAACTGGAACTATTTTCTTCAGCGGAGGAATATATTAAATACGCTAAAAGTCGCTTCTATAAGGGAAAGGGTTAAAGTAAGATGAGAGTAAAGCAGAAAGCTCCTTTAAAAGCTTTATGCTTTACTTTCATCTTCCTTTAAGCTGTTCCGATCATCACACTTTTATTCACATACAATTTAATCAATGAATATTCATTTGTGATCACCTGTAACACTTTTACAGTATATACAGTAAAACTTCTCTATTACGACCACTAAACAAGATATATGCAAATGAACTGAAACTACATGTACTTTCAATCTTCTTGAAGCTGTCATCTATGAGAAACATTTACTGTAATTGCTCATTACTCTGAGCATGGTCGAAGCATGAACCAGCATTTTTATCGGGAATTAACCCTTTTCTTAACATACAGTAAAACCTCTTTGTTATGACCACTAAATTGTGATAAGAATCAGGTGTTTCAAGCAGGTGACTGCTTAAAGCAAGGTGGCAGTAAAACAGAAAGCTCCTATTGGAGCTTTCTGTTTTACTATCACCTTGCTTTAAGCTGTCACATGCAGTCTGTCTTTTATACAGTCGATAGCCTTTTTATGCCCCCGGCATCGACAGATGCGGGGGCATATAGAAATGGTCCTGTCCGTCCGTCCGTGTGTGTGTGTGTGTGCGTCTGTAACAAGGTTAAGTAGAATTTACCGTTTCGTCTACCATCAACACCGCTTACCCAAATGCTTTGATACTTATACAGTTCTTGACCTTGACCTAATTTGGACTTAGAATATTTTGAATAGGCTATTTCTTGGTTAACTAGATTTTACCTTTCGTCTAGCATCAAGTAATAGATACACGACGGGTTTCGCCTTAAAAGTGTAGGGTATTGAATCGTAATAAGACTGTTTTGCAAGGACGGCAACAAATTGTCCGAGGCGAAGCCGAGGACATATTTGTTGTTCGTCCGAGCGAAACAGTCTTATTACGATTCATACCCTACACTTTTAAGGCGAAACCCGTCGTGTATCTGACTTATACGTAGATTTTAATAAATATCTTACACCTAGTCAATAATGATTGCGGTCAATGTAATATAGCAAATTAATATATCTATTTCTAAACTATTAAAATTCACGTAAACCAACTATTATTTTCATTGGTCCTTTTTATACTTTGCACGAGCATTCCGTGCAGCCTGTGTGCTGGGTCATGCCGTAAAATATACTACTACGTATTTATTTATCTGAGCTCAGAATGAGTATTCAGCTAGTATAAGGTAAGCGCTGTATTTAACAATTTAGATGACATCTTTTTTTAAGAATTTAGTTTTAAGGTCAATAAATATTTTATCATTTTAGCCCGATATAATTCCTTTTCCGCTCCTTTATGATAACCAAACCAAGGACCAGATATTTTTCTCCTGAACAGGCACACTATTAAATAGCGTTGTTTACTCTTGCACTGTCATATTGTCGTCTGCTTTGAAATTGAAATGCACTTATTTTCCAACGCAAAGTTTCGGGATTTGATTGCACGAATAAAGTGTCTATCAGTTTGGATCCTGTTCAAACGCTGAGTTACTGTGTGTTTGATATTGATCCAAATTATTTGCGAAAGTTCGTTATCCCTTATCGTGCTGAATTGCCGTCTGCATCAAACTTATCGTCTGCGGAGAATCTCAAAATCATTCTTATACTTTCCAAATTGAATCAAAAATGAATCAGGTTTTTCAAGCAGGTGACTGCTTTAAGTTTAACCCAATTACCATGCAGCAAATAAACGCTTATGCCCCCGGTTGCATCTTTGACAATATATTTTGAATTTTTCTAAGACCAAATTAGATCAAGGTCAAACTGAGCTTGGGTAATTAGGTCAGTAATGGTCCATGGCAATAACTGTATAAGTATTGAAGCATTGTAGTAAGTAGTGTTATACGCAGATACCCCCCGCAAAGCTATTCAAAAAGTGTCCTCTTACGTCTGATACCGGACACTTTTTTCTGTTACCGGACAGTTTTACTTTCTGTTACCGGATACTTTTTACGGGCGTTGTGCACGTGGTGAGCATGCGGTCATCGGTTTAGCTCTTGCACTGCCCAGGAATTGACGAGGTAACCCTTGTTATGCTACAGTGGAGAAAACGTAATTCTTTCCCGTTTAAACGCAATCGAAACGCAAACGCAAAACACAAAATGTAGATTTCTAGAAAATAATAACTTTTTTTTACATTTTTCATCATCTTTTTTCCATCTGAGTGGCACACAATTGGGATCCTGATCAGACGCCGGGTTATCCGGCGTCTGATCTGGTTCCAAAATGTTTGCAATGGAAAATATAGTATAAGCGTCAAACGCGTTTACTGGGGAAGAATAACGTTTTTCCAACTGTGAGTACCGCTTGTCTAACATTTGGAAACAGTTTAGATCCATAGAAGACGCCATGTTACGCGGCATGTGATCTGGATCCAAATGTTTGGCACTGATTTTCATTTTTGATTCAATTTGGAAAGTATAAGAATGATTTTGAGATTCTCCGCAGACGATAAGTTTGATGCAGACGGCAATTCAGCACGATAAGGGATAACGAACTTTCGCAAATAATTTGGATCAATATCAAACACACAGTAACTCAGCGTTTGAACAGGATCCAAACTGATAGACACTTTATTCGTGCAATCAAATCCCGAAACTTTGCGTTGGAAAATAAGTGCATTTCAATTTCAAAGCAGACGACAATATGACAGTGCAAGAGTAAACAACGCTATTTAATAGTGTGCCTGTTCAGGAGAAAAATATCTGGTCCTTGGTTTGGTTATCATAAAGGAGCGGAAAAGGAATTATATCGGGCTAAAATGATAAAATATTTATTGACCTTAAAACTAAATTCTTAAAAAAAGATGTCATCTAAATTGTTAAATACAGCGCTTACCTTATACTAGCTGAATACTCATTCTGAGCTCAGATAAATAAATACGTAGTAGTATATTTTACGGCATGACCCAGCACACAGGCTGCACGGAATGCTCGTGCAAAGTATAAAAAGGACCAATGAAAATAATAGTTGGTTTACGTGAATTTTAATAGTTTAGAAATAGATATATTAATTTGCTATATTACATTGACCGCAATCATTATTGACTAGGTGTAAGATATTTATTAAAATCTACGTATAAGTCAGATACACGACGGGTTTCGCCTTAAAAGTGTAGGGTATGAATCGTAATAAGACTGTTTCGCTCGGACGAACAACAAATATGTCCTCGGCTTCGCCTCGGACAATTTGTTGCCGTCCTTGCAAAACAGTCTTATTACGATTCAATACCCTACACTTTTAAGGCGAAACCCGTCGTGTATCTATTACTTGATGCTAGACGAAAGGTAAAATCTAGTTAACCAAGAAATAGCCTATTCAAAATATTCTAAGTCCAAATTAGGTCAAGGTCAAGAACTGTATAAGTATCAAAGCATTTGGGTAAGCGGTGTTGATGGTAGACGAAACGGTAAATTCTACTTAACCTTGTTACAGACGCACACACACACACACACGGACGGACGGACAGGACCATTTCTATATGCCCCCGCATCTGTCGATGCCGGGGGCATAAAAAGGCTATCGACTGTATAAAAGACAGACTGCATGTGACAGCTTAAAGCAAGGTGATAGTAAAACAGAAAGCTCCAATAGGAGCTTTCTGTTTTACTGCCACCTTGCTTTAAGCAGTCACCTGCTTGAAACACCTGATTCTTATCACAATTTAGTGGTCATAACAAAGAGGTTTTACTGTATGTTAAGAAAAGGGTTAATTCCCGATAAAAATGCTGGTTCATGCTCCGACCGTGCTCAGAGTAATGAGCAATTACAGTAAATGTTTCTCATAGGTGACAGCTTCAAGAAGATTGAAAGTACATGTAGTTTCAGTTCATTTGCATATAATTTACATGCATTATGTATTAACCCTTTACCTGCTGATCGCGACTTTATTGATTTTTGCATACAGTTTAGATCCAAATCAGACGCCGCGTTACGCAGCGTCTGATCTGGATCCAAACTGTTTGACACTCGTCTTTGGGTTTATTTACTTAAAAAATGTATAAATCTTAATTCTTTATTTAACAAACTTTGCAGACGATAATTTCAAAGCAGACGACGTCATCGCAGGATAAGGGTTAAATGGAACTTACTCAGAGATTGTCTGTGCAGCTATACATGTCCTTGGTTTCTACTTAAATCACTGGCCCTTAAAAATTTCTCTTTCACCTCTTTAGTTGCACACTCATGCATTACTTGTGTCCTGAATTTAGGGGCTACCAGGCTAAAAAATTCTTGATAATTAAAGTCTGACTGTATACATGTTCCAATTCTCCATTGAGCTGTAACCCCATACATGTATACCATATTGCGGCCTCAACTAAATATTGGGGCAGACAGGCCGAAGCAAACAGTGTAGACCCTGATTAGACTGCTCCATTAAGGTCTACACTGTTTGCCATTCAGCTTGCAAATTTTGGAAAAAGCACAACTGCTAAAAGCAATTAGAACTTGTATTCAAATTATAAACAGATCAAATGATTCATGCATTGAGCAAGCTGCATTCTATGTTAACTTAAGCATTCTAGGGAGAAAAGAATTTGAAGATCTAAAAAAAAAAGACGAGCAGCTGCTTGTTGCAGAATAAGACATAAAGAATGCTTAAACGAGTTTCCTGCATTACTACAGTATTGTATAATTAACCCAGTACCCAATAAATACACCTTTTTATGCCTTTAATTTATTCCTCTACTGAAGAAAATATATCCACTTTATACAGTTTTGAATATGTACCATAAGAAATATTTTCAATATCCTACTAGCTCAGGTAACTTAAAATAGACTGAAAGTAAAGCAGAATGCACCTTAAGGCGCATTCTGCTTTACTTTCAGTCGGATTTAAGTGGTCACCTGTCTTCAAAACTAGAAACAGTCTATGGGGAAAAGGGTTAAGCTGCCACAAGTTAGAAGTAGTATCAATATGTTTGCATCCGTCCAATGAACCAGATAGCTACTGGTATAAATGGTTGATCTGAAAACATATAAGTTTGAAAGTACTTGCTGTTATCTGTTAAGTGCCTTCCTGATCAGTGTCTGCACTGTTTGTCACAAATTAAATAATTATGGGACAAATGCCTCAAGAGTCACAGTGACACTGCATCTATCATTTATCAGAAAACAGATGAGTCCATTTGAAAATGCTGCATGGTAAGGGTTAAGAAAGTTTTAACAGAACAGAAATGAGAACATCCACCTCTGGATAATATAGAAAGCTCGGCAGAGCAAACATGAAACCTTTTGCGTATCGGTATTTGTCTCTGAGGTTTGAACAACCTTGAATCATTCAAGAATCAAATTCAACTGAAAAAACAATTTAAAACACAAAATGAATTGCATGCAATTAGTGTGATTGCAGGAACTGCCGAACAAAATTATTAGAGGGTGAAAATAAGTATGTACTGTGTTCCAAACAGATGTTTAACAGAACCCAATCCCCCATAGCTTGTTTTCAGCAGTGAATACAGACAGTTACTTGCGTATAACAGGGCTCCAGATAAGAGGGAGTAAACTGAACAAATCCAAAGTTATCTCACTTATTTCAGTACCAAATCCTATGATGTTACTACTCATTAGAATCGTCTCTTCGAGACGATTCTAATGAGTAGTGACACCATAGGGTTTAATGCAGAAATTAAGATTTTAATTTTTGAAATACCCCCTTATCTCCGGGAGCCATGTTATAATCTTGCACCCAGTTAGGATCCTAATCAGTTGCAGAGAAACTAATGATTTGATCAGGATCCAAGTCTTAGTTTTTAGATTGACATATAAAGGAAAACTACTTAGTCCTTACAACAATGCAAAGACATGTATAATAAGAGACTGAGTGTCAGATAAACAAGTTGGAAGTTAGATAGCTTGCATAGAAGGGTTTTCAGAGCTTTTTTACCTTCTATAATAGAGGCTGACTCTTTTCTTTTTTTTTACAATTTTGTTCTATTCAATAATCAATTACCAGTCACTGTTTAGTGCTAAATAGTTTTATTTTCTGGTTTTAAATTGATGAAACTTTCTGTTTGCTGTAAGTAAGTAGACTAGCTTCCATTCAGTTTTTATGTATTTTGGAAGTCAGTCTTCTTTTCCCAATTTGGTTAAAAATCGCGCTTGAATTTCCCAAATGGAAAGAAAGGCCCCTCCCCAATTTTTTTAAAAAAAAAAATGGCCCTAGTTTTATACCCCAATGCAACACCACTATATATAATGACTTTAATGAGCCATGTCATGACTCATTATGAGAACACCACACATACAGCACTTGAACCAGTGTTGACTCTAACCAGCCACTGCATCTATGACATGTCAGGATCTACACTGCTTGACAATGACAAGGATTTGCTTCAACTTGTTACCAGGCTTGTTTGCCAGTGTAGCTAGAGTAGACCGTAACCCATTACCCTAAAGCCTGTTTCTAGATTTCAAAAAGGGTGATTACTTAAAGCAGACTGAAATTAAAGAAGAATGTGCCTTAAGGCGCATTCTGCTTTACGTTCAGCCTGCTTTAAGTTTCTATCAGATAGGATATAGAAAATATTTCTTAATCTTATAATACAGAAAACAGGGCTCCAGATAATTTTGCTTCTAATCAGTACAGTACTGATACATTTTGAAAACAATCAGTCCCCAGATTTTTTAATCAGTACACATCATCATGGATTTTCAATTCATCAGCAGATCGCGGGTTAAATGGCCAACTTTAAAAGAAAGGAAAAATAATGCCTTGGTAATAATGCTTTACAAAGATTCAAATAACCCAATAGTTGTAGACCATAAACATCTACATCCTGTATCTGTATCAATACGTCGTAGAATCCTATAAAGGCTTTTAAATCCATCCAGAAATCTCAACTTTGTCATACCTTTCTCTACTAGGACACAGTATCACTCAAACCCATTCTTTCCACGTACCTGTACCATCAGACTTTGGAATAAACTTCCACACAGCACTACTTAAGGCCAGTGACAGTCTCACAAGCTTCACTGCCAGCCTCAGATCTCACAACCCCTAACTGCATAAGTTGTATTTAAACTTTTTTAACCTCTGTTTATTAGTGTTTATAATTGATCTTTCAGCTCTGCATTGTTTATCATTACATATGTTTCACTTTTTTTAACACTGTCCCCGACCTCCCTGTCATTGTCAGAAATTGACAGTAGGGAGTAATAAAGTAGAAGTAGAAGATAAAATGTTAGATTCTTGAAAATCGTAATTTACCTACATGTATGTAAATTACGATTTTCAAGAAGCTAACCTTTTAGCCGCTTATGCGGGTTTTTTCTCCGCCGATGAAACAAAAGTTCGAGTTTATATTGTTCAACAAACTACCATAAGCTTCATTAGGTGTTAGTTCCTTTTAAATCAGATAGCTGACAACTGACGGTTTTCAACTTTCTATCGTTTTTCTGACTATTCCCATGCTAAGATTGACATTTTGTTGCGAGGTTTTCAACCAAAACACTTTTCGGAGAACTTGGATTTTATCGTCCATATATCAATGCAGATATAGATGTGTATGGAAGGGCGTAGAAACCTCCCTTTTCTCACGGTGCGCAAGTAAAAAATTACCATACGATAAAACGAAGCTTCATTACGAGACCGCATTTCAATAAAATTTGACATGTCGCGGTTGACTATTTGCAAATATCGGTATGACAAAAACTCGGCTTTTGAATTGATACATGTGTCCCCGAAAATTTCTCACGTACACAGTACTTCAATATTTTGAAAATAACGCGTACATGGTCGAAATGTTCATGTATTTCACCGAGTACGCGGGCTTATCTGGAGCCCTGGAAAATATTTCTTATAATACATATTCAAGACCCCCTTGAGGTAAGGATTCCATATGGTTGTGTCATACTCCATGATTGATCTTACTACTGAAATGTATGGCTGTTTCTGCATTTTTCGGGAACCAAACCCAAGAGTGGAGTTTGCTTTTTACATACATACGAATTATTTCAACTTGCTGGTGGAGTATGTCACAGTATGGAGATTTATCATCGCTGTACAAGCAGGCGTTATATATCATATATGTTAGGGTGCATGACTGCAAACTTGCGAGTCTGAGTGTATTTTTACTGTATTTTTTTCTTATATAAGAGCACCTGATTACAACAGACTGTAAACTTTAATTTCGGTTTTCAATTAACAAGAATCTACGCAACCAAATTTCTTACATAATGCAACCTTGGCCAAGTACTGAAGTAGGGACTGAGTCACTCAGGGGGACACAAGAAAACACTTTGAGCACCGGTTATCCGAAATTTGACAGTAAGAGCCAGAACATTGAATCTTTTTTTTTTGTTATTGATTAAAGCATACCTCCAATCAAAATGCACATTTCTATCAGACTGAATTGCATAGATAATATGGTCATGTACCAAATTATGAAACGACTATGTAAGCCCCACAATAGAATTGTAAAACAAAGTTGACCCTAGAATGACCTCATTCAAAACTAAGTTATCACATGTCGCGGCTTTATTTTAACAAATTAGCAATTGCATTAGATATAGTTACCTTCAGTTTCTTTAGTTTAATCCTTCTAATGGATGATATTGGTAAAATAGCGGCTTAAACAACTGCGAAAGTTACTTTGTTTTTCTGTCTTGTTCCAATTTCTGACCATTTCACGGTTGTACTCGAGTAATCCAAATGGTCCCTTAACCAAATTACCCGAAAGTTCAATAACTAGCGACAACTACAGCCAGGGTGCTCATTCCCCCTGATTTTTTTAATGTCATACATACATAATTACATAGTTGATTCTGGTAGAAGGTCAGTCCTGTAACACCAGCTCTAGTTCTTCATTATGATCTTCTTGGTTTATACTGAGACCCTTAATCACTGTTGCCCTATAGTCAACCACTCCAAAATTTGTCAAGCCTACTTTCAAACGATCTTACTGTTTGCGCTTTCACTACTGTTGGAGGTAAACTGTTCCAGATATCCACACACCTATAGCTGAATGAATGTTTTCTAATATTTAGGCGTGCTCTTTTTTCCCGTCGCAGACGGGTCTGTTTTGTCTTTTGACCGCAACTCTATGAAAACATTTAACCAATCAGGAATGGTCAGAATTCCTGGTCAATGACCACGTGCTTGAAATGCAGAACTCTTATCGGCCAATGGCCTAGACTGGCGTTCTGTTATTTTTTCACATCTATCTTGCGAGTGTAAACCTGGCAAAACAATGAGATGCAGTCTAAATTATTGCTGTGTTACAATGTCATCATTTCTAAATTTAGCGTGGATAAGCTCTAAATTTAGCATGTGCGAAAGTCTGTTTACAAAAGATGTTAAGTCAGAGACAGTGTATAGTCTCTGGTTAAGTGAATACTGTACCCCACAAAAAAACATTTAACCTGCGACGGAATATCTTTTTTAAAGATATTTCTTGTTATAGAGCATATAGATCTAGTCATGACCTCTGGTGTTACCTCTTGTCACCTCATTTCTCCTAGTCTAGTCTAGTCATATAATTTAAATAAAGAAAAACATTGGTCAAAATAATCTCAAACACGTCAAAGTGTTGTCAAAATACCATACACAACATTGAAAAGTGAAATGGGAAAAATATATCTTTCTTTATGGTTACAGAGGGTGGTATAGCAGCAGGTGAACGGGTATGTGGGCAGCACAGGATGGACACCGGTGGTTTTCAGCGGAGCTGAATGGTTTCTATTTAGACCTATCATTTGCAAATTCTCAACCAATGACAACTGGTCAGAAATCTAGGTTGAAAGTCACATGCTTGAAACTGAATGGGCTGATTGGATATGGGGACATACTGATCTATTGTACCCATTTACAAGTTTTACTGGAGATGAATTGTTAGTGCAAAATTATAGACACAGTCTGCAAATGCTATGGCAGCATGTTTCTATTTTTAGATATGACATCTTTGTTCTAAGAAACTCCATTCATTAATGAAGAGCGATAGAAGAGTAGATTTATGCAATAATCTATGAGCAACAGAATACGGTTAAAATTAGTGTTTGGTTAATCTGTAGAGGATAGATTTTTAGTAGATCTAGCTATATTTTACATGCAAGTTAAGGTAATTGAATGTTTTGCTTTTCAATCCAAGGTATTACACTTCTTTGAAACCCTCAATCTTAGACATTTTTCACACCCATTTAGATCTACAGAATTACTCCAAAAACGCTCTCCGCTGAATATCTTTTTTAAAGATATTTCTTGTTATTCGGCGGAGCTGTCTGGTTTCTATTTAGCCACACTTTCTATTTGGCCACACATTTCAACCAATTATATTTGATCAGAAATTTAGAATTGAGAGCACCTGTTGAAACTGAATAGTCTGATTGGATAGTAGCCACGGCTCTAGATAAGGGAATTATTTCAAAACTTAAAATCTTTATTTGTGCATTAAACCCTGTGGTGTCACTATACATTTGAATTGTCTCTTCGAGACAATCAAAATGAGTGGTAACACCATAGGGTTTGGAGCTGAAAGGAGTGAATAAATGTGATTTGTTTAGTTTACTCCCTCTTATCTGGAGCCCTGTAGGCTGGTCTATGTCCTATTACAGTTTTCCCAGATATGGACAGTGAGTGTAAAATTTAGAGACACAGACCAGACTGTTTACTACACTGGGCTGATGCAATTATGATTCTATTTTAAGATGACATCTGAAATCTTTTTATAGATATACAGAGGAAGCTAGGTGTTTTGTAATTGTTTACTACCAATTTGTTTTAATTGTTAACTATTTGTACACATTTACCATACATTAAAAGCAATATTATTTATTAATGGCCTCACGTGAGTTAAACACAATGGTGTGGTTTCATCATGTATTTACAAGAGTGAAGTAAAGCAGACTGTTGAATCTGTACATTTGTGTATGCTATAGTTTGTTTCAAGAATCTCTATGAATGAAGTTTGATATATAGAACAATAGATTAATGTGAGGATCTCCTACCAGTAGCTAGGATAGGAGTTAAATTATTGTTTTGTTATGCGTTTCTGTACATGATAGTTTTGCATTTTAAATAAAAGTTACTGTATCAATTGTATAGATCTAATTTTCTTTTTTCTTTTCAATCCAACATATTACAATTCTTTGAAAACCTCAATTTCATTCAATTTTGCACACCCATCTATATAGCCTCATTCCGCCGAATATCTTTTTTAAAGATATTTCTTGTTAGTAACGAGAATACCTGTCGCTAGGGTTGAATGTACACGTGTTAAAACACGGAGTAAATATTGTCAATACACATGTGTGTGTATTTTACGAAAGCCGATTAGTGTCACATAAAAATAAAAATTGCATACTTAATTATCTCGTTATTACGAGATCTTTTCTCGTAATTACGAGATCTTTTCTCGTTATTACGAGATCTTTTCTCGTTATAACGAGATAATTATCTCGTTATAACGAGATAATTAACTCGTTATTACGAGATCTTATCTCGTTATAACGAGATCTTTTCTCGTTATAACGAGATAATTATCTCGTTATTACGAGATCTTTTCTCGTTATTACGAGATAATTATCTCGTTATTACGAGATCTTTTCGAAGTTGTTTTAACGAATATTATGGTTATAAGTAAACTTCCGGTGAAACCATAAGGGCCGTTGGTTTGCGTCTGTCCGTCTGTTTGTCATTTTTTCAATCTGTCTGTTCGACCGGCCGTTACCTTTTGTCACACTATTGGTCAAAGATTTCTAATAAATAGGTCTCCATGATAATGGTTATTCGTATACTTCCGGTGAAACCATGAGAGGCCGTTGGTTTTGTCTCACTGTGTCTATACGTGCGTCCGTCTGTGTGTCAGATTGTCAACCTGTCTGTTTATCCATTACCTTTGGTCAAACCATTGGTCAAAGTTTTGTAATGAATATATCTCCATTCCGCCAATGAAAGTATTAAAATGTTGATGTTTACTCGCAGAATATTAAGGTTGTCTTACCCATATAATATGCACAAACCTGACACCTCAAGTTCGGAATTCATCATGTCATCACAAAAGCTATATATTGTCAAACTATTATACAATTATGGTGTCATCTGTTCTTATAAGCGGGCAATTAAAACTTGAGTACGAAAATGTCACAACGTATTTTTATTTAATATTCCGTTTTACGATGATCATGCGGGCCCTAAGTTCAAGGGCAATGCCTCAGGGGTCATTGTTTTGTGTTCATGAAAAGGTCTTTTCCACATACACACACATGCGAAATATGAAAGGAATACCCAAAAGGATATTAAAGTTATTTTCTTAAAATTGTTTACGCCGTTCACGACGACCCCGACAACAACGACTACGCTGGAGGTATAGCATAGCTAAAATTGGGAGATATACCCACATAGACTTTGCGATAATCTATAATACGTTTCTATTTTATATTTCGCCATTGTACATCAATACCAAATTTCAGAACGATTTGAACATACAGTAGAACCTCTTTAGTACGACCACTAAATTGTATTAATTATTAAGTGCTTACATGTAAGACAAGTGGATGTTTAAAGCAAAGTGAAAGGAAACAAGAAAGCCTTTTAGGACCTTTCTAGTTTCCTTTTACCTTGCTTTAAGCTGAAAAGAGTCTTTTATATAACCGATGCTTTCGTTTTGGTGATCGTAATATTCTTCGTTTTGGTGATCGTAAAAGAGAAGTTTAACTGTATTTGTTTCAGTTAAAAACAGGGCAAATATGGACAGACGGACAGATGAACAACCTGCCACGCGTTACAACAGTAAAATACTTATAAAATAAATGGAACAAATCAGGGAATTAATGAATTGCAATTATCGTTGGCTAAATGAAGAGTCATTGCAAATCTAAGTTTATCTGAAGGTAACTGACATACGGACATAATGACACGCAGACAGACAGAGAGACAGACGGATGGATTGATGGACGGACAGAGATGAAACTCATATACCCATAACGTTTCACCCGTAGAGTGTGCTTATTATCACAATCATCATTAAAACGATATAGAAAATATCTCGTAATAACGAGATATTTATCTCGTAATAACGAGAAAATATCTCGTAATTACGAGATAACTACATGTATCTCGTTTTAACGAGATAATTATCTCGTAATTACGAGAAAAGATCTCGTTATAACGAGAAAATATCTCGTTATAACGAGATAATTATCTCGTAATTACGAGATAATTATGCATGTATTTTTTTATGTGACACTAATCGGCTTTCGTAGTATTTACTCCGTGGTGTTAATTAAAGCCAGAATGTCGCCCAAATGCATGTTTAAATCGCGCAATTTCTTATATAAGAACATTTTCTATGTATTAAAACTAAGCGAAATCCGTTGTCAGGTGCCTGAAACATGCCCCCCTTTCTTTAAGAACCATACATAAATGTGCCGATTTCTTATCGAGATGGTTGGAAAAATAAGCTTTTTGTTTACATAACAAATCTTCGTGTCGGCTTCCGAGAATTTCCGCATGGTCGAATAAGAGTCACGTGATCGATCCGATTTTTCTGACTTGTCTGTGTTACTTTAGAACAGAATAGTTAATAATGGTAAATAGGTAACAGTGGAGAAAACGTGATTCTTTCCCGTTTAAAACGCAAACGAAACGCAAACGCATCACAATAAAACGCATAAAAACACAACCTTTAGACAATTATGACCATTCATGTTAGTCTGAGTTGCAAACAGTTTGGTGCCTGATCAGACGCCGGGTTACCCGGCGTCTGATCTGCTCCAAACTGTTTGCAATTGAAATCATGGTTTAAGCGTAAGCGCGTTTATTGGGAAAGAATAATATTTTCTCCACTGTACGGAAGGTTACATCGAATAAATAGTCGTACACATTCCTACTTGAGATAAGTATGATCATAGTTGCACGAGAACGCTGCGCTAACTTTACTGATATTTTATTCTTTCAAATTTAACGCATTTATAAACAAAACTATTATTACCATTGCAAACAGGTTGGAGCCAATTCAGACACCGCGAAACCCAGCGTCTGATCAGGTTCCAACCTGTTTGCTACTCAGATTAAAAAAATAGTTATAATTTCCACAGTGTAGTGAATTGCGTTTGCGTTTAAACCGGAAAGAAAAATGTATTCTCTACTGTATATTGCGCACAGTAAATACAGCTATCAGTGTCTCTTGCTGAATGTAGGGAATACTCATCCCTTTTAAAGTTTTAGAATGTTCCAATCTAAAAATAACTCTGCCAAGTCAGAAGAAACACTATGAAAACATCTTTACCGGGTGCAAGCCGAACGAACTCGGAAAATCTCCGCCGTTGATCGGATGTCAACAAACCGATTTAAAAATCGACTTCTTTCCACCAAATTCATGGGTTTGTAAGCAATGTTGCCTCCATATACATAGCGGATTACTTCTTTTTATATGTTTAGATTACGTATGTGCCTGAATGTTCAGGTTTAAAAAATGCGTTATTTTGGCTTACATACTGCCTTTAAGAGGCAGTACGTATAAATGGCGTAATTTCAAAACAAGTGGCAAATATATATAGTTTTGATCCTAACCAGACGCCGCGTAACTGTTTCTACCTTTCCTATTAACTGTTTCTGACTTTCCAATAATTCCAATTACTCTCCGTTTTCTATAGCAGACCAGCGCACAAAAGCTATCAAGTATGACGTCAGCGTGAACCATGTAGATCTAGATACAGATGAAGAAAATATATAAGCATTGTGGTAAGTCAGTAGGAAGATGTGAAAAAGGAAAACATATATAGGGGTAATCATGGACCAAAACTTAAATTTTCAATGCATAACCCCGATAATGAGTGGAAAATTCGAAATCATTAATTAAGAGAAATGTTAAATCTGCAAGGGGCATAACTCTGACAAGAAATATTTGAACGGGACCAAGTAGAAATGCGGCCTGTATTTTCCAATGATGCACATGTAGATCTACTTCGCCAAAACAGAACATCTAATGTACGTTCCAGGAATTAATTAGGTATAACTCAAAACCAAATTCGAACTTGACGTGTGTATTCTCATGATTTACATCATATATGATTTTCAGTTCAACATGTCAATGTATTACTGAGATAATGAGAGGAAACCTCAAACTGTTTCAAATGTTTCACGTTCAAGGGCTATAACTCTGTAAAATAATTGAATCGAAGCCAAATTCGAACTTGACCTGCATATTTCCGTTATATGCATATATTCCTAATTTCAATTTAAAACGTCAACACATGACCAAGATTATGAGCAAAAACCACAATTTTTTGGAAATTTTCCAAGTCCAAGGGACATGACTCTGTCAAAAATTATTGAACCGAACCAAATTCAAAATTGACCTGCGCATTGCTATGATGTATCTCTATACCAAATTTCGATTCAAAATATCAATGCACGACCGAGGTAATGAGCGGAAAACACAAATCGTTAGAACGTTAAAAATTGTTAAAGATTCAAGGGGCATAGCTCTGTTAAGAATTATTCGACTGGAACCAAATTCGAACTTGCCAGGATGTATCTATACGTATATCAAATTTGAGTCGGACTGTCCTATATGTGCATCTATGGGCCATTGGCAGAGGTATTGAACGTAAACTGAAGGGCTGCCGTTTCAAAAGTCGGATTTTCCCGAAATCTTCGGATTTTTTATAACTTCTCCGCACCTACAGATTTTTCCCGAAATCTTCGAATTTCTGCTCTTACTTTTCAAATTTGGAATTATTTTATACGTTTTAAACTTAGGAAATTTTTTATATGGGTGTCAAATAATATAGATCCAGATCAGACGCCGCGTAACGCGGCGTCTGATCTGAATCTAAACTGTTTGCATACTTATTTATTCAGAGATCATGAATAGCTAATATAAATCATTTTATTGGTGTTATAAAGCTTGGCAGTGAAAGAGTTAAAAGTACGATTAATAAAATTGCCCTTGAAAATTTGGAAGTCTTAGGATTTATATGAGGAACTTATGGTAGCCCTGAAACTGAATGATGGCAGAAGGACGGGACGACGGACGATGGAAAGGGGTAACCCTGTATGCTCAAGCCGTTATACATGGCGGGAATTACCCACACTTAGCTATAGAAGGACCAAAGGAGACATGATAGAAGTTTACAAGATCTGAAAAGGCATATATGACATAAGAACAGCAATCTCTCTTAAAAGCTGAATCGAGAAATGGTCGAACTATAGGATATGTCACTCGTCGATGTTTAAGACAGGTTGATCTCAAACGAGTCTAGAATTGAAATGTTAATAAGCGAGCCTTGGCGAGCTTAATAACTTTTCTATTCTAGACGAGTTTGAGATCAACTTGTCTTAAACATCGACGAGTGACAGATATTCTTTTTCTCACATTACCAGCGATTTAAGCTATTTTTTAAGCAATATCCATTTTTGGAACCCTGTTGACGTCAATACGCCGTTATAAATAGTTACGTTATAGTGACGTCATCAAATTTATCTTACACATGTTGGAGATAAGGATATTCGTCATCGTTGTTTGCTATAGAAAACAGGGGTATTTATGTGAGAAAGACCAAGTACTAGAGACAAACTCATCAAATATTTACCCAAAGGCCAAAACACAACATTAGGTAACCCGGCTTCAGTGTAAGAGTAGCAAAATTGTACAATTTACTACCTATACATCGGTTGCAAATGCAAACTCTGACAGTGCATTTGAAAACAGAATAGACAAACATTGGAGACACAAATGTTGTCGTGAGTCAGATTATAAAAGTATCAATTATTATTTATTTCTCTATCTAATCCAGTCTTGTGACATCTCTTTGGAATCAGTACTAGATCTTTGTTTTAACTCATTATCCCCTGAAACTTCCAATAGCTGGTCCATTTTAGACTAGTTAGGGTTATTGTTTTGTTTTTTTAAATAAATTGCAAAATGACAAACAATGAAGCCCCTGATCAGAGGGCTCCTGCAGGAGCCCTCTGATCAGGTACTTCACTGTTTGCATAGGATAAGTGTACTCTTCACAGGTACACCTTTGGTAAAGAACGCATATATGCGTCACTAGGGCTCAATGAGTTCACCTTCACCGATTATATAAAATAGGAGAAAATACCCCTGACAAGAATGCATGTGGGCTATATAGGTGACTAAAGCGTCGGCACAACTTTAGTGCGTACTTCAGTACTCCCTCTCTTCAACGACCTTTCGAACAAGATTCCCCGTTGCAAAAACGCCTGGCGCTGTTCCCCAAACAATGCAATTATGTCTAAAGTTTTCACTACTGCAATATCGCCTGCTTAAATGTATCGTCTGCTTCGTTTTTTAAAGTTACGTATTGGCTATTTGATAGAAGAAATATGAAGACGAATGACAAACTGTTTGAAACCAGGTCAGGCGCCGCGTTTTCAAATGTAAGCCAAGTCATATGCATACTCTTAGGTTAACAATCCCCCAACCCATCAATGCCCCGACTCTCCCCAACTGTCCGCTACATACTACTTGCATTACTCTTAGGTTATTGATTTTTTCCCTCCCTGTAGCAACTCAATCCGAACAACAAACATACTCTGCGTCTCCTATTTGGTGTCGCCAGGGCTGCCATAAGTTGAAATGAAAAATCCTAAGATTGCCAAATTTGCATTTTTCAAGTGCGATTTTACGAATCGTACCTTTACCCCATAGCCCTATTCTTGTTTTGTTGACATGCGACTACTTAAAGCAGGCTGTAAGTAAAGCAGAATGCGCCTTAGGGCGCATTCTGCTTTATTTTCAGCCGGCTTAAAGCCTACCATGTACTGGAAAAAATCCGGAGATTTAGGAAAAATCCGGAGAAATGGCAGCCATGTGTCGCTGTATAGAGAGGGACCACCGTAGATCTAGTTTCGTTTTGCATTCTCCGCACGGGTTCGATCTACACCGAGCGCATACTTTTTTTTCTTGAAATGTACTTTTGTCTGTCATAACTCCTTTTCTAAAACTTATTGATTTGGTTTGTTTGTTAACGTCCGTTTCTGCCATTCATTGGCTAATTGGACACCCCAGAGAGAGGGGAGCGGATACAGAGAACCCGGGCGCGATGCCCTACTCTTATTATCGAAATAGTTCTCTGGTTCTTTTAGATGCCCAGTGTAAAGCACTGATACATCGGACCTCGGTTTATAAAGTCTCATCTGAAGGACTTGGTCCTGCGGGGGATCGAACTCACGACCCCTGACGTCGTATTTGGGCGATTTACCCCTCGATTACGTCCGCCGATTCTAAAACTTATACATACGTGTTTGTATCTGGGTCTTTGTATCTATATTTACAAGACAAAAAAGAAGGTTTTAGAATAAGTTTTGTCTTCGGTCTCTTTAAGTTAGCTTTGTTATATACATGTACGAGCATTCTCTAAAGAAACTGACTGATTTATTCTTTCACGGCCATGGTGTCATCTGCCTTAAACAGTCTGCTTTTATTTATATCAACTTTTAAATTTAGTTCAACAACATCTAGATGAATTGACTAAAGTAATATCTTAATGTGTTTAGATCAATTTTGATTCGATGTCCAATCAAGATTAAACTGTTTGCAAATAACCATTGCACTCGGAGTAGATCTGAACCAGGCTGCCATTTCTCTGGAATTTTCCTAAATCTCCGGATATTTTCCCAGTACATGGTAGCTTAAAGCAGGCTGAAAGTAAAGCAGAATGCGCCATCAGGCGCATTCTGCTTTACTTACAGCCTGCTTTAAGTAGTCGCATGTCAACAAAATAAGAAAAAGGCTATTGGGTAAAGGTACGATTCGTAAAATCGCACTTAAAAAAATGCAAATTTGGAAATCTAAGGATTGTTAATGTCAACTTATGGCAGCCCTGCTGAACTGTTTGAAAATAACTATTGTAGTCGAGGCAAAGCAATGAAATAAGGGTAACACTCACAAAATACGTCCGTCGATAATTAGTTGGATTCTGTGACAGCAAGCTTTTGTAAATTAACCAGTTACCCCATAAATACACCTTTTTACGCCTCTAGTTTATTCATCCATTTAGGAAAATAGTTCCAATTTCAAAGTATGAACATATACCATAAGAGATATTTCTATATTCTAGCTGAATTTTGCTTAAAGCAGGCTGAAAGAAAAGCAGAATGCGCCTTTAAGGCGCATTCTGCTTTACTTTCAACCTGCTTTAAGTGGTCACATGTCTTCAAAACTAGACACAGGCTATGGGGTAATGGGTTAAAACTAACAGAGAAGTAAAGTGTCATTATAACATCATATTACACCAAATTTTATCTCAATATGTGAAAACGTGTGCGGAAAAGTTCGGGAAAAGATTTTAAGCTAAGAAAGGGGCATAACTGAACGGAAAACTTACCGAATTTTGACGAAAATTGAAATTGATATGTAGTTCATAAAAAACCAATTATTGATACATGTTTATACAATTTCAGCTAAATATGTGAAAGCAAAAGGGGAGAAAAAGCGAAAAACAACGAATTTCTAATATCTTCAATTCAACAAGTAAAATTGACATCGACACTTGGCGCCTTATTGTCATGGCTTCATTTTTACAGATTCTGATAACTTTTACACTTGAATTGTAAAGTACTTTAACTAAAAAAAGTAACTTTTGCAGTTTTCTGTAGAAAAGTAACATTTAATCGTCCCCCCACCCCCATTAACCTGTATAGTACATTTGAATGTGCAAGTCACGTTAAGATCTGTAGAATGAACCTCTAGGTACAAAAACTGCACATGTTGATGAAATTGAACAAAATTATGAAAAGTTATACAGGGAGAAAATCATAGGGCCAATGCATTGGTACCAGGCCCAGCGCTTATAAAGCGTTTGATTTGAGTTTGTTCTCAAGTATTTGATCGATCAGATTTGAGCCTCAGACCAGTCAAATGCTTGAGAAGGATTTAAGACGCAACTCAAATGCTATATAAGCATGGAACCTGGTATCTATGAAGGTTTACAGCCTTGGTGCTTAGCAAACTTTGAGTAGTCAATGTGGTCCAGTTACTTTTGTTCTATACATAAATCGTTCAGTTACTTTTGTTCTATACATAAATCGTCTTAAATAATGTTTCCCCACTGTCCAGAGTCAGGGAGAGAGAGAAAGAGAGAGACAGAGACAGAGATAGACAGGGTGGGAGAATATATTCTTCTGTCGATTGCGTCAAAATTGTGTTTTCAGAAATACTCAGAAGTAGGCCCTACTTAGCAATCTACATATCTGTGAAGATTAAATTTCCTGCACTCAATCCCGAAACGTTTAATGGACAAAACACCCTATTACATACAAATTTAACCCTTAATTCCGCTCACACATTGTTTGTTCAAATATTTCGTCTGAATCTTATGCAAAATTAAAAATTCTGAAGTTTTGACAAAATTAAGTTATATTGATAGCGTATCAAACGGTTTGGATTCTGATCAGACGCCGCGTTAAGCGGCGTCTGATCTGAATCGAAACTGTTTACAAAGTAGAATGAAATGGATTATTAGATCTAGATCTAGTAACGAATTTCGCCACCCGGCGTTTCTCTAACCGTATTTCATCCTTGTAGCAATATGTAAAGGGAATGAAAACGTTAGTAAATAATTTAGACCGACCCGACCCAGATAACGGACAGAGGGAAGGACTCGACAGTTTTTGCTCTTGTTAGAAACTCGGTTTAAGTCTGGATGGAGTGTTCAAATCTTTTTAAAATTACTGTCGCATAAACATGAATAATTTATTGTAATGGTGACACGGTTAGTTCACTTCTGTGGCACTGAGAAATCATTTATTTTTTATTGTTTTTCTTCTACTTTCGTTTTCAACCAGGAAGTTTCGTTCAAACATGGCTGAAAAATTAAATATTGAAGGGGCGAAAAGTATGAGTGGATCTCTCCTAGCGGGGTCGGAGGAAGATTATGATAGACTTTGTGAGTTTTGCCACGAGGAAGGCAAACGGATGGAGGCGGTCGGATATTGTGTTGACTGCGGGGAGTACTTATGCAAGGAATGTAAAACCATTCACAAAAAGACGTCGGCTACGAAAAAACATGTATTGAAGGACATCTTGGATATGTCAACTAAGAAAGATGGCGCGAAACAAGCCCAAAGATCGTCTGCTACTAAAGACCCTTTGACTGACCGATGTCGGAAACATCCAGAGGAGTTGATTAAGCTGTACTGTAATAACCACAGGCAACTCGGATGTCATATATGTATATCCCTAAAACATAGAGCATGTGACGACATATCGTACATAAGGGACGTTTCTTGCGGCATCGCTGACAGTGAAGAGCTGAAGAACATATTAGTTGATTTGAAGAATATTATCGCCGGGCTGAAGCGTAGTACAATTCGGTCAGAAAAGAGTCGGCGAGAAGCAGACGAGAGCTACAATCAGACCGTGACTGAGGTCAAACAATTCAGACAACAAATCAACAAACTTCTTGATAAGCTTGAAGAGGAACTGCTCAACAAAGCTTCATTGCTCAAACAAGAACATTTGGATTCCCTTTCAGACCAAGCTCTGAAATGCGATGATCTACGAGACAAACTCACAGAAATAAACTCGGACTTGGAAAACAAACTAGGACATAAGCATAACAATCAACTGTTCATCAGCATGAAATATGCCAAAGAAAACATCCCAGTCCTGGAAAAGGAGACTGACAGTATCAGCGAAACAATCAGAACACAGCGATTTGTGTTTAGACGAGATGACAAGCTTGATGAGATGACGTCAGCAATGACCCGACTTGGGACGGTGTCACTGGATGGCAAACCAGACTATGTGAGGGCCAAGTACCTACATGATATCAACATTAAATCTGATACAGATACACAAGACTGTTACATTAGTGGTGCTGCTGTACTACCTGATGGACGCCTGGCTGCGAGTGATTATAACAATACATCCGTGAAACTTGTAGATGTTGCAAGTAGAAAGATTTCTGAAGAAGTATCATTACAAACAGCACCAACAGACCTGGCATTGATTGGGGATGATCAGCTTGCAGTGGTGCTGTGGAAACAAGACTATATCCAGGTACTGTCTCTATCACCAACATTATCAGCCAGTCACACTATAGCTATGCCAGGCCAGTACAATGGCATCACTTACAGTGAGGGAAAGCTCATCCTGGCCTGTCGTCATCCTGATGCTTCAGTTCATATTTGTGACATGTCTGGGAACTTGTTACAGAAAATAGCCACTGATAACACAGGAAACAAGTTATTCACAGGAGCTCCTTCACGGTTAACAACCAGCCCAGACCAAAGTATCATTTATGTGAATTATTTCAAGAGCAACAAAACAATATGTTTAAACAAAGCAGGAGTTGTCATGGCAACATATGTCAATGACAGGTTAAAGCGTCCAAAGGGAGTGACAGTAGATGACTATGGTAATGTATATATATGTAGTCAAGATACTCATACAGTTCACCAGTTATCACCCAGCGGTCAGCTGATCAAGGTTATATTGGAGAAGAGGGATGGGATAAAGTGGCCTGAGGCTATTACACACAGTGCTGGGAAATTGTACATCAGTACAGCTCCTGCATACCGCAACAACATCAAAGTTTACAAACTGGAACAAGACTAGAAATATAAACAAGGTAGAGAACAGCAATTACACTGTACTGATTTTATTAACTCATTCACCCCTGAAACTTTTAATAGACAATTCCAGTTTCCAATAAAGTCTAGACCATGAATATAACTATTCAAATTTGTTTTCTGCAGTATATTGCGAAATGACAAACAGTGCAGATTCTGATCAGAGGGCTCCCTTCGGAGCCCTCTGATCAGGGTCTTCACTGTTTGCAGATGACATGTATACTCTTTACAGATACACAGATTATAAATGATGAGTATATATGTCGCTAGGATTTTTAACTGGATTTAAACTTAATATTCAAACATTAACTTGATTAAGGTTGAATAGCATATCTAAGTTATTTGATATGAAATTAATGAGAACTTGAATCCCCCGCTATTTTTTATGTATAATATTTACCAAATCATTAATGGAATATTCCAATAAAGAAACATGACCAGTTTTTGTTAAATTTAGATCTGGTTTTGGTGTAGCCAAATAGAGCATATCTAGATGGATATTTAATAGATAGATAATTCCTTAATCATTCATAAACTTTAATTAACAAATTCCTTGTTACTCACAACATATTTTCAGATTACAAAAGTAGAGAACCCTGTTAAAGCTGAGCGGATAGATTTTTAACATTTTTATTGAGAGTAATAGTTATTTCTATTAAGAGTAATGGGCTCCTTATTAAATATTTCATATTTATTTTCAGACTGATTATTAGGCCATCTATGAGCAAGGTTCTCTCATTTTAAGTATAGGTCTACATTCGATCTTCTGTTAAGCAGCCAGCAATTCATAGAAGTAAAATTTATATTTCTAAAGGCAGGTGACTGCTTAATGGAAAACAAATATAATACAGAAAGCTCGTGAATTAGTTTGCTACAATACACAGTTCACACTGTCCTGCAATGAGGTACAACCTGTAGATTCTATTAACTCTTTCAACACCATGGACCTGTTTAAAATACAAAATACTTTTGCAAACACAGTGTAGACCCAGATCAGAGGGTTTCTTTAGGACCTGTTTAAAATACTAATTTCATTTGCAAACACTGTAGACCCAGATCAGAGGGCTCCTAAAGGAGCCCTCTGATCTGGGTCTACACTGTTTGCTAATTCAGACCAGTATTTATTAAACTACCCTGAGAATTCCAAGTAGACTAGATAATGGTTTTGTAAATAAAATGATCCACAAGGGAACCTAATAACCCACAAGAGTTACTAAGTGTTGAAAGACAGAAACTGTTATCACAAATTGGACTGTATTTCTATCATGAGTTTGTTTTCTTTTTCATGTTAGAAAGAAGCAGCATCAACACCTACTGGCCTAACATTGATGTTATGACCTGTCAAACTAGTTATGATGTGAGTTTCTGCCAAACTACAGTAACGATGCTATGATCTGTCAAACTACAGAAACGATGCTATGTGTTACAGGAGGGCGATGTAAGACTATAATTATGTCAATGCCAGGTCAAGTTACGTGCCATCTTCACCCTAGGGATTTGCCGTAGTAGAATGTCGACATTAGTGAGTTTTCAAAACATTTACTGACAATGAAACTGAATTCCAGACCGAGGGCTCGAGTTAATGAGAGGAAATAAATCAAAACTATTTTCAACATTTTCTCGATTATGTCATCAGTCCGTATGTTGACTGCTCGTTAGAATCGTTTCTTTTAGATGTTTCCCATTAATAGTCACAGCATAGGGTATATATCTACTAGAGAAATCAGGGGCTTTAGAATTTCGGATACACAATTAAATGAAGCTATACAGGGTTCATCATAATCATTATCCTCTGTGTTTATGTTAACGTGCAGGAGTTGGAGTGTTGTCCATACATCCCTATCACAGGGGTCGACTTCAGCTTCAGAGAGTTTCCACTCCGGTCTGTCTCTCTCTGCTAAAGTTGTCCATGTCTTGGGCCGTCCTGGTCCATGTCTTCCCTTCAATGGCACAACATTAGATATCAAGCAGCTTCAAGACAAATATCCGGTGATTACTACATACTGTTGAGAAAGCATCTACAATAAAACCTCTCTATAACGACCACTTAAAAGAAAGGCTAATTGAATGCATAAATGACAGGTTACAGTGTAAAGCAAGGTGAACGTAAAACAGAAAGCTCCTAAAAGAGCTTTCCGTTTTACGTAAATCTTGCTTTAAGCGTCCCATGTCTTAACTCTTTCCTCCCTGAAACCTCAAATGGACAATTCTATTTCTCAATTTAGTCTAGTCCATTTTGGACTTTTTAGGGTGGATTTTACAATATATGTCAAAAAGACAAACATTGTAGACCCTGATCAGAGGGCTCCTTAAGGAGCCCTCTGATCAGGGTCTACACTGTTTGCATAGGACAAATGTACTCCTCACAGGTACACTTTTTGCAAAGGACGCTTATAGGCGTGGCTAGGGTTCAAAGAGTTAAGACACATGATAGTGAACTCAATTTAGTGGTCGTAATAGAAAAGTTTTACTGTATGTTGAACAATAAATTGAGTGTGCTCTTAAACACAAGTGCCTCAAGCTCTATGCTACATACATGTTTCCAGATTACATATACAGTGAAACCCCTCAAAACCGGAACCTCTAAAAACTGGATTCTCTCTAAACCGGACAAAACGTTGGTCCAGTTTCCAACCATTCCTTTTTTAACCTACTACACTATAAAAATGCTTTTTTACGCCTTTACTGAAAATGTATCATCAGAAATATATTCTATATTCTAGCAGTTGATAGCTTAAAAGCAGGTTGAACGTAAAGCAGAATGCGCCTTATGGTGCAATCTGCTTTACATTCAACCTGCTTTAAGTGATCAGCTAACTTCCATAAACCCCTCGAAACCGGCCATTCATGTTGTCGCCACACATGTCCGGTTTAGGGGGGTTTCACTGTACGTACAAGACATTTCCAGTTTTTC
Organism: Gari tellinella; assembly: GCA_922989275.2. Taxonomy (NCBI): domain Eukaryota; kingdom Metazoa; phylum Mollusca; class Bivalvia; order Cardiida; family Psammobiidae; genus Gari; species Gari tellinella. The sequence goes on along the minus strand of OV277862.1, from coordinate 6,783,043 downwards.
TCCTTTAGGATTCAGGGGCATACGTCGCGTACCCTATGTTGTGACTACTCGTTAGACTCATCTCAAAGAGAATATTCAAATGATTAATCACATCAACATAGTCACATGGTGTGTTGGACGATGATGAATATTTCCTTGAATAAACCAACTCTGTAACAAGTGACTTTTTAATGAAGTATGAATATTTCTTAAAGAGATTGTTAGTTTACAATAAAGCAAAAAGCTAATGTAGCAGTGCTCCCTCTCTACAAAGACACCCAATGGGAGACAAAGATTGTGTGCGTTGTTCAGAGGGAGTCGTTACAGGGAGGGAAATTGGCTTACATCTGCAAACAGCTTGAATCCAGACCAGAAGCCGCGTTACGCGGCGTCTGATCTGGATTCAAGCTGTTTGTCACCCGTCATTATTTATTCCATCAAAATGTAATTTTGAGAAAAAAACCAGCAGACGACAATTTGAAGCAGACGATATTGCGGCAGTAAAAGTGTTAAACATTTTGTCTTGTTTGGGTAACAGTCGTAAGGGTTGTTGTAAGGAGGGAGTCGTTGTTGGGAGGGCCGTTGTAGGGAGGGAACACTGTATTATTGTTCTACCATATAAGCAAATAACTATAGTAAAACCTTTTTTTGGGTCTCTGCAAAGTGGTTACTTTATACAAGCTAACAATGTACCCGCTTAGGTAGAGCCATGTCACGTTGTATACAATTTATTTCCTTGTAACAGTGTTTCCTGTATATATATACTTCTAAGTACCTACAAGGGCAGTTCCAATGCAACTATGTACAGTCACTCTTGTATTTAGTGAATACTCAATAAGATAAATACTATATTGTGGTTGCTTGACCATTTCGGCGCCGAAGTCGCATAAAGTCGACTTTGCAAACAGTTGGATCCTGATCAGATGTCGCGTGACACAGCGTCTGATCGGTATCCAAACTGTTTGACACTTGTATCGATATTTCTTAATTCATACAACAATGAATCTTTCTTTGAAACGGTCTTGCAAACAAGAATATTGAAGCAGACAACAATAAAGCGGCGGAGGGGTAAACAAACTCACGATTAAATTGATACCGAAAGGATTAATTCAGGATAAAAAGATCAGAAATCTCATATAGGAGCTATCTTCATCATATTTATCCTACATAAAACAGTCACCTATCGTAAGAGATATAACTGTTTTCTTGAATTAAGATGCTATCCTAAGAACTGTCACTGCGAACCTGTTGACCGGGAACCATTGTTATGATGAGGTGAACGTTTTGTTCAGTCAGGAAACATACACAGTTTCAAAGATGTCACTGTATTTTCTGTATATATATAGACGTGTCTTTAGTTAGTTTTGTTTTTGTTGTGATTATATTAACTCATTCACCAGAAACATTCCAGTTTCATATAAAGCCCAGTCCACTTTAAACAACTTATGGTTGTTTAACAGTATATTGTAAGATGGCATAAGTGTAGAACCCGATCAGGACTCCTTTAGGATACATCTGATCCGAGTCTACATTGTTTGCATTGGACAAATGAACTGTTCATTAGGTGTATTGGTTATAAAGAACCAGTATACTAATCACTAGAGTTGAATGAGTTAATAGTTTGCTTCTGTATATATATATGCTGCCCTTTGGTATAAGTGTTGATTTTGAACACTTGTCTAGTAAACAAGATCTAGATATAGCAGCCATTTGATATACTTGTTGATTTTGAACACTTGGCTGTCTTATCAGATTCAAATTACTCTTCTTGTTGTTTCCAGCAAATTTATGTTGTGACTACTGAAAAGAATACTTTCAAAGACACGATTCTAATAAGTAGTCAGGGCTGCCATTTCTCTGGAATGTTCCGAACTCTTCCGGTTTTTATCCTAACAGATAGTAACTTAAGCATGCTGAAAGTAAAGCAGAATGCACCTTAAGATGAATCCTGATTTAAGTAATCGTGCTTGAAAAATAGAAAAAAGGAAATCTTAGGATTTTTCAAGATCAATTTATGGCAGCTAGCCGTGAGCAGTCATAATAAAGGTTTAAACGGTGACTATAGTGTTTTGAAACTCCAGGAGATATGTAAGTTTGTTATTACAAAAGGTTATGAACCTCCTGCATGGTTTTGATACAGATGAAATGATGAAACTACATGACGTCTCTCCTGGATCCAAACTGTGTGACAACTCTGACAACTTTTATTTTCTATAAGAAATGCAGAAAAAATATTCTGAGATTTGGTGCAGACACAAACTAAACTGTATATAGAGCATGCTAAATGTTAAAATGACAGGATTTGGAACTGACTGTGTTATGGGTTTGTTTTGACTGATGTGTTTAATTGATATGAGCCGTGTCATGACACAATCTGCCTTATTGTATTGCAAACAGTGTAGATCAAGGCCAGCCGCCGCGTCATAGACGCGGCGACTAGCCTTGATCTACTCTGTTTGACACACCCTCAATCATCCAAAGCATTGTATTTAGCAGTATTATATACTGTATTTGGTAGTTTAGACCAAACTCAGATACAACGCCTAGGATGACAACAGTACTTGGTCTGTACAATGGTGCAAAGCAATAAGGCAGGTTTTGTCATGACAAGGCTCATATGTTTTAGACTTTTGTTGTTGTATATACATGTACTGTATTAATGTATCATTGTTCCTTTTTCCCTTTGCATAAGTTATTGTTTCCGGTCCATGACCACTTTCATATTTTACAACAATCTGAACTTTTATCTTTTCAAGCATACATCTCTTACCTACGTAATGGGGTAAGGTTTACACAATTTTTCACTAGAATGGGGTTAGCCAATTCTGTTTTGTGTCTTTGCACAGGTACTTGAGACAGTTTGAATTTTTATTTTACTATCTACCATTTAATTGAAAATTATAATTATGGTAGATACATGTAGTATAGAAAAAAATCAAGATGTGTGAAGTACCTGTGTTTCTTTCAAAACTAGGGAATGAATATAGGTCATACGGTATAACAACCGAAAGTAATGCATGAGGTGATTCTTTATCAGAACGAAAAATGTGCATGATGCTAAAATGCTTAGAGTCTCTTCATTAGATTGAAGGGAAATGGTCCCGGGTACTTTAAGATACATTGTAATTGACTTAAACATGTATGTACATTTTGTTTTGTTTGGTTTGAAATGTGCATATTATGTTTTGTTTGGTTTGAAATGTGCATATTATGTTTTGTTTGGTTTGAAATGTGCATATTATGTTTTGGTTGGTTTGAAATGTACATATTATGTTTTGTTTGGTTTGAAATGTGCATATTATGTTTTGTTTGGTTTGAAATGTGCATATTATGTTTTGTTTGGTTTGAAATGTACATATTATGATTTGTTTGGTTTGAAATGTGCATATTATGTTTTGGTTGGTTTGAAATGTGCATATTATGTTTTAGTGGGTTTGAAATGTGCATATTATGCTGTTTTTGGTTTAAAAAGGGCATATTATGTTTTGGTTGATTTGAAATGAGCATATTATGTTTTGAAATATGTACATTTTGTTAAGGTTGGTTTTTAATTGAAATGAACATATGTTTTAGTTGGTTTGAAATAACTGGAACAATTTATCCCTTTTTGTTTGGTACATTAACCCATTACTGTACAGCCTGTTCCTTGATGAAGGCCATTTATTTATTTATGATACCAGATTTATATAGCGCTCATTTCACACAGGAGTTGTGCTTCCAAAAATGCTTCACATGAAATCATATAAATGTACTTACAAAGTCAGTTAAGACGAACAACTACATTTACAATAAAGTAAAAACATCCTACTTGTAATTCTTACAATATGATTACTAATATTATAAGAATTTTTATTTTCAGTATATAAAATCAATTTTAAAATGCGTCAAATATTAAAAAAGATTAATGGTATTTTTTTTAAAAACAGTAATTTAAATGTCATTGTTGTTCAATTTTGCTAAACTTTCAGCCTACTTTAAGTTCCTATCAATTAGTATATAGAAAATATTTCTACATACATGACTAAATAAAGTTGATGGAATAAATTAGAGGCCTAAAAAGGGATTCTTATTGTGCAATGGGTCAAGGATGGAATCCATCGACTTCCAGTCTCGGCTTTAGTCGTTAAGCCACCACTGGTTTAACCCATTATCTCATAAATATGCCTGTTTACGCCTTTTGTTTATTCCTCCACTAAAAGAAACTAGTTCCAATAAATACAGTCAGAAATATGTATCATAAGAAATATTTTCTATATTCTAGCAGATGGAAGCTTAAAGCAGGCTGAAAGTAAAGCAGAATGTGCATTTAGGCTCATTTTGCTTTAGTTTGAACCTGCTTTAAGTGGACACTTGTCTGTAAAACTAGAAACATGTTAAGGTATAAAGGGTTAACAAACGTTTGCCTTGCTACATGCCAACACTGTTTTTGTATATATTGTATAAATTAGTTACCAATGAGTTTTTCCTTTGTATATGCCAACACTGTTTTCGTATATATTGTATAAATTAGTTACCATTGAGGTTTTCCTTTGTATGAATTGTTGCTGATTATCATAATGTAATGATAGATTACTGCTTCATGCAGGACAAAAGTAATGCACAGTGCTCACTTATTGGAGTTTTCTGTATAACTATTGCCCTGTATTCAGCCACTTGTTGTTAAGGTTACTTACATAGCTACCTTTCAATAATTGCTTAACCCTTTCCCAGATAGAATCACCTTTTAGCGCATTCATCTTACTCCTCCACTAAAGAAAATAGTTCCAATTTATACAGTCATGAATATGTCTCATAAGAAATATTTTCTTTATTCTAGCTGATGGTAGCTTAAAGCAGGCTGAAAGTAAAGCAGAATGCGCCTTTAGGCGCATTTTGCTTTACTTTCAACCTGCTTTAAGTGGTCACCTGTCTGTAAAACTAGAAACATGCTATGGAGTTAAGGGTTAACAAAAGTTTTCCTTGCTACATGCCAACACTGTTGTTGTAAATATTGTATAAAGTAGTTACCGATGAGTTTTCCTTTGTATGAATTGTTGATTATCATAATGATCAAGATGCAATATGAAATTGTGAAATAACAGAAATACAGTCAAACCTCGGTATCTCGTACTCGCTTAACTCAAACTATCCTATATGTCAACACATGAACTTCATTATTTCATGCTCGGTTATGTCAAACATACCCGTATTTCAAAGTTAAAACGTGGCTAAGCCTCGTTTTAACTTTGAAATATGGGTATGTTCGAATTAACCGAGTTCGAGATATCGAAGTTTGACTGTATACATGAAGGCATTGCTGTTGATTTTCATAATTTATTATTTGCCAATTTACTCTCATTGGCAAAGTGATTAGTGGACTTTATATAACTTATACATGTATGTACACATTATGTATTGGTTTGAAATTGCTGTAATACTTTATAACATTTGGTCTGATGCATTGTGGATAACTTTCTTGACTCCGGGTAAAGTTAGTTTAGTACAGGACAACAGTACTGCATAGAGAACACTTATTCGAGCTTTCTATTATACTGGTGTCATGCATTAAGCCACTTGTGAAAATTATTAACAGAACTACTTTTCAATAATTGCTTAACAAGTGTTTGTCTTGCTGTCAACTATATATGAGCCGTTTAATGACAAAACCTGTCTTATTGCATTGCTAACAATGTAGGTCTAGGCAAGCCACCGCGTCTAAGACTTGATCTAACATTAACCTTGATCTACACTGTTTGACACCCACATACGTCTAAAGCATTTCATGTCGATGTATTATAAACGTTTTGGGCAGTGTAGACCAAATTCAGATACAGACCCTGGGTAAACAATGCTGCTTGGTCTGTACAGTGTTTTAGTGCAATATTGCAGGTTTTGTCATGGCACGGCTCATATGAATGATTTAAGATGTTACAAGTAAAATACAAACATACTGTGCTTCTTTATTTCACTCTAGTATGATTGATGCTGTGAATGTCTATGTTAATTATGTATTCATAAAATTGTCATTTGATTTTTTGTTGTTGATTTTATATGAGTCGTGCCATGAGAAAATGTTGTTGCATTATATGAAGTATTGACAGCAATAGCTACAGTGGAGAATCTGTTATTCCTTCCCGTTTAAACGCAAACGCATTGTACTAAAATGCAGAAATTAACAACTTTTTTACAATTCTGAAAGTTGATTTTAACCTTGATGACAAACAGTTCGGAGCCTGAGCAGACGCCGGGTTACCCGGCGTCTGATCTGTCTCCAAACTGTTTGCATTGGAAATAATAGATTTAGCGTAAACGCGTTTATTGGGAAAGAATAACGTTTTGTCCACTGTAATATTATTCTCATTCTCTGTATCCGGCCAATGTCGTAGTAAATTAGTCGTAATGACTGACCAATGTCTACACTGGCAAACAAGATAGCTAATGAAATACTGTACATGCTAATGTGTGACAAATAGTGTAGACACTGACCAGACACCATGTCAAAGACACAGAGGTTGGTCAGGGTATACACTGTTTACAGAGCACTTAACCTGGTTTTGTCATGGCAGAGCTCTTATGTGTTATAAATGTTATATGGTTATAACAGAGTCTCTGATAACATGCTTTACTTGGAAATCTAGCCCTCTGATCAGGGTCTGCACTATGTGTGATTTTGCAGTACATTGATATGTATATATGGATTAGTCCTGCAGACTCGTTTTGTAACCAGATAACAACCCATTCTAGCGATATATTTCTCATACTGATCATGCTTTACTTGGAAATCTAGCCCTCTGATCAGGGTCTGCACTATGTGTGATTTTGAAGTACATTGATATGTATATATGGATTAGTCCTGCAGACTCGTTTTGTAACCAGATAACAACCCATTCTATTGATATAATTCTCATACTGATTATTCACCCCTGTACATCTTAGTAGACAATTCCAGATTCCAATAAAGAAGAGACAGGGGTGAATGAGTTTATTAGGGCAAATGAAAGCTATTTAAGCCTAATTATTGAAATGATCATGTGACCCTTTGAATGCTGGAAACAGGCTGATTTCTAGAACGTTGCGAACAGTCTTGATCCAGATCAGACACGCCAAGCATTTTTGAAGACTGATCAGGATACAAACTACAACGTATTAGCACAGAAATGAGATATATGCAAATATAATGTTAACTCTTTCCCCCATGGAAGCGCCTTTTAGCGCATTTGATTTTATTCCTCCGCTGATGAAAATAGTTCCAATTTATACAGTCATAAAATGTATCATAAGAAATGTTTTCTATATTCTAGAAGATGATAGCTGAAAGCAGGCTGAAAGTAAAGCAGAATGCGCCTAGACGCATTCTGCTTTACTTTCAACCTGCTTTAAGCCGTAACCTATCTTCAAAGCTAGAAATAGGCTATGGAGGAAAGGGTTAAAGAAATCCGTCTCAGACATAAAGCAGAAATCATTTTGAACACACACTATTTATTCAGTACTCAAAGGGTAACAATGTTTAATTGTTTTGTAAATTACAATCAATCTTTATCGAGCAACATCTCATTAGTACATTCAACCCTAGCGACAGTATACTCATCATTTACAAACAGTGTACCTATGAGGATTACACTTGTCCTATGCAAACAGTGTAGACCCTAATCAGAAAGCTCCTTAAGGAACCCTCTGATCAGGGTCTACACTGTTTGCCATTTTGAAATATATTGTTAAAATCAGCCCGAAATAGTCAATAATTGACTAGGCATATTTTGGAATTGTCCATTAAAAGTTTCAGGGGTGAACGAGTTAAAATGTCCTGGGGCACTCTTAACTCATTACCCCAATACATGTAGCCTGTTTTATAGTTTTGACGACATGTGAAAACAAAAAGCAGGTTGAAAGTAAAGCAGAATGCGCCTACTATCTGCTATGTGATAGAAAATATTTCTTATTTCCTTCACTGTTTGCATAGGGCAAGCATAATCCTCACTGGTACACTGTTTGTAAATAACGAGAATACTCGTCGTTAGGGTTGAATGTGTTAAGAAATATTCATGTAAAGTTTTTTATGAGCTGTTGCTTAAGTAGCACGACTAACCTTATAGGACTTCAATAATAAAGTGGGAAAGACCTTATTTTTTCCTTCTTCAGACATTTACCCCTTCAATGCCTTACCAATAGTACAATAGTTATTTCCAAACAGTTTGGTGTCTGATCAGGATCCAAACTGTTTGACACTCATTTCAATATTTCATATTTATAATCAGTCAAAACTTCATTTTGAGAAATAAAAGCAGACAATAATTCTTTCAAATTGAAGATATCAATGGCACTGAGAGCGTTAAAAGCAAGCACAGTGACTATAGAAACCATAGTGACCTTGACCTTAAAAAATTGTATTCAGTTCTATAAAATGATATAGTGTACTATAGAATTGAATACACATACTTTTTAACCCGTTTGCTCTCAATGATTTAAAAGGCATTTGCAAACAGTTTTGATCCTGTTCAGACGCCATGTAACGCGGCGTCTGATCAGGATCCAAACTGTTTGACACTCCTATCAATATGCTTTCAGTCATACAACATTAAATCTTACTTTGAAATGATCATGCAAATAACAAAATTGAAGTAGACGACAATGAAATAGTGAAGGGATAAAAATCTCACGATTAATTTGGCAGTGAAGAGTTAAAAGGTCAATGTCCCCATGATAGAAACTGACATTTTCTTGAAATTATTGACCATTTTAAAAAATCTGAGGGGAAAACAGTTTGGAACCTGATCAGAAGCCCTTCAAGGTAGTTGGCATCAGGGCCCGAGGTTATAAAACTTAAAATGAACTCTGTGCTCAAAACTCAGTTTTGATTACATGCTCTAGTTTTTACAAAACATGCTTGAGCTGATTTAAGTAACATGATTTGGATATATTTTTACAATAGAATCATGGTATGTAAAAATGTTTGCTGAAGTGTTTTGAGCTGAGAAAAATTCTGAGTTTTGAGCACAGAGTTCATTTAAAGTTGTATAACCTCAGGGCCCAGTCTAGCCCCAAACTGATTGCAATTTGTATTTTAAAGTAGTCGAAACTTGATACTTCGAATTCGCTTAACTCGATCGGACTACTATTTCATAAGATGAATTTCGATAAGACGATCACGCTTAAATCAAACATACCCTTATTTCAAAGTTAAAACGTGGTTAAGCCACGTTTCCACTTTGAAATAAGGGTATGTTAAAAATAATGCGAGTTCGTATTATCGAGTTTCTACAGTATAAAAAGGTTTTTATCCCTGAAATAATAATGTCTTCCCCACTGTAAATAATTATAATCATCGTATTTCTTCAATAAAGAATATAATCAGAATTCATGATTTATTTTTCTGTTTATAGCTATCATTTATTGATATTTTCCTGACCCCAAACAAACAGTACCGTCACACTTTGATATCTCGAACTGGGTTAACTCTTTCCTCCCTGAAACTTAAAATGGACAAACCCAGTTTCAATTTTAGTCTAGTCCATTTCTGACTTTAAGGGTTGTTTTTGTCAATGTTTGCATTATGACAAACAGTGAAGACCCTAATCAGAGGACTCCGTAAAAACCCCTCTGATCTGGGTATCACTGTTTGCATAGGACAAGTGCACTTTTCACATGTATACTGTTTGAAAAGGACGCCTTTATGCGGGACTAAGGTTCAAAGGGTTAAGTCAAAAACATTACTGTATTTCAAAGTCAAAACGTGGCTCAGCCATGTTCCAATATTGAAATAAAGATATGTTTCACCTAAGCGAGTGAGATATGATGAAATTCAACTGTAGAAAGGTGGTAAAATTTAACCCTTTACCCCATAGCCTGTTTCTAGTTTTGAAAATATGTGACTACTTAAAGCAGGCTGAAAGTAAAGCAGAATGTGCCTTAAGGCGCATTCTGCTTTACTTTCAGCCTGCTTTAAGCTTCCATCTGATAGAATAAAAAAATATTTCTTATAAGTTATGATACATATTCATTACTGTATAAGTTGGAACCATTTTCTACTGTGGAAGAATAAACAGAATGCGCTAAATGGCGCTTCTATGAGGGAAAGGGGTAAGCTAAAAGAGTTTCAAGATATTGAAGTTCGACTGTATGTCATGTTTGTAGGTCCTCCTGACCAGGATACAAACTGCATGCTGTTCAGACGCTGTTCTATAACTAGTGAAACAGCAAGGCCACTTTCAGAGTTCTAGCAAACAGTTTTGGCCCTTATTCAGTGATAAAAGAGTAAAAACTTTTTCTTAAATAGCAATCCATGCAAATCACTTATATCTAGCCAATACAGAGTACATATAAAAACAACATGTGTATAAAAAAAGGTGAATCCTTAACCCATTACCCCATAGCCTGGCCCCGAGGTGATAAAACTTTAAATGAACTCTGTGCTCAAAACTCAGAATTTTTCTCAGCTCATAACACTTCAGCAAACATTTTGTAAATAACAAGTATTTACATACAATGATTATATTGTAAATATATATCCAAATCAGGTTACTTAAATCAGCTCAAGCATGTTTTGTAAAAACTAGAGCATGTAATCAAAACTGAGTTTTGAGCACAGAGTTCGTTTTAAGTTTTATAACCTCGGGCCCTGTTCCTAAATTTGAAGACAGGTGATCACTTAAAACAGGTTGGAAGTAAAGCAGAATGCGCCTGTATAGCTCAGTGGTAGAGCGTCCGCTTGCAGTGCGGGAGATTGTGGGTTCAATCCCTGGCCGGGTCAGACCAAAGACTTGAAAATTGGTAGTAATGGCTTCCCTCCTTGCCTGCTTTAAATGGTCACCTGTCTTCAAAACTAGAAACAGGCTATGGGTAATAGGTTAAATCAATGTATCACAGAGACACGGTTAAACATATGCTAAAAGAATTATTCCGAATCCTTCCTCAGGACACCCAATTCCATAGAATCCTCCTCCCTCTCAGATAGGTTTAGCATATTTCCAGTGTTCATAAACCCCTGAAGCAGTTCCGATACACCAGATAACTCCCCGTTGTCCTGTAGATCTACTCTAGCTCTAAAGTCCTTAAGGAATCTGAAATACAAATACAAATTTCTTTGAATGAAAACAAAACTAGAAATGCTTTTGTAAAACATGGAAGGCCTGGACAAAAATGTAAACCTTATTTAGACCATAAATGATAAAAACGTAAAAACTTAACCAAAGTCCGAGAAATCAATGTCACTAAACTGTGATGCAACATCGAGTTCTCACTGAGGCACATGAGCATGTTAAGTTGCATCAGCCTAGTTGTGGTGATATACATCTTGACATATCCAGGGCTCCAGATAAGAGCGGGTAACTTGAACAAATCCAACATTTGCTCACTCTTTCAGCACCAAATCCTTTGGTGTTACTACTCATTAGAATCGTCTCTTCGAGACGATTCTAATTAGTGACACCATAGGGTTTAAAGTTAAAATAAAGATTTTAGTTTTTGAAATACTCCCCTTATCTGGAGCCCTGCATATCAAAACATCTTAACACATTCAACTCTAGCAACAAGTATTCTCGTCATTCACAGTGTACCTGTAAGGAGTATACTTGTCTTATACAAAGGGTGTAGACCCAGAGCAGTGTGTTCCTAAAGGAATTCTCTGATCAGGGTTTGCACTGTTTTTGTCATTTTGCAATATATGGCAGGAAACATTCCTAAATAGTAAATTATTGACTAGACTTAAATGGAAGCTGAATTTTTCCAATAACAGTTAGTTTCAGGGATGAATGAGTTAACCCTTTGAACCCAAGTCCAGCATATAGGCGTCTTTTCAAACAGTGTACATGTGAATAGTACACTTGTCCTGTGCAAACAGTGAAGGCTCAGATCAGAGGGCTCCGAAAGGAGCCCTCTGATCAGGGTCTTCACTGTTTGTCAGTAATGCCAAAATTGACAAAAGCAACTCTTAAAAGTCAGAAATGGACTAGACAAAAATCGAAACTGGAGTTGTCCATTTAAAGTTTCAGGGAGGAAAGAGTTAACCCTTTTTTTTGTAACAAATTCACTAAAGCATAAACTATAGGTCATAATAATCAGCATCTGTAACATGTACTCAGTAAAGCTAATATTGTTGTATCAGACATGAAAGTATAATCTTTCAGTCGCTTAAGTAGTCCAGTTAAAATCTTATCCAAACTATAGTTTTGATGGAAGGACAGATGAACGGTGACTCTTAATGGCCCGACAATTATTTGGCAGGTCGTAAAAAAGCATGTTGTCTGCTTATAAAGCCCTAGTATGTTTTTTTTTAAATGAATGAATGAATTCATAAGTCATAAGAAACCTTAAACTCTTTCGCTGCCAAAGCATCTAAGAATGCCTCTACTTAGAGCAGTCCAGTAGCCTTTTCAGTTACCACTGTTTGCTGTTAAGGTTAGAAGTTTGTGCCCCGTGTGCAGCGTGCAGAGTACAGTTGAGAAAACGTTTTCTTTCCAAATAACCTCGTTTATGCTTTAACTATTATTTACATTGCAAATAGATTGGAGCCAGATCAGACGCCGGGTAACCAATCAGGCTCCAATCTGTTTGCCACTCAGATTAAAACTGGTAGTCAGCATTGTCAAAAAGTTGTCATTTTCTATATTTAATTCTAATGCGTTTGCAAAGAATAACGTTTTCTCCACTGTATTTCAGACCGGTAGCCAACTCGCAATCCATGGCCAATGACGGCCATCGATTTCTTTGCTGAACTCTTGGCTGATAAATGCACTCAAACGAGGATTCTATCTACATCAATCAAAGTCCTGCAAACTGATTGGCTCATGAGATAAAAGTTTGGACATATTAAATTGTTCAACCGTCGGAAAATTACATTGTGTTAGAATAAATATTTAATTCTACTACTACTTTTTCATTTTGATGAAAATTCAATCGTAGCCCAATTCAAAGCAAAATGAAGGTTTTCGTTATGTATTTTGTTTGTATTTATGTAAGGAAATTATCATTCTTTCGATCAAATATTGTTGATGATGTCAAATCTGCATTTTCACTCCATGACATCATTGACATTTAAAAATTGATTGATATTTTATAACAAAAGAGTATCGGCAAAAACACAAACAGGTGCAGACACACCAACCTGAGAGTTGTGAAGTATCTGGCTTTAACAAGACTTTCCCTACAGCAGAGCTGTGTGTGTTTGTCTATAGAGGCAGTAAGGAGATGTGTGATGGTGTCTCTATCAGATAGGACTGTCACTAGGCACTTCTGTATCCGGGTGATCTGGATCTCATTCTGAAATCAAATACAGTAACACCTCTATATTACGATCACAAAAAGGAAGGCTAATTGACTGAATGAAAGACAGGTGACAGCTGAAAGCAAGGTAGGAATTTTCTGTTTCACTTTCACCTTGCTTTAAGCAGCCATCTGCTAGAAAAATCTTATAAATAGAATCTAAAATACAGGCACAAAATATAAGTGTATCAATGAAGGGGCTGTAGAAAGAAGAAGAAATATGAAAAATCTTTCACTGTTTTGTTGAGATTAAAATATGTATGAACTTAATTTATACACACTCTTTACAGAAAATCTATTGCAGTGAAAATAGAAATGATATAAATCATGATTTTCGTGGTATTTGAAATAACATTTCCCATGTCTCCGTTTCTGCAATATATACTATAAACAAATCACTACACATCAATATCGGGCATTCTTCTTCTTTGTACAAACAATACTCCTTCAAAACTGGAAATTATGTATTGGCACTGGATTAATATTAAAGTGTATGACACAGGCTTCAATCAAAAGTAAAATAGTGCTTGAAAAACAGATTTAAAACTATATTCACTGGTTGCTGTTTATACTGAAGTGATTATTGACATGACAACAGGCACAGTGACAACTGCTTTAAATGTGTTGACCGTGCCTGCTTCATGGACGGCGATGGGCAACATGTTCCACTTACATATAGTCTTTGGGTAGAATGAATACATGTATTTGTATGAGTCCTTAGCTGTGCCAATTTGACTATAAGAGTATGGGTTTGTGTTTCGAGTTTTTATATTAAATGTAGAGGGTATAAGGAGGCTGTTTTCAGGGTAGATAGCTTCTATATGATGGACAATTTTGTAAAATAATATTAATCTAGCTCTAGTTCTCCTAACTTGAAGTGTTGGCCAGTTTAGATTATGGAGCATGTCTGAAACAGAACTAGTATTACGATATCTATTTGTGACGTAACGTGCAGCTCTCCTTTGAACTTTATCAATATAGTTTATTTGACTTTGAGTGTGAGGATCCCAAACTGTAGATGAATATTCTAATGTTGGTCCTTGGTCCTTCTGAGGTTATCCCATTACCCCATAGCCTGTATATAGTTTTGAAAGCAAGTGAACACTTAAAGTAGATTGAAAGTAAAACAGAATGTGCCTTACGGCACATTCTGCTTTACTTTCAACCCACTTTAAGCTTCCACTGCTAGGCTAAAGAAAATATCTCTTATTGTTCACATTTATGAATGTATAAATTAGAGCTATTTTCTTTGGTGGAAGTCGTAAAACGGCGTATTTATGGGATAATGGGTTATATTGGCATGAGGGCTAAAATAACTACTAAAGACCCTCCTATTGCCTTTTAGTAACAGTATAGACAAGTAGGACAGACCCTGGTCCCAGGGCTACTATATGAACACTTTTTGCATAGGGCAAGAGTATTCTTCACTTGTATACAGTTTGCTAACGGCTGTCAAACGTGTCAATAGGGTTCAATAGGATATATAGGATCTGTCATGAGTTGATGTTTAAGACAAGCTGATCTCAAACGAGTCTAGAATTGAAATGTTATTAAGCGAGCCTTGGCAAGCTTATTAACTTTTCTTTTCTAGACGAGTTTGAGATCAACTTGTCTTAAACATCGACGAGTGACAGATTCTTTTTCTCACATTACCAACGATTTAAGCTATTTTTAAAGCAATATGCATTTTTTTGGAACCCCTGTGACGTCAAAACGCCATTATAGTGACGTCATCAAAGTGATCTTACACATGTTGGAGATAAAGATATTCGTCATCGTTGTTCGCTATAGAAAACAGGGGTAGTTATGTGAGAAAAAGGATGGCTGTTTTACGAAACAGTTGTTTGTTTTTACCTAACTCTTTCAGTATAACCCCTCCATGTGTATCATTGTCATGTGCATATCTTTCTTACCTTGTTAACGGAGAAATCTTGTAAGAAAGTCAGCTGAAGCATCAACAGCTCTGCTAACTTTTTATACACCTGAAAAATGTAACAGTAAAACCACTCAATCATGTGTTCAGCGACTGCTAATTGAAGAAGAATGGATATCTTTACAGACAGGTGACTGCTTCATGCAGTACAACATAATGCAGAAAGCTCCTTTATTGAGAAAGTGTCTGTCTTAACCATTTACTCCATTTTTACGAAATTTATTCAATCACTGAAGAAAATAGTTCCACTTTTTATAGCCATGAGTATGCATCATAAGGAATGTTTTCTATATCCTTGCAGAATAGTAGTTTAAAGCAGACTGAGAGTAAAGCAGAATGTGCCTTAATACTTCCAACCTGCTTTACGTGGTCACCTAGCTTCAATACTAGAAATAGGCTATGGAGTAAAAGGTTAAGACTATGGGTCTTCTTTTGATTGGTAGCTTAATACAAGATTGACTGTAAATGTATAATTCATTTCAATTTTAGAACACTATGAAACAAAGCCTGAACTAGACATTCACAGAATTGGACGTTTTTCTGCATATCAGTCAAAACTAGTCTAGAAAACAGACAATGAGGAAGTATAGCAAGGGTGTCTAGTGCAACAGCTACACCTGTTAACCCATTACCCCATAAATATGCCCTTTTACGCCTTTAATTAATTCTACTGAAGAAAATAGTTCCAATTCATACTGTCACAAATAAAAGTTATAAGAAATATTTTCGAGCAGATAATAGCTTAAAGCATGCTGACAGTAAAGCAGAATGTTACTTTCAACCTGCTTTAAGTGGTTACATATCTTCAAAACATGAAACAGGCTATGGGGGTAATGGGTTAAGGGGCATAACTCTACCAAAGACAGTCATAATACGGCAACATATCAAAACTTATGCAACAAAAAATCCCACCCAGTGATGTATGATGAAAATCATTTTCAATGGGCAGAATATAATTCTTATGTTGCACGTTCATTACTGTATAAAATGAAAATATTTTCTTCAGTGTAGGAATTAATTAAATGAGTAACGAGAAACCGCCAGTGTCGGTATGGCCGGATTGTCTGCACCTTTGTTTTGTATATATATATATATAATATAATTACCCATGGCATGTGATGATGACCTCACTACAACTGCACATGCCAAATTTGGTTGCTGTAGGACTTAAATTTGACTAAAACTGACACTAACAAAAAGGTAAACCAAGACGCAAACGAAAAGGTTAACCAAGAATTCTCTAAGTCATTTGACCGTGAAATCTAGGTCACAGTGACCTTGTTACCCACAGCATGTGATGATGACCTCACTATAACTGTACATGCCAAATTGAGGACGGACGGACAGACAGACGGACAGACAGACAGACGGACGGACGGACGGACGGCATTCGCCAATCTATAGACCGCATTTTCAATCCGGCCAAAAAGGTGTATCTATGGAGTAAAGGGTTAAAGAAGTATTGTCTGCTTTTATTTCCAAAATTTACATTCTAGGTAAATTGACAAACCTAATATCACTATCATAGTATCAAACAGTTTGGATCCTGATCAGACACCGAGTTACTTGACATTTGATCATGATCCAAACCGTTTGCAAATAACCATAGTCTCCCGATCAGGCTGCGACGGAGTTAAAACCTAACTTAAACTAGAGGGATGACTTTGCAAGACAAATATGATGCCCTCGCTGGCATAATTATGACTAAGTTCAGTCAGCTGTTTTTTCGTGAAAATTTCAAGCAGATAAAAATCCTGTTCACATGCACATCTATGGTATATGTGCAAACACTCTGCCAAGTTATAAGGTTGAAGCTTGAAAACTGTAGGAGGAGTTAGCTGGACATAGTATGTACTGTATAATTTATGTAGGACGGACTAATGAACTGACAGGCAAACGAACAGACGGACAGAGAGACAGGGGTAAAACAGTATACCTCCTGACTGATCATCTCGGGGTCATAAAAATAATATTTCTCATTCTTGAAGGACACTGACTTACTTCTACTTGGTTGGATCGGTTCTTAAACTTGTAGACATTTTCCAGTGACCCACTTTCATCACTGAAACAGAGAAATCTTTATCTTAAAACATCTCTAAAAATAATGTCAGCCTTTAAATTCTTTATCTTAACCCATAACGCCATAAATACACCTTTTTACGCCTTAAATTTATTTCGTCACTGCAAAAAATGGTTCCAATTTTTACAGTTATGAATATTTATAATAAGAAATATTTGCTATATACTAGCAGATGGAAGCTTAAAGCAGGCTGAAAGTAAAGCAGAATGTGCCTTAAGGCACATTCTGCTTTACTTTCAACCTGCTTTAAGTGGTCACCTATTTTCAAAACTTAAATCAGGCTATGGGGTAATGGGTTAAACAATTACTAGAAATGGTTTGTCAACTCTAAAAGTAAGTACAATGCAGATTGAATCCATCAAGACTTGTAGGTTCAATGTATGATGTGACTAATTGTCACAAGTTTGACAATTAATATTATTATACCTCACTCGATTTATTTACTATATAGCCTAATGTGACGTCAGAAGGTGAAAATCCGTAATGTTACCTGGCTAACATCACCAAACGGCCCGCATAACATCACCAATCGGCCCGCATGTCCACAGGGCTGCAATAATTCCGGATTTTCCGAAATTTTCTACATTTTACCCCAGCAGATGACAACTACAAACAGGCTGAAAGTAAAGCAGAATGTGCCTTTAGTTGCATTCCGTTTTACTTTCAATCTGCTTTATGTAATCACACTTGAAAAATAAAAAATTTGGAAATCTTTCATGAGATTTTTCATGATCAATTTATACCTTAGGATACCTTAATTAGGATCTTCTGTGGACGCTGGCCTAGACCACTATGTCCGCATCTAACTTGTCTTCTTTACTACTTATGCCCGACTTTACGCGACTTCCGGTTATTATGTCCTTTGTAAAGTTGAATCTTATTTCTTGATTTGCCCAGTGCTTGTCGAGACTGATCTCAAATTTCTTAACTGTTTCAGCTACTGTTACTTTTTCCGGTAGGCTGTTCCAAATATCAACTATTCTTTGTGTGAATGAAAATTTTCTTAAATTTAGTCTGCAGATGGCAGCCCTTTATTCGAACCGGGTTTTAGTACGCCTGAGCAGTTCAGAAAAAAGGAAGAATCAAAACGCTTCTAGTGAAGTAACGGCAATGAACTTGAAAAGTGAGTCGATTCAAATTTGAAAAATTATAATTTCGAAATCAAATGGAGCATAGGTTTACGCTTCATCTCATGCGATAAGATTTCAAAACAATCGACTGCAAAGTGTCACCAGTTTTCGCGTTGCTAATCAAGGTCGTTATTTTGGAGACTTCTTAGATTCAAACTCTGCATCTTGTTCAATATTTATGTCGAAATTTGCTACTAAATCTGACATTCTGCTTTGTCTATTAGCCTACCTAAAGTATCTGTCAACTTGTTGCTAGAGTGCCGTATTGCTAAAAATAGAAGACAGAATTGGAGACGATTGTAGAATGGCCTATAACAGCGTAGAGCTAGATCTATATGTGTTTGTAAACTTTTTGTTGGCAATAGTTATTCAGAATTAAGGTTTGTTGCTTGCAATTTGATATAATTTTTTTTTTAAAAAGGCGTCAATATACAAACTTTATATACAACTGAAATCGTTATGGAGTAATCTGTCCCCGTGCTGTAACGGTTAGATTGTCGGCTCTGCCCACGGCGGTCCGAGTTCGATTCCCGATCGGACCAAATTTTTTTTCTTTTTAAATGAATTTGTTCTTTTTTGTGGATACCAAATGGTTAGCAAATCTATTTGTTGTGTTTATTTCATCTAAAAAATAACTTATCCGCTATTTGTTTAGAGTAATAAAAATAAAATAGTTCCGATACTTAGTACATGTATTCGAGATCGTTGTTCTGTATTGAAAACAGTGGTAGATCTAATTAGATCTATATTTTTGTTCGGTATAATAAAATAAATATCACATCTCACAGAGGGTGAGAGAACGGATTGGTCACCCTCGACAAGTAAATGTCAACCTCGGTTGACATTACTTGCCTCGGGTGACCACGACATAAAACTTTTTAATGCATATTTTCGTTATAATTCCCGTAATGTGGCGTTATTTGACGGAATTTGATGAAATAAAAAGTATATATTGATAAATTAATCATTTCCCGAGGGTACCACAAGAGAATATCGGCGATCGAGTCTATTTTAGCATCAGTTAAAGTCGATAGTAAAGACTAGGTGCTGAATTGCGCTGTTTACCTTGTATCTATAATAGAAGTATAGTAAAAAAAAATAAAAAAAATAAAAGAAAATTTAAAAGGGGGGGGGGGGTCGTCATAGATAATAAAGTATGTGTCAAGTACCTGTGTCAACGAATTTGGCCCGACTCGAATAGAAATTGTAGTCAACGAAAACTTTGTACTTCCGGACGAATGGTAATGAATCAAACACCCGTTAAAACAGTCGCAATGCTCCCAATTTTTATACACGCACATAATGCCATGTGATCTGGATCCAAACGATTAATTGAGAGGGTCTTTATATGTTTGTTTTATCTAGAGACACTAATCACGTGGTATAAACGTGGTCACATGACTAAATCAACGATCGATTTTAGGGTTTGACAACATTTTGTCATCGGAAAACATCAAGTGGTGATTCGAATAGAACTTGTTGACAACTATTCCAACTAACGCGATAGTTGTCCTGATTCGAATACGACCAATGTCTCTTGCTGAATGTAGGGAATACTCACCCCTTTTAAAGTTTTAGAATGTTCCAATCTAAAAATAACTCTGCCAAGTCAGAAGAAACACTATGAAAACATCTTTACCGGGCGCAAGCCGAACGAACTCGGAAAATCTCCGCCGTTGATCGGATGTCAACAAACCGATTTAAAAATCGACTTCTTTCCACCAAATTCATGGGTTTGTAAGCAATGTTGCCTCCATATACATAGCGGATTACTTCTTTTTATATGTTTAGATTACGTATGTGCCTGAATGTTCAGGTTTAAAAATGCGTTATTTTGGCTTACATACTGCCTTTAAGGCAGTACGTATAAATGGCGTAATTTCAAAACAAGTGGCAAATATATATAGTTTTGATCCTGACCAGACGCCGCGTAACTGTTTCTATCTTTCCTATTAACTGTTTCTGACTTTCCAATAATTCCAATTACTCTCCGTTTTCTATAGCAGCCAGCGCACAATAGCTATCAAGTATGACGTCAGCGTGAACCATGTAGATCTAGATACAGATGAAGAAATATATAAGCATTGTGGAAAGTCAGTTGGAAGATGTGAAAAAGGAAAACATATATAGGGGTAATCATGGACCAAAACTTAAATTTTCAATGCATAACCCCGATAATGAGTGGAAAATTCGAAATCATTAATTAAGAGAAATGTTAAATCTGCAAGGGGCATAACTCTGACAAGAAATATACGAACGGGACCAAGTAGAAATGCGGCCTGTATTTTCCAATGATGCACATGTAGATCTACTTCGCCAAAAAAGAACATCTAATGTACGTTCCAGGAATTAATTAGGTATAACTCAAAACCAAATTCGAACTTGACGTGTGTATTCTCATGATTTACATCATATATGATTTTCAGTTCAACATGTCAATGTATTACTGAGATAATGAGAGGAAATCTCAAACTGTTCCAAATGTTTCACGTTCAAGGGCTATAACTCTATAAAATAATTGAATCGAAGCCAAATTCGAACTTGACCTGCATATTTCCGTTATATGCATATATTCCTAATTTCAATTTAAAACGTCAACACATGACCAAGATTATGAGCAAAAACCACAATTTTTTGGAAATTTTCCAAGTCCAAGGGACATGACTCTGTCAAAAATTATTGAACCGAACCAAATTCAAAATTGACCTGCGCATTGCTATGATGTATCTCTATACCAAATTTCGATTCAAAATATCAATGCACGACCGAGGTAATGAGCGGAAAACACAAATCGTTAGAACTTTTAAAATTGTTAAAGATTCAAGGGGCATAGCTCTGTTAAGAATTATTCGACTGGAACCAAATTCGAACTTGCCAGGATGTATCTATATGTATATCAAATTTGAGTCGGACTGTCCTATATGTGCATCTATGGGCCATTGGCAGAGGTATTGAACGTAAACTGCAGGGCTGCCGTTAAGTCGGATTTTCCCGAAATCTTCGGATTTTTTTTTACTTCTCCGCACCTACAGATTTTTCCCGAAATCTTCGAATTTCTGCTCTTACTTTTCAAATTTGGAATTATTTTATACGTTTTAAACTAAGGACATTTTTTATATGGGTGTCAAATAATATAGATCCAGATCAGACGCCGCGTAACGCGGCGTCTGATCTGAATCTAAACTGTTTGCACACTTATTTATTCAGAGATCATGAATAGCTAATATAAATCATTTTATTGGTGTTATAAAGCTTGGCAGTGAAAGATTTAAAAGTACGATTATTAAAATTGCCCTTGAAAAATTTGGAAGTCTTAGGATTTATATGAGCAACTTATGGTAGCCCTGAAACTGAATGATGGCAGAAGGACGGGACGACGGACGATGGAAAGGGGTAACACTGTATGCCCAAGCCGTTATACATGGCGGGAATTACCCACACTTAGCTATAGAAGGACCAAAGGAGACATGATAGAAGTTTACAAGATCTGAAAAGGCATATATGACATAAGAACAGCAATCTCTCTTAAAAGCTGAATCGAGAAATTGTCGAACTATAGGATCTGTCATGAGTCGATGTTTAAGACAAGTTGATCTCAAACGAGTCTAGAATTGAAATGTTATTAAGCGAGCCTTGGCGAGCTTAATAACTTTTCTATTCTAGACGAGTTTGAGATCAACTTGTCTTAAACATCGACGAGTGACAGATGTTCTTTTTCTCACATTACCAGCGATTTAAGCTATTTTTTAAACAATATGCATTTTTGGAACCCTGTTGACGTCAATACGCCGTTATAAATAGTTACGTTATAGTGACGTCATCAAATTTATCTTACACATGTTGGAGATAAGGATATTCGTCATCGTTGTTTGCTATAGAAAACAGGGGTAGTTATGTGAGAAAGACCAAGTACTAGAGACAAACTCATCAAATATTTACCCAAAGGCCAAAACACAACATTAGGTAACCCGGCTTCAGTGTAAGAGTAGCAAAATTGTACAATTTACTACCTATACATCGGTTGCAAATGCAAACTCTGACAGTGCATTTGAAAACAGAATAGACAAACATTGGTGACACAAATGTTGTCGTGAGTCAGATTATAAAAGTATCAATTATTATTTATTTCTCTATCTAATCCAGTCTTGTGACATCTCTTTGGAATCAGTACTAGATCTTTGTTTTAACTCATTATCCCCTGAAACTTCCAATAGACAATACCAGTATGCAACGAAAGCTGGTCCATTTTAGACTATTTAGGGTTTGTTTTTTTTTTGTTTTTTTTTTAAATAAATTGAAAAAATGACAAACAGTGAAGCCCCTCTGATCAGGTACTTCACTGTTTGCATAGGATAAGTGTACTCTTCACAGGTACACCTTTGGTAAAGAACGCATATATGCGTCACTAGGGCTCAATGAGTTCACCTTCACCGATTATATCAAAAAATACCCCTGACAAGAATGCATGTGGGCTATATAGGTGACTAAAGCGTCGGCACAACTTTAGTGCGTACTTCAGTACTCCCTCTCTTCAACGGCCTTTCGAACAAGATTCCCCGTTGCAAAAACGCCTGGCGCTGTTCCCCAAACAATGCAATTATGTCTAAAGTTTTCCCCTTCTGCAATATCGCCTGCTTAAATGTGTCGTCTGCTTCTTTTTTTAAAGTTACGTATTGGCTATTTGATAGAAGAAACATGAAGACGAATGACAAACTGTTTGAAACCAGGTCAGGCGCCGCGTTTTCAAATGTAAGCCAAGTCATATGCATTACTCTTAGGTTAATAATCCCCCAACCCATCAATGCCCCGACTCTCCCCAACTGTCCGCTACATCAACTTGCATTACTCTTAGGTTATTGATTTTTTCCCTCCCTGTAGCAACTCAATCCGAACAACAACCATACTCTGTGTCTCCTATTTGGTGTCGCCAGGGCTGCATTACGTGGAAATGAAAACTCCTAAGATTGCCAAATTTGCATTTTTCAGGTGCGATTTTACGAATCGTACCTTTACCCCCATAGCCTTTTTTCTTGTTTTGTTGACATGCGACTACTTAAAGCAGGCTGTAAGTAAAGCAGAATGCGCCTTAGGGCGCATTCTGCTTTACTTTCAGCCTGCTTTAAGCTACCATGTACTGGGGAAAAATCCGGAGATTTAGGAAAATTCCAGAGAAATGGCAGCCATGTGTCGCTGTATAGAGAGGGACCATCGTAGATCTAGTTCGTTTTGCATTCTCCGCACGGGTTCGATCTACACCGAGCGCATAATTTGTTTTCTTGAAATGTATTTTTGTCTGTCATAACTCCTTTTCTAAAACTTATTGATTTGATTTGTTTGTTAACGTCCGTTTCTGCCATCTATTGGCTAATTGGACACCCCAGAGAGAGGGGCGCGGATACAGAGAACCCGGGCGCGATGCACTACTCTTATTATCGAAATAGTTCTCTTGTTCTTTTAGATGCCCAGTGTAAAGCACTGATACATCGGACCTCGGTTTTTAAAGACTCATCTGAAGGAGTTGGTCCGACGGGGGATCGAACTCACGACCCCTGACGTCGTATTTGGGCGATTTACCCCTCGATTACGTCCACCGATTCTAAAATGTATACATACGTGTTTGTATCTGGGTATTTGTATCTATATTTACAAAACAAAAAAAAAGCTTTTAGACCAAGTTTTGGTTTTCGGTCTCTTTAAGTTAGCTTTGTTATATACGAGCATTCTCTGAATAAACTGACTGAATAATTCTTTCACTGTCATGGTGTCATCTGCTTTAAACAGTCTGCTTTTATTTATATCAAATTTTAATTTTAGTTAATTCATAAAGATCTAAATGAATTGACTAAAGTAATATCTTAATGTGTTTAGATCAATTTTGATTCGATTTCCAATCAAGATTAAACTGTTGGCAAATAACCATTGCACTCGGAATAGATCTGAACCAGGCTGCCATTTCTCCGGAATTTTCCTAAATCTCCGGATATTTTTCCAGTACATGGTAGCTTAAAGCAGGCTGAAAGTAAAGCAGAATGCGCCCTCAGGCGCATTCTGCTTTACTTACAGCCTGCTTTAAGTAGTCGCATGTCAACAAAATAAGAAAAAGGCTATGGGGTAAAGGTACGATTCGTAAAATCGCACTTGAAAAATGCA
The DNA here is from genome assembly GCA_922989275.2 of Gari tellinella. Lineage (NCBI taxonomy): Eukaryota > Metazoa > Mollusca > Bivalvia > Cardiida > Psammobiidae > Gari > Gari tellinella. The sequence continues at coordinate 6,758,535 of OV277862.1, read as the reverse complement.
AATTTGGAAATCTTAGGATATTTCATGTCAACTTATTGCAGCCCTGCTGAACTGTTTGCAAATAACTATTGTAGTCGCGGCAAAGCAGTGAAATAAGGGTAACACTCACAAAATACGTCCGTCGACAATTAGTTGGATTCTGTGACAGCAAGCTTTTGTACAATTAAAACTAACAATGAAGCACAGTGTCATTACATCATACTACACCAACTTTTAGCTCAGTATGTGAAAACATGTGCGGAAAAGTTGAGGAAAAGATTTTAAGCTAAGAAAGGGGCATAATTGAACGGAAAACTTACCGAATGTTGACGAAAATTGAAATTGATATGTAGTTCATAAAAAACAATTATTGATACATGTATATAAAATTTCAGCTTACTATGTGAAAGCAAAAGGGGAGAAAAAAGCGAAAACAACGAATTTTTAATATCTAAATTCCATAAGTAAAATTGACATCGACACTTGCAGCCATTATTGTCAAGGTTTCATTTTTTCAGATTCTGATAACTTTTACACTTTCCAGGTTTTGTAGGTCAGAATTGGGGGAAATTGTTCTGAGATTTCACCATTTTGTTTCAAATTCATTGATTTTTACCTTGTAATGTTCTCAGAAATGTTATTCGATGGTAAAACAATGCTTCACCTTTCAGCGTACATTTGTACCTATCATTGAATTGTAAAGTACTTTAACTAAAATAAAGAGTAACTTTTGCAGTTTTCTGTAAAAAGGTGATATTTAATCGTTGCGTGACCCCCCCCCCCCCCCAATTAACCTGCATAGTGCATTTGAATGTGCAAGCTACGTTAAGATCTGTAGAATGAACCTCTAGGTACAAAATCTGTACATGTTTATGAAATTGAACAAAATTATGAAAAGTTATACAGGGAGAAAAGCATAGGGTCAATGCATTGGTACCAGGCCCAGCGCTTATAAAGCGTTTGATTTGAGTTTGTTCTCAAGCATTTGATCGATCAGATTTGAGCCTCAGACCAGTCAAATGCTTGAGAAGGATTTAAGACGCAACTCAAATGCTATATAAGCATGGAACCTGGTATCTATGAAGGTGTACAGCCTTGGTGCTTAGCAAACTTTGAGTAGTAAATGTGGTACAGTTACTTTTGTTCTATACATAAATCGTTCGGTTACTTTTGTTCTATACATAAATCGTCTTAAATAATGTTTCCCCACTGTTCAGAGTCAGAGAGAGAGAGAGAAAGAGAGAGACAGAGATAGACAGGGTGAGAGAGAAAGAGGGGGAGAGAGAGACGAGGTCACAAATCAAGTGTCAGAAAGGTGAGTCATGTGTCGGTTTTGCTTCAAAACAGGTGTTTTCTGCTTTTTTCTAGAAATCGGGGAATATAGTTCGTGTGCATCTTAAACAAGCGTTAAATGCATGATAAATTCGTGCATTGCACTTTTATGCACATAAATGTTGGTGTTTTAAACTTTCGGTTCGAAAACGTTCGTGTAACGTTTGCGCCGAATGAAAATTTCCCCGATTTCTAGAAAAAAGCAGAAAAGTCCTGTTTTGAAGCAAAAACGACACTTGACCCACCTATCTGCCATTTGTTTTGTGGTCTCGATCAACGCCTGGAAACGGCCTCACATCCATTTCGTAGTAGCTCACAAAGAGCTGCCTAATAAGTCGACAGGGTGTGCACACGCAAACGTAACTTGTGTCCGTTGCAAACAGTTTGGGGATCCGATATGAAGCCGACGCCGATTACCTTTGCAGCTGATCATGCCTTACACTGCTTCAGCTTTGTCTCTCAAATTTTATCGTCAACATTTTTGGGTTCTGTTTGGTTTAACCCTTTCATGGTCAAATTTATCGTGATGTTTTTAACCCTTTACCGCCATATTGTCGTCTACTTCAATATTGTTGTCTGCAATATCTTTTCAAATTTAAATTTAATGCAGTGTTCCTGATCAGTCGCCGCGTTACGCAAAAACTGTTTGCTGCGTATGACTGACGTACGTCATTGAGAGAGAAAGGGTTAAATTAACCCCTTTCATGATGAAACTTATCGTGATGCTTTTACCCCTTTACCGCCATATTGTCGTCTACTTCAATACTGTTGTCTGCAATATCATTTCAAAGTTAGATTTAATGCAGTGCAACTGACGTGGCAAACAGTTTTGCTCCTGATCAGACGCCGCGTTACGCAAAAACTGTTTGCTGCTTTATGACTGACGTACGTCATTGAGAGTGAAAGGGTTAACTTTTGGGAGAATATATTCTTCTTATGAAGACAGTCGATTGCGTCAAAACTTGTGTTTTCAGAAATACTCAGAACTTAAGTACTTAGCAATCTACATATCTGTGAAGATTAAATTTCCTGCACTCAATCCCGAAACGTTTAATGGACAAAACACCCTATTACATCCAAATTTAACCCTTAATTCCGCTCACACATTGTTTGTTCAAATTTTTCGTCTGAATCTTATGCAAAATTAAAAATTCTGAAGTTTTGACAAGATTAAGTTATATTGATAGAGTATCAAACGGTTTGGATTCTGATCAGACGCCGCGTTAAGCGGCGTCTGATCTGAATCGAAACTGTTTACAAAGTAGAATGAAATGGATTATTAGATCTAGATCTAGTAACGAATTTCGCCACCCGGCGTTTCTCTACCCGTATTTCATCCGTGTAGCAATACTATGTAAAGGGAATGAAAACGTTAGTAAATAATTTAGACCGACCCGACCCAGATAACGGACAGAGGGAAGAACTCGACAGTTTTTGCTCTTGTTAGAAACTCGGTTTAAGTCTGGAAGGAGTGTTCAAATCTTTTTAAAATTACTGTCGCATAAACATGAATAATTTATTGTAATGGTGACACGGTTAGTTCACTTCTGTGGCACTGAGAAATCATTTATTTTTTATTGTTTTTCTTCTACTTTCGTTTTCAACCAGGAAGTTTCGTTCAAACATGGCTGAAAAATTAAATATTGAAGGGGCGAAAAGTATGAGTGGATCTCTCCTAGCGGGGTCGGAGGAAGATTATGATAGACTTTGTGAGTTTTGCCACGAGGAAGGCAAACGGATGGAGGCGGTCGGATATTGTGTTGACTGCGGGGAGTACTTATGCAAGGAATGTAAAACCATTCACAAAAAGACGTCGGCTACGAAAAAACATGTATTGAAGGACATCTTGGATATGTCAACTAAGAAAGATGGCGCGAAACAAGCCCAAAGATCGTCTGCTACTAAAGACCCTTTGACTGACCGATGTCGGAAACATCCAGAGGAGTTGATTAAGCTGTACTGTAATAACCACAGGCAACTCGGGTGTCATATATGTATATCCCTAAAACATAGAGCCTGTGACGACATATCGTACATAAGGGACGTTTCTTGCGACATCGCTGACAGTGAAGAGCTGAAGAACATTCTAGTTGACTTGAAGAATATTTTCGCCGGGTTGAAGCGTAGTAAAAGTCGGTCAGAAAAGAGTCGGCGAGAAGCAGACGAGAGCTACAATCAGACCGTGACTGAGGTCAAACAATTCAGACAACAAATCAACAAACTTCTTGATAAGCTTGAAAAGGAACTGCTCAACAAAGCTTCATTGCTCAAACAAGAACATTTGGATTCCCTTTCAGACCAAGCTCTCAAATGCGATGATCTACGAGACAAACTCACAGAAATAAACTCGGACTTGGAAAACAAACTAGGACATAAGCATTACAATCAACTGTTCATCAGCATGAAATCTGCCAAAGAAAACATCCCAGTCCTGGAAAAGGAGACTGACAGTATCAGCGAAACAATCAGAACACAGCGATTTGTGTTTAGACGAGATGACAAGCTTGATGAGATGACGTCAGCAATGACCAGACTTGGGACGGTGTCACTGGATGGCAAATCAGACAATGTGAGTGCCAAGTACCTACATGAGATCAACGTTAAATCTAATACAGATACACAGGACTGTATCATTTATGGTGCTGCTGTACTACCAGATGGACGCCTGGTTTTCAGTGATTTTAACAATAAATCCGTGAAACTTGTAGATGTTGCAAGTAGAAAGATTTCTGAAGAAATGTCACTAACAACAGCACCAACAGACATAGCATTGATTGGGGAGGATCAGCTTGCAGTGGTGCTGTATCAACAAGACTATATCCAGGTACTGTCTCTATCACCAACATTATCAGCCAGTCACACTATAGCTATGCCAGGCCGGTACAATGGCATCACTTACAGTGAGGGAAAGCTCATCCTGGCCTGTCATCATCCTGATGCTTCAGTTCATATTTGTGACATGTCTGGGAACTTGTTACAGAAAATAGCCACTGATAACACAGGAAACAAGTTATTCACGGGAAGTCTTTCACGGTTAACAACCAGCCCAGACCAAAGTATCATTTATGTGACTGATTTCCAGAGCAACAAAATAATATGTTTAAACAAAGCAGGAGTTGTCATGGCAACATATGTCAATGACAGGTTAAAGTGTCCAAATGGAGTGACAGTAGATGACTATGACAATGTATATACATGTAGTCGAGATACTCATACAGTTCACCAGTTATCACCCAGCGGTCAGCTGATCCAGGTTATACTGGAGGAGAGGGATGGGATAAAGTGGCCTGAGGCTATTACACACAGTGCTGGGAAACTGTACATCGGTTGTACCAGTACAGCCCCTGCACGCTGCAACAACATCAAAGTTTACAAACTGGAACAAGACTAGAAATACAAACAAGGTAAAGAACAGCAATTACACTGTACTGATTTTATTAACGCATTCACCCCTGAAACTTTTAATAGACAATTCCAGTTTCCAATAAAGTCTAGTCCATTAATATAACTATTCAAATTTGTTTTCTGCAGTATATTGCAAAATGACAAACAGTGCAGATCATGATCAGAGGGCTCCCTTCGGAGCCCTCTGATCAGAATCTACACTGTTTGCAGATGACAAGTATACTCTTTACAGATACACAGAATATAAATGAGGAGTATTATTAACTTGGTTAAACTGACAAAACATTACGGTTAAACTTATTTATAAGGAATTAAATGTACAGTAATATATCTAATTTAGAAACGTTCAATTTAGGGTTGTTTTAACAGTTATTTTACAAAATAGAATGAACGGGCTCTTTCAGGAGCCCTCTGCTCAGGATCTGTGCTATTTTTAAAATGTATGTACATCCGTATACTTGTTTAAACCGTAGATTAAAATTATTTTCCCAGATCAACAGAGCTTGCAATGTTAAACTCTTGAATAATCAGTGAGAATAGTTCTAGCTACCATGATTTCGGTGTTTAGACATGGACATTTAGATCTATATGCTGGCTTGGTGAACCAAATAGAGCATATGTAGAGTCGATAACTCTATAACAATAGGTACAATTTAAACATTATTATTACTTTAAAGCGTATATCTAGTGAGTCCCATATTAAGTATAAATATATAGTTTCATATTTATTTTCAGAATGCTTATTAGGCCGTCTATGAGCAAGGTTCTCTCATTTTAAGTACACAGTCGATCTTCTGTTAAGCGGCAATACATAGAAGAAGAACTGATATTTCTAAAGACAGATGACTACTTAATGGAGGACAAATTTAATGCAGAAAGCTCGTGAATGACTTTGCTACAATACACAGTTCACTTTGTCAGGAATACAATGTGCTACAACCTGTATCAACTCTTTCAACATTATTGACCTGTTTAAAATACAAATTACACTTGTAAACAGTGTAGAACAAGACCAGAGGGCTCCTTTACGGTCTGTTTAAAATACTAATTGCATTTGCAAACACTGTAGACCCAGATCAGTGGGCTCCTATAGGAGCCCTCTGATCTGGGTCTACACTGTTTGCTAATTCAGACCAATTTTTATTAAACTACCCAGAATTCCAAGTAGACTGGTTCATGTTTTTGTAAATAAAATGATCCACAAGGGAACCTAATAACCCACAAGAGTTACTAAGTGTTGAAAGACAGAAACTGTTATCACAAATTGGACTGTATTTCTATCATGAGTTTGTTTTCTTTTTCATGTTAGAAAGAAGCAGCATCAACACCTACTGGCCTAACATTGATGTTATGACCTGTCAAACTAGTTATGATGTGAGTTTCTGCCAAACTACAGTAACGATGCTATGATCTGTCAAACTACAGAAACGATGCTATGTACTATCAAACTACAGTAACGATGCTATATGTTCTACAGGAGGGCGATGTAAGACTATAATTATGTCAATGCCAGGTCAAGTTACGTGCCATCTTCACCCTAGGGATTTGCCGTAGTAGAATGTCGACATTAGTGAGTTTTCAAAACATTTAATGACAATGAAACTGAATTCCAGACCGAGGGCTCGAGTTAATGAGAGGAAATAAATCAAAACTATTTTCAACATTTTCTCGATTATGTCATCAGTCCGTACGTTGACTACTCGTTGGAATCGTTTCTTTTAGATGTTTCTCATTAATAGTCACAGCATAGGGTATATATCTACTAGAGAAATCAGGGGCTTTAGAATTTCGGATACACAATTAACTTAAGCTATACAAGGTTCATCATAATCATCATCATCGGTGTTTATGTTAACGTGCAGGAGTTGGAGTGTTGTCCATACATCCCTATCACAGGGGTCGACTTCAGCTTCAGAGAGTTTCCACTCCCGTCTGTCTCTCTCTGCTAAAGTTGTCCATGTCTTGGGCCGTCCTGGTCCATGTCTTCCCTTCAATGGCACAACATTAGATATCAAGCAGCTGCAAGACAAATATCCGGTGATTACTACATACTGTTGAGAAAGCATCTACAATAAAACCTCTCTATAACGACCACTTAAAAGAAAGGCTAATTGAAGGCATAAATGACAGGTTACAGTGTAAAGCAAGGTGAACGTAAAACAGAAAGCTCCTAAAAGAGCTTTCCGTTTTACGTAAATCTTGCTTTAAGCGTCCCATGTCTTAACTCTTTCCTCCCTGAAACCTCAAATGGTCAATTCTAATTCTCAATTTAGTCTAGTCCATTTTGGACTTTTTAGGGTTGATTTTACAATATATGTCAAAAAGACAAACATTGTAGACCCTGATCAGAGGGCTCCTTAAGGAGCCCTCTGATCAGGGTCTACACTGTTTGCATAGGACAAATGTACTCCTCACAGGTACACTTTTTGCAAAGGACGCTTATAGGTTTGGCTAGGGTTCAAAGAGTTAAGACACATGATAGTGAACTCAATTTAGTGGTCGTAATAGAAAAGTTTTACTGTATGTTGAACAATAAATTGAGTGTGCTCTTAAACACAAGTGCCTCAAGCTCTATGCTACATACATGTTTCCAGATTACATATACAGCGAAACCCCTCAAAACCGGAACCTCTAAAAACCGGATTCTCTCTAAACCGGACAAAACGTTGGTCCAGTTTCCAACCATTCCTTTTTTAACCTACTACACTATAAATATGCTTTTTTACGCCTTTACTGAAAATGTATCATCAGAAATATATTCTATATTCTAGCAGTTGATAGCTTAAAAGCAGGTTGAACGTAAAGCAGAATGCGCCTTATGGTGCATTCTGCTTTACATTCAACCTGCTTTAAGTGATCAGCTAACTTCCATAAACCCCTCTAAACCGGCCATTCATGTTGTCGCCACACATGTCCGGTTTAGGGGGGTTTCACTGTACGTACAAGACATTTCCAGTTTTTCTCCTTTAGGATTCAGGGGCATACGTCGCGTACCCTATGTTGTGACTACTCGTTAGAATCATCTCAAAGAAAATATTCAAATGATTAATCACGTCAAAATAGTCACATGGTGTGTTGGACGATGATGAATATTTCCTTGAATAAACCAACTCTGTAACAAGTGACTTTTTAATGAAGTATGAATATTTCTTAAAGAGATTGTTAGTTTACAATAAAGCAAAAAGCTAATGTAGCAGTGCTCCCTCTCTACAAAGACACCCAATGGGAGACAAAGATTGTGTGCGTTGTTCAGAGGGAGTCGTTACAGGGAGGGAAATTGGCTTACATCTGCAAACAGCTTGAATCCAGACCAGACGCCGCGTTACGCGGCGTCTGATCTGGATTCAAGCTGTTTGTCACCCGTCATTATTTATTCCATCAAAATGTAATTTTGAGGAAAAAAACAGCAGACGACAATTTGAAGCAGACGATATTGCAGCAGTAAAAGTGTTAAACATTTTGTCTTGTTTGGGTAACAGTCGTAAGGGTTGTTGTAAGGAGGGAGTCGTTGTTGGGAGGGCCGTTGTAGGGAGGGAACACTGTATTATTGTTCTACCATATAAGCAAATAACTATAGTAAAACCTTTTTTTGGGTCTCTGCAAAGTGGTTACTTTATACAAGCTAACAATGTACCCGCTTAGGTAGAGCCATGTCACGTTGTATACAATTTATTTCCTTGTAACAGTGTTTCCTGTATATATATACTTCTAAGTACCTACAAGGGCAGTTCCAATGCAACTATGTACAGTCAATCTTGTATTTAGTGAATACTCAATAAAATACATACTATATTGTGGTTGCTTGACCATTTCGGCGCCGAAGTCGCATAAAGTCGACTTTGCAAACATTTGGATCCTGATCAGATGTCGCGTAACACAGCGTCTGATCGGTGTCCAAACAGCTTGACACTTGTATCGATATTTCTTAATTCATACTACAATGAATCTTACTTTGAAACGATCTTCCAAACAAGAATATTGAAGCAGACAACAATAAAGCGGCAGAGGGGTAAACAAACTCACGATTAATTTAAATTGATACCGAAAGGATTTATTCAGGATAAAAAGATCAGAAATCTTTTATAAGAGCTTTCTACATCATTTGTATCCTGCATAAAACAATCACCTGTCTTAAGAGATATAACTAGATGCTATCCTAAGAAGTGTCACTTCCACTTCAATTAAAAGAACTCGTTGACCGGGAAACATACACACTTTCAAAGATGTCACTGTATTTTCTGTATACAGTAAAACCTCTCTATAACGACTACTAAAATAATTCTAATTAGATATATAAAAGACAGGTGACAGCTTAAAACAAGGAGCTTTCTGTTTAACTGTTACCTTTCTTTAAGCAGTCGCCTGTCATAAACAAAAAATAATTTACACAATTTAGTGGCCGTTATAGAGAGGTATTACTGTATATAGACGTGTATTTAGTTAGTTTTGTTTTTGTTGTGATTATATTAACTCATTCACCAGAAACCTTTTAAATGGAAAATTCCAGTTTCTTATAAAGCCCAGTCCACTTTTAACAACTTATGGTTGTTTAACAGTATATTGTAAGATGGCATAAGTGTAGAACCTGATCAGGACTCCTCTAGGATACCTCTGATCTGAGTCTACATTGTTTGCATTGGACAAATGAACTGTTCATTAGGTGTATTGGTTATAAAGAACCAGTATACTTATCACTAGAGTTGAATGAGTTAATAGTTGTTTCCGTATACACATGTATGCCGACATTAATTTTGATGTGATTGTTGATTTTGAACACTTGTCTAACCAGATTCAATATACTCAACTTGTTTTCAGCAAACAATATCTAGATACAGCAGACATTTGATATACTTGTTGATTTTGGACACTTAGCTGTTTTATCAGATTCAAAATACTCTCCTTGTTGTTTCCAGCAAATTTATGTTGTGACTACTGAAAAGAATACTTTCAAAGACACGATTCTAATAAGTAGTCAGGGCTGCCATTTCTCTTGAATTTTCCGAACTCTTCCGATTTTTATCCTAACAGATAGTAACTTAAGCAGGCTGAAAGTAAAGAAGAATGCACCTTAAGATGAATCCTGCTTTAAGTAAGCGTGCTTGAAAAATAGAAAAAGGAACTCTTAGGATTTTTCATGATCAACTTGTGGCAGCCGTGATCAGTCATAATAAAGGTTTAAACGGTGACTATAGTGTTTTGAAACTCCAGTTACCAGGAGATATGTAAGTTTGTTATTACAAAAGGTTGTGAATCTTCTGCATGGTTTTAATACAGATGAGATACTGAAACTACATGACGTCTCTCCTGGATCCAAACTGTGTGAAACTCTGACAATTTTTATTTTCTATAAGAAATGCAGAAAAAAAATTCTGAGATTTGGTGCAGACACAAACTAAACTGTATATAGAGCATGCTAAAGGTTAAAATGATAGGATTTGGAACTGACTGTGTTATGGGTTTGTTTTGACTGATGTGTTTAATTGATATGAGCTGTGCCATGACACAACCTGCCTTATTGTATTGCAAACAGTGTATATCAAGGCCAGCCGCCGCGTCAGAGACGCGGCGACTAGCCTTGATCTACTCTGTTTGGCACACCCTCAATCATCTAAAGCATTGTATTTAGCAGTATTATATACTGTATTTGGTAGTGTAGACCAAACTCAGATACAACGACTAGGATGACAACAGTACTTGGTCTGTACAATGGTGCAAAGCAATAAGGCAGGTTTTGTCATGACAAGGCTCATATGTTTTAGACTTTTGTTGTTGTATATACATGTACTGTATTAATGTATCATTGTTCCTTTTTCCCTTTGCATAAGTTATTGTTTCCGGTCCATGACCACTTTCATATTTTACAACAATCTGAACTTTTATCTTTTCAAGCATACATCTCTTACCTACGTAATGGGGTAAGGTTTACACAATTTGTCACTAGAATGGGGTTAGCCAATTCTGTTTTGTGTCTTTGCACAGGTACTTGAGACAGTTTGAATTTTTATTCTACTATCTACCATATAATTGAAAATTATAATTATGTTAGATACATGTAGTATAGAAAAAAAATCAAGATGTGTGAAGTACCTGTGTTTCTTTCAAAACTAGGGAATGAATATAGGCCATACGGTATAACAACCGAAAGTAATGCATGAGGTGATTCTTTATCAGAACGAAAAATGTGCTTGATGCCAAGATGCTTAGAGTCTCTTCATTAGATTGAAGGGAAATGGTCCCGGGTACTTTAAGATACATTGTAATTGACTTAAACATGTATGTACATTATGTTTTTGGTTCGTTTGAAATGTGCATATTATGTTTTGTTTGGTTTGAAATGTACATACATGTATTATGATTTGTTTGGTTTGAAATGTGCATATTATGATTTGTTTGGTTTGAAATGTGCATATTATGATTTGTTTGGTTTGAAATGTGCATATTATGTTTTAGTGGGTTTGAAATGTACATATTATGTTTTGTTTGGTTTGAAATGTACATATTATGTTTTGTTTGGTTTGAAATGTACATATTATGTTTTGTTTGGTTTGAAATGTACATATTATGTTTTGTTTGGTTTGAAATGTACATATTATGATTTGTTTGGTTTGAAATGTGCATATTATGTTTTGGTTGGTTTGAAATGTGCATATTATGTTTTAGTGGGTTTGAAATGTGCATATTATGCTGTTTTTGGTTTAAAAAGGGCATATTATGTTTTGGTTGATTTGAAATGAGCATATTATGTTTTGAAATATGTACATTTTGTTAAGGTTGGTTTTTAATTGAAATGAACATATGTTTTAGTTGGTTTGAAATAACTGGAACAATTTATCCCTTTTTGTTTGGTACATTAACCCATTACTGTACAGCCTGTTCCTTGATGAAGGCCATTTATTTATTTATGATACCAGATTTATATAGCGCTCATTTCACACAGGAGTTGTGCTTCCAAAAATGCTTCACATGAAATCATATAAATGTACTTACAAAGTCAGTTAAGACGAACAACTACATTTACAATAAAGTAAAAACATCCTACTTGTAATTCTTTCAATATGATTACTAATATTATAAGAATTGTTATTTTCAGTATATAAAATCAATTTTAAAATGCGTCAAATATTAAAAAAGATTAATTGTATTTTTTTAAAAACAGTAATTTAAATGTCATTGTTGTTCAATTTTGCTAAACTTTCAGCCTACTTTAAGTTCCTATCAATTAGGATATAGAAAATAGTTCTACATACATGACTAAATAAAGTTGATGGAATAAATTAGAGGCCTAAAAAGGGATTCTTATTGGGCAATGGGTTAAGGATGGAATCCATCGACTTCCAGTCTCGGGCTTTAGTCATTAAGCCACCACTGGTTTAACCCATTATCTCATAAATATGCCTGTTTACACCTTTTGTTTATTCCTCCACTAAAAGAAACTAGTTCCAATAAATACAGTCAGAAATATGTATCATAAGAAATATTTTCTATATTCTAGCAGATGGAAGCTTAAAGCAGGCTGAAAGTAAAGCAGAATGTGCATTTAGGCTCATTTTGCTTTAGTTTGAACCTGCTTTAAGTGGACACTTGTCTATAAAACTAGAAACATGCTAAGGTATAAAGGGTTAACAAAAGTTTGCCTTGCTACATGCCAACACTGTTTTTGTATATATTGTATAAATTAGTTACCATTGAGGGTTTCCTTTGTATGAATTGTTGCTGATTATCATAATGTAACGATAGATTACTGCTTCGTGCAGGACAAAAGTAATGCACAGTGCTCACCTATTGGAGTTTTCTGTATAACTACTGCCCTGTATTCAGCCACCTGTTGTTAAGATTACTTACATAGCTACCTTTCAATGATTGCTTAACCCTTTCCCTAATAGAAGCACCTTTAGCGCATTCAACTTATACTCCTTCACTAAAGAAAATAGTTCCAATATATACAGTCATGAACATGTTACATTAAAAATATTTTCTATATTCTAGCAGATGGTAGCTTAAAGCAGGCTGAAAGTAAAGCAGAATGCACCTTTAGGCGCAGTTTGCTTTACTTTCAACCTGCTTTAAGTGGTCACCTGCAGGGGTGTAACATTTTCAGAATTGTGACTCGCCCTGCTGGGTGTTAATGACATTTTACTCTTTAGTTTCTTTGTAAGTTATCAGAAAATCTGCTAGCCCTGATAAAAGTTGCTCACCATGGCGAGCTGACGAGTAGAATTTTACACCCCTGCCCTGTCTGTAAAACTAGAAACATGCTATGGAGTAAAGGGTTAACAAAAGTTTGCCTTGCTACATGCCAACACTGTTTTGTATATATTGTATAAATTAGTTACCAGTGAGTTTTTCCTTTGTATGAATTGTTGATTATCATAATGATAAAGTTACAATATGAAATTGTGAAATAACAGAAAAACAGTCGAACTTCGATATCTTGTACTCGCTTAACTCGAACTATCTGATATGTCAACACATGAACTTCATTATTTCATGCTCGATTATGTCGAACATACCCGTATTTCAAAGTTAAAACGTGGCTAAGCCTCGTTTTAACTTTGAAATATGGGTATGTTCGAATTAACCGAGTTCGAGATATCGAAGTTTGACTGTATACATGAAGGCATTGCTGTTGATTTTCATAATTTATTATTTGCCAATTTACTCTCATTGGCAAAGTGATTAGTGGACTTTATATAACTTATACATGTATGTACACATTATGTATTGGTTTGAAATTGCTGTAATACTTTATAACATTTGGTCTGATGCATTGTGGATAACTTTCTTGACTCCGGGTAAAGTTACCTAAAGTAGCAAACAAGAAGTGATTCACCTTAACCTATGTAGATCAAACCTGTGTTAAGCCTTAGCCCGCCAAATAAATTGTCGTCTGCTATATTTCTCGTCTGCTTCAAGTTTCAAAGTGCTTCAAAGTTGCTCAAAATTGCTGAAAATGTTGTCTGGGTGTCAAACAGCTTGGATCCGAACGAGACGCCGAGTTACTCGGCGTCTCATCAGGATCCAAGCTGTTTGCATATGGAGCTATAGTCGTGAGTGGCAGGCTAAGTGTTAAGCCACAACTTTTGTAAGAAACCAGAAGATCTTGAGCAAAAGATTACTGTTTAGTACAGGACAACAGTACTGCATAGAGAACACTTATTGGAGCTTTCTATTATACTGTTGTCATGCATTAAGCCACTTGTGAAAATTATTAACAGAACTACTTTTCAATAATTGCTTAACAAGTGTTTGTCTTGCTGTCAACTATATATGAGCCGTTTAATGACAAAACCTGCCTAATTGCATTGATAACAGTGTCGGCCAAGGCAAGCCACCTCGTCTAAGACTTGATCTAACACTAACCTTGATCTACACTGTTTGACACCCACATACGTCTAAAGCATTTCATGTTGATGTATTATAAACGTTTTGGGCAGTGTAGACCAAATTCAGATACAGACCCTGGGTAAACAATGCTGCTTGGTCTGTACAGTGTTTTAGTGCAATATTGCAGGTTTTGTCATGGCACGGCTCATATCAATGATTTAAGATGTTACAAGTGAAATAAGAACATACTATGCTCCTTTATTTCACTCTAGTATGATGCTGTGAATGTCTATGTTTATTATGTATTCATAAAATTGTCATTTGATTTTTTGTTGTTGATTTTATATGAGTCGTGCCATGAGAAAACTTTGTTGCATTATATGAAGTATTGACAGCAATAGCTACAGTGGAGAATCTGTTATTCCTTCCCGTTTAAACGCAAACGCATTGTACTAAAATGCAGAAAATAACAACTTTTTCACAATTCTGAAAGTTGATTTTAACCTTGATGACAAACAGTTCGGAGCCTGATCAGACGCCGGGTTACCCGGCGTCTGATCTGACTCCAAACTGTTTGCATTGGAAATAATAGATTTAGCGTAAACGCGTTTATTGGGAAAGAATAACGTTTTCTCCACTGTAATATTATTCTCATTCTCTGTATCCGGCCAATGTCGTAGTAAATAAGATAAGTAATGACAGACCAATGTCTACACTGGCAAACAAGATAGCTAATGAAATACTGTACATGCTAATGAGTGACAAATAGTGTAGACACTGACCAGACACCATGTCAATGTCACAGTGGTTGGCCAGGGTATACACTGTTTACAGAGCACTTAACCTGGTTTTGTCATGGCAGAGCTCTTATGTGTTATAAATGTTAGATGGTTATAACAGAGTCTCTGATAACATGCTTTACGTAGAAATCTAGCCCTCTGATCAGGGTCTGCACTGTGTGATTTTGCAGTACATTGATATGTATATATGGATGGATTAGTCCTGTGGACTCGTTTTGTAACCAGATAACAACCCATTCTAGCAATATATTTCTCATATCAATCCAAAGGAATTGATTATTCACCCCTGTACATCTTAGTAGACACTTCCAGTTTCCAATAAAGAAGAGACAGGGGTGAATGAGTTAATTAGGGCAAATGAAAGCTATTTTAGCCTACTTATTGAAATGGTCATGTGACTCTAAACCCTTTGAATGCTGGAAACAAGCTGATTTCTAGAACATTGCGAACAATTTTGATCCAGGTCAGACACACCTAGCAATTTTGAAGTCTGATAAGGATACAAACTATTTGTACAGAAATGGGATATATGCAAATATTATGTTAAAGAAATCAGTCTCAGACATAAAGCAGACATCATTTTGAACACACACTATTTATTCAGTACTCAAAGTCTAACCATTTTAAATTGTTTTGTAAATTACAATCAATCTTTATCGAGCAACATCTCATTAATACATTCAACCCTAGCGATGAGTATACTCATCATTTACAAACAGTGTACCTATGAGGATTACACTTGTCCTATGCAAACAGTGTATACCCTAATCAGAGAGCTCCTTAAGGAACACTCTGATCAGGGTCTACACTGTTTGCCATTTTGAAATATATTGTTAAAATCAGCCAGAAATAGTCAATAATGAACTAGGCATATTTTGGAATTGTCCATTAAAAGTTTCAGGGGCGAACGAGTTAAAATGTCCTGGGGCACTCATAACTCATTACCCCCATAGCCTGTTTTATAGTTTTGACGACATGTGAAAACGAAAAGCCGGTTGAAAGTAAAGCAGAATGCGCCTACTATCTGCTATGTGATAGAAAATATTTCTTATTGTGCATATTCATGAATGTTCAAAGTGGAATTTTGTTTCTTCATTTAAAGAATAAAATAAAGACCTTCACTGTTTGCATAGGGCAAGCATAATCCTCACTGGTACACTGTTTGTAAATAACGAGAATACTCGTCGTTAGGGTTGAATGTGTTAAGAAATATTCATGTAAAGTTTTTTATGAGCTGTTGCTTAAGTAGCACGACTAACCTTATAGGACTTCAATAATAAAGTGGGAAAGACCTTATTTTTTCCTTCTTCAGACATTTACCCCTTCAATGCCTTACCAATAGTACAATAGTTATTTCCAAACAGTTTGGTGTCTGATCAGGATCCAAACTGTTTGACACTCATTTCAATATTTCATATTTATAATCAGTCAAAACTTCATTTTGAGAAATAAAAGCAGACAATAATTCTTTCAAATTGAAGATATCAATGGCACTGAGAGCGTTAAAAGCAAGCACAGTGACTATAGAAACCATAGTGACCTTGACCTTAAAAAATTGTATTCAGTTCTATAAAATGATATAGTGTACTATAGAATTGAATACACATACTTTTTAACCCGTTTGCTCTCAATGATTTAAAAGGCATTTGCAAACAGTTTTGATCCTGTTCAGACGCCATGTAACGCGGCGTCTGATCAGGATCCAAACTGTTTGACACTCCTATCAATATGCTTTCAGTCATACACCATTGAATCTTACTTTGAAATGATCATGCAAATAACAAAATTGAAGTAGACGACAATGAAATAGTGAAGGGATAAAAATCTCACGATTAATTTGGCAGTGAAAGAGTTAAAAGGTCAATGTCCCCATGATAGAAACTGACATTTTCTTGAAATTATTGACCATTTTAAAAAATCTGAGGCGCAAACAGTTTGGAACCTGATCAGAATCATGGTATGTAAATACTGTTATTAACAAAATGTTTGCTGAAGTGTTATGAGCTCAAGTGTTATGAGCTGAGAAAAATTCTGAGTTTTGAGCACAGAGTTCATTTAAAGTTGTATAACCTCGGGGTCCAGTCTAGCCCCAAACTGATTGCAATTTGTATTTTAAAGTAGTCGAAACTTGATACTTCGAATTCGCTTAACTCGATCGGACTACTATTTCATAAGATGAATTTCGATAAGACGATCACGCTTAAATGAAACATACCCTTATTTCAAAGTAAAAACGTGGTTAAGCCTCGTTTCCACTTTGAAATAAGGGTATGTTAAAAATAATGCGAGTTCGTATTATCGAGTTTCTACAGTATAAAAAGGTTTTTATCCCTGAAATAATAATGTCTTCCCCACTGTAAATAATTATAATCATCGTATTTCTTCAATAAAGAATATAATCAGAATTCATGATTTATTTTTCTGTTTATAGCTATCATTTATTGATATTTTCCTGACCCCAAACAAACAGTACCGTCACACTTTGATATCTCGAACTGGGTTAACTCTTTCCTCCCTGAAACTTAAAATGGACAAACCCAGTTTCAATTTTAGTCTAGTCCATTTCTGACTTTAAGGGTTGTTTTTGTCAATGTTTGCATTTTGACAAACAGTGAAGACCCTGATCAGAGGACTCCGTAAAAAACCCTCTGATCTGGGTATCACTGTTTGCATAGGACAAGTGCACTTTTCACATGTATACTGTTTGAAAAGGACGTCTTTATGCGGGACTAAGGTTCAAAGGGTTAAGTCAAAAACATTACTGTATTTCAAAGTTAAAACGTGGCTAAGCCATGTTCCAATATTGAAATAAAGATATGTTTCACCTAAGCGAGTGAGATATGATGAAATTCAACTGTAGAAAGGTGGTAAAATTTAACCCTTTACCCCATAGCCTGTTTCTAGTTTTGAAAATATGTGACTACTTAAAGCAGGCTGAAAGTAAAGCAGAATGTGCCTTAAGGCGCATTCTGCTTTACTTTCAGTCTGCTTTAAGCTTCCATCTGATAGAATAAAAAAATATTTCTTATAAGTTATGATACATATTCATTACTGTATAAGTTGGAACCATTTTCTACTGAGGAAGAATAAACAGAATGGGCTAAATGGCGCTTCTATGAGGGAAAGGGGTAAGCTAAAAGAGTTTCAAGATATTGAAGTTCGACTGTATGTCATGTTTGTAGGTTCTCCTGACCAGGATACAAACTGCATGCTGTTCAGACGCTGTTCTATCTAGTGAAACAGCAAGGCCACTTTCACAGTTCTAGCAAACAATTTTGGCCCTTATTCAGTGATGAAAGAGTAAAAACTTTATCTTAAATAGCAATCCATGCAAATCACTTATATCTAGCCAATACAGAGTACATATAAAAACAACATGTGTATAAAACAGGTGAATCCTTAACCCATTACCCCATAGCCTGGCCCCGAGGTGATAAAACTTTAAATGAACTCTGTGCTCAAAACTCAGAATTTTTCTCAGCTCATAACACTTCAGCAAACATTTTGTAAAAAACAAGTATTTACATACAATGATTCTATTGTAAAAATATATCCAAATCAGGTTACTTAAATCAGCTCAAGCATGTTTTGTAAAAACTAGAGCATGTAATCAAAACTGAGTTTTGAGCACAGAGTTCGTTTTAAGTTTTATAACCTCGGGCCCTGTTCCTAATTTTGAAGACAGGTGATCACTTAAAACAGGTTGGAAGTAAAGCAGAATGCGCCTGTATAGCTCGGTGGTAGAGCGTCCGCTTGCAGTGCGGGAGATTGTGGGTTCAATCCCTGGCCGGGTAAGACCAAATACTTGAAAATTGGTAGTAATGGCTTCCCTCCTTGCCTGCTTTAAATGGTCACCTGTCTTCAAAACTAGAAACAGGCTATGGGTAATAGGTTAAATCAATGTATCACAGAGACACGGTTAAACATATGCTAAAAGAATTATTCCGAATCCTTCCTCAGGACACCCAATTCCATAGAATCCTCCTCCCTCTCAGATAGGTTTAGCATATTTCCAGTGTTCATAAACCCCTGAAGCAGTTCCGATACACCAGATAACTCCCCGTTGTCCTGTAGATCTACTCTAGCTCTAAAGTCCTTAAGGAATCTGAAATACAAATACAAATTATTCCGAATCCTTCCTCAGGACACCCAATTCCATAGAATCCTCCTCCCTCTCAGATAGGTTTAGCATATTTCCAGTGTTCATAAATCCCTGAAGCAGTTCCGATACACCAGATAACTCCCCGTTGTCCTGTAGATCTACTCTAGCTCTAAAGTCCTTAAGGAATCTGAAATACAAATACAAATTATTCCGAATCCTTCCTCAGGACCTCAGGACACCCAATTCCATAGAATCCTCCTCCCTCTCAGATAGGTTTAGCATATTTCCAGTGTTCATAAATCCCTGGAGCAGTTCCGATACACCAGATAACTCCCCGTTGTCCTGTAGATCTACTCTAGCTCTAAAGTCCTTAAGGAATCTGAAATACAAATTTCTTTGAATGAAAACAAAACTAGAAATGTTTTTGTAAAACATGGAAGGCCTAGACAAAAATGTAAACCTTATTTAGCCAATAAATGATCATAAGGTAAAAACTTAACCAAAGTCCGAGAAATCAATGTCACTAAACTGTGATGCAACATCGAGTTCTCACTGAGGCACATGAGCATGTTAAATTAAGTTACATCAGCCTAGCTGTGGTGATATACATGTTGACATATAAAAACATCTTAACAAACTCAACCCTAGCAACAAGTATTCTCGTCATTCACAGTGTACCTGTAAGGAGTATACTTGTCTTATACAAAGGGTGTAGACCCTGTTCAGAGTGTTCCTAAAGGAGCCCTCTGATCAGGGTTTGCAAGTTGTTTTTGTCATTTTGCAATATACGGAAGAAAAAAATCCCTAAATAGGACATTATTGACTAGACTTAAATGGAAGCTGAACTTTTCCAATAACAGTTAGTTTCAGGGATGAACGAGTTAACCCTTTGAACCCTAGTCCAGCATATAGGCGTCTTTTCAAACAGTGTACATGTGAATAGTACACTTGTCCTTTGCAAACAGTGAAGGCCTAGTAATGCCAAATTGACACAAACAACTCTTAAAAGTCAGAAATGGACTAGACAAAAATCGAAATTGGAGTTGTCCATTTAAAGTTTCAGGGAGGAAAGAGTTAACCCTTTTTTTGTAACAAATACACTAAAGCATAAACTATAGGTCATAATAATCAGCATCTGTAACATGTACTCAGTAAAGCTAATATTGTTGTATCAGACATGAAAGTATAATTTTTCAGCCGCTTAAGTAGCCCAGTTAAAATCAGGACAGATGAACGGTGACTCTTAATGGCCCGACAATTATTTGGCAGGTCGTAAAAAAGCATGTTGTCTGCTTATAAAGCCCTAGTATGTTTTTTTTTTTAAATGAATGAATGAATTCATAAGTCATAAGAAACCTTAAACTCTTTCGCTGCCAAAGCATCTAAGAATGCCTCTACTTAGAGCAGTCCAGTAGCCTTTTCAGTTACCACTGTTTGCTGTTAAGGTTAGAAGTTTGTGCCCCGTGTGCAGCATGCAGAGTACAGTTGAGAAAACGTTTTCTTTCCAAATAACCTCGTTTACGCTTTAACTATTATTTACATTGCAAATAGATTGGAGCCAGATCAGACGCCGGGTAACCAATCAGGTCCCAATCTGTTTGCCACTCAGATTAAAACTGGTAGTCAGCATTGTCAAAAAGTTGTCATTTTCTATATTTCATTCTAATGCGTTTGCAAAGAATAACGTTTTCTCCACTGTATTTCAGACCGGTAGCCAACTCGCAATCCATGGCCAATGACGGCCATCGATTTCTTTGCTGAACTCTTTGCTGATAAATGCACTCAAACGAGGATTCTATCTACATCAATCAAAGTCCTGCAAACTGATTGGCTCATGAGATAAAAGTTTGGACATATTAAATTGTTCAACCGTCGCAAAATTACATTGTGTTAGAATAAATATTTAATTCTACTACTACTTTTTCATTTTGATGAAAATTCAATCGTAGCCCAATGCAAAGCAAAATGAAGGTTTTCGTTATGTATTTTGTTTGTATTTATGTAAGGAAATTATCATTCTTTCGATCAAATATTGTTGATGATGTCAAATCTGCATTTTCACTCCATGACATCATTGACATTTAAAAATTGATTGATATTTTATAACAAAAGAGTATCGGCAAAAACACAAACAGGTGCAGACACACCAACCTGAGAGTTGTGAAGTATCTGGCTTTAACAAGACTTTCCCTACAGCAGAGCTGTGTGTGTTTGTCTATAGAGGCAGTAAGGAGATGTGTGATGGTGTCTCTATCAGATAGGACTGTCACTAGGCACTTCTGTATCCGGGTGATCTGGATCTCATTCTGAAATCAAATACAGTAACACCTCTATATTACGACCACAAAAAGGAAGGCTAATTGACTGAATGAAAGACAGGTGACAGCTGAAAGCAAGGTAGGAATTTTCTGTTTCACTTTCACCTTGCTTTAAGCAGCCATCTGCTAGAAAAATCTTATAAATAGAATCTAAAATACAGGCACAAAATATAAGTGTATCAATGAAGGGGCTGTAGAAAGAAGAAGAAATATGAAAAATCTTTCACTGTTTTGTTGAGATTAAAATATGTATGAACTTAATTTATACACACTCTTTACAGAAAATCTATTGCAGTGAAAATAGAAATGATATAAATCATGATTTTCGTGGTATTTGAAATAACATTTCCCATGTCTCCGTTTCTGCAATATATACTATAAACAAATCACTACACATCAATATCGGGCATTCTTCTTCTTTGTACAAACAATACTCCTTCAAAACTGGAAATTATGTATTGGCACTGGATTAATATTAAAGTGTATGACACAGGCTTCAATCAAAAGTAAAATAGTGCTTGAAAAACAGATTTAAAACTATATACACTGGTTGCTGTTTATACTGAAGTG
This sequence comes from Gari tellinella, assembly GCA_922989275.2. Classification (NCBI taxonomy): domain Eukaryota; kingdom Metazoa; phylum Mollusca; class Bivalvia; order Cardiida; family Psammobiidae; genus Gari; species Gari tellinella. Next base: position 6,736,705 of record OV277862.1, on the reverse strand, counting down.
ATTATAGACATAACAACAGGCACACCTGGCACAGTGACAACTGCTTTAAATGTGTTGACAGCTGTCAAATGTATCACAAGGGTTCAATGGGTTAAAGGCTGTTTTACATCAGTTTTATTAATTAACTGAGTCATTATATAGCTTTCCCATGTGTATCATTGTCATGTGCGTATCTTTCTTACCTTGTTAATGGAGAAATCTTGCAGGAAAGTCAACTGAAGCATCAACAGCTCTGCTAACTTTTTATACACCTGAAAAAGTAACAGTAAAACCACACAATCTTGTGTTCAGCGACCGCTAATTGAAGTACAGCGCTCCCTCCCTACAATGGCCCTCCCAACAGCGACTACCTCCTTACAACGACCCATGTCGCAGTTCCCTAAACACGACAATTATGCCCAATATATTCACGACTTAGACAGAAAAAAACTAAATGATGACCGACAAACAGCTTGAATCCAGATCAGATGCCGCATTACGCGGCATCTGATCTAGATTCAAGCTGTTTGCAAATGTAAACCAGTGTCCCTCCCTATAACGACTCCCTCTGAACAAGGCACATACTTTGTGTCTCCCATTGGGTGTCGTTGTAGAGAGGGAGCGCTGTAGAATGGATATCTTTACAGACAGGTGACTGCTTCATGCAGTACAACATAATGCAGAAAGCTCCTTTATTAAGAAAGTGTCTGTCTTTAACCATTTACTCCATTTTTACGAAATTTATTCATTCACTGAAGACAATAGTTCCACTGTTTATAGCCATGAATATGCAACATATGGAATGTTTTCTATATCCTTGCAGAATGGTAGTTTAAAGCAGAGTGAGAGTAAAGCAGAAAGAACCTTAACTCTTTGAACCCTAGTCATGCATATTTGCGTCATTTGCAAAGAGCATATCTGTGAGGAGTACACTTGTCCTATGAAAACAGTGTAGACCCTGATCAGAGGACTCCCTAAGGAGCCCTCTGATCAGGGTCTACACTGTTTGTCATTTTGACATATATTGTAAAAATCAACCCTAAAATGTCAAAAATGGACTAGACCAAATTGAAAAACTAGAATTGTCCATTTGAAGTTTCAGGGAGGAAAGGGTTAAGACGCATTCTGCTTTACTTTCAACCTGCTTTACGTGGTCACCTAGCTTCAATACTAGAAATAGGCTATGGAGTAAAAGGTTAAGACTATGGGTCTTCTTTTGATTGGTAGCTTAATACAAGATTGACTGTAAATGTATAATTCATTTCAATTTTAGAACACTATGAAACAAAGCCTGAACTAGACATTCACAGAATTGGACATTTTTCTGCATATCAGTCAAAACTAGTCTAGAATACAGACAATGAGGAAGTATAGCAAGGGTGTCTAGTGCAACAGCTACACCTGTTAACCCATTACCCCATAAATATGCCCTTTTACGCCTTCAATTCATTCCTCTACTGAAGAAAATAGTTCCAATTCATACTGTCACAAATAAAAGTTATAAGAAATATTTTCGAGCAGATAATAGCTTAAAGCATGCTGACAGTAAAGCAGAATGTTACTTTCAACCTGCTTTAAGTGGTTACATATCTTCTAAACATGAAACAGGCTATGGGGGTAATGGGTTAAGGGGCATAACTCTACCAAAGACAGTCATAATACGGCAACATATCAAAACTTATGCAACAAAAAACCCCACCCAGTGATGTATGATAAAAATCATTTTCAATGGGCAGAATATAATTCTTGTGTTGCATGCTTATTACTGTATAAAATGAAAATATTTTCTTCAGTGTAGGAATTAATTAAATGAGTAAAAAGGTGTATCTATGGAGTAAAGGGTTAAAGAAGTGTTGTCTGCTTTTATTTCCAAAATTTACATTCTAGGTAAATTGACAAACCTAATATCACTATCATAGTATCAAACAGTTTGGATCCTGATCAGACACCGAGTTACTTGACATTTGATCATGATCCAAACCGTTTGCAAATAACCATAGTCTCCCGATAAGGCTGGGACGGAGTTAAAACCTAACTTAAACTAGAGGGATGACTTTGCAAGACAAATATGATGCCCTCGCTGGCATAATTATGACTAAGTTCAGTCAGCTGTTTTTTCGTGAACATTTCAAGCAGATAAAAATCCTGTTCACATGCACATCTATGGTATATGTGCAAACACTCTGCCAAGTTATAAGGTTGAAGCTTGAAAACTGTAGGAGGAGTTAGCTGGACATAGTATGTACTGTATAATTTACGTAGGACGGACTAATGAACTGTTAGGCAAACGAACAGACGGACAGAGAGACAGGGGTAAAACAGTATACCTCCGGACTGATCATCGCGGGGTCATAAAAATAATATTTCTCATTCTTGAAGGACATTGACTTACTTCTACTTGGTTGGATCGGTTCTTAAACTTGTAGACATTTTCCAGTGACCCACTTTCTTCACTGAAATAGAGAAATCTTTATCTTAACACATCTCTAAAAATAATGTCAGCCTTTAAATTCTTTATCTTAACCCATAACCCCATAAATACACCTTTTTACGCCTTAAATTTATTTCGTCACTGCAAAAAATGGTTCCAATTTTTACAGTTATGAATATTTATAATAAGAAATATTTGCTATATACTAGCAGATGGAAGCTTAAAGCAGGCTTTAAGTGGTCACCTATTTTCAAAACTTAAATCAGGCTATGGGGTAATGGGTTAAACAATTATTAGAAATGGTTTGTCAACTCTAAAAGTAAGTACAATGCAGATTGAATCCATCAAGACTTGTAGGTTCAATGTATGATGTGACTAATTGTCACAAGTTTGACAATTAATATTATTATATAGGTAAATTTTGCGAGCTGAACCTTGACTGAGCTTTTCTATTTATAGAAGTTGCAACCATTTCATGTTATGGGTAAGTTAGGGTTCAAACTTTAACTTGATATCTAAAATAAGATTTTCATACCTATATTTGTCATCGTGGTCGAGAGAGTAGAGTACTTGCTGCACGTGGATCGCGTTTTACTGAGTAAGGTCATGGGTTCGATACCCAGTGGATGCTGTTTTTTTTTTATTTATGTTTTTGGTTTGGAAAGGTATTTTATACTACATATGACGATAGCCACAAGGACATAAAGTAATTGATCAGTATTTACATAATACACATGTATATATTATTCAATTTTTATTACATTTTTAAAGATGGTACGACAGACAAAAACACCGCGTCAATAGTCTAAAATTCTATGGCAATGAAGCTTGTAGAAAACTTCTACGTGCCTGTAAGAAGGAGAAGCAGAAATGATTTAGAATCCAATAAAACTGAAACGGGAAGTATACTTGTCATTTAGAAAGAGTGTACTCCACTTGTCTCCTGAAAACAGTGAATACCAGATCAGAGGGCTCCTTAAAGAGCACTCTGATCAGAGTAACACTGTCTGTCATTTTCAATTGTCATACATTAACTTGACCTAATTGGAAACAGAAATTGCCCGTTAAAATTTCAGTGATAAATGAAAACAAATTACATACATTTAAAACTTTCAATACTTCAAAAAGTTTAAACGTTTTAGGTCGTCCATGACATATTTAGCATATATGTTAAACAATTCCAATAAGCTATTGTTTGAAAAATAATGCAATAAAACATAAAAATTAATATTTAAAAGAAATAATTTCTATTGGGAATCGAACCTACAGCCTTTTTATCCTATTGCAAGTACCCTTACACTCTACCTATTACTCTAATTCGATTATTGATTTAATTTCACTACACAAGGCACAATATCCTTAGTAAACCAAGTAAGGTAGGTAACTCCTGAACGAATTTATGCTTTTTGATGTGCTTTACCTCTTTGGGTGGACTCGTCCTAAAGGTCACGGCTCACGGGTCGAAATCGGACTATATAGGTAAATTTTGCGCGCTGAACCGTGACTGAGCTTTTCTATTTATAGAAGTTGCAACCATTCCATGTTATGGGTAAGTTAGGGTTCAAACCTGAACTTGATATTTAAAATAAGATTTTGATACCTATATTTGTCATCGTGGTCGAGAGAGTAGAGTACTTGTTGCACGTGGATAGCGTTTTACTGAGTAAGGTCATGGGTTCGATACCCAGTGGATGCTGTTTTTTTATTAATGTTTTTGGTTTGGAAAGGTATTTTATACTACATATGACGATAACCATAAGGACATTAAGTAATTGATCAGTATTTAAATAAAACACATGTATATATTATTCAATTTGTTATTACATTTCTGAATAACCACATAGTTCAAACTAAAGATGGTACGACAGACAAAAACACCGCGTCAATAGACTAAAATTCCATGGCAATGAAGCTTGTAGACAACTTCTACGTGCCTGTAAGAAGGAAAAGCAGAAACGATTTAAAATCCAATAAAACTTAAACGGCAAGTATACTCGTCATTTAGAAATAGTATACTTCACTTGTCTCCTGAAAACAGTGAATACCAGATCAGAGGGCTCCTTAAGGAGCACTCTGATCAGGGTAACACTGTCTGTCATTTTTCAATTGTCATACATTAACTTGACCTAATTGGAAACAGAAATTGCCCGTTTAAATTTCAGTGATAAATGAAAACAAATTGCATACATTTAAAACGTTCAATACTTCAAAAAGTTAAACGTTTTAGGTCGTCTATGACACATTTAGCATTATATGTTAAACAATTCAAATAAATTATTGTTTGAAAACATAAAACTTAAAACTTAAAAGAAATAATTTCAATTGGGAATCGAACCCACAGCCTTTTTATCCTATTGCAAGTACCCTTACACTCTACCTATTACTCTATCTCGATTATTGATTTAATTTCACTACACAAGGCACAATATCCTTAGTAAACCATGAAAGGTAGGTAACTCCTGAACGAATTTATGCTTTTTGGTGCGTTTTACCTCTATGGGTGGACTCGTCCTAAAGGTCACGGCTCACGGGTCAAAATCTACCTATACCTCACTCGATTTATTTACTATATAGCCTAATGTGACGTCAGAAGGTGAAAATCCGTAATGTTACCTGGCTAACATCACCAAACGGCCCGCATAACATCACCAATCGGCCCGCATGTCCACAGGGCTGCCATAACTCCGGATTTTCCGAAATTTTCTACATTTTATCCCAGCAGATGACAACTACAAACAGGCTGAAAGTAAAGCAGAATGTGCCTTTAGTTGCATTCCGTTTTACTTTCAATCTGCTTTATGAAATCACACTTGAAAAATAGAAAATTTGGAAATCTTTCATGAGATTTTTCATGATCAATTTATGGCAGCCCTGTATTCGGACCGGGTTTTAGTACGCCTGAGCAGTTCAGAAAAAAGGAAGAAACAAAACGCTTCTAGTGAAGTAACGGCAATGAACTTGAAAAGTGAGTCGATTCAAATTTGAAAAGTTATACAATCGAAATCAAATGGACCATAGGTTTACGCTTCATCTCATGCGATAAGATTTCAAAACAATCGACTGCAAAGTGTCACCAGTTTTCGCGTTGCTAATCAAGGTCGTTATTTTGGAGACTTCTTAGATTCAAACTCTGCATCTTGTTCAATATTTATGTCGAAATTTTCTGCTTTGTCTATTAGCCTACCTAAAGTATCTGTCAACTTGTTGCTAGAGTGCCGTATTGCTAAAAATAGAAGACAGAATTGGAGACGATTGTAGAATGGCCTATAACAGCGTAGAGCTATATGTGTTTGTAAACTTTTTGTTGGCAATAGTTATATAGAATTAAGGTTTGTTGCTTGCAATTTGATATAAATGGTTTTTTAAAAAGGCGTCAATATACAAACTTTATATAAATCTACAACTGAAATCGTTATGGAGTAATATGTCCCCGTGCTGTAACGGTTAGATTGTCGGCTCTGCCCACGGCGGTCCGAGTTCGATTCCCGATCGGACCAAAAAAATTTCTTTTTAAATAAATTTGTTCTTTTTTGTGGATACCAAATGGTTAGCAAATCTATTTATTGTGTTTATTTCATCTAAAAAATAACTTATCCGCTATTTGTTTAGAGTAATAAAAATAAAATAGTTCCGATACTTAGTACATGTAGATCTATTCGAGATCGTTGTTCTGTATTGAAAACAGTGGTAGATCTAATTAGATCTATATTTTTGTTCGGTATAATAAAATAAATATCACATCTCACAGAGGGTGAGAAAACGGATTGGTCACCCTCGACAAGTAAATGTCAACCTCGGTTGACATTACTTGCCTCGGGTGACCACGACATTTAAACTTTTTAATGCATATTTTCGTTATAATTCCCGTAATGTGGCGTTATTTGACGGAATTTGATGAAATAAAAAGTATATATTGATAAATTAATCATTTCCCGAGGGTACCACAAGAGAATATCGGCGATCGAGTCTATTTTAGCATCAGTTAAAGTCGATAGTAAAGACTAGGTGCTGAATTGCGCTGTTTACCTTGTATCTATAATAGAAGTATAGTAAAAAAAATAAAAAAAAAATAAAAAAATTTAAAAGGGGGGGGGGGGGGGGTCGTCATAGATAATAAAGTATGTGTCAAGTGCCTGTGTCAACGAATTTGGCCCGACTCGAATAGAAATTGTAGTCAACGAAAACTTTGCACTTCCGGACGAATGGAAATGAATCAAACACCCGTTAAAACAGTCGTAATGCTCCCAATTTTTATACACGCACATAATGCCATGTGATCTGGATCCAAACGATTAATTGAGAGGGTCTTTATATGTTTGTTTTATCTAGAGACACTAATCACGTGGTATAAACGTGGTCACATTACTAAATCAACGATCGATTTTAGGGTTTGACAACATTTTGTCATCGGAAAACATCAAGTGGTGATTCGAATAGAACTTGTTGACAACTATTCCAACTAACGCGATAGTTGTCCTGATTCGAATACGACCAATGTCTCTTGCTGAATGTAGGGAATACTCACCCCTTTTAAAGTTTTAGAATGTTCCAATCTAAAATTAACTCTGCCAAGTCAGAAGAAACACTATGAAAACATCTTTACCGGGCGCAAGCCGAACGAACTCGGAAAATCTCCGCCGTTGATCGGATGTCAACAAACCGATTTAAAAATCGACTTCTTTCCACCAAATGCATGGGTTTGTAAGCAATGTTGCCTCCATATACATAGCGGATTACTTCTTTTTATATGTTTAGATTACGTATGTGCCTGAATGTTCAGGTTTAAAAAATGCGTTATTTTGGCTTACATACTGCCTTTAAGGCAGTACGTATAAATGGCGTAATTTCAAAACAAGTGGCAAATATATATAGTTTTGATCCTGACCAGACGCCGCGTAACTGTTTCTATCTTTCCTATTAACTGTTTCTGACTTTCCAATAATTCCAATTACTCTCCGTTTTCTATAGCAGCCAGCGCACAATAGCTATCAAGTATGACGTCAGCGTGAACCATGTAGATCTAGATACAGATGAAGAAATATATAAGCATTGTGGTAAGTCAGTAGGAAGATGTGAAAAAGGAAAACATATATAGGGGTAATCATGGACCAAAACTGAAATTTTCAATGCATAACCCCGATAATGAGTGGAAAACTCGAAATCATTAATTAAGAGAAATGTTAAATCTGCAAGGGGCATAACTCTGACAAGAAATATACGAACGGGACCAAGTAGAATGCGGCCTGTATTTTCCAATGATGCACATGTAGATCTACTTCGCCAAAAAAGAACATCTAATGTACGTTCCAGGAATTAATTAGGTATAACTCAAAACCAAATTCGAACTTGACGTGTGTATTCTCATGATTTACATCATATATGATTTTCAGTTCAACATGTCAATGTATTACTGAGATAATGAGAGGAAATCTCAAACTGTTCCAAATGTTTCACGTTCAAGGGCTATAACTCTATAAAATAATTGAATCGAAGCCAAATTCGAACTTGACCTGAATATTTCCGTTATATGCATATATTCCTAATTTCAATTTAAAACGTCAACACATGACCAAGATTATGAGCAAAAACCACAAATATTTGAAAATTTTCCAAGTCCAAGGGACATGACTCTGTCAAAAATTATTGAACCGAACCAAATTCAAAATTGACCTGCGCATTGCTATGATGTATCTCTATACCAAATTTCGATTCAAAATATCAATGCTCGACCGAAGTAATGAACGGAAAACACAAATCGTTAGAACTTTTAAAATTGTTAAAGATTCAAGGGGCATAGCTCTGTTAAGAATTATTCGACTGGAACCAAATTCGAACTTGCCAGGGTGTATCTATATGTATATCAAATTTGAGTCGGACTGTCCTATATGTGCATCTATGGGCCATTGGCAGAGGTATTGAACGTCAACTGCAGGGCTGCCGTTAAGTTGGATATTCCCGAAATCTTCGGATTTTTTTTTACTTCTCCGCACCTACAGATTTTTCCCGAAATCTTCGAATTTCTGCTCTTACTTTTCAAATTTGGAATTATTTTATACGTTTTAAACTTAGGATTTTTTTTTTATGGGTTTCAAATAATATAGATCCAGATCAGACGCCGCGTAACGCGGCGTCTGATCTGAATCTAAACTGTTTGCATACTTATTTATTCAGAGATCATGAATAGCTAATATAAATCATTTTATTGGTGTTATAAAGCTTGGCAGTGAAAGAGTTAAAAGTACGATTAATAAAATTGCCCTTGAAAAATTTGGAAGTCTAAGGATTTATATGAGCAACTTATGGTAGCCCTGAAACTGAATGATGGCAGAAGGACGGGACGATGGACGATGGAAAGGGGTAACACTGTATGCCCAAGCCGTTATACATGGCGGGAATTACCCACACTTAGCTATAGAAGGACCAACGGAGACATGATAGAAGTTTACAAGATCTGAAAAGGCATATATGACATAAGAACAGCAATCTCTCTTAAAAGCTGAATCGAGAAATTGTCGAACTATAGGATCTGTCATGAGTCGATGTTTAAGACAAGTTGATCTCAAACGAGTCTAGAATTGAAATGTTATTAAGCGAGCCTTGGCGAGCTTAATAACTTTTCTATTCTAGACTCGTTTGAGATCAACTTGTCTTAAACATCGACGAGTGACAGATGTTCTTTTTCTCACATTACCAGCGATTTAAGCTATTTTTTAAGCAATATGCATTTTTGGAACCCTGTTGACGTCAATACGCCGTTATAAATAGTTACGTTATAGTGACGTCATCAATTTTATTAATTTCTAGAGACAAACTCATCAAATATTTACCCAAAGGCCAAAACACAACATTAGGTAACCCGGCTTCAGTGTAAGAGTAGCAAAATTGTTCAATTTACTACCTATACATCGGTTGCAAATGCAAACTCTGACAGTGCATTTGAAAACAGAAGAAACAGAATAGACAAACATTGGAGACACAAATGTTGTCGTGAGTCAGATTATAAAAGTATCAATTATTATTTATTTCTCTATCTAATCCAGTCTTGTGTCATCTCTTTTGAATCAGTACTAGATCCTTGTTTTAACTCAATATCCCCTGAAACTTCCAATGGACAATTCCAGTTTGCAACAAAGGCTGGTCCATTAGACTATTTAGGGTTGTTTTTTGTTGTTTGTTTTTTTAAATAAATTGAAAAATGACAAACAGTGAAGCCCCTGATCAGAGGGCTCCTGCAGGAGCCCTCTGATCAGGTACTTCACTGTTTGCATAGGATAAGTGTACTCTTCACAGGTACACCTTTGGTAAAGAACGCATATATGCGTCACTAGGGCTCAATGAGTTAACCTTCACCGATTATATCAAATAGGAGAAAATACCCCTGACAAGAATGCATGTGGGCTATATAGGTGACTAAAGCGTTTGCACAACTTTAGTGCGTACTTCAGTACTCCCTCTCTTCAACGGCCTTTCGAACAAGATTCCCCGTTGCAAAAACGCCTGGCGCTGTTCCCCAAACAAGGCAATTATGTCTAAAGTTTTCCCCTTCTGCAATATCGCCTGCTTAAATGTGTCGTCTGTTTCGTTTTTTAAAGTTACGTATTGGCTATTTGATAGAAGAAACATGAAGACGAATGACAAACTGTTTGAAACCAGGTCAGGCGCCGCGTTGCATACTCTTAGGTTAACAATCCCCCAACCCATCAATGCCCCGACTCTCCCCAACTGTCCGCTACATACTACTTGCATTACTCTTAGGTTATTGATTTTTTCCCTCCCTGTAGCAACTCAATCCGAACAACAAACATACTCTGCTTCTCGTATTTGGTGTCGCCAGGGCTGCCATAAGTTGAAATGAAAAATCCTAAGATTGCCAAATTTGCATTTTTCAGGTGCGATTTTACGAATCGTACCTTTACCCCCATAGCCTTTTTTCTTGTTTTGTTGACATGCGACTACTTAAAGCAGGCTGTACGTAAAACAGAATGCGCCTTAGGGCGCATTCTGCTTTACTTTCAGCCTGCTTTAAGCTACCATGTACTGGGGAAAAATCCGGAGATTTAGGAAAATTCCAGAGAAATGGCAGCCATGTGTCGCTGTATAGAGAGGGACCACCGTAGATCTAGTTCGTTTTGCATTATCTGCACGGGTTCGATCTACACCGAGCGCATAATTTGTTTTCTTGAAATGTATATTTGTCTGTCATAACTCCTTTTCTAAAACGTATTGATTTGATTTGTTTGTTAACGTCCGTTTCTGCCATCTACTGGCTAATTGGACACCCCACACAGAGAGAGGGGCGCGGATACAGAGAACCCGGGCGCGATGCCCTACTCTTATCACGAAATAGTTCTCTTGTTCTTTTAGATGCCCAGTGTAAAGCACTGATACATCGGACCTCGGTTTATAAAGACTCATCTGAAGGACTTGGCCCGACGGGGGATCGAACTCACGACCCCTGACGTCGTATTTGGGCGATTTACCCCTCGATTACGTCCGCCAATTCTAAAACTAATACATACGTGTTTGTATCTGGGTCTTTGTATCTATATTTACAAAACAAAAAAAAGCTTTTAGAATAAGTTTTGTCTTCGGTCTCTTTAAGTTAGCTTTGTTATATACATGTACGAGCATTCTCTAAAGAAACTGACTGATTAATTATTTCACTGTCATGGTGTCATCTGCTTTAAACAGTCTGCTTTAATTTATATCAAATTTTAATTTTAGTTAATTCATAAAGATCTAGATGAATTGACTAAAGTAATATCTTAATGTGTTTAGATCAATTTTGATTCGATGCCTAATCAAGCTTTAACTGTTTGCAAATAACCATTGCACTCGGAGTAGATCTGAACCAGGGCTGCCATTTCTCCGGAATTTTCCTAAATCTCCGGATATTTTTCCAGTACATGGTAGCTTAAAGCAGGCTGAAAGTAAAGCAGAATGCACCCTCAGGCGCATTCTGCTTAACTTACAACCTGCTTTAAGTAGTCGCATGTCAACAAAATAAGAAAAAGGCTATTGGGTAAAGGTACGACTCGTAAAATCGCACTTAAAAAATGCAAATTTGGAAATCTAAGGATTGTTAATGTCAACTTATGGCAGCCCTGCTGAACTGTTTGCAAATAACTATTGTAGTCGAGGCAAAGCAATGAAATAAGGGTAACACTCACAAAATACGTCCGTCGATAATTAGTTGGATTCTGTGACAGCAAGCTTTCGTAAATTAACCAGTTACCCCATAAATACGCCTTTTTACGCCTCTAGTTTATTCATCCATTTAGGAAAATAGTTCCAATTTCAAAGTATGAACATATCCCATAAGAGATATTTCTATATTCTAGCTGAATTTTGCTTAAAGCAGGCTGAAAGAAAAGCAGAATGCGCCTTTAAGGCGCATTCTGCTTTACTTTCAACCTGCTTTAAGTGGTCACATGTCTTCAAAACTAGACACAGGCTATGGGGTAATGGGTTAAAACTAACAGTGAAGTAACGTGTCATTATAACATCATATTACACCAAATTTTATCTCAATATGTGAAAACGTGTGCGGAAAAGTTCGGGAAAAGATTTTAAGCTAAGAAAGGGGCATAACTGAACGGAAAACTTACCGAATTTTGACGAAAATTGAAATTGATATGTAGTTCATAAAAAACCAATTATTGATACATGTTTATACAATTTCAGCTAAATATGTGAAAGCAAAAGGGGAGAAAAAGCGAAAAACAACGAATTTCTAATATCTTCAATTCAACAAGTAAAATTGACATCGACACTTGGCGCCTTATTGTCATGGCTTCATTTTTACAGATTCTGATAACTTTTACACTTGAATTGTAAAGTACTTTAACTAAAAAAAGTAACTTTTGCAGTTTTCTGTAGAAAAGTAACATTTAATCGTCCCCCCCCCACCCCCATTAACCTGCATAGTGCATTTGAATGTGCAAGTCACGTTAAGATCTGTAGAATGAACCTCTAGGTACAAAATCTGCACATGTTGATGAAATTGAACAAAATTATGAAAAGTTATACAGGGAGAAAATCATAGGGCCAATGCATTGGTACCAGGCCCAGCGCTTATAAAGCGTTTGATTTGAGTTTGTTCTCAAGTATTTGATCGATCAGATTTGAGCCTCAGACCAGTCAAATGCTTGAGAAGGATTTAAGACGCAACTCAAATGCTATATAAGCATGGAACCTGGTATCTATGAAGGTTTACAGCCTTGGTGCTTAGCAAACTTTGAGTAGTCAATGTGGTCCAGTTACTTTTGTTCTATACATAAATCGTTCAGTTACTTTTGTTCTATACATAAATCGTCTTAAATAATGTTTCCCCACTGTCCAGAGTCAGGGAGAGAGAGAAAGAGAGAGACAGAGACAGAGATAGACAGGGTGGGAGAATATATTCTTCTGTATGAAGACAGTCGATTGCGTCAAAATTGTGTTTTCAGAAATACTCAGAAGTAGGCCCTACTTAGCAATCTACATATCTGTGAAGATTAAATTTCCTGCACTCAATCCCGAAACGTTTAATGGACAAAACACCCTATTACATACAAATTTAACCCTTAATTCCGCTCACACATTGTTTGTTCAAATATTTCGTCTGAATCTTATGCAAAATTAAAAATTCTGAAGTTTTGACAAAATTAAGTTATATTGATAGCGTATCAAACGGTTTGGATTCTGATCAGACGCCGCGTTAAGCGGCGTCTGATCTGAATCGAAACTGTTTACAAAGTAGAATGAAATGGATTATTAGATCTAGATCTAGTAACGAATTTCGCCACCCGGCGTTTCTCTAACCGTATTTCATCCTTGTAGCAATATGTAAAGGGAATGAAAACGTTAGTAAATAATTTAGACCGACCCGACCCAGATAACGGACAGAGGGAAGGACTCGACAGTTTTTGCTCTTGTTAGAAACTCGGTTTAAGTCTGGATGGAGTGTTCAAATCTTTTTAAAATTACTGTCGCATAAACATGAATAATTTATTGTAATGGTGACACGGTTAGTTCACTTCTGTGGCACTGAGAAATCATTTATTTTTTATTGTTTTTCTTCTACTTTCGTTTTCAACCAGGAAGTTTCGTTCAAACATGGCTGAAAAATTAAATATTGAAGGGGCGAAAAGTATGAGTGGATCTCTCCTAGCGGGGTCGGAGGAAGATTATGATAGACTTTGTGAGTTTTGCCACGAGGAAGGCAAACGGATGGAGGCGGTCGGATATTGTGTTGACTGTGGGGAGTACTTATGCAAGGAATGTAAAACCATTCACAAAAAGACGTCGGCTACGAAAAAACATGTATTGAAGGACATCTTGGATATGTCAACTAAGAAAGATGGCGCGAAACAAGCCCAAAGATCGTCTGCTACTAAAGACCCTTTGACTGACCGATGTCGGAAACATCCAGAGGAGTTGATTAAGCTGTACTGTAATAACCACAGGCAACTCGGATGTCATATATGTATATCCCTAAAACATAGAGCATGTGACGACATATCGTACATAAGGGACGTTTCTTGCGGCATCGCTGACAGTGAAGAGCTGAAGAACATATTAGTTGATTTGAAGAATATTATCGCCGGGCTGAAGCGTAGTACAATTCGGTCAGAAAAGAGTCGGCGAGAAGCAGACGAGAGCTACAATCAGACCGTGACTGAGGTCAAACAATTCAGACAACAAATCAACAAACTTCTTGATAAGCTTGAAGAGGAACTGCTCAACAAAGCTTCATTGCTCAAACAAGAACATTTGGATTCCCTTTCAGACCAAGCTCTGAAATGCGATGATCTACGAGACAAACTCACAGAAATAAACTCGGACTTGGAAAACAAACTAGGACATAAGCATAACAATCAACTGTTCATCAGCATGAAATATGCCAAAGAAAACATCCCAGTCCTGGAAAAGGAGACTGACAGTATCAGCGAAACAATCAGAACACAGCGATTTGTGTTTAGACGAGATGACAAGCTTGATGAGATGACGTCAGCAATGACCCGACTTGGGACGGTGTCACTGGATGGCAAACCAGACTATGTGAGGGCCAAGTACCTACATGATATCAACATTAAATCTGATACAGATACACAAGACTGTTACATTAGTGGTGCTGCTGTACTACCTGATGGACGCCTGGCTGCGAGTGATTATAACAATACATCCGTGAAACTTGTAGATGTTGCAAGTAGAAAGATTTCTGAAGAAGTATCATTACAAACAGCACCAACAGACCTGGCATTGATTGGGGATGATCAGCTTGCAGTGGTGCTGTGGAAACAAGACTATATCCAGGTACTGTCTCTATCACCAACATTATCAGCCAGTCACACTATAGCTATGCCAGGCCAGTACAATGGCATCACTTACAGTGAGGGAAAGCTCATCCTGACCCGTCATCATCCTGATGCTTCAGTTCATATTTGTGACATGTCTGGGAACTTGTTACAGAAAATAGCCACTGATAACACAGGAAACAAGTTATTCACAGGAGCTCCTTCACGGTTAACAACCAGCCCAGACCAAAGTATCATTTATGTGAATTATTTCAAGAGCAACAAAACAATATGTTTAAACAAAGCAGGAGTTGTCATGGCAACATATGTCAATGACAGGTTAAAGCGTCCAAAGGGAGTGACAGTAGATGACTATGGTAATGTATATATATGTAGTCATGATACTCATACAGTTCACCAGTTATCACCCAGCGGTCAGCTGATCCAGGTTATACTGGAGCAGAGGGATGGGATAGAGTGGCCTTGGGCTATTACACACTGTGCTGGGAAACTGTACATCAGTAGTGGCAGTACAGCCCCTGCATACTGCAACAACATCAAAGTTTACAAGCTGGAACAAGACTAGAAATACAAACAAGGTAGAGAACAGCAATTACACTGTACTGATTTTATTAACTCATTCACCCCTGAAACTTTTAATAGACAATTCCAGTTTCCAATAAAGTCTAGTCCATTAATATAACTATTCAAATTTGTTTTGTGCAGTATACTGCAAAATTACAAACAGTGTAGATCCTGATCAGAGGGCTCCCTTCGGAGCCCTCTGATCAGGGTCTTCACTGTTTGCAGATGACATGTATACTCTTTACAGATACACAGATTATAAATGATGAGTATATATGTCGCTAGGATTTTTAACTGGATTTAAACTTAATATTCAAACATTAACTTGATTAAGGTTGAATAGCATATCTAAGTTATTTGATATGAAATTAATGAGAACTTGAATCCCCCGCTATTTTTTATGTATAATATTTACCAAATCATTAATGGAATATTCCAATAAAGAAACATGACCAGTTTTTGTTAAATTTAGATCTGGTTTTGGTGTAGCCAAATAGAGCATATCTAGATGGATATTTAATAGATAGATAATTCCTTAATCATTCATAAACTTTAATTAACAAATTCCTTGTTACTCACAACATATTTTCAGATTACAAAAGTAGAGAACCCTGTTAAAGCTGAGCGGATAGATTTTTAACATTTTTATTGAGAGTAATAGTTATTTCTATTAAGAGTAATGGGCTCCTTATTAAATATTTCATATTTATTTTCAGACTGATTATTAGGCCATCTATGAGCAAGGTTCTCTCATTTTAAGTATAGGTCTACATTCGATCTTCTGTTAAGCAGCCAGCAATTCATAGAAGTAAAATTTATATTTCTAAAGGCAGGTGACTGCTTAATGGAAAACAAATATAATACAGAAAGCTCGTGAATTAGTTTGCTACAATACACAGTTCACACTGTCCTGCAATGAGGTACAACCTGTAGATTCTATTAACTCTTTCAACACCATGGACCTGTTTAAAATACAAAATACTTTTGCAAACACAGTGTAGACCCAGATCAGAGGGTTTCTTTAGGACCTGTTTAAAATACTAATTTCATTTGCAAACACTGTAGACCCAGATCAGAGGGCTCCTAAAGGAGCCCTCTGATCTGGGTATACACTGTTTGCTAATTCAGACCAGTATTTATTAAACTACCCTGAGAATTCCAAGTAGACTAGATAATGGTTTTGTAAATAAAATGATCCACAAGGGAACCTAATAACCCACAAGAGTTACTTAGTGTTGAAAGACAGAAACTGTTATCACAAATTGGACTGTATTTCTATCATGAGTTTGTTTTCTTTTTCATGTTAGAAAGAAGCAGCATCAACACCTACTGGCCTAACATTGATGTTATGACCTGTCAAACTAGTTATGATGTGAGTTTCTGCCAAACTACAGTAACGATGCTATGATCTGTCAAACTACAGAAACGATGCTATGATCTGTCAAACTACAGAAACGATGCTATGTGTTACAGGAGGGCGATGTAAGACTATAATTATGTCAATGCCAGGTCAAGTTACGTGCCATCTTCACCCTAGGGATTTGCCGTAGTAGAATGTCGACATTAGTGAGTTTTCAAAACATTTACTGACAATGAAAATGAATTCCAGACCGAGGGCTCGAGTTAATGAGAGGAAATAAATCAAAACTATTTTCAACATGTTCTCGATTATGTCATCAGTCCGTACGTTGACTACTCGTTGGAATCGTTTCTTTTAGATGTTTCTCATTAATAGTCACAGCATAGGGTATATATCTACTAGAGAAATCAGGGGCTTTAGAATTTCGGATACACAATTAACTTAAGCTATACAAGGTTCATCATAAGCATCATCATCGGTGTTTATGTTAACGTGCAGGAGTTGGAGTGTTGTCCATACATCCCTATCACAGGGGTCGACTTCAGCTTCAGAGAGTTTCCACTCCGGTCTGTCTCTCTCTGCTAAAGTTGTCCATGTCTTGGGCCGTCCTGGTCCATGTCTTCCCTTCAATGGCACAACATTAGATATCAAGCAGCTTCAAGACAAATATCCGGTGATTACTAATTACAGTTGAGAAAGCATCTACAATAAAACCTCTCTATAACGACCACTTAAAAGGAAGGCTAATTGAATGCATAAATGACAGGTTACAGTGTAAAGCAAGGTGAACGTAAAACAGAAAGCTCCTAAAAGAGCTTTCCGTTTTACGTTCATCTTGCTTTAAGTGTCCCATGTCTTAAAACACATGATAGCTATTGAACTCAATTTAGTGGTCGTAATAGAAAAGTTTTACTGTATGTTGAACAATAAATTGAGTGTGCTCTTAAACACAAGTGCCTCAAGCTCTATGCTACATACATGTTTCCAGATTATATATACAGTGAAACCCCTCAAAACCGGAACCTCTAAAAACCGGATTCTCTCTAAACCGGACAAAACGTTGGTCCCGTTTCCAACCATTCCCTTTTTAACCTACTACACTATAAATATGCTTTTTTACGCCTTTGATTTATTCCTACACTGAATATGTATCATCAGAAATATATTCTATATTCTAGCAGTTGATAGCTTAAAAGCAGATTGAACGTAAAGCAGAATGCGCCTTATGGCACATTCTGCTTTACATTCAACCTGCTTTAAGTGATCAGCTAACTTCCATACTAGAAACCCCTCTTAACCGGAAACCCCTCTAAACCGGTAATTCATGTTGTCGCCACACATGTCCGGTTTAGAGGGGTTTCACTGTACGTACAAGACATTTCCAGTTTTTCTCCTTTAGGATTCAGGGGCCTACGTCGCCTACCCTATGTTGTGACTACTCGTTAGAATCATCTCAAAGAGAATATTCAAATGATTAATCACGTCAACATAGTCACATGGTGTGATGGACGATGATGAATATTTCCTTGAATAAATCAACTCTGTAACAAGTGACTATTTAATGAAGTATGAATATTTCTTAAAGAGATTGTTAGTTTACAATAAAGCAAAAAGCTAATGTAGCAGTGCTCCCTCTCTACAAAGACACCCAATGGGAGACGAAGATTGTGTGCGTTGTTCAGAGGGAGTCGTTACAGGGAGGGAAATTGGCTTACATCTGCAAACAGCTTGAATCCAGACCAGACGCCGCGTTACGCGGCGTCTGATCTGGATTCAAGCTGTTTGTCACCCGTCATTATATTTATTCCATCAAAACGAATTTTGAGAAAAAAACAACAGAGAAGACAATTTGAAGCAGACGATATTGCAGCAGTAAAAGTGTTAAACATTTTGTCTTGTTTGGTGAACAGCCGTAAGGGTCGTTGTAAGGAGGGAGTCGTTGTTGGGAGGGCCGTTGTAGGGAGGGAACACTGTAGCGTCTACCATATAAGTAAATAACTACAGTAAAACCTTATTTTGGGTCTCTGCAAAGTGCTTACTTTATACAAGCTAACAATGTACCCGCTTAGGTATAGCCATGTCACGTTGTATACAATTTATTTCCTTGTAACAGTGTTTCCTGTATATATATACTTCTAAGTACCTACAAGGGCAGTTCCAATGCAACTATGTACAGTCACTCTTGTATTTAGTGAATACTCAATAAGATAAATACTATATTGTGGTTGCTTGACCATTTCGGCACCGAAGTCGCATAAAGTCGACTTTGCAAACAGTTGGATCCTGATCAGATGTCGCGTGACACAGCGTCTGATCGGTATCCAAACTGTTTGACACTTGTATCGATATTTCTTAATTCATACAACAATGAATCTTTCTTTGAAACGGTCTTGCAAACAAGAATATTGAAGCAGACAACAATAAAGCGGCGGAGGGGTAAACAAACTCACGATTAAATTGATACCGAATGGATTAATTCAGGATTCTCATATAAGAGCTTTCTACATTATTTGTATCCTGCATAAAACAATCATCTGTCTTAAGAGATATAACTGTTTTTATCCTAGCAGATAGTAACTTAAGCAGGCTGAAAGTAAAGAAGAATGCACCTTAAGATGAATCCTGCTTTAAGTAATCGTGCTTAAAAAATAGAAAAAAGGAAATCTTAGGATTTTTAATGATCAACTTGTGGCAGCCGTGAGCAGTCATAATAAAGGTTTAAACTGTGACTATAGTGTTTTGAAACTTCAGTTACCAAGAGATATGTAAGTTTGTTATTACAAAAGGTTGTGAATCTTCTGCATGGTTTTAATACAGATGAGATACTGAAACTACATGACGTCTCTCCTGGATCCAAACTGTGTGAAACTCTGACAATTTTTATTTTCTATAAGAAATGCAGAAAAAATATTCTGAGATTTGGTGCAGACACAAACTAAACTGTATATAGAGCATGCTAAAGGTTAAAATGACAGGATTTGGAACTGACTGTGTTATGGGTTTGTTTTGACTGATGTGTTTAATTGATATGAGCTGTGCCATGACACAACCTGCCTTATTGTATTGCAAACAGTGTATATTAAGGCCAGCCGCCGCGTCAGAGACGCGGCGACTAGCCTTGATCTACTCTGTTTGACACCCTCAATCATCTAAAGCATTGTATTAGGCAGTATTATATACTGTATTTGGTAGTGTAGACCAAACTCAGATACAACGCCTAGGATGACAACAGTACTTGGTCTGTACAATGGTGCAAAGCAATAAGGCAGGTTTTGTCATGACAAGGCTCATATGTTTTAGACTTTTGTTGTTGTATATACATGTACTGTATTAATGTATCATTGTTCCTTTTTCCCTTTGCATAAGTTATTGTTTCCGGTCCATGACCACTTTCATATTTTACAACAATCTGAACTTTTATCTTTTCAAGCATACATCTCTTACCTACGTAATGGGGTAAGGTTTACACAATTTGTCACTAGAATGGGGTTAGCCAATTCTGTTTTGTGTCTTTGCACAGGTACTTGAGACAGTTTGAATTTTTATTTTACTATCTACCATATAATTGAAAATTATAATTATGGTAGATACATGTAGTATAGAAAAAAAATCAAGATGTGTGAAGTACCTGTGTTTCTTTCAAAACTAGGGAATGAATATAGGTCATACGGTATAACAACCGAAAGTAATGCATGAGGTGATTCTTTATCAGAACGAAAAATGTGCTTGATGCTAAGATGCTTAGAGTCTCTTCATTAGATTGAAGGGAAATGGTCCCGGGTACTTTAAGATACATTGTAATTGACTTAAACATGTATGTACATTTTGTTTTGTTTGGTTTGAAATGTGCATATTATGTTTTGTTTGGTTTGAAATGTGCATATTATGTTTTGGTTGGTTTGAAATGTACATATTATGTTTTGTTTGGTTTGAAATGTGCATATTATGTTTTGTTTGGTTTGAAATGTGCATATTATGTTTTGTTTGGTTTGAAATGTACATATTATGATTTGTTTGGTTTGAAATGTGCATATTATGTTTTGGTTGGTTTGAAATGTGCATATTATGTTTTAGTGGGTTTGAAATGTGCATATTATGCTGTTTTTGGTTTAAAAAGGGCATATTATGTTTTGGTTGATTTGAAATGAGCATATTATGTTTTGAAATATGTACATTTTGTTAAGGTTGGTTTTTAATTGAAATGAACATATGTTTTAGTTGGTTTGAAATAACTGGAACAATTTATCCCTTTTTGTTTGGTACATTAACCCATTACTGTACAGCCTGTTCCTTGATGAAGGCCATTTATTTATTTATGATACCAGATTTATATAGCACTCATTTCACACAGGAGTTGTGCTTCCAAAAATGCTTCACATGAAATCATATAAATGTACTTACAAAGTCAGTTAAGACGAACAACTACATTTACAATAAAGTAAAAACATCCTACTTGTAATTCTTACAATATGATTACTAATATTATAAGAATTTTTATTTTCAGTATATAAAATCAATTTTAAAATGCGTCAAATATTAAAAAAGATTAATGGTATTTTTTTAAAAACAGTAATTTAAATGTCATTGTTGTTCAATTTTGCTAAACTTTCAGCCTACTTTAAGTTCCTATCAATTAGTATATAGAAAATATTTCTACATACATGACTAAATAAAGTTGATGGAATAAATTAGAGGCCTAAAAAGGGATTCTTATTGGGCAATGGGTCAAGGATGGAATCCATCGACTTCCAGTCTCGGCTTTAGTCGTTAAGCCACCACTGGTTTAACCCATTATCTCATAAATATGCCTGTTTACGCCTTTTGTTTATTCCTCCACTAAAAGAAACTAGTTCCAATAAATACAGTCAGAAATATGTATCATAAGAAATATTTTCTATATTCTAGCAGATGGAAGCTTAAAGCAGGCTGAAAGTAAAGCAGAATGTGCATTTAGGCTCATTTTGCTTTAGTTTGAACCTGCTTTAAGTGGACACTTGTCTGTAAAACTAGAAACATGTTAAGGTATAAAGGGTTAACAAACGTTTGCCTTGCTACATGCCAACACTGTTTTTGTATATATTGTATAAATTAGTTACCAATGAGTTTTTCCTTTGTATATGCCAACACTGTTTTCGTATATATTGTATAAATTAGTTACCATTGAGGTTTTCCTTTGTATGAATTGTTGCTGATTATCATAATGTAATGATAGATTACTGCTTCATGCAGGACAAAAGTAATGCACAGTGCTCACTTATTGGAGTTTTCTGTATAACTATTGCCCTGTATTCAGCCACTTGTTGTTAAGGTTACTTACATAGCTACCTTTCAATAATTGCTTAACCCTTTCCCAGATAGAATCACCTTTTAGCGCATTCATCTTACTCCTCCACTAAAGAAAATAGTTCCAATTTATACAGTCATGAATATGTCTCATAAGAAATATTTTCTTTATTCTAGCAGATGGTAGCTTAAAGCAGGCTGAAAGTAAAGCAGAATGCGCCTTTAGGCGCATTTTGCTTTACTTTCAACCTGCTTTAAGTGGTCACCTGTCTGTAAAACTAGAAACATGCTATGGAGTTAAGGGTTAACAAAAGTTTTCCTTGCTACATGCCAACACTGTTGTTGTAAATATTGTATAAAGTAGTTACCGATGAGTTTTCCTTTGTATGAATTGTTGATTATCATAATGATCAAGATGCAATATGAAATTGTGAAATAACAGAAATACAGTCGAACCTCGGTATCTCGTACTCGCTTAACTCAAACTATCCTATATGTCAACACATGAACTTCATTATTTCATGCTCGGTTATGTCGAACATACCCGTATTTCAAAGTTAAAACGTGGCTAAGCCTCGTTTTAACTTTGAAATATGGGTATGTTCGAATTAACCGAGTTCGAGATATCGAAGTTTGACTGTATACATGAAGGCATTGCTGTTGATTTTCATAATTTATTATTTGCCAATTTACTCTCATTGGCAAAGTGATTAGTGGACTTTATATAACTTATACATGTATGTACACATTATGTATTGGTTTGAAATAACTTATACATGTATGTACACATTATGTATTGGTTTGAAATTGCTGTAATACTTTATAACATTTGGTCTGATGCATTGTGGATAACTTTCTTGACTCCGGGTAAAGTTAGTTTAGTACAGGACAACAGTACTGCATAGAGAACACTTATTCGAGCTTTCTATTATACTGGTGTCATGCATTAAGCCACTTGTTAAAATTATTAACAGAACTACTTTTCAATAATTGCTTAACAAGTGTTTGTCTTGCTGTCAACTATATATGAGCCGTTTAATGACAAAACCTGTCTTATTGCATTGTTAACAATGTAGGTCTAGGCAAGCCACCGCGTCTAAGACTTGATCTAACATTAACCTTGATCTACACTGTTTGACACCCACATACGTCTAAAGCATTTCATGTCGATGTATTATAAACGTTTTGGGCAGTGTAGACCAAATTCAGATACAGACCCTGGGTAAACAATGCTGCTTGGTCTGTACAGTGTTTTAGTGCAATATTGCAGGTTTTGTCATGGCACGGCTCATATGAATGATTTAAGATGTTACAAGTAAAATACAAACATACTGTGCTTCTTTATTTCACTCTAGTATGATTGATGCTGTGAATGTCTATGTTAATTATGTATTCATAAAATTGTCATTTGATTTTTTGTTGTTGATTTTATATGAGTCGTGCCATGAGAAAATGTTGTTGCATTATATGAAGTATTGACAGCAATAGCTACAGTGGAGAATCTGTTATTCCTTCCCGTTTAAACGCAAACGCATTGTACTAAAATGCAGAAATTAACAACTTTTTCACAATTCTGAAAGTTGATTTTAACCTTGATGACAAACAGTTCGGAGCCTGAGCAGACGCCGGGTTACCCGGCGTCTGATCTGTCTCCAAACTGTTTGCATTGGAAATAATAGATTTAGCGTAAACGCGTTTATTGGGAAAGAATAACGTTTTGTCCACTGTAATATTATTCTCATTCTCTGTATCCGGCCAATGTCGTAGTAAATTAGTCGTAATGACTGACCAATGTCTACACTGGCAAACAAGATAGCTAATGAAATACTGTACATGCTAATGTGTGACAAATAGTGTAGACACTGACCAGACACCATGTCAAAGACACAGAGGTTGGTCAGGGTATACACTGTTTACAGAGCACTTAACCTGGTTTTGTCATGGCAGAGCTCTTATGTGTTATAAATGTTATATGGTTATAACAGAGTCTCTGATAACATGCTTTACTTGGAAATCTAGCCCTCTGATCAGGGTCTGCACTATGTGTGATTTTGCAGTACATTGATATGTATATATGGATTAGTCCTGCAGACTCGTTTTGTAACCAGATAACAACCCATTCTAGCGATATATTTCTCATACTGATCATGCTTTACTTGGAAATCTAGCCCTCTGATCAGAGTCTGCACTATGTGTGATTTTGCAGTACATTGATATGTATATATGGATTAGTCCTGCAGACTCGTTTTGTAACCAGATAACAACCCATTCTATTGATATAATTCTCATACTGATTATTCACCCCTGTACATCTTAGTAGACAATTCCAGATTCCAATAAAGAAGAGACAGGGGTGAATGAGTTTATTAGGGCAAATGAAAGCTATTTAAGCCTAATTATTGAAATGATCATGTGACCCTTTGAATGCTGGAAACAGGCTGATTTCTAGAACGTTGCGAACAGTCTTGATCCAGATCAGACACGCCAAGCATTTTTGAAGACTGATCAGGATACAAACTACAACGTATTAGCACAGAAATGAGATATATGCAAATATAATGTTAACTCTTTCCCCCATGGAAGCGCCTTTTAGCGCATTTGATTTTATTCCTCCGCTGATGAAAATAGTTCCAATTTATACAGTCATAAAATGTATCATAAGAAATGTTTTCTATATTCTAGAAGATGATAGCTGAAAGCAGGCTGAAAGTAAAGCAGAATGCGCCAAGACGCATTCTGCTTTACTTTCAACCTGCTTTAAGCCGTAACCTATCTTCAAAGCTAGAAATAGGCTATGGAGGAAAGGGTTAAAGAAATCCGTCTCAGACATAAAGCAGAAATCATTTTGAACACACACTATTTATTCAGTACTCAAAGGGTAACAATGTTTAATTGTTTTGTAAATTACAATCAATCTTTATCGAGCAACATCTCATTAATACATTCAACCCTAGCGACAGTATACTCATCATTTACAAACAGTGTACCTATGAGGATTACACTTGTCCTATGCAAACAGTGTAGACCCTAATCAGAAAGCTCCTTAAGGAACCCTCTGATCAGGGTCTACACTGTTTGCCATTTTGAAATATATTGTTAAAATCAGCCCGAAATAGTCAATAATTGACTAGGCATATTTTGGAATTGTCCATTAAAAGTTTCAGGGGTGAACGAGTTAAAATGTCCTGGGGCACTCTTAACTCATTACCCCAATACATGTAGCCTGTTTTATAGTTTTGACGACATGTGAAAACAAAAAGCAGGTTGAAAGTAAAGCAGAATGCGCCTACTATCTGCTATGTGATAGAAAATATTTCTTATTTCCTTCACTGTTTGCATAGGGCAAGCATAATCCTCACTGGTACACTGTTTGTAAATAACGAGAATACTCGTCGTTAGGGTTGAATGTGTTAAGAAATATTCATGTAAAGTTTTTTATGAGCTGTTGCTTAAGTAGCACGACTAACCTTATAGGACTTCAATAATAAAGTGGGAAAGACCTTATGTTTTCCTTCTTCAGACATTTACCCCTTCAATGCCTTACCAATAGTACAATAGTTATTTCCAAACAGTTTGGTGTCTGATCAGGATCCAAACTGTTTGACACTCATTTCAATATTTCATATTTATAATCAGTCAAAACTTCATTTTGAGAAATAAAAGCAGACAATAATTCTTTCAAATTGAAGATATCAATGGCACTGAGAGCGTTAAAAGCAAGCACAGTGACTATAGAAACCATAGTGACCTTGACCTTAAAAAATTGTATTCAGTTCTATAAAATGATATAGTGTACTATAGAATTGAATACACATACTTTTTAACCCGTTTGCTCTCAATGATTTAAAAGGCATTTGCAAACAGTTTTGATCCTGTTCAGACGCCATGTAACGCGGCGTCTGATCAGGATCCAAACTGTTTGACACTCCTATCAATATGCTTTCAGTCATACAACATTGAATCTTACTTTGAAATGATCATGCAGGGATCCAGATAAGGGGAGTTTTTCAAAAATTAAAATCTTTAGTTCTGTATTAAACCCTATGGTGTCACTACTCATTAGAATCGTCTCAAAGAGACGATTCTAATTAGTAGTAACACCATAGGATTTGATTCAGTATGTGTGAGAAAATGTTGGATTTGTTCAGATTACTCCCTCTTATCTGGAACCCTGATCATGCAAATAACAAAATTGAAGTAGACGACAATGAAATAGTGAAGGGATAAAAATCTCACGATTAATTTGGCAGTGAAAGAGTTAAAAGGTCAATGTCCCCATGATAGAAACTGACATTTTCTTGAAATTATTGACCATTTTAAAAAATCTGAGGCGCAAACAGTTTGGAACCTGATCAGAAGCCGTTCAAGGTAGTTGACATCAGGGCCTGAGGTTATAAAACTTAAACGAACTCTGTGCTCAAAACTCAGTTTTGATTACATGCTCTAGTTTTTACAAAACATGCTTGAGCTAATTTAAGTAACCTGATTTGGATATATTTTTACAATAGAATCATGGTATGTAAATACTGTTATTAACAAAATGTTTGCTGAAGTGTTATGAGCTCAAGTGTTATGAGCTGAGAAAAATTCTGAGTTTTGAGCACAGAGTTCATTTAAAGTTGTATAACCTCGGGGTCCAGTCTAGCCCCAAACTGATTGCAATTTGTATTTTAAAGTAGTCGAAACTTGAAACTTCGAATTCGCTTAACTCGATCGGACTACTATTTCATCAGATGAATTTCGATAAGACGATCACGCTTAAATCAAACATACCCTTATTTCAAAGTTAAAACGTGGTTAAGCCACGTTTCCACTTTGAAATAAGGGTATGTTAAAAATAATGCGAGTTCGTATTATCGAGTTTCTACAGTATAAAAAGGTTTTTATCCCTGAAATAATAATGTCTTCCCCACTGTAAATAATTATAATCATCGTATTTCTTCAATAAAGAATATAATCAGAATTCATGATTTATTTTTCTGTTTATAGCTATCATTTATTGATATTTTCCTGACCCCAAACAAACAGTACCGTCACACTTTAATATCTCGAACTGGGTTAACTCTTTCCTCCCTGAACTTAAAATGGACAAACCCAGTTTCAATTTTAGTCTAGTTCATTTCTGACTTTAAGGGTTGTTTTTGTCAATGTTTGCATTATGACAAACAGTGAAGACCCTGATCAGAGGACTCCGTAAAAACCCCTCTGATCTGGGTATCACTGTTTGCATAGGACAAGTGCACTTTTCACATGTATACTGTTTGAAAAGGACGCCTTTATGCGGGACTAAGGATTCAAAGGGTTAAGTCAAAAACATTACTGTATTTCAAAGTTAAAACGTGGCTAAGCCATGTTCCAATATTGAAATAAAGATATGTTTCACCTAAGCGAGTGAGATATGATGAAATTCAACTGTAGAAAGGTGGTAAAATTTAACCCTTTACCCCATAGCCTGTTTCTAGTTTTGAAAATATGTGACTACTTAAAGCAGGCTGAAAGTAAAGCAGAATGTGCCTTAAGGCGCATTCTGCTTTACTTTCAGCCTGCTTTAAGCTTCCATCTGATAGAATAAAAAAATATTTCTTATAAGTTATGATACATATTCATTACTGTATAAGTTGGAACCATTTTCTACTGCGGAAGAATAAACAGAATGGGCTAAATGGCGCTTCTATGAGGGAAAGGGGTAAGCTAAAAGAGTTTCAAGATATTGAAGTTCGACTGTATGTCATGTTTGTAGGTCCTCCTGACCAGGATACAAACTGTATGCTGTTCAGACGCTGTTCTATCTAGTGAAACAGCAAGGCCACTTTCAGAGTTCTAGCAAACAGTTTTGGCCCTTATTCAGTGATGAAAGAGTAAAAACTTTTTCTTAAATAGCAATCCATGCAAATCACTTATATCTAGCCAATACAGAGTACATATAAAAACAACATGTGTATAAAACAGGTGAATCCTTAACCCATTACCCCCATAGCCTGGCCCCGAGGTGATAAAACTTTAAATGAACTCTGTGCTCAAAACTCAGAATTTTTCTCAGCTCATAACACTTCAGCAAACATTTTGTAAATAACAAGTATTTACATACAATGATTCTATTGTAAAAATATATCCAAATCAGGTTACTTAAATCAGCTCAAGCATGTTTTGTAAAAACTAGAGCATGTAATCAAAACTGAGTTTTGAGCACAGAGTTCGTTTTAAGTTTTATAACATCGGGCCCTGTTCCTAATTTTGAAAACAGGTGATCACTTAAAACAGGTTGGAAGTAAAGCAGAAAGCGCCTGTATAGCTCAGTGGTAGAGCGTCCGCTTGCAGTGCGGGAGATTGTGAGTTCAATCCCTGGCCGGGTCAGACCAAAGACTTGAAAATTGGTAGTAATGGCTTCCCTCCTTGCCTGCTTTAAATGGTCACCTGTCTTCAAAACTAGAAACAGGCTATGGGTAATAGGTTAAATCAATGTATCACAGAGACACGGTTAAACATATGCTAAAAGAATTATTCCGAATCCTTCCTCAGGACACCCAATTCCATAGAATCCTCCTCTCTCTCAGATAGGTTTAGCATATTTCCAGTGTCCATAAACCCCTGGAGCAGTTCCGATACACCAGATAACTCCCCGTTGTCCTGTAGATCTACTCTAGCTCTGAAGTCCTTAAGGAATCTGAAATACAAATACAAATTTCTTTGAATGAAAACAAAACTAGAAATGTTTTTGTAAAACATGGAAGGCCTAGACAAAAATGTAAACCTTATTTAGCCAATAAATGATCAAAAGGTAAAAACTTAACCAAAGTCCGAGAAATCAATGTCACTAAACTGTGATGCAACATCGAGTTCTCACTGAGGCACATGAGCATGTTAACTCTTTCCTCCCTGAAACTTCAAATGGACAGTCCCAGTTTCCATTTTAGTCTAGTCCATTTCTGACTTTTAAGGGTTGTTTTTGTCAATGTTTGGCATTATGACAAACAGTGAAGACCCTGATCAGAGGGCTACTTTTGGAGCCCTCTGATCTGGGTCTTCACTGTTTGCATAGGATAAGTGATATGCATAGGATAAATTCACATGTAATATGTTTGAAAGGACGCCTATATGCGGGACTAGGGTTCAAAGGATTTAGTTACATCAGCCTAGCTGTGATGATATACATGTTGACATATCAAAACATCTTAACAAACTCAACCCTAGCAACAAGTATTCTCGTCATTCACAGTGTACCTGCAAGGAGTATACTTGTCTTATACAAAGGATGTAGACCCTGTTCAGAGTGTTCCTAAAGGAGCCCTCTGATCAGGGTTTGCACTGTTTTTGTCATTTTGCAATATACGGAAGAAAAAAATCCCTAAATAGGACATTATTGACTAGACTTAAATGGAAGCTGAACTTTTCCAATAACAGTTAGTTTCAGGGATGAACGAGTTAACCCTTTGAACCCTAGTCCAGCATATAGGCGTCTTTTCAAACAGTGTACATGTGAATAGTACACTTGTCCTATGCAAACAGTGAAGGCCTAGATCAGAGGGCTCCGAAAGAAGCCCTCTGATCAGTCTTCACTGTTTGTCAGTAATGCCAAAATTGACACAAACAACTCTTAAAAGTCAGAAATGGACTAGATAAAAATCGAAACTGGAGTTGTCCATTTAAAGTTTCAGGGAGGAAAGAGTTAACCCTTTTTTTTTAACAAAGTCACTAAAGCATAAACTATAGGTCATAATAATCAGCATCTGTATCATGTATATTGTTGTATCAGACATGAAAGTATAATTCTTTCAGCCGCTTTAGTAGTCCAGTTAAAATCTTATCCAAACTATAGTTTTGATGGAAGGACAAATGAACGGTGACTCTTAATGGCCCGACAATTATTTGGCAGGTCGTAAAAAAGCATGTTGTCTGCTTATAAAGCCCTAGTATGTTTTTTTTTAAATGAATGAATGAATTCATAAGTCATAAGAAACCTTAAACTCTTTCGCTGCCAAAGCATCTAAGAATGCTTCTACTTAGAGCAGTCCAGTAGCCTTTTCAGTTACCACTGTTTGCTGTTAAGGTTAGAAGTTTGTGCCCCGTGTACAGCGTGCAGAGTACGGTTGAGAAAACGTTTTCTTTCCAAATAACCTCGTTTACGCTTTAACTATTATTTACATTGCAAATAGATTGGAGCCAGATCAGACGCCGGGTAACCAATCAGGATCCAATCTGTTTGCCACTCAGATTAAAACTGGTAGTCAGCATTGTCAAAAAGTTGTCATCTTCTATATTTCATTCTAATGCGTTTGCAAAGAATAACGTTTTCTCCACTGTATTTCAGACCGGTAGCCAACTCGCAATCCATGGCCAATGACGGCCATTGATTTCTTTGCTGAACTCTTGGCTGATAAATGCACTCAAACGAGGATTCTATCTACATCAATCAAAGTCCTGCAAACTGATTGGCTCATGAGATAAAAGTTTGGACATATAAAATTGTTCAATCGTCGCAAAATTACATTGTGTTAGAATAAAGATTTAATTCTACTACTACTTTGAAATTTTGATGAAAATTCAATCGTAGCCCAAATCAAAGCAAAATGAAGGTTTTCGTTATGTATTTTGTTTGTATTTATGTAAGGAAATTATCATTCTTTCGATCAAATATTGTTGATGATGTCAAATCTGCATTTTCACTCCATGAAATCATTGACATTTAAAAATTGATTGATATTTTATAATAAAAGAGTATCGGCAAAAACACAAACAGGTGCAGACACACCAACCTGAGAGTTGTGAAGTATCTGGCTTTAACAAGACTTTCCCTACAGCAGAGCTGTGTGTGTTTGTCTATAGAGGCGGTAAGGAGATGTGTGATGGTGTCTCTATCAGATAGGACTGTCACTAGGCACTTCTGTATCCGGGTGATCTGGATCTCATTCTGAAATCAAATACAGTAACACCTCTATATTACGACCACAAAAAGGAAGGCTAATTGACTGAATGAAAGACAGGTGACAGCTGAAAGCAAGGTAGGAATTTTCTGTTTCACTTTCACCTTGCTTTAAGCAGCCATCTGCTAGAAAAATCTTATAAATAGAATCTAAAATACAGGCACAAAATATAAGTGTATCAAATGAAGGGGCAGTAGAAAGAAGAAGAAATGTGAAGAATATTTCACTGTTTTGTTGAGATTTAAATATGTATGAACTTAATTTATACACACTCTTTACAGAATAAATCTATTGCAGTGAAAATAGAAATGATATAAATCATGATTTTCGTGGTATTTGAAATAACATTTCCTATGTCTCCGTTTCTGCAATATATACTATAAACAAATCACTACACATCAATATCGGGCCTTCTTCTTCTTTGTACAAACAATACTCCTTCAAAACTGGAAATTATGTATTGGCACTGGATTAATATTAAAGTGTATGACACAGGTTTCAATCAAAAGTAAAATAGTGCTTGAAAAACAGATTTAAAACTATATACACTGGTTGCTGTTTATACTGAAGTGATTATTGACATGACAACAGGCACAGTGACAACTGCTTTAAATGTGTTGACCGTGTCTGCTTCATGGACGGCGATGGGCAACATGTTCCACTTACATATAGTCTTTGGGTAGAATGAATATTTGTATGAGTCCTTAGCTGTGCCAATTTGTCTATAAGAGTATGGGTTTGTGTTTCGAGTTTTTATATTAAATGTAGAGGGTATAAGGAGGCTGTTTTCAGGGTAGATAGCTTCTATATGATGGACGATTTTGTAAAATTATATTAATCTAGCTCTAGTTCTCCTAACTTGAAGTGTTGGCCAGTTTAGATTATGGAGCATGTCTGAAACAGAACTAGTGTTACGATATCCAGGGTTACTATATGAACACTTTTTGTATAGGGCAAGAGTATTCTTTACAGGTAGACAGTTTGTTAACAGCTGTCAAATGTATCACAAGGGTTCAATGGGTTAAAGGCTGTTTTACATCAGTTTTATTAATTAACTGAGTCATTATATAGCTTTCCCATGTGTATCATTGTCACATGCATATCTTTCTTACCTTGTTAACAGAGAAATCTTGCAGGAAAGTCAGCTGAAGCATCAACAGCTCTGCTAACTTTTTATACACCTGAAAAAGTAACAGTAAAACCACACAATCTTGTGTTCAGCGACCGCTAATTGAAGTACAGTGCTCCCTCCCTACAATGGCCCTCCCAACAACGACTACCTCCTTACAACGACCCATGTCGCAGTTCCCTAAACACGACAATTATGCCCAATATATTCACGACTGCAAAGTCATCTTCTCAAAATTGTCATCTGCTGTTTTTTCTCAAATAAACATTTGACATTTAGACAGAAAAAAACTAAATGATGACCGACAAACAGCTTGAATCCAGATCAGACGCTGCGTTACCCGGCGTCTGATCTAGATTCAAGCTGTTTGCAAATGTAAACCAGTGTCCCTCCCTATAACGACTCCCTCTGAACAAGGCACATACTTTGTGTCTCCCATTGGGTGTCGTTGTAGAGAGGGAGCGCTGTAGAATGGATATCTTTACAGACAGGTGACTGCTTCATGCAGTACAACATAATGCAGAAAGCTCCTTTATTAAGAAAGTGTCTGTCTTAACCATTTACTACATTTTTACGAAATTTATTCATTCACTGAAGACAATAGTTCCACTGTTTATAGCCATGAATATGCATCATAAAGAATGTTTTCTATATCCTTGCAGAATGGTAGTTTAAAGCAGAGTGAGAGTAAAGCAGAATGAACCTTAACTCTTTGAACCCTAGTCACGCATATTTGCGTCATTTGCATAGAGCATATCTGTGAAGAGTACACTTGTCCTATGCAAACAGTGTAGACCCTGAGCAGAGGACTCCCTAAGGAGCCCTCTGATCAGGGTCTACACTGTTTGTCATTTTGACATATATTGTAAAAATCAACCCTAATATGTCAAAAATGGACTAGACCAAATTGAAAAACTAGAATTGTCCATTTGAAGTTTCAGGGAGGAAAGGGTTAAGACGCATTCTGTTTTACTTTCAACCTGCTTTACGTGGTCACCTAGCTTCAATACTAGAAATAGGCTATGGAGTAAAAGGTTAAGACTATGGGTCTTCTTTTGATTGGTAGCTTAATACAAGATTGACTACATGTATAATTCATTTCAATTTTAGAACACTATGAAACAAAGCCTGAACTAGACATACACAGAATTGGACGTTTTTCTGCATATCAGTCAAAACAAGTCTAGAATACAGACAATGAGGAAGTA
Source organism: Gari tellinella (assembly GCA_922989275.2). NCBI lineage: Eukaryota > Metazoa > Mollusca > Bivalvia > Cardiida > Psammobiidae > Gari > Gari tellinella. The sequence continues at coordinate 6,703,531 of OV277862.1, read as the reverse complement.
TAGCAAGGGTGTCTAGTGCAACCCATAACACCATAAATACACCTTTTTACGCCTTAAATTTATTTCGTCACTGCAAAAAATGGTTCCAATTTTTACCGTTATGAATATTTATAATAAGAAATATTTGCTATATACAGTATAACCTCTGTCGATCGACACCTCTCTTGACCGGAAACCTCTGTTATCCGACCCTGCTGTTTGGTCCCGGCGGTTTCCCTATTTGTTTTATGTAACTAAACTCTCTCTTGATCGGATTCTCTGTTAACCGTTATCCGACATACCTTGATGGTCCGATGAAGGCAAATTAGAGGTTTTTCACACCTCGTTATCCGACGGTATGCTAACCTGTGATCATTGACAGCGACTATGTACGTCCAGGTGATATATAATGACACACATCGCTCGGATTGCCGTGTTAAACAAAGTGTGTTGTTTTAACAGTGAGTGAATGATATGAGGGTTAATAAGATAACTTAAACCAACACATGTAAGCAACCCATTCAGTGTCGCAGTGCCGAAAACCCAACTCATCCATCCTTTCCAACAATGGCTAACCATGAGTTCGTGTTTAAATTGCACAGGTGTCTGCCAATCGACCTCACTATCAACATGAGAAAGTACGAAATATATATCTAATTCGCCCTCCGCATAATTCGAGTCTATATCAATAGTCGCTGGCGTAAAAATATATGCTAAAGTTATATTGAGAGAAACTAAATACATTCACGCGTTTTGAAGTTTTTGTTAATTTCCAGCGAGTTCGACATAACGACAATGGACTATACTTGTACATAAAATGTAAATACGAATATGCCGATGTTTTCGTTGAACCCTTGATATGCACATGCGTGTTTACTTCCGATTGTATACTATACACGTGTAATGCCTACTGTAGTCTTTAAAGGAATAATGGCAAAAACAGTGTAGATCCGGATCAGGTGACTCTTAGTTTAATCTGGAACGATCTGATCAGGATATATGCTGTATGCTGCAGTCATACATATTTAATATGTCAGTTGGCATCGCAGAATTCCCCTCGCAGCGAAAAATGGACTGAATCTTTGGGTGTGTAAACTTGTGAACTTAGGCATAATTCCGTTAACCGACAACCTCTCTTAACCGACTTATAAACGTGGAACCATGGGGTGTCGGATAACAGAGGTTATACTGTACTAGCAGATGGAAGCTTAAAGCAGGCTGAAAGTAAAGCAGAATGTGCCTTAAGGCACATTCTGCTTTACTTTCAACCTGCTTTAGGTGGTCACCTATTTTCAAAACTTAAATCAGGCTATGGGTTAATGGGTTAAACAATTACTAGAAATGGTTTGTCAACTCTAAAAGTAAGTACAATGCAGATTGAATCCATCAATACTTGTAGGTTCAATGTATGATGTGACTAATTGTCACAAGTTTGACAATTAATATTATTATACCTCACTCGATTTATTTTTTATATAGCCTAATGTGACGTCAGAAGGTGAAAATCCGTAATGTTACCTGGCTAACATCACCAAACGGCCCGCATAACATCACCAATCGGCCCGCATGTCCACAGGGCTGCCATAACTCCGGATTTTCCGAAATATTCTACATTTTATCCCAGCAGATGACAACTACAAACAGGCTGAACGTAAAGCAGAATGTGCCTTTAGTTGCATTCCGTTTTACTTTCAATCTGCTTTATGTAATCACACTTGAAAAATAGAAAATTTGGAAATCTTTCATGAGATTTTTCATGATCAATTTATGGCAGCCCTGTATTCGGACCGGGTTTTAGTACGCCTGAGCAGTTCAGAAAAAGGGAAGAATCAAAACGCTTCTAGTGAAGTAACGGCAATGAACTTGAAAAGTGAGTTGATTCAAATTTGAAAAGTTATACAATCGAAATCAAATGGACCATAGGTTTACGCTTCATCTCATGCGATAAGATTTCAAAACAATCGACTGCAAAGTGTCACCAGCTTTCGCGTTGCTAATCAAGGTCGTTATTTTGGAGACTTCTTAGATTCAAACTCTGCATCTTGTTCAATATTTATGTCGAAAATTGCTACTAAATCTGACATTCTGCTTTGTCTATTAGCCTACCTAAAGTATCTGTCAACTTGTTGCTAGAGTGCCGTATTGCTAAAAATAGAAGACAGAATTGGAGACGATTGTAGAATGGCCTATAACAGCGTAGAGCTATGTTGTGAATTTGGTGTCCTCTGATCTCGAGTATCCTCCCTTATGGAGAGCGCATGTCAGAGGTCACTGAGGTCAGTTTATATATTGACCAAGTGGCGGGTAATACGGTGAGTATTCTACTGACAGCCAAGCAAGACACACGTCTAGGCCAGTCGTGACAACTTATATACAGAGTGGGTGAGTCAGTTTACTTAGTTACTCTTGATGCTTTATATGTGAACACTTTATTGGCGACGAGGATTTAAAATGGAAAAGTAAAGTAAAGCTACCTTGCCAGTTTGTCACGTATTTTCGCGGCAAAAATTTCTCGGAAATTTTTTTTTTTTTCGTGTCAGTGGCGGGAATTCTTTCTTTGTTAAAAGAAAAACATATAAAGTATCATGACAGTTTGATAGCATAAGGGATATTTAAATGCAGCACTGCTTTTATTTATTCTGTTCTCTGCTTCAACATTTAAGTAAACGTAAGGTCAAGGTGCGCCTAATTAGCATTGGCTAATTAATTTCTTAGGGAATTTGATTGAAATTTCATTCATATTTTCCTATGTCAGTCTCTTAGGACAGTTTTCGAACCCCATTAGCTACCTATGCCAGTTATTCTTAGAGAAATTAAAAAGTAATTTGTTAATTTGCTCTATGTCAGTTTCTTAGGGAGATTGAAAGGTAATTTTTCATTGCCCTATGCCAGTCTAGTTCTTAGGGAGATTGAAAAGTAATTTTTCATTGCCCTATGCCAGTTTATCTCTTAGAGAACATCAAGAATTGAGTTTTCGTGTTGCTCTATGCCAGTCTTTTCTTAGGATAGCTTACGGATTGAGTTAATTGTCTTATGCCAGTTTTACCTTGAGTCGGCTCACCCTGTTGTATTGTATATAACTCGTATGATACTCTGTATATATAATTTGAATATTTCATGATATTTCATATCTGAAATATTTCATTTTGTGGTCTTACGTTAAATTTTGTGGTCTTTCAGATGCAAGAACGTAAGTCGTAAATTTTGGTTGTCTAGCAAACTCCAAAAAGAATATTTTGGTGAGGTGTGCTGCGAGGTCTTTCAGATCCGGTTCATAAGCCATTATATCAAAGTCTTTCAGACTATAAACCACACACACACATACACACAAAGAAGTCTTTCAGACTATAAACCATCACCACATTAGTCTTTCAGACTACAAAACAACATCCAGTCTTTCAGACTATAAACCATCACCACACAAGTCTTTCAGACTATAAACCATCACTGCAGTCTTTCAGACTATAAACCAGTCAGATCATAAACCATATGTCTGTTAGGTGGTTTGCGTAGTCTTTCAGGCCCAGACCATAAGCCTTCGTATAGTTTTTGAATTGAACAAGTCTTTTTCTGTAAAGCCATTAAAATGCCTGTAAATATTAACACAGCATCCAGGGATGAGCTTATGTATATACCAGGAATAGGAAGGGAGGGGGTTGATAGAATAATACAATTTAGGCAATATTTTGGACCCTTATCTAAAGAAACATTGCCAATTGTTGTACCCGGGGAATTGACTAGGGACATACTGAGGTATGTGGACTTTTCAGTTTCGCAGACTGATGTCTTTCCTCCCCAAGTTCCAAGTTTTAAAGTTGACACCACTGTTCCACGGGGTGCAATGTTGTCTCCGCAACCAATTATTGATCCTATCCCCTCCACACCTAGTTCAGGTTTATTAGATATGAATAAACTGCAGTTAGAAATTCAGGAAACTTTACGCAGAATATTGCAGAACAGTATACCTGTTGTTTTAGAACATGTCACGCGGTCTCATGAAATTAAAAGTGAGTTGTCCCTGGGTGACTATGAGACTGAAAAGAAAAAGTTACAGTCAGCTTTACAGAATAAAGAAGTCATGTACAAGAAAGGGATCTCAAATTTGCGGTCTTGCAAATGCAAAGGAGATGCTAGCCCACCCCATTTGTCGTCTTCCAGGCATGAAGAATCATCAGCTCGTCATTCTCATTTGTCTTCCAGGCATGAGGAAGAGAGTGGTGATAGTGTATCCTCTTTCAGAGGTAAACAAAAGAAAGTGTCAAAAAGATCTGCTAAGTCCTATCATCAGTCTTTCAGACATGAATATGATTCTGATAACAGTTTGCCATCTTTCAGACGTAAACTAAAGCAAGTGTCAAAGAGCAGAAGATCTGCTAAAAGTAGAGCTAGGCATGTGAGCTCAGACTCCAGTTCTGAGTCGAGATCAAAGTCACGGTCAAAGTCAAGATCAGGACATTGGCAGCGGCGTAGACCTCATAGGTCAGGGCGTTCGCGCTCGGAGTGGAGGTCGCAGTCGAGGTCAAGGTCACGATCAAGATGGAGTCCGAGACATAAATCTCATAAGTCTTATTATCGTAGCTCAAGTTCGAGCTCTAGCTCAAGTTCTCCGGAACGCTGGCATAAGCGCAGAAGTACCAAACACCATAAAGCTAGACATGGGAGACTGTCGAGACACTGTGTCTCTGACACGTCAAGTTCAAGGTCAAGATCCAGATCCCATGGTCGTCGGTCCAAACATAAGGGCTCTAAGAAATATAGAGATTCCAAGTACCATCAACATGACAGGGGAGTACCAAAAGGGCTCCCAAAGAATTTGAGATATAATGGAGAATCTTGTTGGATGGCTTGGAAACAAAAGTTTGAAAGTTATAGAGCAGTATTAAAGTGGACCGACAAAGAAAGCAAAGTTTATTTGCACTGGTGTTTGGAAGGAAAAGCTCTAGACTTTTTCACCATCATGGCTCAAACAGGTGAAAAGTACTCATATCGCAAGATGATGAGAAAGTTGGACAAGAGATTTGGAGCTAAAGAGTCAACTGAAACAGCAAGAGTTAAGTTTCAGCAAGCGCGCCAGAAGCCGGATGAGGCACTTGAAGATTGGGCAGATCGCGTACTATCTCTGGCAACAACTGCATTCCGCAATCTTCCTGAAGGTTATTTAGAAAAGGAAGCCATAGCAAAATTCAGCCAGGGCTGCTCTAATAAAGAGGCTGCAAAATATGCCAGTCTAAAATGTCCAACGAGCATGCAGTCCGCATTGAATGCAGTTAAGCATCACCAGTATGTTTCCCAAGTGGTTGACGAACAGGAAACTTCCACTAGTGGGGAAACAGATAGCGATGAAGTAGCCATAAGTATAAATAAAGTTGAACCTCTAGTAGAGAACAGACTCAAACAAGTTGAGCTGAAAATGGTCAAAAGAATAAATAGCATAACAGAGAAAATGCAGAAAGTACCTCCGTCTGTTAGGTCAACGACCTTCAGTAAACATGTCATATGCTATTTCTGCAAACAAAAAGGCCATTTGAAAATAGATTGCATAAGGTACCAAAATTGGTTCCAGAAAAAGAATAAAGGAAAGAGCAATCTGAAGCAGAGGTTAAAATGGCTACATGTGATCAATTGAAAAGTGTTGTTAAGGGTTCTTCTTCAGTCAGTGTGGCTTTCAGTCCGGTGACTGATCAGAAATCAGATGTAGAAACTGCTGTGGGGCAGGCGGAAATCGAGGCTTTCAGTCCGCCGGAAGCTCTGTCTCACGATGAAGCAGCGAAGATTCACCGCATTTGTGCGGGGTCTTCTTTCATCAAATTGAAAGTTGGGGGGAAAGTGGTTAAGGCCAGGATTGACTCTGGTGCCGAGATCTCTATCCTTTCAACTCGAATTTATGAGAACCTTGAACAACAACCCAGCAAAGTCAAAGATGTGGTGATGCAAATGGCTGATAATGATTCTGTTTTGAAGGGCTTTATTGTAAATCCACTGAAGGTGAAGCTGGGATCCCAGATATTTAAAGAAAGAATGCATATAGCACCAATTAAGGATGAAATGTTGTTGGGGCATGATATAATGCATCATCTGGGTGTGATGTTAGACATGAAAACGGATACATTCATTGTCAATGGTGAGAGAATCCCAGTTGTCACAAGCTTCAAGAAAGGAAATCCCAGATTGGCCAGAGTAGTGACGCAGGAAGACATTGTAGCTAAGGCTTTAAAGTTCAGTTCTGAATGGACTTCCAGTAACTCAGATACTGAGGACTTGACTAGTTCTGAGCAAACTTTCAGTTACTCAGATGCTACGGAGTTGGCTGGTTCTGAGCGGGCTTTCAGTTACTCAGATGCTAGCGATATGACTTCTAGTCGGTCATCAGTGGCTCATGAGGGACAGGTTGTCAATTGTTCAAACTGTGCTTCACAAGTAGAAGCTACAATAGAGTTGCAGCAGAAAGATGCTGTGACCGACAAGAAAGCAGTGTTAGAAAGCTTACAAGATCAGTTAAGTGCCACAGTAAACCATTTGAATGTAGAACAGAGACAAAGGTATAGAAGGGTCTTTGTTAAGAATGGTTTGGATCTTAGTAATTTCACTGCAATAGAGCATGCAAAGAGTCAGCTTGCTCAGGGCATTGGGGAACAGTGCATGACTATAAAACATGCTCGGGCTAAACACAGTAATGCGGATGCACTACCAAAGGTTCTGGTAGTACTGTGCTCAGAACATATGTAGCTGGTATAAGGCCTACAGGTCTGCCATAAAGGGGTTGTTATTACTGTGTCGGAGTTGACAATCAAGGGGCAAGGTTCACAGGTTGTGGACGGTACTTAAGGTTATAAAGTAGCCCATAGGAGTAATACAACTATAAGGAAAGCACATAGTTAGGGGCAGCTGTAGGAAAGGTCAAGTGTTGCCAGCGAAGTAGCCTGGAGTAGAGCATGTGAAATGTGGCCCATTCAGGTGCCAGTCTTTCAGACGGCCTGAGTGACAGTCTAGAGATAAGTTCCTTTAGACTGTTGTCAAGCTTGACAGAGGTAATCCTGAGCTTTCAGCGGGATGAGCCTGATCCTGGCTTTCAGTCGGAATTGTCTAGCTTGACAAACCAAGCTTAACAGGGGTAGTCTTGAGCTTTCAGCGGGACAAGCCTGATCTAGGCTTTCAGTCTGGATCGCCTAGCTTGGTAAAGTTGGTAAATCTGAGGTTTCAGCTTGATTGCCATGATTTTAGTCTGGTGCAATGGGTATTTAGTCAAATATCTGACTCCGGTAGAAGGGATGGTTTTTTGAGGGAACATTAGGAACCAGGGTTTTGGTTTTTAAAGGAATTTTGGAGTTTATAAGGGAACTTATGGGTTTTTAAGGGAACTTTTGAGTTTGTAAGGGAACTTTTGGGTTCTTAAAGAAACAGGGTTTATGGTTTTTAAGGGAACTTTCGAGTTTGTAAGGGAACTTTCGGGTTCTTAAGGGAACTTTTGTGGTTTTAAGGAAACCTCTCCCCAGGATCAAGGCTTTCAAGATAAAGATGGGGGGAGTGTTGTGAATTTGGTGTCCTCTGATCTCGAGTATCCTCCCTTATGGAGAGCGCATGTCAGAGGTCACTGAGGTCAGTTTATATATTGACCAAGTGGCGGGTAATACGGTGAGTATTCTACTGACAGCCAAGCAAGACACACGTCTAGGCCAGTCGTGACAACTTATATACAGAGTGGGTGAGTCAGTTTACTTAGTTACTCTTGATGCTTTATATGTGAACACTTTAGCTATATGTGTTTGTAAACTTTTTGTTGGCAATAATTATTCAGAAATAAGGTTTGTTGCTTGCAATTTGATATAAAATTTTTTTTAAAAAGGCGTCAATATACAAACTTTATATACAACTGAAATCGTTATGGAGTAATCTCCCCGTGCTGTAACGGTTAGATTGTCGGCTCTGCCCACGGCGGTCCGAGTTCGATTCCCGATCGGACCAAATTTTTTTTTTTTAAATAAATTTGTTCTTTTTTGTGGATACCAAATGGTTAGCAAATCTATTTATTGTGTTTATTTCATCTAAAAAATAACTTATCCGCTATTTGTTTAGAGTAATAAAAATAAAATAGTTCCGATACTTAGTACATGTATTCGAGATCGTTGTTCTGTATTGAAAACAGTGGTAGATCTAATTAGATCTATATTTTTGTTCGGTATAATAAAATAAATATCACATCTCACAGAGGGTGAGAGAACGGATTGGTCACCCTCGACAAGTAAATGTCAACCTCGGTTGACATTACTTGCCTCGGGTGACCACGACATAAAACTTTTTAATGCATATTTTCGTTATTATTCCCGTAATGTGGCGTTATTTGACGGAATTTGATGAAATAAAAAGTATATATTGATAAATTAATCATTTGCCGAGGGTACCACAAGAGAATATCGGCGATCGAGTCTATTTTAGCATCAGTTAAAGTCGATAGTAAAGACTAGGTGCTGAATTGCGCTGTTTACCTTGTATCTATAATAGAAGTATAGTAAAAAAAATAAAAAAAATAAAAAATAAATTAAAAGGGGGGGGGGGTGTGTCGTCATAGATAATAAAGTATGTGTCAAGTACCTGTGTCAACGAATTTGGCCCGACTCGAATAGAAATTGTAGTCAACGAAAACTTTGTACTTCCGGACGAATGGAAATGAATCAAACACCCGTTAAAACAGTCGTAATGCTCCCAATTTTTATACACGCACATAATGCCATGTGATCTGGATCCAAACGATTAATTGAGAGGGTCTTTATATGTTTGTTTTATCTAGAGACACTAATCACGTGGTATAAACGTGGTCACATGACTAAATCAACGATCGATTTTAGGGTTTGACAACATTTTGTCATCGGAAAACATCAAGATGTGATTCTAATAGAACTTGTTGACAACTATTCCAACTAACGCGATAGTTGTCCTGATTCGAATACGACCAATGTCTCTTGCTGAATGTAGGAAATACTCACCCCTTTTAAAGTTTTAGAATGTTCCAATCTAAAAATAACTCTGCCAAGTCAGAAGAAACACTATGAAAACATCTTTACCGGGCGCAAGCCGAACGAACTCGGAAAATCTACGCCGTTGGTCGGATGTCAACAAACCGATTTAAAAATCGACTTCTTTCCACCAAATTCATGGGTTTGTAAGCAATGTTGCCTCCATATACATAGCGGATTACTTCTTTTTATATGTTTAGATTACGTATGTGCCTGAATGTTCAGGTTTAAAAAATGCGTTATTTTGGCTTACATACTGCCTTTAAGGCAGTACGTATAAATGGCGTAATTTCAAAACAAGTGGCAAATATATATAGTTTTGATCCTGACCAGACGCCGCGTAACTGTTTCTATCTTTCCTATTAACTGTTTCTGACTTTCCAATAATTCCAATTACTCTCCATTTTCTATAGCAGCCAGCGCACAATAGCTATCAAGTATGACGTCAGCGTGAACCATGTAGATCTAGATACAGATGAAGAAATATATAAACATTGTGGTAAGTCAGTAGGAAGATGTGAAAAAGGAAAACATATATAGGGGTAATCATGGACCAAAACTTAAATTTTCAATGCATAACCCCGATAATGAGTGGAAAATTCGAAATCATTAATTAAGAGAAATGTTAAATCTGCAAGGGGCATAACTCTGACAAGAAATATACGAACGGGACCAAGTAGAAATGCGGCCTGTATTGTCCAATGATGCACATGTAGATCTACTTCGCCAAAAAAGAACATCTAATGTACGTTCCAGGAATTAATTAGGTATAACTCAAAACCAAATTCGAACTTGACGTGTGTATTCTCATGATTTACATCATATATGATTTTCAGTTCAACATGTCAATGTATTACTGAGATAATGAGAGGAAATCTCAAACTGTTCCAAATGTTTCACGTTCAAGGGCTATAACTCTATAAAATAATTGAATCGAAGCCAAATTCGAACTTGACCTGCATATTTCCGTTATATGCATATATTCCTAATTTCAATTTAAAACGTCAACACATGACCAAGATTATGAGCAAAACCCACAATTTTTTGGAAATTTTCCAAGTCCAAGGGACATGACTCTGTCAAAAATTATTGAACCGAACCAAATTCAAAATTGACCTGCGCATTGCTATGATGTATCTCTATACCAAATTTCGATTCAAAATATCAATGCACGACCGAGGTAATGAGCGGAAAACACAAATCGTTAGAACTTTTAAAATTGTTAAAGATTCAAGGTGCATAGCTCTGTTAAGAATTATTCGACTGGAACCAAATTCGAACTTGCCAGGATGTATCTATATGTATATCAAATTTGAGTCGGACTGTCCTATATGTGCATCTATGGGCCATTGGCAGAGGTATTGAACGTAAACTGCAGGGCTGCCGTTAAGGCGGATTTTCCCGAAATCTTCGGATTTTTTTTAACTTCTCCGCACCTACAGATTTTTCCCGAAATCTTCGAATTTCTGCTCTTACTTTTCAAATTTGGAATTATTTTATACGTTTTAAACTTAGGAAATTTTTTATATGGGTGTCAAATAATTTAGATCCAGATCAGACGCCGCGTAACGCGGCGTCTGATCTGAATCTAAACTGTTTGCATACTTATTTATTCAGAGATCATGAATAGCTAATATAAATCATTTTATTGGTGTTATAAAGCTTGGCAGTGAAAGAGTTAAAAGTACGATTAATAAAATTGCCCTTGAAAAATTTGGAAGTCTTAGGATTTATATGAGGAACTTATGGTAGCCCTGAAACTGAATGATGGCAGAAGAACGGGACGACGGACGATGGAAAGAGGTAACCCTGTATGCCCAAGCCGTTATACATGGCGGGAATTACCCACACTTAGCTATAGAAGGACCAAAGGAGACATGATAGAAGTTTACAAGATCTGAAAAGGCATATATGACATAAGAACAGCAATCTCTCTTAAAAGCTGAATCGAGAAATGGTCGAACTATAGGATCTGTCATGAGTCGATGTTTAAGACAAGTTGATCTCAAACGAGTCTAGAATTGAAATGTTATTAAGCGAGCCTTGGCGAGCTTAATAACTTTTCTATTCTAGACGAGTTTGAGATCAACTTGTCTTAAACATCGACGAGTGACAGATATTCTTTTTCTCACATTACCAGCGATTTAAGCTATTTTGTAAGCAATATGCATTTTTGGAACCCTGTTGACGTCAATACGCCGTTATAAATAGTTACGTTATAGTGACGTCATCAAATTTATCTTACACATGTTGGAGATAAGGATATTCGTCATCGTTGTTTGCTATAGAAAACAGGGGTAGTTATGTGAGAAAGACCAAGTACTAGAGACAAACTCATCAAATATTTACCCAAAGGCCAAAACACAACATTAGGTAACCCGGCTTCAGCGTAAGAGTAGCAAAATTGTACAATTTACTTCCTATACATCGGTTGCAAATGCAAACTCTGACAGTGCATTTGAAAACAGAAGAAACAGAATAGACAAACATTGGAGACACAAATGTTGTCGTGAGTCAGATTATAAAAGTATCAATTATTATTTATTTCTCTATCTAATCCAGTCTTGTGACATCTCTTTGGAATCAGTACTAGATCTTTGTTTTAACTCATTATCCCCTGAAACTTCCAATAGACAATACCAGTATGCAACGAAAGCTGGTCCATTTTAGACTATTTAGGGTTGTTTTTTGTTGTTGTTTTTTTAAATAAATTGAAAAATGACAAACAGTGAAGCCCCTGATCAGAGGGCTCCTGCAGGAGCCCTCTGATCAGGGACTTCACTGTTTGCATAGGATAAGTGTACTCTTCACAGGTACACCTTTGGTAAAGAACGCATATATGCGTCACTAGGGCTCAATGAGTTAACCTTCACCGAATACATCAAATAGGAGAAAATACCCCTGACAAGAATGCATGTGGGCTATATAGGTGACTAAAGCGTCGGCACAACTTTAGTGCGTACTTCAGTACTCCCTCTCTTCAACGGCCTTTCGAACAAGATTCCCCGTTGCAAAAACGCCTGGCGCTGTTCCCCAAACAATGCAATTATGTCTAAAGTTTTCACTACTGCAATATCGCCTGCTTAAATGTGTCGTCTGCTTCGTTTTTTAAAGTTACGTATTGGCTATTTGATAGAAGAAACATGAAGACGAATGACAAACTGTTTGAAACCAGGTCAGGCGCCGCGTTTTCAAATGTAAGCCAAGTCATATGCATACTCTTAGGTTAACAGTCCCCCCAACCCATCAATGCCCCGACTCTCCCCAACTGTCCGCTACATACTACATGTACTTGCATTACTCTTAGGTTATTGATTTTTTCCCTCCCTGTAGCAACTCAATCCGAACAACAAACATACTCTGCTTCTCCTATTTGGTGTCGCCAGGGCTGCCATAAGTTGAAATGAAAAATCCTAAGATTGCCAAATTTGCATTTGTCAAGTGCGATTTTACGAATCGTACCTTTACCCCATAGCCCTTTTCTTGTTTTGTTGACATGCGACTACTTAAAGCAGGCTGTAAGTAAAGCAGAATGCGCCTTAGGTCGCATTCTGCTTTATTTTCAGCCGGCTTTAAGCCTACCATGTACTGGAAAAAATCCGGAGATTTAGGAAAAATCCGGAGAAATGGCAGCCATATGTCGCTGTATAGAGAGGGACCACCGTAGATCTAGTTTCGTTTTGCATTCTCCGCACGGGTTCGATCTACACCGAGCGCATACTTTTTTTTCTTGAAATGTACTTTTGTCTGTCATAACTCCTTTTCTAAAACTTATTGATTTGGTTTGTTTGTTAACGTCCGTTTCTGCCATCCATTGGCTAATTTGACACCCCAGAGAGAGGGGAGCGGATACAGAGAACCCGGGCGCGATGCCCTACGCTTATTATCGAAATAGTTCTCTGGTTCTTTTAGATGCCCAGTGTAAAGCACTGATACATCGGACCTCGGTTTATAAAGTCTCATCTGAAGGACTTGGTCCGGCGGGGGATCGAACTCACGACCCCTGACGTCGTATTTGGGCGATTTACCCCTCGATTACGTCCGCCGATTCTAAAACTTATACATAAGTGTTTGTATCTGGGTCTTTGTATTTATATTTACAAAACAAAAAAAAACTTTTAGAATAAATTTTGTTTTCGGTCTCTTTGAGTTATCTTTGTTACATACGATCATTCTCTAAAGAAACTGACTGATTAATTCTTTCACGGCCATGGTGTCATCTGCCTTAAACAGTCTGCTTTTATTTATATCAAATTTTAAATTTAGTTAATTAATAAGATCTAGTTGAATTGACTTAAGATATATCTTAATGTGTTTAGATCAATTTTGATTCGATGTCTAATCAAGAGTTAACTGTTTGCAAATAACCATTGCACTCGGAGTAGATCTGAACCAGGGCTGCCATTTCTCCGGAATTTTCCTAAATCTCCGGATATTTTTCCAGTACATGGTAGCTTAAAGCAGGCTGAAAGTAAAGCAGAATGCACCCTCAAGCGCATTCTGCTTAACTTACAACCTGCTTTAAGTAGTCGCATGTCAACAAAATAAGAAAAAGGCTATGAAGTAAAGGTACGATTCGTAAAATCGCACTTGAAAAATGCAAATTTGGAAATCTGAGGATTTTTCATGTCAACTTATTGCAGCCCTGCTGAACTGTTTGCAAATAACTATTGTAGTCGCGGCAAAGCAGTGAAATAAGGGTAACACTCACAAAATACGTCCGTCGACAATTAGTTGAATTATGTGACAGCAAGCTTTTGTACAATTAACCCGTTACCCCATAAATACGCCTTTTTACGCCTCTAGTTTATTCATCCATTACGGAAAATAGTTCCAATTTACACAAGTATGAACATATACCATAAGAGATATTTCTATATTCTAGCTCAATTTTGCTTAAAGCAGGCTGAAAGAAAAGCAGAATGCGCCTTTAAGGCGCATTCTGCTTTACTTTCAACCTGCTTTAAGTAGTCACATGTCTTCAAAACTAGAAACAGGCTATGGGGTAATGGGTTAAAACTAACAGTGAAGTACAGTGTCATTACAACACCATACTAGATTTACATCAAATTTTAGCTCAATATGTGAAAACGTGTGCGGAAAAGTTCGGAAAAAGATTTTAAGCTAAGAAAGGGGCATAACTGAACGGAAAACTTACCGAATTTTGACGAAAAGTGAAATTGATATGTAGTTCATAAAAAAACCAATTATTAATACATGTTTATAAAATTTCAGCTCAATATCGGAAAGCAAAAGGGGAGAAAAGGCGAAAAACAACGAATTTCTAATACCTAAATTCCATAAGTAAAATTGACATCGACACTTGCAGCCATTATTGTCATGGCTTCATTTTTTCAGATTCTGATAACTTTTACACTTGCCAGGTTTTGTAGGTCAGAATTGGGGGAAATTGTTCTGAGATTACACCTTTTTTTTTTTCAAATTCATTGATTTTTACCTTGTAATGTTCTCAGAAATGTTATTCGATGGTAAAACAATGCCTTACCTTTCAGCGTACAAGTGTACCTATCATTGAAATGTAAAGTACTTTAACTAAAAATAAAGAGTAACTTTTGCAGTTTTCTGTAAAAAGGTGATATTTAATCGTTGCGCCTCAAACCCCCCCCCCCCCCCCCCCCCACCAAATGAATAAAATTAACATGCATAGTACATTTGAATGTGCAAGCCACGTTAAGATCTGTAGAATGAACCTCTAGGTACAACTCCTGCACATGTTGATGAAATTGAACAAAATTATGAAAAGTTATACAGGGAGAAAAGCATAGGGTCAATGCATTGGTACCAGGCCCAGCGCGTATAAAGCGTTTGATTTGAGTTTGTTCTCAAGTATTTGATCGATCAGATTTGAGCCTCAGACCAGTCAAATGCTTGAGAAGGATTTAAGACGCAACTCAAATGCTTTATAAGTATGGCACCTGGTACCTATGAAGGTGTACAGCCTTGGTGCTTAGCAAACTTTGAGTAGTCAATGTGGTACAGTTACTTTTGTTCTATACATAAATCGTCTTAAATAATTTGTGTCCCCACTGTCCAGAGTCAGAGAGAGAGAAAGAGAGACAGAGACAGAGACATAGAGAGAGAGACACACAGAGAGAGACTGACAGAGAGAGACACACAGAGAGAGAAACAGAGAAAGAGAGAGTGAGACAGAGTGAGACAGAGAGTGAGAGACAGAGAGAGAGAGACAGCCAGAGAGAGAGCCAGAGAGAGATACAGAGAGAGGGAGAGATAGTGAGAGACAGAGAGAGAGAGACAGAGACACACAGAGAGATAGAGAGGGTGAGATAGAGAGTGAGAGACAGAGAGAGAGAGAGGGAGACACACACACACAGACAGAGAGACAGAGAGACGAGGTCACAAATCAAGTGTCAGAAAGGTGAGACATGTGTCGGTTTTGCTTCAAAACAGGTGTTTCTGCTTTTTTTCTAGAAATCGGGGAATGTAGTTCGTGTGCATCTTAAACAAGTGTTAGATGCATGATAAATTCGTGCACTGCACTTTTATGCACATAAATGTTGGCGTTTTAACCACTTTCGGTTCGAAAACGTTCGTGTAACGTTTGCACCGAATGAATATTTGGCGGCATTTCGCAATAATGGAGCATATGATGATAACTAATTCATCGACTGGACATTTTTACGTTGAACTACAATTCCCCGATTTCTAGAAAAAAGCAGAAAATTCCTGTTTTGAAGCAAAAACGACACTTGACCCACCTATCTGCCATTTGTTTTGTGGTCTCGATCAACGCCTGGAAACGGCCTCACATCCATTTCGTAGTAGCTCACAAAGAGCTGCCTAATAAGTCGACAGGGTGTGCACACGCAAACGTAACTTGTGTCCGTTGCAAACAGTTTGGGGACCCGATATGACGCCGACGCCGACTACCTTTGCAGCTGATCATGCCTTACACTGCTTCAGCTTTGTCTCTCAAATTTTATAGTCAATATTTTTGGGTTCAGTATGGTTTAACCCTTTCATAATCAAATTTATCGTGATTTTTTACCCCTTGACCGCCATATTGTCGTCTACTTCAATACTGTTGTCTGCAATATCATTTCAAAGTTAGATTTAATGCAGTGCAACTGACGTGGCAAACAGTTTTGCCCCTGATCAGACGCCGCGTTACGCAAAACTGTTTGCTGCTTTATGACTGACGTACGTCATTGAGAGTGAAAGGTTTAAATTTTGGGAGAATATATTCTTCTGTATGAAGACAGTCGATTGCGTCAAAACTGGTGTTTTCAGAAATACTTAGCAATCTACATATCTGTGAAGATTAAGTTTCCTGCACTCAATCCCGAAACGTTTAATGGACAAAACACCCTATTACATCCAAATTTAACCCTTAATTCCGCTCACAAACATCGTTTGTTCAAATTTTTCGTCTGAATCTTATGCAAAATTAAAAATTCTGAAGTTTTGACAAAATTAAGTTATATTGATAGAGTATCAAACGGTTTGGATTCTGATCAGACGCCGCGTTAAGCGGCGTCTGATCTGAATCGAAACTGTTTACAAAGTAGAATGAAATGGATTATTAGATCTAGATCTAGTAACGAATTTCGCCACCCGGCGTTTCTCTACCCGTATTTCATCCTTGTAGCAATATGTAAAGGGAATGAAAACGTTAGTAAATAATTTAGACCGACCCGACCCAGATAACGGACAGAGGGAAGGACTCGACAGTTTTTGCTCTTGTTAGAAACTCGGTTTAAGTCTGGAAGGAGTGTTCAAATCTTTTTAAAATTACTGTCGCATAAACATGAATAATTTATTGTAATGGTGACACGGTTAGTTCACTTCGGTGGCACTGAGAAATCATTTATTTTTTATTGTTTTTCTTCTACTTTCGTTTTCAACCAGGAAGTTTAGTTCAAACATGGCTGAAAAATAAAATATTGAAGGGGCGAAAAGTATGAGTGGAACTCTACTAGCCGGCTCGGAAGAAGATTTCGATACCCTATGCGAGTTTTGTCACGGAGAAGGCAAGCGGGTGGAGGCGGTCGGATATTGTGTTGACTGCGGGGAGTACTTATGTAAGGAATGTAAAATCATTCACAAAAAGACGTCGGCTACGAAACAACATGTATTAAAGGACAACTTGGATATGTCAACTAAGAAAGATGGTGCCAAACTAGCCCAAAGATCTTCTGATGCTACCGACCCTTTGACTGACCGATGTCGGAAACATCCAGAGGAGTTGATTAAGCTGTACTGTAATAACCACAGGCAACTCGGGTGTCATATATGTATATCCCTAAAACATAGAGCCTGTGACGACATATCGTACATAAGGGACGTTTCTTGCGGCATCGCTGACAGTGAAGAGCTGAAGAACATTCTAGTTGACTTGAAGAATATTTTCGCCGGGTTGAAGCGTAGTAAAAGTCGGTCAGAAAAGAGTCGGCGAGAAGCAGACGAGAGCTACAACCAGATGGTGACTGAGGTTAAACAATTCAGACAACAAATCAACAAACTGCTTGATAAGCTTGAAGAGGAACTGCTCAACAAAGCTTCATTGCTCAAACAAGGACATTTGGATTCCCTTTCAGACCAAGCTCTGAAATGCGATGATCTACGTGACAAACTCACAGAAATAAACTCGGATTTGGAAAACAAACTTGGACAGAAGCATTACAACCAACTGTTCATCAGCATGAAATCTGCCAAAGAAAGCATTCCAGTCCTGGAAAAGGATACAGACAGTATCAGCCAAACAATCAGAACACAGCGACTTGTGTTTAGACGAGATGACAAGCTTGATAAGATGACGTCATCAATAACCAGACTTGGGACGGTGTCACTTGATGACAAATCAGACAATGTGAGTGCCAAGTACCTACATGAGATCAACGTTAAATCTAATACAGACACAAAGGATTGTTTCATTTATGGTGCTGCTGTACTACCTGATGGACGCCTGGTTTTTAGTGATTATAACAATACATCCGTGAAACTTGTAGATGTTGCAAGTAGAAAGATTTCTGAAGAAATATCACTAACAACAGCACCAAAAGACATGGTATTGATTGGGGATGATCAGCTTGCAGTGGTGCTTAAACAACAAGACTATATCCAGGTACTGTCTCTATCACCAACATTATCAGTCAGTCACACTATAGCTATGCCAGGCCAGTACAATGGCATCACTTACAGTGAGGGAAAGCTCATCCTGGCCTGTCATCATCCTGATGCTTCAGTTCATATTTGTGATATGTCTGGAAACTTGTTACAGAAAATAGCCACTGATAACACAGGAAACAAGTTATTCACGGGAAGTCTTTCACGGTTAACAACCAGCCCAGACCAAAGTATCATTTATGTGACTGATTTCCAGAGCAACAAAACAATATGTTTAAACAAAGCAGGAGTTGTCATGGCAACATATGTCAATGACAGGTTAAAGTGTCCATTGGGAGTGACAGTAGATGACTATGACAATGTATATACATGTAGTCGAGATACTCATACAGTTCACCAGTTATCACCCAGCGGTCAGCTGATCCAGGTTATACTGGAGAAGAGGGATGGGATAGAGTGGCCTTCTGCTATTACACACAGTGCTGGGAAACTGTACATCAGTAGTGCCAGTCCAGCCCCTGCATACTGCAACAACCTCAAAGTTTACAAGCTGGAACAAGACTAGAAATACAAACAAGGTAGAGAACAGCAATTACACTGTACTGATTTTATTAACTCATTCACCCCTGAAACTTTTAATAGACAATTCCAGTTTCCAATAAAGTCTAATCCATTAATATAACTATTCAAATTTGTTTTCTGCAGTATATTGCAAAATGACAAACAGTGCAGATCCTGATCAGAGGGCTCCCTTCGGAGCCCTCTGATCAGAATCTACACTGTTTGCAGATGACAAGTATACTCTTTACAGGTACTGCGATTATAAATGAGGAGTATAACTGTGGCTAGGATTTTTAACTCGATTAAATTAAAAACTGATTCAAACATTAAGGTTGAATAGCTTATCTAAGTTATTTGATATGAAACTTTAATCACCCGCTATTTGTGCTGTATTTACCAAATGGAACATTCCAATTTAGAACATGACCATTTTATGTTCAATTTAGGGTTGTTTTGCATTTATTTAAAAATAGAATTAAGGGGAACAACCAGTACAAACCCTGGTCTCTTTAAGGGACCCCTGATCAGGGTTTGCCCTGTTTGTAAAATATTCATATACTGGTTTCAAGCATATATTAAAATATTTTCCCAGAACAATATCTAACGTAGGTAGCACTTGCAATATTTTATTGTGTTTGTTCTAATCTTGAATCAGGGAGAATAATTGTTGCTACAATAATTTCAATTTTTTTCAAGGACGTTTACGTAGATCTATATGCTACCTTGGTGAGCCAAATAGACCATATCTCGTGACCGTATTTATAGTAGATAGAAATTTTAACGTTATTAGTACTATAACAAAGAGTAGTACGTGAGCCCGATATTAAATAATTTCATATTTATTTTCAGAATAATTATTAGGTCATGTGACTAATGTATGAGAGCATAGTTCTCTTATCTTAAGTATACAGTCAAACTTCTGTTAAGCCGCAATTAATACAAGTAAAGTTGTTATTTCTAAAGGTAGGTGACTGCTTAATGGAAAACAAATATAATACAGAAAGCTCGTGAATTAGTTTGCTACTTTACACACTTCACACTGTCCTGCAATGTGCTACAACCCGTATTCAATGATTTATGGTATACATGGTCTCTGCTGTATTAACTCTTTCAATATTGTGGACCTGTTTTAAATACTAATTACATTTGCAAACACTGTAGACCCAGATCAGTGGGCTCCTGTAGGAGCCCTCTGATCTTCGTCTACACTGTTTGCTAATTCACATCAGAATTTATTAATCTACTATGAGAAATCCAAGTAGACTAGTTCATGGTTTTGTAAATAAAATGATCCACAAGGGAAACTAATAACCAACAAGAGTTACTTAGTGTTGAAAGACAGCAGCTGTTATCACAAATTGAACTGTATTTCTATCATGAGTTTATTTTATTTTCCATGTTAGAAAGTAGCACCATCAAGACCTAATGGCCAAACTTCCATGTTATGACCTGCCAGACTAGTTATGATGCGAGTTTCTGCCAAACTACAGTAACGCTCATGATGTTATGACCTGCCAAACTACAGTTAAGCGTCTGCCAAACTACAGTAACGATGTTCTACATGAGGGCGATGTAAGACCGCATCGGTGCCAGGCCAAGTTACGTGCCATCTTCACCCTGGGGATTTGCCATGATAGTAGAATGTCGACATTAGTAATTTATCAAAACATTTACTGACAGTGAAAATGAATTCCAGGCCGAGGGCTCGACTTAATGAGAAGAAATCAATGAAAACTATTTTCAACATCTTATGGTGCATAGACTGTATACTCATGGCTGTATAAAGTAAATGCATTTTTTCAGTGGTCATAAATTAAAGGCGTGTTTATGGAGTAATGGGTTATAAGAGGTGGGAAAATGTATTGAAGTAAAGATAAAGTTAGAACTGGTACGCTATTGTAACAAGTTCTGTCTTGTTTGAAATCTTGTCAAAATATAATGATCCAGTGAGGACTGTATCTTTCAACACGAGTATATCATAGGTTACATGATCCCTGTGACATTTATAGCATAGGCTGCTACTAGGTTGGTGTGCGTTTGTTTAGAACTGCGGTATATATAGTAGAAGCGGACAATGATTCGGAAGCAGTGTATTTGGGTGTGATTTTTCCGCACAATGTATTCTCTGAAAACTGGAAGTCTATGGAAAAAAATTGTTTGCCCTAAAAAACTCGCCCCAGTCTATCATTACCATTGAAAAAAGAAGCATAAGATCGGAGTCTACAAAATACAGTACTCGTACAATAGTAAAACAGGAAGGTCCTGCTACTACAGGAGCTTTTTGTATTGCTCTTTTCCTGAATTAAGCTGCCATTCTAACTTATGTCACTCCACTTCAATTAAAGGACTGGTAAATCTGGAAGCATTTGTAGTCATCTTAACACATTCAACCCTAGCGACGAGTATAGTCGTGACTAGTCGTCATTTACAAACAGTGTATCTGTGGGGATTACACTTGTCCTGTGCAAACAGTGTATACCCTGATCAGAGGGGCCCTCTCATCAGGGTCTACACTGTTTGTCATTTTGAAATATATTGTTAAAATCATCCCCAAATAGTCAAAAATGGACTGGACATATTTTGAAATTGGAATTGTCCATTAAAAGTTTTAGGGGTGAATGAGTTAAAGCAAACAGGAAGAGTTTTTAGAGGTGCCACTGTATTTCTTGTACATGTATATATAAACATGTGTTATTAGAGTTTAGTTTTTGCTGTGATTATATTAACTCATTCATCCCTGACATTTTTTAAAAAGAAACATTCCAGTTTGTAATAAAGCCTAATCATTGATTAACTATTTAAGGTTGTTTTTTATATTTGTTTTGTAAAATGACAAATAGTGCATGTCCTGTTCAATCAGAGGGCCCTCTGATCTGGGTCTACAATGTTTGATTAGGACAGGTAACCTTTTCATAGGTACAGTGTTTATAAAGACCGAATATACCCGTCACTAGGATTGAATGAGTTAATGGTTTGCTTCTGTATATTACTGACATTTGATAGGATTCTTGATTATGAAGCAAACACTTGTCTAATCAGATTAACTATACATGTACTCGTCTTGTTTATACCAACAAACTTATGTTGTGACTTCCCAATAGAATACTTTAGAACTAAGACACGATTCCGACGAGTAGTCAGGGCTGCCATTTCTTCGGATTTTCCAAACTATTCATAAGTTTAATCTAGCAAATGCATGTAGTAGCTTAAAGCAGGCTGAAAGTAAAGCAGAATGCACACTATGACGCATGCTGCTTTACACAATCAACATGCTTTAAGTAATCGTGCTTGAAAAACAGACAAATTGGAAATCGTAGGATTTTTCATGATCAACTTATGGCAGCCATGAGCAGTCATAATTAACGGTGACTTTAGTGTTTTGAAACTCCAGTTACCATTAGATATGTTAGTTTGTTATTACAAGATGTTGACCTTCTGCGTGTTACTGTAAACAAGGTTTTGATACAGATGAGATGATGAAACTACCTGGCGTCTCATCTGGATCCAAACTGTGCAACACTCTGATAACTTATATTTTCTATAAGAAATGCAGAAAAATAAATTCAGAGAATTGGTGCAGACACAAAGCAGAATGTATAAAGAGCATGCTAAAGTTTAAAATGACAGGATTTGGAAATGATTGTATTTTGGGTTTGTTTTGACAGATGTGTTTAACTGATATGAGCCGTGCCATGACAAAACCTGCCTTATTGTATTGCAAACAGTGTAGATCATTGCCAGCCAACGGCGACTGGCCTTGATCTACTCTGTTTGACACACACACACACAATCATCTAAAGCATTGTATTTAGCAGTATTATATACTGTATTTGGTAGTGTAGACCAAACTCAGATACAACGCCTAGGATGACAACATAACTTTGTCTGTATAGAGCATATCAGCGATCTAGTCTAATTTAGCGTCAGTCTAAGCCCATAGTTAACACTAGGTGTTGGATTGCGCTGTTTACCTTTTATCTATAATAGAAATCTAGTAAAAAAAAACAAAAAAACATTTTTTTTATTTTATTTTTTTTTGTGGGGGGGGGGGGGGGGGGTGTTAATAGATCCAGATGTATGTGTCAAGTACCTGTGAACTAGGATATAGAAAATATTTCTACATGCATGACTTAATAAAAATGAAATTTTTTCTTAAGTAGTGGAATAAATTAGAGGCCTAAAAAGGCCTTTTGTTTATTCCTGCACTAAAAAAACTACATGTAGTTCAAATTAATATGTATCATAAGAAATATTTTCTACATTCTAGCAGATGGAAGCTTAAAGCAGGCTGAATTAAAGCAGAATGTGCCTTAAGGCACATTCTGCTCTACTTTCTACCTGCTTTAAGTAGTCACTTGTCTTCATAACTTGAAACAGGCTATAGATTAAAGGGTTAAAAGGCATCTAAAAGTGATCTTTAATGATAGATTACTACTTTGTGCAGGACAAAAGTAATACACAGTGCACACTTATTGGAGTTGTCTGTATAACTATTGCCCTGTATTCAGCCACCTGTTTGTTAAGATTACTTATATAGCTACCTTTTAATAATTGCTTAACAAAAGTTTGCCTTGCTACATGCCAACACTGTTTTTGTATATATTGTACAAATTAGTTACCAATGAGTATTTCCATTGTATATGCCAACACTGTTTTTGTATATATTGTATAAATTAGTAACCATTGAGGGTTTCCTTTGTATGAAATGTTGCTGATTATCATAATGTAATGATAGATTACTGCTTCATGCAGGACAAAAGTAATGCACAGTGCTCACTTATTGGAGTTTTCTGTATAACTATTGCCCTGTATTCAACCACCCGTTGTTAAGGTTACTTACATAGCTACCTTTCAATAATTGCTTAACCCTTTCCCTGATAGAAGCACCTTTAGCGCATTCAACCTACTCCTCCACTAAAGAAAATAGTTCCAATTTATACAGTCATGAACATGTTACATTAAAAATATTTTCTATATTCTAGCAGATGGTAGCTTAAAGCAGGCTGAAAGTAAGGCAGAATGCACCTTTAGGCGCATTTTGCTTTATTTTCAACCTGCTTTAAGTGGTCACCTGTCTGTAAAACTAGAAACATGCTATGGTGTAAAGGGTTAAAAAAAAGTTTGCCTTGCTACATGCCAACACTGTTTTTGTATATATTGTACAAATTAGTTACCAATGAGTATTTCCTTTGTCTATGCCAACACTGTTTTTGTATATATTGTATAAATTAGTTACCATTGAGGGTTTCCTTTGTATGAATTGTTGCTGATTATCATAATGTAACGATAGATTACTGCTTCGTGCAGGACAAAAGTAATGCACAGTGCACACCTATTGCAGTTTTCTGTATCACTATTGCCCTGTGTTCAGCCACCTGTTGTTAAGGTTACTTACATAGCTACCTTTCAATGATTGCTTAACCCTTTCCCTGATAGAAGCACCTTTTAGCGCATTCATCTTACTCCTCCACTAAAGAAAATAGTTCCAATTTATACAGTCATGAACATGTTACATTAAAAATATTTTCTATATTCTAGGAGATGGTAGCTTAAAGCAGGCTGAAAGTAAGGCAGAATGCACCTTTAGGCGCATTTTGCTTTATTTTCAACCTGCTTTAAGTGGTCACCTGTCCGTAAAACTAGAAACATGCTATGCAGTAAAGGATTAACAAAAGTTTTCCTTGCTACATGCCAACACTGTTTTTGTATATAATGTATAAATTAGTTACCAGTGAGTTTTTCCTTTGTATGAATTGTTGTTTATCATCATGATCAAGTTACAATATGAATGTGAAATAACAGAAATACAAGTCGAACTCCGATATCTCTTACTCGCTTAACTCGAACTATCCGATATGTCAACACATGAACTTCATTATTTCATGCTCCGTTATGTCGAACATACCTGTATTTCAAAGTTAAAACGTGGCTAAGCCTCGTTTTAACTTTGAAATATGGGTATGTTCGAATTAACCGAGTTCGAGATATCGAAGTTTGACTGTATACATGAAGGCATTGCTGTTGATTTTCATAATTTATTATTTGCCAATTTACTCTCATTGGCAAAGTGATTAGGGGACTTTATATAACTTATACATGTATGTACATTTCTTGACTCCGGGTAAAGTTACCTAAAGTAGCAAACAAGAAGTGATTCACCTTAACCTATGTAAATCAAACCTGTGTTAAGCCACAACTTTTGTAAGAAACCAGAAGAGCAAAAGATTACTGTTTAATACAGGACAACAGTACTGCATAGAGAACACTTATTGGAGCTTTCTATTATACTGTTGTCATGCATTAAGCCACTTGTGAAAATTATTAACAGAACTACTTTTCAATATTTGCTTAACAAGTGTTTGTCTTGCTGTCAACTATATATGAGCCGTTTAATGACAAAACCTGCCTTATTGCATTGCTAACAGTGTAAGTCTAGGCAAGCCGCCGCGTCTAAGACTTGATCTAACATTAACCTTGATCTACACTGTTTGACACCCACATACGTCTAAAGCATTTCATGTTGATGTATTATAAACGTTTTGGGCAGTGTAGACCAAATTCAGATACAGACCCTGGGTAAACAATGCTGCTTGGTCTGTACAGTGTTTTAGTGCAATATTGCAGGTTTTGTCATGGCACGGCTCATATCAATGATTTAAGATGTTACAAGTAAAATACAAACATACTGTGCTCCTTTATTTCACTCTAGTATGAATGATGCTGTGAATGTCTATGTTTATTATGTATTCATAAAATTGTCATTTGATTTTTTGTTGTTGATTTTATATGAGTCGTGCCATGAGAAAATGTTGTTGCATTATATGAAGTATTGACAGCAATAGCTACAGTGGAGAATCTGTTATTCTTTCCCGTTTAAACGCAAACGCTTTGTACTAAAATGCAGACAATAACAACTTTTTCACAATTCTGAAAGTTGATTTTAATCTTGATGACAAACAGTTTGGAGCCTGATCAGACGCCGGGTTACCCGGCGTCTGATCTGTCTCCAAACTGTTTGCATTGGAAATAATAGATTTAGCGTAAACGCGTTTATTGGGAAAGAATAACGGTTTCTCCACTGTAATATTATTCTCATTCTCTGTATCCGGCCAATGTCGTAGTAAATAAGATAAGTAATGACAGACCAATGTCTACACTGGCAAACAAGATAGCTAATGAAATACTGTACATGCTAATGAGTGACAAATAGTGTAGACACTGACCAGACACCATGTCAATGTCACAGTGGTTGGTCAGGGTATACACTGTTTACAAAGCACTTAACCTGGTTTTGTCATGGCAGAACTCTTATGTGTTATAAATGTTATATGGTTATAACAGAGTCTCTGATAACATGCTTTACGTAGAAATCTAGCCCTCTGACCAGGGTCTGCACTGTGTGTGATTTTGCAGTACATTGATATGTATATATGGATGGATTAGTCCTGTGGGCTCGTTTTGTAACCAGATAACAACCCATTCTAGTGATATATTTCTCATACTGATCATGCTTTACTTGGAAATCTAGCCCTCTGATCAGGGTCTGCACTATGTGTGATTTTGCAGTACATTGATATGTATATATATGGATGGATTAGTCCTGTGGGCTCGTTTTGTAACCAGATAACAACCCATTCTAGTGATATAATTCTCATACTGATCATGCTTTACGTAGAAATCTAGCCCTCTGATCAGGGTCTGCACTATGTGATTTTGCAGTACATTGATATGTATATATGGATGGATTAGTCCTGTGGACTCGTTTTGTAACCAGATAACAACCCATTCTAGTGATATATTTCTCATACTGATCATGCTTTACGTAGAAATCTAGCCCTCTGATCAGGGTCTGCACTATGTGATTTTGCAGTACATTGATATGTATATATGGATGGATTAGTCCTGTGGACTCGTTTTGTAATCAGATAACAACCCATTCTAGTGATATATTTCTCATACTGATCATGCTTTACGTAGAAATCTAGCCCTCTGATCAGGGTCTGCACTATGTGATTTTGCAGTACATTGATATGTATATATGGATGGATTAGTCCTGTGGACTCGTTTTGTAACCAGATAACAACCCATTCTAGTGATATATTTCTCATACTGATCATGCTTTACGTAGAAATCTAGCCCTCTGATCAGGGTCTGCACTATGTGATTTTGCAGTACATTGATATGTATATATGGATGGATTAGTCCTGTGGACTCGTTTTGTAATCAGATAACAACCCATTCTAGTGATATATTTCTCATACTGATCATGCTTTACGTAGAAATCTAGCCCTCTGATCAGGGTCTGTACTGTGTCACACAGTGTGATTTTGCAGTACATTGATGTGTATATATGGATGGATTAGTCCTGTGGACTCGTTTTGTAACCAGATAACAACCCATTCTAGTGATATATTTCTCATACTGATCATGCTTTACGTAGAAATCTAGCCCTCTGATCAGGGTCTGTACTGTGTGATTTTGCAGTACATTGATGTGTATATATGGATGGATTAGTCCTGTGGACTCGTTTTGTAACCAGATAACAACCCATTCTAGTGATATATTTCTCATACTGATCATGCTTTACGTAGAAATCTAGCCCTCTGATCAGGGTCTGTACTGTGTGATTTTGCAGTACATTGATGTGTATATATGGATGGATTAGTCCTGTGGACTCGTTTTGTAACCAGATAACAACCCATTCTAGTGATATATTTCTCATACTGATCATGCTTTACGTAGAAATCTAGCCCTCTGATCAGGGTCTGTACTGTGTGATTTTGCAGTACATTGATGTGTATATATGGATGGATTAGTCCTGCAGACCCGTTTTGTAACCAGATAACAACCCATTCTAGTGATATATTTCTCATATCAATCCAAAGGAACTGATTATTCACCCCTGTACATCTTAGTAGACAATTCCAGTTTCCAATAAAGAAGAGACAGGGGTGAATGAGTTAATTAGGGCAAATGAAAGCTATTTAAGCCTAATTTTTGAAATGGTCATGTAAACCCTTTGAATGCTGGAAACAGGCTGATTTCTAGAACGTTGCGAACAGTCTTGATCCAGATCAGACACGCCAAGCATTTTTGAAGACTGATCAGGATACAAACTACAACGTATTTGCACAGAAATGGGATATATGCAAATAGAATGTTAACCCTTTCCCCCATGGAAGCGCCTTTTAGCGCATTTGATTTTATTCCTCCGCTGATGAAAATAGTTCCAATTTATACAGTCATAAAATGTATCATAAGAAATGTTTTCTATATTCTAGAAGATGATAGCTGAAAGCAGGCTGAAAGTAAAGCAGAATGCGCCTAGACGCATTCTGCTTTACTTTCAACCTGCTTTAAGCCGTAACCTATCTTCAAAGCTAGAAATAGGCTATGGAGGAAAGGGTTAAAGAAATCCGTCTCAGACATAAAGCAGAAATCATTTTGAACACACACTATTTATTCAGTACTCAAAGGGTAACAATGTTTAATTGTTTAGTAAATTACAATCAATCTTTATCGAGCAACATCTCATTAATACATTCATCCCTAGCGACAGTATACTCATCATTTACAAACAGTGTACCTATGAGGATTACACT
The DNA here is from genome assembly GCA_922989275.2 of Gari tellinella. Taxonomy (NCBI): domain Eukaryota; kingdom Metazoa; phylum Mollusca; class Bivalvia; order Cardiida; family Psammobiidae; genus Gari; species Gari tellinella. The sequence goes on along the minus strand of OV277862.1, from coordinate 6,675,273 downwards.
TGTCCTATGCAAACAGTGTAGACCCTAATCAGAAAGCTCCTTAAGGAACCCTCTGATCAGGGTCTACACTGTTTGCCATTTTGAAATATATTGTTAAAATCAGCCCGAAATAGTCAATAATTGACTAGGCATATTTTGGAATTGTCCATTAAAAGTTTCAGGGGTGAACGAGTTAAAATGTCATGGGGCACTCTTAACTCATTACCCCAATACATGTAGCCTGTTTTATAGTTCTGACGACATGTGAAAACAAAAAGCAGGTTGAAAGTAAAGCAGAATGCGCCTACTATCTGCTATGTGATAGAAAATATTTCTTATTTCCTTCACTGTTTGCATAGGGCAAGCATAATCCTCACTGGTACACTGTTTGTAAATAACGAGAATACTCGTCGTTAGGGTTGAATGTGTTAAGAAATATTCATGTAAAGTTTTTTATGAGCTGTTGCTTAAGTAGCACGACTAACCTTATAGGACTTCAATAATAAAGTGGGAAATACCTTATGTTTTCCTTCTTCAGACATTTACCCCTTCAATGCCTTACCAATAGTACAATAGTTATTTCCAAACAGTTTGGTGTCTGATCAGGATCCAAACTGTTTGACACTCATTTCAATATTTCATATTTATAATCAGTCAAAACTTCATTTTGAGAAATAAAAGCAGACAATAATTCTTTCAAATTGAAGATATTAATGGCACTGAGAGTGTTAAAAGCAAGCACAGTGACTATAGAAACCATAGTGACCTTGACCTTAAAAAATTGTATTCAGTTCTATAAAATGATATAGTGTACTATAGAATTGAATGCACATACTTTTTAACCCGTTTGCTCTCAATGATTTAAAAGGCATTTGCAAACAGTTTTGATCCTGTTCAGACGCCATGTAACGCGGCGTCTGATCAGGATCCAAACTGTTTGACACTCCTATCAATATGCTTTCAGTCATACAACATTGAATCTTACTTTGAAATGATCATGCAAATAACAAAATTGAAGTAGACGACAATGAAATAGTGAAGGGATAAAAATCTCACGATTAATTTGGCAGTGAAAGAGTTAAAAGGTCAATGTCCCCATGATAGAAACTGACATTTTCTTGAAATTATTGACCATTTTAAAAAATCTGAGGGGAAAACAGTTTGGAACCTGATCAGAAGCCCTTCAAGGTAGTTGGCATCAGGGCCCGAGGTTATAAAACTTAAAATGAACTCTGTGCTCAAAACTCAGTTTTGATTACATGCTCTAGTTTTTACAAAACATGCTTGAGCTGATTTAAGTAACATGATTTGGATATATTTTTACAATAGAATCATGGTATGTAAAAATGTTTGCTGAAGTGTTTTGAGCTGAGAAAAATTCTGAGTTTTGAGCACAAAGTTCATTTAAAGTTGTATAACCTCGGGGCCCAGTCTAGCCCCAAACTGATTGCAATTTGTATTTTAAAGTAGTCGAAACTTGATACTTCGAATTCGCTTAACTCGATCGGACAACTATTTCATAAGATGAATTTCGGTAAGACGATCACGCTTAAATCAAACATACCCTTATTTCAAAGTTAAAACGTGGTTAAGCCACGTTTCCACTTTGAAATAAGGGTATGTTAAAAATAATGCGAGTTCGTATTATCGAGTTTCTACAGTATAAAAAGGTTTTTATCCCTGAAATAATAATGTCTTCCCCACTGTAAATAATTATAATCATCGTATTTCTTCAATAAAGAATATAATCAGAATTCATGATTTATTTTTCTATTTATAGCTATCATTTATTGATATTTTCCTGACCCCAAACAAACAGTACCGTCACACTTTGATATCTCGAACTGGGTTAACTCTTTCCTCCCTGAAACTTAAAATGGACAAACCCAGTTTCAATTTTAGTCTAGTCCATTTCTGACTTTAAGTGTTGTTTTTATCAATGTTTGCATTATGACAAACAGTGAAGACCCTGATCAGAGGACTCCGTAAAAACCCCTCTGATCTGGGTATCACTGTTTGCATAGGACAAGTGCACTTTTCACATGTATACTGTTTGAAAAGGACGCCTTTATGCGGGACTAAGGTTCAAAGGGTTATGTCAAAAACATTACTGTATTTCAAAGTTAAAACGTGGCTAAGTCATGTTCCAATATTGAAATAAAGATATGTTTCACCTAAGCGAGTGAGATATGATGAAATTCAACTGTAGAAAGGTGGTAAAATTTAACCCTTTCCCCATAGCCTGTTTCTAGTTTTGAAAATATGTGACTACTTAAAGCAGGCTGAAAGTAAAGCAGAATGTGCCTTAAGGCACATTCTGCTTTACTTTCAGCCTGCTTTAAGCTTCCATCTGATAGATTAAAAAAATATTTCTTATAAGTTATGATACATATTCATTACTGTATAAGTTGGAACCATTTTCTACTGCAGAAGAATAAACAGAATGGGCTAAATGCCGCTTCTATGAGGGAAAGGGGTAAGCTAAAAGAGTTTCAAGATATTGAAGTTCGACTGTATGTCATGTTTGTAGGTCCTCCTGACCAGGATACAAACTGCATGCTGTTCAGACACTGTTCTATCTAGTGAAACAGCAAGGCCACTTTCAGAGTTCTAGCAAACAGTTTTGGCCCTTATTCAGTGATGAAAGAGTAAAAACTTTTTCTTAAATAGCAATCCATGCAAATCACTTATATCTAGCCAATACAGAGTACATATAAAAACAACATGTGTATAAAACAGGTGAATCCTTAACCCATTACCCCATAGCCTGGCCCCGAGGTGATAAAACTTTAAATGAACTCTGTGCTCAAAACTCAGAATTTTTCTCAGCTCATAACACTTCAGCAAACATTTTGTAAATAACAAGTATTTACATACAATGATTCTATTGTAAAAATATATCCAAATCAGGTTACTTAAATCAGCTCAAGCATGTTTTGTAAAAACTAGAGCATGTAATCAAAACTGAGTTTTGAGCACAGAGTTCGTTTTAAGTTTTATAACCTCGGCCCTGTTCCTAATTTTGAAGACAGGTGATCACTTAAAACAGGTTGGAAGTAAAGCAGAATGCGCCTGTATAGCTCAGTGGTAGAGCGTCCGCTTGCAGTGCGGGAGATTGTGGGTTCAATCCCTGGCCGGGTCTGACCAAAGACTTGAAAATTGGTAGTAATGGCTTCCCTCATTGCCTGCTTTAAATGGTCACCTGTCTTCAAAACTAGAAACAGGCTATGGGTAATAGGTTAAATCAATGTATCACAGAGACACGGTTAAACATATGCTAAAAGAATTATTCCGAATCCTTCCTCAGGACCTCAGGACACCCAATTCCATAGAATCCTCCTCTCTCTCAGATAGGTTTAGCATATTTCCAGTGTCCATAAACCCCTGGAGCAGTTCCGATACACCAGATAACTCCCCGTTGTCCTGTAGATCTACTCTAGCTCTAAAGTCCTTGAGGAATCTGAAATACAAATACAAATTTCTTTGAATGAAAACAACACTAGAAATGTTTTTGTAAAACATGGAAGGCCTAGACAAAAATGTAAACCTTATTTAGCCAATAAATGATCAAAAGGTAAAAACTTAACCAAAGTCCGAGAAATCAATGTCACTAAACTGTGATGCAACATCGAGTTCTCACTGAGGCACATGAGCATGTTAACTCTTTCCTCCCTGAAACTTCAAATGGACAGTCCCAGTTTCCATTTTAGTCTAGTCCATTTCTGACTTTTAAGGGTTGTTTTTGTCAATGTTTGGCATTATGACAAACAGTGAAGACCCTGATCAGAGGGCTCCTTTTGGAGCCCTTTGATCTGGGTCTTCACTGTTTGCATAGGATAAGTGTACTATTCACATGTAATATGTTTGAAAGGACGCCTATATGCGGGACTAGGGTTCAAAGGGTTTAGTTACATCAGCCTAGCTGTGGTGATATACATGTTGACATATCAAAACATCTTAACAAACTCAACCCTAGCAACAAGTATTCTCGTCATTCACAGTGTACCTGTAAGGAGTATACTTGTCTTATACAAAGGATGTAGACCCTGTTCAGAGTGTTCCTAAAGGAGCCCTCTGATCAGGGTTTGCACTGTTTTTGTCATTTTGCAATATACGGAAGAAAAAAATCCCTAAATAGGACATTATTGACTAGACTTAAATGGAAGCTGAACTTTTCCAATAACAGTTAGTTTCAGGGATGAACGAGTTAACCCTTTGAACCCTAGTCCAGCATATAGGCGTCTTTTCAAACAGTGTACATGTGAATAGTACACTTGTCCTATGCAAACAGCGAAGGCCTAGATCAGAGGGCTCCGAAAGGAGCCCTCTGATCAGTCTTCACTGTTTGTCAGTAATGCCAAAATTGACACAAACAACTCTTAAAAGTCAGAAATGGACTAGATAAAAATCGAAACTGGAGTTGTCCATTTAAAGTTACAGGGAGGAAAGAGTTAACCCTTTTTTTTTTTTTAACAAAGTCACTAAAGCATAAACTATAGGTCATAATAATCAGCATCTGTATCATGTATATTGTTGTATCAGACATGAAAGTATAATTCTTTCAGTCGCTTTAGTAGTCCAGTTAAAATCTTATCCAAACTATAGTTTTGATGGAAGGACAGATGAACGGTGACTCTTAATGGCCCGACAATTATTTGGCAGGTCGTAAAAAAGCATGTTGTCTGCATATAAAGTCCTAGTATATTTTTTTTAAATGAATGAATGAATTCATAAGTCATAAGAAACCTTAAACTCTTTCGCTGCCAAAGCATCTAAGAATGCCTCTACTTAGAGCAGTCCAGTAGCCTTTTCAGTTACCACTGTTTGCTGTTAAGGTTAGAAGTTTGTGCCCCGTGTACAGCGTGCAGAGTACAGTTGAGAAAACGTTTTCTTTCCAAATAACCTCGTTTACGCTTTAACTATTATTTACATTGCAAATAGATTGGAGCCAGATCAGACGCCGGGTAACCAATCAGGCTCCAATCTGTTTGCCACTCAGATTAAAACTGGTAGTCAGCATTGTCAAAAAGTTGTCATTTTCTATATTTCATTCTAATGCGTTTGCAAAGAACAACGTTTTCTCCACTGTATTTCAGACCGGTAGCCAACTCGCAATCCATGGCCAATGACGGCCATCGATTCCTTTGCTGAACTCTTGGCTGATAAATGCACTCAAACGAGGATTCTATCTACATCAATCAAAGTCCTGCAAACTGATTGGCTCATGAGATAAAAGTTTGGACATATTAAATTGTTCAACCGTCGCAAAATTACATTGTGTTAGAATAAAGATTTAATTCTACTACTACTTTTTAATTTTGATGCAAATTCAATCGTAGCCCAATTCAAAGCAAAATGAAGGTTTTCGTTATGGATTTTGTTTGTATTTATGTAAGGAAATTATCATTCTTTCGATCAAATATTGTTGATGATGTCAAATCTGCATTTTCACTCCATGACATCATTGACATTTAAAAATTGATTGATATTTTATAACAAAAGAGTATCGGCAAAAACACAAACAGGTGCAGACACACCAACCTGAGAGTTGTGAAGTATCTGGCTTTAACAAGACTTTCCCTACAGCAGAGCTGTGTGTGTTTGTCTATAGAGGCAGTAAGGAGATGTGTGATGGTGTCTCTATCAGATAGGACTGTCACTAGGCACTTCTGTATCCGGGTGATCTGGATCTCATTCTGAAATCAAATACAGTAACACCTCTATATTACGACCACAAAAAGGAAGGCTAATTGACTGAATGAAAGACAGGTGACAGCTGAAAGCAAGGTAGGAATTTTCTGTTTCACTTTCACCTTGCTTTAAGCAGCCATCTGCTAGTATATCTTATAAATAGAATCTAAAATACAGGCACAAAATATAAGTGTATCAAATGAAGGGGCAGTAGAAAGAAGAAGAAATATGAAGAATCTTTCACTGTTTTGTTGAGATTTAAATATGTATGAACTTAATTTATACACACTCTTTACAGAATAAATCTATTGCAGTGAAAATAGAAATGATATAAATCATGATTTTCGTGGTATTTGAAATAACATTTCCTATGTCTCCGTTTCTGCAATATATACTATAAACAAATCACTACACATCAATATCGGGCCTTCTTCTTCTTTGTACAAACAATACTCCTTCAAAACTGGAAATTATGTATTGGCACTGGATTAATATTAAAGTGTATGACACAGGCTTCGATTAAAAGTAAAATAGTGCTTGAAAAACAGATTTAAAACTATATACACTGGTTGCTGTTTATACTGAAGTGATTATTGACATGACAACAGGCACAGTGACAACTGCTTTAAATGTGTTGACCGTGTCTGCTTCATGGACGGCGATGGGCAACATGTTCAACTTACATATAGTCTTTGGGTAGAATGAATATTTGTATGAGTCCTTAGCTGTGCCAATTTGTCTATAAGAGTATGGGTTTGTGTTTCGAGTTTTTATATTAAATGTAGAGGGTATAAGGAGGCTGTTTTCAAGGTAGATAGCTTCTATATGATGAACAATTTTGTAAAATAATATTAATCTAGCTCTAGTTCTCCTAACTTGAAGTGTTGGCCAGTTTAGATTATGGAGCATGTCTGAAACAGAACTAGTGTTACGATATACAGGGTTACTATATGAACACTTTTTGTATAGGGCAAGAGTATTCTTTACAGGTAGACAGTTTGTTAACAGCTGTCAAATGTATCACTTATGAACTTAATTTATACACACTCTTTACAGAATAAATCTATTGCAGTGAAAATAGAAATGATATAAATCATGATTTTCGTGGTATTTGAAATAACATTTCCTATGTCTCCGTTTCTGCAATATATACTATAAACAAATCACTACACATCAATATCGGGCCTTCTTCTTCTTTGTACAAACAATACTCCTTCAAAACTGGAAATTATGTATTGGCACTGGATTAATATTAAAGTGTATGACACAGGCTTCGATTAAAAGTAAAATAGTGCTTGAAAAACAGATTTAAAACTATATACACTGGTTGCTGTTTATACTGAAGTGATTATTGACATGACAACAGGCACAGTGACAACTGCTTTAAATGTGTTGACCGTGTCTGCTTCATGGACGGCGATGGGCAACATGTTCAACTTACATATAGTCTTTGGGTAGAATGAATATTTGTATGAGTCCTTAGCTGTGCCAATTTGTCTATAAGAGTATGGGTTTGTGTTTCGAGTTTTTATATTAAATGTAGAGGGTATAAGGAGGCTGTTTTCAAGGTAGATAGCTTCTATATGATTAACAATTTTGTAAAATAATATTAATCTAGCTCTAGTTCTCCTAACTTGAAGTGTTGGCCAGTTTAGATTATGGAGCATGTCTGAAACAGAACTAGTGTTACGATATACAGGGTTACTTTATGAACACTTTTTGTATAGGGCAAGAGTATTCTTTACAGGTAGACAGTTTGTTAACAGCTGTCAAATGTATCACAAGGGTTCAATGGGTTAAAGGCTGTTTTACATCAGTTTTATTTATTAACTGAGTCACTATATAGCTTTCCCATGTGTATCATTGTCATGTGCTATCTTTCTTACCTTGTTAATGGAGAAATCTTGCAGGAAAGTCAACTGAAGCATCAACAGCTCTGCTAACTTTTTATACACCTGAAAAAGTAACAGTAAAACCACACAATCTTGTGTTCAGCGACCGCTAATTGAAGTACAGCGCTCCCTCCCTACAATGGCCCTCCCAACAACGACTACCTCCTTACAACGACCCATGTCGCAGTTCCCTAAACACGACAATTATGCCCAATATATTCACGACTGCAAAGTCGTCTTCTCAAAATTGTCATCTGCTGTTTTTTCTCAAATAAACATATTTGACATTTAGACAGAAAAAGACTAAATGATGACCGACAAACAGCTTGAATCCAGATCAGACGCCGCGTTACGCGGCGTCTGATCTAGATTCAAGCTGTTTGCAAATGTAAACCAGTGTCCCTCCCTATAACGACTCCCTCTGAACAAGGCACATACTTTGTGTCTCCCATTGGGTGTCGTTGTAGAGAGGGAGCGCTGTAGAATGGATATCTTTACAGACAGGTGACTGCTTCATGCAGTACAACATAATGCAGAAAGCTCCTTTATTAAGAAAGTGTCTGTCTTAACCATTTACTACATTTTTACGAAATTTATTCATTCACTGAAGACAATAGTTCCACTTTTTATAGCCATGAATATGCGTCATAAAGAATGTTTTCTATATCCTTGCAGAATGGTAGTTTAAAGCAGGGTGAGAGTAAAGCAGAAAGAACCTTAACTCTTTGAACCCTAGTCACGCATATTTGCGTCATTTGCAAAGACTATCTGTGAGGAGTACATTGTCCTATGCAAACAGTGTAGACCCTGATCAGAGGGCTCCCCCAAGATTAACTGTACATGTATAATTCATTTCAATTTTAGAACACTATGATACAAAGCCACAGAATTGACGTTTATCTGCCTATCAGTGAAAACTAGACTAGATTACAGACAATGAGGAAGAATAGCTACACCTGTTAACCCATTACCCCATCAATATGCCCTTTTACGCCTTTAATTAATTCTACTGAAGAAAATAGTTCCAACTGATTCATACTGTGACAAATAAAAATTATAAGAAATATTTTCTAGCAGATAATAGCTTAAAGCATGCTGACAATAAAGCAGAATGTTACTTTCAACCTGCTTTAAGTGGTTACATATCTTCAAAACATGAGACAGGCTATGGGGTAATGTGTTAAGGGGCATAACTCAACCAAAGATATTCGTAAAAAAATACGGCAACATATCCAAACTCATGCAACAAAGAATCCCACCCAGTGAAGTATAATGAAAATCATTTTCAACGGGCAGAATATAATTGTTATGTTGAACGTTTATTACTGTATAAAATGAAATTATTTTCTTCAGTGTAGGAATTAATTAAATGAGTAAAAAGGTGTATCTATGGAGTAAAGGGTTAAAGAAGTGTCGCCTGTTTTTATTTCCAAAATTTACAATCTAGGTAAATTGACCAACCTAATATCATTATCATACAGTGCTCACTCCCAACAACGACTCTTGCCGCTCTCCCCAAAAAAAAGACAGTTATGTCCAACCTATTTAGTATTTACGGCTGAAATGTCATCTCCTTAAAAAATTGTCCTTTGCTGTTTTTCTCAAAGTAACATAATGGAAATTTTGACAGAAAAAACTTAATGATGAGTGACAAACAGCTTGAACCCAGATCAGACGCCGCGTAATGTTATCAAACAGTGCTCCCTCCAATTTCCCTTCCTATAACGACTCCCTCCAAAAACAATGCACATAATTTTTGTCTCCCACAGGGTGTCGTAGAGAGGGAGCACTGTAGTCTCAAACAGTTTGGATCCTGATCCGACACCGAGTTGCTTGGCATCTGATCATGATCAAAACTGTTTGCAAATAACCATGGTACTCCTAATAAGGCGGTGTTGGGGTTAAAACCTATATTAAACATGAGGGATGGCTTTGTCTGTATGACAAATATGATAACTCTGCTAGCAAAAATTACTAAGTTCAACTGGCTGTAATTTTGTGAAAATTTAACGCAGATCAAAATCCAGTACGCAGGCACATCTATGGTATATGTGCAGACACTCTGCTAAATTATAAGGTTGTACAATAATTTTTTTCAATATTCCAGATAGGGAATTAAATTAATATCAATATATAACTTGCTATTTTCTAATATTTCGACCTCTAAGGGCCTTTTTCAAAGATGTGATTTTCTTTGAAAAGGCCCTTAGAGGTCGAAATATTAGAAAAGAGCAAGTTATACATTGATATAAGGTTGTAGCTTGAAAACTATAGGAGTTAGCCGGAGAAAGTATGTACCGTATAATTTATGTAGGACGGACGAATGAATTGACAGACGAACAAACGGGCGGAGAGACAGACAGGGGTAAAACAGTATACCTCCTGACTGATCATCGCGGGGCATAAAAATAACAATATTTCTCATTCTTTTAGGACACTGACTTACTTCTACTTGGTTGGATTGGTTCTTAAACTTGTAGACATTTTCCAGTGACCCACTTTCTTCACTGAAATAGAGAAACCTTTAAATTCTATATCTTAAACAATTACTAGAAATGGTTTGTCAACTCTAAAATTAAGTACAATGCAGATTGAATCAATCATACTTGTAGGTTCAATGTATGATGTGACTAATTGTCACAAGTGTGACAATTAATATTTGTCAACCTTTACAGTCAGAGTACTGTAGATTGAATCTATTAATACTTGTAGCTGTCCTGTATGATGTGGCTAAATATCACAAGTGTGACAATTAATATTTGTCAACCTTTACAGTCAATGTACTGTAGATTGAATCTATTAACACATGTAGCTGTCCTGTATGATGTGGCTAAATATCACAAGTGTGACAATTAATAATTTGTCAACCTTTCCAGTCAGTGTACTGTAGCTTGAATCTATTAATACTTGTATGTTGTTGCGGTTGTTGTAACTATTTCACGCTTTCCCAAATAGAAACGCCTTTTAGCACATTTAATTCATTCTTCCACTGAAGAAAAACGGTTCCAAAGTGTACAGTCTGAGTCATAAAAATGTACCAAAACAAATATTGTCTATGTCCTAGCAGATGGTAGCTTGAATCAGGCTGAAAGTAAAGTAGAATGCACCTTACGGTGCATTCTACTTTACTTTCAACCTGCTTTAAGTGCTCTCCTGTCATCAAAACTAGAAACAGACTATGGGGTAAAGGGTTAAGGATTTAGATCCCTCTAGGCTTTTAATGATGTGTCATCGCATCCCTTAGAATGACGGTCAGTATCGACCTAATACGGTTTGGACATCCCTCGCAGACACTAGTTGTTTTGGAGTTTTTCAGGCAGATACAAGAATGGATACATATGGAATCACACTGGCGGAGAAACCCAATTCTTTTACATGCCTGATCTAAAGCACCAATACATGGGAAACTCTGTTTATGACTGAGGACCTCTGCTGAGATTGGACCAAAATTGCGTACAGCGATGGGCCATTATTGTCAACTGCAGGCCTGTCCAGAACTATAGTTCAGAACAGGTCAGCAGTTGGCGTGAATGGCTGATCACTCTCTGTAGGGTTCCGATATTGACTGACATTGGCTCGATCTCATTAGGGTTCCTAAAAACTAAGGTCTCATCTGAAGGACTAGTAATGTAAATGATGCAGTTGGGGCTTGAACCAGCGACCCACTATCACTAGTCGGGCCAAGAGTCCGCTACTATACCTGTAGGTTCCCTGAATGATGTGACTAAATATCACAGTAGCAACGCCCCAGGCATCCAGATGTGGTGTAAGACTTCTGGTTCTGCAAAACAAAGTCTACCAAATTTACATGTACATGTATTAATGAAAAGAAGTGAAGGTGTGTCTAAAACATGGCTTGAGAAATGATGAAAAATAAATCTTGTATTAAACCTTACCAACAGGTATCTCGGTGCCATATGACCATTTCATGTGTTGCGGTGCCGTAAAACCCAACTCAATCAATCAAAACCAACAGGTATACAAATGTTTGAAAACAGAGTATCTGTATAGAGTATCCTTGTCCTAGGCAAACAGTGAAGACCCAGATCAGAGGGATCCTAGCCCTCTGATCAGGGTCTTCATGGTTTGTCAGTTTTTCTGAAACAAGAGGCCCATGGGCAATATTTCGCTCATCTGAGAATAGCTGACAAAATGGAAAGAATAATTTATGTCCCGGGGCGGGGTCATTTTTTACCCCAGGGCCTATAGGAGCCTTCTGCATTACTTTTGTCCTGCATTAAGCTGACTACCAGTCATGAATATAACAAACATATCACCGTTTTAGTGGTTGCATAATGCAGGTTTGACTACACAATTATGTTTACATAGACTGTATATATATTTACCTATTGATAGAAGTGGAACAGGGAACCAATGCTTGAGGGTGATATACTCAACACATTACATACATTTACCTATAAAAGTGGAACAGGGAACCAATGGTTGATGTTGTTTCTATCAGACCCTGGAGGACTGGGAACACAGCAACACTGTTAACCTGAAATACATAAATGACCCGATCTTCTCAAAACATCGGTGTAAATTCCCATATATCAAACTGTCTCTGTACAACATCATCCCCTTTATTTCTCAAACATTCTATGTTAATCTCATAAATCTCTTTTAATCTCTCACATCTCAAACCATCTGTATAAATTCCCCATATCTCAAACCACCCATTAAAGCCCCATATCTCAAATCATCATTGTAGATCATTCATATCTCAAACCATCTGTGTAAAACCAACTCCCTTCCCCTATGTATCTCAAATCATCAGTGTTAATTCCCCATATTTCAAACCATCCCTGCAAATGCCACATATATCAAATCATCAGTGTAGATATACCATATCTCAAACCATCTGTGTAAATTTCTCAGTATCTCAAATCATCAGTGTTAATTCCCCATATTTCAAATCATCTCTGCAAATGCCACATATATCAAATCTTCAGTGTAGATATACCATATCTCAAACCATCTGTGTAAATTTCTCAGTATCTCAAATCATCAGGGTTAATTCCCAATATTTCAAATCATCCCTGCAAATGCCACATATATCAACTCATCATCGTAGATCATTCATATCTCAAACTATCTGTGTAAATCTCCTCTGATTCTCAAATCATCAGTGTGTATCCCCCATATCTAACTGGTTGTGAAAACATTTCAATACTGTACAGTGATGTCCCACTGCATTCAATCTTCTTTACACTAACAATCTTGGTTACCTAAATTTATGTCATTATGAATGTTTTGCTGTAATGACAAGTTTTAAGCGAATAATCAACAAAGAAGCATTGAGATCTCTAAAAACAGGATAAGACAGTTAACACATTATCCCCTGAGACTTCCAATGGACAATTCCAGTTTACAATAAAGACTGGTCCATTTTAGACTATTTAGGGTTGTTTTTTGTATAATACAATGTATATTAAAAACAAGAGGGCCATGGCCCTAAATTCGCTCACCTGAGGACATTGAAGTTTGTACCTAAGTTGACTGGGCAAGACAACATTTTAATATAGCTATAAATGGAGTTATCTTCCGGACAAGAAAACATGACAAAAGTGAATTTTGTTGCCAAGCTTATGACCCTTATCCATGACACATCCTCTTATCAAGCTATTTCCATTTCCGGTAAATGATAATTATTTCACTAGCGTCAGCAGAACTGGAGTTATTTTCCTGACAATAAAATATGACAAAGGGGAAAACAAAATATTGCTGCCCTTATGCATGGCATTTTCTCTCATCAGTTTCTTTCCATACATAAAATTTCATTACAATAGCATCAGTAGAACTGGAGTTGTCTTCTTGACAAGAAAATATGACAAAGGGAAATAACTAAAACAAGAGGGCCATGGCCCTAAATTCGCTCACCTGAGGACATTGAAGTTTGTACCTAAGTTGACTGGGCAACACAACATTTTAATGTAACTATAAATGGAGTTATCTTCCAGACAAGAAAACATGACAAAAGTGAATTTTGTTGCCAAGCTTATGACCCTTATCCATGACACATCCTCTTATCAAGCTATTTCCATTTCCAATAAATGATAATTATTTCACTAGCGTCAGCAGAACTGGAATTATTTTCCTGACAATAAAATATGACAAAGGGGAAAAACTAAATATTGCTGCCCTTGTGCATGGCATTTTCTCTCATCAGTTTCTTTCCATACATAAAATTTCATTACAATAGCATCAGTAGAACTGAAGTTGTCTTCTTGACAAGAAAATATCACAAAGGGAAATAACTCAAAAAACAATGATGTCAGAGTTATGGCCTTTGCAAATGGCACTTCCTCTCATCAGGCTCTTTCCAAATAGGCAATTTCATTTTACCCATTACCCCAAAGCATGTTTCTAGTTTTGAAAATAGGTGGCCACCTAAAGCAGGTTGAAAGTAAAGCAGAATGTGTCTTAACCCTTAGCCTGCCACTCACGACTATAGCTTTATATGCAAACAGCTTGGATCCGGATTAGACGCAACTCGGCGTCTCATCCGGATCCAAGCTGTTTGACACTCGGACAACATTTTCAGCAATTTTGAGCAACTTTGAAGCACTTTGAAACTTGAAGCAGACGAGAAATATAGCAGACGACAATTTATTTGGCGGGTTAAGGGTTAATGCACACTTTGCTTTACTTTTGCATCTTACATTTTCATGACTGTTTAAAGTGGAATTATTTTCTTAAGTAGAGGAATAAATCAAAGGCCTAAAAATGCACATTTATGGGGTAATGGGTTAACAAACGTCAGTATATGTGGTGAAAGGGTTGAATCCTGGACAAGAAAAAATGAAAAGACATTCAGATAACTCTGACAAAACCAATATTAAAGATATGTATAAATATGGCATAAGACATAATTACATAACTGTCAGTGGATCACTTCCAGATCCTGTTTCTCTAAGTATGAATCAGACTGAACCATATCTAAACTTTAGCAGACAACATGTTCAGCTGATCATGACCAGTTCTATGATATTCCCTACCAGTTCAGAGTTGCATAATATTTGACCTCAGTGGCTAGAACTCTGGGGGCTTACCCTTACCAGACTGAAATGATGTCTGCTTAAAACCTACTGTATGTGAAAAGTGTACAAAAAAACAATTTAGAAAATGTTAAGTTGGTAAATGAGTGGCAAATAGGTTGGATCCAGATTAGATGTAGCATTATGATTATGTTGCATCTGATCTGGATCCAAAATGTTTGCAAATATTGGCTATTTGCCCTTAGTATATTAAGAGTAACTCAGGTAAAATACAGTTCTACTTCTGCTTCATCAAAAATACTGTGAAACCTGCCTAGAGCAGCAGTTAAACTGCGCAGGGTGCATGGCGTCAAGTGTGACCCTAGGGATTTCATTTTAACAAACTATAGAGGGATCGACCAGGAGATTCTACTGTAAAAATATCAAAGCTTAGGGCCTAGTAGTTTTTAGCAAGAAGATTTTTTAATTTTTTTTGCTTTTTTGCTTTTTCAAGCAGAGTTTTTGCTTTTTCTCTTTCATTTGAACAACTTCTGTAGAGAAGCATCCAAGGAACATCATGAGCAGTTTGAATCAGCCCTACAATCCACGGGTTCAGAGGAGATGTCGTTTGAAGTAAAAGTGAACGGACAGACGTACTACGGACGGTGAGCGGTCACAATAGCTCACCTTGAGCCTTTGGCTCAGGTGAGCTAAAAATGACAAACAGTGAAGTCCCTGATTAGAGGGCTCCTGCAGGAGCCCTCTAATCAGGGACTTCACTGTTTGCATTAGACAAGTGTACTCTTCACAGGTACACTTTTGGTAGAGGGCTCAATGAGTTAAGAGACTAAGAGAAGCTTACAATGAGAGACAGTGTCAGGACTGGGCAGCTTTCACAGATATAGTCTAAAACAGACATGGTTTCTTCCCTGTCTGCTGCCTGGAGAATACCCTGCAAGAGAAACAACAATAGTGTCAAGTTGACATAATGATACACTCTTCCCAAAAATTACACCATACTCCAAACTGAAAGCATTGACAATAGATTAGAAATTAGGGCTCCAGACAAGGTTGAGTGAACTGAACAAATCTAGCATTTTCTCACTTATTTTAGCACTAAATCCTATAGTGTTACTACTCATTAGAATCGTCTCTTCGAGACGATTCTAATGAGTAGTGACACCATAGGGTTTAAAGCAGAAATAAAGATTTTAGTTTGCAAAATACTCCCCTTATCTGGAGCCCTGGTAATGAAAAATGTGTGGCTCTTATATGTATATTTTGGTATTAGGAAAATGGGGTAAAGACCAACAGAAACAACATTATGAATCAGGGCTCCAGATAAGGGGAATATTTCGAAAACTAAAATCTTTATTTCTGCATTAAACCCTATGGTGTCACTACTCATTAGAATCGTCTCTTTGAGACGATTCTAATGAGTAGCGACACCATAGGATTTGGTGGTGAAATGAGAAAATGTTGGATTTGTTCAGTTTACTCCCTCTTATCTAGAGCCCTGGACAGACAGACAAGGTAGTTACAGCATTCTTCCTATGAAATTCATAAAATTCAATAAAACTTGTATCCAGTCACCATTCATTTAAGAAGCATGCATATCTCTATTAGAGTCTAAAATTTTAACAGTTTACTGTTTAATGCACGATTTAAGTAATATGCTACTGTTTATTCCAAGACATAAATTATATAAAGCTCCTAATGTCACAAGGAAAGTACATGTAAATCCTTTGATACTTACCTGAGTTATATAAACAGCTGCACTAGGAGGTAAGTATAGTCCTTCACAAAGATACTTCACCTACAACAACAACAACAAACCATTGCGCAATAATCTGCAAGCATGGAAACTATTGCTGATCATTGTAAACCCATTCCCCCATGAATACGCCTTTTTACGCCTTAATATATTCTTCCAATGAAGAAAATAGTTTTTTAGTCATTGACTTATGAATATGCACTGTTATATATATTTTCCTATATCCTAGCAGATAGTAGCTTACAGCAGTTTGAAAGTAAAGCAGAATGCACCTTAAGGTGCATTCTGCTTAACTTTCAAACTCCTTTAAGTGGTCACCTATCTTCAATACTAGAAAACAGGCTATAGGGTAATGGGTTAAAGACAAGGTGCCAGAGTTACTAAATAATTTATTTCAGATATTTGTTTACCATGACAGTGTTGATGATATGATCAACTAGAATTTATTATGAAGTTAATTCGTTTAAATGAGACATACTCCAGTTCCAAATTTAATCTTGCCATTTTGACTCTTTAGGGATGTTTTTTTACACATTGCAAACTGACAAGCAGTGTGGACCCTGATCAGAAGGCTCCTCTGAATTAGGTCTACACTCTTTGCATATGACAAATGTAGTATAAACAGGTACACTGTTTGTAAATCATTAAGCTGATGAATATAAGCAACACTAGAGGTTTATGTGTTAAATTCAAGGTTACTCAATAAATAAATTAACAATTAATTGATATATTTAACTGTTTACCATGACTGTGTTGATAAAGTGGACCACCAGAGATATACAACTGTCTCGTGTCCTCAGACTGTGTGGAGTGTTGCTGAACATCAGGTAGGAGGGCAAACTGAGGCATAAACTGTGTCAACAACAAACATAGAGGAAACAATACATTACAGACATCTGTCACTCATCGAGATTTGAAACAAGCTGATCTCAACGGAGTCTAGAATTGAAATGTTATTAAGCAAGCCTTGGCAAGCTTAATAACTTTTCTACTCTAGATGAGGTCAAGATCAGCTTGTCTCAAATCTCGATGAGTGACAGATTCTTTTCCAACAAAAGTTATTTTTAAAGCAATTGGCCTTTTTTGGAATTTCCGTGACATAATCACCCCATTATAAATAGTGACATCATATGACGTCATAAAATTGATCTCACACATGTTGGAGATAAGGATATTTCCCATCACTGTTCTCAATTGAAAATTGGGGTAGTTATGTGAGAAAGCTTAGTTCCTACTCACTAATTCAATATAGAAACTCCTTTCAACACTTTTTACATCTTTAACCCATTACCCTATAAATACTCCTTTTTACAACTTTTAGTCTATTTTCTACAGAAGAAAACAGTTCCACTTTTATACAATTATGAATAAGTACAATAGTAAATATTTTCCTTGCATATTATAGCTTAAAGTAGGCTGAAAGTAAAGCAGAATACATCAAATACAAGTCATGGGGTTACGGGTTTATCTATGTGGTAGTATTGAATATACATTTCTCGCATACTTCTATAAGATACAGCGCTCCCTCTCTACAACGACACCTAATGGGAGACACAGATTGTGTGCGTTGTTCGGAGGTTTTAGCGCGGCGTCTGATCTGATTTCATACTGTTTGTCACTCGTCATTATATTTATTCTATCAAAATCTCCACTTATATGTACCTTTGAGAAACAAGAGGGCCATGGCCCTTAATTCGCTCACCTGAGGTCATTGTGCCTTAGCTTAATAGGCAAGACAACATTTTAATATAAATGTAGCTGTAAATGGAATTATCTTCCAGACAAAAAAAACCATGACAAATTGGAATAATTTAAACAAAATATTGTTGGCAGAGTTATGGCCCTTATCCATGACACTTCTTCTTATCAAGCTACATGTATTTCCATATGATTATTCATTGCCCATTCTGCTTTACTTTCAACCTGCTTTAAGTTATCATCTACTAAGATATAGATACTATTTCTTATATCTTACAGTTTTATGACTGTATAAAGTGGAATTATTTTCTTTAGAGGAGGAATAAATTAAAGGCGTAAAAAGGCATATGTATGGGGTAAAGGGTTAACATCAGTAGAACTGGAGTTATCTCAAAGACAAGAAAATATGACACTGGGAAATAACTCAAAAATGACATTGACCTTTGTAGAACATGACCTAAGTTATAAAGTTTCTAACTTTAACAAAGTTATGGCTAAGATTAAAGTTGTGGACTGCCAGACAAACAAATTGACAAACAGACAAAAAAAAGCAGACAGACAAAACAAAATGCCCCCAACTGCAGGGGCATAAAAAATGTAGCAGACAACACCATATGCTGCTGTTACAGTACCTCAGCTGACCTGAGTTCAATTATGTAACTCTGCCAGTAGGAAATGTGGCTAGGGTCTAACTCTTATAATGCTGAATTGCTGTCTGCTATACATATATTGAATGTGAATTATGACCTAGATATTCAACCGACCAGAACCATTTGAACAAAATAGGTAAAGGACATTTAGAAGTGTCACCATGCCAAATATCAAAGCTCTGGTCATATTAGTGTCAGAGAAGAAGACATTTGAAATTTTCACTATATAACTCTATGTAAAACTGTTACCCCCGGGGCGGGGCCAATTTTGACCCCAGGGGCATAATTTGTTCAAACTTGATAGAGGACCTGGAGGTGATTCATGTGCCAAATATCTAAGCTCTGGCCCTTGTAGTTTTTGACAAGAAGATTTTTTAAGATTTCCTTATTTTTTTACTTTGGTTGCCATGGCAACCAGAGTTCTGCATTGTTTTTAATTCTTTGAACAAATCTGAAAGAGCTTGACCCAAGGAACATTTCTGTAAAGTTTGGTTGAAATCTGTTCAGCGGTATAGGAGGAGATGTCATTTGAAGCAATTGTTAACAACGACGGACGACGGACGACGGACACAGGGCCATCCCAATAGCTCACCTTGAGCCTTTGGCTCAGGTGAGCTAAAAACAGCAGAGGACAATTTTAAGCAGACGATAATATTGCAACAGTGAAAGCGTTAGACATATTTGTCCCGCTTAGAGAACTACGGCAATGGTCGTTGTAAGGAGGGAGTCGTTGTTGGGAGGGCCGTTGTAGGGAGGGAGTGCTGTACAATTTGTATGACTGCCTGCTTTACTTCAAACTGCTTTAAGTAGTCAACTGTCTTTAAAACTAGAAACAGACTATGGAGTAATGGCTCTAGAACATTGTGTTTCTTACTTGAAAAAATCCTGCACAGCTCTTTGTTTTTGTATTGAACTTGTCATCGTCTTCAAATTTTCTGTAAGTTGTTGTGGTAGCCATGGCAACTTATTCTTCTCTACCACAGAAGTAAACAATCTTGTAATGCCCTGAAAAATAACTTTTAGCCTCAAAATATGGAAAGATTTACATTTTACAAATGCTCAAACTTTGAAAGGCTTCATTAACTCTTTCCTCCCTGAAACTTTAAATGGACAATTCCAGTTTCCATCTAAGTCTAGTCCATTTCTGACTTTAAAGGGTTGTTTTTGTCAATGTTTGGCATTGTGACAAACAGTGAAGACCCTGATCAGAGGGCTCCTTTCGGAGCCCTCTGATCTGGGTCTTCACTGTGTGTATAGGACATGTGTACTATTCACATGTACACTGTTTGAAAAGCATGCCTATATGCGGGACTAGGGTTCAAAGAGTTAAGTAGAGTAACACATTAACATCTGGTGACACATATATATGCGTCAAATACAATATACTGTGAACAGTACACTTGCACTATGTAAAGTACACTTGTCCAGTTTTGAAGACAGAAAACCACTTAAAGCAGGTTGAAAGTAAAGCAGAATGTGCCTTAAGGCACATTCTGCTTTACTTTCAGCCTGCTTTAAGCTGCCATCTGCAAGGATACAGGAAATATTTCTTATAGTGCATATTCATTACTGTATATAATTAAACTGGGTTTTTTTTAGTGATGGGATAAACTAAAGGCGTAAATTATTTACGGTTGATTTTAACAATATATTTCAAAATGGAAAACTGTGTAGACCCGATCAGAGGAGCCCTCTGATCAGGGTCTACACTGTTTGCATGGGACAAGTGTAATCTTTACAGGTACACTGTTTGTAAATGAGGAGTATACTCGTCTCTAGGGTTGATTTCGTTAAAAGAGGTTAACCCATTACCCCATAAATACACCTTTTTACGCATCTTATTTATCCCTCCACTGAAGAAAATAGTTACAATTTATAGAGTTGTAAATCTTTAACATTAGAAATAATTTCTGTATTCTAACAGATGGTAGCTTAAAGCAGGCTGAAAGTAAAGCAGAATGTCACCTTAAGGCGCATTCTGCTTTACTTTCAACCTGCTTTAAGTTGTCACCTATTTTCAAAACTAGAAAAAGGCTATGGGGTAATGGGTTAAATTATTACCTGTAAAATGTTGACAATGTGACATCTGCTGTAGCTAATGTTCTGTTTACTTCTCTGTTGCTCACAATCTGGACAAAGATCACCTCTATATCGTAACCTGGTACAGAAAAAAGTGACAAAGTTATATGACAATTGTACGCAGCATGTACAGATAAGCAAATATTTCAGACATTGCAACCCTTCTACTAACATCATAATTATTATTATCTGCTTCAAAACATTTTCATCTGTAAACTTTGAAAAATTAAGATTTATGCATTTTAAATGAAGCATTTTTAGATGAAGTCTGGATCCAGATCAGATGCTGTGTTTGATCTGGATTGAAACTGTTTAGTTAAAGCCATTAGATAATCCAATATGGAAAAGTACTTACATACAATCCTTTGTAAGTAATGCTTTCATGAGAGTTGTAGCGATGCCCACATAGTCTGCCCCACCAGTCTGCAGGGCACCGGGTAGGAACCACTGGTATATAGCCCACATATGATACTCATACCTGAAACATTCATAATAGTTAGGGTGTGTATATTCATGTGAGTTGTAGTCATGCCCATATAGTCTCCCCCACACCCACCAGTCTGCAGAGCTCTGGGTAGGAACCACTGGTATATAGCCCACATATGATACTCATACCTGAAACATTCATAATAGTTAGGGTGTGTATATTCATGTGAGTTGTAGCCATGCCCATATAGTCTGCCCCACACCCACCAGTCTGTTGAGTTCTGGGTAGGAACCACTGGTATATAGCCCACATATGATACTCATACCTGAAACATTCATAACAGTTAGGGTGTGTATATTCATGAGAGTTGTAGTCATGCCCATAAAGTCTGCCCCACACCCACCAGTCTGCAGGGCTCTAATTCAAACTTCTCTTTATAGCTTGATGTAGGACAGCAAATATAGAAAATACTCTTTTTCTTTTGTTCTGTATCCAGTATCCACCTACATTTAAAGACCCTTTTCTCAATTACTGGCAGATCGCTGGAAAGGGCTTATACTGTATGCAATTCATACAGGAATAACAGGATAATGATTGTTGATATAACATTACCCCATAAATATGCCTTTTTACACCTTGAATTTATTCCTCCACAGAAGAAAATAGTTCCATTTTATACAGTCATGAATATGAAAGATAAGAAACATTTTCTACATTCTAGCAATTGGTAGCTTAAAGCATGTTGTAAGTAAAGCAGAATGTGCCTATGCACATTCTGCTTTACTTTCAACCTGTTTTAAGCGGTCACCCATCTTCAAAACAAGAAACAGTCTATGGGGCAATGGGTTGAAGGAAAAGTTGTATAACATGTATGACACTTGACTTTGAGCTTATGCAAATATTTCCCAGACTTTTTAGTTTTTTATAGGAAATGAAATCACTGACCTTTCACAATCTGTGAGAGCGTCTTGTCCTGGCCAAACCATTAACTCATAGGATACCCAGTCCTGTAGGGAGAGCTGGAAAACATACTTAAAACCTTTCACCCCTGAAACTTTTAATAAACAATTCCAGTTTCAAACCAAGTCTAGTCCATTTATGACTATTAAGGGTTGTTTTCTGCAATATATTGTAAAATGACAAACAGTGTAGACCCTGATCAGAGGGCTCCTCTAGGAGCCCTCTGATCAGGGTCTACACTGTTTGCATAGAACAAATGTTCTCTATACAAGTCAGGTTCATTGTTTTTCAAAGACAAGTATAACCGCTGCTAGGATTCAATGTGTTAGTTCTGTAACTGTTAAACCATCACCAGCTTATCCTCTTTGCATGCTTGTTTGAGAAGAATGTGTTCAAATACACCATTAATGAGGTCCTGTTTAAAATGAAACGTAAACGCATTGCACTAAAACGTAGGAAAAGACAATGTTTCGATAACTGTGACTATTCATGTGGCAAACAGTTTGGACTGGAACAAATAGTTTTAGCATTAACACGTTTATTGGGAAAGAATAATGTTTTCTCCACTGTACTTTTAAGAATTAGGGATTGAAAACAGTAAAGCCATTTGTTTGTCCTCTGTTTCTTAATCCATCATTACTCCATCAACATGCTATTTTATACCTTTAATTTTTTCATTCAATGAAGAAAATAGTTACATTTGTAGTTTATACAGTAATGAATATGCACCATTGGAAATATTTTCTATATCCAAACAGATGGTACATGTACCTTGGAGCAGACTGAAAGTAAAGCAGAATGCTCCTTTAGAAGCCTGAATTAAACAACTATCATTCTGTCTTCACGTATTTTTCATGTGGGGAAGTCTTCCAGCTGGCTTGCGGAAGGTCGGTGGTTCTACCAAGTTGCCGATTTGTGTCTGAAACAGAGCATAAATGACAAATGGGGAGAACCACCAGCTGGAAGGTAGCAATTCTGATTATCAACATCTACTGGGTTGTACTGGAAGATATTGATTATCTTCCCTATTCTACCTGATAGAGTTCCATCAACCTCTGTACTGGCTCTGACATATACAGTGCTGTGACAATATTGCTGGAACCTGGCTGGCTAGAAGTACTGGAATGTCTCAGCTTGGGAACCAGTCTGGTAGCCAAGTAGGAAAACTGAAATGAGGACACAGTAAAAACCTCTGTAAAAGTCTCTCCTTATTCTTAACCACATTATGTAATTAACCCTTTACCCTATAACATGTTTCTGGTTTTGAAGACAGGTGACCATTTAAAGCAGGTTGAAAGTAAAGCAGAATGCGCCTTAAGGCGTAAAAGGGTGTATTTTATCATTTTCAGGGATAGGATTGGAGGCATAAATATATTAGTGTTTAACCCTTTCCCACATAGCATATCGCTAGTATTGAATATAGGTGTCCACTTAAAGCAGGTTGAAAGTAAAGCAGAATGCGCTTTAAGCGCATTCTGCTTTACTTTCAGCCTGCTTTAAGCTATCATCTACTAGAATATAGAAAATATTTTGTATTATACATATTTATGAATGTATAAATTGGAACTATTTTCTTCAGGGCAAGAATAAACTGAATGCGCTAAAAGGCGTTTCTATGGGGGAAAGGGTTAACAGATTGGATCCAGATGAGACTACAAGTTACTAGGAATCTCAACTAGATCCAAACTGTTTGCAACATTTGTCAGATTCATCCCAAGCATACAGAAGATTAACATAACATCTCGGAAATCCTTTCAAATCATTTAAGTCTCAAAACATTTTTTACATTTCTTTAGAATGCCTGCTAAACCTCTCTAAACAGAATTTTTTTCTAAAAGAACAATCAGGTTCTCCTTTGTTATCCCATAACTGCTGCTTGTATTGAAGATTGGTGACTATTTAAGCAGGTCGAAAGTAAAGCAGAATGCATCTTAAAGGTAGAATGCGCCTTAAAGGTGCATTCTGCTTTACTTTCATCCTGCATTAAGTTATCCTCTTATAGGATATAGAAAATATTTTTATGGTACAATATTCCTGTTTATATAAAGTGGAATTATTTTCTTCAGTAGAGGAATAACTTAAAGATGTAAAGAGGCATATATTACAGGGTAATGGGTTAATCTATTATCAGTGGACAGAAGTGTTTGATGTTTGATGAATGTTCTCAAGTTTTATTCCTATCGCTTCAGAAATGAACTGATTTTTTTCGGCGTTTAAGCAAAATAAATGACAGAAAATGATTTGCAAATTCCATGAATCGCATTAGCGATTCAAGGTAAATTTGCAGATCATTTTCTGTCTTTTATTTCGCTTAAACGCGAAAAAAATCAGTTCATTTCTTAAATTTAAATTAATTTTGCTGTAATTTTTAATATTAAATGAACATATTATTAGTATGCATGTATGTTTAATCCATATTAGAGGTTGTTAACACAAATAATGTGTAACCTTAAAGGAACAGCCATAACGGCACTACTGAAGCAACGCAACAAAATGATTTGCCGACCCATAAGCCCTGCCTCATCTGTGGAAAGGTGTACACAAGTACCGCCCCTATAGAAATTGTGTTTATACAAAATGAACATCACTTTGTTCAAAGGAATTGAATGGTGCGAATGTAAGTATTAGATCTTACATGCTTCATCAAGTCAGGTACTAGGGCATCTGTTGCCTCCATGTCATGTGCACATAAAGCATACTTCAGATAGGAGCTTGTCAGTCTGCAATACAAACAAACACATCTCTTTATAACTCATTTACCCCCGAAACTTCAAATGGACAATTCAAGTTTCCAATTTTAGTCCATTCCATTTTTGACTATTTAAGGTTGTTTTTGACAATATACTGCAAAAATGACAAACAGTACAGACCCTTATCATAGGGCTCTTGTAACAGTCCTCAGATCTGGGTCTACACTGTTTTCAAAGACGATAAGTGTTTCAAAAATGCTTCACAAGTATATTGCTTGTAAAGGGTGTGTATACACATAACTATGGTTCAATACGTTAAATTTAAACTAAATCATCTTCCTGAAATCATCATTGATCATCAAATCACCTCATCATTCATGGACGCTATATGGCCTATTCACTGTCGCAGTGCCGTAAAACCCAATTTATCCATAAACCTCTCTGTATTGAAACCATTCACTTATTTTGGAAATACAGTGCTCCCTCCCTACAACCACCCTCCCAACAACGACTCCCTCCTCACAACAACGCTTACCACTTTTTCCCCCTAACAAGAAAATCAGGTCCAATTTATTTATGGCTGCAATGTCGTCTGCTTAAAATTGTCGTCTTCTGGTTGTTTTTTTCAAAGTTACATAATGGACATTTTGATAGGAAACAACTTAATGACAAGTGACAAACAGCCTGAATCCAGATCAGACGACGCATCACGCGGCGTCTGATCTGGATGCAAGCTCTTTGCAAAAGTAAGCCAATTTCCCCCCTACAATGACTCCCTCCGAACAACACACACAATTTTTGTCTCCCATAGGGTGGTGTTGTAGAGAGGGAGCTCTGTATTCAGTGTTCAAACCTCAGTGTATAGAGCATCTCTTCCTTGTTTCTAGCTGTCACATTCTTCATCACAACTGTGGAAATGGAGTTTTCAAGTTGGCCACACTTGGTACAGTCTTTCTCTGCATGTACTGAGGGAAATCTGTTTCTTAGCAACTGTACATCCACTAAAACTGCAGCTAAACTGTCAACGTGATGGTTAGCTAGGCCCTGTGACTACAAAAGAAAAGTCGAATCACATAGAGTGGAATATATGCCACAAGAATGAAATGACAATACAAAATTGTTTTTATAGTCACCTAACATTGATCAAAGAGCCAAATTAAGATTGAAGGTATTGAAATAGTGTAAAATCAATTTTTTACAGAGGAGACGACATTATTCTTTCCCCATGAACGTGTTTATGCTAAAACTATTATTTCAGATGCAAACAGTTTGGAGCCAGATCAGTTGCCCGGTAACCCGGAGTCTGATTAGCCTGTTAACTGTTTGCCATTCACCTAAAAAATAACTAGAAAGAATTTCAAAATGTTGTCCTATCTTCATTTCAATGCAACACATTTATGTTTTGTTTGCATTTAACCCATTACCCCATAGTCTCAGGGCTCCAGATAAGAGGTAGTTTTTTCAACAAATCCAACATTTTCTCACTCTTTTTAGCACCAAATCCTATGGTGTTACTACTCATTAGAATCATCTCGAAGAGACGATTCTAATGAGTAGTGACACCATAGGGTTTAATTCAGAAATAAAGATTTTAGTTTTTGAAAAACTACCCTTATCTGGTGCTCTGGTCTGTTTCTCATCTTGAAGACAGATGATCACTTAAAGCAGGTTGAAAGTAAGCAAAATGTGCCTTTACTTTCAGCCTACTTTAAGCTACATTCTTCTAGGATATAAAAAATATTTCTTATGGTACATATTCATGGCTGTATAAATTGGAGTTATTTTCTTCAGTGGAGGAATAAATTATGGGGTCATGGTTTAAACGGGAAAGAATGTTTCTCCACCAAAACATTTCTCCTTCTGATTTTATGCTATCACTTTTGAACAGTATTTCAGTCATATCGCAGTCACTAATCTTTCAGGGCAGGAATAAATTAAAGACTTGCAAAAAGTTTATTTCTTGGGTTATGGATTAAAGATACATATTCAACACATAACCCTTACCTGTTTTATCAACAGTGACCACAATCTCCTCAACAGCGCCTCAGTCAGAGCCCTATACTGTGATATAGCGAGTAGTAATTTCTGTAGCCATCCGAATACTGGACTTGCAGACTGGTACACCGACTGTAAGGTCTGCGCCACAAAATTCAGCAGCTTGTCCACAACCTGGTAAATAATAATCAGTATTTGATACAGAGCCCAAGTCAGAGCCAGGGCTCCAGATAAGAGGGAGTAATATGAACAAATTCAACATTTTCTCACTCATTTTAGCACAAAATCCTTGGTGTCACAACTCATAAGGCCTGGTAAATACTTCGTGGAGGTGAGCTAAAAAGCTATGTCATAAAGGGTTTACACATTCAGCTTTAGCAACAAGTATACTCCTCATTCATAATCAGTATACAGGGCTCTAGATAAGGGGAGTTTTTCAAAAACTAATATCTTCATTTCTACATTAAACCCTTCGAGACGATTCTAATGAGTAGTAACACCATAGGATTTGGTGCTATATGAACGAGAAAATGTTGGATTTGTTTGGAAAACTCCTTCTTATCCGGAGCCCTAAGTGTACACATAAAGAATGGTCAGTGTAAGTAAAGACTTACCTGGAGTAGCTGGGATGGTATGTAAGAGGTACTGAGGTCTACACTGTGCTGTTGAACACTTCCCTGCTGTGATGGCTTACATCCCAACAACCCTTCAGTCGCCTCACATATATGGGACACTGATTCTTCAACTGTAAAAGTCTTCGTTTTATTCAACACTTTCAACCATTAGCTAAAAGTGTAAATCACCTATATCTAAATGTGTTTAATCCATTACCCCATAGTCTGTTTCTAGTATTATATATAGGTGTCCACTTAAAGCAGGTTGAAAGTAAAGCAGAATGCGCTTAAGGCGCATTCTGCTTTACTTTCAGCCTGCTTTAACCTAGTCTTCAAGGAAATATAAAATATTTCTTACGGTACATATTCATGGCTATATAAATTGGAATTATTTTATTTAGTGGAGGAATCAATGAAAGGCGTAAAAAGACGTATTTATGGGGTAATGTGTTAAACCCATTGCTCTATACATAGGCATTGTAAACCTTCAACTTTTTTCAACCACTGAAGAAAACTAGTTCCATTTTATACAGTTATGAATAATATGTACCATAAGAAATGTTTTCTATATTCTAACAGAAGGTAGTTTAAAGCAGGCAGAAAGTAAAGCAGAAATACACCTAAACCAATTTACCCATAAATATGCCTCTTTATGCCTTGAATTTATTTCTTCTCTGATGAGAATAATTCCCAATTAATACATCCATGATAATTCAGCATAATAAATCCTTTCTACATTCTAACAGATTGCAGCTTAAAGCAGACTGAAAGTAAAGCAGAATGTGCCTTAAAGACATCACCCCAGTCCTAAATTGATTCACCATCCATTGTTCTCACTAGGTGTGAATGTAACTGTAAAGCATGAGAAAGTTGTGCAACCAAGTTGAAGCAACGGCTCAGCCATCTGAAGTTTTGAATAGAGGCCCTGACATACTAGATCTCAAGGTTTTTTTTCAATGGGTTTACTAAACAAACTATCAAATATTAGGTGCTGGCCTCCAGAGTTCATTCTGGTGTGCGTTCTTGCGAGATTCCAGCATTAAAATTACATATGGTGCAAAATAAAAACTGTGAATGGGCCATACCGGCGCATAAAAATCAGCCAGGGCGCACCAAAAAAATCATTTTGTGGGCCATTACAGAGAATGCAATTATCTTATTTCCATTCAAAACTGTCGCATCTGCATCTTGGCCGAATTGCCGATTTTACTTTAATTTTCGCCGTATAAGTATGATGGGACTAGTGCAGTAGGGAAAACCGGTATTGATTTTTCGTCGCATAGTAACGGCCAAGTACTGAAGACTTTCTCGCTATTTCATTGGCTAATATTAGTGTCACCCGAGAGTAAGCGAGTTTTACTTTATAGCGCAATGAAACAGCTGATTCACATCGCGGAAAACTTGAATGAAAAAATATCAATGTCGAAACGAAAGGGTGAGAAGGGTAGAACCTTGCTGCATTATTACTCGAAAGTGCCGACGCACGGTGAAACGGACGAGACGGATACGGGAAAATCTGACAATAATTTGACAAACGAACCAGCGTCCAGCTAATTACAGGTAGTGGAATACCCCAGATGCAAATGATACACTTTTTCAGGCACAACTAAACCCAGCTGGAAGGTTTGGCATCCAATGTCATCGAACAATACTCATACAGTTTTGAAAATGCTCAAGGCACGCCTTAAGGCACATTCTACTTTACTTTCAACCTGCTTTAAGTTGTCACAATCTTCAAAACTAGAAATAGGCTATGGGGTAATGGGTAAAGTGAGTTAAAATTGAATGTACAAATCAATCAGTACACACCTGTTAGTTTGGGCTTATTTTCTCCATTACATAAGGCAATGACAGCGTCACCACAGTGTCGTAAACTGTTCTCAAACTGTTCCAAGGGAGACAACTCCATCTCATCATCTGAATCCGAGTCTATAAACACACCTGGTAGTAAGGAAAACATATAGTCAATGAAAGCCATTTAAAGTTATCTGTGGCATGATAAAATCACTATTTTAATCATAAATAACAATATTAACCCTTTCCCCCCATAGAAGCACCTTTTAGCGCATTCAGTTTATTCTTGCCCTGAAGAAAATAGTTCCAATTTATACATTCATAAATATGTATAATACAAAATATTTTCTATATTCTAGCAGATGATAGCTTAAAGCAGGCTGATAGTAAAGCAGAATGTGCTTAAAGCGCATTCTGCTTTACTTTCAACCTGCTTTAAGTGGACACCTATATTCAATACTAAAGATATGCTATGTGGGAAAGGGTTAAGCAACCTCCCTTTTTAACCCTTTACTCCATAGATACGCATTAAAACATTAAATTTACTCCTCCACTCAACAAACAGTTCCTCTTTATATAGTTCTGAATATGAAAAAAAAGTCTACATCCTAGCAGATGGTAGCTTAACTCTTTCCTCCCTGAAACTTCAAATGGACAGTTCCAATCTCCATTTTAGTCTAGTCCATTTCTGACTTTAAAGGGTTGTTTTTGTCAATGTTTTACATCATGACAAACAGTGAAGACCCAGATCAGAGGGCTCCATAAGGAGCCCTCTGATCTGGGTATTCACTGTTTGCATAGGACAAGTGCAATTTTCACATGTGTACTATTTGAAAAGGACGCCTATATGCGGGACTAGGGGTCAAAGGGTTAACGCAAGCTGAAACTAGAGCAGAATGCACATTAACCCTTTACCTGATAGCCTATATATATTATTGAATATAGGTGACTTCTTAAAGCAGGTTGAAAGTAAAGCAGAATGCGCCCTAAGGCGCATTCTACTTTACTTTCAACCTGCTTTAAGCTATAATGTGCTAGAATATAAAACATATTCCCTATAAAAGATATTCATTACTGATTAAATTGGAACTATTTTCTTCAGCGGAGGAATAAATCAAATACGCTAAAAGTCGCTTCTATGGGGGAAAGGGTTAAGGCACATTCTGCATACTTTTTACCTGCTATAAGTGGTCACCTATTTTCAATACTAGAAAACTGATCATTGTGGGCGCATAAAAATTGTTTCAAGTGCTATTCATAATTCTGACAACTGGTGACTGCTTATTGCATATTAGAAGAAGAGTATAAATCTCCTATAGAAAAGTAGAAAGCTTTAATAGAAGCTTTCTTCTATTCTTTTCTCCTGAATTCATCTACCGCTTACCTCAAAGACTGAAAGAAATTCCTCAGTTTAAATGGTCGCTAAACACTATGTGGACTATACATGATTTACTAAAGTTACTATGCAGTATGCACCACATTTAATCAACTATTTGTAAATGTACATGTATACAGTATTACTGGCATTCACTGAATTTATATGGAAAGGGAGACAACTACATGCTTGATACCTCTACAGACTATACATAGGTTACCTACCTTCTAGAAGTTGCATGGATTCTTTCCTACAGCCATTGATGTAGTTACTGTGCATAGTCTGGGATATCTTGTCTGCTCTGCCAGTAATAAACAGATAACTGAGTGAGGGCATGATGTAGTAAGGTTGATAGATATTACAAGCAGCGTACACACAGATCAGATATTGTGTATGAAAATAGGGTCTGCAATGTTTAACCCTTTCCCTTATAGAAGCGACTTTTAGTGCATTCATTTTATTCATCCGCCAAAGAAAATAGTTCCAAATTATACCGTAATGAATATGTGTCATATTTAATATTTTCCTTATTCTAGCAGTTAATAGCTTAAAGCAGGCTGAAAGTAAAGCAGAATGCTCCTTAGGGCGCATTCTGCTTTACTTTCAACCTGATTTAAGTAGTCACATATCTTCAATACTAGAAACAATGCTATCAGGTAAAGGGTTAACTCTTTACTCCATGGATTGTCTTTTTAAGTCTGATCCATGACCACTTAAGGTCGTTTTCTGCAATATTTTGCAAATGACAAGCAATGAAGACCCTGATCTGGGCCTTCACTGCTTGCATAGGGTATATTCAATGCTAGGGCTAATGTGTAAACAAGAGTTTGTGACTGACTATAAATTACCACTCACTTCAGTAAGGCTGCTATCAGCTTCATCTTGGCATCTGGCTTATCTGGTAACTGCAAAGGAAAATGAGAAATTCAACAATGATATTATGATAGTTCGCCGAGCAAAGGGTTTACCGTTAAAATAATTTATGTCTATAAGGTGTATACAAAGGTGGGACAAGAGTACAAAACTACAATATATGCAACAGCAAAAGAACAAAAGGCCATAACTCCATAAATAACATACTGATAATTGTGAAAATAAAACCTGTCTGTGGCATTGCAGAGCTGAACCTTCCTACACAGTGAATCCTTTGAAAGCTACTACTTAGCAATATCAAGTGGACAGAATACTTGCCCATGAACAAAGGGCAGTAACTCCATAACTTACAAATCATTGTGAAATCAATAACTTTGGTTATCAAACTTGTCTGAGCTATTCAGTTTGAAATGCTTGAAATATCAAGTGACACTGTGACATACCCAACACAACACATACTACGATCAATCTTTCCAGAGGTGTACCCTTTCCCCCATAGAAGCTACTTTTTATACAGTTATTAAACGGCCGAGGGCGGGCCGTCGTTGCTTATTGGCACAAGTTAGCCATAATGGCACGAGGGCCTTGGCCCTAGTGCCAATGTGGCTAATGAGGGCTCGCCCTCGGCCATTTAATGACTTATTTATTGTATACCTGGTTCAAAATCAACGAATACGTAGATTGTTTGAATGTTTACATAAGCGCGGCCGTTATAGAAATCAAATGACGTCATCTTCAACGAACGTTGGCCATTTTGAACGTTACGTTGCTAACGTTTTCACGTTCATAAATTCTGTTGCCCCTGGGCCAATAACCGGATGCAGTCCAAATAACCTTTAATTGGACTGCATCCGGTTATTGGCCCACTCAGCAAGGGCGTATTGCATTGTCATCATAGCAAAATCTGTTACTATTTATAGTAAGGTATACAATAAAGTGTATTTAAAAGCATAAATAAATACTACGATCAATCTTTCCAGAGGTGTATTAACCCTTTCCCCCATAGAAGCGACTTTTAGTGTATTTAATGTATTCCTCTGCTGAAGAAAACAGTTCCAGTGTATACCCTCATGAACATTTATCATTACAAATATTCTATATAGCATAACAGATTTTAGATTAAAGCAGGTTGAAAGTAAAGCAGAATGTGCCTTAAGGCACATTCTGCTTTACTTTCAACCTGCTTTAAGTGGTTATTTATTTTCAAAACTAGAAACAGGCTATGGGGTAATGGGTTAAAAGAGTTACTACGAGCGGAGGGGGTTAACGAGTGAAAAGTCATTACTATGCCAAAATGTTTATCCCTTTACCACATAGAGGTGCCTTTTAGGGCATTCAATTTTATTTGTACGCTAAAGAAAATAATGAACAAATACGATAAAAATAGTTTCTATATCTTAGCAGATGGTAGCTTAAAGCAGGCTGAAAGTAAAGCAGAATGTGCCTTAAGGCTTTCAACCTGCTTTAAGTGATCATCAATTTTCAAAACTAGAAACAGACTATGGGGTAAAGGGTTAACACATCAAACCCTAGTGATGAGTATACTCAGCATTTACAAACAGTGTACCTATAAAGAGTACACTTGTCCTATCCAAATAGTGTAGACCTGGTTAGACCTCTGATAAGGGACTGCATGGTTTGTTAGTTTGCAATATGTGGCAGAAAACAAAACAGAGGTGAAAGAGTTAACCCATTAACCCATAAACCCGCCTTTTTACGCCTCTAGTTTATTCATCAATTGAGGAAAATAGTTCCAATTCACACAACAATGAATATGTGCCACAATAAATATTTTCTATATTCTAGAAAGCAGGCTGAAAGTAAAGCAGAATGTGCCCTTTACTTTCAACCCATCACCCCATAAATACACCTTTCATCTACTCCACAGTAAAGAAAATTGTTATATTTTATACCGTCATTAACTCTTTCCTCCCTGAAACTTTAAATGGACAATTCCAGTTTCCATTTTTGTCTAGTCCATTTCTGACTTTTAAGGGTTGTTTTTGTCAATGTTTGGAATTATGACAAACAGTGAAGACCCTGATCAGAGGGCTCCTTTAGGAGCCCTCTGATGTGGGTTTTCACTTTTTGCATAGGACAAGTGTACTATTCACATGTTCACTGTTTGCAAAGGACACCAATATGCCGGACTAAGGGTTAACATGTTCCATCAGAAATATTTTCAATCCTAGTAGAAAGTAGCTTAAAGCAGACTGAAAATAAAGCAGAATGCGCCTTAAGGTGCATTCTGCTTTACTTTCAACCTGCTTTAAGCGGTCACCTATCTTCAAAACTAGAAACAGGTTACTATGAAGGACTGTGTTTAGGCGAAGTATTTGAACTTACATGTCTTGGTCTGAGTAGAGCTGGTAAGAACTGTCCTACATAGTATGGCTTCCTGAAGATACTGGCCTCTAGAACAGCAGTGGGAACCTTGCCTGTCGTCTCAAACAAGCCGACAGCCTCACTCACCTCTGAGTCCAACTCATCAATCATCTACAACAGACATTAATGAATGAATGAATGGTGTTTTAAGGCCCATCAACACAAAAATGTCATTTAGAGCCAAATAAATGATGACAATATCAATTTTAAAGCAATATCAACTACTAGATTACATCAAAGTCAGCCCCGATCAACAGGAAAGTAAACAACATAAATTATGGACAAAACATAATCGACATTAAAATAAAAATAACATTTTAAAAATATAGTTTGTTCAAAGTTAATGATATAAATTAACGGTTTTTAAAAATTAATGCATTACCCCATAAATACACCTTTTTATACCTTTGATTTAATTTCTCCGAGAGTTCCACTTTATAAAATTATGAATATGAATCATAAGAATATTTTCTATTACCCTAGTAGATTGTAGCTTAAAGCAGATTGAAAGTAAAGCAGAATGTGCATTATGGCGCATTCTGCTTTACTTTTTGCCTGCTTGAAGAGGTCACCTATCTTCAAAACTAGAAACAAGTTATGGGGTTATGGATTAAGTAAGATTTCCACAGAGATAGCCCAGCAAAATAAAGATGAGAGCAACTGAACTCTGACTCCATCTCATGAAATACAAGACAATTCATAGTCATATTTGTGTAAACCATTTACTCCATAGATACACCTTTTTAAATTACGTATTTAATTTATTCTACAACTGAAGAAAATGGTTCCTTTTAACACAATAATGAAAATGCAAAATAAGAAATGTTTCTTATATCCTAGCAGATGGTCACTTTAACCAGGCTAAATATAAAGCAGAATGAACCTTAAGGCACACTCTGCTTTAATTTTAACCTGCTTTATGTGTTCCCTTATTTTCAATCTTAGAAACAGTCTATAGGGTAAAGGGTTAAGTGGCAACTTTTCAAAGAAACATAGATATCCCTTAAGGTAGCTTTTTAGGAAATAAATGGTAAAATAGTCGTTTTATACTTTTTTACAAATCCTGATAGATAAAGGTATTTTCTACAAGTTACCAAATTCTCTCTTGCTTTCTCGGTCATTTTACCGGTAAATCAAGCGAAAGAATCCCCGCTGGGTGCCTCAATTGCGTAGATTACGTGATTAGATAGGTGGTTTATTCCGAAGCTGTCAGAGGTGATTTACGACTTTTACCGCATTACAATCGTTATTTTTATTATGATTGGCTTTGTTAATTTGGGGCGGAGTTTAACGAAATGGTTGGTCATAAGCTGGGTCATGTTATTTGTTGAAAAAGAAGGTCTTAGTTGAATACCGGGCGGTCACGGGAGCCTAATTGACACATCAGTCAGTTAATTGGAGTTTTCGGCATTACATAATTTGAAGCAAGCGGTATTTTTGAACCCCCTAACTTTTGCTATTGGGGTTCGATTTTCGTGCGGTTTGAAGCAGATGAAAGGGTATTATCTCCCCGAGGAAACCGTGTCTCAGAAATTGTATAAGTAGCTCCAGTGGTCCGTTATAAAGCGTTACGTAATAGTGGTCGACTTTAAACCGTAAAAAAACTTTGGTGTTACATAACAAAGGTTTGAAGCGGTATTTTAAAAATCTGAGACACGGATCCCTAGATAAGTTTATAAAGAGTATTTTGGGCAATTTTTTTGCTGTATAGGGTTGATTTTACAACTAATTGCAAAATGACAAACAGTGGCAACTTTAGGAGCCCTCTGATCTTGGTCTACACTGTTTGCGTAGGGACAAGTGTACCCTACCTAGGTACACTGTTTGTAAAGGATAAGTATAGTTGACTAGTTGTGGCTGGAATTGAATGGATTCATCATGCAGGACTCCACTGTTTGCGTAGGGACAAGTGTACTCTACCTAGGTACACTGTTTGTAAAGGATAAGTATAGTTGTGGCTAGAAATGAATGGATTCATCATGCAGGACAAAATGAAAGCAGCCTTTTGCATTACTTATGTCCTGCATTGAGCATTCACCTGCATTAAGGTAGCTGTTTATGATCGCTACTGCAAGCGGATTTTTCTAATTAATTGTCGTGATTGATGATTTTTCCCCTATTTTTATAGCTGACGGATGAAAATGGTACACATCCCATCAGAATATGCCAATTAACAAAAAATATTTTATTTTTTTTTACGATTTTATAAGAACATTTAAAAAAAATTTCAAACAACGATATCAAAGCCATCTTTATTTGTAACATGATTAAAATTGCCCAAATTATTTCAAACTGGACTTTTCCATTTCATGTTTCAGGGGTGAGGAGTTAAAGCTGCACAAAAATAACTGCACCATACAAGCTCAGCTATTGAGAAAGTACACGCCTTGTCAGATGAGAGGGGTATTTCAAAAACTAAAATCTTTATTTCTGTTTCAAACCCTATGGTGTCACTACTCATCTGAATCGTCTCTTCGAGACGATTCTAATGAGTAGTAACACCATAGGATTTGATGCTGAAATAAGTGAGAACATGTCGGATCTGTGCAGTTTACCAACTCTTGTCTGGAGCCCTGAAGTACACACCTTGTCAGATGATCCAGCAGTTTGTTCCTGTCCTTGTGGGTCCAGACTCTCCTGTAGTACAGAATACATTTCATATACAACCATCTGTTAAGGAATACTCAATCTGTGAGCTAAAATATTGTTATCCTTCCCGCTTTGTATAGAACTTTTTCTTTTCGGGTGTGTACATTAAAATACTGACACCCATTCCAAACAACTTAGAGCCAGATCAAATGCAAAGTATCTCTGTTTCTGCTCAGGCTTCAAAGTGGTCCACACTCAGACCTGTTTCAATAAATTATCTTGAGGTTTAGTTTCTTTCTTTTATATTAAAACAACAACAACAGCACATTACTTTTAATTACATATGCATATAAAGAAATATTGGATATACAGCGTTCCCTCCCTACAACGGCCCTCCCAACAACAACTCCCTCAGAACAACAACCCTTAAAACAGTTCCCTACACAGAACAATTATGTCTAACGCTTTCACTGCTGTAATATTGTCTGCTTAAAGTTGTCATCTGCTGTTTTTCTCAAAGTAACATTTGAACATTTTGACAGAAAAAAACTTAATAACGAGTGACAAACAGCTTGAATCCAGATCAGACGCCACCCTATTCAAGCTGTTTGCAAATAAACCAATTCCCTCCCTATAACGACACCCTCTGAACAACGCACACATTTCTTGTCTCCCATTGGGTGTCGTTGTAGAGAGGGATCGCTGTATACATGAACATAAAATTTGTATTCCTGATCTCTTATCCCCGTATAGAGTAAAATGGACCTGATATACAGAAGTTCTTATAAAAGGAAAGATAGTCGACAGTTCCAATTACTTTGTTATAAGTGAGCTTCACAGAACATAGTATTGTTTAAATGTTAAAGAGTAAGGTTTTCATTACTGTATAATTATGATATATCACTTTTAGTTTCATTAACCCATTTTCCCGTTAATACACCTTATATATGACTTTAATTCATTCCTCACTGAAGAAAATAGCTCCCTTTTATACAGTTAAGAATATGTATTATAGGAAATATTTTCTTTCTTCTAGCAGATGGTAGCTTAAAACAGATTGAAAGTAAAGCAGAATACGCCTTAAAGCGTATTCTGCTTTACTTCCAACCTGCTTTAAGTGGTCAACTGTTTTCAAACCTAGATACAGGCTATGGTATATTGGGTTAACAGTGAATACGTTAAATTGTATACCAACTTGTTTTACACTGAGAAAAGGATGTAAGTGATTGACATAACTGACAACTGGAGCTTGATCTGTTTATAATATACATACCTTTAAATCTTCTAACCTTGTCTTTGCCAGACAAATGTAATCTGTTAGTAATTGTCGGCACTTGGCTGGCACAAATGGAGGTCTACAGATGTGCACCTGGTAAAATAGTTGTTGTACATGTTACACTGAAGGATGCATGTTGACAGAGAATTAGGTAAAAGTAGTTTATAAATCCAACGATATTCTTGATCTGGATCTACACAGTTTGAAATGTCTCCTAATGCAGCTCATACAATATCACCAATTACTTTTCTTGCTTTGTAAATAGCAAATACATCTATAAATTCAGCCCTAGGGACAAGTATACTCATCCTTTGCAAACAGTGTACCTGTAAATGTAGAATCTATCATGAGCTGATATTCGAGACAAGCTGATCTCAACCAAGTCTAGAATTGAAATGTTATTAAGGGAGCCTTGGCAAGCTTAATAACTTTTCTATTTTAGACGAGGCTCAGATCAGCTTGTCTCAAATAATGAAGAGTGACAGGTTCTTTTTCTCAAATAACCAACAATTTTAAGCCATATTTTTAAAGCAATAGATTTCTTTTTTATTCCAAGTGACGTAATATGCCTTTACAAATAGTGAGATCATTATGGCGTCATCAAATTGATCTCACACGTTGGAAATAAGGATATTTGTGAAATTGTGATCTTTGTTTGCTATTGAAAACAGGGATAGTTATGTGAGAAATAGTACATCTGTCCTATGGAAACAGTGTAATCACAGATCAGAGGGCTCCTACAGGAGCCCTCTGATCTGAGTTTACACTGTTTGTCATTCTGCAATATATTGTAAACATTAACCCTAAATAGTCAAGAATGGACTAGACTTATATTTTCCATTTGAAATTTCAGGGTATGAGTTGAACAGGACGGATACCACTGTTTCTCCACAGTAATTGTTGATGTCCTGTGTACCTTGATGTGCTGAGCTGACTCATAAGGCACTAGATCTGAGAGAAACTTCATCAGAAACACAAAACTCTTCCTGCTAGAGGCCAGTGACTTTGACACATCACCAAACGTTCTCTGAAAAAATAACAGGAAAAGTCAACAACATTTTACTCTAGTGATGGTAGTCAAACCAGATAATCTCACACCTGTATTTACTTATTCAATGCTGAGCTTTCTGTATTACTTTCACTTGGCTTTAAATTGTCACCAGTCTTAAACACCTAATAATTAACACAAATTAGTGGTCCTAATAGGGAGACTTAACTGTACTTCTTTTTCTCTTGCACAACTTGTGTACGACTGTCAATTATTACAGATCAATGTACCAGTGTAGAAGTAGCAAGCAAAGGCTTAACTACTAGCATGCAGTGGAACCCGTCCAAACCGGGACCTCTAAATACCGGAATTCTCTCTAAACCGCACAAAACTTTGGTCTTGTTTCCAACCCTTCTTTACACCATAAATACATTGTTTTACACCTTTGATTAATTCCAACACTGAAGAAAAGACACTCATGAATCTGTATCATCAGAAATAATTTCTATATTTTGGTAGATGATAACTTAAAGCAGGTTGAAAGTAAAGCAGAATGCGCCTTTAGGCGCATCCTGCTTTACAGTAGAACCTCTCTATAACAGCCACTAAGTTTTGTTGCTTATTGGGTGTTTAAGACAGGTGACTGCTTAAAGCAAGGTGACAGTGAAACAGAAAGCTCCTTTAGGAGCTTTCTGTTTTACTGTCACCTTGCTTTAAGATGTCACCCATCATTTATACAATCAAATAACCCTTGTTTTAGTGGCTGTTATAGAGAGGTTTTACTGTACTTTCAACCTGCTTTAAGTGGTCAGCTATCTTCCATACTTAAAACAAGCTATGGGATAATGGGTTAAAACCCCTCTAAACTGGAAACCCCTCTAAACTGGAAATTTATGTTGTCCCCAAACGTGTCCGGTTTAGAGGAGTTTCACTGTACCTATGTAGAGAACACAGGTTTAACTTTACCTGGAACCAGTCCGAGTAGGTCATGAAGACGTGAGGACCCTGTAGACAAGCCTGGCGAGCCACTAGTAGACCTGTAATAGCAGACTCCATCTCGCATGTCTCTAAACTCTCCTGTAGCAAACGGTCTGTCAACTCTGAAATCATCCAATACTCTGTAAACTTATGGATCCTAACTTTCCTCAAGTACCAAATTATGTGTTTATATACTTTAGGAACCAAACTGTTTGCATTCAAACATTGTACTTGGGGTTAGAGTTAACTCATTCACCCCTGAAACTTTTAATGGACAATTCCAATTTCAATATAAGTCTAGTCCAGTTTTGACTATTTAGAGTGGATCCTAACTTTCCTCAAGTACGTAATTGTATGTTTTTTATCTTCAGGATCCAACATGCTTGAATATAACAGTTACTATTATACTCACAGTAAGGCAGTGAAGAAGTTAAATAATAAAACAGTAAAACGTTATAAAAGTTATACCAAAATTCATTTAAAGAAGTATAGTTACACCTCACTATTGCAACCACTAAAATGTATGCTTATTAATTAATTACATTATAAAAGACAGGTGACAGTTTAAAGCAAGATGACAGTAAAACAGAAAGCTCCTTAAGGAGCTTTCTGTTTTACTGCCACCTTGCTTTAAGAAATCACCTGCCTTAAACACCTAATGATTTAAACATTTTAGCGGTCTTAATAGAGGGGTCTTACTGTAGTGTCTTACCGTCTATGAGGTTTTACTGTACAGGGCTTACCTAGGAATAGTCTTGAGGAATCTGGCATAAACAACACAGTCACAGATACAAGTGACAACATGAGTTGCCAGTTAAACTCTTGTTGCTGCACTGTCGTATACAGTGTGTCCACCACGTCACACGCCTCTAGTGGCAATAACAGCTGTAATAAGAAACAACACAGTCACAGATACAAGTGACAACATGAGTTGCCAGTTAAACTCTTGTTGCTGCACTGTCCTATACACCGTGTCCACCACGTCACACACCTCTAGTGGCAATAACAGCTGTAATAAGAAACAACACAGTCACAGATACAAGTGACAGCATTAGTTGCCAGTTAAACTCTTGTTGCTGCACTGTTCTATACAGCGTGTCCACCACGTCACACGCGTTTAGTGGCAACAACAGCTGAAATAAGAAACAACACAGTCACAGATACAAGTGACAGCATTAGTTGCCAGTTAAACTCTTGTTGCTGCACTGTCCTATACAGTGTGTCCACAACGTCACACGCCTCTAGTGGCAATAACAGCTGAAATAAGAAACAACACAGTCACAGATACAAGTGACAGCATTAGTTGCCAGTTAAACTCTTGTTGCTGCACTGTCCTATACAGCGTGTCCACAACGTCACACGCCTCTAGTGGCAACAACAGCTGAAATAAGAAACAACACAGTCACAGATACAAGTGACAGCATGAGTTGCCAGTTAAACTCTTGTTGCTGCACTGTCCTATACAGTGTGTCCACGTCACACGCCTCTAGTGGCAACAACAGCTGAAATAAGAAACAACACAGTCACAGATACAAGAGACAGCATGAGTTGCCAGTTAAACTCTTGTTGCTGCACTGTCCTATACAGCGTGTCCACCACGTCACACGCCTCTAGTGGCAATAACAGCTGTAATAAGAAACAACACAGTCTCAGATACAAGTGACAGCATGAGTTGCCAGTTAAACTCTTGTTGCTGCACTGTCCTATACAGTGTGTCCACCACGTCACACACCTCTAGTGGCAATAACAGCTGAAATAAGAAACAACACAGTCACAGATACAAGTGACAGCATGAGTTGCCAGTTAAACTCTTGTTGCTGCACTGTCCTATACAGCGTGTCCACCACGTCACACGCCTCTAGTGGCAATAACAGCTGTAATAAGAAACAACACAGTCACAGATACAAGTGACAGCATGAGTTGCCAGTTAAACTCTTGTTGCTGCACTGTCCTATACAGCGTGTCCACCACGTCACACGCCTCTAGTGGCAATAACAGCTGTAATAAGAAACAACACAGTCACAGATACAAGAGACAGCATGAGTTGCCAGTTAAACTCTTGTTGCTGCACTGTCCTATACAGCGTGTCCACCACGTCACACACCTCTAGTGCCAACAACAGCTGTAATAAGAAACAACACAGTCACAGATACAAGTGACAGCATGAGTTGCCAGTTAAACTCTAGTTGCTGCACTGTCCTATACAGCGTGTCCACCACGTCACACGCCTCTAGTGCCAACAACAGCTGTAATAAGAAACAACACAGTCACAGATACAAGTGACAGCATGAGTTGCCAGTTAAACTCTTGTTGCTGCACTGTCCTATACAGCGTGTCCACCACGTCACACGCCTCTAGTGGCAATAACAGCTGTAATAAGAAACAACACAGTCACAGATACAAGTGACAGCATGAGTTGCCAGTTAAACTCTTGTTGCTGCACTGTCCTATACAGCGTGTCCACAACGTCACACGCCTCTAGTGGCAATAACAGCTGTAATAAGAAACAACACAGTCACAGATACAAGTGACAGCATGAGTTGCCAGTTAAACTCTTGTTGCTGCACTGTCCTATACAGCGTGTCCACCACGTCACACGCCTCTAGTGGCAACAACAGCTGTAATAAGAAACAACACAGTCACAGATACAAGTGACAGCATGAGTTGCCAGTTAAACTCTTGTTGCTGCACTGTCCTATACAGCGTGTCCACAACGTCACACGCCTCTAGTGGCAATAACAGCTGTAATAAGAAACAACACAGTCACAGATACAAGTGACAGCATGAGTTGCCAGTTAAACTCTTGTTGCTGCACTGTCCTATACAGCGTGTCCACCACGTCACACGACTCTAGTGCCAACAACAGCTGTAATAAGAAACAACACAGTCACAGATACAAGTGACAGCATGAGTTGCCAGTTAAACTCTTGTTGCTGCACTGTCCTATACAGCGTGTCCACAACGTCACACGCCTCTAGTGGCAACAACAGCTGTAATAAGAAACAACACAGTCACAGATACAAGTGACAGCATAAGTTGCCAGTTAAACTCTTGTTGCTGCACTGTCGTATACAGTGTGTCCACCACGTCACACACCTCTAGTGGCAATAACAGCTGAAATAAGAAACAACACGGTCACAGATACAAGTGACAGCATGAGTTGCCAGTTAAACTCTTGTTGCTGCACTGTCCTATACAGCGTGTCCACAACGTCACACGCCTCTAGTGGCAACAACAGCTGTAATAAGAAACAACACAGTCACAGATACAAGTGACAGCATGAGTTGCCAGTTAAACTCTTGTTGCTGCACTGTCCTATACAGCGTGTCCACAACGTCACACGCCTCTAGTGGCAATAACAGCTGAAATAAGAAACAACACGGTGATAGACACAAGATACAGCATGAGTTGCCAGTTAAACTCTTGTTGCTGCACTGTCCTATACAGCGTGTCCATCACGTCACACGCCTCTAGTGGCAATAACAGCTGAAATAAGAAACAACACAGTCACAGATACAAGTGACAGCATGAGTTGCCAGTTAAACTCTTGTTGCTGCACTGTCCTATACAGCGTGTCCACAACGTCACACGCCTCTAGTGGCAATAACAGCTGAAATAAGAAACAACACGGTGATAGACACAAGATACAGCATGAGTTGCCAGTTAAACTCTTGTTGCTGCACTGTCCTATACAGCGTGTCCATCACGTCACACGCCTCTAGTGGCAACAACAGCTGAAATAAGAAACAACACAGTCACAGATACAAGAGACAGCATTAGTTGCCAGTTAAACTCTTGTTGCTGTACTGTCCTATACAGCGTGTCCACAACGTCACACGCCTCTAGTGGCAACAACAGCTGTAATAAGAAACAACACAGTCACAGATACAAGTGACAGCATAAGTTGCCAGTTAAACTCTTGTTGCTGCACTGTCGTATACAGTGTGTCCACCACGTCACACACCTCTAGTGGCAATAACAGCTGAAATAAGAAACAACACGGTCACAGATACAAGTGACAGCATGAGTTGCCAGTTAAACTCTTGTTGCTGCACTGTCCTATACAGTGTGTCCACAACGTCACACACCTCTAGTGGCAACAACAGCTGAAATAAGAAACAACACAGTCACAGATACAAGTGACAGCATTAGTTGCCAGTTAAACTCTTGTTGCTGCACTGTTCTATACAGCGTGTCCACAACGTCACACACCTCTAGTGGCAACAACAGCTGAAATAAGAAACAACACAGTCACAGATACAAGTGACAGCATTAGTTGCCAGTTAAAATCTTGTTGCTGCACTGTCCTATACAGCGTGTCCACAACGTCACACGCCTCTAGTGGCAACAACAGCTGAAATAAGAAACAACACAGTCACAGATACAAGTGACAGCATTAGTTGCCAGTTAAACTCTTGTTGCTGCACTGTCCTATACAGCGTGTCCACCACGTCACACGCCTCTAGTGGCAATAACAGCTGTAATAAGAAACAACACAGTCACAGATACAAGAGACAGCATTAGTTGCCAGTTAAACTCTTGTTGCTGCACTGTATTAATCAGCGTGTCCATCACGTCACACGCCTCTAGTGGCAACAACAGCTGTAATAAGAAACAACACAGTCACAGATACAAGTGACAGCATGAGTTGCCAGTTAAACTCTTGTTGCTGCACTGTCCTATACAGTGTGTCCACAACGTCACACGCCTCTAGTGGCAACAACAGCTGTAATAAAAAACAACACAGTCACAGATACAAGAGACAGCATGAGTTGCCAGTTAAACTCTTGTTGCTGCACTGTCCTATACACAGTGTCCACAACGTCACACGCCTCTAGTGGCAACAACAGCTGTAATAAAAAACAACACAGTCACAGATACAAGAGACAGCATGAGTTGCCAGTTAAACTCTTGTTGCTGCACTGTCCTATACACCGTGTTCACAACGTCACACGCCTCTAGTGGCAATAACAGCTGTAATAAGAAACAACACAGTCACAGATACAAGTGACAGCATGAGTTGCCAGTTAAACTCTTGTTGCTGCACTGTCCTATACACCGTGTCCACAACGTCACACGCCTCTAGTGGCAACAACAGCTGTAATAAGAAACAACACAGTCAAAGATACAAGTGACAGCATGAGTTGCCAGTTAAAC
This sequence comes from Gari tellinella, assembly GCA_922989275.2. Taxonomy (NCBI): domain Eukaryota; kingdom Metazoa; phylum Mollusca; class Bivalvia; order Cardiida; family Psammobiidae; genus Gari; species Gari tellinella. Next base: position 6,630,432 of record OV277862.1, on the reverse strand, counting down.
TCTTGTTGCTGCACTGTATTAAACAGCATGTCCACCACGTCACACGCCTCTAGTGGCAATAACAGCTGTAATAAGAAACAACACAGTCACAGATACAAGTGACAGCATGAGTTGCCAGTTAAACTCTTGTTGCTGCACTGTCGTATACAGTGTGTCCACCACGTCACACGCCTCTAGTGGCAACAACAGCTGTAATAAGAAACAACACAGTCACAGATACAAGTGACAGCATGAGTTGCCAGTTAAACTCTTGTTGCTGCACTGTCCTATACAGCGTGTCCACAACGTCACACGCCTCTAGTGCCAACAACAGCTGTAATAAGAAACAACACAGTCACAGATACAAGTGACAGCATTAGTTGCCAGTTAAACTCTTGTTGCTGCACTGTCCTGTACACCGTGTCCACCACGTCACACGCCTCTAGTGCCAACAACAGCTGAAATAAGAAACAACACAGTCACAGATACAAGAGACAGCATGAGTTGCCAGTTAAACTCTTGTTGCTGCACTGTCCTATACAGTGTGTCCACAACGTCACACGCCTCTAGTGGCAACAACAGCTGAAATAAGAAACAACACAGTCACAGATACAAGTGACAGCATGAGTTGCCAGTTAAACTCTTGTTGCTGCACTGTCCTATACAGCGTGTCCACGTCACACGCCTCTAGTGGCAACAACAGCTGAAATAAGAAACAACACGGTGATAGACACAAGATACACAATGAGTTGGTAGTTTACCCTTTACTCCATGATTCTAAAGGGTTGAAGACAGGTGACTACTTAAAGCAGGTTGAAAGTTAAGTAGAATGAGCATTGACAGCCCTTTCAACCTGTCTTAGGATACCTTCTAGGAAATGGTGGTAATAAATCATGGATAACATTTCAAGTATATTTTTTCTAGAAAGAAGCTTAAACCTGGCTGAGAATAAAGCAGAATGCTCTTTGAACGAGAACTGTTGCCTAGGGGCTAACTAATACACCTGACCACACTTATTCAAAACAATACCCCGACCGCACTTAAAACAATCATCTCCCCTTGGAAATTTCTCCCTTGTAAATGATGGAATGGAAAAACATTTCTTCATGCACATCTGTAGATGTAACTCTATCAAACTATAAAGTTTTTTTTTAAATTTAATGAACAGTGTAGGACTTACGCATTTGGGGATTTCAAATTATAATGCATGAAACATTGAGTCAAATAATCTCCTCTTGGAAATGACAGAATAGAAAAGAATTTCTTCATACATATCTGTAGATGGTAGTCTATTAACCTGATAAGTTTTGTTAAATCCAATGAAGGGTGTAGGAGGAGTTGCATTTACGAGGTACAAAGCCTGTTACAGAAAAGTTTAATTATCTCCCTTTGGGTATATATCGGCCCTTGGAAACGGGGTAACAGAAAGAAATTTGTTCATATCACTTAAGCACCAAATCCAGTGGTATTAGTATGCATTAGAATCGTCTCTTCGGGATGTTTCTAATGAGTAGTGACACCATAGAGTTTAAATAAAGGTTTTCGAATACTCCCCTTATCTGGAGCCCTGACTGAAGGGTGAAAATCTGAAGCTAAACTTGGCTGTGAAAGAGTTACAACAGACTAACTTGTTTGTAGAGCTGCACAAGGCAAGGGCTGATTTTCCCGTATGTCCACTGACTCTGTCCCTGTACAGCTACAGACACTGAAAACAAACAAACAAGAATCACAAACCAGGGATCTAGATAAGAGGGATTAAACTTAACAAATCCAAAATCTTATCACTAAATTCAGCACGAAATCCTATGTTGTTACTACTCATTAGAATCGTCTCAAAGAGTTCTAATGAGTAGTGACACCACAGGGTTTCATGCAAAAATAAAGATTTTAGTTTTTGAAATACTCCCCTTAACGAGATCTATGACAAACAAAAACCCTAATGTTGGGGATAAACAAAGTGATTCCACAACATTTGCTGCATAATAAATGAATGTATAAAGTATGGTAATTTAAAATAAAGAAGGGTTGGAAATGGGACCAAATGTTTTGTCCTGTTTAGAGAGAATTCTGGTATTTAGAGGTTCTGGTTTGGAAGGTTTCCACTGTACCACTAGACCACAGTCCACTGGTCCCGAGGTTATAAAGCTTTTGACTTGAGTCTAAACTCGTTCCCAAGCATTTGATTGGTCAGATTTGAGCCGAGGCTCAAATCTGACCAATCAAATGCTTGGGAACACACTCAGACTCAGCTCAAACGCTTTATAACCTCGGAGCCTGGTGAGATAAATAGAAGCACCCAATGTTTATATCTCGTCATACATTGGATGTACATGTATGTGAAGCATAAGAACAGTGATAATTTTAGAAATCAGATGAATGAGTCCTCGGGATGCACATTCTATAAAACAATGAGTTCTCGAGACAAACATTGAGTTCCTGAGGTGAAAAATTAACCCAGTATCCCTTAGGTTATTTCTACTTTTGAAGACAGGTGACCACTTAAGGTGCCCTAAGGCACATTCTGCTTTACTTTCAACCTGCTTTAAGCTACTATTTGCTTATGAGTAATAGGTCAATAAAGGCCAGAAAGCTATGTGTTCATGGAACTCGCAACTTTTATATAATGAGTCACTGGCTAATTTAATGAGTATAGGACTCGGGATGCACAGGTAAAGTTATCATAAGAATACCTTTCATGACAGGTCTGTGGCACAGTACCAAGGCCAGTAGATGTGTTGAGGTCTTCTTCAGGACGTCTAGATCTTCACAGACCTCTCCATATGCCTTGATCAGGTTCTTACAGGATTCAGTCCTGGAGTTATTTAATATGCTGTCTACCACTCCTATAATAACAATATGCTTTAACCCATTACTCCATAAATACACCTTTTTACGCCTTTAACCAATTCCTATAATGAAGAAAACATTGTCAATTTATACTGTCACAAATAAAAGTCATAAGAAATATTTTCTATATTTCTAACAGATAAGTGCTTAAAGTAGGCTGAAAGAAAAGCAAAATGCGCCTTCAGGCGCATTCTGTTTTTCTTTCAACCTGCTTTAAGTGGTCACCTGATTTCAAAACTAGAAACAGGCTATAGTGTAATGGGTTAAGCTGTGGCCTGTTTACACAAAATGCTCATGATCTGGTCTGAATGACAAATCCACACCAGTTGGACTGTAAAGTGTATACTGGTGGATGGAGGATTAACACCTCACTCCATATATACACAATTTGACACCCAGGGTTCCCACAGGCTTTAATTTTTGAGGGTGCATGTACCCTATAGGGCTAATTTTTTGGGGTGCAGACAAATTTCAAGAGGGTGCATATGAAAAGTTTTTCTGTTTCTTCTATTACAAAGTTAGTTGCGATACCGTAACTGTATTGCTGATTTAGACCGTGGTCTAGAGGTGCAGTACTGCAGCTATTACAAAGTAACAATCCGTTATTCAAACAATGGATACGCACCAGGAATGATCTTTGTAAATTTGTAGTTCCGCCGATAAATTTTTATTTCATTTGTTTCAATGTGTACTGTTCATATCTCTCACATTATTTCTTAACCAGAACGTCAATTGAGACTTAGCCGACATATTTGCAGACTACACGAATGCGTAGGCCTATGCTAAGACTGTGTCTCATTCAGGCATTTTCCCTAACATTGTTAATAGAGGGGATAAAATACATCTGATAACCCGTCCAGTTTTTCGACTGTGTTGTCGGATTTCGCATAAAAAATGGCGTCACTGTTTTGAAATCGAAAGTGACCAGAAATAGACCTATGACCGGACTCTTTTTTTTTTAATCATTTGTCAGCATTTTTCAAACAGGTCTTCCTATAAATAAGTATTGAATTCTTATAAAAACAAAAATTATCCAAACAAAATAGCGACTTTATTAGGCACAGAGACGGGAAATCCCGCAATCTATTTTAAACCGCTAAATCATCGGATTCGCGATGCGGGTGAACCAGGCGCTTTACGTATTAAGAATGATAAGAATTGTCAAGCGCCTGACAGACACTATGAGGAAAAAGAAAACAAATCCAAATTGACTCGTCGGACGTGATTTTTTAAAATTATACGTGAATCACGTACATCTGTGCGTGAATGGGAACTCTGACACCTTTAATTTATTCTTCCACTGAAGAAAATGATTTCATTGTATACAGCCATAAATAATTTATGCACTATATGAAATATTTTCTATATCCTAGCAGATGGTAGCTAAAAGCAGGCTGAAGATAAAGCAAAATGCTCTTTATATGGTGAATTCTGCTTTACTTTCATCCTGCATTAACCCTTTACTCCACAGCCTGTTTCTAGTTTTGAAGACAGATGATAACAGATTGAAAGTAAAGCAGAATGTGCCTTAAGGCACATTCTACTTTACTTTCAGCCTGCTTTAAGCAATGACCTGCTAGGATATAGAAAAAAATTCTTGTGGTTCATATTCATGACTATATAAAGTTGAACTGTTTCTTTCAATGGAGTTATAAATTAAAGGTGTAAAAAGGCGTATTTATGGTATAATGGGTTAAGCAAATCATCTGTCTTCCATACCAAAAACAAGTTATGGAGGGTTAGGATTGAATAATGATATCAATCTACAAAACAACAGGGAATCTGATAACCATTCTACTGCTGAAATTCAGGAGATATATTTATATACTATGGACACCTGTCATCAGGTCTACATCATCTATACTTCTTACATGGGCTAATAAAAGGATAAATTTCCTGGGGCCCGTTTCATAAAACTTTGAAAGACAAGAAGGTTTGTAAGTCAAAACTTTAAGATACATCTAATTTCTGATTTCTCAATCTAATCCTGTCTTGTGATATCTCTTAGGAATCGTCTTTTAAAAGAAATGTCACAAGACAGGATAAGATGGAGAAATAAATAATAATTGAGACTTTTATAATCTGACTTACGACAACATTTGTCGTACAAAGCTTGATGAAATGGGCCCCTGACTCTTGCAAGACAGATCTTTGAAGAAAATCGGGCAGATTCTAATCAGCCAGCTCCTTCAGGAGATGTATAATATTAGTATACACTGTTTTGAAGAGTACCGATATACACATACACTTCTTGCATAAGGGTTATATACTAACCAAGCACCATTGTGTCTATCAAGCTGCCAGCTATTTTCTTACTGTCCACAACACTAGAACCAGTTCTTTTCTCTTGTGACGTCAGGAACATCAGCTCTGAAAAAATATCTAAAAAAAGAAATACAGTAAAATCTCTCATTAGCAACCACTAAAATGAAGACTAATTGATTGTAAAAAAGACAGGTGACAGCTTAAAGCAAGATGACAGTAAAACAGAAAGATCCTTAAACAGCTTTCTGTTTTACTCTAACCTTGCTTTAAGCAGTCACCCGATAATAAACACTAATTAGTGGCCGTGATAGAGAGGTTTTACTATATCTTTAATTTTTTCAAGACTGTTCCAAAGAGAAGTCACAAGACAGGATTAGATTGATAAATAAATAAAAATTGAGAATTTTATAATCTGACTTACAACAATATTTGTTGTACAACGTATCGTACGACAGGCCCCTGAGTAGCACACACTTTTCATGTCCAGTTACCATTGTGAAAGGCAAACCAGCATGGACCCTTAGCCAATGACCCTTTCCCTCATAGAAGCGCTTTTTAGCGCACTTAATTTATTACTCCACTGAAGAAAATAGTTCCAATTTATACAGTCATAAATATGTTTTGTAAGAAATGTTTATTATATTCCAGCAGATGACAGCTTAAAGCAGGATAAAAGTGAAGCAGAATGTGCCTTAAGGCGCATTATGCTTTACTTTCAATCTGTTTTAAGTGGTCACCTATCTTCAATACCAGAAGAAGGCTATTAAAGGGTAATGGGCTAAGACCATTGATATTTTAGCAGGTGCACTTAGACCTAAATTTCTGATCAATTTAAAATGTAGGTCAAAACCCAGCGCATACAGCTCTGCCAAAACAAACCCTCAAAGGTGCATTCTTTCAACCTGCGTTAACCTTTTCCCATATAGAAGCTACTTTTGGCACATTTAATTCATTCCTCCGCTGAAGTAAATAGTACCCATTTATAGAGAAATAAAATTGTAGCAAAAAGAAATGTTTTTGATATCATAGCAGATGGTAGCTTAAAGCAGACTGAAAGTAAAGAAGAATGTGCCCTAAGACACAATCTGCTTCACTTTCAACCTGCTTTAAGAGGTCACCTATTTTCAATACTAGAAAACAGCTATGGGGTAAAGGGTTTTATAAGTGGTCATATAACTTCAAAACTAGACATAAATGGTTTAAAAGCTGTACACTTTACCTGTTAGACATTGCACTGCACCACCAAACATAGCATAGTCCATTAGACACTCAACAAATGAGGATATAAAGCTTTTTGTGCCAGCTTGCCTAGAAAGAAAATATTCAAATCTAATCTTAGTTTTTATCCAGCACAGAGTAACGTTTATGTATGAGTTGAGATGTGGAGTCATTAGATCACAAGGCTTTTAGGCTGAGTGATCCAATTACGCACATCTAAATGACTAACTGTGCATCTAAACAATGCATGTGGACATTCAAGGATAATGCAAATGCTCACCTGGCTCCAAGGTTATAAAGCGTTTTAGTTGAGCCTGAGTGTGTTCCCAAGCATTTGATTGGTCAGATTTGAGCCTAGGCTTAAATTTGACCAATCAAATGCTTGGGAACGAGTTTAGACTCAAGTCAAAAGCTTTATAACCTTGGAGCCAGGTGAGCTAAAACTCCAAGTTATTAATGCTTCATCTTTTTCAATGATTCGATCAATGACACCATTTGCATCATGTCTGGACATCTTTGTGTCAGGGTCATCATGTTTCAGGGATTTCCGGATTTTTCCTAAATCTTCGGGTTTTTTCCGGTTTATAGTAGCTTAAAGCAGGCTGTAAGTAAAGCAGAATGCGCCTTTAGGCGCATTCTGCTTTAATTACAGCCTGCTTTAAGTAGTGGCATGTCAACAAAACTAGGACCAGGTTATGGGGTAAAGGTACGATTTATAAAATCGAACTTGAAAAATGCAAATTTGGAAATCTTAGGATTTTTCATTTCAACTTATGGCAGCCCTGAAGTTTACAGATTTAGAAATGTGAAATAACTTTTGACTGTGTGTGCAGACAATACAGGGTCAGGTCAGATTTACTTTGTATTTACATCACAAGATTTAAGAATTTTATTAACCCTTTCCCCCATAGAAGCGACTTTTAGCGGATATGATTTATTCCTCCGCTGAAGAAAATAGTTCCAATTCAATCAGTCATGAATATATACTATAGGGAATATTTTCTATATTCAAGCACCTGATAGCTTAAAGCAGGCGCATTATAATTTACTTTCAACCTGCTTTAAGTAGTCACCTATCTTCTATACTAAAAACAGGTTATCAGGTAAAGGGTTAATAAATAACATATGTGGGGCAAATGAAACAGCAGATTGAATTACATGCAGTGCATTATCTCAGATTAGATCATGTTTCTCTTGTTCTTTGTTTATATGTCTTAGGTTCAGAGTTAGCTCCTTGCTTTAACCCATTCCCCCATAAAAACGCCTTTTTACATCTCTTATTTCTGCAGTGAAGAAAATATTTCAATTTTATACAATTATGAATATTTATAATCAGATATGTTTTCTATTTTCTAGTAGATGATAACTTAAAGCAGGCTGAAAGTAAAGCAGAATGTGCCTTAAGCGCATTCTGCTTTACTTTCAACCTGCTTTTAAATGGTCACCTACCTTCAACACTTAAAACTAGCTATGGGGTAATGGGTTAAACTGTCACCTGTCTTTTATACAGACAGTCAATTAGCCTTCCTTTTAGTGGTTGTAATAGAGAGGTTTTTACTGTAATTAGATAGCATTTCTTACACTTGCAGGAAATTCTCCAAGCTGACAACCCCTTGCTTACTCAGCCTCCAAACGAGCTCCACTGGAGGAGATCCATCCTTACACAGGTGTTGACAGAGCTGTTTACCACTGATACCCCTAGATAACATCACCTGCTTTACCATACTGATTACATTTAGTAGCTCAGTCTGTAAAAAAACACAGGAGCATTATAATTAGCCACGTCATGACAAAACCAGCCTTATTGCATTGCAACATTATACAGACCAAACACCGTTGTCATCCAAGACTCTGTATCTGAGTTTGGTATACACTTCCAAATACTGTATATAATATAGTTACATAAAATGCTTTATATGCAAGTGTGTGTCAAACAGTGTAGATCAAAACAAGCCGCAACATCTTTGATGCCGGAGCTGGCCTTGATCTACACTGTTTGAAATACAATAAGGCAGGTTTCTCATGGCACGGCAAATTTATATTCTCACATGATAATAAGATTGTCTCTTCATTCTGCAATAAATCACGCTGATTCCAGAGATGATTGCACATTAAAATGGTGAAAGAACACCTTTTAAAAATATATCTTATTTCGAGCAAAAGTAGCCGAGTTTATAGACAGGGGAAATCCACTGCCTCAGCTTCTAACGACACCCCTGTGTAAGTAAGACCAAAATAAGCTTCGTTCCATTTCTAGTTATTGCTTCCTTTACTTTTTTTTTTATCTAATACACTTATAAGTAAGTCCGAAATAAGCTTCGTTCCATTTCTAGTTATTGCTTCATTTACTTCTTTTTGTTATCTAATACACTTGAAATAGTCATAGTTGTACTATATCAGTATATGGCCAATAATAAAAATACTTACTTTCTCTTTGTCAGGCAACATCTGACCTTGGCAAGGTCTGGTTAAAGACAGCAGTTTCCCCACACATTCTTTAATGTTAAACACGTCTTCTGTCTGGCCTGAGGTGATTGCTGTGTGTTTCAGCACAGGAACACAGCAAATCTCTACAAGAAATACACAACTGACCCATTACCCCATAAATATGCCTTTTTAAGCCTCTAAATGTTTCCTACATTGAAGACGAGAAACCGCCAATGTCGGTATGGCCGGATTGTCTGCACTTTTGCTTTGTATATATATATATATATAATATAGTTACCCTTGGCATGTGATGATGACCTCATTACAACTGTACATGCCAAATTTGGTTGCTGTAGGACTTAAAATTTGACTAAAACTGACACTAACAAAAAGGTAAACCAAGATGCAAAAGAAAAAGTTAACCAAGAACTCTCTAAGTCATTGGACCTTGAAATCTAGGTCACAGTGACCTAGTTACCCATGGCATGTGATGATGACCTCACTACAACTGTACATGCCAAATTTGGTTGATGTAGGACTTAAAACTTTGACTAAAACTGACACTAACAAAAAGGTCAACCAAAGTGAGGACGGACAGACGGACGGACAGACGGACGGATGGCATTCGCCAATCTATAGACCGCATTTTCAATCCGGCCAAAAATAGTTCCAATTTATACAGTCACGAATATATATACCATAAGACATACATTCTATACTCCTGGCAGACAGTAGCTTAAAGCAGACTGAAAATAAAGCAGAATGCGCCTTAAGGCACATTCTGCTTTACATTCAATTTGCTTTAAATGTTTGACTGTCTTCAAAGCTTGAAACAGGCTACAGGACAAAAGGTTAAATAATTTAAGGTTGTCTCGGTCAGCTGTTTATTTCATTGACTGTAATTACATTGTAAGTTCAAAGGTTAAAGGTCCGGCTTTAGGGTCTTCTTTCAACCCATATACACACCCTTAGTAGACTTCTAAGTTCTAACAACCAGCCTCCCCAGATCATTGGGCTATTTATTGAAACTATCATAAAAAGTCTCCCTAGGGAGACTATTTCGACTCCAAGATAGAACAGTCGATATATGGCACCAAGGGAATTGAAACATGTAGTGACCGTCCTCGCAGGGTACCAATTCACACCTTTTTCTATTTATTACTTCTCTACATTAATACTGATAATTGAGTGAAGCCTCTGAGTTAACTTCTTGTGCCAAGAGAGCTTCATGTTAAGCCAGGGGTAAGATTCAATCCCGGAACCTTCCGATCTCAAGTCAAATGCTCTACAACTGGACCAAAGGACCCAAAGCACTACAAAGTAGATACTACATGATCGTATTACCTGTGAGGTTGAAGTGTAAGTCTTTACTGTCCTTTCTTTCCAAAGATGAAATCTAAAATATGGAAAAACAAGCATAGTGTCCAGAAATAAAATGAGGCAATATTTTGCAAAGTTTAAGAAAGGTTTAAAATTGTAATATGGCAAATCTCTTTTGCAAGCAGCACATTCCATCAACCGTTTCCTCTATGAAAACTCAAATTGACAATTCTAATTTTCAATTTAGTCTAGTCCATTTTTGACTTTTTAGGGTTAATTTTTACATTTATATGTCAAAATGACAAACAGTGTAGACCCTGATCAGAGGGCTCCTTACACTGTTTACATAGGATAAGTGTACTCTTCACAGGTACACTGTTGCAAATGATGCATATATGCATCACTAGGGCTCAAAGAGTTAACCCATAAGGTGAAGGAACAAACAAGTAATTGAAAATGGATATGAACAGAATCTGAGGATTCTTTGCATCCCCTGGCCCACTAAACTCTGTCCTCCCTGAAACTTTAAAATAAATGGACAATTCCAGTTTACATTTAAGTCTGGTCCATTTCAGACTTTTAAGGGTTGGTTTTGTCAATGTTTGGCATTGTGACAAACAGTAAAGCCCTCTGATCTGGGTTTTCACTGTTTGCATAGAACAAGTGTAATTCACATGTACACTGTTTGAAAAGGACAACTTAAAGCCAGCTGGAAGTAAGGCGCATTCTGCTTTACTTTCAGTCAGCTTTAAGCTACCATATACTAGAAAAAAATCCGAAGATTTAGGAAAAATCCGGAGAAATGACAGCCCTGCTGTGACAACAACGAGAGCACCGCAAACGGGTGCTGGACGCTCGACTTTCATATACTTGAGACGGCTACATTTTTCAAACTTAAAAAGAATGTGTATGGGTGTTTAAGGCCCTATTGATCATAGAAGTTTGTAAGCAACAACAACTTAAACATACTTGGACAGTCTACATTCCATTTAAAAGTAAGCTATAAGTCAAAAGAAGGACAATATCTTTGCCTGCTTTACCTGCCCTGTTGTAATGAGTTGCCCTTTTGAAACTAAACAAGTATTCAAATATATTGGAAGTTTGAAATTAATATCTTTCTACAGTTACTGAATAATTTCATATACAAATTCTTAGTCAAACAAGGGCAATAACTATGCATTGACAAATCCCATGGTTATCTGCTTTGTTGAAAGGTGGTGCCCCTTTGAAACTGAGCAAGTATTCAAAGTTTCAAGTTAATACCTATGGTAATTATTGAGAAATTTAAATTTACAAGTTTTATGTAAATAAAAAAAGGGCAATAACTCTGGAATGGCACATCCCAGATCACCTTTCTTGTTTGAATGAGTTGCCCTTTTGATATAACACAAGTATTTAAAGTTTCAAGTTAATACCTTTGACAGTTATTAAGATATTACAATTTACAAGTTTTAAGTAAATAAATCAAGGGCAATTACTCTGGAATTACAATCACAGAGTAACCTACCTTGTTGTAATGAGTTGTCCTTTTAATACTTAACAAGTATTCAAAGTTTCAATTTAATATCTTTCATAGTCATTTAGATATATGTTAATTTATAACTTTGAAGTAAATAAAACAAGGGCAATAACTCTGGATACACAAACCTCAGGGTTACCTGTCTTATTGTAATGAGTTGCCCTTTTGATACTGAATAACTATTCAAAGTTTCAAGTTAATATCTTTCATAGTTATTTAGATATGTTAATTTACAATTTTTAAGTAAATAAATCAAGGGCACTTACTCTGAAATGACAAATCCCATGGTTACCTGCCTTGTTTTAATGAGTTGCCCTTTTGATACTTAACAAGTATTCCAAGTTTCAAATGGATACCTTTGATAGTTATTGGGTTATGTTAATTTTTAATTTTTAGGTAAATAAAACAAGGGCAATAACTCTGGATACACAAACCTCAGGGTTACCTGTCTTATTGTAATAAGTTGCCCTTTTGATAATGAATAACTATTCAAAGTTTCAAGTTAATATCTTTTATAGTTATTTAGATATGTTAATTTACAATTTTTAAGTAAATAAAACAAGGGCAATAACTCGAAATGACAAATCCCAGGGTCACCTGCCTTGTAGTAATGAGTTGCCCTTTTGATACTGAACAACTATTCCAAGTTTCAAATGAATATCTTTGCTAGTTATTGAGATATGTTAATTTATCATTTTTAACTAAATAAAACAAGGGCAATAACTCTGAAATCACAAATCCAAGGGTTACCTGCATTGTGATACTGAACAACTATTCCAAGTTTCAAATGGATACCTTTGATAGTTATTGAGAAATCAACTCTTACAAAAACCTTAAGCAAAAAACTTAACCGACGCAGACGCTGACGCAGACGACAGGGTGACGACAATAGCTCGACTTTTCGAAAAAGTCGAGCTAAAAATGCTTACCTCATTCCACACACTGTTCAGACACTGATCATGCGACAACAGCTGGTATACCGTGTCTCGCAACAAATCCTGACTGGTTCCCGACATCATTCAGTTTCACAGGACTGCAAAAATATCTCAGATTTATTTAACCCATTACCCCATTGCAGGTTTCTGGTTTTGAAGATATGTGACCACTTAAAGGCGCATTCTGCTTTACTTTCAGTCTGCTTTAAGCTACCGGTATTATCTACTAGAATATAGAAAATATTTCTTATAACTTTTATTTGTGACAGTATGAATTGGAACTATTTTCTTCAATAGAGGAATGAATTAAAGTGTAAAAAGGCACATTTATGTAATGGGTTAAGCAGAAAAAAGCTTAGGAGCGACCTAGCCAACTGAGAGTAGATAGATGATCGAGCTACAAATAGTGTCTGATACAGTGTCTAGTACTAAATTGAGTACTTAACCCTTTACTCCATAGCTTGTTTCAAGTTTAGAAGACAGGTGACCACTTATAGCAGGTTGAAAGTAAAGCAAAATGTTCCTTAAGTTAACTTAAAGCACATTAAAATTTACTTTCAGCCTGCTTTAAGCTACCATATTTAAGCTACCAACTGCTAGTGCTAGGATATAGTAAGCTACCATCTGCTAGTGCTAGGATATAGGATATATTTATTTTGCCCACTAATTACTGTATAAAATGGAACCATTTTCTTCAGTGGAGAAATTCATTTAATGCGTAAAATGGTGTGTCTGTAGATCAACTAAGGAGTAAAGTGTTAAGTACCTACAGATCTGATCATTATAGTACATATGGTTAAACCTTTACTTTACCTTTACTCAACCAACTACTTGAAACCCATTATTCCATAAATTCGGTACTCCTTTAATATAATTTTCCACTGGAGACAATAATTCCAATTCATATAATCAACGGCAGGTGTTTCGACTCTGCAAATTCAAATCATACTTTCCGTGACCCGGACGTAGAAAAACGTCAACATGGACTGGTGCCACTGCCACTGCGCGATAATGCAGAGTAGTTTGGCTTTGACATGTATGGTAAGTTACTTCTTTTAAATGACTATCGAAATATGGAGGACATGGAGTGTATGTCGTAGATTTAAGGTGTAAAGATAAGACCCCAGCGGTAAAAAGTACTGTGTATGTATAGGTAGAGACTCGTTTGACCTCAATGTGTTGCGACTTCCGAGGGTCGGATGGGCTTGTTATCGATGGAAATGATCTTATATAGATTGATATGATGTACCATAGGGTTTTCTGCGTATGGTGATCTCTTTGTATTCACAATCAATCGAGAATTGACAGCGCAACAAGACTCGGAATGAAGTCGGTGCTTTTCGCGAAGCACGTTTGCCGCGGGAGTTGGACACCTTTCCAAGCTACATACAGTTTTACTATACATAATTTTTTTTTCAAGAAATGAGCGTTAGGTAAGAAAATGGTGTTTGGTCATAGAAAAGGGTGTTTTTTAAGGTTTTATTCTCTTTATTTGTGTTTGGAGGTGTCGATCACAGGGAATCTGGGTTGATTCGGGTGGTGACATTTTGGCGAAGTTTCAGTTAATCTTGCACAGTTGTTTCTTAGGTCACGGGGTAAAGCTGGGTTGTTTTGACAGTGTAGGTAGATTAACTTGCAGATTCTGGGAAACGGGAACCAATACAGGGTATGCTCGATTTGCGGGAATAAATTTCGGAATAGCAGGAGTACAGTTTTGATATTCTAATCGAGTAAAACGCGCCCGTATGATTTGCAATGCTGATCGGAATTTTCAAATGCGTTTTTTCACCCTTGCTTTTCATTGTTAATGCGTTTCAGTGAAATATAATGCTGAAAACGCTAAAACACACCTTATCTGGAGCTCTGAACGATTTCTGAGGCACAAATTGTGTCATTTTATTTTTTCCTTTTATGTTAAAGTTTTGTACTTTTTAACATCATTTATGGTTTCTTTTATACATGTATAGATCAAGATCTACCGATTAACCACAAAATATCCAAGATTTTTTTTTTAAAAAAACAAAACCTTTGGCATTGATAGTGTAAACAAAGAGGGTATGACGTAGGAATTAGGGACGACGTGAACCACCACCAATGTGAACCACTGCCGATGTGAACCGATTTACAAGACAATGTGAACCACCTCATAAGACGATGTGAACCTTTTTTTTTTAGTTTTATAAGTGAAATATCAGATTTATTTTTAACAATAATGGAAACTATGTATACTTTTTAATGTTCATTGACCTGTTATAACCCTATTTTAGCGACTTTAAGTGGGTCAAAAAATGGTCAATTGTCATTGGATACAAGAAGACATTTTAGGATTAGTTAAACTTAAAGTTAATGACACTATTGTACTAACATTTAACAGTGAAAAGCAATTAGTTTAAAACGTAATCATACGTCGGGTTAGCCGGCGTCTGATCTGACATCAAACTGTTTGCAAAGTATTTAAAAGTGAGTGGCAACTAGTTTAAAACCTAATCATACGTCGGGTTACCCGGCGCGTATGATCAGGCACCAAACTGTTTGCAATGGAATTAAGGATTATAGCGAAAACGTGTTTATTGGAAAATACACCCTAATTGGGTGATTGATTAACTTTGCCTTTGCATGTGTCACTTTTCCCGCGCTTATTTTTCATGCATTTCAAGAATTCGGGAAAAACATGCTTATTTTTCATATAGATCTATTAAATTATTTAATGGAATGAAAATATTACAGGCACATAAATGAAAACTGTGGTAAAGTTGTATTTCAAATATCTAAATATGAGAGAAATTTATATGATTTAAATACATAATTAATTAAAATATATAATAAATAGCATAAAAAAACAATGAACGTACAGGACAAATTGCACGCTCTATGCGTATATTGTTCTAATAATTGGTTCCCGCCTAAATGCATGGCCATATCATGTGACATTTTTCCAGCGCCCATGGTTTCTTTCTCCCTCATGCTGCATGTAACCATGCCTGAGATGAAATAAAGTTTTGTTCTGTTCTTATGCCCTAGCAGTAGCTCTTAGATATAATCTCCCTGGCCCTAGCTACCATAATGCTATGCTCATTCTTTTCTTAATATGTACACAATCCTACAACAATTTTTGATAATAAATATCTTAAAAGAATCGCATAATTTATCATACGGATCAAATCCAAATTGACATCTATAGATCTAATAACTTTTCAATAAAATTTAGATATTGTCTGTTTTAAAACTTTATTAGATCTACTCAATGATTTATATAATTTAGCTATATATATGTGTATACATGGTCTCTGATCTACCCAGACTCGTCCGTGTTCCATTAAAGTTAGATGCTGGAGCACAGAGAGAGTTTAATAAGCAGTTACTTATATAGATCTAAAATACACTCTTAATAGAATGATAAATTATAGGCTAGTTAAAACAATTTGAAGATAATATGCGAAATGTAAATTAAATTAATTGTTAACATTCAGGGATCTAACTTTAATTAAATAAAATATGATTGGCCATAGGCCGTTTTGATGGGGAAAACTTTTCTCCATTGAAGGAGTATTGTTTCACACAAAGTAAAATAAGAAGACTTAGGTCGTTTTATTTTGAAAAAAAAAATATTGGTTCACATCATCCAATAGGGTGGTTCACATCGTCCTGAAAATCGGTTCACATCGTCCAAAAACCCGGTTCATATCGTCTAGGTTCACATCGGCGGTGGTTCACATCGTCCATATACCTGACGTAGCACTGGAAAAGAGAATTGGGGCAAAGCATGCGTCTGGCACCTGTGGGTTATAGTTCAAATTATTTAGACGTTTCGCTTGCTCTTTTTGAAGTTTTTCCTCATTCCTTTTTTGTAAGCTTCAACGTCTAAAAGTTTTTGGCTAATTCCCTAACGCATTTTCTACCTGAATCGATTTTCGTCATTTATCTTAGTTCATAGAGAATATGGGTTTCATTTGATACATTAAACAGTTTTATAACTGTATTATATACTGCCTAAAATCCATGTCACTCACCTATCTTTAGGTCAATAACGCTTACAGTAATATTACCAGTCGAACAGTATTCAAAAAGTCTGCCATGTTGTTGTTGTTGTGTTTGTGATGACGTCATTCAGGTAAACAATTATACAAATTCATTTGAACGAGCTTAAGAATGGAGGGGGAATTGTAATGGTGGATTTCGTTTAAATAATTAGTTTGTGAACCACTTCCGGTTGACCTCATATGCAAATGAAGGGAATTCCCTAAGAATAGGCATGGGTTACTGATGAAATGAGAAGGAGTGATTCAAATCAGATAAATAAACACAAAATGTGAGTACCGTAAACTATTTTGTGGCAAAATATGTTTGAAAAACAGTCATTTTACAGGACTGAAGTGAATTACGAGCCCAAACACGCCTAATTTGCTCTATATGTCTCTTGAACCGTTCTTCCAAAGTTTTCCGCGGGAACGATGCGCCCAGTTTTCATTGAAAAAGTGAAAGACGTTGCATATGCCAGAAACTGAAAACTGTTAAATATCACAAAAAATGGTGGGAAATGTTGATATGCAACGGCTTTCTATGAAGGACTACTGTGGGTTAAAGACCCAATCACCCATACTCAAGTGGCATAAATTATCTTCGATATTTATCCAACTAGATCATAATTTTTTTAACATAAGGCGGTTTTGAAAGTTGTGTTTAAAATAGACTTTGGGGCGAAGCACAGGGAACCGGCTCATAGTCAAGTGTTCTATATATAGGATAATATAATAAAGGGAAATAACACGGATTGTCACCCACCACGGTTGATCACGATTTTTTTACAGTCATGCAAAGACTGGTGGAAATGAAACCCACCCACATAATAAACACTTAATTACGAACCGAGCGACACCAAATTTTTATATTTCCATCACCATAGTAAAGCGGGGTGGGCTCAAATATTTCGGTTTTGCGGTGTTTTCTTGGTCTCGGAAGGGAACTCGTCGTCGCAGCGGTCACGAATTGCCAAGACTAAACACGGACACATGCGCCTTCTGCACACGGAAGACTGACTGGGATCTATAAGTTATCAATAAATAAACATTTACTTACATCAACAGTCATCAAATCCGTATCTTTATTGAGGATAATCACTCACTTTCGGTTCTGTCAAGCAATAACACGCATGACATCCATTTTATGTAAATCAAATCGAGGCTAGGGAAGTGAAACGGTCGTAGTGATTGATCAGTCAATTGAAAACAAAACTTGTTACCGTCGCAAGAATTCAACGTATTAACAGCAGGCGGGAACCCGTCTATATGCATTTTGACAGATCGCGGGAAATGCAATATACTGAAATTGCCGAATAATAAGTTTTAGGGAACCTTACACGCTTTTCTGGGGGTCATTTGTATTGATGAATGATACCTACCAAGAGACAATCATGTTTTACTTGTTAAATCGCTTTCAAATGAATTCCTGAATTTTGACATGTTGTGTTTATGCTGGAGATGGCTGATCTAAATTTAGCGCATGGACCAGCCAGCCAATGAAATCGCTCCATACCTCAGAGTAACATAGCCTCGTTTTGAATTACTCAAAATGGAGCACAAACGTGTTATGAATCTATGAACAGAAAGTGAATGATATACCTCAATAAAGATACGGATTTGATGACTGTTGATGTAAGTAAATGTTTATTTATTAATAACTTATTGATCCCAGTCAGTCTTCCGTGTGCAGAAGGCGCATGTATCCGTGTTTAGTCTTGGCAATTCGTGACCGCTGCGACGACGAGTTCCCTTCCGAGACCAAGAAAACACCGCAAAACCGAAATATTTGAGCCCACCCCGCTTTACTATGGTGATGGAAATATAAAAATTTGGTGTCGCTCGGTTCGTAATTAAGTGTTGATTATGTGGGTGGGTTTCATTTCCACCAGTCTTTGCATGACTGTAAAAAAATCGCGATCAACCGTGCTGGGTAGACAATCCGTGTTATTTCCCTTTATTATATTATCCTATATATAGAACACTTGACTATGAGCCGGTTCCCTGTGGGGCGAAGCGACTCGGAAACCCCTAAACAGTGGTAGCAATGCCAAAGGCCGGTAGTGGGCGGGGCCTCGGGGGATCTCATGAATATGTTTATAGCAATGGCTCCCAACCCGACAATACGTGTATTTTTGTGGTCGCTTAAACACCCTTTATCCATAGCGTGATCGGGATCTCAACACCGGAAATAGCATTCCCAATGATTTAAATAACCGGACATACCTTTAGCACGAGGCCATTCGAAATATTCCTTGTTGAAAAACAGACGTGAAAAATAAAAAATGTAAGCGCGTCTTAAATTAGACATTTGGGGATTATTTAAATAGCATTTTATATTAAATTAAACATTTCTTTGCATGTCACAACCAGAAAAAAGTAAGATATCGACCGTGAACATACTCAAATTCTGTTTCAAAGTATGCAGGGGTTCGACAGCCAAGGGAAATAATTTGTCTCCCAAATTATCTCCCAAAATGGCCGCACCCACAGGTACTTGACAAATATCTAGACCTATTACCAAACAAAAATATTTTTTACTATATACTCTACATCTACTATAGATACAAGGTATACCACAGGTACTTGACACATACAAATATATCTATTACCACAAAAAAAAAAAATTTTTTTTTTACTATAGATCTACATCTACTATAGATACAAGATATACCACAGGTACTTGACACATACAAATGAAATAGATCTATTACCAAAAATAATAATAATATTTTTTTTTACTATACATCTACTATAGATAAAAGGTATACCACAGGTACTTGACACCTACAAATATATCTATTACCAAAAAAATTTTTTTTTTTTTACTATACTTCTACTATAGATACAAGGTATACAACCACAGGTACTTGACCCATACATATGGATCTATTACCAAAAAAATAAATAAATAATTGTACTATAGATCTAGATCTACCTCTATAGATACAAGATATACAACGCAATTCGACAGGTAGTCTTAACCATCGACTTTTAAACTGGTGCTAAAACAGACTAGATCGCCAATATTCTCTTGTGGTACCCTTGAGAAATGATTAATTTATCAATATCTAGTTTTTATTTAATCAAATTCCGTCAAATAACGCCACAGTACATGAATTATGACGAAAAAAGTGCATCAAAAAGTTTTATGTTGTTTGGGACGTCCAGTTTTTTTATTTGCCAAAATAAGGGGAAATCTTGTCGGTTTGCACATTTAACGGTCTTTATTGGTGGCATTTTCACATTGATTCATTAGAGCAAACACGTTTATGTCAAAACATGACCCTCTTCGCTATCAGCTATATGAAAAATACATGTACATGTAATTTGGCACGAAATTGACAATGAAAGACTAATTTCATTTTAAATGCCATTTTCAATACCGGAATGGGTCGAATGAACGGAGTGATTTCATTGGCCAAAATTAAACAGGTAAAGGTTTTTTTTAATTTTGCATTCTATGTAAATTATATAAAACTGAAAATATTTCATTTAAAGATGATTCATAACATTTGGTGCAAGTTCCAGTCGCATAGGCCGTTTACTTTGAACACCTAACAGATCACACCTACATACATGTTGGCCCGTTGCTAAGGAATGAGGACGTCCCAAACGACATAAAACTTTTTGATGCACATTTTCATTATAATGCACATACTGTGGCGTTATTTGACGGAATTTGAAGAAACAAAAAGTAGATATTGAAAGTGGAATGTGACACGCCACCATCTTAAGATGTATGAACACACTAGGTTTGGTCAACATAGAAGATATGGTATATGAGTTATGCTTTTAACAAGATATTTCGTTAATCATTGTCAGAAGTCAAGGTCAAAATGGCCTGAACGTGGTATGTGATACGCCACCATCTTAAGTTAAAGATGTATGAACACACTAGGTATGATCACCATAGAAGATATGGTATATGAGTTATGCTTTTAATAAGATATTTCGTTAATCATTGTCAGAGGTCAAGGTCAAAAGTGCCTGAAAGTGGTATGTGATACGCCACAATCTTAAGATGTGTGCACACACTAGGTTTTGTCAGTCTAAACGATATGGTATATGGGTTATCGGTTTTTTAACAGGATTTTTCCCTAATCAAGGTCAGAGGTCAAGGTCAATCATACCTGAAAGTGTTATATGTAACTCCACCATCTTAAGAGGTATGCACTCACTAGGTTTGGTCATTATAGAAGATATGCTATATGATGTATGCTTAACCTTTGAACCAGATTTTTCAATAATCAAGGTCAGAGGTCAAGAGGGCCTGAAAGTGGCTTGTTACACGTCACCATACTAAGATGTATGCACACACAACATTTTGTCATCATAGAAGATATGGTATATGAGGTATGGTTCTAACATGATTTTTCAATAATTAAGGTCAGAGGTCAAGGTCAAGAGGGCCTGAAAGTGCCATATAACACGTCACCATCTTAAGATGTATGGACACACTAGGTTTTGTCATCATGGAAGATATGGAATATGAGTTATTCTTTTAACAAGATTTTTCAATAATCCAGTTCAGAGGTCAAGGTCAATGTCAAATTTGCCGGGAAACTGTTACACAACATTTAGTTATCCCAATATATATCCACACCACCAGGTTGTGTCATCTTACGTGACATATTAAAGAAATTTTGAAAAAATTATGCTCGGGACACTTTTGGGATGGACGGATGGCCGAACAGATAGCCGGACGGGTGCGATGGATAAGCAGAATGAAAAAAAAAAAATTCCTATATAGTCCCCAATACCCAGTTGGGGTATATCAATATCTAAATTGTTAAAAAAGACATTAATTAGAGTGAAGTCGGGTAATCCCGACAGTCGTCTAATCCCGTCACCTTTTTAAAGACTCTTAAATTCATAGTGTTACCACTCCATATTCAAGGATTACCTGATTTTAATAGTGACGTCATATATAAATGTAACGTCATAAAATTGATCGGCGCATTCAAGACGCTTTCTTTCTGAGTATCAATCTTTTTGAATCAGCGACCTCATTTTTGACCCCCCAAAAAATGCCACGTTACGTAATTCCATAAGCTAATCGCCGAAAAAAGGTGTGCAGAGTTATTGTTTTTCACAATCTAGTGATGTGTATTGGAGTAACAATACCAAAGGTATCTATTTAGCTTCTTTGTAAAAGTCACGAAATGAAGCTTCATAAACTCTGTAAACAGATTTTTGGGGTGTCGGAATTACCCGACAATAAATATGTGTGGAGGCTAATTCCGTCACTTTTATGACCTGACCTACATAATTAATTTTAATTCCGTTTTCCTACTTCCTCAACGTCATAAACACCTAGATATAGCAATTCCATTCATTATAGATACTGTTTAAAGACGTATCATCTGAAAATATGATAGAGCTTAAGCCACATATATTATAATTATATACTCTCTAGCCGTGATATATTCAAATTAATGAAATTGAACACCAATTAAGACGGTTTTAGACCTGACTGAATTTTAGTCTAATAAAAAGTTATTCTATATCTAAAGCTCTTCGAGTTGGTCTTTATCTGTACATCTACGTCTTTAAAAAGGAAAAGAAAATCAATGCTCAAATTCATAGAAAGTTAGGCACTAATTCATATCTAGCTAAAACATTTAATATAGACGCTTCGGGACAAAGGAATTTAGTACCCTCTTTCAAAAGGTAGATACTGCTGACAATTATCGTGGAATTGGCAGTCATAAGATTTTTAAAAGTCCATGTCAGGACTGGAAAACTATTACCTGGTACTGTACACGAATATCAAAACATCACAGTGTTTTACACCTCTCATAGCATTTTGAATCAATTCAGTAACAGCTAATTGGCAGAAAACCCTTCTGTTGTGTCATGTGACTTTTCACAAAAGAAACCCCCCAAACTGCATGCCTATTTATAGAATATTACGAGGGAGAGATTCAAAAGAGTGAGTGAATAGTTTTACCAACGGTTTTGTCACTAAACGTCAGTGAATACCACAATAAATGATGTCTGCTAAATACAGCATGAGCTAAAAGTGAAAGTGAATTCCTTATCCGAATTACAAACAGTTAGAAAAGGTGAGACTATAATATGTTGGCCCCTTATCTGGATTGAAAATGTTGCAAAAGTTATCACAATTTCACCGTTATATATTGAATGGTAAGCGTAGAATCTACGTGTAATTTCTCACTTGTACGAACATTCGCAGATTCAAATAGATATAGAGATTAAGACGAGTGCGTAAGATGCAGATCATGTCCACAGAAATGACACATTTTCTGTGTTGCAGACAATTAGCCTGTCACATAATGTCTGACATATCTGCAGAGAATATAGAACCCTTTTGGCTGCGAAGAGTGCACACATACCTTTGTATATCCTATTTGTTTGATTCAGCTAGAAAATAAAGGGTTTATGTCATTGTTTTTAAAAACTCTGATTGGGTGTCGGGACTACCCGAATGGTGTCGGGGTTACCCGCCAGTAAGTTATACATGAAACCGAAAGTAACACACATATTTAATATAGTTCGGCACAAACCGTATTCATGGATTTCAGGTCAAATGGTGTGTTCGTGTAACTCCGACCTCTACGATATCTTAGGAAAGTTCGGCAAATCTATAAGTAATTTTTTCTCTTAAGGTGTCGGAATTACCCGAAATTACTCTACTGTATTGCAGACTTGGGTTGCTTTTTGAAGAGAAATGAAAAAAAAAAAATCTGAGGCACAGATTGGGTCATTTCTTTTTTTCATTTTTTTTTTCAATCGTTGTACTTTAACATTAGTTTTTGTTTCTTTTATACATGTTTAGGTCAAGATCTACCCATTAAGCACAAAATATCCCTGAAATTATTTTTTAAAAAAAAATCCTTTGGCATTGCTAACAGTGGTTCGTATTGTCGTAGGCCGTTTATATTGAATAAATGACGCTGCATCCCTACTCATGTTGTTGGTCCTGTGCATTATCACACAGGGGAGATGGTGAGACTTAAATTAAAAACGTACAAACGGTTTATCATATACGATCATCGGACTTTCAAAAAACTTCTTGTTTTCATTTTAAACTCCCGCCATTTAGGTGAGCTGAAAAACCTCAACTTTCGTAAAAAGCACTAGCACCTATTATTTTGTTAACATCAAAGCGCTGAGAGCAATACAGTATACCGCTTAGCGGAAAGATCACAGGGCTCAAATTACCGAATTCAAATGATTATAGTTATATGCATATAGCAATTAATCCTTTACTGCATTAACTGTTTCTGGCATTGAAGATAGGTGAGTCTGACCACTTTAAATAATGTGTAAATGCCCCTCCATCAATAACAGTCCCTGGAGTACAGAAACTTCTTTGTGGCCCATGTCCCAACAAACCCTCTGGACCAGACCAGACCAGATTTCAGCCAGTTTCCTCAAAGAGTTGCACTCCGAGATTGCCCCAGGCCTATGTCACATCTTCCAACTGTGGTTACGTCCCTCTAGCATGGAAAAAGCCATTGTAACACCTGTGTTAAAAGGGCCCTAGGTCAAAGCCCAGCAACTATGCACAGGCCAATCTCACTGACCTGTATTAATTGCCTCTAAGCTGATGGAGCACACCATGGTCTCCAATATGATGTCCCACTTCGACAAACATCAGCTTCCCTCCCCTCTCCAACATGGTTTCCGGTAAAAAAAAAAAAAAAAAAAAAGCTGTAATACGCAACTTGTGAGCTTTTACACAATAGAGGAGAATTGTTTGTTTCAGTATATTAAGATAGAAATTTAATCCATTGAGTGAATATCAGACGTTATATTTTCACGAGTGGCGAAACCACGAGTGAAAATATAACAGTCTGATGTTCACGAAATGGATTAAATTCGATCTTATACTGAAAAAAATACAATTATTCTATTTATTTATCCTTTTAAGCCACTTTTTAAACGAAATTGTTCGACAATTGTGAAAGCGAAAGTACATGATTTACGCCGTGTTGAGCCCCAAGTTTACATCGAACAGAAAATTAATTAACGAAACAGTTTCCCGTACGATGACGTCACTGATGTATTGATTTGACGTCATCCGAATTACGTCGATACTCCCGATTTTGGATTCGTGTTCTTCCGTTGAGTGGTTCGCGACAAATCGGACTGCCGGAAATTAACGATAAGACACGATTGACTACGATTTTTGGGGAGCCCTACCGGGAAAAGTCATAATAAAAGCGCGCGTGGCGGTAATCCCACTGATTAAAGCAGTGAAATTATCAAGTGGTAATCCACTGCTATTTCGTGGTAATCCACCGAAAACCATAAATAAAAGAGATTTTTGACTCTTTGGAAAGGGGAAAACAGATTGACGTTATAGTAATGAATTTTTTAAAGGCATTTGATAAAGCTGACAACCTTAGGCTGATCCAGGTCACAAAGTGGATTTATTAAGTCTTTCCTACATGGCAGGTCCCAAAGAGTGGCGGTAGAGGGAACTTTCTCCCATTTTCGCCTATGTCGGATAGGGATTTGCCCAACGGGGAATCACTCTGTCCTCCATACAACGTGACGTCTATCAAGGTTCCCCGTTCTACATCTTACGGGGTTTATATTTCACAACTTATTCGTTTCGCTAGGGCTTGTACCTCTGTTGAGGACTTCCACATTCGTAATAAAACTATTACTGAAAAGCTTCTTAAACAGGGGTACAGATTTCATAAACTTCGTAAAACATTTTCTAAATTCTTTTATAGAAATCTTCCTCTCATTAACAAGTATAAATGTAACTTAAAGTCTTTTCTGTGGCAAGGTATTTCACATCCGGAGTTTTATGGTGATGTGATTTACAGACTTCGTAAGATTCTTGTACATATGTATTTTCAAAACCTATTTGTGAAACGTATTAGATTTTTCCTCAAAAAAGATTATGATCCAACTATATTGCTGCGCACTTCACGTTTGGTTATCGATCAATCTACAATTGATAACTATGCTTTCCTCTTTGGTTGTGCGACGACAGACAGGGCTTAGCACTACATGATGATGTATCTCTAAAGCCGTCCTTAACCGGGAGAGTTATGTCGGATTTTCGTGCTTTGTTTTTTCTCTCCCTCTCTGTCGTACGCTGAACCCTTCCATGTCTTACAGTTACTCGTGACTACAGACTAGTCGCTTGAGTACAATTTGACCGTTGCCATAGTGGGTTATTTTTAACACGGGCTTGAATGTTTAATTCTGTCCCGTGTTACTAATAATCTTGTCATAGAATTTTGTTAGATGTTTTACATGTATTTACTTACTGTGCTGGCGGTCTTTTTGATTGTAAGGTTGTGGAACAGGGTTTATATTTTATGTACACTGTTCGTCTTTATAGGTGAATATAGGAGATAAGTGTGAGGTTGGGCGCCCCTAAACCCAGGTTTGTTAATGGTTAATTTATAATTAATTATTGATTGCTGCTGACCGTACCAAGGCGGGCTCCTATGTTCACTTTGCTTTATGTTTGTCTTGCGTATTGTTTTCTGTTTGGTGTGTGGGATTGCGTGTGTGTGTGCGTGTGTGTGTGTGTTTGTTATGGTATGGCTGTGTGTGTGTTCTGCTTTAGAGGTGGATGTATTGTTTGTGTTGCGTTTCCTGCTTGAGTCTTCTTTCGTATTTATTTGCCCAGCACAAGCGCTGCAGGTTGCAGGTAACTAAATGACGTCATTTCTGATGACGTTACCATAAACAAGGTCATATTTTGGCGGGAAAAATTGCACACAAACTGCAATTATTTCGCTTTGGGTATCATGTTAATCCACCATTCATTTTGTTGATGTAGGATAGGAACACCCCGCCCCCACCCCCTCTCGGGTCAAAAATTCACGCAGGGACTCGGCAAGCCTCGTCCCTACATGCATTTTCTGACCCTCGGGGGAGAAAATCCATTCCTACACCACCACTCATGGTGGATTCTTATAATCTCTGACGAGCTCCCGGTCCTGTCCGGGGTTCGCCAAGGTTATATCCTGGGACCTTGCCTATTTCTGTCGTACATAAATGACCTACCGGACAGTATAAAATGCCACACCATACTATTTGCAGACGACACTATATAGTGTATCGAACAGTTAGATTACTTAATGACTCAGAGTAACCTTAAAGACGACATGGACAGACTTCAACGTTTGGAATGCGACCGGACAATAGAGTTCAACCCTAACAAATGTGTAGTACATGTATTACATATTACAAAGAAAAGGTCAACTGTCAAATTCCCCTATACTCTACACTACAAATTACTCAACACAACTGACAATGCCAAATATCTAGGTATCACCGTAAATATGGACTTGAACTGGACAAACCATATTAATCACACTGTAGCCAAAGCCAAACATACACTCAGATTCATCAGAAGAAACGTCAAAACTAAAAATGCCAAGATTAAAGAAGCAGTATACACTACATGTACCTATGTCAGACACCATCTCTATGAATGTTGTGCTGCTGTGTGGCATCCCAGGCAAAACTTCTTAACAGATAAGGTTTAAGTGGTCCAAGGAGCTGCTGCCATGTATGTTCTGAATGATTTCAGCTTCACCAGTAGTGTCACCTAAATGTTGCTCACCCTTGAGTGGAACACCCTTGCCCACCGCATTTTTCAAGTGCGATATTACGAATCGTGCCTTTACCCCCATAGCCTGTATCTAGTTTTGTTGACATGCGACTACTTAAGGCGCATTCTGCTTTACTTTCAGCCTGCTTTAAGCGTCCATGTACTGGGAGAAAATCCGAAGATTTAGGAAAAATCCGGAGAAATGGCAGCCCTGCAATAGACTAACTCCGTCTATATCCCTGAAAGCGCCTTCCGATAATGATCTGCACTGATCGTAAGGAAGTAACAAGTTGAAGTTGAAGTGAAAGCTGATTTAAGCAGACTGAAAGTAAAACAGAATGTGCCTTTTAGTAGGAACGTAGGCTATAATTAGTAGATACGTTCCTGCTTTTAGGCACAACCTGCTAAATACTCTCAGCCTGTGTTAAGCTATGATCAAGAACATATTTCTTATGATTATATACATATTCATGGCTGTATAAATTGTTAAAGACATTTCCTGACCTACTTTCGGTGATATCGCCTAGCCAGGCAATTTCCTTGCTGAAAGCATGCGTCTTGTGCACATGCCGATAGCAAATAATCATTGAGGCGTCTCATGTGAGATTCGACTTTTATATTTGATAGTTTGGTTAGAAATACCATTGAAAAACTTCTAGAGCATGAGTATGTCTGGGCCTCAGTAGGTAAACTGAGATTGGTATACCCACCGGTAGCTTATTCTGCATGCTTTTACAGTTACTTTCTCGCCTATGGAGAACGATGGGAGGGAGACTCCATCAAAGGACTGAGGAAATGTCTTTAATGGTTGGACTACTCAACCTCCTGAGCAAAACACCTGGACTAGTGCATGATCATTGATATGTAATGTCATTCAACTTGGTGAAATCTACTGACAGCTCATATTCATCCTCTGGCTAAGAATGGAGTAAAGTAACTGTTAAAGCAATCCCATCATAACTGGAATTGACCAATACATCTGACACTGCATAATTTGCATGTTCCATGTTTTCTTCCGATTATTCAATCTACATCACAGGGTAAATATGTATACTCCGTGAATATAGACCTACAGTGGAGAATCTGTTATTCTTTCCCGTTTTAACGCAAACGTACGCAAACGCACGCAAACGCAAAACACTAAAACGTAGTAAAGGACAACTTTTGGACAATTCTGATAATTCTTGTTAATCTTGGTGGCAAACAGTTTGGAGCCTGATCAGACGCCGGGTAACCCGACATTTGATCTGGCTCCAAACTGTTTGCACTGCAAATAATAGTTTTAGCGTAAACGCGTTTATTGGGAAAGAATAACAGATTCTCCACTTTACGTATGGTATTAACCCTTTCATTGCCAAATTTTCCGCAAGTTTTTACCCCTTCACCGTTTCATTGGCGTCTGCTTCAAATTTGTTGTTTGCACGATCGTTTGAAAGTAAGATTCTATGTAGCATGACTGATAACATATCGATACGAGTGTCAAACAGTTTGGATCCTGATCAGACGCGTTACGCGGCGTCTGACCTGGATCCAAACTGTTTGCTAGAGCGCTTTTTTAAAAGCGTCATTGAGAGGGAAAGGGAACAGTCAGGGTAAACCACAGGTAATTGACACATTTGGAAGATAACAAGAGCCGCATGCGGCCCTTAATCGTTCACCTGGTACCCATGTTTACGGGCATGGTAATGGACCAGTAAATATTAAATTTCCACTATAAGCCATCACCGGTAAATTAACCCCCAACCACAGGCAGCCATGTTGTTTGAACTAGTAAGATTATTTCAAGAAAACTGGCAAAGGGTCACTCACCATTACTTGTGTAAAACTATTCTTAAACCAGACCAATAGTTTCAGAGAAAAAGATTTTTAAAGATTTTCTAATCAGAAATATAAGGAAAACTTGCCCAACCCACTGACGGCCATGCTTTTAAAGATGACAAAATTATTTTAAGAAATCTGGTAGAGAGTCACCAATGGATCATTTGTGTAAAATTATTTTCGATTTGGACCAGTAGTTTCACAGAAGAAGAATTTTAATTTTTTACTGTACAGTATCAAAAGGAACACGTACCCCACCCACTGGCGGCCATGTTTTTTTAGATATCAAAGCTATTTTAAGAAATCTGGTAGAGGGTCACTCATGGATCATTTATGTGAATTATTCAATTTGGACTAATAGTTTCACAGAAGTTTTTACTATACAGTATCATAAGGAAAACACGCCCACCCACTTGCGGCCGTATTTTTTAAGATATCAAAATTATTTTAAGAAATATGGTAGAATTTTGTCGCCAGGGGCATAATGTGAACACACTTGATAGAGGTCCTGTAGATGATGCTATAT
Source organism: Gari tellinella (assembly GCA_922989275.2). Taxonomy (NCBI): domain Eukaryota; kingdom Metazoa; phylum Mollusca; class Bivalvia; order Cardiida; family Psammobiidae; genus Gari; species Gari tellinella. Next base: position 6,601,007 of record OV277862.1, on the reverse strand, counting down.
GCCAAATATTAAGCTTTGGTCCTTGTAGTTTCAGACGAGAAGATACAGTAAAACCTCTCTATTACGACCTCTAAAACAAAGGCTAATTGACATCTTATAATACAGGTGACAGCTTCAAGCAAGGTGAACGTAAAACAGAAAGCTCCTACATGAGCATTCTGTTTTACGTTAACCTTGCTTTAAGCAGTCACCTGCCTTGAACACCTGATAATCAATTTAGTGGTCGCAATAGAGAGGTTTTAATGTATTTCTAAATTTTAATTGATAAAACATATTTTTAGCTCATATGACCTAGATATAAAACAGACCGGGACCATTTTCACAAAATACGAAAAGGTCATCTAAAAGTGTCACCATATCAAAGCTCTGACCATATAAGTTTCAGCGATGAAGATGTTTGAAAATTTCACTATATAACTCTATGTAAAACTGTGACCTCCGGGGCGGGGCATAATTTGAACAAACTTGATAGAGGACCTGTAGGTGAAGCTATGTGCCAAATATCTAAGCGCTGACCCTTATAGTTTTTGACAAGACGATTTTTAAATATTTCCTTATTTTTTCACGTTGATTGCCATGTCAACCAGAGTTCTGCATTGTTTTTAATTCTTTGAACAAATTTGAAAGAGTTTGACCCAAGGAATATTTCTGTAAAGTTAGGTTGAAATCTGTTCAGCGGTATAGGAGGAGGTGTCATTTGAAGCAATTGTTAAAGACGACGCACGACGCACACCGGACGACGACGGACGCCGGACACAGGGCCATCCCAATAGCTCACATTGAGCCATTGGCTCGGGTAAACTAAAAATTAATCATTTCACGACGGCACCACAAGCGAATTTCAGTGATCTAGTCGAATTTAGCAACGGTTTGAGTTGATAGTTCTGACTACCTGCCGTTCGATTCCCGTTGCATACCCTTTCTCTATATATGGTAGGTAGTAAATAAAATAAAATAAATGTGTCAAGTACCTGTGGGGTAAACCATGTGTGAGACGTTTAAATCTAGATTTTGACACTTAAAATGCGAGTTTTAACGCGTTCAATCCTGGCGACAGACACAGCGTACCTACATGTATGCAGAATACACTTCCAGTTTCTAACAAAATCTAGTACATTTTTTACTTTTTAGATTTTGCAAATTGACAAACGATGCAGACCCTGATCAGAGGGCTCTTTTATGAGCTTTCTGAACTGGGTCTACAATGTTTGCATAGTTCAAGTGTACTTCTCACCGGTACATTAGTTAAACGACGAGTATACTCGTACATTGGGCTGAATGTGTTAAGGCTGTATGCATCAATAAATACAAGTACAAGTGTCAACTATTGGTGTACACTTTTAAAAGATAATATGCTCAAGGACATACCACATAAAACTGTTTTAACCGGTATTAACTGTAAAAAGAAGCACAGACAAGCTAAACCGTGGTGGTCAGTTAATCTCACCACGTTTTGGAATGACATGTGTAGATCTGAGTCTGAATGGCTGAAATGTAAAGGCAGAAACGATAGAATCAGACTAAAAGCTAATTTTGTTTCTAAACGTAAAAGGTTTGATGGTGAAGTACAGAAAGCAAAACGACTTTACTGGTACTCTTTACAGTCAGAGCTTCTAGCTGACTGTGAATCTAACAGTGAAGTGTTTTGGAAACGCCTAGGAAAAATTGGCATACGTAACGACAGCAAAAAGATTATACCTATGGAAGTAGTTCTTGAAGATGGTAGTAAATCTTGTAATATTGCAGATATTCTAGATAAGTGGAAGACCGACTTTAGTTCCCTTTTCACTTACCGGACATCTGGCAATGTATCTGATGTTAGTGATGATCCAACAAATGAAGGAGTATATGATGACATACCTTTTAATGATCCGATTTGCATTCTAGAGGTAAAAAGGGCCGTCGAAATTGCGAACTTGGGGAAAGCAGTTGGATATGACGGTATTCCATCAGAAGTGCTTAAAAACGATGCCTCTGTTTGCTTTTTGCATGCGTTGTTAATCGAGGCATTGTGCCCTCTTCTTGGGCGAAGTGTATTATAAATCCTATACCAAAATCGGCGACTGCTGACCCCAGGGACCCACTTTCGTATAGAGGCATTGCTTTAGCTTCTGCAATGTACAAGATGTACTGTAGTATTTTAAACTCTAGATTGTCTGAATGGACCGAAAGTAACAATAAGATAGTTGATGAACAGAATGGCTTCAGAAAAAAGAGAAGTACTACAGATCATATTTTATCTCTTTGTAATATTGTTGACACTAGAAGAAAACTTAAAAAGTCTACTTTTTGTGCATTCATAGACTTCAAAAAGGCATATGATTCTATAGATAGGTCAAAACTGTGGACTCAACTAAATAAAACTGGTATCCATGGTAAAATGTTGACTGCAATAAAGTCACTTTATAATTCTGTATCATCATGTGTTAGAGTAAACACTCACACAACTGAATGGTTTGAGGTAAATGTTGGTTTACGACAGGGTTGTATTTTGTCACCTTTATTGTTTAACCTTTATATAAACGACCTTGCGTTGTATTTAAAGTCGTTTGACATTGGTGTTAGTATTGAACAAGAGAAAATATGTATTCTTATGTATGCAGACGATATAGTCTTACTTGCTGAGTCTAGTCAAGATTTACAAATTCTGCTAAATGCATTGAATGAATGGTGTCTGACCAGCAAAATGGTGATAAACTGCAAAAAGAGTAAGATAATGCATTTTAGAAATCCGTCACAACTTAAAACAGATTGCGTTTTCCGATGTGGGAATGATGTTGTTGACTTGGTTGAAAAGTATACATACCTTGGCATTGTTTTGACAGAACATTTAGACTTTAATATAACCGCTAAAATGGTTGCCCAAAGCGCAAGTCGTGCACTCGGTCTAATTATAGCTAAATGTAAACTCGCTGGTGGAGTCACATATTCAGTTTTTTCAAAGCTGTACGACTCCATTGTTTGGCCTGTAATAGCTTATGGTGCTGCAATATGGGGTTGTCGGTCTTTTTCATGCATCAATGCCGTCCAGAATAGAGCAATGAGGTTTTTTCTTGGTGTGGGTAAATATACACCAAATGCGGCATTGGTGGGTGAGATGGGGTGGCAGCCTCCTATTGTCCGCCAATGGAAACATATCGCACAACTTTGGAGCCGTACTTGTAACACGTTACCAGTTCGCATTAACAAACGCATTGCGCTATGGGCAGCTGCGTCAGCAGGAATATCTTGTAAAAACTGGTTCCATACAGTTGTGTGTAAGTTGAAAGAATATAACCTTGATAATTATACCAATCTTGCTAGTAAGGTGTCAAAATCATATTTATGTAGTAACCGTGAGAACCGTATGATGGACAAGTACGTTGAGGAATGGCGTCTTATTGTTAATAGTCAAACCGGCTCAACGGGCAAAGGCGGAAATAAATTGAGAACATATTCTACATTTAAATTCGACTTTACCGTTGAAGAATATTGCAGGATAATTTTACCACCTAGACATAGATCATCACTTTGTAAATTTAGATGTGGGGTAGCCCCCCTTAGACTAGAAACAGGCAGATATGAAAACGTACCTGTAGAAGAACGCAAATGCTTTATATGTAATCAAATAGAGTCAGAAAAACATGTAATTCTTCATTGTCCATTGTACGAGGGCATACGTGATACACTTATCAAAACAGCTGAACGTATTGTGGATGGTTTTAGTGCTTCAAATGATAATGATAAGCTAAGAATATTTCTTACACATCCTGATCTGATCAGAATAAGTGCCAAAACCTGTTTAAATATTCTTAATAGAAGATCTTCATTTTTATGTAAATAATGTTAAACCTTGTTTTAGTCTGTATACAAATGTTATTTGGAATTTTTTAAACAATGCATACAGGATCAGCTAATCAGTTCATCAAAAATCTGATTTTGGGTGATATTCGATTTTTTTCACCGTTTTTTAACTTGCTTTATTGGCTTACCTTTTCTGTCAGTGTTTAAATGGACATTTAAAGCAGATTTTAACAAGCAGAAGTTTTGATGTGTCTAGAACGTTTCAAAGCGTTTCCTTGTAAGATTAGCTGTTGCTGTTTGCTTTTTATCCGTTCAGTATGCTTATATAGATAAGCCTGAGCGTGTGGATCTATATATTATATCAAGTGATATTTGTGATACATATTGTATGTTTAGTTACTCTTAAAGAGCACAGTCTCTTGTAATTCTATAAAGAATGGCATGGTTATGATTTTAAGTGTATGTCTGTACTTGTATATGTATTGTTACCATGATGAGACTTAAATAAACAAATAAATACTAAATACTAAAATACTATTTACACGTGGTCTGATCGGGCTACAAACTATTTTCACTTGGGAAGTTTTTTAACCCCTTCATTGCCGTGACGTTATCAATTTTTAACAATTGTCGTCTGCTTTTATTTCTCAAATTTAATTTTTAGGTATTTTGATTTAAGAAATATTAAAATGAGTGTCAAACAGATTGGATCCTGATCAGACGCCGCATCACGCGGCGTCTGATCAAGATCCAATCTGTTTGCAAATAATCATCGTATTCAGGGTAAGGCAGTGAAGGGGTTAAGTCTATGTATACATGTAGTCGGTCAAGCTATGTAGCACCGTATAATCAGAAGGAGTTCGGCACCATTTGTATTTAATATATATAAGGATAATATAACGAAATACAAAGAGGATTTATTTAGTACTTTTTTATTGACAGATAAGATTTTTACTCAAATAATAAGTTAACTGGTCTTGATATTCTATCGTAACTTACATAGCTATGATGGCACACACTATATATGAACGAAAAAACGACACGTTGACATTGCAAAAAGGAATACGACAAGGGGCATGCATGTGCCCAATCATTTTCCTCATAGCCTGTTTCTAGTATTCATGACAGGTTACCATTTAATATGTCTCGTGATCATAATATAACAATACAGTCGAACTGTTTTCTTCAGCGAAAGAATAAATAAAAGGCTTAAAAAGCGTTTTATGGTGTAATGGATCAGTTAGTAAAATACTGCAAAGCGTTTTTGTAATTTGTTAGTTAGAAAAATACTACAAAATGAGATTTTGTCCTGATCATATATCATTATGTCTTTACCGTTCCATTGTCACTCTGACGTCATAACCCACCAAACACATTCATCGCCATAAAATCGTCTGCTCGCAAACTTATCGTCTAATTTTATTTAAAAAGTTTAGAATTTTTATTAGTTTGATTTAAAAAACAACATGTATTGTGAGTGTCAAACAGTTTGGATTCTGATAAGACGCCGCGTAACGCGACGTCTGATCTGGATTCAAACTGTTTGCAGATGTAAGTGCTACAGAGCTTGGCTGGCAGGAAAAGGGTTAACACATATGAGAACTTAAATCAAGAGGTAGTAAATTCTCTATCTAAATGCCGATCTCTTTTCAACCTGCCTTTAACAATTAACACAACACACGGGTCTTTTGTGTAGTCTTTATTGGTAAGTACACAATGTAACCTTCTTGCAGTCAATACTACCTTTTATTGGTCATTACACAATGTAACCTTCTTGCAGTTAATACTAGCCTTTATTGGTCATAACACAATGTAACCTTCTTGCAGTCAATACTAGCCTTTATTGGTCATTACACAATGTAATCTTCTTGCAGTCAATACTAGCCTTTATTGGCCATTACACAATGTAACCTTCTTACAGTCAATACTAGCCTTTATTGGTTAACACAAAATGTAACCTTGCAGCCAATTCTAGCCTTTATTGGTCATTACACAATGTACCCTTTTCGCAAACAATACCAGCTTAATTGGTCATTACACAATGTACCCTTTTCGCAAACAATACTAACCTTTATTGGTCATTACACAATGTAATCTTCTTGCAGTCAATACTAGCCTTTATTGGTCATAACACAATGTAACCTTCTTGCATTTAATATCAAAGTCAATGTATAGAATCTCTGGATAACTGAAACTCATAAAAGTCTAATTCACGCTTAATATTGGAGCAACCCATTCGCTGCCATATGACATCATATTTTTAATATATTTATGGCCTGCTTTTATTATTTTTCAAATTAAAACAATTTAGATATTTTCACTAACGAAATATCGGAATGAGCGTGAAACAGTTTGGATCCTGATTAGACGCCGCGTTACGCGGCGTCTAATCAGGACCCAAACTGTTTGCAAATAACTATTGTACCTTGGGTAAGGCAGTGAATGGGTTAATATTGTAATATACATGTGTTAACATTGTAAAATACAAATGTGCAAGATAAAAGTGTACTAGATAGATGGCAGTCCCTATATGCCATGCCGTATATCGCCTGCTTTTGTTTTTAATGTAAACGTTGATTTTCGGCATAATGGCTGGGGACAAAATAGACTACATCTAGCTCTATATGAATGATTGCATGTCAATATATTATAATCCTGAACGAACATCTGATATGAATCCAAAGTTGAAACTGTTGGTTATTGTCAGTTAACTCACTAATGACTTTGAAAGTCTTCAACTCATTCAACCCTAGCGACAAGTATACTTGTCAATAACAAACTGTAGATTTCTACTTGTAAACAGTACACTCGTCCTAAACAAAAAGCGTAGACCCTGATCAGAGGGTTTTTGCACGGAGCCATCTGACCAGGGTCTGCACTGTTTACGATTTTGAAATATATTGTTTACATCAACCCAACTAGTCAAAGACGGAGTAGACTTAGTTGGAAATTGGAATTGTTCACGTAAAGTTTCAGGGGTGAATGAGTTAATGGAGACTAAATGTAATACGGAATGCACACATTGGAAACGTTCTGCAGTAAGCACTCCATACTTTAAATGAGTTTAAATATCTTGATTGAACGAGTACAGGTGTGAGTATATACTATTATGTGAGCGAGCGAGCGAGCGAGTGAGTGAGCGACTGAGTGTATAAATTGAATGAGTGAGTGAGTGGATACAAACATGAAAATATCTATTAGGATACAGTAAAACCTAATTAAAATCAAGAACGAATCAAGGCTATGCCTTACGATAGAATTCTGCTTAACGAAGGACAACGTTTAGAAGCTGTTATGCACTGCGCTTAGCTTCTATGACGTCATCACTTTTACAAAACCGACAAATTAATACAGGACAAAATGTAATGCTGAAAACCTATATATGAGCTTTCTGCATTACCTTTGACCTGTATTAAGCCACACATCTGTATAAGACTGTAAGCTCTTCATCTAGAAAGTCACAAGTTTTACTGTAGCCTTAAAATGATACAAAATAAATCCTTTCATACTGGAGTACACACAGTACCTCTAGCAGCAACTACCATGTTTCAAATAAGTAAAAACTCGAGGCATCGAACTCGCTTAAATCGACATGACCAGTATTTCATAAGTTTAAATCCGATAACACGATCTCGCTTATGACGAACATGCCCTTTTTTCAAAGTTAAAACGTGGCTAAGCCACGTTTTAACTTTGAAACATGGGTATGTTCGAACTAACGTGAGTTCGAAGTATCGCGTTTCGACCTGTACTGACATACAGACGGACAAAAATACCAGTTACAAACTACATGTATCTGTAAAGCGCGACCAAACACGGCAGATACAACACACGCACTAATTCAGAAACATAGCAACCCTTCAACACTTAATTGATTAGATTAAATACAATGACAGATAGTTTGGATACAGAACAGACAACACTTTACGTGGGACCTGATCAATGTCCGTTCTGTTTGGCACTCTGGTCCAGTTTCTATAACTTTAATTTAACACATTCAACCCTAGCGACGAGTATACTCGTCATTTACAAACAGTATACCTATGAGCATTACATGTGCCCCATGTAAACAGTGCAGACCCTGATCAGAGGGCTCCTTAAGGAGCTCTCTGATCAGGGTCTAAACGGTTTGTAATTCTGAAATATATTGTTAAAATCATTCTTTAATAGTCAATAATGGACTAGAAATATTTTGAAATTGGAACTGTCCATTAAAAGTTTCAGGGGTAAATGAGTTAAATATATTTCATATTACCAATGTTCAGAATTGTAGCAGGCAACATTTTTAACAGATGCCGTCAACAACAATAACATTTCCGGACTCCCAAAGAGAGTTGCGTTACAGCATATATACTTTAAGGTTAAGGACCCCTAATGAGTTCGAGCCAAATGTTGGTCAATATCGGTACCCTACGGAGAGCGATCGACATTCTCCGTCAGTTGACGACAGTGGTCGGTGGCTCTCCGTAGAGTAGCGATTTTGGTTGGATCTCAGAACGGGTCATCAACTTTACATTGGAATACATCTCCACAATGAACATGTACAGTGGATAATCTGTTATTCTTTACCGTTTAAACGCAAACGAAACGCAAACGCATTGTACTAAAATGCAGAAAATTACAACTTTTTCACAATTCTGAAAGTTGATTTTAACCTTGATGACAAACAGTTTGGAGCCTGATCAGACGCCGGGTTACCCGGCGTCTGATCTGGCTCCGAACTGTTTGCATTGGAAATAATAGATTTAGCGTAAACGCGTTTATTGGGAAAGAATAACAGATTCTCCACTGTAGGATAATAAAGTTAACCCCTTGAATCACAGAATTATACACTTTTGTATAATTCCGTGCTTGAATCAGTGGAGAAAACGTTATTCTTTCCCGTTTGAACGCAAACGAAACGTAAACGCAGTGCATTAAAATAGGTAAAATGACACCTTTTTGACTACTCATTTTAAACTGAGTGTCAAACAGTTTGGAGCCTGAACAGACGCCGGGTTACCCGGCGTCTGAGTCTGATCTGGCTCCAAACTGTTTGTAATGGAAATAATAGTTTCAGTTTAAATGCGTTTATTGGGAAAGAATAACGTCCTTTGCAAACAGTGTACATGTGAATACCCTGGTCTGTACTGTTTTTGAAATTTCATGAAGGAAAGGGTCAGAGGTCATTCACAGGGGGCCAACTAGGTATTACGTAGGAGCGTTTGTCTACGACAACATGTATTGGACTAGCTACGACAGTAAACATATTTTACATGTTCTGTCAAATGTCAACAGTGTTAAATATCATAAATCGTCCTTTTGTTCGTAAATTATAAGAAGTGACACACTGTTTATAGAATCAAGCCCCATCACATGCAGTTTGTGGTTCCAATTGTCACTTTGTGATTGATTATATCTGATCTTACCATTTTATTAACCCGTTCAATAATCAGCATAATATGTGTATGTATTGCTACGAAGATGTATCTGTGTGTATACGTTTCTAACAGAGGGTGTATTGGTATGCTCACGAAGTTTTCTTTTACTACATAACCAGCTGAAATGGAATATTTGGACATTTACGTTATTGACAGGCCCGTAGGAAACGTGTGTGTGTGTTGGGGGGGGGGGGGGGGGTCGTGCCCCAGCCCCCCAATAATTTTGCAATAAATGGTTACCAGGCAAATTCCTTTTTTTTTGGTCTATAGATAAACGCCACGACTTATATATAGGAAAACCCTTAAAAATCTTTTTATAGCTATATATATCACAATATTGTCTTGCCCAGTCAGCTTAGATACAATGTTCTCAGGTGAGCGACTTGTGGGCCATGGTCCTCTTGTCCTTCTTACGTTCCTGATTGAAGAGGAGGTTGTGACAGGGGGGGTCATCTAATCTGGTACTTTTGTTATCTTAATGCCCATCAACGGATGCAACTTTTACATTTTTATCTGTAGAACATCATTTTTATCTGTAGAACATCGTTGTTGGAAAACCATCATATTTAAAATCTGTATATAGCCTAATGGGATAATACATGCATAGTACACACCGATTGGCACAAACGTACAGTATGTGGAATGTAACTTAATGATTAACGTTAATACTGCCGAGTGTTGACCATTGGAAACAATAATGTACAGTTGTTGCTCCAAATAACACAGCTTCATTGTTGGCGTCTGCCTGTTTGCATGCCCCACATGTAGTACATATTGTCTAGCTAACTTCTCCTACACTTTTCAAGCTACAACCTTATAACTTGGCAGAGTGTTTGCACATATACAGTAGATGTGCATGTGGACTTAAAGTCAAATTGGGGGAGGGAGGCATCATATTTGTCTTACAGAAAATATGCCTATCATCTTATTATACAGTAAAAACTCTCTAATACAACCATTAAAACAAAGGCTAATTGATTGTAAAAAGACAGTTGACAATTAACCTAGAGCAAGGTAGTACTAAAACAAAAAAACTCTTTTAGGAGCTTTCTGTTTTACCGTCACCTTGCTATATATATAAGAAATCACCTATCGTAAACATCTAACAATGTACACAATATTGTGGACGTAATAGAGATACTTTACTGTACTCTAGGCCAAGGTAACAGTTTAGTTTCAATTTAGGGGTCTGTGTTTGTTACCAGCAGGCGTTATCAGTATGTGAGCCTTTTACCATTTGTCAAAAAGTGTAGACATTGATTGACCTCAAATATTAAAAACTGGCAGCTGATCTGAAATGTTATTATTCTCAGATTCATCAGTCCCAGTTTCTTTTTTGCATGGTTCAAATTGAAAAAATCAAAAACCTTTTCAAAATAAAGTTGTGTTTATTTCGTATACGTTTTCCGAGTGCTTTTATACTTGAACACTCGCATATACCGTAAAAAAGAATGCGTAGTACATGTATCGGTTTTCTATCATAAATCTTTACAAGACATACTTATAGTTTGCCGACTTTTTCATTTATTTATAAAAAATAATATGTCTCGACATTTTTTAAAATGATGCAGGCTACTGCAAGATATCTCCGTTTAAGCCATTATGTTCTGGAAACCATTTCCCGCCATAGCTTGTTCCTTATTTTAAAGACAGGTGGCCACTTAAAGCAGGTTGAAAGTAAAGCAGAATGCACATTTAGTCGTTTGCTGCTCTGCTTTCAGTCTGCTTTAAGCTACCATTAACCAGGAAAATATCTTATGGTACATTACATACGTATGACTGTATAAAGTAGTATGTTTTTCTTCAATTGAGGAATAATTTGAAACTAGTTTGCCGGTGTCAGGATCAAAGTTCACAGTTTGCGTTTTCTCCTATATGGTTGCCGGTTACGTTGAAAGTCCGGTGTTTGTATCGGACACTGTCTTCTACTTAGTTGTCTCCCACGTGAATGAGACCTTTTCATCCTGGTGTACCGGAGTGCAGTGATAGACCGCCTACCTTGAACTTCTGAAAGGCAGTAGGAACAGAACAGCATGTTCGATGTCCTGAAATCAAACAAGAGACTTTGTAGCCAATCCAATACATGCTTTTGTAGCGTAACCTATACATCTGAACTGTACTTCGTATAGAAACTTATACAGCTTCTGTGCAACACGTATACATAAACAACGTTTACAAAAAATTGTTTTACGGTAGAATATAAACATCATGGAAGTATTGAATGGACCTATTCAATAGTGAAAAGCTTTTTCTTCAACATGCTTTGATTATTTCTTTAATGTTTTATTTTATAATACAAAATTTAAGCCACAAATGCATTTATAAATGAACAAAAGCTATCTGGCACATGTTAAATCACAGCAATGTATAGTATCGCCTTTTAAAAGGCCTAAATGATCATGTAACCTATATAAGTGCATGTTAAATAATATATTTACACTTACCATTTGGGATTTTTCAGCACTTTAGGGGCTAAAGCCCTGAATAGTTCCATTTTTTCTTAGTACTTCAATGTTGTTTGTATACATGTTGTTGTAGCATATCCAATACATGTTGTCGTAGACAAACACTCCAACGTAATACCTAGTTAGCCCCCTGTGCATTTGTCTGAAGACAAACAGCGACTTTTAAAGACAACTGATTGCTTTTTGCTTTAGTTTATCATACAGAAAGCTGTCAATTGTACCAACTATTTCAATTCATAATCCCGCTTATGACCGCTTAATCATAATTTTATCCTATACATGCCATGGGTATATTCCTATTTAGAGATTTCTTCCTCGTTCAAAAACACATAACATACAACTCTAAACAAATATTAAAAGTGCAATAACCATTTGTTGTACTACATTTATAATGAACATGATACTGGTAGAACTACCGGCTGTTAAATCAACGAATCAAAAAGGGATACAAATTTTGGTAACCCACAAACACCAGTATTATTATATGCCTTCGAGTGATATCGAGCGTTTCCGCGTGTATTTGCAGAGTAAAATACAAGAGTCTGTATCAGCCACCTTGTATCAGCCACTTTGTATTTTACTCTGACCTCGCTTTCGATTTGACGTGACGTCATTTACGTACATGTACGAGTGCCGCGTTATTCTTTGTGACATACAAAAAATCTTGTTCTGCTTCAAATAGCTAATAAATTTTGGATATAAAATGATTTAAACAACTATTTAGTTGTTTCTGGTTTGTATTCAAGGCATATAATAAACACATCACCAGTTGGCAGTGCGCAACAGAGTGTTGCATTTAGCTCTCGACGTTTTTGGCGGAAACAACCGATCAGACTCGCGCCAAGGCGCTCGTCAGATCGGCTATTTCCGCCCAAAACGTCTCGAGCTAAATACATCACTCTGTATCGCGCTGTCAACTGGTAATGTGTATTTATAACATTATTTTATACAGCCTGGATATATGTTAATAATTTACTTCAGCAGTATGAAGGTAATTAAACACTCGTTTTATGACATAGATTATAAAAGTTAAATTTCAACGAAACAGCCAAACGTCCTTTCCGGGGCTCGAACTCACAGCATCGAGTTCCAGAGTCCAACATTCTACCACATTGTCATAATTTAAGCGTGTTTGCGTAGCAAGCTAGTTAAAGGCATAAACTAGACACCTGCCACCACAGTAATAAAACAAATATGATCTGAATTCGATGTTTAAAACATTGAGGCAGTATCTATAAACAACAATTCACCCATTCAACCCTAGCGACGAGTTTAATCGTCATTTCACAAACAATGTACCTTTCATTTACAAACAACGTACCTCTGAAAAGTAATTTTTTCCTATGCAAACATTGAAGACCCTGATCAATAGGCTCATTAAGAAACCATGTGGTCAGTGTCTGCACTGTTTGTCATTTTGTAATGGTATTGTAAAATACCACAAAATTGCCAAAACGGACGACGTAATTGCGGGTAAGACTTTTACACTTGATGTTTCAGGGTTGAATAAGTTAACAAATTACAGAAGTTTAATAAACGAAAACTATGTTAACGTCCCCTCAAACACTACTAGGCCTACTAGTAGGTTTCTACAAGTGGCACTATCCTGTAATACCAGTTCTTATAATCATATCGGATACAGTAATTAAAACATTATTCTTTACCACCAAACGTCTTTGTTTAACCCATTTCCCCATTAGCTTGTTTCTAGTTTCAGGAAAGGCGGCTACTTAAAGCAGGTTGGAAGTAAAGCAGAATTGCGCCTTAAGGCGTAATCTGCTCGACGTCCAGCCTACTTTAAGCCAAATTTAGCTACCATCTGCTAGGATATAAAATAATTTTTTTTTATACAAGTTCATTACTGTATAAATTGGAACTCTTTTCTACAGTAAAGGAATAAATTACATTCGCTAAAAGGCGATTCAATGGGATAAAGCGTTCATTTATTTATTATATTAACTGCCAACATTTTGGAGCCTGATCAGACGCCAGTGTACCACTCCGGGTATCCCGGAATCTGATCAGGATCACAGCTGTTTATCACACAGATACAATCGGTAGATCTATTCTTCTTTTTATGTTCTCTCTCTCTTTTTTTGTTAAAAATCATTTTCTTATATTTCATTGCATTGCGTTGTGTAACGTTAAAACATGAAAGAACAAGTTATCTTCACAATAGTGGAGGCGCCCTAACCGGACTATGGCATGAAATGATTAACCCATTACCCCATATCCTGTTTCTAGTATTGAAGATATGTGATCACTTAATGCAGGCTGTAAGTAAAGCAGAATGCGCCTTAAGGCGCATTCTGCTCACTTTCAGCCTGTTTTAAGTTACCATCTACTTTAATATAGAAAATATTTCTTATGGTACATTTTCATGACTATATAAATTTGAGCTATTTTCTTCAGTGAAGGAATGAATTAATGGCGTAAACAGGTGTATTTATGGAGTAATGGGTTAAGACAATTTGTGACATGTGTGTCAGATACATAGGTTACATAAATATGATTCGCATAAGAAGCTGTGTAAGATAAGGAAATCTGTAATGGCTCAATATAAATGAAATTGAAAGTGATGACGTCACTGCGACTACACATGTACAGTAAAACCTCTCTAAAATGGACATTTATTATAAGTTGTTTTTTTCCAAATGAAGTTGGAAACTTATTCAGAACAGCAGTAATAAAAAAAACTTCCATTGTTTTTTTTTGTACTATTGTAGTCCTGCAACAAGCAGCCACGTGTCTCTTTATTTATCAACTCGTACTTTAACCCTTTCATGATCAAAATATTCGTGAGATTTTTACCCCTTCACCGTTTCATTGTCGTCTGCTTCAATTTTGTTGTCTGCAACGTCTTTTCAAAGTTAAAGAAAAGGCAGTATGACTGAAGAAATTTATAAACGAGAGTCAAACAGTTTGGATCCTGATCAGACGCCGCGTTACGCGGCGTCTGATCAGGATCCAAACTGTTTGTAAACGCGATTTTAAGCGTCATTGACAGCGAAAGGGTTAAAAGGGTTTTGTTTAAAGAGGATTCACCATATATTATGCAGAAAATATGAAACATGGATGATAGACATACTGAAACTACGCAACATGGATGATAGACATATTGAATGAGTCGACGAGTCTTACAGAAACTCATTCCAATCCATTGGATAAACAGATTGGACCCTGATCAGAGACCGAGTTACACGGCGTCTAATCTGGATCCATTCTGTTTACAAAATTTAATGAAAGTTAGTTCACCGTTAGCGCTCAAAGAGAATATTCTCTGTATTCTGTTTCGTTCACCAGTTCATATTGTTTGTTTTTGTATTCTGGCAAATTCTTGACGCGAATTCTGTGAACTTCATTGTACAAGTCTTGCACAACTTGGGGTATTGGCGTAAAGTTCCCAAGATTCGCCAGATCGTTGTTGTAAGCCCATTGTCGCTCTCCCATCGTATGCGCATGCCTGGGCGGAAGTCCTTCATTCAGCCTTGCGCGGTATTCTCTCTCTGCGTCTTCTTTCATACCTTCGGAACTTGGCAGTTTCTGAGTTCCGTCCAGTATTGAAAGCACGAACTGAACCTGGCAATCAAACTGCGGGAATGGACATATAGTTTTACACATCCCGATGAATGACAGACTCGGGAAATCTGCATGTACAATGTGCTTATACAATGGTGACATTCGCTCGTCTTCGATTTGGATTTTACATTTGTCGTCCAGGAACGGGAAGTTGTAGCGATAGCCGGTGCACAGAACGATGGTGTCGACCTTCTCCTCATGTCCGTTCTTAAATACCACGGAATCTTTTTTCAGGCATTCAATTCCGGTTTCTTGATGGACGTTACCAGGTAGGGGCGTTGAAAGAAGAGCCTTATTGTGGCTAATAATAACCTGAAATACAATGAGACAATTGTTAACTTATTTACCTCAGAAACAAATAGTCTATTCCAGTTTCCAATAAGGTCCAGTCTTATTTTTACTACAGTCGAAACTCGATAATTCGAAGTCCCGTAAGTTCGAACATGCCCATATTTCAAAGTTAAAACGTGGCATAGCCACGTTTTAACTTTGAAATACGGGTATGTTCGACTAATGCGGAGATCGAATAATTGAAATTAAACTTATGAAACACTTGTAAGGCCGATTAAAGCCAGTTCGAAGTATTGTATTTTGACTGTATTTAGTTAGTTTGTTTCAAAATGACAAACAGTGCAGATGCTGATCAGAATGTCTTAACCTCTTCCCCAATAGGAGCGCTTTTAGCGCGTTCAATTTATTCCTCCACTGAAGAAAATAGCTCTAATTTACAGTCATGAGTATATGCCATAAGAACTGTTTTTTTTTATATATATATCCTATCAGATTGTAGTTTAAAGCAGGCTGAAAGTAAAGCAGCTACAGTATGCTAGGGTATAGAAAATATCTCTTATGGTACAGTGGAGAATCTGTTATTCTTTCCCAATAAACGCGTTTACGCTAAAACTATTATTTGCAGTGCAAACAGTTTGGAGCCAGATCAGACGCAGGGTAACCCGGCGTCTGATCAGGCTCCAAACTGTTTGCCACCAAGATAAACAAGAATTATCAGAATTGTCCAAAAGTTGTTCTTTTCTACGTTTTAGTGCTTTGCGTTTGCGTACGTTTGCGTTTAAACGGGAAATAATAACAGATTCTCCACTGTACATAAATTAGAACAATTTCCATCAATAGTTAAATAAATCAAAGGCATAAAATGGTGTATTTATAGGGTAATGTTTGGAATATGTCATTACCTTTTTAGCCTGAGTGGCTATGTCCAGAGTGATGTCTTGACCAGAGGCTGCCCCACCCAGACACACCACTGTGTGTCCCCTGTATTTCTCTGGTTCCCTGTAGTCATGGCTGTGAAGGATGTTACCCTGGAAATCCTCCATTCCAGGAATATTAGGGGCTAGAGGTACCTCGTAGTGACTGAAACGAAGTGGGAACGTTGAAATATCGACCAATGTGGTTTCAATTAAGATTTAATAGACATATCAATGATATCAATAAAACAATAGTCAAATAAAACATAGGGTCTTCATAATATAATACAGAATTTATATTGTGTCTTACTGGTTTTATATGTACAATTTCTAAAGCTAAGAATATAGGAAATCTTATTTTTTAAAACTGACTACGGGGTATCTTTAATGATTATTTATTCCCTTGTTAAACTTTTCACTTTCAATGACGTCATAACGCGCATTTGCAAACAGTTTTGATAAGGATCACGATCAAAACTGTTTGTCACTTGTTTTGAAATTACGTCAGTTATACTGCCTTCAATCTAACTTTGAAACTTTGAAACAATATTGCAGAAAACAACATTGAAGCAGACGACAGTATGGCGGCGAAGGGTAAAACCCTCAAGGGTTATATACAATAATAACGAAATGCAAGTTTAGATCTAACTTTATGTGTAATTCTTTTTTTATTTCTAGTCTTAATTTGCAAGAATGTTGGTTGCTACATCAGACTAAGAGTACAGCAGAAAGTTCCTATATCATCTTTCTGATTTACTTTCAGACAGACTTAACCCATTTACGCCCAGTGGGTTCTTCCATATTTATATATTGGATTAGTCCATTTTTTATCAAAGGGATGCCTGGTAAAAATGTCCATTTTCATTTTGTTTTATATTGAAATTCCTATCAGCAAACAGTGTAGACTCTGATCAGACGCCGCATAATGCGGCGTCTGATAAAAGTTTACACTGTTTGCCTATGTCCAATATATGGGATCGTGGGCACAAATGGGTTAAACAGTGACTAGTAAGGCGTAGAACTTGTCAGAACAGGATCGAGCCATGAGGAGGCAATTATTTCAGATGTAAATAACGGCGTGAAAAGTTGTTTCTGAAAATGAAAAGGTTACAAAAAGTGTGAGCATATGCTGCTTTCGTTGTTTCTGAGAATGAAAAGGTTACAAAAAGTGTGAGCATATGCTGCTTTCGTTGTTTCTGAGAATGAAAAGGTTACAAAAAGTGTGAGCATATGCTGCTTTCGTTGTTTCTGATAAGAAGTTACGTGCACCCAAAGCCATGGAATGACAGGTATTATCATAAAATCTCAAATTTATTATGTGAATGATTTTTCTAATCGTACAAAACATAATGTTACTAATAGATCTACAAATAACGAAGAAAATACATTGATCATTAAACACTTATGCTAAGACTTTCAGGCAGCTAGTAAGAACATTGGTATTTAAAACTGTTTGGATTCGGATAAGATGCCGAGTTACACGACATTTGATCTAATTCAAACTAGCTAAATTGATACAATCGTTCAAGCGTCATAGGTCTTATAGTGAAGATCAAAATAAACTGCCAAATTTCATTATCATTATCTGGTCTAAAATGAAGGATTGCTTAATGCTTAAGGCATATGGGTACTTAAAGCAATATAAAAATAACAAAAGAAAATCCCATTCTGCTTTCCTTTGCACACAACGTAAACCCTAATCAGAGGGTTCCTGCTGGAGCCCTCTGATTAAAGTCTGTACTGTTTATCGATTTACAATGTACAGTAAAACCTCGCTATTACGACCACTAAATTATGTTAATTATTAGGGTGTTTACGATAGGTGACCGCTTAAAGCAAGGTGACAGTGAAACAGAAAGCTCCTATAGGAGCTTTCTGTTTCACTGTAACCTTGCTTTAAGCTGTCACCTGTCTATTATACGGAAAAAAAGCTTTGCTTTTTTTCCGTTCTTAAGTAATGCATGAATAAAACAAAGGTATTCCTATTCAATTCACATTCACTGACAGACATTGAAAAGTGTTTGATTTGCGCGTGCATAACTTCCCTAAAACTAAGCAACGATGCGACATGGGGGCTGACATGTTGGAAATAGTTAGGCCTAGGGAATCCAACAAATGCAGATAGCCCCTGGTTTTAAGCTCTCGATTCAAATTTTCGTTTTGTTAAATCAACTTATGATGTAATGAAGCAATAATTGATGAAGAAAGACGTTATTTACGTTGTTGTGATTGATCATCTAGGAACTACTTCGCCGAAGTACCGTACTACTTTATGTACATGCGCGGGTCAGGGAGGTAATAACCTGGCCCTTCGCACCATTTTGGGTGAGTTCATTGCCATAGAGTGGGTGAGTCAATTTACTTAGTTACTGTACTCTTGAACAAGTCACGTTACATTGGAACCGAATAAAGCCCCGATTTAACACTTTGTGGGCTGTCGAATTATACTGCACCAAGATGGTTGACAAGACGCGGTACTATTGGGCCTAGTTGTAAATAAAAACTGAAACTGATCTTTGGATTGTACACAAACCTATGTTTTGATATGTAAACTCGACATAAATAAGAAATGTCTGAAAGAATGAGGAGCTAGAGACCACCAGTCGTTAAAGGTGTGTATAAGCGCCAAGGCTTCTGTGAAAGAAATGGAATTGTTTGATCCAAATTTGCGGAGAGTAATTGTAGCGTGTTCAATTGATCAATTACCCACCGACTGTTGCTGTAACAGCTGTTTAGGTTAGCAGTTTGTGCAGAGTGCATTACAGTAGAGAAAGCATTTTCTTTCCAAATAACCCCGATTGCACTTTTATTTTCATTGCAAACAGTTTGGAGTCAGATCAGACGCCGGGTAACCCGTCGTCTGATCAGCCTCCAAACTGTTTGCCACTCAAATTAAAACTGGTAGTTGTCAAAAAGTTGTCATTTTCTATATTGCATTGCGTTTGAACGGAAGAATAACGTGGAATGCCATGACATTTTCGTAATCGAGCATATCTGAGGTCGTTGGTCGTGTCAATCTGGTATTAATTTTCTGCACCCGTCGCTAACTTTACCCTATACATGTTCTATCTGTGGAAGACGGTCGTCGATCCCAGCCCGCAGAGATGGTACGGCGAGCATCCGCGCTCCGTTCCCCTGGGCCAGCGCTATCTGCCGTCGACGGCCTTCGACTCCTGCAGTAGCTCGCCAGGCTGGTACGGCGTGCATCCCTTGGTTCCCCTGGGCCAGCGCTATCTGCGGAAGACGGCCGTCGACACCCTCCCCGCAGTAGCTTGCTCTATTTTTGTTAAGTATAGTAAATTAAATGAAAACAGGATTTGTTTGCAAAATTCTATGCCCCCTTATGTGACAGGTCTCTAAATAACCATGGCCTTTGTCTGACATTACCCAACTTGAACTCAAGCTCAAAAGCTTTTTCAGTTGAGTACACATGCAGGTACATGTACGCAAGTTCAACAAATTACAAAATAAAAAAAAAAAGATCTATCTTAAAATATTATCATCATTCTCATGAAAGAAGTTAATGCAATTCAACTGCCTTTTAAGATGGAATTTGACACTGGCTACATTTAAAATTCTTTACCCGTGTGAATCAAGCAGTAGATCCATCTCGTGCAAAATGTACCTTCTGCTTAATCATTTGATGTAGCCTGGTTACCTGTGTTTTCGCCACCCTTAGCTATATTTATCGCGCATGCGCCTATCTGATGTAACATTTCTTACTTGTTCACGGATCTAATTCTGAACTGAACCTTCAATAACACGCATATATACAAATAAAACTTGTGAAATAAATACAAAGTGTAAATAACTACCGTTTTCGAACGAGGTCATTGCTCTGGATCACCGGGATGCTTTCTTGTCAAATCGTCACCTCTGATTGGTCGTTCGATAATTAGGTCAATGTAGGCTCTGGCAGTATGTTATAGGTTGTTTCATGAAACTTGAACATTTTTTAATGATTTTGAAATATTTAATTTAACTTTTACAACTTAACAATATAAAAGTAACAACGGACAACTAGAACATGTATTTTGATTGGAAACTTTTTGTGAATTATTGTTATTTTATCTGTTTCTTTCGCATTTTTGGCGCTTGAAATCTACCTGAGTGAAACTATCCTAGTATTCGGGGATCATCTGTAGTTTTCGGACATCCTCGGTAGCCTGCTCGTGACGGAATTCTAAGTTTTGCTTAGGTGGCGAATTGACAAGAAAGTGGTGATTTGACAAGAAGCAAGGATATACCCATCTGTAACCAGGACTAAACAATACTTATTGATGGAATAAAAATAGCTGACAACTTACAGCACAGTGAAACAATTAAAAGCAGAAAACATCTTTAAATGCTATCTGCTTTACTTTCATCTTTCTTTAAGTGACCACCTGCCTTATACAATAAATGATTACTGTAGCCTCAGTTGTGGCTACAGAGTTGTTTACTGAATTGCAAAACCTCATCCTTGGCAACTCTCAAGACCTTCACTCTTTGATTTATGTTGGTTGTTTATTGTGAAAACTTACACATATTTTTAAATTATTTCAACAGGGGCAATGGTAAAATGGTATGGATTGATCCCATGGATGCGTCAGATTGTATGGCACCACAACACAAAATGGATCATATAGCACCGATAGATGATGAGGGATGAAGAGATGAAGATGCTTTCAGGACAGCTGATTTCATCAAATCTCGTTGATTGTGATGAAGGGCATGGTAACATCACACTAACATGGTACCAGACCTTTCAAGGGGAATTCAACAGCCATACAATAGGTAAATTATTGCTTCTTTCATTAAAAAAATACATAAATTTAGAAAAAGTTAAAACTTCTACACCAGTCAGCTGAGGTTAGCCTTTATTGAAATTGCAACATGGTGAAAAAACATGCTACTCATCTGGGACTTGCAAACGGTTTGATACAGATAAGGCACCACTGATGCGGGGCCTGATCTGGATATACTCTGTTTGACACTCAGATTCTTATTCTGTTAGGTAAATTTTTTTTTTTTTTAGCTCACCTGGCACGAAGTGCCAAGGTGAGCTATTGTGATCGCCCTGTGTCCGTCGTCGTCCGTCCGTCTGTCCGTCGTCAAACTTTTTCTTTAAAGATCTTCTTCTTAGAAACCACTGGGCCAATTTCTTCAAAACTTCATAGGATTGTTCCTTGTAGGGTACTCTCTCAGATTTTTCAAATATAGGTCATCCAATTGAAATTGTGGTTGCCATGGCAACCAATTGAAAAAACTTTAAAAATCTTCTTGTCTGAAACCGCTGGTACGATTTGAAAGTAATTTCACACAAACGATCCATGGGTGTCGACCCTCTACCAGATTTCTTAAAATAATTTTGATATCTAAAAAACATGGCCGCCAGTGGGTGGGGCACATTTTCCTTATGTTACTATTTAGTAAAAACTTTAAAAATCTTCTTTTGTGAAACTACTGGTCCAAATTGAAAATAATTTTACACAAATGATCCATTCATGACTCTCTACCTGATTTCTTAAAATCATTTTGTTATCTTTAAAATCATGGCCGCCAGTGGGTGGGGCAAGTTTTCCTTATATTTCTGTATAGAAAATCTTTAAAAATCTTTTTCTCTGAAACTATTGGTCTGATTTAAGAATCAAGTACTTGAACCAGATAAAAACTACCTTGGCAAACAGCGTAGATTGACCTTTAGATGACATCTACATGGCCTTGACATTTGTCTGACTTAACCCAAGTTGTACTTTTCTCAAGAGATTCTTTGGTGCACATGCCAAAATGAAGTCTATCACATGTAGTCATGTGACCAATGTTAAGTTCTGCCTATTTGGCCTTTAAAAGCTGAGTCTCCTTAAAATGCAAAATATTTTCTTACATTATGTTATAACTTAAAGCGCCTACAAATAGTAAATAATTGAAAGAAAACATTTGAAAGACAAGTTAAAGGCAATGTGTGTGGGTCATTAGATTGAAAAAATAAGATAGTAATGTGTACAGTCCTGACAGTAAAATTATTTTCATTTCAGTCCATGAAATCGGATTTATTATTACGAGTCAGGGCTCCACATAAGTTGAAGTAATCAGACCAAATGTAGCTTTTCTTTATGTCAGCACCAATGCCTATGGTGTTCCCCTTTATTAGAATTGTCTTGAAAACAGGATTCTAATAAGTAGTCACACCACTGGGTTTAATGTAGACATAAAGAATTTACTTTTCAGTTATCTGAAACCCTGTGTTAGTAGAACTATTCAACATTAATTTATCATCATGTTGATTTGGAACTTTAACTCCATTGATTGAATTCATACCAGACATGCTGAAAAATTCATGGGACAGTACAAATTAGCCAAAACCATGCCTTATTCACATGTTTCCATAAAGCCAAATAATACTTAACATTGCCTCCAAAATTCAGCTTATGCTTTAAAAAGAATAGTTAAAGAATCTTCAACATAACCTCCTGCTTTCGCACAAGTAACTTTGCTAAAGCAGGAAATTGTGAGGGACCACTAGTGTCACTGTGTGGAATAAAATCTGCTTTTTGGTCAATATGTTAAGTTGTACAACAATAATAAAAGAAAACAACAACACAAAAAGTCCTGCAATGTTTCAGACCTGTAGAGTGCCTTATACATAACAATCAATTATTTATGTACTATCTATTGCAGAATCATCACAACCAGTGCAATGTTTGGAATGTTTCCCTACCTGAAGTGGTAAACAATGAAGGCCAAGCATTAACCATGAGTATCCTATCCAAGATAGACTTTCAAACAGAGAGTCAGTGACTATGATGCAAATTAAAACTGACTTTTTTCAAGGGAGAACAACATAATTATGTGCTGAATTTGAGTAATAAATATATGAACTGATTAGAGCAGTGGATAAGTTGAAATGGATGGAAATTCCATGTCAGCACCAAATCCTATGGTGTAATTTAACTTATTATTAGAATTGTCTCTTTTAACCAATTCTGGTTTAAACAATACTTTATTCAAATAATGAAATGGATTGGACAACAGGCATTGCCTCACCAATTCTAATCACTAAATGAGTAGTCACACCATATATATGGTTTAATGCAGACATAAAGATTTAAGTTCTTGAAGTACTCCCCTTATTTGGAGCCCTGTGTCCATGTTAATTATTTTAAAGAAAAATTATGTTGTGTGATTTTTAGCTCACCTGAGCCAAAGGCTCAAGGTGAGCTATTGGGATGGCCCTGTGTGCGTTGTGCTTTAAATGACATCTTCTCCTATACCGCTTGACAGAATTCAACCAAACTTTACAGAAATGTTCCTTGGGTCAAGCTCTTTCAAATTTGTTCAAAGAATAAAAAACAATGCAGAACTCTGGTTGCCATGGCAACCAAAGTGAAAAAATAAGGAAATCTTAAAAAATCTTCTTGTCAAAAAACTGCAATGGTCAGAGCTTAGATATTTGGCACATAGCATCATCTACAGGTCCTCTATCAAGTTTGTTCAAATTATGCCCCTGGGGTCAAAATTGGCCCTGCCCCGGGGGTCACAGTTATACATAGAGTTATATAGTGAAATTTTCAAACGTCTTCTTCTCTGAAACTAATATGGCCAGAGCTTTGATATTTGGCATGGTTGCACTTCTAGATGACCTATACCAAAATTGTTCAAATGGTCCTGGTCGGTTGCATAACTAGGTCACAGGAGCTAAAAATAGATTTTTTCAATGGAAAAATCTTCTTGTCTTAATTAAACCCTAGTACCCTGATCTTAGATATTTGGCACATAGCATCATATACAGGTCCTCTATCAAGATTGTTCAAATTTAATAATGCCCCTCGGGTAAAAAATGACTCCTCCTGGACATAAACCATTATCTCCATTTTGTCAGCTATTCTCAGGTGAGCGAAATATGCCCCATGGGGCTCTTGTTTTTTACTGCTGTGTATTATCAGAACTGATGAAATAGAAAAAAAGCAAATTAAATATAAATTAAATATTTTTCCTGTTGTGTTTTTAAATAATTCCTAAAATCTTGGTGCAGTATAAGTGCCAGTAAAAAAAACAGAATTGAAAGCCCAAGAGAACCTTAATTTTAAAAAGATCATGTTTTTCTTTTTGTATGTGATATTTCACTCCCTGACACTTATTTTGAGTATTGATGCCAACAATTGTTTCAGTTACAGTAAAGCATATCTATTAAAACCACTACATGAGGTCCAATTGTTGGTTTGCAAGACAACTTGTCAAGTGGCTGCATTATGCAAGATTATTTAGATAAAAGTAAAGCAGAAAGCCCCTTAGGTGCTTTCTGAATACTTTCACCTTGCTTTACTCCTTTCCTCTATAGCAAAAAGTGCAAATCTCCTATATCCAACTATGTCAAAAACACTGACTGCTTCAAGTAAGATGAAAGTAACTTTTTGCAGGGAGCTCCTGCCAGAGCTTTTTGCTTTACTTTTATCTTGCTTTGAAAATGTGTTTAAAATAGTCACTGGGTAGCAGGTACTCATTTGAAATCCTTATACTGAGGTGTAGGTAGAGGTGCTGGAGGCACTTCTGTGGAGGAAAGGGTAAAACTTTTGCCTGTCTTTAAAACACAGCAAATAGTTAGATCATAAGTGATTGAAATAAGAGCTGTTTTGGTGTTATTGATTTATCCAAATGAACAGTCTTTTATGGTATTCAATACAAGTTGCATCGTTAAAGCAAAATGAAAGTAAAACAGAAATGTCTTACCTGAGCATTCTGATTTACTTTTGATTTTGCCTTTAGCAATACACTGCATTACACAGTTTAATACAGGGACAAGTGGTTTTTGATTTGGGCAGGTGATATTTGCATCAAAACTGAGAAATGATGAATTTATACCTGTGTTTTATCTTGGCATTAAAACACGTGCAGGATTTGAGATGCGTAGTAATTAAATAACGAGGCCGATTTATGTCACCGGATTGAACTAGTGTTCTAGTCTCTGATAATCTGACAATTTGATAGACTATGATAGGCTATATTTGCATCACTGACATCTCATTACAATTAATTAAATTAATTGTACTGCAACAGAATGCAAGTTTTGCCCACACAGTATTACTGTATTTCGGTTTCATTTTTATGCCCCCGCACAACTTAGTCGGGGGCATATCGTTTTGGTCTGTCTGTCTGTTTGTCTGTGCACAACTTTAACCTTGGCCGTAACTTTTGAACAACATGGAATAGAGACTTTATATCTGTTGTGTGTACTCACCTCAAGAAGCTTTTGAGGTCAGTACAACTCGGGTCATGTCTGGCAAAGGTCAACGTCATTTAGAGCTAAAATCGGGTGAAAAGGGAGATAACTCATCCTGTATTACTTCATGTGAATAGGAAGGGAGATAACTCATCCTAGCTGGCCATAACTCTTTGATCATGTGATCATTTCTTAATTTAGAAATAAGTCCTCAATAGGACATTTGACAAACCTTGTTATGACGATGACGTCGTGACATCAATATAATGTAATGATCTTACGGTGATGATGCATTTGAATAAGCTAGAAAAAGCTTGTTTCTTTGTACATTTTAACACAACAACAACAAGGAGTACAATTATAACCTGCTGTATGATTTTACTTGGAAACCAAATGAATACATTGCAGAAAACCTCAGGGGCATTTCTCACTTTCTGTGACACCATTCTTGTTGTATTCAATTGTTTTATTAGCTCACCTGAGCCAAAGGCTCAAGGTGAGCTATTGGGATGGCCCTGTGTCCGTCGTCGTCGTTAACAATTGCTTCAAATGACATCTCCTCCTCAGATTTCAACCAAACTTTACAGAAATGTTCCTTGGGTCAAGCTCTTTCAAATTTGTTCAAAGAATTAAAAACAATGCAGATGGCAAACAAAGTGAAAAAATAAGGAACTCTTTAAAAATCTTCTTGTCAAAATCTGCAAGGGCCAGAGCTTAGATATTTGGCACATAGCATGATCTACAGATCCTTTATCAAGTTTGTTCAAATTATGCCCCTGGGGTCAAAATTGGCCCCGCCCCGGGGGTCACAGTTTTGCATAGTGTTATATAGTGAAAAGTTCAAACGTCTTCTTCTCTGACACTAATATGGCCAGAGCTTTGATATTCGGCATGGTGACAGTTCTAGATGTCCTTTACCTATTTTGTACAAATTGTTCCAGTCTGTTGCATAATTAGGTCACATGAGCTATACATAGATTTTTCAATGGAAACTTAAAAAAATCTTCTTATCTAAAAGCCTAGTACTCTTATCTTAGATATTTGGCACATAGCATCATCTTTAAGTCCTCTATCAATATTGTTCAAATTATGCCCTGGTTAAATATGACCCCGTCCTGGACATAAATCATTATCTCTGTTTTGTCAGCTTTTCTCAGGTGAGCGAAATATGCCCCATGGGGCTCTTGTTAGTTCATCCGAGACTTTTAAAGTGAACTAGATCTATAGTGATCAGTAGATGTCTGTTGTCCGTCAACATTTGGTTTGGTACACGCTAGCGACCATAGATCTACCCCTATCAAGTTCATATTTGCTCAGGATTTTCATCTTGAAGAGTTGTAGCTTCACTTTGAATATGGGTCATATGGGGTCAAAAAGCAGGTCACAATGTCATATCTTAGATAATACTTATAAAGACTCTAGGTAAAAGTACCACTATATTGTCAAAATCAGGAAGCATTGAGTTTTACTTATTAGTACAATTTTGCTTTTTTTCCGTCCATAGGCAAAGCCTAAATACATATTACACTCAATTAGCCTTCGTTTTAGTGGTCGTAATAGCGAGGTTTTACTGTATTGTTAAACTTAACGTAAAAGTAAACAAAATACTAGCTTTTATTAGAAAATTTGAATTGTACATTAAAAGTTTCAGGGGGCATAAGGTAACACTATTCAGGAATTTTCTTTCAAGTGGTCGCCGTGTCATGGCATACAGTGATCCCTCCCTACAACGGCCCGCCGAACAACGACACTTGCTTCTGTTTCCCAAACAAGACACTTGTGTCCAACGCTTGCTCCGCTGCAATATCGTCTGCTTAAATTTCTCGTCTACTTTTTTCTCAAAATTACACATAAGTGGACATTTTGACAGAAGTTATAAATATAATGACGAGGGAAAACAGCTTGAATCCAGATCAGAAGGCTCGTAACGCCGAGTCTGATCTGGATTCAAATTGTGTGCAAGTGTGATCAAGTCCTATAACAACTCCCTCCAGAAAACACACAGACTTTGTCTCCCATTTGGTGATGTTGTAGAGAGGGAAACATGTATATTTGAAACGTTCGTGTAGATACATGTACAGAAAAAGGGCGGATGATCAAACTTTCACTAAAAGTCTAACCAGAACGATTGTCCATCAAAAAGATATTAAATCATTACCATAAATTAAACTATAGCTTATTCATTCCTTCGACTACACTTGCAAACAGTCTGGATCCAGACCAGATGCCATGGATCTCGGCGTCTGAGCAGGCTCTAAACCACATGACATACATTTTGAACTTTTTCAGTTGAAATACCATATATTGGAAAACTACTGCAGTTAACAGCATTTTATCCCTTTACATGATAGTCTATTTCTAGAATTGAAGATAGGTGACTACTTTAAGCAGGTTGAAAGTAAAGCAGAATGCGCCCTAAGGCGCATTCTGCTTTACTTTCAGCCTGCTTTAAGCTATTAACTGCTAGAATAATGAAAGTATTGAGTATGAGACATATTCATTACGATATAATTTGGAACTATTTTCTTCAGCGGATGAATAAAATGAATGCGCTAAAAGTCGCTTCTATAAGGGAAAGGGTTAAATAGCAGATATTTTTCTTGCAATGAAGGGGTAAGATGAACGCTATAGATAATTATCTTCTAATAAAAAAAGAACAACAAAAAAGTCAAAACAAAAATAATAATAAATCATGAAAAAACAATTCATGTAAAATTTAAACATTATTATGTACTCTACAATTACCTAGATTTATGTTATTTAATTCAAAACAAAAACATGCATAAATGTTCAATGGTTTGTATCTTGATAAGATGATCTAGTCCCAAGTTGTTTGTGAATCGATGGCTTGTGTCATGTCCCTCATCGGGTGGAGAGGAGTTAGTAAAGCTATAGTGATTGATGAATGATTGTATGGTCTTTGTTTTAAGTCGTTAAGCAGCGGTGCATATCAGGACGGGTACCGGTTATGTCTCATCCGAATGACTGGCGAAGCTCAGGACCAAACACGCCCCAACCCCCGGTTGTGAAGATATTATGTCCCCAACACTCACAATTGTGCTTAAAAATTAATACCTTTTGCAAACAGATTGGAGTCAGTTCAAACGCCGCCTGATCATGCTCGAAACTGTTTGCCAGTCTAAAATCGTTCTCAAGCATTTGATTGAACATATTTTAGCATAGGCTCAAATCTGATCAGTCAAATGCTTGAGAACGAACTCTGACTCTACTCAAACGCTTTATAAGCGCTATGCCAGTTTCAGTCAAACGGGAAAAGAATAACCTTTTACTTCACTGTACTAAACGATAAAACATGGCGATTCAAGCCGTACAAAAAACAACAACAAAGGTTTCGGTAGAGTTATGAAATGTATAACAGATAAATTACTTTTGTCACGCACTGTGACATTTCTGAAATATTGTTCTTTTCAGAGGTCTAAAATGATTGTGTAAACATTGTAGATCTAGATTATCCAATCTGGTATCTCATCTAGATCTATGCTGTTGTTAAAATGATGTTTTCCTCATTAACAATAAAGCCATTTTGTGACTAAGAGCAGAAAATGGTGATAAATAAAGACTGAGTATATGCCATTCTTAAGGTAGAACCTCCCTAATAAGATCGCGCCAATGTTGGCCAATATCGGTACGCTACGTAGAGAGATCGGGCATTTTCGTCAACTGAAGAACTTACGTCCGTTCCGAAGAATGTTCGAGCACAGTTAAATCATCAACTCTAGCATAGTTCGGTACGGAACATCAACTGGAGCGCATTGGTTGGTACGGACCGCCATTAAACACGATTGGTCGATCGCTCTATGATATTGACCCAGCCCAGCGCTTATAAAGCGTTTGAATTGAGCATGACTTCGTTCTCAAGCATTTGATTGGTCAGATTTGAGCCTAGGCTCAAATCTGGCCAATCGAATGCTTGAGAACAATTTCAGACTCAACTCAAACGCTATATAAGCATGGACCCAGATCTCATTACAGAAGAACCAGATTAAGCGTCAAATTATCAAATATAAATCACATTGTATTGTACTTTGTTTTATATACAAAGTAAACATTATACCAAAGGATAAAGATCCTGATCAGATGGTCCCTAAAGGAATCCTTTGATCCGGCTTGACTCTGTATGCATATCGTGTTAAACTTGATATAAACCACGTAAAGACTACATACTAAATACTAAATAAAATAAACGAGTGCCCCAGATAAGGAGTTATTGAATCAATGTCAGCATAGGAATTGGAGCTGACATTAAGAAGAAAATGTTGGGTTTGGTCAATTAAATCCCTCATTTCTGGAGTTTTGGTAAAACGTACAGTTGTCCTATGCAACCCGTATATACCCGGAACAGAAGGTTCTTACAGAAGCCCTCCGGTCATGGTCTGTACGCTTTGCTATTTATTGTAAACCACAACAGTACATATCAACCCTTTCAACGTCAATGAAGTCATTGAGCGAATTTGCAAACAATTTTGATCCTGGTCAGACGCCGCGTAACGCAACATCTGATCAATATATAAATGTTTGCCATTTGTTTTTAAATAAAATCTACATTTGAAACGATATTGCAGACAACACTATTGAAGCAGATGACAATATGGCGACGAACGGGAAAAACCTCAGGATAAATTTGATCAAGAAAGGGTAAAAGACCCCTGACCGGAATTCTTCAATTGAAGTTTCAAAGATCAAGGAGATAATGTTGACAAATGTGCTTCCCAGAGAAAAGAGTTCCCATTACATGGTGCCTTGTCCCAAATAGTCAACTCAAAATATGCGTAAAGACTTTAAGGCTCAAACCATGGAACTAAATAGTGTACCAGTAAAGAGTACTGTGCCCTATGCAAACAATGTAGACCAAGATCATGGGGCTCTGCAGGGCTCCAGATAAGAGGTAGTTTTTTCAACAAATCCCACATTTTCTCACTTTTTTAGCACCAAATCCTATGGTGTTACTACTCATTAGAATCGTCTCGAAGAGACGATTCTAATGAGTAGTGACACCATAGGGTTTTATTCAGAAATAAAGATTTTAGTTTTTGAAAAACTACCCTTATCTGGTGCTCTGGCTCTGAAGGAGTGTCCTGACCAGGGCCTGCACTGATTGTCCGTTGGCAAAAAATGTAATAGAAACACCCAAAATAGTAAAATGAAATGGAAAAGACCTAACTGAATTTTCCATTTAAAGTTTCAGAGATTAATGAGTTAAGAACTGTGTGGTTAGACAATTATCCAAAAGGGTCATTGTGTTTGCTGCAAACAGCGGTATATACTATATTATATATACATGTTCAATGTATACCACAGGCAGGCAATTTCTGTAAGGTTTCTGTAAGATTGCAAATAGTGTAGACCCAAGTCAGAGGGCTCCTAAATGGGCCATCTGACCAGGGTCTACCCTGGTTGTCATTTTAAAGTATATTGTAAAAACAACTCTATATACCGGTAGTCAGATTTTAGCTAAGCCTCTCAGTGGTTAATAAGTTCATATTCATCTAAATTGATATATTTCTAAAAGTGTCACGAAAACGTATATAGATTGCAAGCTATGTACACTTTAACAGACAGTAAAGACACTGGTGAGGCGTTTCAATGTGTGGTGTCTCATTAGTGTCTGTACTGTTTGCTAGCTTATGTTATATATAATTTACGTTGTAATGAACTGAATAGTGTTTTTCGGCCTATCGACACAAATGGTCATTTAGAGTTGAGTGCTGTACTGCAGCGTCTTTAGATTGCCCCTGTATATCCACAATAAACTCCTCTAGTAATCACGTAGCGAGAGTTCATTGCGATGTCCAGGGACACACCTGGGGCCCGTTTCATAAAACATCTTACGACAAAACGATCGTAAGTCTAATCTTAAAAATACATTTAATTTATTATTTCTCTATCGAATCCTGTCTTGTGACGCCTTTTTGGAATCGTCTTTTCAAGACGATTCCAAAACGATGTCACAAGACAGGATTAGACGGAGAAATAAATAATAATTTAGACTTTTATAAGCTGACTTACGACAACATTTGTCGTAAGAAGTTTTATGAAACGGGCCCCAGGGACCCGTCTTACAATACGATAAAAATGGTCGTATGTCAAAACTTTAAAATACATATAATTCTGATTTCTCCATCTAATCATGTCTTGTGGCATTTCTTTTGAATTGTATTTTCCAGACAACTCCAAGAGACCTTTAGGATTTGACTTGCGACTATCTTTGTCGTACGAAATTTTGTTAGACGGACACAGTTCTGTTAGCTGTGAGCGCATATTTTGTAAAGTGTTGCAAAGAGTTTAAATCCGGTTGACACTCAGCGTATCACCTGGATTCAAGCTATTTGACAATCTACTGATTTAGTCATTTTACCCATTAGGCACTTGTACGTATCCTTTACAAGCAGTGTACATATGACGAGTACACTTGGCATATGCAATCAGTGTATACCTAGATCAGATGGCTCATGTTGGAGTCCTCTGATTTGGGTTGTACTATCATTTTGAATTACATTGTATATTTTAATATGCATGTTCAACTCTAAAAAGTCAAAATGAACTGAACTTTCTTGGAAGCTAGATTTGTCTATTCAAAATCTCAGGGACCAATCAGTTGAACAAGGATTTCGTTTCCCCTTATATCTGGTTCCAGATTTCCCATGTGCATACCATACCCATAATACCCCCATCGACACACACACACAAACAGACAAATAACATTGAGATAATGTCTGAGGCAGAAATGACCATGTAGACAAAGTACAATGTTTTAAACATGATTGATTCATGTACCCAACCATTCATAGTGTTATTTCCCATTTCCCCCATCCTAAACGAAGACAGTTTTATTGGACATTCTATTTAATTATAGAATGTTGTGTGCATTTACAAATTAAAAATAAGGATCTATAGAACCATATATCAAACGCAGGTCACTACTATGCAGGGTTCTAGATAAGAGGGAGTAAACTGAACAAATGCAGCATTTTCTCACTTATTTCAGCACCAAATCCTATGGTGTTACTACTCATTAGAATCGTCTCTTCGAGACGATTCTAATGAGTAGTGACACCATAGGGTTTAAACCAAAAATAAAGATTTTAATTTTTGAAATACTCCCCTTATCTGGAACCCTGCTACTATGTATCATCAAACCCACCCACCCATTAACCAACATTCTTCCGTTCTAGCTTAGAACTGGCTTATAATTTATGGACTTCAAATTTTAAGCACAGAATGGCCAATGGTTTGTTACCATATCTAAAATGTATATATGAATATGTTCTTTCTGTTATGTTTCAAGTGAAAACATAATAAATGTTAGTTAAGCGCTCTGTGCGGTACTAATTGTGTTGGCGCTTTACTGTTATACAGTGGAGAATCTGTTATTCGTTCCCGTTTAAACGCAAACGTACGCAAACGCAAATCACTAAAACGTAGAAAAGAACAACTTTTGGACAATTCTGATAATTCTTGTTTATCTTGGTGACAAACAGTTTGGAGCCTGATCAGACGCCGGGTTACCCGGCGTCTGATCTGGCTCCAAACAGTTTGCACTGCAAATAATAGTTTAAGCGTAAACGCGTTTATTGGGAAAGAATAACAGATTCTCCACTGTATGAATAGACCTACCTTCAACACCAAAAACTAATACAACATTTAGATATCTATGTATCTTTAACCAATAACCCTTTTCTCCATAGCCACCGGTACGAATCCCAACTATCCAACTAGTACCACAGGTACTTGACACATACTTTATTATCTATTAATATTAATATTATTGCCCTCAGAGCATGATCTGTACTGTTTGTAATATGCAATATATGGTAAGAACAACATTTAAGAAAGAAAATAATTGGAATCTGGAGCTGCTAATTTGAAGTTTCAGGGAAGAATGAGTCAAACAGAGCTCCAGATAAGGGGAGTATTTCAAAAACTAAAACCTTTAATTCTGAATTAAACCCCATGGTGTTACTACTCATTAGAATCGTCTCTTCGAGACGATTCTGATGAGTTGTTGCACCATAGGATTTGTGCTAACATGAGTGAGAAAATGTTGGATTTGTTCAGTTTACTGAAACTTTACCCTCTTATCTGGAGCCCTGGTCAAAGTTTCCAATCGCAATTATAAAGAGAAACAGATAAAAGGCTAAATACCCTTCTATGGAGGAAAGGGTTACCAAAGCATCAAAACATTTGATGCATATACCAACGTTGTGGCTGCGTTTACGCATACCTAAACACAATTCAAATAATGTTTTTTCACATGTTAACTTATGCAGTAGAAATAGGTCTCACCCGTTACAAACCATAACAGCATCAACAGTAATGCTGGCTTTGTTGTCTGGGTGTGGCACAGAACTATAGGAAACTTTCCATTCGGTTCCCGATTCTGTGCCGATAGGTTCAATCTTATCCAATTTTGTCTCATACTGAAAAATAACATTCTTTTCAGCGTTCCCCAAAGAGTGGAGATAAACATATATAAATATATCAAAAAGTGCCGCAAAGGCACACACAAAAACAAGTAAACTATTCAACGGTTGATCACCTCATACCACCTCGTGTCAGTTTCTATTCCATTCAGCACACTGTTATTGGTAACAGTTCCTCAGGCTTCACAATGTGGGACCAAGGTAACATCATAAGATTTTTCGCAATGTAGGAGTGCAATATTATAAGTTTCACAATATATATTTGTAGGTTGGATTTCCCATATGTCTCACAATGAGACGGTTAGATGGTTTAGTTTATTTCTTCATGGGTTTCACGATGATTTAAAAATGTACTTTAATTGTTGGGATAGTGTCATTGTTTGTATTTCTTTGAATGATTCTTAATATCGGGATGAGGTAAAAGTGTTCTGTTTTATTGCTTCACATATTTAACAATGTTGGAGTAGAATAGTGTTATTGGTTATGTTTGTCACTCAATATTTCAGAATGTGGGAGTGGGATAGTTTTTATTTGATAATGGTTTGAATTTTTAAAGGTTCACAATGTGAGTGTGCGATTGGGTTATTTGTTGCATTTTTAATGTTTCACAATATAGGAGTGCGGTAGTGGTTTTGGTTGCATTTTAAATGTTTCACATTATGGGAGTACGGTAGTGTTTTGGTTGCATTAATTTAAATGTTTAACAATATTGGAATGGGATTGTTTTGTTTGTTGCATTTTCAAATGTTTCACATTATGGGAGTGCGGTAGTGTTATTTTTTTGCATTTTTAAATGCTTCACAATTTGGGAATAGGATAGTTTTATTTATTACAATTTTAAATATTTCACAATATGGAACCGTGGTAGTGTTATTTGATGCATATTTAAATGTTTAACATTATGGGTATTAGATAGTGTTATTTGTTGAGTTTGAAATGTTTCACAATATGGGAATGGGATTGTTTTATTTGTTACATCTTAAATGTTTACAATGTTGAAGTGGACATTTTTTATTTGTTTGCATTTTTAAACGTTTCACAATATGGGAATGGGATAATTATATTTGTTTGCATTTTTAAATGTTTCACACTATGGGAATGGGATAGTTATGTTTGTTTGCATGTTTAAATGTTTCACAATATGGGAATGGGATAGTTATATTTGTTTGCATTTTTAAATGTTTCACAATAATTATATTTGTTTGCATTTTTAAATGTTTCACACTATGGGAATGGGATAGTTATGTTTGTTTGCATGTTTAAATGTTTCACAATATGGGAAAGGGATAGTTATATTTGTTTGCATTTTTAAATGTTTCACAATATGGGAATGGGATAGTTATATTTGTTTGCATGTTTAAATGTTTCACAATATGGGAATGGGATAGTTATATTTGTTTGCATTTTTAAATGTTTCACAATATGGGAATGGGATAGTGTCATTAACCCTTTTAAACCTAGTGTTTACTGTAGTGGACATGAGAAAACAGTGTAGACCCTGATGAGGCGGCCGCGTCGTTTAATCAGGGTCTGGTCTGTTTGCTCTATCATATAAAATCTCTGAATAAGGGGAGATCATTTGAAAGCACAGAAAACAAAGCATATACTGAAAATTGAAGACTCGGTTTAATTGAGTCTGTTCATGAGCAATACTGAAACTATGATTTGAGATTTGATAGAAAGTAAACAGGGAGAGTTCAATGAAATATCCAGGTGTATATTAGTTAATGATATGTCTTTAAATGTTTCCCAATGTGTGAGTGGGATAATGTAACAAGCTGTGTTTTTGTTTAATATCTTCATGTGTTACAACAAGATACATCGGTATAAAATGATTAGTTGCATGTCTTCACCCGCAGTGTAATGGCTTTATACTATTATTTGTGTTTCTTCATATTAACCTGCGACTTATTGTAGCCAATGTCAAAATAGTTAACTATTGTGAACTTATAAAAAGAGAGATTTCAATTATGGTTTTGGTTATGATCTTATTGAAAATAGTTTGGCCTGTAATATGGACAAAACACACATATCAAAGTGAATGTCAAGTAGTTTTATACTTATGAAAATCCGAGTTTACAAATATGTATGTATGAAGGGCTCCAGATAAGAGTGAGTAAACTGAACAAATCAAACGTTTTCTCGCTTATTTCAGCACAAAATCCTATGGTGTTACTACTCATTAGAATTGTCTCAAAGAGACACTTCTAATGAGTAGTGACACCATAGGGTTTAATGCAGAAATAAAGATTTTAGTTTTTGAAATACTCCCCTTATCTGGGACCCTGTGTATGCCATGCTTTTATTAAAACCCGATAAGAGTTAGAATGTTGATTGTGCAATTTGGCTCAAACGTTAGCAATCACTGACATGAAGATGTGTTTTAGTCTTGTATACAGCCGACAGCTTGATGCAGGATAAAAGCAGAGCAAAATAGCTCATAGTAGAAAAATGGATTCTAAACACAAAATCGCGTTTCATACATTCGTTGTAAAGAGGCTAGTATAATTGTTTACTTAATTGATGTTGATGCTTAGAGCAACTATTCTGTTTTGCATTTAAAATGTCAACGATTTCACAATTTTGTATTTTATTTAAATGCCATATGCATTATTGAATAAATTATACTAAGTTGTTTTGGTTTAAATATAAGGTCGTTTAACAAAAATAGAGTCCGTTTTTGAACTTGTTAGACAAAACCATGTATTTATGTGCGTTAAAAATAAGTATATATTATTGCCAAGGCCATATCAACGTAAGTGCAGCTTGGTATTTTCCATCAGTTTTATGAGCAATCGAGTTT
Organism: Gari tellinella; assembly: GCA_922989275.2. NCBI lineage: Eukaryota > Metazoa > Mollusca > Bivalvia > Cardiida > Psammobiidae > Gari > Gari tellinella. The sequence goes on along the minus strand of OV277862.1, from coordinate 6,564,112 downwards.
CATGCTGGTATATTGCTTTTTATAGAAAGAGAGACATATGGTATTGTACAATTTACAATCAATCTAGAATTAATTCCTTTACCCGACAGCCCGTTTCTAGCTTTATAATTAATCAAGTGACCATTTAACTAAAAGCTAGCTGAAAATAAAGAAAAACGCATATTCAGCAGCATTCTGCTTTACTTTCAGCCAACTTTAAGCTACTGTTTGCTAAGATATAGAACATATTTCTAATACTGCATATTCCTGACTGAGTAAAGCCGTTCTTTTTATCTCCCGTGGAGGAATAAATGAAGGCCGTAAACGCGTATTAATGGGGTAATGTTTTTAGCGTCCAGGGGGCCGTGTTACTAAACTACTTACGCAAAAATTTTGCGTAAGTCAAAATCGTTTTACTCTTATTTTTCGTTCATAAACGTTTGCAAACAGCAAATAGCCAGATCAGAGGACGCGCTTAAAGCGCGTCCTCTGATCTGGCTATTTGCTGTTTGTAGCAAGTGATAACAAGAAATATCTTTAAAAAAGATATTCGGCGGAATGAGTGGTGAAGGTAATGATGTATATGGAATTGATTTTATCCAAATTGCAATAAATAGGATGGTAAATCAGGATATTAAGCTTAATATTTATCTAATAAGATACGCGCAGTAATCTATGACCGCATACATATAATCAAAGACTGAAGGTCTTGAGAGTCGCCAAGAATGAGTTTTTGTAATCATTAAACTACTGGATCTGAGGTTATTCATTAGTTTGTTAAGGCAGTTGGTCTCTCAAAGACTGAAGGTGAAAGTACAGCAGAGAGCATTTACACACGTTTATGCTTTTGATCGGGCTACATTTTGCTGCAAGTTGTCAGCTGTTTGTCAGCTGTATTTATTCCATCAATAAGTTCTTTTTCAGAGGTGGTTGTAGAGAGATTTACTTGAAAATTCTTCACAGAAGGTACAGTTTGCACATGGATCTACTGCTAGGTTCACAAGGGGGGGGGGGGGGGGTGTGTGTGTGTGTGGGGGGGGGTTTCAAATTTCCACTTCCATCTTTATAAGCCAATTGAATTGCACTTACTTCTTCCTAGGATGTGACTGAAAGTGATGATAATTTTTAAAGACAGATCTAGATCACGGAATTATACTTCCATGTCTAGATCTACGTGTATCATTTTTATTTTGTAATTTGTAGATACCATAAATTACTAAAATTTGTATGTGTGTGCTCTTTTGTTAGTTGTTTATACTTTAAATATGGTTTGATTGTTTAAATATTCTCAATCACCTGATTTTGATTTGAGATTTTTGGAAAGCACCCCCGAAATATGCCGAATATGAATTGTTTGAAACGACCCCTCAAATGAGAAATTCATGTTGCCACCGGTAAATAAAGCAAGTGTCCGCTTCAAGAATTCGTGTATGGAATTTGTCTTGTAGAGTTAGTTCTATGTTCTGATTTATTATAAAAAATATCTACAAAGTGTAGCAATGTACGTTTTAGGTATCTACGTGTTGTTGGGTTTTCGCATTTAACCACGTTAAAAAAAATCACGGTTTGTTTACATTTGAGGTCACAGAGTTGCGCATGCGCTGGAGGAAAACGGTGTTAACACAAAAAATACCCATCATGCTCGAAATCTTTTCGATATCTAGGTTAAATTCAAACGCCAGTTTTCTCGTAATCTCACTAAATTGTTACTGCTATTATTTCTTTTTCATATACTTACTTGGTACTTGATTAAAATTATGATCAATTCTATTATGAACAATTTCGTTCTGATTTGCAGAACGCATCAAATCATTGCCGAACTTGAGACAATATGTCATATCTTAAAATAGAAACACTATGTCATTCAAATCACTACCTAACGGTCGGGACACGTAACATTTCTCGGTTATAACTCACTAGCAGTAGCGAAAAGTCGTGTTTACTACTGGTACCGCTACATAGCAAATCAGCCTATAACAGTCTGTGTCTCTTATTTTACAAATTTGTAAAAGTCAGTAGTCAAGTCTTACCGCTACCCAATCAGACTATTCGATTTTAAGCACGTGTCCTTAAGCTTTCATTTCTGGTCATTCACGATTGGTTGGGCCATATAAGGTTTGAGGCTCAATGAGAAATTAGACAGCTCCGCCGAATAAAAAAATGTAAATTAAAATTTTAAATTTTGACTTACGCAAAAATTGTGCGTAAGTAGTTTAGTAAAACGGGTCCCATACGTGGAAGCAACATGCATTTCTCTTTTGACAAAGGACTGTTAAACATGAACCCTGAGTTGGCGATACAGTACATTTATAAAAGCACGTAAATGTTAAATAAGAAAATGGATTTATGTTAAATATTTGCTACTCAGATTAAAAGTTGTCATTTTCTTTACTTGTATCATGGCGCTTTAATATCATTTTAATGGGGAAGAATAACGTATTCACCATTATCCTTAGATATCCTTGATTGTATTTTGTTTTAGGGCAAAACACAAGAAATTGCCTTTAGATATGTATTGACGGACAAGTTCCATTGATGTCGAAACAAGATGATGGACTTTGTAATTTGTGTCGGTCCGTCTAAAGACCCTAAACCTCCCCAAACCAATTTTAAAAACAAGTTTTCTCTATCCTAGCAGATGGTAACATAAAGCAGGCTGAAAGTAAGGCAGAATGCGCCTTACGGCGCATTCTACTTTACTTTCAACCTGCTTTAAGTATATACCTATTTGCAAAAACCAGGAACAGGCTATTTGATAATAGGTTAATATGTAGAAGGAACTGTGTATAGCTATTCTAAGTTTTGTACGAGTTGTTCCCCTTGAAGTGAAAAAAAAACCCATCGTAGATTTAATTTTGTTTCAACATTTCTTGGTCATAATCTTAGCATAAATACGTCATTTATGAGCTTTATTTGAATAGATATTAAGGAATTTTAATGGTTTGTGTTGTTTTTGAAGTGGTTACATGCAGGTTTGGAGTGGTTTGGGGAGGTTTGCAGAGGTTTAGGGAGATTTGGAGAGGTTAGAGGTCTTTAGACGGACCCATTTGTGCAGAGCAAATTCAAATGCTGTATTCTCAATATCTCTCATGGTAATCTATGTAGAGAAATGGCTAATGAAGTTCAATGACAAACAGTGTAGACCCTGATCAGATGCCGTAGTTTTAACGACGTTGCTGATCTGGATTTACACAAGGTCTAAGACGCTCAAACGTCTTTGCAAGTAAACAGTCGCCAACAACTGTGTGTACGGTTTACCCATCGTACATGTAACAGATAGAAATTAATACCGAGGTTACTCAACCTTGTCTTTGACAAAAGTCTGTCAAAGACATTAATTTTCAATGACAAAATATCAAAATAACTGACTAAACTCTAAACTACCCAGAACTCCAGATAAGGCAAATGTTTTGAATGCTTAAACACTTATTGGGCAACAAACAACCTTATTGTGGTCGACTATTTTTAGAGTCGTCTTGAAGTACTTAAATCTCTATTTGTCAACTAAAACCTATGATGTGACTACAAAGAAGGAGCGGTTCAAATGCATAGACACACCGTAGAATTAGTCGACACAGGGCTACCATAAGTTTCACAAAAAATCCTAAGATCCAAACGCGATTTTAGGCATCGTAACTTTAAACCATTTCGCTGCCAGGCGATATAACACTAACATATTTATGCAAACGGTTTTGATCCAGATCAGACGCCGCTTAACGCGGCGTCTGATCTGGATCTAAACTGTTTGACACACATATAAATATTTTCTAATTCAAAAACGCTAAAATTCCAAAATAACAGCAGAAATCCGAAGATTTCTGAAAAAGTTCATAAAAAAAGATTCGGAGAAATTCAGAAACATCTGAAGATTTCGGAAATATCCGGAGAAATGGCAGCCCTGTGGAAAAATACATAAGAAATAGTTGGGAATTATTATCTCTTAGCTGGAGCCCTACTCCCATTAACCTCTAGCATGCAAGGTATTTCACATTTGCCTAAATCATGACACCGTAAAACACATTTTTACGCCTTTAACTTTGCCCTCCTCTTTAGAAAATAGTTCCAATTTATACGGTCATGAACACATATGACACATACATATATTCTATATCCTTACAGAGAGTAGCTAAACCCAGACAGAACGTTAAGCAGAATGCGTCTTAATGTGCATTCTGCTTTACTTTCAATCTGTTTTTGAGCGGTCACCTGTCCAAAACTAGAAACAGAATATGGGGGTAACGGTTTATCTTAAATTTGCATCCGTTCTCTGAGTATACGTATCTTCAATTTTCTTTTCAAAATATAATCACTGTGACACAGATTGGACCCAGATGTTTCTTGGCAACCTCTCACCAGGAACCAAGCTGTATTCAACAGTTGTCATCAATTCGCTCACAACATGCTAAAGGTTAACACTAACTGAAACATTAATACAAATCTAAACTATAGTTTCAAACCCTTGTGACTGGCTGCAGGTGTCTTCGTTAGGTGTAGAGAAAGGAATAAGAAACATTCGTTATAAGTATATGGTAACGAACTTGACTTAAGAATTGTATTTTAATTTTTATAGTGGGATAAAGGTCTTTTTAAATCCTAAATGAAAAGTTGGGGATCTAAATAAGTTTCCAGGTAAATGGATATTTAATCAGGAACAATCCGGGTTGTCTCTTGGATCAACTTTCCGCACGCGTTAAGACCCGATGTAAAGTAGCTATCAGTCAATTGTTTCAGCAGCAATTTCACCCATTGCACACACTACCTAATTTCAAGTTCCAATGAACAAGGCTACACAGTTATCTGACCCCTAGGTTATAAAGCGTTTGAGTCGAGTCTGCGTTCATTCTTAAGCATCTGATTGGTCAGATTTGAGCGAAAGCTCAAATCTGACCAATAAGATGCTTAAGAACGAACTCAGAATCAACTCAAACGATTTATAACCTTGGGACCGTGTCTTGTTTACCTTGCTTGCAATAAAAAATCGTTTCTAATTAAAAACATTTTTTTAAAAAACCAAAGTGCCAATGCTTGACTGCAGGATTGTATAAGGTACCGGTATATGTGGGCCTATGGTTATAAATAGTTTGAGATTAGTCTTAGATCATTCTCAAGCTTTTGTTCGGGCAGATTTGAGTAGAATAACCGTGGACCATTATCAATACTACGAGTAATATGGGTTGGCTCTTCTGTCGTTTAAATGATTTCATCTGGTATCTGCAAATAGCTTGAGACTAGGTCTGAAGCTTACTGTTTTAGTGTAATAATTGGTTTTTCTTTTAGATGTATTTTAGTGACAGTTTCAATTTGCTTTTAAGTATGAACAAAATACGTTGCATTTTCAATACGGAGTCTTGCAAATCAACATGCAGAATGACTGCCGAGATAGCATTGCACTTGATATTAAGGCAGAATTCCCTCATGGGATCGGGCCACTGTCGGTCAACATCGGTAAACACCGTAAAGCGTCTGTCGGTACGGTCATAAGATGACGAGAACGACCAGTCGCTATACGAAGAGTACCGACATTACACGACATTTGCTAGAATCGTACTAGGGGCGCACTACCCAAAGTAATTAAATTTCATATTTCAGGCTTTTGTCAAATCAATCCTACGGATTGGTCTTCTCATCATAACCCCACCCTTACCCCACTACTTAACGTTGTCATTCTATTCAGTATATATTATTAGAATTTCGAACGAGTAAAACCCGGGGAAATTTAATAACTAATCATGGTCATAACAAACAGCATAGTCCTTGATTAGATGGCACATTCACAATGCAACATCTGTTCTTAGTCTTCACCATTTGCTATGTCAGCGTATAACATTTATTTTAATAACTAGTTTTACTGAACCAAAGCTGTTCCTACTGATATTTCCTTACACCATGTTTCACAGGAGCAACTTAACCCAATCCCACCCCATCCCAAACCACCTACCCCTCCCCAACAGAAATCCAATTTCCTCTCCTAAATCCAGTTTCCTCTTCTAAATCAATGACGACAAAAGGCGCGCTTGTATTGTTCCCATACGATATTTCTTCTCTGCAAAGGAATTGGGTGTACCCATTGAAAAATGTACAGGCATATGTGTTTTATAGGTCTTTCAAAGTGGGCATGGTTTACCAAAGATGCAGATTTTTAGTTTATTTCCGGGGCAAACTGGGCTCCTAAATGATACTGGGCTTAACCTTATACTTAGGGGACCAGCTATCTAACTGAAAATGCCTTTACAACCTAATCCGTGTAAAGAGAGCATTAAAGATACACTGGACTGCTAAGATACATGTAAATAATATCGGGCTCAACCCTACACTAGATGGGCAATTCTAAAGATACGTGACAGCTGAATTTCAGAAAGGTAATATAGAAATTCCGTACTACCTTTGTTCAGCTTTCAGCTGCCACTTGCATTAAGGTAGAACGTTCCAAATGAGCTACGACCAATGTTAGTCACTACCGGTACTTTACCTTGAACGATCGGCCTTTCTCGTCAACTGAAGAACCGTATCGAACCATGATAGAGCACGGTCCGGTACAAATAGTCACTTTACGAGAATGACCGATCGCTATAACGTAAACGTAGAGTCTCGACAGAGACCGACAATGACCAAATCTCAGTAAGGGCGTTCTACCTTAAATATTTTTGTGTGTCTTAGACAATCTGTTAACATAATTTTGACTGCATTTTAAACTATCAATTATAACCAATAACATTATACCATTCCATGAGATACCAATGTTATTCTGTCTTTCATGCAACTGACCTATCGCCAATTGTCAAAACTGGTTCAATGGTTCAATATCTCGCTCATACAAATGTACTTGCTTTACTTCGAACATTTTCAGCGGCAATTCAAAATAGAACCATCTGCAAGTTGTAAGTAACAATATATTGCAAAGTAACAAACAGTGCAGACCCCGATCAGATAGCTGAACCCTCGTATCAGCGTCTGCACTGTTTGCTTAGGACAAGTTTACTTTTCATAGGTAAACTGGTTGTTTACCCATTTATGCCTAGTAAATTCTTTTATTTTTATTAACACATTTTTAGATGAGTACATTTTTCATTTAAAATATATCTGGTCTAATTTTATGTTTCTGATTAATTCTTGTTACAGTGGAGAAAACGTTATTCTTTCCCAATAAACGCGTTAACGCTAAAACTATTATTTGCAGTGCAAACAGTTTGGAGCCAGATCAGACGCCGGGTAACCCGGCGTCTGATCAGGCTCCAAACTGTTTGCCACCAAGATAAACATGAATTATCAGAATTATCCAAAAGTTGTACTTTTCTACGTTTTAGTGCTTTGCGTTTGCGTACGTTTGCGTTTAAACGGGAAAGAATAACAGATTCTCCACTGTAGCACACCGTACAGACTCAGATGACGCCGCATTATGCGGGGACGCTAGGCACAGATGGTTCTATGACATTAATAACCACATGTCAATACATGTACATGAAATGTTTCCATGCTTCTTTATTTAATTAAATAACACACCTATTACTATAACTTGTAAATGGCAAACCAGCTGAAGGATTTGGAGCTATACCAGTCTTGGCGATAGGTCAATGCGCTTCTTACCTAACATAATAATTATTATATCACAACCCTTAACCTGACAAGAAGTATATTGCGACCACAAAAGCACACCTTGCGCACTTCTCATTTGCTGTGTTAAGGCTATGGACCACTAACAAGTTCGGATAAATGCCGTTCAAAATCGGAAACTCTACGGAAAGCGATCGGCCATCCTCGTCAAAAGTCGACCATTTCCGAGTCATGCTAAATCATGGTTCGGAACGGATTAGCAGTTGACGTGAGTGGCCGAGCGCTGTACGTAGAGCACAGATTTTGACCCGGGCCCAGCGCTTATACAGCGTTCGAGTTGAGTCTGAAATCATTCTCAAGCATTTGATTGGTCATATTCGAGCCTCGGCTAAAATCTGACCAATTAAATGCTTGAGAATGAACCCAGACTCAACTCAAACGCTTTATAAGCGCTAGACCCGGTCTCAATTGCAGTCCACAACCTTTTAAAAAAGTTTGTATCACGATTAACATCCGGTCACGCGTGATAAATACAGCAAGGGAGATGTCGTTATTTCCCGTTTTACCATTTCATCGCAAAATCTAATCGTTTGCTTTAACCTTTACGCATAAAAAACGAGCTGCTTTAATACTGTTGTCTGGACAGTTGTTGCAAAGTTGGACTCCAGGAAGTGTGGCTAAAGAAGTATCTAAACGAGTTACAAACAGTTAGAATACATAACAGATGCCGCGTGAAGAAGCGTCTGATCTGGACCAAACTGTGTAGAATCGATTTTAATATCCTTTGGCGACCCAAACACAACGCAATAAACGGATCAAATGAGAGTGTTTTCAAACGGTAAACCAATTATTAAAACTCAGTGGCAAACAGTTTGGAGCCTGATCAGACGCCGAAGTACTCGGCGTCTGATCAGACTCCAAACGGTTTGCAACTGACCTAAATTTCTTTGTGCCAAACCGCGTTAATTGGAAATAATAACTTCTCCCCTGCAAATTCTTAACCCAACAAACTTGGAGTGCGACAAGGTCACATATAGCCAGGCTACTAGCGTACCGTTCTTATTCTATGTACATGTTCATATACCCCAGTGTCTGCACCTTGTTAAAAGAACGTTAGAGTAATGTAAATGCCTGCCTACCTTGATATATTTGGACAAGTCGTAATGATCACAGTACCCTTGTAAGTACTTCAGAACCTCTTTATGTGGAATGAAGGATGGGAGGTGGCTTGGAAACGGGTGCCCAGGAAAAGCCATCACCTCTTTCGGTATATTGGTCCTGAAGAGAGAGCAAAACGATATGATTTTATACATACATAGTAAATCTGGTACAGGTGAAAAATCCGTTATTTTACCCCGTTTTTTAAACGCAAACGAAACGCAAACGCATTTCAATAAAATGTAGAAAATGACATTTTTTAAAACATTTTTATAAATGTTCATTTCAATCTGGATGGCATACAGTTAGGAGCCTGAGCAGTCGTTGTTGTCTGCTATTGTTCTAAGGTGACTTTTTCCAAATTTCTTTTCAAAACATAATAAGAATGATAAGAATGTCAAACAGTTTAGACGCGGCGTCTCATCAGGATCCAAACTGTTTGCAAAGGTTATCATGGTTTCGCCGCTTACATGGTAAGACCATTTATCCCAATCGATCATGCGCATTGTAAACATAACAGGCTGTCGTACACAAACGTTATTAAATACTGTTTTATGATTTATTATTGATAACATCTTGAGTTACCCGGCGTCTGATCAGGCACCAAACTGATTGCCATTTAGCTTTTAACAAATCCTCAACATTTAGAATGCCCTGAAACCTTCTGCATTTTATTGTATTGCGTTTGCGTTTAGTAATCAAACAATGTCTTTCCCAAACGTATTCTAGTTTGAAATATGAGACGGAGATAGCAAAGATATACTACGGTACATGAGTATACATGAAACAGATGGACTACATGTATAAACTATATACATGTACATGAAATCCCACGAAAGGAGCAAGTCGGAATCCGCCATTTACCTTCATTCTGTTGAACGCGACTAAAGTGTTGAGGTAATGTTCTTTCTCAACCCTTTTCAGGGTCTGCACTGTTGGCTTTCTCACACGAAAATATTTCTGTATAAAAAACCCACTACATTATCTTTAGATCAACCTTGAATATGATTATCTACAATGAAATTTTCCAGCAAGTGTGATAAAGGACATCATGTTTTGTATTAAGCTTGTGCTTTTTGGACTGCGTCCCCGAAATTGTCATCTTGTGAGCCCAGTTAGTGACCCAACTTACAGTCTGTTATCCAGGCTGAGCTAGATTTTGATATTTTGACCTCGTTACAATTGTAGGTTGTTGTTTTCTTTTGTAACACGGACATGCATGTCAATTTATATTCATTGACCCTTTCTCTTACAACTATGTCAATTCTATAAACGATGGATAGTTTGATTAACTCTTTCCTCCCTGAAACCTCAAACGGACAACTGAACTCTAGTTTTCACTTTAGTCCAGTCCATTTTTGACTCCGGGTTGGTTTTTACAATATATGTCAAACTGTCAAACAGTGTAGACCTCTGATCATGGTATACATTGCTTGCATAGCACAAGTGTACTCCTCACAGGTACACTGTTTCCAAAGGACGCTTATTTGCGCGACTAGGGGTCAAAGAGTTAATAATAGAAATGTCTGTATTATATTGCACAGTATATACTATATATAAAATATTTTTTTCTTCAAAAGAATGAGCTTTAGGTCAGACTATGGTGTTTGATCATAGAAAAGGGTGTGTTTATAGTTTTATTCCCTTTATTTGTGTTTGGAGGTGTTATATTGGGGGCAAAGCATGCGTCTGCCACCTATGTTACATTATACATTAAGTTTTATCCTGCACTAAACAGTAGTCGACAGAATGATACAACGGGTAATGTTCAGCTAAGTACATGGCGAAATTAATGCAAAAACCAATCTGCATTACTTTTTGTCCTCTATTAAGCTGTCGCTTAACCCTTTCAACCTCACAGCCCTCTGTAGAGATTACAGATTCTATATGCAAACAGTGTAGACCATGCATTATATATTTATGCAGATTTATCATGACTTTATCATGACTACAGTCCATATTGAAATAAACAACTGATTTACTTGATCGGAGTGTTGATCCTGATTAGAACCCCTGAGTAAGGCCGGAAGGCCAGTGGAACGGCGGTGGAGCCGGAGACACATATAACACTCTACCAAATTAGCATTTTGAATCGCAAGCGAATTGCCATCGAATTGCAAGCGAATTGCCATCGAATTGCAAGCGAATCGCAAAAATTGTTAATTTAATAAGGTTCAGTACTGTATGCCTTTTGTCCAATCCTTTTCTTCTGAATAAAATATTGTTTAAACTACCAGTCTCTATTGGCGTCGTTTACAAAGAATACGTATAAAAATGTTTAGAGAGACTTGCATCCGTCCTCCGAAAATACTCAAATAAAAACAAAATAGTAGCATATGCGGCATTTAAGACTTATGATCGGTATAAATTTATTTTCAAGAAAATGCATTCTGTCTTAGCTTTAAGAGTTTTTTTTCACTATCATTTTCTCTACACAAACTCTGAACGGACTGAAACCTTGCTTCAAACATGGCTACATGCATACCAAATATGATAAAATGTACCGTCAGATAAGAACGTACTTGTGATCGAGCCTGATAGACCTTGTATCAATTTTAGGGCATAACTTGTTTTGCCTACTCCGTACGGTTTCGATCCATAAATTCTAAGTTTGATAAAAATTAATGAGCTGCAGACACCACTGTATTCCAATGAAAAACACACTTTAGGACATTAACCCATTCGTATCTAGCATCTAACAGAAGGGGCATAGGCAAACAGTGTAGACTCTGATCAGACGCCGCAATATGCGGCGTCTGATCAGAGTCTACACTGTTTGCCGATAGAAATTTCAATATCAAACAAAACGAAAATGGAAATTTAGACCAGGCACCCTTTGTATAGAAAATGGATTAATCCAGTATATTAGCATTGAAGAATCCACTGGGAGAAAGTGGGTCCATTACCGTAATCAATTGGAGTTGACTTTACACGAAGGGTTATATTCCGGTCAATTGTACATGTATGGTAACATGCCATTGGCATTATAACCAGTATAATCATTGTAATTACAACCTCGCCCACTCTCTCTGTCTTAACATAACACGTCTGACTTTTGAAAACAATTTAGATCAAGATCAGACGCCGAGGTACTCGACGTCTGATCAGGACCACAGGGCTAAATATAAGAGAGTGTACTTTACTACACAAATCAAACATTTTCTCACTTTTTTTCAGCACCAAATGTTATAGTGTTCTACTCATTAGAATCGTATCTTCGATGCGATTCTAATGAGTAGTGACACAATAGGGTTTAAAGCAGAAATGAAGGTTTTAGTGTTTGAAATACTCCCCTTATATCTGGAGCCCTGAGGATCCAAAGCAGTTTTGACACTAGTTTGAATGAAAGTTCAATTATTATGGGTCCAACTAAATCTGTAAAAATACATGTACTATTCATTAGAATCGTCTGAAATAGACGACTCTTATGAGACGTCATATCACAGGATTAATGGCAATCACTAATGGACATCCAGCAATTTTTCTGAGGGGGTGTTGTTTGTGTGACTGTGTGTGTGTGTGTGGGGGGGGGGGTGGGATGGGGTCCACCGAAATCCCAGGGCGGGGGAGGAACACACCGAAATGAAATGTACGGACATGTAAAACATGTATACGCAGGACTGCCATAAGTTGATATGAAAAATCCTAAGATTTCAAAATTTGCATTTTTCAAGAGCGAATTTACGAATAGTAGCTTTACCCATAGTCTGTTTCTAGTTTTGTTAATACGTGACTTCTTAAAGCAGGCTGGAAGTAAAGCAGAATGCGCCGTATGGCGCATTCTGCTTTACTTTCAGCCTGCTTTAAGCTACCGTGTTCTAGAAAAAAATCCGAAGATTTAGGAAAAATCCGGAGAAATGGCAGCCCTGTATACGACGCTCCTGCACTTCATTTTGTAGTAGAATTTTCCTAGTCCTGAGGAGTCCAGACCTTCTGTCTGCCCGCACATAGATCCGCGCATGCAGTCGTTTAGTACAAAATGCTTTATACTTTCCCATAAAACTTACTTAATATTTATGCCTCATGGCAAAAGAGCAGATATAGATGAAATTGCACAGCTGGAGAAATCACTTCGTTCCGGTTGATAGCCATACAAGGAAACTCGGTTTTTGAAGTCTCGTCCTATAAGGACCATTAGAAGTTTCATTTGGTGCAATACGGGCTCGAACCAGTGACCTCTACGCTACTAGTCCGGCGCTTTACTGCCACTAGTCCGGCTTTTCACTGCTACTAGTCCGGCGCTGTACTGCTAGACCTAGAATCCGCACTATATCAGTAGCTTTGACATGCAGGCATTGATCAACATGTAAAAGAGGATGAATACTTCATGATCACACGGTGCTGTTTGCGGTTAAAGACCGATTAACACTTTCACTTTCAATGAAGCTTAAAGACATCTCCTGACGACCTTTTGGTCATAACGCCTTGCCAGATTATTTACTGTCAATTTCTTTGCAAAAAGCATGAGTCTTGTGCATATTGAACCATTGAATCGTCTTATGTGAGACCGGACCTTTATATTTGATAGTTTGGTTAGAAATAACCATTGAAAATCACTAGAGCATGAGTATAATCTGGCCCTCGACATGGAAACTGAGATTGTATTGCACGTGCTTTACAGTTACATTGACACCTCCAGAACAATATGCTGGTGGTCCCTCAATGGACTGAGGAAAAGTCTTTAAAAACGCGTTTACAAACAGTTTGGATCAGGATACAAACTATTTGACACTCGTTTTGAATTATATCTTCAGTCATACTGCCTTATTTTTTACCTTTGAAACGACATTGCAGACAACAAAATTGAAGCAGACGACAATGAAACGTTGAAGGGGTAAACACCACCAGATATCGGTAGTGAAAGGGTTAAAGAGCGAATAAAAGACGATATAAATCTTATACGATATAACCGGATCCATATTAACTTTTATTAATTATTGGTAGTCTTGGCATGTACGTAACATTCAGACTCTTTTCACGTTAGGTAATTTTCAAATATTATTTTGTCGTCTGTTCCTTACGTCGTATCATTCCAAGCGCGACTAGGCTAATATTTGCAAACAATTTTGGTTCCAGTGCAAACGCCGCGTAATACGGCGTCTGATTTGGAGCCGAACTATTAGCGATGAAAGGTCCAACATGGCCCTCTTGTTTTAGCAGTCTTCTCTGTGAAACCCCTGGATAGATTTTCACCAAAATTTACCTGAATGATACTTATATATTAGTCTTATGCAAATTCCTAATGTTTATGGTATTACGTGAAGAATCGTGGTTGTCATGGCTACCAACCCCTTAAAACTTTGAAAAAACTTTGAAAACCTTTCCAGAAATTACTGAGCTAATTTCTACCAAATCTCCCAGTTTAGTGATGCTTTTAAGCTCACCTTCACGAAGTGATGGGGCTTATATGCTATACCCCGGCGTCAGCGTCCGGACTGGATATCATAAACTATCATAAACTATAAGGTCTAGGTCTATGAAACTTGAACCAACTTGAACCATAAATGCGCCGTAATCAGTACAGCATTGTGAAACGTAGTTGAGTGACATTGACCTTTGACCTTGACCTCTGGGGTTAATGTTAAGGTTTTGCGATAAAGTCTATTCATAACTTATAGTCTGTTCTGGCTGATTCGCCTGTATGAGTAGACCATGATGCACCGCAGTTTGGTGACCTTGACATTTGGCCTTTACCTCTAGGTTCAACGTTAAGGTTTTGAGTTAAAGTCTGTTCTGTGCAGGATGTGAGCTTCGTAAAATTTGATTAGAAAGACAGACGCTGGACAAAAGGTGATCATAAAAGCTCACGCGGAGCATAAACTCAGGTGAGCTAAACTGTTTACGAAAGATGCAAGATGCACAAAGCTGTGATCAGATGAGCTAGGAATAAATGCAACTATTTCTCTTTGATCAGGATTTTAACCCCTTGACCTTTAAAAATGCCTTTAATACTTTTCCCTTGAATATTTATTCGAGACTCAGCCTACTATGAATTCTTAAAGTGGCACTATCCACCTTCCGTACAACAGATTTATTCCAGCTCTATTATGTTGAAAATTCAAGTTACTATCTTGAATTTTCAAGATAGTATGTTGAATTTTCAAGATAGGTATCTTGAACATTCAAGTTATTATCTTGAAAATTCAAGATATTATCTTGAATATTCAAGATACTATCTTGAAAATTCAACATACTATCTTGAAAATTCAAGATAATATCTTGAATTTTCAACATACTAACTTGAAAATTCAAGATATAGAGGATAATTGTTTTTTTCAGTATAAGATGAAATTTAATCCATTGAGTGAACATCAGACGTTATATTTTCACGAGTGGCGAAGCCACGGGTGAAAATATAACAGTCTGATGTTCACGAAATTGATTAAATTCGATCTTATACTGAAAAAATACGATTAATATAGGATATTACATGAATGTTCATAATTTATTGGATTTATTAAACGAGTCTTTTAGAAAACGATAAAAACGAGGCTTTGCCGAGTTTTTATCGTTTTCTAAAACGACGAGTTTGATATATCCAATAAATTATTAACACGAATGTTATATTCTTTTTATAACATAACCTAGAAAAGTTACTTATCGCAGTCTTTGAGGTCAAGTGAATGCTAAGCGCGATATAAGTAGATCTATACAGGAAAAAAGTTGTTCAAAATTAACCCCGTTCACTAGCATAATGTTTATTTTATTATATGTATTAATAAACACTTTCATGTATATCTAATATCGATTAATTACACCAAAAACCAATAAATTGAATCTACATGATAGAAAGAAGACGTTGGAAATTGAACGCATAGAACGCATTTAAATGACGTCACAAGTAACGACGTCGTGACGTGCCTCATTTGCATAGTTATATAACTAGTTATATATGACATTTAAACAACGGGTGTTATTCAACGCTCACGCCGTCTGTTATGTTATAATTCTATTTATTTATGCTTTTAAGCCACTTTTTAAACGAAAATGTTCGACAATTGAGAAAGCGAAAGTAAATGATTTACCCCGTGTTCAGCCCCAACTTTATATCGAACACATTTTCGAAACAGTTTCCCGTACGATGACGTCACTTATTTATTGATTTGACGTCATCCGAATTACTTCGTTGCTCCCGAGTTTGGATTCGTGCTCTTCTGGTGAGTAGTTCGCAACAAATCGGACTGCCGGAATTTAACAATAAGACACGATTGACTACGATTCTTGGGGAGCCCTACGGGGAAAATTCATAAAAGCGATTGGTGATAATACACTGCAGTGGATTACCAAGTGATAATCCACTGCTATTTCGTGGTAATCCACCGAAAAGCATAAATAAATTATCTTGAATTTTCAAGATAGTATGTTGAATTTTCAAGATAGTATCTTGAATTTTCAAGTTAGTATGTTGAAAATTCAAGATACTATCTTGAATTTTCAAGTTATTATCTTGAATATTCAAGATAGTATGTTGAAAATTCAAGATACTATCTTGAATTTTCAAGATAATAACTTGAATTTTCAAGATGTTTTTTTTTAAAAATTGTAAAAGTGGCACTATCCGGCTACCGTACAAACCTGACAGAAGCTGAAACTGAGTATCATAAAGTTTACACCCAGATCCGGATGTCATTTTGTGGGGATCCCAACTGTTTATAAATACTGTATTATATACACTGTTATAAATCCAGTCTACTACTAAATGGTTTAGGTACAGTCACGCTTGTATGTATGTATAACCTACGTGGCCGGTTACAACTTAAGGCAGGAAAAAAGTAATTCAGAAAGCTCCTATAGGAGCTTTCTGCATCACAATCTTAGCAATCACCTGTCTAATGAAGATCAGCAGACTACCTTCTTCAGTTGCCATTTAACCCTTTCACTCTCAATGACGCCATAAAGCAAGATTGCAAAAAAAAAGTTGGGTCCTGTTCAGTCTGATCAGGACCCAAACTCTTTGACACTCGTTACGAAATTTCGTCAGTCATATTGCCTTAAATCTTAACGTTGAAACGATATTGCAGACAGTACTATTGAAGCAGACGACACTGGCGGGGAAGGGCAAAATAAAACCCACACGCTAATTTTGATCATGAAAGGGTTAATACGAGGGGTGTTCAAATAGTTTTGATACTGGATCAATTACTTCAATATAATGAGTGCAAAATGCATGTGTGATATATCATTTTAAAGAGCAATTCTTCGCTTGCACGATGGTATACTGCACGATAAGATCACATAACTCGATGAGTCACAACATGAACCTATATGACCCCTACTCGAGGACACTGGAAAATAACACTTTTCAGACATTACGTTTTGACGTAATAACTTCTTAAAGAGTACAATTTCCAGATTTGTTTTGGAAATATATCAGTTCATGTCTAAATTTTAATGTATATCAAATTTTATTTCAATTGAAAGGGTTAACTGTCTAAAATCTCAATTTTACAAAATCAACATTTCTTATTTTGCTAATGATGAAAGTGGACATGTTTTTTCGAACGCAATGACATGTTCTAGATCAGTATATCTACATTTTTATTTTAAAACATGAAACCACTTTTCAACGGCTTCAATTATAGCCTGGTTTAATAATGTAAAAAGAGTTTGTAGTTTCCCTATAAACTACTTTTATACATAACAGGAGATCAATTTTTTATTTTATTTTCAGTATACGTGTTTAGAATTAGCTTTATTTTTATATTTTATGTAATAATAACATTTAAAACTGTGTAGTGTTTGCATAATTGTCTTATTGTATTTGACAGAAAATTTTAAAAACTTATTCAAAATAATAAAGCCGTAATAACATTTATAGTATCAAATTGTGTTTAGAAAAATTAACTAAAATATACACAAAAAGGTCCAGTGTCCTCGAGGAGGGGTCATTTAGGTCCATGTTGGGGCTGATCGAGTAATGCGATCGTATCGTGCATGATATCACGGTGTCGGCAAATAATGGATCTTTAAAATGAAACATCACACATGCATTTTGCACTTATAATAATGAAGTTATTGATCGAGTATCGAAACTTTTTGAACTACCCTCGTATGACTTTGATTGTACTGGTAGCCTTGACATGTATGCCTTTCCATGCACGTGTAGCTGGTTGTTTCATGCACACATGCTGCTATTTGAGGTTAAATGGCAATTTACAGAGGATTTAAATTTTTATTCCACATACACGAGTCATAAATATTATTTCATAAAGGTGTATATGTCTATGGTTGTGTCATATAACACCATTGAATATATTGTATAGAAATAGACGTTTATTATTGGTATAAACAACATATTTTTGACGTTCATGACGGTATGACTACATTAGCTTCGCAGGGGGTAAATTTCGTAAACGCCCGAAAGGCGTTTACGTTTAATTTAACCCCCGAAGCTAATGTAGTCATACCGTCATGAGCGGCAAAGATGTTGTTTATTCCTTATACATGTATTTATATTTATATTTTCTGTCTTGTCAATTTAATGTGTTTATTGGCCAGATTTGTTTTTCTGTATAAGAATTTATTATATACCGGTCAAAGAGGTTTGATAGATGTAATGTCGATGTAATAGCCATTCCAGTTTCTAAATATGGTGAGAAAGTAGTCCCAACTACATGTACTGTAACTGTATTAAAAATTCAGGATTTTTTCCAGTAAACTTTCTCTCTGTGAATGGAAAAGACTTACAAGGCAAACAAATAACAGTGCAACTTGAATATCTATTGCAAAAGCACATTCTAAAAATACAGGTCGCGGTTGTTTTCTTAACCCATTTACACACATAGCAACGCGATGGCAACGACCTATGGGTCTGTATCACTCCGCTAGTGTCATATGACCGTCGACCAATGGGAGCTTAGTGTTAAGTGCCCGGTGTAGTCTATTTGAAGAAGTCCTAGAATAGCACGGGGGAAATCCGAACTGGCTAAAACCAGTTTGGAAGTGTAGGTTCATCGGCAGATGTACTGCATATCTTTAATAGGATTACATAAAGACTTTACAGGGTGAATGTAAATATTCAAATTTATTAGAAGCTCATTTTACCGTATCAACTAGAGAAACAATTTTAATGCTTAATCATGTCCTATTAAAGAAGCATGTATTTCCTACATTTTATTACCTTGGCTTAAGACTAAAGGTTAGTTTCGTTTAAACGGGATAGAATTACAACCCCCATCACATACACTTTGTACAAACTCACCAAACAACCCTCACGCAATTTGTCTTTTTCAGGGCAGGGCTCCATATAAGGGGGCGGGGGTCTAAAAACTAATTTTTTTTTGTCTGCTAACAAGCTTGGAATGAGTTACACCTAAAGGTTTGTATCAGAAATAAAGAAGATTATGACGAAAAGTTATTGTTCACTACTCTTAACCCTTTACCACATACATGTAGCCTGTTTCAAGTTTTGAAGACATGTGACCATTTAAAGCAGGTTGAAAGTAAAGCAGAATGTGGCTTAAGGCACATTCTGCTTTACTTTCAGCCTGCTTTAAGCTATCATGCGCTAGGATTTCGAAAAAAATTCTGATGGTTCATTTTAAGACTATAAATTGGAACTATTTTCTTCAGTGGAGAAATAAATCAAATGTGCTAAAAGGCGCTTCTATAAGAGAAAGGGTTAAATAAAGTCTTGGATGCCAACTGTTACCTCAAGTTTCGGTACATGCTCGACTGCACAGATAAGCCACTGGAGGAGTCTATGCCAGTTTTGTTGGAGTAGATCCAGGTCCCGCCTGCCTTTGGTAGTTGTTCGAACCCCACCGCCGTGAACATCTTGGGCCTTGCCGTCAGATGTTTGATAGCACTAAGGCCCGCGGCTCCACAACCAATGACTGCAACCCTGGTAACCATGGTGATTGGTGTATGTCTGAAAATACAAGAATAATCAAATATAACATACAGGGAAAATGTGAATAGACGGACGGATAGACGTGCGAACGGACGGACGTACAACCGGTGAGCGGTCGCAAAGACTCGCACAGAGCCTTTTGCCAATCCCATTCGGTTATAAAGTGTTTGAGTCTCAGATCATTCTCAATCAATTGATTGGTCAGATTTGAGCTTTTGCTCAAATCTGACCAATCAAATGCCTGTAAATAATCTCAGACTTGACTCAAACGTTTTATAACATTGGATCCTGCTACAATAGGGCAAGCTTACTCTTAGCAGGTACACCGTTTGTAAATTACGATTATACTCCACACTAGGGCTCAATGAGTTGCCCCTTGGTTTGTCGATCCCGCCCTGACTTTAGGTACTACATTACTCCCTCCCTCAGAGCACCAGATAAGGGTAGTTTTTCAAAAACTAAAATCTTTATTTCTGAATTAAACCCTATGGTGTCACTACTCATTAGAATCGTCTCTTCGAGACGATTCTAATGAGTAGTAACACCATAGGATTTGGTGCTAAAAAGAGTGAGAAAATGTTGGATTTGTTGAAATAACTACCTCTTATCTGGAACCCTGTCCCTACAACGACTCTCCAAATAACGTTTCTCTCCTTACAACAACGTTTGTCGCTGTTCCCTAAACAAGACAATTATGTTTCACGCATTCACTGTTGCAATATCGTGGGCTCAAAATTGTCGTCTGCTGTTTTTCTCAAAGTAAAATAATCGACATTTTGTCAGAAGAAAACTCAAGGACGAGTGACAAACAGCTTGAATGCAGACCAGACGCCGCGTCTGGATTCAAGCTGGTTGTAAATGTAAGCCAAGTTCCCTCCCTATAACGATCCACTCCGAACAACGAACGCAATTTTTGTCTCCCAATGGATGTCATTGTTGATAGGGAGCACTGTAGTTTTTGTTCGAAACGGCGGGTCAAGCCAATTTAAACCAACGCAACGGATATACATATTGTAGGGTTTATAGTGCAGTAATTAGGTACTGTTTATTCTAATCAATACATGATTTGGAGGGATTCTAAACATATTTATTCAATAAGATGTTGTATTATTCAACGTTTATTCGAATGGTGACATACGTATTTTGCCTAACACGAAGTGTATCACATTTTTAAATTGGTGGAAAAATACAAGGGCAAAAGCTTACAAGGCCAAACGCTAATCTGAACACCTCACAGAAAAAGGCAGGACTTGTCCGAGTAGTTAGGATTGGCTTACCACAGGTTAAAATCACGCTAAGCGTATCCGAGTTTATTGTTGCTTAAACAAAAGACCCAACCTCCATTGTTTAACCTTCGGTATAGGCTTTGAAAATGTCGTCTGCAAATGTTTTCGTCTGCAACAATTCTCACAGTTGAATTATCTGCATTTTCTCTTAGAAAATATTATCAGAACGTCAAACAGTTTGGAACCAGATGAGACGCCGAACTATTCGGCGTCTCATCTGGTTGCAAACTGTTTGCAACGGTTTTCAAAACCTCGCTCATAGAAGGGGGGCGGTTAATATAATTATACTATTTAAAACTATTGACAAAAACTCCTTTTAGAAGCACTGAATAGTTTCAATGGAAAATATTCCCAAGGTCAAAAGTCTTTATTCAAAATGTGGGATAATTACCCTCTCTCCTACAAGTATGACACTCCTACAAGTATGTAATTGTACGTCTACATGTATGTTCTTGCAGTGAAACGACACATGTAAAACCACAAAGTTCATGAACTTTGTTGGAATGGCACTTTGACTTTTTAAAAAGGCTGAAAAAATAAAATAATCCTAGAACATGTTTGGCAAAATAATATGACGCGGACAACAAGACAAAGTTTCAATTCAAAACGGGGCATGATTATGTTTAAATAGAAGAGACGGAAGATGAGTTATTAAATTAAAGAAACTGAAAACCGAACTTTTAGGACATGTCGTAATTTGCTCTCTCCGCACGGGTTCAAATTACAACCAGGCTCATTAGTTTTTTTCTTTGAAGCAGATATAACGAGGAACTATCAAACAGTTCTGGCCCTGATCACAATTTTGAGTTAATGTCAGTCAAATCTAGATTCATGAGTTTTCTATCTTTACAAATGAAGTCACAAACATGCCAAAATGGGAATTAAGAATTAAAGATAGCCTCTTTTCTAATATTTCGACTTTTTCAGGCCTGGAACCCTTTTATAAATAACTAACAGTCCTAATCACACGCCCATTTTCTCGGCATCTAATATTGGATCAAAATTGTTAGCAAATGTTCGATAAGTCCGCTTGGAAATAAAGGGTTATCATGATTAATTCATAACCGTATTTCAGTAAAATGATTTCTCAGTCAGCACAGTGGGTGGATACGTTATTATTTCCAAAGTAATCCTTACTATCATAACGTCATCTGGTTTAAACAATTGTGATCTGTTTTTATTTCTCTTTTTTTTGTAGATCTATATGTATCTTAACTTACAGTTGAAATAAGAGTCGAACAGTTTGAATCCTGATCAGACGCTGCGTAATTTTGTTTCCTGTCATCCAGTGCTGAAATAGTCCAAAATGGCCACCGTATATACCTATCTTATTAATTTCTACATACATATTTTTTCTTGATTGGGACATTCATTTCATTTGTTAAATATTTAAAATGGTATTTTGTAAGCACCTATCAATGAAGTTTCTCCAAATACATAATTTGAAAATATTTAAGGATAGTTTCAGACCAAATGAAATCCAAAATGGCTACCAAATGGCTATTTTCAGCAACAATTAAATTTTCGAGCCATTAAACTCATTTTATTGACTGTTATTGATACTAATATCAAAAGTGTTTGTAGATTATTATTGAGAAATCCAGTTAGCTTTCATTTTGATCGGTTCCTGTCATCCAGTGCTGATATAATTCAAAATGGCTGCCGTTGATACTTTTTCTTACTAATTTCTACTAAAATAAATTTTCTTGATTTGCCAGGTTATGTAAACGTTTTTTGTGTGTATTTCCATG
Organism: Gari tellinella; assembly: GCA_922989275.2. Classification (NCBI taxonomy): domain Eukaryota; kingdom Metazoa; phylum Mollusca; class Bivalvia; order Cardiida; family Psammobiidae; genus Gari; species Gari tellinella. The sequence goes on along the minus strand of OV277862.1, from coordinate 6,541,535 downwards.
TAATTGTGCCAAACATACGGTAAGAAGTGTAGATCAACATGTAGATCTAGATTTCGTCATTCAATACTGATATTAAGTATAGCTGTAATAGATCTAAATTATACTCGGTACTATGTTAACCTTTAGATACTCTTAAATAGTAAGAACCAGGTTAATTATTTATGGATTATAATACGGAAGACGCATATTGCCTTTGTATAAGGTGGATATAGAACTGTAGACAGATCAAGGGAGTATAGGTATGCATAACAATCCTTTATGGGTCAGAATATGTGTATTTTATTTCAGAACGACTTAAAACATACTACAAAATATCAAAGAGTATGTATTTAAGCTGTTTTGTATTCCTGTAAGTATTATTTGCTAAAATTTTACCATCGTTTGGTTTCTTGTACTTTTTATAATAATTTCACGTTTTCGTAATTGCAATTATGATGGGTGGGTAATCCCGTATTATTTCAAATTGTCCAAGGGTAACAACAACTGGTAACCCGGTCTAGATAATCCAGAAAATGTTCATTTTAATGAAATATAATGAGAAAAAAAACTATAGACCACATTTCTAGGTCAAGGTCAATATCTGGATTTGGCTGCCGGACTATATTGGTCAAACTAATCTCAAACATGTCAAAATACATGTTTTGTCAAAATACCATAAAAACAAGATTTAAAAGTGAAATGAAAAAATATTGTTTAGTCAATGTTATATGAAAACACATTTATTTTGACCAATATCTTTCTGTATGGTTGCCGGGGGGGGGGGGGGGGGGGGGGGGTGTAAATGAGCGGGTAGGGGGGGGGGGGGGGGGGGGTAGCACATTACATACACCTGGGCTTCCGAAGAGATGAGAGGGAAACTAGTATACCAAACTACTAAACCATTGGACCATAAACAAACGTGCACTCCCCTTTAACTCTTTCCTCCCTGAAACTATAAATGGACAATTCCAGTTTCCATTTTAGTCTAGTCCATTTCTGACTTTTAAGGGTTGTTTTGTCAATGTTTGGCATAATGACAAACAGTGAAGACCCGGATCAGAGGGCTCCTTTCGGAGCCCTCTGATCTGGGTCTTCACTGTTTGCATAGGACAAGTGTACTATTCACATGTACACTGTTTGAAAAGGACGCCTATATGCGGGACTAGGGTTCAAAGGGTTAAAACACTTTTCCAGTGGGCACTACATTTTTACTTTACAAAGAGTGTAGGCTCGGAACATAAGGCCCTTCCAGTAGACCTATAATCAGGATCTACACTATTTCTAATTTTGGCAAATATTTCTTAAAAAAATAAGAACAACAACACCTATATGATAAAAAATGAACAAGACTTGATTGGAAACTGCAAATGTTCAAGTTTGAAAGCTAATTGAATTTTCATTCTCCCCTGAAGCACTAAATATACAATTCCTGTTTCTAATTACCCTTTTTGACTAGTTTTGGTTGTTCTGTACAGATTATAACAAAATAGGACAAGTGTTCTCTACTTACAGGTACACTGTTTGTAAATGACGAGTATACTCGTCGCTAGGATTGAATGTGATAAGTCTAGTCGATTTATGACTCCATGTGTTTAGGATTGTTGTCTACATTTGTATTTCAAAGATACAACAAGTGTTGACTTGATTAAAGGGGTTCTATGAGATCCCTCTGATCTGTGTCTACACTGTTTGAAAAGCATGCTGCTTTACTTTCAGCCAGCTTTCAGCTACCACTTTAAAGTAATAATAATAATAATAATAATAATAAAGCCTTTTTTCAAGAGGGTTAAACAATTAGAACACACACGCAACTAACCTCCCTAGTGTACCTCAGGGCTGCAATAAGTTGATCATCCTAAGATTTCCATATTTCTATTTAGCAAGCACAATTACTTAAAGAGGGTTGACAGTAAAGTAGAATGCGCCTTAAGGAGCATTCTGCCACTTTCAACCTGCTTAAGCTACCATCTGCTGGGATAAAAAAACCCGAAGATTTCGGAAAATTCCGGAGAAATGGCAGCTCTGAAGAAGAAGGCAAAGTAGGACAAACACCATCATCATCCGTTTTTAGAATAAATTGAATATTATACTCATTGACAGTGTGTTAAACCTGTGGTTGTCTCGGTGCATGAAAACACAATTTATAATGATAGTTTATCCTGCACAGACACATTAGTTCTGCATCGAATCAGTCACGAACTTAACGAGAAGTAAACATGCCTTAAACACTCCCCATTAATAGAATTAATTGTCTGTAGTATGCACAACTAAGTTCAATTTCACGTGAAGATTGTGACACTTAATTTATCCACATTATCTTGAGTCATAAAATAAACGTTAAAATTGTGTTTCTTTCAATTTTGATGTATTCGAAAATACAATTTGATATTGTTCGAGTTTTCTGACCTGCCAGAGTTATTTTTAGAACAGATTAGTTCATAATGGTAAATAGATAACAGGGTATAGGTAAACAACGAGCAGTGAACCGTGAATGTACTATACAACATGGCACTTTCCACGATTTAGGGGTGTTTGTATTGCTGCAGTCAGTCTAACTAAGCAGTAAAATTAGCGCAGCTGTCTCGTGCTGCACGAGGATCATGCATTGTAAACTTGTATTTTTTGCTTTTCAATCCAAGATATTTCAATTCTTTGAAAACCTCAATTTCATTCAATTTTGCACACCCATCTATAGCAATAGTTGAACCACTCGTTCCGCTGAATATCTTTTTTTAAGATATTTCTTGTTCAATAAAGTTTCACTTTCAAAAGTACTACAATTATTAAAAATTTATTGAAATTACATGTACATATTTAATCCCTTCATTGCCCTACCCTGTTTTACCCCGAGTGTACAGTGGAGAATCTGTTATCTTTCCCGTTTAAACGCAAACGTACGCAAACGCAAAGCACGAAAACGTAGAAAAGAACAATTTTTGGACAATTCTGATAATTCTTGTTTATCTTGGTGGCAAACAGTTTGGAGCCTGATCAGACGCCGGGTTACCCGGCGTCTGATCTGGCTCCAAACTGTTTGCACTGCAAATAATAGTTTTAGCGTAAACGCGTTTATTGGGAAAGAATAACAGATTCTCCACTGTACATGCACATATTAAATCCCTTCATTGCTTTACCCTGCTTTACCCCGAGTGTGCTACAGTACTCCCTCCCTAAAACGACCCACCGAAATTCGACCCGTTCTTATTAGTGTTTTCTTCTGACCTGTCGGGAGTTAATTTTAGATTGGAACATTCTAAAACTTTCAAAGGGATGAGTTTTCTCTACATACGGTTAATGGTCGTATTCGAATCATCGAGTTTGTGGTCAACGAAAAGTGGGCGGAGCAAACGCGCGAAGATTTACTGATGTCAACGATTTGGGCCCGACTCGAATAGAAAATTGTAGTCAACGAAAACTTTGTACTTCCGGACGAATGGAAATGAATCAAACTCCCGTTAAAACAGTCGTAATAGCTCCCAATTTTTATATACGCACATAATGCCATGTGATCTGGATCCAATCGATTAATTGAGAGGGTCTTTATGTTTGTTTTATCTAGAGACACTAATCACGTGGTATAAACGTGGTCACGTGACTAAATCAACGCTCGATTTTAGGGTTTGACAACATTTTGTCAACGGAAAACATCAAGTCGTGATTCGAATAGAACTTGTTGACAAATATTCCAACTAACGCGATAGTTGCCCTGATTCGAATACGACCAATGATACGGATAGCTGTAATTTTTGTGCGCAATGTACAGTAGAGGATACATTATTCTTTCCCGTTTAAACGCAAACGCAATGTACTAAACTGTGGAAATTTAATTACATTTTTAATCTGAGTAGCAAACAGGTTGGAGCCTGATCAGACGCCGGGTAACCCGGCGTCTGATCTGGCTCCAACCTGTTTGCAATGGAAATAATAGTTTTAGTATATAAATGCGTGTGTTGGGAAAGAATAACATATCAGTAAAGTTAGCGCAGGGTTTCGTGCTGCACGAGCATCATGCTTATCTCAAGTTGGAAAGTGTACGACTATATAGATCCGATGTTACCCTGTTATCTATTTACCATTATGAACTATTCTGTTCTAAAAATAACTCCGACAGGTCAGAAAAATCGAACAATACAACGACCCTTTTCGCTGTTCCCTCAAACATGACAGTTATACCATACACTTTTTTTTCTGCAATAGCCTCTGCTCAAAATTGTCGCCTGTTGTTTTGACAGATAAGAAAACCAATGACGAGTGACAAACAACTTGAATCCAGATCAAACACCGCGTTACGTAGCGTCTGATTTTGATTTAAGCTGTATGCAAATGTAAGTCAAGTCTTAATTATTCACCCCCTGGCCTATAACGACTCCCTCCGAAAAACACACACAATATGTGTCTTCCATTGGGTGTCGTTTTTAGAGAAGGATCACCGTATAGGTATTTGCAAACAGTTTGGATCCTGTATCATACTCCGCGTAATGCGATCTCTGAACAGGATCCAAACTGTTTGACACTCATTTCAGTATTTCTTAATCAAAATACCTTAAGTCTAAATTTGAGAAAAAAAGGCAGACGATATTTGTTTAAAATCGATGACGTCATCGCATTTAACATTTACTTCACTTGAAATTACAAATAGTTTAGATCCGAGTAACTCGGTGTCTGATCTAGATATCCAAACTATTTGACACTGGTAGTAAACTTATTTACAGTAAGAATAACGCTAAAACCTTTTTTTTTTTTTTTTTTTTTTTTTTAAAAAAACACGTAAAAGACAATTTATAAGCAGACGGCAATTTAGCATGCGGATTGTTAACTCTTTGGATGCTAGCGGCGGATATATCTGCCATAGTGATAACCTTTGCCAACAGTTTGGATCCAGATGAGACGCGGCGTCTCATCAGGATCCCAACTGTTTGCCATTCTGACCCTGAATTTAAAAGAAATTTTGAAAATGCTAATTTTAGAACAATAGCAGACGACAATTGTTGCAGACGAAAAAAAAATTACCCAGCATGCAAAGAGTTAATCATTAACTTCGCCACCTACCTTACGTGGTTCTGTGTTTTTGAATAAGAAGCTTGTTTTATGTTGAGCGCAGGTTTTATTGCGGCAGTGAGCGTATTTTTCCCCGTATTTTTCCCCGTATTTTCCCGTTCCAAGCGCGATCTTACGAGAAGTCACCGCGCACTAGTTTTTCACGTTTTGACCTTCTGCCGAAAGCATTTGCCCTAGTGATCTAATTATTGGCATTGACCTTTGTCTGCCTATATCCTTCACATGGCAAAACAGATTCCCGTTACATGTAGCAAAAGTCAGTGCAGAACAGTCGTCTGCTTCATTAATTATTCAAGTGGCAACTGTGCAATCTGCAAATCAATTAATTCGCATCTGCGGTTTTAATTAGTAGAAAAAGTCAGCTTAAGAGGGTTTGTATGTGAAATAAGATGCAGTTGCGGAAGGGAGCGATCGAAGCCCCTTTTACAAGTCAGCCAATCACAACAGGCGAATAAAGGATTGACTTCACAGGGCATACAACGGGCAGGTCCAAAAACAAGACCACGTTTATTTATCATACCCCCGAATGAAAACCGAAAATACACACGTGTTCGTTTTATAAGCGTCTTACACTTGTGTACCATTTCCGTAAATATTTCCATTTCTGGTATTGATTTAATATAATGCAGCTCTTTGAATAATCTTGTGAATGTCGTTGAGTATAATTATTATTATGTAAAACACGGTCTATTGCTAAGCGCAACATAACTTTTGTTTGAAAACCGTTTAGAGTCGAAACAGCGGGTAGCTTGACGTCTGATCAAAATCCCAACTAATATTGATGATTATTCTGTAAAATTTCATTAAATATCAATTTAAGAAATAAAAGCAGCAGACAACACTTCTGAAACAGATGACATTATTGCGGTTTCAATGTCAAGCCCTTTATTTCCATGACGTCATTTCTTTCAAACAATTGTCGTCTGCTTTTATTTATTTAACTTTAATTTTAGATATTTAGACTTAAGACATATAGAAATGAGTGGCAAACAGCTTGGATCCTGATCAGACGCCGCTATACGCGGCGTCTGTTCAGGATCCAAACTGCTTGTAAATTTCCACTGTATCAGGGGTAGGATATGTTTTACCGGTTTATGAAGAAAGACAAAATGCGCGCATATTAAATTTCCGTCTGAGCCGATTATTTTCGTCTGATATTTCATTGAAAATATTTGAACACCAAATCATTATCATTCCTGAACTTTTAAACATAATAACATATTTTTCTGTTTAAAAACTGTTGTCTACAAAATAACTCAACATCATTACATCTAGTGTTATTTTTATAATTTAGAAATACGAGTGCCAAAAAGTTTGGATCCTGAAAAATGTTAATAACTCGGCGCCTCATAAAAATTCCAGTATTTTCCTTAAATTTTTAGACCACTTGATCGTAGCTGACAAAAATGCTTTTTTTCCAATGTAATATGACGGTAAATTCTGATGCAGATAATTATCACTTGCTCGACTCAGAAAGCGCCCGGGCACCGGGCAAGTGGGTTTGGACAAAGACTGAAATTCAGATTTTTCAAAAGCTATACCAGTTATAAATACATGTGCGAAATAACCAAGGATGCTATTCTATATTCTAACGAGGAAATACAAAGACAGATGAACTACATGTACAATAATCCTATCCCCCTTGATAAACAGCATACATTTTAATCTGAAATAAACACATGTTAATTATGCATGCATATAATTGAACTTTACAGTTGTAACGTACACAAAATGGAAAATAAACGTTAAAAAAATAGCAGATTAGACACGTACCGGATTTTATAATCAGCTGACTGTATGTCTAGAACTGGATGTGCGCATGCTCAAGAAAAATATTGATTTGAAAGCGTCTAGGCCTCGAGATTCTGTATGAACCGATCTGAGAATAACGATACAGAGCATACACACTGATATAGACACTGTTAAGACGGTCGCTGTGGTGTTTAAGACAGGTGGTTGCTTAAAACATAGTGCTCATAGCAAAAATACGCATGCATGAGCTTTCAGCTTTAATTCTATCATGCAATAAGCTCTCACCTGTTATTTACAGCGTTAGTGAATTTTCTCATACGGTTTCAAACGGCTAGGTGTGACTGTTATTAATCCCTTCACTGACTAACCCCGAGTACAATGGTAATTTGCAAACAGTTTGGATCCTGATCAGACGCCGCGTAACGCGGCGTCTGATCAGGATCCGAACTGTTTGACTTTCAGTTTTATATTTCTTAAGTTAAAATACCGGAAATTTAAATTTGAAAAATAAAATCAGACGACAAATGTTTAAAGCTGATGACGTCATGGCAGCGAGAGGGTTAATATGATGTTTTATTGACAGCCGAACGTATGTTAAGCGAACATTTGAAAGAAAATACGTTGGAAAGTGTTACAAAGAGATGTCAGCTAAATGCATGACAAAAGTAATACAGAAAGCTCCTATAGGAGCTTTCTGTATTACTTTTGTCTTGCATTAAGCAGTCACGTTATTCTAGAGATGAGCATACCTCGATTTTTATGTGGCAATTTAGCACAGTTTTTACTGTTAAAGTCTTCACGAGATATGGACGTGGTTTCAGTTTGGTTGATCATGGAAACTCACAACAAATAGTGCTTTTGCAAAGCACGATGCTAAAACATGTGCCATGGATTATGACTGAAAGTGCAGAAACTAGGGTTTCGTAGAACGTTAACCCTATCGCTGTCACTATTTCGCCATTAACCATCTAAAATACAATATTCCCTCTCTACAACGACTCTCCCAACAACTACTCCCTCCTTACAACGACCCTTGCAACATTTCCCTAACGTTTTTAATACTGCAATACCGTCAGCTTAAACTTGTCGTCTGCTGTTTTTCTCAAAGTCATGTGGTGGACATTTTTGACAGAAGAAAACATATTGACGGGTGACAAACAGTTTGAATCAAGATCAGACGCCGCGTGACGGGGCGTCTGATCTCGATTCAAACTGTTTGAAATTGTTATCCGATTCCCCTCCCTGTAACGACTCCCTCTGATCAACGCACACAATTTGTGTCTCCCATTGGGTCTCCATGTATCGTCTGCTTGAAAACTTATCGTCTGCTTTTACTTTTCAAAGCATTTAGACAATTTGACTTAAAAAGCAAATTTTGACTTCTTGAGTTATGTGATCTTATCGTGCATTATACCATAATGTAGGCAAATAATTGTTCTTTAAAATGATATCACACCTACATATTGCACGTATTAAATCGACGATAGTATCAAGTATCATTACTATTTGAGGCGGTCTCGCATCTAAGGTGTGGTAATGAAATGGTGATAGGACTATATGTATTTTCATGCCCGTCTATTTGTCTGTCTGTCTGTCTGTCTGTTAATCTGTCCACGTGTCTGTTAAATGTTTTTATCTTCCATAAACACACCCTTTTGTCCTTTGTCTGTTATCGCTCTTCATCTCTATCTCCCTATCACTCATTCTCTGTCTTTCTGCCTCAACCTGTCTGTCTCTATATGTCCGTGCCTCTGTCTGTCTGTCTGTCTGTCTGTCTCTCTCTCTCTCGATATCTGTCATTGTAAGTAGTAGTATTCGGACAGTTGGGCAGAGTTGGGGGATTGAGGGATTGGAGGATTATTACGTAATCAGACGTATCCCCCAACTCTGCCAAACTGTCCGAATACTACTACTATTGTATCTGTTTTTCTCACCCTTCTCAGTTTCTCCCTCTATCTCGCCATGCCTCTGTCTATCTCTAGCTACTTTCTCTTTCTCTCTCACTCTATCTCTCTGTAATCCTGCTTTCTGTCTGCTTCCTTTCAGTCAGTCAGTCAGTCAGCCTCTCTCTCCTTTTCTCTATCTGCCACTCATTAATTCGTCTGAATGCATTGTTGAGCACGTTCATCTTACTTACATGTCTATTTCCTTCCGCATTATCATTATCTACTACCGTATATCATTGACATTACAATACGAGGGACAACAGATGGTTAACGTCAGTGTACCGTGTTACGCAATCCATCAAATGCTTTTAAAATCCGAATGCTGCCTGATAAAGATAACCTTTACGCGTTTTTATCAATTTAATGCTAAAATATCTTTTAAACTATCGGTATAACACTTGAAAAAATGACCAGTTTCTAGCTGTTGTTAGAAACTATTTCAGAAAGATATCAAAGACAACAAACATTGTTGACCCTGCTCAGAGGGCTCCTAAAGGAGCCCTCTGATCAGGGTCGACACTGTTTGTAAAATAACACTGTTCTTGTTTTTAGCATATCAATGGTATAAACAACATTGTGAGAATAACGACCAGGTATGGGGCGACAGATGGTGAATGCAAAAGAGATGAAGTTATCCATTCCCGTTTGACTCTTTCTTTGTCAATCTTATCGTAAGGTTTATACCTCATTACTATCTTAGTGTCATCCGTTTTAATATCATAGTCTGCAATATCGTTTCAAAATTAGATTTAAGGCAGAATTACTGCCGTAATTGAAAAACTAGTGTCAAACAGTTTAGATCCTGATCTAACGCGGCGTCTGATCAAGACCCGAAGTGTTTGCAAAAGCGCCTTTTGGCGTCAATAACAGTGAAAGGGTTAATGGAAACTAAACCACACGCATTGCAATAAAAAGTAGAAAATAGATTGGCCCCTCGGAACACGTGTGTCTTCTGCCAGCAAGCATCAGTATAACATTCTATGAGCGTACATGAGCGTTTATTATTTATATTTTTAATCAACGAGTTGATTAAAATAATATCTTTATTTTAGTCAACGAGTTTATTAAGATGACGAGTATTGAGCACGAACCCCTGTAACGTGTAAACCTTGATGCCCAGCTTAAGCTCACAACAAGAGATGTTTATTGCGCTATAATTATACTAGCTCACTTTAAAACAAACAATGATTTTGGAAGCCTCATTTGCATATACCTACGTTCAACGTAGGTTACATAACTCCCCCCTTCGAGAATTCTCGTCCCGTGTCTTGGACTTTGGGAGAACTGTGGGTAAGGCAACTTCGGTCCGACAGTTGTCTATCCCTCCGCTGCCACCATTTGTAACGTGCAAACCAAGAGACTGGCAACATCAAACTCTGTCAATGCAAAGCTTCAGCTCACATCAAGAGGTGTTTGTTGTGCCATATATGAATTCTCTTCCCAACGATATGCTAAGCCTTATTTGCGTATACCAACAGTTCCACGTACGAAACACTCCCAATTAATTAAATCATGGTAGTCTCTCCGCAATAAAGGTTTTCTGTCAAAACACGACTTTGTTTATTGTAACGTCTTCCAAAATGATGTCATTGATGTTCCGCCTCAGCCTCATGCAGCGCTTGTGGACGAACAGGTCGGGCTGGAGCCCGAAACTCGATATTCAACTAGTTAAATGTGATATTTATGTATTGCATTATGTCTCTCCCAGACTGAAAGAGGATAATCATTTCATTTGGATTAATACACATGTATGAAATATATATCACGAGAATAAAGGCCAGCCTTTACCTCCGAGCATGATCATCACTGCAAAAGTGTGACGCATATATAATTTATCTTACTGAGAAATCTCTATAAATCGTCGATATGTTTATAATAAATGATTTTATCTAAGCTCTGGACTGTGATAGTATTTTAGTAGTCTATCTAAATCTTTATAATGCTAGTAACCCGTAGGAGGGGCCAATTATCACCCGGTCTATGCTTTAAACAAACTAGGTAAAGGTCTAAGTACTATGATCTGCTTTTAATCAAATATCTATAATTTGGGCTTATTTGAAAGATTTGTTTCCTATATGACAAGTCTATGTAAGAGATTGCCGACCCCGGGACCGGGCCAATTTAATAATACTGCAATACGGGTTTCAGTGTATTGTTACACCCTTACAATTTAGTTGCGATACATGTACAGTGGATAATCTGTTATTCTTTCCCGTTTAAACGCAAACGTACGCAAACGCAAAACACTAAAACGTAGAAAACTTTTTGACAATTCTGATCATTCATATTTATCTTGGTGGCAAACAGTCTGGAGCCTGATCAGGCGCCGGGTTACCCGGCGTCTGATCTGGCTCCAAACTGTTTGCACTGGAAATAATAGTATTAGCGTAAACGCGTTTATTGGGAAAGAATAACAGATTCTCCACTGTATATGGTTCTCTGCAATGGTGCAAGCCGAATGTAAGATTCTTTTTCATCCTAATTGTAAAAGAAAATGCATGTATCAGTTTGGAATGAAAAAACAAACGTACACTCTATTGTTCAATGGTTAAATATCTTTACTTTACTGTCATTTTGTAATAACAATTAGTTTCTAACTTCAACAAACACGTGACAATGCTTACACGAGGTCATGTTTACAAACGTGCCAAAGACGCATACTTTACAAACATTGACAACCAATAAAATGTTGGGTGTTAGAACTTTAGACAATGATGCGCTCGTCTTTCGATAACAGTATTGGTACAATAGCTGTTAAGTTTAACAAAATATCTACGTTAAAAACGGAATATTACTATACTTTGCATATCTTATGCACCGGATCACTCGAGTTGTGTGTGTAAAGGCTATATCCAACGAGACCGAAGGTCGAGTTGGATATAGCCTTTACACTCACAACGAGAGTGATCCGGTGCATAAGATATGCAAAGTATAGTAATGTTCCTTTTATTATATACCTCATATAATAATAATAAAATAAAAAACGATAGAAATGTTTCGAGCTATTTTCTATGCCCCTGTAGTGTGTAAAGTAGTTCCGAACTTCCGACTACACAGTAAACGTTCTTTTCCCATTACACAAGGTACATGGGTAATACGGAAGTTTCAATCCGTCAAGGTGTATTTGTTCGATAAAATACGGAAATATTTCGGGCAGAACATTGGTAGGTATATAATAAATTCATATACATGAAAACAAATCTGGTCAAACTACACATTAAATGGATGACAGAAAATAAAAATATAAATATAAGGAATAAACAACAACTTTTTGCCGCTCATGACGGTATGACTACATTAGCTTCGGGGGGAAAGTTTATTGAAAACGCCCTTCGGGCGTTTACAAAACTCACCCCCTGCGAAGCTAATGTAGTCATACCGTCATGAACGTCAAAAAGATAACATCGACCGGTGATGTATTGGGAGACAAGCCTATCAGAAATAATGCAGGGGAGATGGCGATGAGAACAGAGGCGGTACAAAATGCGCAGCCTGAACAAAACGAGAGATTCCTCGACCTGGACATGGACTGGGATCCAGCCTGGGGCCCGTTTCATTAAACTTCGTACGACAAATGTTGTCGTAAGTCAAAACTTTAAAATACATTTAATTTCTGATTTTCTATCTTATCCTGTCTTGTTAAATCTTTTCAAGACGATTCCTAAAAGATGTCATAAGACTGGATTAGATGTAGAAATAAATAATTCTTGAGACTTTTATAATCTGAGTTACGACAACATTTGTCGTACGAAGTTTTATGAAACGGGCCCAGAACACCTGTTTGAGGAATCACCACTTGATAGTCCGTCCATTCCAATCGGCATTAATGTTTAGCTGTGACACCGGTGTATTTTCGCCTTCTTCAGCCTATGTAAAATAGCCTTATGTCCCACTTCACAGCACTTCTCACAGCTTTTGTTCAGCTTTAAAATATTTTTTCCTCCATATGCAGGCTTATAACAGTTTTTAAGCACCATAAACATATTACGTACTTGTAATGTTCAGCAAGTGAATCTTACGCTGAAGTGATTATTACGTTCACCGTTACACCGTTACTAGCTAATTAAAAGCCATGCCGTTTAACACTGATTAGAAAACTCCACGAATAAACGATATATCAACTTGTACACACGTGCTGTGTTAAGTCTATACATCCCAAACATAATATCTGGCGACGAGGATACCTGATCGACACCATGGCGATGCAATTGCCTTCGTTTCCGCCATTTCTCGTCCACCAAGACGAACAGTCAGCCGGAACGCGCTGGAAAAAGTGGATCAGCAAGTTCGAAAACATGGTATGTGCATTGAACATTGACAATGATCAGAGGAAAAAAGCACTGTTACTCCATTACATAGGCGACGAAACCTATGACATCTTTGACAGTTTCTCGGATGAGAAAAAAGGAATTGGTGCGACCGTGACCGTGGACGAAGTGAATGTTGCAAACGAATATGCTGTTTTGAAACAATCGCTCACAGACTATTTCACCCCTAAAAAGAACACAACTTATGAAGTGTTTAAGTTCCGACAAGCCTCACAGAATGCTGGTGAGCCCATAGATGGATTCCATACTAGATTAAGAACTCTAGCAAGTACATGTGACTTTCATGATGTGGACAGAGAAATACTGTCGCAAATAATACAAGGATGCACTTCATCAAGAATTCGACGACGTGCTCTGAGGGACAACTATGCCCTTGACAAAGTCCTGGATGAAGCCAGATCTTTGGAATTATCTGAATCTAGAGCGTCAGCCATAGAAAGTTCACAGAGCCATGGCAGTGCCAGCCATATCAACGCTGCATTTAGGGGGAAACCCAGACAATCGCATAACAACCAGAGAGGGAGGGGCCGTGCTCAAACGCATGCTGGACGTGCTCCAACACATGCTACACAACAAAGGCCTCAAAACGAACAGAGACAATGCAGAAACTGTGGTGGGGACTCTTCCCACAAAGTGTGCCCTGCCAATGGGAAAGAGTGCAGATACTGCCAAAAGAAAAACCACTTTGCTGCAGTGTGCAGAAAGAAATTAAGTGAAAACGGTAGATCTAACTCTAAACATGTCAACTATGCCCAAGTGAATGTTAATAATACAAATTCAAGACAAAGTGAAACAACATATGACAGTTCAAGTGAAGAGTCTGTCTTCAACATTGAACACAAAAACTCTAATGTGCCATCTGTCCAGGCAGAAGTGGCAAACAGTAGTGTTGTTTTTCTTATTGACACTGGCGCTAGTGTAAACATTATTAGTGACAAAGTATATAAGCAAATGTCAGACAGGCCAAAGCTTCAAACCCCATCTCCACTCATCTATGCATATGGTTCATCAGATCCGTTAAAGGTCAAATGTTATTTCCATGCTAAAATTAATTACAAAAGTAATGAAGTAGGTGCAGACTTTCATGTTGTGGAAAGCACGAGTCAATATTCTAGGAATCTTCTAGGGGCTACAACTGCTCAGGCTTTGAATATTGTTCATTTTGCCTTCACATCTCTCACTAGTTCTATTTCAGATCAATTTCCATCCCTGTTTGACGGCAAGATGGGAAAGATAAAGGACGTCAAGGTGAAGCTGCACATTGACCAGAATGTTCCCCCTGTCTCCCAGCGTCATAGGCGAATCCCTTTTCATGTAAGAAAAGATGTCGAGTCGGAGCTCAAGCGTCTGGAAGACCTTGATGTCATTGAACCGGTTAGCGGCCCTACACCCTGGGTCAGTCCAGTGGTGGTGGTAACCAAACGATCAAAAGGGGTAAGAGTCTGCATTGACATGAGGATGGCAAATAAAGCCATCAGCAGAGAAAAACATCCCATGCCAACAGCCGATGAGCTGATGGCAGATCTAAACTCTTCGACCGTCTTCAGTAAGCTTGATCTGTCCAATGCTTACCATCAGCTTGAGCTTGATGAATCTAGTCGGTATATCACCACATTCAGCACTCATGTAGGCTTGAGACGCTACAAGCGGTTGCTGTTTGGGGTCAATGCCGCATCTGAAATATTTCAGAAGGTCATATCTGACATGCTAGCAGATATTCCAGGTGCCAAGAATCTGTCGGATGACATCATCATCCATGGCACTAACCATTCTGATCATGACCGTGCTCTCAAACTTACTTTGGAGAAGCTTAGCGGTATTGGTGCAAAGCTCAACAAAGATAAGTGTATCTTTTCCACTGACAAAGTGACATTCTATGGTCATGTTTTCAGTAGTCTTGGAGTCTCTGCAGATCCAGAGAAGATCAAGACCATAGTCGGCCGAACTGCTCCCAAGAACCCTGCAGAGGTAAGGTCTTTTCTTGGAATGACGCAGTACGTGGCAAGGTACATTCCTCATTACGCCACCCTGACAGAGCCATTGAGACGCTTGACACGGCAGGACACCTCATTCACCTGGTCCCGAGATGAACAAACTGCCTTCGACAATCTCAAAGCTGCACTTTCCAGTGCACATGTAATGGTTTACTTTGACCAGAACAAGTCCACTGAGGTCTTAGTAGATGCATCCCCTGTTGGCGTTGCAGCCATATTATCCCAGGAAGGCAAAGTGGTCTGTTACGCTAGTCGAGCTCTCACAGATGTGGAACAGAGATACTCACAAACAGACAGAGAAATGCTTGCAGTGGTATATGGCGTTGAACATTTCCATCTGTATCTTTTTGCGTCTGAGTTCAAGGTGGTCACTGACCACAAACCTCTTCTTGGTATTGTGCATAGTCAGAAGCCAGCCTCTGCACGTATGGAGCGTTGGCGACTTCGTCTCATGCCGTACCAGTTCACTCTTGAGTATAGGCCGGGTAAAGATGATCTAAACCCAGCAGACTACATGAGCAGGCATCCCCATGAGAAGCCTATTAGAGACAATGCTGCTGAAGCATTTGTTGCTTTTATAAGCCAGCATGCCGTCCCAAAGGCTATGTCTTTCGATGAGGTTCAAAAGGCAACAGTAGCAGATCAGGCTCTCCAAAAGGTAATGGTTGCAGTTCAGACAGGCAAATGGTGGTGTGATCCTGATCTATCTTCTTACTCACATTTCAAAGACGAGTTTGCAGTCTATGATGGTGTTGTTCTCAGGGATCATAGATTGGTTATTCCTTCTTCTTTGCAGGATAGAGTTTTTGACATTGCTCATAACACTCATCAGGGTATTGTCAAGACTAAACAGCTCATTAGAGAGAAGGTATGGTTCCCGGGCATCGACAGAATGGTCGAGGAAACAGTCAAAGCATATATACCATGTCAGGCATCTTATCTTGGTTCCACAAAGCGTGAACCAATTTGCCCAACCCCGTTACCCCCTGAACCTTGGTCTGAGATTGCTATAGACTTTGCTGGACCGTTTCCATCCGGTCAGTACATTCTTGTGGTGCTAGATGAACATAGCCGGTTTCCAGAAGTTGAAATTGTTTCTTCTACCTCAGGAAAGGTTGTAATCCCCAGACTCAGCTCAATCTTTGCTAGACAAGGATTCCCAACTGTTGTGAAAACAGATAATGGCCCCCCTTTTCAAGGACAAGAATTTTCAGACTTTGCCAAAGTTTGTGGTTTCAAGCACAGAAGGATCACTCCTTTATGGCCTGAAGCTAATGGTGGAGTTGAAAGGTTCATGGGCACTCTCAACAAATTTGTCCGAGCTTCTGTCGCAGGCAACCGTAATTGGAAAGCTGAGATTGATAGCTTTCTCATGCATTACAGAGCTACTCCCCATAGTACCACTCATGTGTCTCCATTTGAAGCTCTTACAGGCAGGAAGATGAACATAGGGATTCCTCACATTCCCAAAACAGAGTCCATCCCTGTATCAGCCCGCATGCGTCAGAATGATGAAATCGGTAAATGCCGAATGAAGGAATATGCTGATAAAAGGAGGCGTGTTCAGCCATCCTCTCTTAATCCAGGCTCCCATGTTTTGCTTAAACAGCGTAAGGTAAATAAGCTAACACCGCCTTACAACCCTGACCCATACATGGTTGTACAAAAACATGGAAGTATGGTCACTGCGGAGCGCAATGGTCATTGCGTTACCCGCAATTCTTCCCATTTCAGACCGGTCAATATTGACCCACTTCTTAAAATTGAGGAAGAAAGTGAGTCAGATGACAAGGAAGATAAGCCAGTTTTACATGGCTCTGATCCTATTCAGTCATCTACTCCTACTCCTAGTCAGAGTTCACATGATCTCTGCAATCCATCTATCTCAGAACCTTTTCAGTCTTCTAGTCCAAGCCCAGCAGCTGCAGGTCCTAGGAGAAACCCGTCTCGCAATGCAGGAATGCCTCGGAAATACAATGGTTTTGTTGTAAACTGAAATACAATGGGTTTATTGTAAACTGAGACATTCTAATGTTTTACTAAGTTTATTTAGATCTTCTCTAGTCATGAATACTGTACCTAGTCATACACATCTAGTCTGTTCCTTTTAGATACTGTTTTGTTTAATTACTGTTTAACACCTGTTAAGATACCGTTTGACACTTGTTTAGATACCATTTGACACTTGTTTAAATACCATTTGACTCTTGTTTAAATATTGCTTTACAATTGTTTAGATGTTGTTAACATTGAATATCTAGAATAACAATTTGAGTTTTAAAGTTTATCTTTTATATTTTCTGTGTTTAGAATCTTCTTAGTTACATAAAGATAAATCTTGAACAAGCTTCCAGAACATTTTATAAATAATTACTTCTTCAGAAACTTGGGAAGTTTTGTTCAAGGTTGAGAGGAGTGTAATGTTCAGCAAGTGAATCTTACGCTGAAGTGATTATTACGTTCACCGTTACACCGTTACTAGCTAATTAAAAGCCATGCCGTTTAACACTGATTAGAAAACTCCACGAATAAACGATATATCAACTTGTACACACGTGCTGTGTTAAGTCTATACATCCCAAACATAATAGTACTTCAGTAAACTTTTCCACTATCCAACGTAGAATGTAACAACCATCTACTTAATTTTCCAAAAACGTCAATGTCAACAAAGCATACCCACACCATCAAGCCACCAATGTTGAAGATAGTCCGGGGAAAAAGCCTCTCAAATCACAGCAAAACACACAGGAATTATACAAAATCAAGCAATAGAACATGTGAAACGGTGTTTTAGGCTACTCACAATCCTTCATTTGTATAACTGGTAGTTTTAAGAACTACTTCCTTTGTACAACGATCTCCGGAAGTAAACGTTGACTGAGGTTAACCCTTTAAGAAGGCCTCATCCAAGATGAAGTCCGGCGAAGCAACTGGACCATCGGTCGTAGTGCTGTCGGAAATGATTAGAGCGGCATGTGGTACATGTGCTACCATGAACCCCCGCTATGGCACTTGTGCCGGTTTTACTAAACAACTTACGCAAATTATTTGCGTAAGTCAAAATTTTAAATTTTAATTTATATTTTTTATTATCACTTGCTACAAACAGCGAATAGCCAGATCAGAGGCCGCGCTTTTAGCGCGTCTCTGATCTGGCTATTTGCTGTTTGCAAACGTTTATGATCGAAAAATAAGAGTAAAACGAAGTAGTTTTGTAAAACGGGCCCCTTGTCCATACAACGACAGGTGATTGATAAATCCCAGTTTGGGTTTGTTCCAAGTAAAGGCACAGCAGAAGCAATCTTTGTCATCCACCAATTGCAGGTGAAATACCTTGCGGTAAACGGGAGGCTCTATATTTCTATTGTGGACCTAGAGAATGCAGTTGACTGGGTCCCTCGGCATATGATTTGATGGGCGATGAGCAAGCTCGGTGTAGAGAAGTGACGTGAGAATCCTACACAGGGAGTGTACGAGAATATACAGAGTCCTGTTAGTCTTGGTGATGGTCTCATTGAAGAGTTCGAGGCGAACGTTGGTGTACACCAGGGTTTCATCCTCGGTTCACTGTTCTTCATGATCGTGTCGGAGGCTCTGCCACGTGGGTTTCGGGCTGGAGTACGTACCTTGGAAGGACTTCTACGTAGGTGATATTGCCAGCATTGTCGACCCTTTGGGTGAGAGTGCCAGTAGGCTATGGATTTCGGAAGGGAGTACGGAAGGAAAGGGGATTCGAGTTCATGCGGGGAAGACTAAGGCAATGATCTGTGGTACAGCATCGAGCTCCTGCAGGGCTCGGACGAGTTTTCATATATACAATCTGCCAAACCGATACAGGCAGCAACAAGCATCTACTGCAACGGCTGCAAATACTAGGTGTATAACAATTACAGTGGTCTCAAGCTCCTGACATAGGGACCCGGAAACAGATGCACTAAATGGCAAGGAACTGCGCGAACCCTACTTGGAAGGCCAAAAAATAACGTTCAGATCAGATCTTACAAACGAAGGGGTAGCATTTTTTTGCTACCTTTGGGAAATACATGTGCTTTCTGCAGCCGATGGATGTGAACAACCACGCGTGTGAAACCCGCCTGGAAGAAGTTAAAGTAGCTGCTACTTGTTCTTCTTTTATTCCACTAGTTCTCCTACAAGACACTCGTCTACGTGTACAACTCGTGCGTGCGCAACGCAATGCTTCATTTAAGTGGGAATTGACACTTAACAATTCCAAATCTCCAGTGTATACAGAGTAACGACGGAGCCATGGTCATATGGGGCGCAATCGTTGCCAATAATCTAGACATGTAGATGCTAACATCTATTTTGTAGTTTGTATAAAATACAAACCCGACTGTACAAAATATAAATGTGACTTGTCCATAAGTTAGTCATGACAATACAATGCTATTTTTAGAATTGACTTTCTGCTTTGTTCAAAGCAAACACCCGCTTTACATTTCATGAAGTTGACAAATTAATCCTACAGATCAGAATGAAATTCCTCAAACCGTCACAAGCAAAGAACTGCATCCGAAAATCCAACTGAAATCATCTGTTTTCAATAAACTTGAACACAGATATAAACCGAAAGTTGCGGATTGACGTCCGACATTGACATTTCTCCAGTGTACAGTTGACTCTTGCAAGTCGAGAATTACATTTCTCCAAATGCAAAACTAGCGAATTTTGCTATGACCTTATAAGGAATTTTTACGGAATACTACGAATATTAATTTGGGCGGAGTAAACTAAATCGGATCTTACCGGAATCGTTCGCCGGGGGTTTACCTAGCCCTATGATTTTACAGTGGAGAATACGTTATTCTTTCCCGTTTAAACGAACCGCAAAACACTAAAACATAGAAAAGTGCAACTTTTGGACAATTCTGATAATTCATGTTTATATTGGTGACAAACAGTTTGGAGCCTGATCAGACGCCGGGTTACCCAGCGTCTGATCTGGCTCCAAACTGTTTGCAATAGAAATAATAGTTTTAGCGTAAACGCGTTTATTGGGAAAGAATAACGTTTTCTCCACTGTATGTAGCCAGTTTGACAGACAGGTGCTTGCTTAACCCATTACCCCCATAAATACACCTTTTTACGCCTTTCATAGAATTAATTCCAATTTTTACAGCCATGAATATGTATCATAAGAAATGTTTTCTATTTCCTAGCAGACTGTAGCTTAAAGCAGGCTGAAAGTAAAGCAGAATGTGCCTTAAGGCACATTCTGCTTTACTTTCAACCTGCTTTAAGTGGTCACGTGTCTTCAATACTAGAAACAGGCTGTGGGGTAATAGGTTAAGCAGACTGAAGTAAAGCAGATAGTTCCTGAAAGAGCTTTTCTGCTTTACATGTGCCTGCTTTAAACATCCATCTGTCCAGATGCAGGGCAGGGGCCCGTTTCATAAACATTGTTGTCGTAAGTCAAAACTATTTAATTTCTGATTTCTCTATTTAATCCTGTCTTGTGACATTTTCAAGACGATTCCAAAAAGATGTTACAAGACAGGATTAGATTGAGAAATAAATAATAATTGAGACTTTTATAATCTGACTTACGACAACATTCGTCGTACAAAGTTTTATAAAACGACTCAAGGTTTCCAATGACTCTTTATCAGGATAATATTTGTAGAAGTATGAAAAGGTACATGCATTAAATTTGTAATAGGAATAATTAAAAAAAACTACCAACATGTGCATCTATGTGTGAAATGGTTAAAGTGGTTGCTTACAGCAAGATAAAAGTAAAGCAGAAATCTCCTGTGGCAGCTTTTGATTAACTGCTTTACTTTTATCCTGTTTTAAGGTGGGCTCAGCTTCTTTATCCATTTGAACTCTATTGGTGCATCTATGGGTCCTTTGAAACAGTGTACCTGTGAAGACTTAGTAACATTAACCCTTTACCTGATAGCCTATTTCTAGTATTGAAAATAGGTGATTACTTAAAGAGGCTCGCAACCGGATCAAGCATTAAAAATAGTAATTTGTAAATATAGGTCAAATGCTTATATAAATGGGTAAAATTTAGTTTAGGATAATAAATTCTGTTAAAAAATGCATTTCCAAAAAAAAAAAGAAGAGGCTCTGGTGGGATTCGAACCCGTGACCATCCATGCGGAGACAAAAATGAAAAATGAGGCATCGCCTCTACGCCCTCGGCTACGGACGCTCTCTATATATATGGTAGCGAATTAACGTACTTCAATGATAGCTATTAATAGAACATTATTCGGCTCGGGTTTATGTCTGACCCCGTGTAGAGAAGCAACAACAACAACTATACCGTTAGCTAACGCTATGGAAAAACGATGGAAAATATCTAAAAAACTAAGATTCGGTGACGATTCTTGAGACGTTTTTTGGACTGATCATATGTTTTTAATGTCAAAAGCCAAATAATGCCACAAATTTGCTTTTATTTGAGTATTTTATTTTATTTTGACAAGAACACCATCCGGTTGCGAGTCCCTTTAAAGCAGGTTGAAAGTAAAGCAGAATTATAGTCACTCGGAACCTCAGAGTTCTTGGCATACGTTCTAGGAAATACCGAAACTTCACGAAGGAAAATTGACGCGACGAAGGAGGGGCTTATGTAGCTAAGACACGCCCTCGTGACTCATTTGTTACTTTCTACGTTGTACATTGGCGAATATCCGAAGTTCATTGTATGGTGTCTGTTTGCAAAAGGTGAAACGTCCTTCGCAAAGCGTACTTTCAATTCTTCCAGGCGGAAATGTTTATTTCAAATGTTGGTTATATGTAGTTCTGTCTTAGAAAGTAACATTAAATCGTGGATTTTGGTTCCCTTGTTAACAGCTTTACATGAAAGAATTGCAAGTGTTTAAAGTATAAACTATAAATACCTTTTTATGGAATACAGTATACACATGTAAACAGACATTTACATGTTAAGTTTGCATGATTCTAAACGACATTTATACAAATACATATCGTTTTTGGCCAAACAATAATTGAAAACTGGGTGATTGCATGTCTGGATTTTTGGCAATGAATGCGCTCCATAATGGTCAGACAGATCTGCAATTGAGGTCTATGCTGTTGGAAGACGGATGTTTGTATATTTATACATTCACCTTTTGCTACGGAAGAATGTAAACCTTGTTAAACATGCCTCATATGAAATACAGCTTATTAAATATATCATAATGAGCAAACGCTTTCATGAATATTAAACAGGTTTAAAGGGCAAATGAGATACAGTTGCTATATACAAACATCAGGACTTGTACCTAATATACATGTTGCTATGGAATAGCAAATAGCGACACTTGGTATTCGCAATAGGTCATACAAACGCGTTTGTAGGTACATGTAGCCACTATAAACGATAGTAGATCATTGCAATGTCTGATACAGTCTATATGAATACAAGTTTATTATCAAATGGCGGGTTGAACTCAACAAAAAGTGGTACGTTTGTTTCGCTGTCTATTTAGGTACATGTGCCTTAGAAATACAAACGTGTAGTTTATGCGGTTAACAAGAGAATTTTTCAAAAACCTGTTCCCAAATTTGAGAGGACAATCTTCACCCTCTGTTTGATTTAAAAATAATATCACTTTTTGATGTAAATCTTATTAAGTACTACGATATTTATATACATGTGTATGTATTATTATAATTTTAACTTTGGTTTTGTTGTTTTGGTTTGACAAAAACAAGCATTCGGCTTGGGAACAAATGTCAACCTTAATAGTTCAAACAAGTCGTTATATTCAGTATGGATACTGCTCGTATATGCATTATTAACTATATGTATGAAGAACATTACTTAGTTAGTGGAGGCCAGTGGCGTAGATAGATATATTTATTTCGGGAAAAAGTGTACATAACATGGCAAAGCATAATTAAAGCGAACAAATAAGAGCCATGTAACTCACACTAGAAACCAAGGATAACACAAAAAGGGAACATATTTTCTTTATTTCCATATGGTCCTTGATTCTAAATGTAGAGGCAAGACACGGAGAGACACGGTATTATCAAAAATTAATATCACAGATAGTATCTTAAATTAAAAGTATCACATAAATAGTATTGTAATCCCTGTTATGTTCAAAGTTTTTCAGTTTCAGAATGACTAGACCATGTTCAAAAGTTAACACAGCAGAGTATCAGAATAAATCAAAAGAATAATGATAAAGTGAAACAACCCTATCTAAATTAAAACAGATATACCAGTAGGCAAATGAATAAAAAGAAATCCCGATATGCAAAAATCAAATCCAATATGTACATAAATATTATCTATCAAGTAAAGACCTTGTTCTTTAGCTAACAATAACTTTTTGACATCAAATCTAAATGGATTGGAAGATTTGCTTACTCTTAAATTCTGAGAAAGACCATTCCACAAGTGAACACCTCTGAAAAGAAAATACTTCTTACCAAAGCTGTTGACTCCAGGAATGGCAGAGCGTCCAATATCAGTAAAAGTGAAAGAAAACGAATCTTTTTGAACGAGAATGGCTGTTATGTTTGACCTTGTACAACGTTTGTGCACAGAGCTTAACAAAATAATCACTAAGATATAGAGGAGCAGTGACTTTTGAAATATTACAAACGTGTAAAAGGGTTATTTGATCAACTCTTTTTTATACTGGCTTTAAAATGATTAGTGCCTATGTGTTCTCTAACATCTAAGTTTAAAACAAAACGGATTTATTTATTTTGAGTTGTTTGAAGTCTATTTTTCAAATTTTGATTATGACCTGGTTACCAAAAACAACAAGCGTTATCAACGTGACATTCAATAAGTGCCATTACCAATAGTGTTCTTGTGTTTTCTGTACAAAAACTAAGGTCTGCTGTTGCCTTAGTAATGACTTACATGGAATTTGCCTCACAAGATAAGAATTGGTATAAAATAGCACCCAAATACTTCAAAGAGGTAGAAGAATTAATATGCTGACCATTACAAATTACATGTATATCTAAATGTGACTGAGATCTTAATTTAGGTCTAGAACCAAACATGATTGACTCAATCTTACCGAGATTAATACAAAGTTTATTATCAACTAACCATTCACTAACTACATGTTTATAACGATACATCCAGGTATTTAGACAGACACCTTCAATTTGGAAAATACTTTGCCAGAGAATAAAATACTAGAGTCATCTGTATACAATAAAAACTTGTTTGATACAGCACCCGGCATGTCATTAAGATAGACTTAAAACAAAATAGGTCCCAAAATTTATTAGGTGTGACACGTTATAAAGAATAGTAATCAAACACAAACTTCTGGCCATATTTGTTAATAGATTTTGGAAGTTTTTCAACCAGACTAGACGCTTTTTTGGCATAAAAAGAGTTAAAATATTTGTCAACATTTAGTCTATCAAAGCCAGTTTCGCCCTATACTGCCAGCAGAAACCCGTTTTAGAAGGCATACCAAGCTCTTTCAAAGATTTCCACAAAGTCTAAGAATTATTTTTATTCTAATCAAGTTTGCTGGTGAAATTAGTTTTCTTTGCATTATAAATTTAAGACTGTGTTTTATTTCTAAGAATTTTAAAAGCGTTAAAATCAACTTCAGATTAGAACTCCTTAACCCTTTCCCTTATAGAAGCGACTTTTAGCACATGCATTTTATTCATCCGCTGAAGAAAATAGTTCCTAACTTTACCCTAATGAATATGTGTCATATTTAATAATTTCCTTATTCTAGCAGGTAATAGCTTAAAGCAGGCTGAAAGTAAAGCAGAATGCGCCTTAGGGCGCATTCTGCCTTACTTTCAACCTGCTTTAAATAGTCACCTGTTTACAAATTTAGAAACAAGCTATAGGGTAAGGGGTTAAACAAGTTAAAATTACTCTTATTAATGCTTTTTTAAATATCAGAAGTAATACAAGGTTCTGTTCTCTGTTTCAAACCCTTTCATGATAAAAGTATTCGGGAGATTTTTACCCCTTCACCGCTTTATTGTCGTCTGCTTCAGTATTGGCGTCTGTTAAACACATTTCAAAGTTAGATTTCAGGTTATATGACTTAATAAATATCGATAAGAGTGTCAAACAGTTAGCAAGCGCGCTTTCTGGCGTCATCGAGAGTGAAAGTGTTAACGCGTTAGACTAATGAGACGCGATTACCGGTTCGGGTTCCCATCACAGGGGACCGTCACAATAGACGTCTGAACCCCAAAAGAAAAAAATGTATAAACACTAGATATATAGTCTACCCCAAAAGAGAAAATGTATAAACACTAGATATATAGTCTATATATCTAGTGTTTATACATATTGTTCTTTTGGGGTTCAGGCTTCTCTTGTGGTCCCAATGAACCAAATAGAATTACAACAGTAATCCCTCCCTACAATGGCCCTCCGAGCAACTCTCCCCTACTTACAACAATGCTTGCCGCTTTCCCCCAAAACAGACAAGACACTTATATATGTATAACGCGTTCACTGCTGCAATTACGTGTGCAAATATTGTCGTTTATTTTTTTATCCAAAGTTACGTATTATACATGTTGACAGGAGAAATATAAGGACGATTGACAAACAATTTGAATCGTGTAGCGTGTTCAATTACCGTTGTTTACTGTTTATGTTAGCAGTTTGTGCCCCGTGTGCAGCGTGCAGAGTGCAGTAGAGAAATCGTTTTCTTTCCAAATAATCCCGGTTACGCTTAAACTATTATTTTCATTGTAAACAGTTTGGAACCAGTTCAGACGCCGGGTAACCCGGCGTATGATCAGGCTCCAAACTGTTTGACACTCAGAATAAAACTGATAGTTAGAATAGTCAATAAGTTGTCATTTTTTATTATATTTCACTGCAATGCGTTTGCGTTTGAACGGAAGAATAACGTTTTCCCCACTGTATTCAAGAGCGGGTAGCAAACTCGCAATCGATGGCCATCGACGGCCATCGATTTCTTTACTGAACTCATCACAGATTACGACGCCGTGTTATGCGGTGACTGCTCTGGGTTCAAACTGCTTACAAATGTAAGCCAAGTTAATCTCAGCCTTCTGAGAGTATACATTTTCCCTCCCTATAACAACTCCCTCCGAACAATACACACATACTCTTTATCTGCCATTCAGTGTTGTTGCAGCGAGAGGGGAACTGTAATGATCATTAGGACTAGGCCTTTAAAAGTTTTTCAAATGCATCGGTGCTATGTACGTGAAAGAATCTGTGTCTTCTACACAGTGGTATTCCATCTGTATCTTTTAGGTCGATGTTGTCCTGGAGGGCCATTAGAACTTCAAATACTGACTCACGTGGCCAGTTAGTAGAGGTCGATAACTGTGGTTTTCTTCTTTTGTTATACAAAGTGAAGTCGGGTACATTTGATCCAGAGTGCAATCAGGTGAAAATGACAGTATTTCTCCCATTAAAATTCGTTTATGCTTAATTTCCTGTGATTATAGCAAACAACTTGGAGCATTTTCAGACGCCGAGTTACTCGGCGTCTGTAAATGCTCCAAACTGTTTACGCCTAAGATCAATGTTTTTCAAGAATTTATATTTTCTGCATTTTATTGCACTTTGATTGTGTTTGGGAAAGAATAAGGTCAACACTTCTGTGGTAATAGGTTACAGTGACCGACTATATGCTATCGGAAAGTAATCTTCGCATGAAGAATTAATTTCGCGGAACGGAATTCGAAAGCGTAGCGGTGAGTGATTTATCGTCATCGACCATAACCACGCGGCCACGTTTAACCTATTCCTCTCTGAAATTTCAAAAAGGCAATTCAAGTTTCCAATTAAGTATAGTCCAGTTTTGACTTTTTAGTGTTTTTTTTTCAGTGTACTGCAATATGACAAACAGTACCGATCCTGATCAGAGGGATCATTTAGGATCCCTATGAAATAGATCGTCATTGTTTGTATAGAGCAAATGTAATCTTCACAGGGACACTGCTTGCAAAGGACGTGTATATGCCTGGATTGCTTTCAAAGGATGTATCCAGGGTCCAATGTTATAAAGCTTTAGAATTGAGTCTTTAATTTTTCTCTAGCATTTGATTGATCAGATTTGAGCCTAGGCTCAAATCTGACCAATCAAATACTCGAGAACGCACTCAATTCAAAAGCTTCATAACCTTGGACCTAAGGCAGCTTTCAGCATTACTGTTGTCTTACATTAAGCAGCTTTATTTATTAGTGCAATCCTGTATTGACCAGCTAATAATTGTCTTTTTAAGTTCTCTTTGTGACCTTATTTATGACTAAGCAGTAAGACGAAGACAGAAATTGGAACCGAGATTTGTTTCTCTATTCCGGGTTAGAGGTGATACATGTAGTACTCGGATGTCAGAACACCTTGATGTCGTAGGGTGGATTTTGCCATGAACTATTAAATTAGTAATAAATCAATAAAATACTGTATGTCATGATAAATTCATGATAAATCTGTATAAATATCCAATTTATTCAGACGTTAACAAATGCCTATATAATGGCTGCCATTTAAATTTACCGGATAAAGATGACCCGTAATCACGTGATGAAAAGGTTAGTCAAAATAATGTTAGTGAAAGTTAGTTCCCCTAGACCGAAAGTACATATTTCTAACGACTGACAAGACCAAAACGTATAAACTAAGAGCTAAATATCTAAATTCTACTGATTATTCTAATGGGGAAATCGAAATAACAAGAAACTAGGTGATGACATACAGTATTTTATTGATTTATTACTAATTTAATAGTTCATGGCAAAATCCACCCTACGACATAGACATAGTTGAATATATACTATTTATAAATATAAATGTATAGTGTCCTATATACACCTGCCTTTTCTGTGAATAATACCCTAAAATAGTTTTTGTGGAATGTTAATGTCATACTGTCAGGCAACCTTTGCCACAGTGCCAAGGTCATGGGTCACTGATTCATTCGGTCCTTCTATACAAGACATATGAATTATTGATACGTTATTTTCAGGGTTAAAAGTGCCCTTTAACCTTTTCACTCTCTATAACGATGCCAAAAAAGCGCGTTTGCAAAACAGTTTAGATCCTGATCAGACGCCGCGTCACGCGGCGTCTGATCAGGATCTAAACTGTTTGACACTCGTTTTGTAATGTCTTCGGTCATACTGTCTTAAAGTTAACTTTGAAAATATTTTGCAGACAACAATATTGAAACAGACGATAATATGGCGGTGATGGGCTAAAAATCTCTAAAAATTTGATCAAGAAAGGGTTAATTCCAACCAACGGGGATGCCTTATATTTTTCATTCGCAAGTTAAAACATGCAGATAAAACGGGTCAAATGGCATATAACAAAAAGCTAATGACCTACAGGGCACCGGTTAAATCTAGGGCATGTCACGGCAGCCCATATATTTGTATTACCCCCATCTAAAACACCTACTTTTCTACTAACTACATGTATGTTCCATGGCTGTTTGATTTGCCTACACCTCGACCTTCCGATCTGCATTAGGACTTTGACCCTACCCATGGTCAAATTGATCGTGAGGTTTTAACCCCATCAACGCCGTATTGTCGTCTGTTTTATTATTGTTGTCTGCAATATCGTTTCAAAGTTAGATTGAAGGCACGTAATTTCAAAACAAGTGCACTGGCAAGCAGTTTTTAATCCTGATCAGACGCCTCGTAACGCGGCGTCTGGTCAGGATCAAAACTGTTTGCAAACGCTTTATGATGTTATTGAGGGTGAAAGCGTAAACATTTCACGCTACATTTGATAAATCAAATGGTTAATTCCAACCCCAGATGCTGTCCTACTTATTTCATTCAACAGTGAAAGATGCAGAAAAAACAGGTCGACTGGAATTTATGACACAGTTTAACGACTTCAGTCATCTAACCTGATGTTCTGGTACATGTTGACATATAGGTCACATCGCCTAAATCAAGGACATGTTGCATCAGTCCATATAATTTTCCAAACCCATCTATATAACAATTTCTATGCGAACCATGTGCCACCCTACACCAAAAAGCTAATGATCTATATATGAACATTAACCCTTTCATGATCAAATTTATCGTGAAGTTTTAAGTGTAACCGATTATCCGCGCTTCTAGAGGTTAACCGGTTAACCGATTAACCGTTAACATCCCTAGTTTTAACCCTTCACATCCATTTTGTCGTCTGCCTCAATATTGTTGTCTGCAATGCCGTTCCAAATGTACATTGAAGGCAGTATAACTGACTTAATTTCAGAAAAAGTGGCAAACAGTTTTGCGTCTGATCAGGATTAAAACTGTTCGTCTAAGCGCTTTATGACGTCATTGAGAGTGAAAGGGTTAAAAGACTCTTAACCAATTTTGGCCCAAACAACTCTTTGTTATGTAAATCGATGTCTGACGCCTATATAAACCCATATAGATATTAGTTTACGAAAAGTATTTATGTAAACATACATTTCAAAGAAAATATAGCTCGATCGGGCTCCCATGCGGAGAATGCAAAACAAGATATGCCCGCAAATGTTACCCCACTCGAACATACATGTAGGACTACCCTGACCTAGCGGTCTAATTGATCTTATCTGAACTCTATGTAACGAGGTTTTACCTAAAGAATCGATGATTATTCTTGAGGATACTTTCAGACCGAAGCTATATTTGTATTTTAATGTCACATGCACGAGAATGACACATATTTGCCTTTTTGAATATTTTCTTCCGTTTTGCAAATAGACCATTCGGGGTTTGAACAGTTTCTTTAAGGATGAACGGTTTATTAACCTTTAATATACAAGTACCATGTAACCTTTCCTGTACAAACATGTCTGCAACAATATTAACCCATTACTTCATAGCCTGATTCTAGTTTTGAAAATAGGTGACCACTTAAAGCAGGTTCAAAAGTAAAGCAGAATGCGCCTTAAGGCGCATTCTGCTTTACTTTCAACCTGCTTTAAGCTACCATCTGCTATAATATAGAAAATACTTCT
The DNA here is from genome assembly GCA_922989275.2 of Gari tellinella. NCBI lineage: Eukaryota > Metazoa > Mollusca > Bivalvia > Cardiida > Psammobiidae > Gari > Gari tellinella. The sequence continues at coordinate 6,511,538 of OV277862.1, read as the reverse complement.
GCAATACATATCCATAACTGTTTTTAATTGCAACTATTATCCTCAGTGAAGTAATAAATTCAAGGTGTAAGAAGGCCTATTTTGGGGTAATGGGTCGTGTCTCTGCTATACAATGGGCATGTAAAAGAACCAGCAGGATCTATCTAAAACCTTACCTTACCGCGGTACTCTGAGCCCTATTTGCCGAAAGTATACATTATACATACTCTATATCATAATGTTCAAGATAAGTTACTCTACCTCTCCGAGTTGTGACAATATTATGAGTGCTGAGATTACCTCCCTTTAGAAACTGTATACACTTCGGTCGTATTTACTATTTGGTTGTTCAGTGTAGAACTCGTGAATAACGTCATACTGTCAAATCAATAGTTGCCCGATTGTCCAAGACAACTTAAATGTAAATTGGACGACCAGTTTTAGCTGTAACAGTATACCAATCATTGTAATAAAATAAAGTATCTCTGTATCTATAAACATTTCTGTTTTCGACCCAATCCTTTTGTATATGACATGTATTTGTATTTAGTGTATGTTATCATTAAAAGAACGAGTTTAAGCTAAGGACAGTTTATTTACATTCTGGCACAACGGACAGCCTAACACGTTACCATATAATAGCCGGTTTTCAGTTTTGAAGACAGGTGTGCACTTCAAGCCGGTTAAAAGTAAAGCAGAAATGCGCATTCTGCTTTACTATCATTCTGTTTAATGCTATCACCTGATAGGATGTAGAAAATGTTTATTTTGGTACATGTTCATGACTGTTTAAATTTGAGATATTTCCTTCAGTATAGTGGAAAAGATTAAATGCGCTTAAAGGCGCTACTTCTATGGGCGAAAGAATAAAGATAGTAGAAGCTGTTACATTGTCATGTAATGTACAGCATGAGAAAAAATGTACTTTCAAGGGAGATAATCCTCTGCAATTTGTGATTGGTAACTTTGTATGGATGAGCTCTCTTTTACCATTTGACTAGATTGTTTTTCTTCATGTCCAAGAATGCAGGACACATTTACAGAGTTGTCTTACTTGATCCCCCTTGTTAATGATACGTAAATCATTATCTCCCTGGGTCCGCTAGATCAATAATCGATTCGTTTGTCAGACTATCGGGAACCGCTTGATCACCTTTAGCCTTGATAAGAAATCACGAATGCTTCGTTATCATTCGGCAGCCTCCGGAACACTACTTCCGAAGTCGTTCTCTCATTATATGCCATTCGTTTATATGCTGAATAAGTAAGTTAAGAAACAGCAAATTTCTATGACATACCGCTGTCAACGGTGCTTTGTGTGAGTTGGAACTGTTTAATCGGAGTTAATTATAAAGATATAATACTTAAACTGATTTATAGTTTATGCTACTGTTATTTCAATATGGTGGGGTTGGTGTCGGGTATTCAGTCCTTTAAAAGACTAATGTAATTCATTTTTGAACGTCATGGTTTGTTCCTGTAAGCATTTTATGTTTATGTGATTTATTATGTAACCATGATGAGACTGAAATAAAGAATATATAATATATATGTGAACTCTGTACCCCTTTTCGTTGAAGTTGTGAAAGAAGAAGAATGATTTTGGGCCGACACATTTGTTCAGTTACTAGGAACTCTTTAGTTTCCGAAAAGTTATTTGTAAAATTCAAGAAAGCTCTCGACAGAAGCACTTTTGAGTGCCTATATTCTTCCACAAAAAGGGCACTAAGGGTTTTCATTTATAAAGTTGAACCAACATAGGAAAGCTGACCGATGGATTCTTCTATGCTTCTATATTTGATGGGTGCAATTTTCATTTTAGGGGTTCCTGATCATTTTTTTAATATAATTTTTTAGACGTTTCTGTAAGCAAAAAGTACAGATTCAGATCAGACGCCGCATTATGCGTCGTCTGATCTAAGTCTGTACTGTTTGTCTATGTTACATTTATAAGACGCAAGGGACAAATGGGTCAAAGTTAGATGAATGCAAATGCTGGTACAAGATGTCAGTATAATGTAAGATAAAAATTAAGATTTCTGCTTTATTTTAATTTTGCTTTATGCAGTATAACGTTTTGTGCTTTGTACACTTGGGAGAAAGGAATATGGCCTATTAGCATACAGCTAGGATTCTGAGCAGATGCCCGTTCTTCGGCATCTGATATATAGATAACAAACTGTTTTCTAGTATCTCGATACGTAATAGTTTCATTATATCTGTGTAAAGTGCCTTTAGAGATTGAAAGGATTTAACCGTTTTGGGTTTAACCTCTTTTTCCGACTTCATTATTAATTGTACATATGTTAAGGCAAATAAAGATTGTTAGGTAGTTCTTGAAATGTGACTTATGATTTTATTATCATGATTATGTTGGTGTAATAAAAAACACTATGTGTTTACATTACTGAATTAAGAAATCTTGATTCTTGAATCTATTTTCGTAGATCTACCGGCCATTTTCAAGTCTGCTGTAATGCTGTCATCAAGTGACAGAATACCCTGACCGGAAAGCGAACCCATGCACAACAGTGGATTTGTCAAATTATCCTTGTCAACTCTTTCACTCACAGTTTGGCACTCGGTGTTGACCACAGTCAACTAACATTTTCATGATCAAATTTATCGTGAGGTTTTTACCCATTATACCGCAATATTATCGTCTGCTTCAATATTGTTGTCTGCAATACCGTTTCAAAGTTAGAGTTAAAGCAGTATAACTGATGTACAAATGTAATTTCAAAAAAATTAAGTGGCAAATAGTTTTGATCCTAATCAGAGGAGGATCAAAACTGTTTGCAAATGCGCTTTATGACGTCATTTAGAGCGAAAGCGCAAAATGAGGTAATGGTACACAGAGTAGACCCTGAAAAGAGACATTAACTTTAATAAATAGTCTTTTGTTCTTTTTTTTTTTTTTTTTTTTTTAAAAACCCTGCGATGTTCTATATTTTATTGTAAGTTACGTTTACGTTCAGTATCGTTTTAAAAGTATTCCCCACTGTAGGAAATGTGTTTTCATGGACCAGGGGCCCGTTTCATAAAACTTCGTTCGACAAATGATGTCTTAAGTCAGATTATAAAAGTCTCGATTATTATGTATTTCGATTATTATGTATTTCTCCATCTAAAAAGATGAAAAGACGATTTCAAAGAGATGTCACAAGACAGGATTAAATAGAGAAATCAGAAATTAAATTTATTTTAAAGTTTTGACTTACGACCGTTTTTGTCGTACGAAGTTTTATGAAACGGACCCTGGTTTCACACATGTGATGCTATTGTTTTGATTCACTTACAGTAAAACACTTGATGAGCTGTATTTCTAAAGATAATGTATTAGTCTGGTAGCAGATACGGATATTTTAGCTTAACCTTGCTTGGAGTTGTATAGAAAATGTTTTTGTGGTTTTTGGTAGAATAGACCCTCAGCATCAAGGATCCGATGTATGACCGCCGGTCATCCTTGAGCGTTTCCAGATATTCAAGATGGCGTCCAAGATGGCCGCCAGCATGTATCTGGCTAACTGTTAGGTTTGATTCAATAAGCTATAACGGAATTTTCAGCAAATTATAGTTCAATTTCATCTTTGATGACATTATCAAAGTTCTAAATAGAAATAAAAATAATCTATAATTCAAAATGGCGTCCAAAATGGCCGACAAGGACCATTTTTATGTGAAATAAAATGAAAATGACACTTTACAAGGCTACATTTGCTCCAGTTTTTTCCCTTCGTGATAATATGATTGTTCATAATTAATAAATAAAGCGTGAAATGATCAAGTTGGCAATTAACTCATTCATAAATGAATTATCAGAGACTGTCACCAGAATACAGTATGCATAAAAAACATACAGCTTAAGTTTACATTGAGTTAGTCCATGCATAACGATGTAAAATGACTAGCTGTTGGGTTTGATTTAAATTTTTCAGCAGATTATGGTTAATTTTCATAACGTTTGACATTATTTAAGTTCAAAATGGAAGTAATAATAATAATGCTTTATTCAAAATGGCGTCCAAAATGGCCGACAAAGTATCAAGGTGACGTCCAAGATGGTTGCGGGAATAAAAATGAAACTGCTGTCAGTTTTGATTAGGTAATTGTAAACTGTAAACAAGATTAAAAGTAGTTCAATACTTTTTCGATGTTTAAAAAAACAAACAGAGAAAAGTATACTGTTAATTTCAAAATGGCGTCAAAAATGGCCGACAAAATATGCAAAACAGATGCTTGTCTCTTCAATATTATATAATAAGCAAAAAAACCCAGAAAGTACCCACTTTTGTATTCTTAATTATCAGCGTCTCATATATAAACTTATCATTGTGGCTAAATAACTGGCACATTGTATTGAAAATGAAAAGGTCGATAACTCTTTCCGGAAAACGGTATTTTTTATTATAAACGTTCTCCATAGAGGAGATACAATGGTGCTCATATTCAGCCGCTAGAGCATTTGCTTAAAGAAAATAAAATCACATTAGACTTTCATTCATCGCAATATTCACGGCGTTATCAAGACTAGAAAGTCTTCAAATATCAAATTACCTCCCTTTGATTTGAAATAAGAATATACCTTGTGTGTTTCATTTTCGTTAAATGTGTCGTTTAATATAAATGTTTTACTGGAATACATTGGTGAACGTATGAACCCTAAAAATCTCAAACAAAACTTGAGTTGATGAAGTACTTCAAAGGATATGGAGCCTGAATTTTTACTTAGTGTAAAAATAAATGTAAAAAGTGAGTACATAATCTATCCACCAAGCATACCATTCTTTTTAGCCTCTTTTTAAGACAAATGGGTGTTTTTAAGAATTAATTAGAATTATGAAATAACTGTTTTTGAAAGATTAGTCTTATGTTGATCTATCTTAATCATCGCCTTCTGCAGAAAAAATCAAAATTTGAGGTTAATTCAAGTTTGAGTCAGCATTGATGTTTGTGTTTTGAACATGAATTATATGATTCGTTTTCTAAATGGCAATCAGAATGGCTGCCAAAGTCAGCGTTTTTGTTTTGTTTGTTTTTCAAGAAGTGATATTATGTGAGATGTAATATAAATTGGATACTATTCCTGTTTCTGCATGTATTGTGAATTTGAAAATGAGTATGTCGCACACAGCAACCTATGTAAAGGAGTTAATAAACATATATTGGTGTCGATATACAGTACGTTTATAAATTAGCACATGCATATTGTACTATTATATAAATGAATATTCTTATTAGTAGGGAATAAAATTGCACACTGTAAATGATACTTAGAAACAAAAGGTAATGTCAGGTTTCTAACATAGCTTGCAATTAAGTTAGTTGTACTTGACATGATCCTGCGTTTATTTCTCAACTTGCTGTGAATTTCCTAGCAACTCGGGTAGGCTGAATGTGGCTAGAATGTCCTCAAACTTGATTTATATGCTCCTCTGACACGCAGGACCTGGTCATCTCTTCCATAGTCTAACCATGGCGATTGTGATCTCTTACTAAGTCTAAAGCGCAGAATGGTCCTCCTCGTTATTGAGTTGATGCATGAAGTGGCACACTCCACCTGTCCATAACATCCCAAACGTTTAGTTCTCATTACTTGTATCTGTGGGACCTCCTCGTCCTGTTTAACGCCACAGATCCAACTGATCACAGGCTCAATTTCTGCAAACTGTCTGCAAGTATTCGGCAGACGACATTAATGTATAGCCTCCATATTAAATGAAAAAAATAACAAACAGGTGTTGAACACTATTCTGCGAGTCTCAAAGGATATAAATGTGCTTGGCCTTTCTTTGAAATTTCCTGTCCTGTGATTATGACAAGCTCGAATCCTCTTCTAGCAAACACCATGTTACAGAAGTTATTCTAGACACCAAACGTAGCCCCAGCGACACCTACCTGAGTAACTGGTCTTCCATCAAAAGGACAAGTTTAGTCCTGACGGCATGGGCATACAAAGTCTACACTGCTTGTAATTTTACAATTAATGTCACATAACTACTGCAATTGAATTTTCTCCAATCTGACAGTCAGCACAGGAGCATTCCCTACAGTCTCGAAGAAGACCAAGCCAATGACCACTCTGAGATCATGAGCCAAGTATTCTTCATGTTAACTTTCAGTCAACTCAGTTTGATAACATCCTTCCATCCAGCTTTTTGGGTTACCCTGTCAGTGAATTTGTGATCACAGAAAATTGTGTACAGAAGCGCCAACGGAACACCTTTGCTAGACTCTTATGACAGAGCCTCATACACTAGTAAAACAGAACATCAAGCACTGGTACAGCAGAGGGTTGAGATCAAATACCTAATGCAAACCATACACAAAAACTTCTCGTAGTACTGACCGCTTCATGTAAGCGGTTTTCAACCTCTGTTTGACATGCAAATCGCATTCCTCAAACCAAAAGCTCATTCTTGGTATTGAATCTAAAGGCTTTCTCCAGATCAACAAAGGCCACATGCAGAGGTTTGATTTCGACCTTTTACTTGTGCTATAGATTGACCGGTACACGGTGAAGAACGAATCAATAGTACCTATACCCGTAACAACGCGAAACTACATGCATCAATGTTGATAATCTCACGCACAGAGGTATCTTTTTAATCGGTTCATCAACTTTATTGTCTGGTCCTTGAGCTTTACCATATGATAAGTTTCGCTCATGCGAGCTTGTTATTCACTTTTTTATTGTTTGAGGATGTAATTTGCCTCCCTAGCTGTCCTCAGATATCACACAATTACTGAAAATCGCATCAGTCAGTCGTCTTCAAATATCAAACCCCTTGTACTCCGAAGCTGCTTTAATCATCTCGGCTATCACTCCTGATAGGCCAGCGGCCTTGCAGTATATCATCATGTCAAGAGTTATGCACTTCTTATACAAGATGACCACTTTTGTAGTGACTGAGTTTGACAGTAACTGTACCAAAGTTCTGTTTACTTTGGTAATTCAGGAGTAAAGATATGCAATTTTTTATATTTGAAATTATATGTGTGATGTCATTCTTTCTTATTCTAATCTATGGTTAAGCCAAAAGACTGTTCAGTCAAGTGTCTGTGTAGCCATGTACTCATTCAGCAATATTTCAAATATATGATGATTCTTTGCAGCAGCAGTACTAGCTTAGAAACTCACAGAATACATGTTAAAAGGCTTGATGAAAAGGAATACTGAACATAGTTTTATACTGAAAGATAATGTACACAGTTATCAGGTTCAAATAGGTGCCACCTCAGGAGGCTTGCATCCCAAGAAGAATTATTGGTATCCATTCTATCAATTTATTTCCCTGTTCCTAAGAAGCTCACATGTAACTGAACTATTTAACAGGAAAGGTGACATGTGGTGACAAATATCACAGTAATGCAAACACAAAACTTTATTTTTGTACGATAATTTCAGCATTCTTTGCTTAAAAACAGTGAAATTTATATATTAAAGGTACTTAATGGGGTTCTATGAACTAATTGATAATATTTGAGTTTTGACTTGACTAATTACTTTTCTGTTAATCTGAAATATTTATTGCATTTTACATCGTTATGCATGAACTATCTCAATGTACATTTAAGCTGTATGGTTTTTATGTATACTCTATTCTGGTGACAGTCTCTTATAATTCATTTATGAATGAATTTATCGCAAATTTGATCTTGTCATGCTTTATTATTAATTATGAACAATTATATTATCACGAAGGGAAAAAACTGGAGCAAATCGTAGCCTTGTAAAGTAACGCACATACTTTGCAATTTTTTTTACATAAAAAAGTACTTTGTCGGCCATTTTGGACGCCATTTTGATTTATAGATTATCTTTATTTCTATTTTGAAGTTTAATTATGTCACAAAAGATAAAATTGAGCAATAGTTTGCTGAAAAATCTGTTAAAGCTTTTTGAATCAAACCTAACAGATAGCCAGATATATGCCGGCGGCCATCTTGGACGCCATCTTGAATATCTTAAAATGCTCAAGGATGACCGGCGGTCATACATCGGATCCTTGATGCTGAGGGTCTATTCTACCAAAAACCACAAAAACATTTTCTATACAACTCCAAGCAAGGTTAAACGTGTCCGCGGCCGGACTATATTGATAGTTTATAAATATGAGCCATGCAATGTGAAAACCTGACTTATTGCATTGCATTGCAAACAGTGTAGATCAAGGCCATCCATCACGTAAAAGACGCCGCGGCTGGTCTTGATCTACACTGTTTGACACCCACATGCACCGAAATCATTCTATGTCGCTTTATTATATACGGTATTTGGCAGTGTAAATCAAGATCAGATATAGAGACTGGGATGACAACGGTGGCTTTTCTGTATAATGTTGCAATGCAATAAGGCTGGTTTTGTCATGACACGGCTCATATAGTGTTATAGATACAGTCAAACTTCTCGAACTCGATTAAGTCGAATTTGTCTGTATTTCTACAGTTTTAATTTCAATGTTTTAAAATCGCTATAGCCGAACATATCCGTAACCAGTCAAATTAACTTTGTATTGCACACCCTTTCGCTCTAAATGACGCCATAAAGCGCATAAAAGAGTGGTAAACAGTTTTGATCCTGATCAGACACCGCGTAACGCGGCGTCTGATCAGGATCAAAACTGTTTGCCACTATTTGGAAATCACATCAGTTGTTCAGCCTTAAACCTAACTGAAACGATATTGCAGACACAACAATATTGAATATGGCGTGAAGGGGTTAAAAGCCTCGCGATAAATTTGATCATAAAAAGTTTAAGCGAGTGTCGATATAATTATCTTAGTTTAACGGTAGGTGATTGTTTACTGTATGATAATGGACAGGTGGTTGTTTAATACAGAATAAAAGTAATAGATATAACTCTCATGTGATATCTCTGTATTACTTGTACCTTTGTACTAGACACAGGTACTTGACACATACATCTAGATTTATTACCCCCCCCCCCCCCCTCTCCCTTTTAAAACAAAATAATTTATTTTATTTTTTTTAAAAAAAAGGGGGGGGGGGGTGTTAATAAATCTAGATGTATGTGTCAAGTACCTGTGGTACTACATTACTGAAGCAGCAACATTTCTTTAGGAAATTTGATATTAATTCGATGAATATAACGCTTAAAGCAGGCTTTTCAGAATATCGTAGGCTTGATACAGAAATAAATGTATGGGTTTATTTACTTCATGACAATCACGCGGTCAGTTTAACGCATAGAGATGATACACCACTAACTTACAACTCATAAGTAATTGTTTCAATTACTTATTCTTAATAACTATAATTATAAATTACAATAAACATCTTTATATAGCGACCACTTACTAAGGCAGAAAGTATGTCTACAAAAAAGGCTGATGCTGAATGTAGGATGGCAGTAATGCAGTAAGTTCCTATAGGACATGTATGACTATAGGAGCTTTCTGCATTACTTTCATCCTTCATTCAGCTACTACCTGTTTAATAGACGGACACTGATATGAATTCTAAGTTTTGTTTAAGATAAGCTTTACTGTTGTACAACCCGGATGTACAAGGCTCTTCATATGCACGCCACACAGCGACACTTAAAGGTCCTGTTCCACTTCGTTTTCGAAGCTATATGGGATTAACCAATTATCCCATAGCCTGTTTCTATACAAGTCATCACTTTCTAAGACAAGCCATCACTTAAAGCTGGTTGAAAGTAAAGCAGAATGCGTCGTAAGGCGCATTCTGCTTTATTTTCAGCCTGCTTTAAGCTACCATCTGCGTCTGATCAGGACCCAAACTGCGAACTGCTTGTAACTTGTAACAACGTTTCTGTGAGCTATATAAAAATATCAAATTTAACTTTTAAAAATCAAAGCAGACGACAAATTTGAAAACAAACAAAATTATGGCAATGAAGGGTTTCAGTCAATATCCGTAACTCGTGATGATACTGTCGAGTAATACATTGTAAATATGTTCCCATCCTTATCCTGTTGTGATATCGTCTGCTTTGAAATTGTCGTCTGCAATTTATTCTTTTGAATTTAGATATACATTTTTAAGTAAAAAAACCTAAATCGAGTGTCAAACAGTTTGGATCCAGATCAGACGCCGCGTTACGCGGCGTCTGATATGGATCCAAACTGTTCTCAAAAGACAGTGAAGTCGTTATCAGAAGGCAAAGGGTTAATTGACAGGAGTTGGTGAACAGACTGGGTTTGATGAACAGACAGTGAAAATAATTATTCCAGCTGTGTTGTTTGTGAATGGATATAATAATATTTATTTAATTTAATTATAAAATGTGTTCGGCAAACAAATTATTCTATATCATGACGGCTCTAGTTGGATGTGACATTTTTGAGGGAGTTTCAACAATTCAAACATGTTGGTATTAAATTTTTCATTTTAACCGCTTCTTCGCTAATACACGTACATGTACACATTGCTGTCCGTCTGACCTTAAGTCTCTCTATTTAGCAAACATTATTTCTTTTATAAATCAGGGCTGCCATAAGTTGATAAAAAATCCTAAGATTTCAAAATTTTCAATTTTTCAAGCGCGACCTTCCGAATTATACCTTTTACCCATAGTCTGTTTCTAGTTTTTAACACACACAATTCTTAAAGCAGGTTGAAAGTAAAGCAGAATGCGCCTTAGGGCGTATTCTGCTTTATTTTCAGCCTGCTTTAAGCTTCCATCAGTTGGAATAAAAATCCGAAGATTTCAGAAAAATCCGGAGAAATGGCAGCCCTGATAAATGTTTCTTGTTTTCAGAGCATTTTCAATAAACCAATCTAGACAAAGAGACTATTTGCTTTACTTTCACAATGTTTTAAGTTCTTAAACATTTATCCCTAGCGACGAGTATACTCGCTATTTACTAACTGTGTACTTGTAAAGAGAACACTTCGAGGGCTTGGTGCAAAACTATTGTAACTCCCTCACAATTTTGAGGGAGTTACAATAGTTTTGCACCAAGCCCTCGACTTGTCATATGCGATTAGTGTATATTCAGGTCAGGGTATGCACTGTTTGTTATTTTCCACTACATTATTAAAACATCCCTATTTATCAAATATGGTTTAGACTTAATTTGAAACGAGTTCATTTAAGGTATAGGGGTGAAATAAATTAACTTTTACAAATACGTATTACAATGCACCCTGCCTACAACGGTCTTCCAAACAACGACTCCCTCTTTACAACGACCCTTGTTGCAGTTCCCGAAACAGCGACTTATGGCCAACCTATTTATGACTGCAATGTCGTCTGCTTAACATTGTCGTCTGCTGTTTTCTCAAAATTACATAATGGGCTTTGACAGAAAAAAAACTTAATGACAAATGACAAACAGCTTGAATTTAGCGGGGTCTGATCTGGATTCAAGCTGTTTTACAAATTACCCTCCCTATAACGACTCCTTCCGAACACCGCACATAAGTGTTGTCTCCCGTTGAGTGTCGTTGTAGAGAGGGAGCGTTGTACAACCCTTTATTAGATTTAGTACAGCACAGTAAAACCCATCTATGACAACTAAAATGAAAGCTAATTGATCGTATATAAGATAGATGGCATTTTAAAGCAACGTTATAGTAAACCAGCAGGCACTGATAATTAACATATTGAAGTGGTCGTGATAGATATTGTACTGTAATTATAGTAGAGTTTTACTTTCCTACTTTTTTTCAGATCGCATGGAAACTGGATGTGGGAAGGAAATAAGCATGTTGACCGACGGGTTCTACCAGGGGAGGTTAACTCATGATATCCCGGCGACCGACGACAAAGACTTCTGGACACATGGACCTTATACCTACTGTGAGACAATGATAGAATCCTGGGACGACAAGCTGATGTTCTACTTTGAGAAGTTCGACCTGCCGTGCGATATCGGTCATTTGACTTTCTATGACGGAAATCCTTCAAATTGGTATTCACCCATTCCAGGTATAATCTTCAGCTCTGAAACCTGTAACACATTCAACCCTAACGACGAGTATTCTCGTCATTAACAAACTGTATACCAGTCCTGTGGAGAGTACATTTGTCCTATGCAAACTGGGCTCAGCAGAGACAGATCAGGGGGTTCTAAGGAAGCCTCCCGATCAAGGTAATCACTGTTTGCGATTTAACCAGTTCACGCTCAATGACGCTTTAAGGCGCGTTTGCAAACAGTTTCGATCCTGATCAGACGCCGCTTAACGCGGCGTCTGATCAAGATCAAACTGTTTGACACTAGAAATGGAAAATTTGTCAGTTATACTGTCTTAAAATTAACTTTGAAACGATATTGCAGATAACAATATGGAAACAGACGATAACATGGCGATGAAGGGGTAAAAACCTCACGAAACATTGGTAGTGAAAGGGTTAAGCAATAAATTGTTAAACCGCCAACCCTAAATAGCCAAGAATAGACAAGACTTTATTGAAAACTGGCAGTTTAGTCTATTTATGACTAGTTAAGGTTGTTCTCTATAATGTTTTTGCAAAATGGCAAACAATGTCGATCCCGATCACATAATTCCTACATTAGCCCTCTGATATTGGGCGACAATGTTTGTACAGGACACGTGTAGATCTACTCTTTATACGTACACTGTTTGTAATGACGAGTAGACTCGTCGCTAGGGTTGGGTGGGTCAGTAGAATCTCTGTATGGTAGCATGTCATTATAGAAAACATGGCGATCTCATGGTAAACTTATTGCGTTGACAATCAGGGCTCCATATAAGAGGGAGTAAACTGAACAAATCCAACATTTTCTCGCTCATTTCAGCACAAAATCCTATGGTGTTACTACTCATTAAATCTTTTCGAAGAGACGATTCTAATGAGTAGTGACTGGCACCATAGGGTTTAGTACAGAAATAAAGATTTTTATTGTTTGAAATACTCCCATTATCTGGAGCCCTGGTTGGCAATGTGATGAAACTGGATTAAATCTTGCTTCTTTTTAATAACGATTCGCCATTCATCGCGATAGTCCAACGACACCCGGGCGTAAGGTTCTGGGGTCCGTCTTACTAAATGTCGTGATACAAATATTGTCGTAAGTCAAAACTTTAAAATACAAATAATTCCTGCTTTCACCTTCTAATCCTGTCTTGTGACATCTCTTTGGAATAGTCTTTTCAAGACGATTCCAAAGAGATATCACAAGACAGAATTAGATGGAGAAAAAAATGCATAATTTTAGTATTTGACTTACGACAATATTTGTCGCACGACGTTTAGTAATACGGGTCCCAGTTTCACACCAACCGATATCATCATATAATAAGTTTAACCCATTGAACCTAAGTGACGCGAATATACGCCATCTGCATACACTGTGCCTTTGAAGAACACCTTGTTATACACGCTATGTAAAAAGCAATCAGAGGGACTCCTTCATTAGTCATCTGATTTAGTGTCTGCATTGTTCGTCATTCTGCATGATACAGTTAACTCATTACCCCATATACTGTTTCTAGTTTTGAAGAGAGGTGACCATTAAATCATGTTGAAAGTAAAGCAGAACTTACTTTCAACCTGCTTTAAGCTACCATCTGTTAAAAAAATATAAATTGTTTCTTATGGCATAATGTTCATGACTGTAAAAAATGGAACTACTCTTTTCAGTGAAGGAATAAATGAAATGCGCTAAAAGGTTCTTATATGTGGGAAAGGGTTAATTAAACTTCTTTATTAGACCATGCACCGAAATTGATCACAAAGACGGCTGCACCTTAAACCAAGAAAAATGTAAAGCAGAAGGCCACTTAAGGATATGTATGTTTCACTTTTCTATGCTTTAAGCAACCACCTGCCTAAAACCATAGGTGGTTCTCTCGAAAAACAAATGTGTACCCTAGTTTGTATATTACCACCTATGCCTAAAACGCCAATTTAGTGATCGTTATATAGAGGTTTTGATGTACTCTTAAAATACCATATAAGGTAAAAAAGAACAAGACTTAATTTGGAAAATTGAATTACCTATTCTTATTTTTGTTGTCAACGAGTCAAAGAATATTTTAACCCATTCCCCTATAAATATGCCTTTCACGCATATAATTTATTCTTTCACTGAAGAAAATAGTTTCCTTTTATACAGTCATGAATATGAATCGTAAGAAATATTTTCTAAATCCTAGCAGATAATAGCTTAAAGCAGGCTGAAAGTAAAACAGAATGCGCCTTAAGGCGCATTCTGCTTTACTTTCAACCTGCTTTAAGTGATCTTTTTGCTTTAAAACTAGAACCAGGCTATGGGGTGATTGGTTTAACAGGTTTGTCACTAAATTATTATTCTGTGTTTTACAAGGTCTTGGATACCTTTGTGGAGAACTTGTTCCGGAGGAGATCTACACAACAGACACAAGATATCTCTTTGTTGAATACAAAGGCGACCCCCAACAGAGAGGCAGAGACACATTCTCGCTCATCTTCACCTCATATAAATCAGGTGCTGCAACCCCTACCCCAAAAGGAAAAAAAAAAACCCAGAAAAAAAAAAAAAAACCCAAAAAACAAAACATACCCCCCCCCTCCTCAAACCCCCCCCCCCCGAAAAACAAAAAACAAAAAAAACCCAGTAAACTCCCACCTGTCCTTTAACCGTATACCCCATAGCCTATTGCTAGTGTTAAAGACCGATGATCACCTAAAGCAGATTGACAGTAAAGCAGCATACACCTTAAGGCGCTTTCTGCTTGACTTCCAGTCTGCTTTAAGCTGCCATCTTCTAGAATATAGAACCTATTTCACAGTGTGCATTTTCCTAACAGGAGGAATACATTAAAGCCGTAAGTTATGTGGAGTTATTATTATTGAAATATGTCCGGACTAAGGTAAAAGTTCGGTCCATAGCATTATCCAGATTAATTGCAGTCGTTGCGACTGATCACAGCTTAATGCAGGACAACAGCAGGGCTGCCATTTCTCCGGATCTTTCCTAAATCTTCGAATATTTTTTAACTAGTACATGGTAGCTTCAAGCAGGCTGAAAGTAAAGCAGAATGCGCCTTAAGCAGACACGCGTCAACAACACTAGAAAGAGGCGATTGGGAAAAGGTACGATTCGTAAAATCGCACTTGAAAAATGCAAATTTGGAAATCATAGGATTTTTATGTCAACTTATGGCAGCCCTGCAACAGCAATAATTTGCATTACTATTTTAACCCCTTACTTCATAGATGCCTGTTTATGCGTTTAACTTATTCCTCTACTAAATTTAATATTCCAGGAGAATGTCCGAGCTACCGCCACATGTGTGAGAACGGAAGGTGTATTGTGAAGGATATTCTGTGTAATGACTTTAAGTCATGTGGGGAAGTTTCCTCTTGTCCGCCTGGTCTGGGATCCGCCGCCATTGTTGGTATACTCATTGGAAGCATTATTCTAATCTGTGTGATTGTTACCACTGTCATCTTGATAAACATTTGCCGACGACGGCAGCTTAACTCACCGGGACAGGTAGATATACATTATTCTCTTATTACAGCGCTCCCTTTCTGCAACGGCACCCAATGGGAGACACAGATTGCGTGAGTTGTTCGAAGGGAGTCGTTATAGGGAGGGAACATTAAGACTAGGCTTATAATTGCAAACAGCTTGAATCGAGACCAGACGCCGCGTAACGTCGTTGTTGGGAGGGTTGTTGTAGGGAGGGAGCGCTTTATTTCTTTCTTTAGATTTTTAAAAGAAATCATATTCTCTAATTATTATTTTTTCATGTCAGTTAAAAAATTCTAATTTTTCCATTTTCTTTTCCATTTTCATATTGAGGACAGGTAAACTATTTTTCTTTGATTGGAATAACTATTATACTCTTTTGTGTTGAAAGAGTTAAGAAACTGTTTGGTTTTGCAAATTGCTAGTTCATATTAATTGTTATATATTTTTGTTACATGATTCGCATGAAATGCGGTTTTGATAACCTCAAGGTAAATAAGTCGCTTGGCTGATTGAGTTCATTATTCATTCATTCATTCATTCTCATTCATACATTAATTCATCCATTCATCACCTCTGAAAAGGAGGGCTCGCACTCATTCATTCATTCATTCACCACTACTGAATGGGGAGGGGTAGTATTCATTTATTCATTCATCAAATCTGAAGGGCAAGGGTCATAACTAATGTTTTTGGAACTTGTGGCCCAAGATGTTTTCCATATTTAAATTTTCGAAATAAAATAGGTTTAAACTGTAAAGTCTGAAGCGTTTTCCATTAATGCTAGGGGTCCCTTATTTCGAAACAAATAAGGAAACAAAATAACCTGATCAAATTTCACAAAACTTAGTAACACCAAAATCAACACCATCAACAGCACTTTCATCATCATCATCATCATTATCATCACCATCATCCTTGTCACAGCCACTGCCATCATCACTACCACCAACAGCGTCAACAAGAACAACATCATAACTATTTATTTTGATTTTCTTTTGACAGGTGATTGTCACGCGACAATCCCACGCAGTTGTCAACCCAGTGTATGGACAACTCTAGACTTCTGTAAAGATACTGGACCAGTGTAACAGCGGAATATAGAGGATGTAACTCATGCTATCATTTACGCCGTTCACTAACATAAGATTTGCTGTAAAAACACATATCACAAGGAAAGGATCTTATTCTTTATCCTGCTGTAAAAATCGTCTTCTTTCAAATTATTGTTTGCAAATTGTTAAAATTAAAAAAACTAAAAATGAGTATAAAACAGTTTTGACCCAGATCAGACGCCGCGTAAAGCGGCGTCTGGTCTGGATCCAAGCTGTTTGCAGAAACCAGTGAAATCGCGATCAGCAGGCGTGTTAAAAAGTTTTGCTTTCGACGCAATCCTATTCCAATATCTTATATACAATATGTGGTAAATTATGGAATAAAGTATATTTATATACTTAACTCATACATCCATGTAACTTCAAAATGACAATTCCATTTACCTATAATGTCTAATCCATTTTTGACAATCTGTTTTGTGTTTTTTAATTTATTAGTTTAACCCATTACCCCATAAACGCGCCTATTTACGCCTTTAATTTATTCCTCCACTGAAGAAAATAGTTCCAATTCATATTGTCACAAATAAGAATCATAAGAAGTATTTTCTATATTCTAGCAGATAATAGCTGAAAGCACGCTGAAAGTAAAGCAGAATGTGCCTTAAGGCACATTCTGCTTTACTTTCAACCTGCTTTAAGTTGTCACCTTTTTTCAAAACTAGAAACAGGCTATGGGGTAATGGGTTAAACGTATTTTATTTCATAATATAATACACAATCATGTTAATTACATACAGTACGAGTGGATTTCTTTTAAAATTTATTGCAAAATGACAAACAGTGCAGATCCTGATCAGAGGGTTCCTGATTGGGTTCTACATTGTCTGCTTAAGACAAGTGTACTCTTTACAGGTTTACTACTTCTAGAAGACGAGAATATACTTGTTGCTTGAAGTCAGTAGGTCCACCATTTTAAGAAAACAAAGTTTAACCCATACACACTCTTTCCCCGAGTACAATTGTTATTTGCAAGTAGATTGACTCATGATAGTCAAACAACTTAACTTTAAATTTGAGAAATAAAAACACGACAATTGTTTAAAAGTGATGACGTCACTGCAATGAAGAAAAAACAACAAAACAACGTCTAACAGCAATTTTCCTTATCTAAAAACGTCTAATAACAAGTTTCTTCTATATTGCTGAGGAAATTTAATATTGATGTTAAATAGTTAGGATCTAGATAAGATGGGAGTTAATGTCGATATTTCATACAGATCAAAAACTGTTTACAAAAATCAGCAACATATTTGCTTAGCAAGTGGAGTGTTAAATACATAAAATATGTATACAGTGGAAACAATGTTTTCTCACATAACTTCCCCTGTTTTCTATAGCGAATAACGATCACAAATATGTTTGTCTCCAACATGTGTGAGATCAATTTGATGACGTCACTATAACGTCACTATTTATAAAGGCGTTTTGACGTCATCGAGAATCCCAAAAAAATAAAATGCCTATTGCTTTAAAAATAGCTTAAAATCGTTGGTTATGTGAGAAAAAGAATCTGTCACTCGTCGATGTTTAAGACAAGTTGATCTCAAACTCGTCTAGAAAGCTCACCTAGGCTCGCTTACTTATATTTCATTTCTAGACTCGTTTGAGATCAGCTTGTTTTAAACATCGACTCATGACAGATCCTATATATTCCACCAGTAAACGCGTTAACGCTAAAACTATTATTTCGAATGCAAACAGTTTGTAGCCAGATCAGACGCCGGTAACCCGTCTAGATCAGGCTTAAAACTGTTTGCTATTCACATGAAAACAAATAGTAAGAATTGTCAAAACGTTGTCCTTTTCTCCATTTTATTGCAATTCGTGTCGTTGTAAAGCGACCTGTCATGTAAGTATCTCTAAGATATCAAAAGGCAGACAATTACATACTGCAGGATCAAAGTTATGTAGAAAACTTTTTAACATCTGCATAATATACGTCGGACGTGATACATGATTTCTGTATTGTTCTACATATACATTGTAATGAGACCTCCAGATAAGGGAACTATTTCAAAACCTAAAATCTATATTTGCATTAAACTCTATAGTTTCACTGTTCTTCCAGTCGATTCTAATGAGTAGTAACAACATACAACATGTACGATTTGGTGCTGAAATGCGTGATAAAATGTTGGATTTGTTCAGAGAACTCCTTTTTATCTGGATTGGATTGAATAAAAAATTACCATATAGTATTGTACATAAATATAAAGTATATAATACATTATATTGTTTGTGTATAGAATTGTTACAGTGTTTGCCTATAGTAGACCTTACACTTCCTTTTACACATACAATCCTAGTCTTTTACAAACAACGCACCTGTGCAGAAAACACTTCTTCAATGCAATCAAAAATAAAAGTTGTTGTTGTTGATGATGTTTTAATTTTCTTTCTTCTGTCGAGATATCGTCTGCTTTGAAATTGTAGTCTTTAACTTAAGTAAAATTCAGGGGCTCGTCTTACTAAACATCGTATGTCAAATATTATCGTAACTTTTGTCGTAGGACGGTCGCAACTTTATCGTAGGATTATCGTATCTCTAAATCTTACGATATATTTTATCGTAAAGTTACGATGTTTAGTAAGACGAGCCCCAGATATTTACATTTTGAACTTGAGGAAACTTTAAAAACGAGTTAAAAGGAGAAAGTTACAAGACAGTAATGAAATAATAATCGTTAAAACCCGAGTTTACATACCAGTCTTACGTAATTCTACTGAAAGTCTAGACCACGACCCATACATACACTGACGGATACGTTATCTTTCCCAATAAACGCGTTTGTCCCAAAAATTCTATTGCAAACTGTTTGGGACCAGATCAGACGTAAGGTAGGCATGTCTGTCTGTCTGTCTCTTTCCCCCTGTCTGTTGCCCGTCTCTCAGTTTTCTGTTTGCATGGCTGTCTATCTATATGAATCAATGTCTACCTCCCGCTAGACCACCCGCTCGATGCTCGAGCGCCTACCCATCTAAACTCCCACTATCCATTCTGCCTGCATGTCTGTCTGTCTGTCTCACTGTCAGTTCTTGTTTCTCTTGCTGTATGTCTGTCTCGCTGTTGTCTGTATGTCTGTCTGCCAGAATGCAGTTCGCATAGCCACTACATCTACGAGCGCCTGCCCCCACCCGGTCGCTCAACAGTGTGTCTGTCTGTCTTGCTATATCTCTGTGTCTGTCTCTCTATGACTCTGTCTCTTTGTCTCTCCCTGTCTCTGTCTCACTCTGTAAGTGTCTCTCTCCCTCCGTCTCTATCTAACTGTATCTCCCTCCCTTTCCATCTCAATCTCTTTCTGTCTCTCTGTCTGTATCTATGTCTGTCTCTCACACTCTCTCTCTTTCGTCGTCTCCATCTTTATCTATATGTCTGTATCTGACTCTCTCTCCCTGTTTCTCTCTCTCTCTTTCTCTATCCGTGTCTCAGTCTCTCTTTCTGTCTTTGTCACTCTGTCCCTCACTGCCTCTGTCACCCTGTATCTCCCTGTCTCTCTGTATGTCTACCTGTCTCTCTTCCTCTCCCCTTCCTTTCTCTACCTCCCTCTCCACCCTCGACGGCTCTCTCGTCTCTCCCGCTCCCCCGCTCTCCCGCTCTCCCTCTCTGTTTCTCTTGTCTTTAAACAGCCATTTTATGTATTCACTCATGTCCTAGACTGTCAGAACTTTGATACGTTCCGTTTGAGTTAATTTCGCTGATATATTACCGATACATATTTGGGTGTAAAACAAACTTTACAACTAGTTTTCTTGAAGGTTAAAATGACACAGGACGGTAGACTTGCGATCAGTAGCGATACAAATGTAATTGTTATCCTACTTGACAAATTTTCGGATAAAAATACTCCAAATTTCAAAACACAGCAAATGATAATTTCGATTAATCGCATTGTAAGTTTTACTATGATTAAATGGTTAAATGTTAAGCGGGCCCATTGAGAAAAAACTGTTGTATTGGGGTATGTACCGTTTGTACATGAGTTATTTATAGAATACAAGAGGATATTTGCAATGACAGATACAAGTACGGCAGGTGAGTTGTTTGTTTGTGTGTAATATAGCAATATAATATATACCTGTATATAACATATTGGTTGTATTCACTGTTAAAGGCGAACTGAAATCGTTTTGTATACTTTTTACATGTGTTATTAGTAGGCTAAAACCTCTCTATTTCGACCACTGACATGAAGGCCAATTAATTGTATAAATTACAAGTGACAGCTTAAAGCAATGTGACAGTAAATCAGAAAATAACGTCATAACAACTGGGATCCAGATAAGACATCAAATTCACTGGCGTCTCACCTGGATCCAATTGTCTGCAACTAATACAGTACTCCCTCTCTACAACAACACCCACTGCGTGACACATATTACGTGTGTTGTTCTGAGGGAGTTGTTATAGGGAGGGAAAATTAATACTCAAAGAGTGCTGAATATAACTTGACTTACATTTGCAAACAGTTTGAACCAAGATCAGATACCGCGTAACGCGGCGTCTGATCCGGGTTCAAACTGTTTGTCACTTGTAGTTATGTTTCTACTGTCATTATTTCCAATACGTAACTTTGAGAAAAAACAGCCGACGACATTTTAAGGAGACGATTTTGCAGCAGTGAACACGTTCAATACATAATTGTTTTGTTTGCCATGTAGGGGACTGTTTCGAAGCAATTGAAACTCTAGTCTGATATTAATGGCAATAAATGTAAGATTAGAATAAAACTCTTTGTCTTTTAACTCTTTCCTCCCTAAAACTTTAAATGGTCAATTCCAGTTTCCATTTTAGTCTAGTCCATTTCTGACTTTTATGGGTTGTTTTTGTCAATGTTTTGCAGTATGACAAACAGTGAAGACCCAGATCAGAGGGCTCCTTTCGGAGCCCTCTGATCTGGGTCTTCACTGTTTGCATAGGACATGTGCACTTTTCACATGTACACTGTTTTAAAAGGACGCCTATATGCGGGACTAGGGTTCAAAGGGTTAATTGACAGTTTTAGTTTGGGATCAGCGGTAAGTATTGTTGTAAGGAAGGAATTGTTGTTCGGAGGGATGTTGTAGGGAGGGAGCACTGTACCACACAATTACAAACAGCTTGATGGCGGTTAAAAATTGGCTGCTGCAAACTGTTCAAGTAAATATTCATATTTACATTCGCCCTGTAACGTCTCTTATAAGTGAGGTTCAATCCTCGAAAAACCTTCAATTTAAATCTATTTCTTTCCGGTTTAGAACTTCCATATTGAAAGTGGAGAGGTACCGACCCTGTTAGGTTCTTCTTTCAAATCTCCGCTAGAATTGAGTATACGAGTTATTTGCATACATGGCATGGGTCACCCAAACGGCTCTCCTATATAACTTATATAAAATGCGTCAAAATATACAATGTTTATTCCAACCACAGGTGCTACCCTATATTTCCCACAAAGACACACCCTTGCACAAGTGAAAAATGCAGAGAAAACTGGGGGTCATTTGGCATATAAGAAAAATATCTTGGCTTCAGTGACATGACTGGTGGTTTGCTACATTTTGAAATAGGCATCGGCTAAAACAGGGACATGTCACTTCAGCTCACACAATTTCTTCAACAACCATCTATCATGACAGAAAGTCTTTGAAACTATACTCTAGTATCCATGTATTACATAAAAAGGCTCAAAACAGTAAATATTTCTTGACAAAAAGCTATTATGAGGCAAACAGTTTTGCACTATTTCTCGCCGGACTTCTTTCGACTACACCATGAAGCACTTCCCGTCAATTTTGTGGCCCATTACCTTGTTGCGATGACTAGAGTAGATCTATCTCGTGATTGTTTTTATAACATGTGTGTCAATTCTGAAGTGCACAAATTGAAATACGAATGTCGGATATGACGTTGAAATTGTTTGTTTCGGAGTTTTGTAAGTTTAAAAAAGTGTGTTCACGCACCGACTAAAAGTATTTGATCAATTTTACAGAGAAAGTCGCTCCATTAACTACGAATCCGTTCCACATGGATTATGACATATTTAAACTATGTTGATTATGTACACGGCGGCATAAACTTGTTCTACACGTATACATATGTGTCGGACAGCAGCTCTACTGTATCTACCGTTATGTTGTGCACGTACATATAGATGTAGATCTATATATGTTACAGGAAATCTGTGTAATCAGTCATTTCATGAAATGACTGAAAATTTCAGTCATTACAGGAAATGACTGTTTCACTTATTCATTTCATGAAATGACTAAAATTTTCAGTCATTTCGTGAAATGACTAAAAAACACATTCAGTCATTTCACGAAATGACTAAATGGACTTAAGCTTTATTTATTCTATCGTAGTAATTGGTGAATTTTAATAATTACAAACTACACTATTGAAACAATACATGCATATTAATTGTGATACAAATCAAGTTTTGAATGATATGAGTGAGCAACTGTTGTTAAATTAATTAAATAAAAGTCATTTTACACATTGCCTGAATCCGGTTAAAGATTTCTAGCCAATTTGTGTGAAAATTGCCTTTCAATTCAGTCATTTCATTAAATGACTGGACATTTCAGGCATTTTTGGAAATGACTAAGTGAAACAGTCATTTCACATAATGACTGAAATATTTAGTCATTACACACACATCTATATGATGTTTGCTATCGCGTTGATGTGTAAAGTTAGGGTTTACACAACCGCGACCTAAATTTTTAATATATGATTTGATAAAAGATATTCAATTTGCATTGGGGTTTTTTTATGCCTTAAAATTGTTATTAAAGCACAGAGAGACAACTTACTTGGTAAAAGCCTGAATTTGTAATGCAATTGCAATAAATAATTTTGGGCCTACTTTTCATACCATATGTAGACTCTGGAATAGCTATTGCATTGGGAAATATATCTATCAACCACATTTGGCCGGTTTGTGGTATATTCATGTACATAAAACAAATCTGGTCAAAATTCACTTTGTACTGGAGAAGGAAAATAACAAAAATGTCAGCAATAAATGACACTGTTTGCCTATGTGGGATCGGGGGCACAAATGGGTTAATATTGATGGCAAACTATTTGCCACTCAGATTAAAACACACTGTTAGATTTCTTTTAAAATTCAAATAATTTTTCATTGCTTTAACTTGAATTTGTATGTTTCCTTCAGCGCCAGTGTACACTTGTAAGCTTAATGCAGCAAGTCTTGAGAAAGCTAAAGCAGAACTAAGAGAAGACCCCAACAATAGAGAGGGCGCTGTTGAAACACTGCGGAAATGGATAAGAGAAAGTCCGTGGCTCAGGACACCAACAGGTGCGTACACAGTTGATATATTATGACGCGTTTTGAGCATGTAGACAGATTATTTAAATCGGAGTGGCAAACGGTGTGGAGCTTGATGAGACGCCGCGTAACTCGGGATGTATTCAGCCTCTATATTGTTTTCATTACTGTAGCGAATCTTAGGTATTTCTTTAACGCAACTTTTTTTAAGAAACAATTATAACTATGTCCATTGCAGACAATTTGGAATACGACAACACTGACGCATCATTTAAATCTTAACATCGACATCAACACTGTCATTTTCTATATTTAATGACAACGCATTTTAAACGAGAAAAATAACTTGATTCCCACTGTACGTAAATATGTCCCGCTTTCGTTCCCTCGTCGCAACGAGACATCTAACTGTAAACCCAATTATGCCAAGTGGATTCGCCCATGCTTCTATACTGGACAAGCGTATTTTTCATTTAAAGGGGTGCCTGATCGAATTTTTCATTTTTATTATACAGCGCTCCCTCTCTACAACGACACCCACTGGGAGACAAATATTGTGTGCGTTGTTCGGAGGGAGACGTTATAGGGAGGAAACTTGGCTTATATTTGCAAACAGCTTGAATCCAGATCAGACGTCGTGTAACGCGGCGACTGATCTGGATTCAAACTGTTTGTCACCCGTCATTAAGTTTTTTTCTGTCAAAATATCAATGATGTAACTTTGAGCAAAACAGCAGACGACACTGTTAAGCAGAGGACATTGCATCCGTGAATAGGTTGGACATAATTGCTCTGTTTAGGGAACAGCGACGAGGGTCGTTGTAAGGAGGGAGTCGTTGTTGGGAGGGCCGTTGTAGAGAGGGAGCGCTGTATTCTTGATGGTAAATTATGTTAGCCAACAGTTCAGGCACAGATCAGACGCCGCATTTTGCCTATGTCTTATTTATGGGACGCTATGCACAAACGGGTTAACCCTTAGCCTGCCACTCACGACTATAGCTCCATATGCAAACAGCTTGGATCGGCGTCTCATCCGGATCCAAGCTGTTTGACACTCGGACAACATTTTCAGCAATTTTGAGCAACTTTGAAGCACTTTGAAACTTGAAGCAGACGAGAAATATAGCAGAAATATAGCAGACGACAATTTATTCGGCGGGCTAAGGGTTAATGTTGCTTATCCCTGTATTTCAGACACGGGTTTTCTGTTAAGGTTTTTAAGAACCAAGAAGTTTTCTCAACTGGAGGCGAGGAAAGCCCTGGAGAATTACTGGAAGGCGAGATCCAACAACACCCTTTGGTTTAGTGACACTGATCCCAAGAAAGAGAATATACAAGCACTGTTGGACTTGGGGTAAAGCTTAACCCATTACACCATTGATGCGCCTTTTTACACTTCTTATTAATCATACACTTATAACAGTAGTCCCCTGCTAAGAAGTGTTGAACATGAAATAGAAAAAGCATTTTCAGTATATTTCTAGATGGAAATTTAAAGCAAGTTTAAAGTAAAGCAGAATGCACCTTAAGGAGCATTCCGCTTTACTTCCAACCTGCTTTAAGAGCTAACTTGTATACAAATTTAGAAACAGACTGTGGGGTAACGGGTTACCCCTCCGCTGCAGTGGGAAAGAACTGACTGTTTATAAGCGTCTGGGCCCGTTTCATAAAACTTCGTACGACTAAAACGATCGTAAATCAAAACTTTGAAATACATTTAATTTCTTATTTCTCTGTCTTTTCAAGACGTTTCCAAAAATATGTCACAAGACAGGATAGTATGGAGAAATAAATTCTAATTGAGACTTTTAAAATCTGACTTACGACAACATGTGTCGTACGAAGTTTTATGAAACGGGCACCCGGGGCCCGTTTTACTAAACTACTTACGCAAAAGTTTTGCGTAAGTCAAAATTTTAAACTTTAATTTATATTTTTTATTATCACTTGCTACAAACAGCAAATAGCCAGATCAGAGGACGCGCTTTTAGCACGTCCTATGATCTGGCTATTTGCTGTTTGCAAACGTTTATGATCGAAAAATAAGTGTTAAACGATTTTGACTTACGCAAAAATTTTGCGTAAGTAGTTTAGTAAAACGGGCCCCCGGTTCCATGCTGTCTATATCCCTTCCATCGTCGTAGGCGACTAAGGTTGACATTGCAAACAGTTTGGATCCATATTAAACGCCGCGTAACATTTTCAAAACGACAAACAGTCTATTTCATGACTGTTAAAAGGGGTACTATTTTTTCAGTGGAGGAATAAATTAAATGCGTGTCTGTCTGCCTACCTGCCTGTCTCACAATTTTAAGCTTGGTGATAACTTAAGATCTACATGTTAACTTATAGACACTTCATTATTGGCATGTTTTCTTATCGCAAGAACCTCTTTAGCTCAGTACAAATTTGGTCATGTCTGTAAAGGGTCAAGGGCAATGTCATTTATAGGTCATGTAGGGAGTAATATATGCTGAATAAACAACTACATGGTATAGAAACTTAATATGTGTACTCAACGCAAGAACGACTTGAGCTAAGCACAACTAGCACCATGACTGTCAGAGGCAAATGTCATTTAGGAGGTCATTTTGGAGATCAAATAGACTGAATTGAACCTTTGCTATAACTTTGGAACTACGTGTGATTGAGACTTCATATTGGATATGTATATTAAACCCAAGAAGCTATTTTTATGGGTTTCAACTGTTTTGTGAAACATTGCATTTACATATATATTGCACATTATTTCTTCAGATTCTTACTTCGTTTGCCGAAAACCGACAAGGATGGACAAATATATTTGATGGCTCGTTTTGGTACGATACTGTTTATCTTACTTAACCCCTTCACTACCATGACGTCATGAATCCAAAGCAATTGTCGTCTGCTTTTATTTCTCAGATTTTCAGTTTAGGAATCTTGACTCAATAAATATTGTTATAAGCGTAAAACACTTTGGATCCTGATAAGACGCCGCGTTACGCAATTGGGGTATTGCACTCGGGGTAAGCCAAGGAAACGCAATTGATGGACAAGTAGGAAACATTTAAGACCAATGTACTGAATTTTAATGATTGCAGCGAAGAGAACGTTATTTTAATCAGGCCGTTTACACTAAAGTAATCTTGTCAGTTGCAGACCGTTTAGAACTTGATCTGGGTCCGTTTTACTAAACTACTATTTTTGCGTAAGTCAAAATCGTTTAACTCTTAATTTTCGATCATAAACGTTGGCAAACAGCAAATAGCCAGATCAGAGGACGCGCTAAAAGCGCGTCCTCTGATCTGGCTATTTGCTGTTTGTAGCAAATGATAATAAAAAATATAAAATTTATAATGTTGACTTACGCTAATAATTTGCGTAAGTTGTTTAGTAAAACGGGACCCAGACGTCGAATACCATGCTACTATTCGCTTAGAATTTCCTAATTGTTTCATTTTCACAATGTTTTCATGTTATCCATTTTATTGCATTGTAATTGTGTTAATTTTTAGTTAAGTGGGAAAAAATTACATCTTTTACACTGTTTGCGGAGTTTTAATTTATACCCTTTCTACATTGCTGAACAATACTTTGCTTACATGGTTCAAATTGTTTGTCACTCGTCTTTATGTTTTTTCTGTCAACATGGTCAATGTGTTACACGTACTTAGAGAAAAGGAGCAAACGGCGCTTTTAAACAGACAATTGGGTAGCAGTGAAAATGTTTAAACATAAATGTATTGTTTGGCGGACATTGGCAAGTAATTGATGTAAAGAGGGAATCGTTGTTCGAAGGGCCATTGTAGGGAGGGAGCACAGTGGTCTATTATTTGAATATTTAGGGTTCATGATTAAAAGTTTCTTACACTGATACTAATGAGTGTTCTTACCCCGATAATTTCGTGAACAGGGGCCTGTTTTACTAAACAACTTACGCAATTTTTTTGCGTAAGTCAAAATTGTTTCACTCTTATTTTTCGATCATAAACGTTTGCAAACAGCAAATAGCCAGACCAGAGGACGCGCTAAAAGCGCGTCCTTTTGATCTGGCTATTTGCTGTTTGTAGCAAGTGATAATAAAAAATATAAATCAAAATTTAAAATTTTGACTTACGCAAAAATTTTGCGTAAGTAGTTTGGTAAAACGGGCCCCTGATGCCCGTTTCATGTTTGTAGCAAGTGATAATATAAAATATAAATTAAAATTTAAAATTTT
The DNA here is from genome assembly GCA_922989275.2 of Gari tellinella. Taxonomy (NCBI): domain Eukaryota; kingdom Metazoa; phylum Mollusca; class Bivalvia; order Cardiida; family Psammobiidae; genus Gari; species Gari tellinella. The sequence goes on along the minus strand of OV277862.1, from coordinate 6,483,555 downwards.
GACTTACGCAAATAATTTGCGTAAGTTGTTTGGTTAAACGGGCCCCTGGTCTGTTCACGAGTAACTGATGTGTTGGATATGGGGGTTACTTTTCAGTGGCCAGTTCACGAAACTGCCTGGTAAAAAACCCATAAGTAGCACTGTAAAAGAACTTTCAATTATGAGCCTGCTAAATGAACCTATTCACTAATATTTGGGACTAATTTTAACAAAATAGTAAAACTTCTCTATTACGACCACTTAAACGAGGATTAATTGGTTCTATAAAAGACAGATAGAAGCTTTAAGCAAGGTAACAGTAAAACAGAAAGCTCGTAAACACTTAATAATTAATACGAGCATACAATTTAGTGGTCGTTATATAGAAGTTGTAACAATAATGATATTGCAAGATACCATACAATACACTCCCAGATCGAAGAGCTCCTATAGGAACAATATGCCCTAGATCTACACGGTTTGCACTGGACAAGTGTACACTATTTTATTGTCCATGTTTGTTAAGGGTACGCGTCTCTAGGGACCAATAGGCCAAAGATATATTCGTGTAAATCAAGTCGCTCCTAGAAGCCTACTGTTATCAAACATCTTCAATAACTTGCTCCCTGTTTTACGTTGACTTTTATTCTGAACTCTTTACCTGTAACAGCTTATTTTCAGTATTTAGGACAGACACTTGCTTAAAGCAGGCTGAAAATAAAGCAGAATGCTCCTAGGAACATTCTGCTTTAGTTTCAGCCTGCTTAAAGTCCCCATCTGGAAAGGTACCAGAATGTCCTTTATGTTACATGTTCAGGACTTCCTACCTGCGTATTTTTGCGTAAGTCAAAATTGTTTAACTCTTATTTTTCGATCATAAACGTTTGCAAACAGCTAAAAGCGCGTCCTCTGATCTGGCTATTTGCTGTTTGTAGTAAGTGATAATAAAAAGTATAAATTAAAATTCAAAATTTTGACTTTCGCAAATAATTTGCGTAAGTTGTTTAGTAAAACGGGCCCCAGCTGGGGTGTACTTTTCTTAGTGTATGAATCATTTAATCTAGGTGTAAAAAGGTTTATTTATTGGAAAGGGTTAAGTAGCCATGTTCCCAAACTATCTAAAATAAAATAGACTCGTCTGAAACATCGGTGACATTCCTAATTCCGATTTTCTATTTACAGCTGCATTAGACCCAGGTTACGTGAGAAGGAAGCTGGGAGGAGCGGAAACGCTATTCCGTTATGTGACATGCGTAATGGACTGGATCTGTATGGATGAGCGGGTACAGGTGGACGGAATTGTGTACATTGCAGATCTAACAGGTTATACATCCGGACATAGATCTCTGATACACACGAGAGAGAACATACACAAACTTGGGGATTCATTTCCGGTAAGACCTAGCTTTAAAATACGTCATTTAAATGTCGTTTGCAAATTTTGTCGTCTGAAAGAGACCAATGATTTATCTCAAATTGAATGTTGATTTTTCTACATTTTCTTTTGGAGTATTTCATCATGGTGCGAAACGGTTTGGAACTGGTTGAGACGCCGAGTTATTAACTCATTATCCCCTGAAACTTCCAATGGACAATTCCAGTTTGCAATAAAGGCTGGTCCATTTAAGACTATTTAGGGTTGTTTTTTTTGTAATAAATTGCAAAATGACAAACAGTGAAGTCCCTGATCAGAGGGCTCCTGCAGGAGCCCTCTGACCAGGGACTTCACTGTTTGCATAGGACAAGTGTACAAGGTACATATTTGGTAAAGGACGCATATATGCGTCACTAGGGCTCAATGAGTTAATATCATTGTATTGTCATATCGTTTCTTATTATTGTTTGTCATATCATGCCACTGTCATATTTCATGTTCATATTATTGATAATCACATCATTGCATTTTCATACCATTGCATTTTGTACATCATTATAATGTGCTCATGTAATTGAATTTTTATATCATTGCATCATCATAGTGTTTGTGTTCGTATTATTTGATATTATTTGTTTTCATAACTTTTGGTAAGCTCTGATTGGCTGTATTCTTTTCATAACACCATGAACAAAATAAAATACGGCAACGCTTTGTCGGAACTACTTTCTCTTAGTCCAACTGTTATCTACAAGCGCTACATGAAGCGGGCTACCAATTGACGTCATTGGCGATGACATTACTACAAAACAACGTCACGTTTTGGCGGTAAATATATATGGCGGGGGGGGGGGGGGGTACGGGTTAAAAGTGTTAAATACTGAGCGCACATGTCAGATTTTCTATTTAATTTCTTTTTTACATTCAGTAGTGATATGAAAGTATAAGTAATATATCGATTATTGTTTTGTTTTCATTGAGTTATGAAAAAAATCCTGGGCACACTTTAGTATGGAACCACTTCGCGGTTCCATACAACGTGACCAGGTTTTTTTGTCATACCTCCATGAAAACAAAAAAATATTCGATAAATTCCTGAAATGAATGTATTTTCATGTCATACATTTTCATACAATTGAATATTCATTATAAGGATGCTCATATCATTGCTATGATTGCATTTGCATATTGAGTACATGTATATTCATATGATTGAATTTTCATAGTCTTTATGTTCATATGATTGTATTTTCATATTGTTTATGTTCATATGATTGAATTTTCGTATTGTTTATGCTCATATGATTGAATTTTCATATTGTTTATGTTCATATGATTGAATTTTCACATTGTTTATATGTTCATATGATTGTATTTTCATATTGCTTATGTTCATATGGTTGCATTTTTATATTGTTTATGTTCCTATGATTGTATTTTCATATTGTTTATGTTCATATGATTGTATTTTCATATTGTTTAGTTCATATGATTATATTTTAATATTGTTTATATTTGTATGATTGTATTTTCATATTGTTTATTTCATATGATTGTATTTTTATATTGTTTATGTTCATATGATTGTATTTTCATATTGTTTAGTTCATATGATTATATTTTCATATTGTTTATATTCGTATGATTGTATTTTCATATTGTTTATTTCATATGATTGTATTTTCATATTGTTTATGTTCATATGATTTTATTTTCATAGCATTGCATTTCAGAATGTCTATCCATTGCGGTTGAAGAAAGTGAATATGTATAACCTACCTCCACTGTTTGAAGTTGTGCTGACAATTATGAAAACTGTTATGAAAGACAAGCTAAAGAAGAGGGTAAGGCACTGTCTCACTCTTAACCCTTTCATGATCAGATTTATCGTGATGTTTTCACCCCATCACCGCCTTATTGTCGTCTGCTTCAATATTGATTGTTCAAAACTATGCTGCCCAAATAGGGACATACTGTCAAACAGTTTGGATTTCGATGAGACGCCGCGTGACATGGCCTCTCATCTGGATCCAAACTGTTTACAGTGGAGAATCTGTTATTCTTTCCCAATAAACGCGTTTACGCTAAAACTATCATTTGCAGTGCAAACAGTTTGGAGCCAGATCAGGCTCCAAACTGTTTGCCACCAAGATAAACAAGAATTATCAGAATTGTCCAAAAGTTGTTATTTTCTACGTTTTAGTGTTTTGCGTTTGCGTACGTTTGCGTTTAAACGGGAAAGAATAACAGATTTTCCACTGTACGAAAGGCGTTTAAACGTGGTTATATAGTTGGATATGTATACCGCTAAACATTCCGGTGTCTCAGCAGTTTCTGCACTGTTTGCTATTGCAAACACAATGATCTATTGTATGAGTAGAAATGAAGTGTTTTATGTCACCCTTGTACATCTATAAAGAAATCTTTCAACAAGCACATAAGTGTCGTTCATTGAATTACACAGATAGTGATACATACACTCAGTGCAAAAAGAAACGCACACTTTTATTACAATATTATCTGTATGTAGAAGGAACGTATTTGTGAAATAATCTTTTCATTACAGTCAGTAGTTCCGTCTTGGGCTATCAATGGTGAAAATGGGAGGTTTATCATTGAATTGGTATCATCACAACCTGTACAAATCGGTGCGGTGTTTTCAACAGGCACTAGTTTACTCTTTCGCTGCCAAATTAATCGTGAGATTTTTTATCCCACCCTCGTTTCATTGTCGTCTGCTTCAATTTTGTTGTTTGCAAGATCGTTTCAAAGTAATATTCAAAGTAATATGACTTAAAGTATATCTATACGAGTGCCAAACAGTTTGGATCCTGATCAGACGCGGAGTTATGCGGCGTCTGATCAGGATCCAAACTGTTTGAAAACGCGCCTTTTGTCGTCATTAAGACTGAAAGGGTTAAAATACAGCACAGTAATTTTAAGTATATGTTTTTTCTAAACTTGTGGCAGAATTAAATTGATCTTGAGATATGGTCTTAGTATCTTAAAAAAGTCTCTTAATCTGCGCTTGAGCACAATGTGCGTTTCTTTTTGTACTGAGTGTAAGCCAAATGAGTTAAAGTTCAGGTTGAATTGCATTTTTGAAATCTTCTTAACTAGTCAAGTTTAACATATTACCCCATAAATACTCCTTTTTAACGCCTCTTATTTATTCCTACACTACAGAAATGTCAATTTATACAGTCCTGAATATATATTGTAAGATATATTTTCGATATCCTAGCAGACGGTAGCTTAAAACAGGCCGGAAGAAAAGCAGAATACTACATGTACTTGTCTTCAAAACTTGAAACAGGCCGGTTAATGGGTTAAGCCTTTTATGTTAGTTTTTGTGAATACATGTTTATAGCAAAATGACAAAAAATTTACGTGTATACCATGATAAAAGGGATTCTATCTTTCACAGGTAAATGACGCGTATACTCGTCACAAGTGTTCAATAGGTTAAACGATCATTTCATTTCAGGTAACTCTTATTGGTAAAAACCTAGTACATTTATATGAGAGAATCGACCAAAGCCTGCTCCCTGTTGAATACCTACCTGACGAGTATGAAGGGGAAAACAGTGGAACAATACAGAAGATTATCGGTAGGCATAGATCTATATACAGCGCTCCCTCTCTACAACGACATTCAATGGGAGACACAGATTGTGTGTTGTTCGGAGGAAGTCGTTATAGGGAGGGAAATTGGCTACATTGCAAACAGCTTGAATCCAGATCAGACGCCACGTAACGGATAGGATCCAAACTGTTTGAGATCCGTATCAGTCCGGCTTTTAAATATAACGTTGAAAATAATATTGTAATATAGTTATTATACGATACTTTATCGTACCTCCTACTCAAATCTAGACATCCCATTGGTCAACCGAGGTCACGAGAACACCCCATATATACCGTAATGGGGTCGGTGAAACTATTCCCTTGCTTGACAGCCATATGCTTTTCTCCAAATTATAGATATCGTTTTTATATATAAATGTATATGCTTGGCGGTAAAATCGGTGCATGTACATGAAAGTAAACAAAGATATAATAGGTCATTATGAAAATGAAATTAAAACAATATTCATTTTATCTGTAAGCATGACCATGGGCTAGATATCTCGGCGTCTGATCTTGCTGCAAACTATTTGTAAATGGGTTTCGTTGTTCGGAGCAAAACCACACTTGTTCGGAAATAATAGCTTAGATGGTGTTTTTATGCCGAACGTTTCAATTGGAATATTCTGCATTTGAAAGATATACCAGTTTACTTTGATTTTAGGGCTGCCTTTAGAAAAAAAGAAACAATTCAAATTGAAGCAAACAGTGCAGACCCTGATCAGAGGGCTCCTTCATTATAATGTTATAACCCATCTAACACAGCAGTTGCTTTATTTTCGTCGGCTTATATGTTCCGTCTGTATGTATTTTTTAACTTTTGAATTATACGCTTTTTTGAAAATATTGATATGGGTGTCAAACAGTTTGGATCCTGATCAGACGCCGCGGAACGCGGCGTCTGGTCAGGATCCGAACTGTTTGCAAATGTCAGAGTTGTCGCCCTTTGCAGTGAAATTTCAAAATACGCTAACAACTATGTTGCTTTTTATTTTCAGAACAAATGAAGAAAGAAATCACCCAACCGGAAGTGGTTGAACATATAACTAATCTGTCAAGCGGGAAATATGGCGTCGACTTAGGATTGAAACCAACCGACGAGGAACCAGCGCAATCGTTCAGAAAGCTCAATGTGGACTGAGTAGTCTCCCTTTATAGATTGCTGTCTATCACAGAAAATGATGAATTCAAAAGTGCATCCGTAAATCAACTCAATTTATTTAAATGATAAGAAAAATTCTTTTCAACATTTTAATTCTTTTCGGGTTCCCTTTTTTTTTACAAAATGCAAGACGGTATCATCTTCGGATTCATAGACGTTCCCACCTTGCCGTGTTTCTGGGACTTAATTGTCATAGGGTATGCTGTTTGTTTATTAAACCGAGATTATCCCCTCTGCCAAGAACTTAAAAGAAGGGTCGGTGGTTTTGATCTCATGCGCTGCTTTGCAGCGAACGAGATTCATCTTCCTGAAATCCTCCCTCATCGTCATCATACCATCACTCATCGGCGTTATATGACTATTCTGTGTCGTAAAACCCAATCATCCATCCGTTCAAGGACAATTAACGCAAACGCAGTTCCATTACATGTAAAATAATTAAGAGAGATTCTGTTTTGTTATATAGATTTATTAAAACCTGAGAGGTGAACAGTTTAAGGAATGATTAGAAACAAACGACAGAAAATGATCGGCAAATTCCATCAATCGCGCTAGGGATTCATGGTTAATTTTCCGATCATATTCTGTCGTTTATTTCCCTTAAACGCAGAAAACAATCAGTTAATTTCTTCAATTTATTTTATATTTCCTGTAATTTGTACAATTAGTAAACAGTTTATAAGTATACATAAGACGCGGTGGCTGGCCTTGATCTCCACTGTTTGACACCCACATACATCTAATACATTTCATATAGCTGTATTATACACGGTTTGTGGTAGTGTAGACCTACTCATAAACAGAACATGGGCTGACAACGGACCTTGGTCTGTACAATGTTGCAATGCAATAAGGCAGGTTTTGTTATGTAATTGCTCACACATGTATATGTATGTGTGTTTTGCAATGCATGAGTCAAGTCATGAGTTTATATTGTGCCAAAACACTACAATGACTACACGTACTTCATACATGCATATACGGACTGGTACAGTTATGTAACAATATAATACAGTATTTAAATTGTATATGATATACAGTAGTTGTTATACAGTTTCTTCACAGGGTGCATGAGGATTTCTTCCCTAATGAGAAAAATCATCATGTACCCTGTGAAGAGAAACTGTCTAACGAATTTATTATTTATTATACTGCAAAGTTTTCATTGTTCAAATGAAATATTTCGGAATTTATCGTGTATTTCGCTCAAAGTAAACAGTAACAAAATCGCGTCAAAACATATACATGTAACGCTGAGCGTAAATGACGTCATATGTTTATGACGATTGTTATTCAATAGAAAAATGGGCACGCTCAACTTTTAAAGAAAAAATGTGACTGTTGGAAGATCCCACCCACTATTAGTTCTTATCCGAGATGGACTTAAAACTGAATGCACTCAATCATGACATTGTCGAGCAGTAAACCGTCTTATTTTCTGCAAAGACTGAAGGGCCTGTCAGCCAATGAAAACAGCTGCATTTCTACGTACCATGTCAGCTCACAGGGTACTTTGTGTCAGGTCTACGGCTCGGTAGCCTATCAGAAGTTAGGAATTTAATTTACAGTATAGTAATGCAATTTAAATGTCTTGTAGGATATTATTGTGTGTGAGAGATAGAGCTAGAGGAGAAAATGTATGTGAGAGAGTCAAATACAAACACATAGACGAAGAAACAAAGAGAGGGAGACAGATACACAGTTAGAGACACACTTAAAGGGTCATAAAGATAGAGAGAGAGAGAGAGATACAATCGGAGGAAAAGCTATTGACAGAGTTAGGGTGAAAATAATTAACAGGAAACAATACAACATACATTGTAGTTTTGTTTCTATATGAGGTAAACAAGAATAGAGATGGTTTTAAATGATAAAACGCAGGTCTGTCTATACAATAAAGTATACCTCATATTCAAAACAAGATTCCGTCAGCCTTAAACTAATTCGTGCCCTATACGGACAACCATAAATTAAAAAACTTCTAAAAATATTTATGTTTTGTTTTTCCAGTTAAATGTTTACAGGTTTACATCATTAGCGCGTAGTGCTCCCCCGACCATGGGTTAGATCTCTATAAGAGAGTACCCCGGGAAAGAGACGTAAAAACGAATAAAGTAATTAAGTCATTAGCGCGTTCAGCTACCGCATCGCTTGTATCGATTGTATAAAAAAACGTAACAATTTAACTAAAACGACCTGCTGATTGCGAACGGCACGAACGGTCTCAGAGGTAGTCAGCCATCGCCAACAAAGAAAACAAAATGGCGACCAAATGAGTTTTCAAAAAACAGCGAACACTCCCGAGTTAATTTCTCATCAATAAACCAACATTTTCCGATACTTAATGTATCAAACAAAGCAACTTACATCTAAGCAGCTTAATCTTATTTTTATAAGCGGTAAAAGTGATGCATTTCAGTTGATTAGTTCACTTTTGGTATGTTATCCCGATTCGTAAATAGTTCGTTCGTACCCTTGAAAAGTAAATAAACATGTGGGCGCAATGAGTTATTATTGAAGAGTACTGTCGTACTATAAGGGTTGTTTGTATCGGTTAACGTTGCCGTTCTCCGAAACGGTACTTGAACACGCTAAATATTGCATGTTTGTCTTTAGATGACAGCACTTTAGGAATATTAGCCCTTTATCTTAATCCGAGTTGCAAACAATTGTTAGTTTGACCTTGCTCCAAACTGCATGTATTTGCAATTGACATATATATAAGCAAACGCCAAAACAGAGTTTCTACTTTAAAATTTGCATTCAAATCCGTTTTATTTTAAAGTATTTATTTCTGAAATTTGGGTAGAATTTTAACTCTTTCACTGCCAAAAGGCGAGTTTAGATCGCCGCGTACCCTCTTATCGATAGTTCTTCAGTCAAATCAGCCGAAAATCTGACTTAAAAATATTGCAGACGACACTATCAATGCAGACGATATTTTGACGGTAAGTGGTTTAAAGCTTTGAACCCTAGTCACGCATATTGGCGTCCTTTTCAAACAGTGCACATGTGAATAGTACACTTGTCCTGTGCAAACAGTGAAGACCCAGATCAGAGGGCTCCGAAAGGAGCCGTCTGATCAGGGTCTTCACTGTTCGTCATAATGCCAAGCATTGACAAAAACATACCTTAAAAGTCACAAATGGACTAGACTAAAATGGAAACTGGAATTGTCCATTTCAAGTTTCAGGGAGGAAAGAGTTAAAGCTGACGATAAAATTTGGCAGTAAAATCAGTTTCAAAGTGACAAAAGTCGTCTTTGCGCATAGTTTTGATATTCATCAAACTCTGCGTAATTCTGTACTTGATACTTGATTTGACCTTAATATATGTTTATATTTCTTTAGCTGAGATGTCGTTAGAACTAGATTAAAAACACTTGTATCAATATTTTTTTCAGTCAAAATTTCAAAAGTTTTGATTTTGGTATGAAATTGCAGACGAAAAATATGAGCAGACAATATTTTGTATACAAAATGGTTAAATCAAACGGTTGAATTTGTCAATGAAGCGTTAGCTAGCTACAAATGAGCTAATTTAGACAACGCATTTGACTGATTGTAGATTCGCTCGCATTATGTACACTCAGTGCAAAAAGAAACGCACACTTTTATTACAATATTATCTGTATGTAGAAGGAACGTATTTGTGAAATAATCTTTTCATTACAGTCAGTAGTTCCGTCTTGGGCTATAAATGTTGAAAATGGGAGGTTTATCATTGAATTGGTATCATCACAACCTGTACAAATCGGTGCGGTGTTTTCAACAGGCACTAGTTAACTCTTTCGCTGCCAAATTAATCGTGAGATTTTTATCCCACCACCCTTTCATTGTCGTCTGCTTCAATTTTGTTGTTTGCAAGATCGTTTCAAAGTAAGATTTAAAAGTAGTATGACTTAAAGTATATCTATACGAGTGTCAAACAGTTTGGATCCTGATCAGACGCCGCGTGACGCGGCGTCTGATCAGGATCCAAACTGTTTGAAAACGCGCCAGTAATTTTAAGTATATGTTTTTCTAAACTTGTGGCAGAATTAAATTGATCTTGAGATATGGTCTTAGTATCTTAAAAAAGTCTCTTAATCTGCACCTGAGCACAATGTGCGTTTCTTTTTGTACTGAGTGTACTCTCAGTACTTTGTTTCGTTCCGTCTGAGTTATTTTTACACTAACCCTTATCATGCTTAGTACGGCTTCACCACCAGTTCGGATCAAGATCAGACGCCGGATAATGTGATGTCGGATGCGGATCCAAACTGTTTACACTTTTATTTGGTATTTCTTCATTTGAAAAGAGCATATAAACTGACTTTGAGTTATTTCGCGGACGACGATTTTAAACCAGAACATGAATTAGGGTTATAAGTGTTTATACATTTTTACCTTTTATCATTAACGTGTAAATCAATAATTTACTGGTATGGAACAAACAGTTAAGGAAGAAGTACGACGCGTGCTGAAGTGAGATAAACTGGTTAAATATTCTTTAATGGTATTTCTTCATGTAATAATTAAGAAATATACTAATAGGTTTCAAAACTACTGCGGTTGACAGTTTCAAAACAGGCGACTGTTCTACTTTATGTTAATGGTAAAACTTTAAGCTGTCTCATTTAAAAATACTAGTATTGTATGGGGGTATATCATGTACAATTATACGTGAGTTATTTATAGAATACAGCGAGTGGATATTGACTATGGCGGAAAACTCAGGTGAGTTGCTTGTTTTGTGTGTAATATATAGGAGAGATCGGTGGCATAACTTGAGCATGACAAATCTTAATTACGTAGCATGTTTTCTACATGTATTGTCATAATCACACATTGTTGATTTAGATCATATTGCACGCTCATACTTGATTTTTTAGTACAGCCAAGTCCTGTTTCTGCGATCACTGTAGATATGATTTATCAATAATATTAAAGAAAGATGGCTTAAAGCAGGGTGAGGGTAATACAGAAAGCTCCGAAAGGAGCTTTCTGTTTTACTTACATCATGCTTTAAACAACAACAACAACCTTAAACAACGGAAACGTGTCCTCTAGAGCTTAGTGGTAGTGAGGAGTTTTCACCGGATATACTGTACATTTTGTATGAGTGTTTATGTGGCATTACATGGGGTATAATACGCTTAAGCTGTCATTTACATTCAGCTCGCGATTGACAATTATTTTCAAAGATTTTAGATCCAGATCAAAACTGTTCGATACTCAGAACATAAGGTCAAGCCTAGTCACTCGAATTTACCCATATGTGTGATACATGTATAGCTGCATTTGAATTTCGATAGATCATCTGGATGTAATTGTAATACCAACTTACTTCTATAAATACGTCGAACTAGTTCAAATAATTAGGACGCATGAATGCCTATATATCTTTCATATGACAAAGCACCTGGTTTCGCAGGTAACGAAATCACGATTTTAAAAATCACAATGTGTGATGAACATAAAATCGATGGTTAAAATTTCGAAATTGATAGGGTATTGCTAGACTTAGGACTAACGTTGAATATACCCGTATTTTCAAAGTTAAAACACCTAGGCCACGTTTAACTTCGATTTGCTCTTAATATTTGTATTTTGTTAAACCTGATTTTGTTCTAGTCACGGCTATATGATTGTACAAATATATGGCAATAAACTATTTAACTTCGAAATATAAGTGACCTCGAAACCACCATATCAACTGTATTGTTTACCCTGAAGTGCATACTATTAAGCACGAAGTTATTTGGAAATGGGAGCTTTCATAGAGGTCGAAATATTGACAGGTTTTACAACATGTTACCAGATTTAAGGCGAAAAATGCCTGTTATTTCAACGCGTGAATCAGTAAATTCATGTCGATAACACTGGAGCTGCAAGCGATATATGCAACTTTCATCTGATACAAATTACCTCTTGACATTTTAGACTCGCTGCGTTGGAGAATGAGCTTGTAATTTATCAGGGCTGCCATCTCTCCGGATTTTTCCTAGATCTTCGTGGGTTTTTTCAGTACACGGTAGCTTAAATCAGGCTGAAAATAAAGCAGAATGCGCCTTAAGGCGCATTCTGCTTTACTTACAGCCTGCTTTAAGTAGTCGCATGTCAATAAAAAAAAAGAAACAGGCTATGGGGTAAAGGTACGATTCGTATAATCGCACTTGAAAAATGCAAATGTGGAACTCTTAGGATTTTTCATGTCAACTTATGGCAGCCCTGATTTATTAATGCTACTGAAACTGCCGTCTGCTTTGAAAATATCGTCGGGTTATGAAAAATTGTGTGATAAATATTTTATTGACTAGATATCGACTATGCATTGGAGCAGATGGTGTGCAAACCTTAAAGTCAATTGATGAATTGTCAACACTCTGCTGCTAATGACGTATGCAAAAAGTCCAAATTTTGGTTAAATATTTTTTTATAATAGACAGATACAATATTCAAATGACAAACGGTGTTGGTCCTGATCAGGCCAAATGTTTAGAGGAATCCAATCTGGATCAAAACTGTTTGCAAAGGTAAAAAATACATGTATTTAGAGTTGATTATTCTGAACACTACTATTTACATATGTAACATTAGAATTGGGTTAATGGGGCAGGATACATGTAGTGAGACCTCTGTTTGACAAACTATCACTTCCTGAACGAGGAAATAGTTCGGTTTAGAGAGGTTTACGCTTTATTGAGGTATGTCAACCACTCAAAAGAGGTTAAACTATTTATACCCAGTGGATTCTTCCATATATTGGATTAGTCCATTTTTTATCAAAGGGATGCCTGGTCAAAATTTTCATTTTTCAATTTTTTATATTGAAATTCCTATCAGCAAACAGTGTATACTCTGATCAGACGCCGCATAATGCGGCGTCTGATCAGAGTCTACACTGTTTGCCTATGTCCCATATATGGGATCGTGGGCACAAATGGGTTATATGTTACAGTATTTTATGATAAGTGACAACTTATAGCATCGTGACAGTAATGTAGAAAGCTCCTATAGGATTTTCTACATAACTGTTTTCATGCATTTTTTCACACGACTTCAGTATGCATGTTCGTTGAAGGATCGGTATGGATCGGTATCGGTAGTCCAGGTTTTCAGGGACTTTCTGCTTTTGGGAGTTCAGTTTCAGAGTCTTCCGGTTTGTTGTTGATTTATTTTGTTGCTTTCTGTTGATTTTAAGTGTGTGTGTTTGTGTTTGTGGGGGGGGGGGGGGGTGTCCTATGTTAGTTTTGAAGACATGTCTTAAGGTGCATTCCGCATTAACCCAAATGGTCGCTCACTACTGGGGCCACTGTATTATTGTTTGCATTGTTACAAATCGTCATCTAAATGAGTAATAGTTTCACACAGCACACACAATTACCACACACTGTAAAATGATGGATGTGTAAAAATACAATGTACATGTACACTAAAGTTACTGAAGCTAATCGCATACTTATCAGTCATAAACAGTGAAATCTTTAGCCCTTATTCTAGAGCGGTTGATGCATGGTGTAGCGAAAACGCGTTTGACTAGTAACATAGTGGTCCCTGGTTCGACGAGTCCCCCGCTGCCCCAAATGACTTTAAAACTTTCATGATCAAATTTATGTTAAGGTTTTTACTCCTTCACCGCCACTTTATCGTCTGCTTCAATATTGTTGCCTGCAATAGCGTTTCAAAGTTAGATTTAAGGCAGTATGATTGACGCCATTTCAAAACCAGTGGCAAACAGTTTTGATCCTGATCAGACGCCGCGTTACGCGGCGTCTGATCAGGATCAAAACTGTTTGCAAATGCGCTTTATGACGTCACTTAGAGTGAAAGGGTTAGCAATGGATTGACAGTGCTGTTTTATACGTGAATTAAATTTATTACATTCAGCTCATTGCATCGACACGTTCAGCAAGAAAAACGTTAACGTTTCTCCGCATAAAACACGTTTTCATACATACCTTCATAGCAAACAGTTTTAACCCAATATCCTATAAATACGCAATTTTACGCCTTTTATTTATTCCTCCACTGAAGAAAATATTCCCAGCTTATACAGTCATGAATATGTACCATAAGAAATACATGTAGTTTCTATATCCTAGCAGATTGTAGCTTAAAGCAAGTTGAAACCTAAGCAGAATGCGCATTCTGCTTTACCTTAGTTTAAACATATTTTATTTCAATATACATTAGGAAATGGGAGCTGCTTTACTTTCAACCTGCTTTAAGTACATGTAGTCATCTACCTTCAATACTAGAATCATGCGTTTGGGCGATGGTGTTAAGCAACCACATTGTCTTAAAAAACTGAAAACATTTTGGAAAGGTTAAAGACTTTTCCTCAGTCCATTGAGGGACTACCCACCACTGTCTGGATAGGTGTGAATTTTAACTGTCAAAACATGCATCACATGCTATTTACCTGGTGATGCCCAGATTATAATCATGCTCTAGTGATTTTCAATGGTTATTTCCAACCAAACTATCAACTATAAAGGTTGGGTCTCACACGAGAAGCTTCAATGGTTCTCTGCTACCCACATGTCCTTAAGATCCATGCTTTTTTAAAGGCGTTATGATCGAAAGATGGTCAGGAGATGTCTTTAAGATATCAAACAGCGGAGAGGACGTTATTCTTTCTCGTTTAAACGCAAACGAAACGCAAACGCATTGCTGTAAAATAACGAAAATGATGCCTTTTGACGATTTTGTTTTTATATGAGTGATAAACAGTTTGAAACCTGTTCAGACGCCGGGTACCCGACCTCTATTCCGGTTTTAAACTGTTTGTAATGGAAATGATAGTTTTAGCGAAAACGCATTTATTTGGAAAGAAAACGTCTTCTCTACTGTATTAGGAATTAACAAAATTAATGTGTGCATCAGTTTATTACTTTAACGAGCTTGCCTTTCATTTTCAAAAACGTATGGCGTCTGATCAAAACGACGAGATACATGATCAGGATCAAAACTCTTTTACGCGTGTATTACCAACTTTGTGTCTAGCGTCCTATAACTGGGATATATGCTAACAATGCAGACTCTGATCAGACGCCGCACAATCAGAGTCTACACTATTTGCTGATAGGATTTTGAATATAAAACAAAACGATACTGAAAATTAAGACCAGACACCCCTTAGATAAAAATGGACTATGTTCTAATGCAGTATATATACGAGGCATGGAAGAATACAGGGGAGATGGGATGGGTTAATGCCAAAATGTAAGTTGAATTTAGAATCTAGACTAGTGGTTTTGTGCAGCTGACAACTTTGATACAGACGATAATTTAGCGAGCCACCCATAAAATATGTGTGCTAGAAGAAAACTGAAAGGCGATATTGAGCTACATGTACAGTGGAGAACACGTTCTTCATTCCGGTTTAAACGCATATATAACGCAAACGTATTACAATTAAATGTAGAATGTTTTTTCACAGTTTATTATAAGCCGTTGTTTTAATCTGGGTGACACGCAGTTTAGAACCTGATCATACACCGGGTTACCTGGCGTCTGACCAAGCTGTAATCAGTTTGCTATGGATATCGCCGACTGTTTTAGTTTAACCCTTTCGGCGCCAAATTAATCGTAAGTTGTTTACCCCTACACCGTTATTTTGTCGTCTGCTTCAATATCGTTGTCGGCAAGATAGTTTTAACGTTAGATTTATGGTAGTACATGTATGACTTACGAAATTTCGATACGAGTGTCAAATAGTTTGGATCCTGATCAGACGCCGCGTAACGCGGCGTCTGATCAAGATCCAAACTGCTTGCAAAGTCGACTTTTTGCGACTTCGGCGCCGAAAGGGTTAACTGCGTTCATTGGGAAAGAATAACGTCTTCTCAACTGTGTCAGAAGAATGACTTTATTAAAGCCCATCAAAATACTTGGCTTAGATACGAAACACTGCGTGAAACTCACTAGGGGTGCATTTCAGGGCCGTCATTTCTCCGGATTTTTCCGAAATCTTTGGATTTTTATCCCAGCAGATGGTAGCTTAAAGACATCTCCTGACGACCTTTCGATCATAACGCCTTGCCAGACAATTTCCTTGCAAAGAGCATGGATCTTATGGACATGTGGGTAGCAAAGAACCATTGAAGCTTCTCGTGTGAGACCCAACCTTTATATTTGATAGTTTGGTTAGAAATAACCATTGAAAATCACTAGAGCATGAGTATAATCTGGGACTCACCAGGTAAATTGAGATTGGTATAGCATGTGATGCATGCTTTGACAGTTACAATTCACACCTATCCAGACAATGGGGGGGGGGGGTAGTCCATCAATGGACTGAGGAAAAGTCTTTAAAGCAGGCTTTACCATCGCTCTGCATTTATACTGGTACTAGTATACTTTTTAAACCTTTTTACTACCTGCCTAAAAACTTGACCGATGATTGAAAATGTTTTGATCCAGATCAGGGGCCCGTCTTACGAAACGTCGTACAACAAATATTGTCGTAAGTTAGATTCTAAAATGTTCAATTTTTATTTCTCCATCTTAATCCTATCTTTAGGCATCTCTTTGGACTAGTCTTGAAATGACGATTCCAAAGAGATGTCACAAGACAGGATAAGATTGAGAAATCAGGAATTAGATGTATTTTACGACGGTTTTGTCGCACGACGTTTCGTAATACGGGCCGTAGAAGCCGAGAGACTCTGATCTGGATCTACACTGCTTGTGAATTATACCTGAACTTGTTTCCAGAATGGAAATGGTTGAAATAGTCTGGCTGTTCACATAATTATAACGAGGTCGGAACACATTGAACCCTAGCGACTAATATGTACTCGTCATTTACCAGCAGTGTACCTCTAAACAGTATTCTTGTCCTATGCAAACAATAAAGACCCAGATCAGAGGGCTCTTGAAGGAGCCCTCTGATCAGGGTCTGCAGTGTTTATGATATGTAATACCTTGACAAAACAACCCCATAATAGTCAAAAATGGAATTTACTTAATTTGAAACTCGAATTGCCAATTTGGAGTTTCAGGGATTACATACATACATTAGTTAAACTAGTTTGGCTGTGAATGTATAATGCATTATTAATGTTCATGTTACAGATGTGAATATAGTAAATATGATACATTAAATTTTCACCTTTTACTTGCTGTGCGCGATTCGACTCACACCTTCTCACAGTTTGGACACGGATTAGATTCCGAGTAACTCGGCGTCTGATCAGGATCAAATATCATTGCCACTCGACCTTCAGTTTCTTCAACTTTAAGGTTAATACTACATACACATCTTTGAAAATGCTTTTGCTAAAATTGCTAATTTTATGCAACCATAAAGTTGTTATTTTCTAAAGCACAATTTTTCGTAGCAAATATGGCTGCAAAACGCAACATAATAGTGCAATATGATATTTTCTCGACTAAATTACCTAATTCACTCCTGAAACTTTGCGACAACACAGTCAATCCTAGTGACGAGTATACTCGTCTTTCACGAACAGTATAACTATGAAGAGTATACATGTATTTATTTTCTATGCAAACAGTGTAGACCTAGATCAGAGGGTTCCTAGAGGAACCCTCTGATCTAGGTCTACACTGTTTGTCATATTGCAATATATTGCAGAAAACAACCCTATATAGTCCAAAATGGACTAGACGTAATTTGAATTTGGAATTGTCCATTGAAAGTTTTAGGGATGAACGGGTTAATGACCTTATTCACTCATCAAAATTCAAATACAAATGTAGAAAATTCCACGTTAATAAACAGTGTTCCAGTGAAGAGTACACTAAGTATTGCTCAATTCGAACAGTGTAGATCCTGATCAGAGGGCTTCAAATCAAGGTCTGTACTCTTGCAAGATATTGTTAAAATCAACACTAAATAGTTGAATACGAATTAAAGCTAATTGAAAAAAAAATGGAATTGTCCATCTAAAGGATGGATGTGGGGTGAATGACTTAATCGTTTAAAACGTACTTCTATCGACTACAAACTTTCAATATTTTTCTTATCGATTCGGGTCTCAAATTTAAATGTTTTTTTTTTGTCTTTCAGAGGCAGTGTTCACTTGCAAGCTGAATGCAGCAAGTCTCGAGAAAGCTAAAAAAGAATTAGGAGAAGATCCCAAAAATAGAGAGGGTGCTGTTGAAACACTGCGGAAATGGATAAGAGAAAATCCGTGGCTCAAAACACCAACAGGTGCGTACAGGTTTCTACACAGTTGATACGTTTACGAAAACCCGAACAAAACGGCTCGTATATATTTCAACACAGTGCATCAGTTTTTATAAACAGTATGAAAACAGAATGCAGATTCAAGCAGTATTAACGTTAACTAAGAAGGCCATTTACTAGTGTTCTGTTTAATATATACACTGCATTTAACATATACTTGCCTGAACCAATGTATGATAGATTTGACATATAGGATATTACATGAGTGTTCATAATTTATTGGATTTATTAAACGAGTCTTTTAGAAAACGATAAAAACGAGGCTTTGCCGAGTTTTTATCGTTTTCTAAAACGACGAGTTTGATAAATCGAATAAATTATGAACACGAATGTTAGATTCTTTTTATAACATAACCTAGAGAAGATCTTTCCATGTTTTTCGGCACTTATTTAACGCAGTCTTTGAAGTCAAGTGAATGCTAAACGCTAAATAAGTATAAAGGAAAAAGTTGTTCAAATTGACTCCGTTCACTAGCATAATGTTTCTGTTATTATATGAATTAATAAACAATTTAATGTAGATCTAATATTGATTAATTAAACAAAAAATCTATAAATTGATTCTACATGAAGGAATGACGACGTTGGATATTGAATGCATTTTAATGACGTCATAAATACACGACGTCGTCGCATACCTCATTTGCATAGTTATATAACTAGTTATATATGACAAATAAACAATGGGTGTTATTCAACGCTCACGCCGTCTGTTATGTTATAAATATACTTATCAAACAGCTTGTCTGGATTCTGGCCTGGATTCAAACTATTTGATATTGCAATCTTCTATTGCTGGTTTATACATTTACAGAGTAACTGCATCTTGACATTTTATATATAAGTCACCATTAGAGAAGACTATATCATTTTCCCGTGTAAACAAAACTACAATGTTCCCTCCCTACAACGGCCCTCGCTACAACGACTCCCTCCTTATAAAAATCCTTGTCGCAGTTCCCTAAACAAGACCATCATGTCTAACGATTTTACTGCCGTAATACCGTCTACTTTAAGTTGTCGTCTGCTGTTTTTCTCATAGTTACATTTTGACATTTTGACAGAAAAAACTTAATGAAGAGTGACAAACAGCTTGAATCCAGATCAGACGCCGCGTTACGCGGCGTCTGATCTGGATTCAAGCTGTTTGCAAATGTTAAATAGTTCCCTCCCTATAACGACTCTCTCCGAACAACTCACACAATCTGTGTATCCCATTGGGTGTCGTTGTAGAGAGGGAGCGCTGTACACGCAAACAGAATGAAACGAAATGTATTAAATGACGACATCTTGAATTTTTTTGGCAAATTATATTTATCTGAGTGGCATACAGTTTGGAGCCTGATTAGACCCCATGTTGGTTACACGGTGTCAGATCTGGATTAAAACTGTTTAATTCTGGAATTTAGCACAAACGCGATTTTGGGAAAAAACTACCATCTTCTTCCCTGTACATGCAATACCAGATTATACTGTTGTAGCTTTTTTATATTTAAGACACGGGATTTCTGTTACGGTTTTTACGAACCAAGAAGTTCTCCCAGTTGGAAGCAAGGAAAGCCATAGAGGGTTACTGGACGGCAAGAACCACCAACACCCTGTGGTTTGGTAACAAAGACCCCCGACACAAGGATATACAAGCAATGTTGGACATAGGGTAAAACATTAACCGCCATGTCCTACAGTGTTCTTTGCCGTATAAACATAACTTAACCCTTTCACGCCCAATGACGCCAAATAAGCGCGTTTGCAAACAATTTGGATCCTGATCAGACGCCGCGTCACGCCAACTGTAAGCATGCACGTTCAACAGTAATTGCATTTACTCACAGAAATCAACGCATTTTTGAAAATGGGACAGGGGTTCGCTCACAGCTGACAGCATTGACCCCCTACTGCACGCTTGTTTAGGCGGTAATATCGAGTGTTACAGTCATTGACCTCTACTGTAGGCATGTTTAGGCGGTAATATCGAGCATGACAGTCAAACAGTTCCATAGATATATATATACATTTTTGACACCGATCAAGGCTGATTTCTTCTCAAATCATTGCCGTACCAAAAAAGCTTACATGCTTTAATGCCGATGAAAACATGCGAATTTGTTGTTGGTATTGCAATGATTTGAGTATAAATCAGCTTTGATCGGTGTCAAAAAAGAATATCTATTGAACTGTATGACTGTCATGCTCGATATTACCGCCTAAACAAGCGTACAGTAGGGATCAATGCTGTGTCACCTGTCCCGTTTTCCAAAATGCGTTGATTTCCGTGAGTAAATGCAATTACTGTTGAAAGTGCATGCTTACAGTTGGTTTTATGTTGTGTGTTTATGGAAAGGGTACTATATCAGCTAGACAGAAATGCAAAAAGGATATCGTTTTATCAATTATTGTTCATGATATGCCCGGTTTTGTCGAGATAGGGTGAGAATATACTAACAATCAGTTGTACCCCTTGTCTCTATATATACCTTCTGACGATTTTCCTCTCTCAAAAAGCAATCGTGTCGGGGCCCTGTGAGTACGAGGTACAACATGACGCATGTACCATTAGATATTTCAAAAACCCAAATGAACGCCATGACGTCATCAATTTAAAAGATTTAAGTCTGCATTCAATCCTCAAATTTAGATTTAGTTACACTTTTTATTTACAAACAGTTTAGATCCTTAAGGCACATCCTGTTATACTTTTAGCCTGCTCTAAGCTACAGCGCTCCCTCTCTACAACGGCCCTCCCAACAACGATTCCCTCTTCACAAAGACGCTTGCTGCTGATCCCGAAACAAGAAATTATGGCCAACCTTTTTACGTCTGCAATAATCTTCTGCTTAAAGTTGTCGTCTGCTGTATTTCTCAAAATTACATATTGGGCATTTTGACATAACAAACCTTAATGACGAGTGACAAACAGGTTGAATCCAGATCAGACGCCGCGTTACGCGGCGTCTGATCTAGATTCAAGCTGTTTGCAAATGTAATCCTATTTCCCTCTGTGTAACGACTCCCTCCGAACAACGCACACATTTGTTGTCTCCCATTGGATGTCGTTGTAGAGAGGGAGCGCTGTACCAACTTTCATGTTTTGCGAATATAAAATAATGTTTTGATCAAATTGCAAATGTATTGAAAATGTATTATGGGTTTTTACTTCAGATTTTTACTGCGCATGCCGAGAACTGACAGCGATGGAAAAATTATTATGATGGCTCGTTTTGGTACGCTGGTTGTCTCTTTACCCCCTGTCACTGATGCACCTTTAATTTATTCCCTCACTGAAGAAAATAGTTCCTAGTTACATATTCATAAATATGTATAATAAAAACATTTCTCTATTAAAGGTTGAAAGTAGAGTAGGGTGCTCCTTAAGGTGTATTCTGCTTTACCTTCAAATGTCTTCAAAACTAGAAACAGGCTGTTTATATATAAAACAGCATATTATCCATCAATAAAGGGAACACATTTCAAAGTGTTTTTTTTTTTTTTTTAAATTTTGACAATATTTTCACAAATATTAATGAAGCATTAACATAATGAAATCATGCAAAAATTAGAGGTACCCGGATAAGATGTTCTAAAACATTTAAAAATACAAATGTTTGCATAGAGAGTAACACATTTAAATCCAATGACACGGGGTGTTATACAAATGCTATATGATAACCACTTTTAAATGCTAGAATTGGTCCAAATCCGTACCGTTCAATAGTCAACAATATGTCACTATTCAAGCACTATTAGTATTATTCTAATCGTGGTCGCCGAATGGAAAATAAAAAAAAATCAAATATTATCATGCATCATGCTTTGCATGAGTTAACTACCTTTGACCATAAGAATCGAAACTGTCGCGATTGTCTTTAAGATTTAATTATACACATGGTGAAACTCTTTGACGTCCTACAGATCCATGTGGAAAATTCCTTTTTCCAATTAAGTTACATGACATTTTGTATATCTTGCTTTATATATTCATTTAAAATTACTTTTGCCATATGACAAACAGTGTTTGCCCTTGATCCCATACTCTTGTATAAACTCTTTGATCAGAGTATAGACTGTTTGCATAGGGCAACTATACACTTAAACAGTAAACTCTCTGTACATCACCTATATATGTGTTATTAACTCCTTCAGTGCCATAACGTCATCGATTTTAAACAATTGTCGTCTGCTTTCATTTCTCAAATTCAATGTTCAGGTTTTATTGAGTTAATAAATATTGAAATGAATGTCAACAGGATTCAAACTGTTTGCAAATAACCGTTGAACCCGGGAGGGAGAGGGGTGTAAGGCAGTGAAGGGGTGAAGATGGATAAAAAGTTGGATTTTACGGCACTGCCACACTGTACAGTTCATCGAGCACATGAGATGTTGAAAAGGGAGTGGTTTCAGGAATATGTTTTTGGCTTATTTTATTCGCTGCGAAGCAGGGCAATAGATAAAAGAAACCACTGGCGCGCCTTACTTTTAGTTCTTGGAACAGGGGATAATCATTTTCAAATAAATAAAAAACACCCCCTATTTAAATTAAACATCAAAACAGATAAAGAGGTCGCTGGGGTGTCATTATCGATTAACCCTTTAACCCTTTCCCTTATATAAGCGACTTTTAGCACTTGCATTTTATTCATCCGCTGAAGAAAATAGTTCCAATATATACCGTAATGAATATGTGTCATATTTAATACTTTCCTTATTCTAGCAGTTAATACATGTAGCTTAAAGCAGGCTGAAAGTAAAGCAGAATGCGCCATATGGCGCATTCTGCTTTACTTTCAACCTGCTTTACTTGGTCACCTTTCT
Source organism: Gari tellinella (assembly GCA_922989275.2). Lineage (NCBI taxonomy): Eukaryota > Metazoa > Mollusca > Bivalvia > Cardiida > Psammobiidae > Gari > Gari tellinella. Next base: position 6,460,402 of record OV277862.1, on the reverse strand, counting down.
TCAATACTAGAAATAGGCTATCAGGTAAAGGGTTAACACTCAATTATTCCAAAAATTGCGTTTGCAAATAGTTTGGATCCTGATCAGACGCCGAGTAACGCGACGTTATATCAGGAACCAAGCTGTTTGACACACTTATAGATATACATTAAGTCATGCAACCTTAAATCTATCTTTGAAACGTGTCTTGCACACAACAATCACTGAAGCAGACGACAATAAAGTGGTGAATGGGTAAACATCCTTCTAATAATTTGATGTTGAAAGGATGAATGACCTTTTTCTTTGATAGTTTTGTTCCCAATTTCGATACTGTACAGAGGAGAAAATGTTATTCTTTCCCATTTAAACGAAAACGAAACGCAAACGCACTACCAAAAAATGAAGAAAATGACAACTTTTTGACAATTCTTAATGTTGATTTTAACCTGGACGGCAACCATTTTGGAGCCTGATCAGACGCCGGGTTACCCGGCGCCTGCTCTGGCTCCAAATTGTTTGCATTCGAAGTTATAGATTTAACGTAAACGCGTTTATTTGGAAAGAATAACGTTTTCTCCACTGTTACTAAAATCTTATTCACAGGCGCAATAGATCCAGCCTACATAAGAGAGACATTTGGTGGACCGGAAGTGATATTTCGTTTAATGACGTGCATTATGGACTGGGTGGGTATGGACGAGCGGGTACAAGTAGATGGGATAGTTTTAATTGCCGATCTTTCAGGCTACACGTCAGCCCATAGGTCTCTGATACACACGCAAGAAAACATCAAAAAGATTGCAAACACATTTCAGGTAAGATGTCGCATTGATCACTCTTTTCCATGACGTCATATGCTTTAAACAATTGCTATCTGCTTTATATCGAAAGGTGTAATAACAATGTACCTGTGAAGTGTACACTTGTCATATGCGAACAGTGTAGACCCTGACTAGATAACTCCTCAGTACTGGATTCTGTATCAAGAATAAGGCACGAGTGATAAATCACTGAAAATCCAAATACTTTAAAACAGGTAATTTTCGCGTCGTGAATATTTCACGTAATGCGATTTTGTATTAATTCGCGACATCATGCAATATTTCTAGCAGGTCGTAGCTTAAAGCAGGTTGAATAAGGCACATTCTGCTTTACTTTCAACCTGCTTTAAGAAGTCACCTATTTTCAAAACTAGAGACATTCGCGAATTAACGCGTAAATTATATTCTCGCGAATAGAACCGGTTTTACAGTACCGGTAATTGTACGTTAAAGTAGTATTTATGAGACAAGTAGCTAGGCAAGGTCTACACTGCATGCCTATTTTAATTATTTTGTTAAATGAACTCTCACCTCATTGCAATATCCCCTTATTGTAATCTCTACTCATCCCTTATTGACATCATTTTATTCTTATCTCATTTAAATCCCACTTCAATTCAATCTCACCCCATTGCAATCTCACCTCATCCCATTCTCACTTCCTGTTATTCTTATCCAATTACAAGCTCACATCAGTACAGTCCCACCTCATTACAATCTCACCTCATTACAATTTCAAAATGTATCCCTATCACACGTCATTTTATTATCATCTCAATGCAATCTCACCACAATACATTCTCACCTCAATAAATTCTTACCTAATTGCAATCTCACCTCATTACATTCTCACCTCATTACAATCTCACCACAATACATTATCACCTCATTACAATCTCACCTCAATACATTCTCACCTCATTACAATCTCACCTCATTACATTCTGACCTCATTACAATCTCACCACAATACATTTTGACCTCATTACAATCTCACCACAATACATTCTGACCTCATTACAATCTCACCTCAATACATTCTTACCTAATTGCAATCTCACCTCATTACATTCTCATGTCATTACAATCTCACCACAATACATTCTCACCTCATTACAATCTCACCTCATTACATTCTCACCTCATTACAATCTCACCTCATTACATTCTCACCTCATTACAATCTCACCTCAATACATTCTTACCTAATTGCAATCTCACCTCATTACATTCTCACCTCATTACAATCTCACCTCAATACATTCTCACCTGAATACAATCTCACCTCAATACATTCCCACCTCATTACAATCTCACCATAATATTTTTTCACCTCATTACAATCTCACCTCAATACATTCTCACCTCATTACAATCTCACATCATTACATTCTCACCTCATTACAATCTCACCTCAATGCATTCTTACCTAATTGCAATCTCACCTCATTACATTCTCACCTCATTACATTCTCACCTCATTACAATCTTACCTAATTGCAATCTCACCTCAGTACATTCTCACCTCATTACAATCTCACCTCATTACATTCTCACCTCATTACAATCTCACCTCAATACATTCTTACCTAATTGCAATCTGACCTCATTACATTCTCACCTCATTACAATCTAACCACAATACATTCTCACCTCAATACAATCTCACCTCAATACATGCATACCTCATTGCAATCTTACCTCAATAGATTCTTACCTAATTGCAATCTCACCTCATTACATTCGCACCTCATTACAATCTCACCTCATTACATTCTCACCTCATTACAATCTCACCTCATTACATTCTCACCTCATTACAATCTCACCTCAATACATTCTTACCTAATTGCAATATCACCTCAGTACATTCTCACCTCATTACAATCTCACCACAATACATTCTCACCTCAATGCAATCTCACCTCAATACATTATTACCTCATTGCAATCTCACCTCATTACATTCTCACCTCATTACAATCTCACCACAATACATTCTCACCTCAATACAATCTCACCTCAATACATGCTTACCTCATTGCAATCTCACCTCAATACATTCTTACCTAATTACAATCTCACCACAATACATTCTCACCTCAATACAATCTCACCTCAATACATTATTACCTCATTGCAATCTCACCTCATTACATTCTCACCTCATTACAATCTCACCACAATACATTCTCACCTCAATACAATCTCACCTCAATACATGCTTACCTCATTGCAATCTCACCTCAATACATTCTTACCTAATTGCAATCTCACCTCATTACATTCTCACCTCATTACATTCTCACCTCATTACAATCTCACCTCATTACAATCTCACCTCAATACATTATTACCTCATTGCAATCTCACCTCATTACATTCTCACCTCATTACAATCTCACCACAATACATTCTCACCTCATAACAATCTCACCCAATACATTCTCACCTCAATACAAGCTCACCTCAATACATTATTACCTAATTGCAATCTCACCTCATAACATTCTCACCTCATTACAATCTCACCTCAATACATTCTCACCTGAATACAATCTCACCTGAATACAATCTCACCTCATTACATTCTCACCTCATTACAATCTCACCTCAATACATTATTACCTCATTGCAATCTCACCTCATTACATTCTCACCTCATTACAATCTCACCACAATACATTCTCACCTCATTACAATCTCACCTCAATACATTATTACCTCATTGCAATCTCACCTCATTACATTCTCACCTCATTACAATCTTACCACAATACATTCTCACCTGAATACAATCTCACCTCAATACATTCTGACCTCATTACAATCTCATCTCATTACATTCTCACCTCATTACAATCTCACCACAATACAATCTCACCTCATAACAATCTCACCCAATACATTCTCACCTCAATACAAGCTCACCTCATTACATTCTCACCTCATTACAATCTCACCTCAATACATTCTCACCTCCTTTTATATTGTCCATAATTGAAATATGGGTCCTATCACACGTCATTTTATTATCATCTCAATGCAATCTCACCACAATACATTCTCACCTCAATACATTCTTACCTCATTGCAATCTCACCTCATTACATTCTCACCTCATTACAATCTCACCACAATACATTATTACCTCATTGCAATCTCACCTCATTACATTCTCACCTCATTACAATCTCACCACAATACATTCTCACCTGAATACAATCTCACCTCAATACATTCTGACCTCATTACAATCTCATCTCATTACATTCTCACCTCATTACAATCTCACCACAATACAATCTCACCTCATTACAATCTCACCACAATACATTCTCACCTCAATACAAGCTCACCTCATTACATTCTCACCTCATTACAATCTCACCTCAATACATTCTCACCTCCTTTTATATTGTCCATAATTGAAATATGGGTCCTATCACACGTCATTTTATTATCATCTCAATGCAATCTCACCACAATACATTCTCACCTCAATACATTCTTACCTCATTGCAATCTCACCTCATTACATTCTCACCTCATTACAATCTCACCACAATACATTCTCACCTCAATACAATCTCACCTCAATACATGCATACCTCATTGCAATCTTACCTCAATAGATTCTTACCTAATTGCAATCTCACCTCATTACATTCTCACCTCATTACAATCTCACCTCATTACATTCTCACCTCATTACAATCTCACCTCATTACATTCTCACCTCATTACAATCTCACCTCAATACATTCTTACCTAATTGCAATATCACCTCAGTACATTCTCACCTCATTACAATCTCAACACAATACATTCTCACCTCAATACAATCTCACCTCAATACATTATTACCTCATTGCAATCTCACCTCATTACATTTTCACCTCATTACAATCTCACCACAATACATTCTCACCTCAATACAATCTCACCTCAATACATGCTTACCTCATTGCAATCTCACCTCAATACATTCTTACCTAATTGCAATCTCAACTCAGTACATTCTCACCTCATTACAATCTCACCTCATTACATTCTAACCTCATTACAATCTCTACTCAATACATTCTTACCTAATTGCAATCTCACCTCATTACAATCTCACCTCATTACAGTCTCACCTCATTACAATCTCATCTCAATACATTCTTACCGCATTACAATCTCACCACAATACATTCTCACCTCAATACAATCTCACCTCAATACAGTATTACCTCATTGCAATCTCACCTCATTACATTCTCACCTCATTACAATCTCACCACAATACTTTCTCACCTCAATACAATCTCACCTCAATACATGCTTACCTCATTGCAATCTCACCTCAATACATTCTTACCTAATTGCAATCTCACCTCATTACATTCTCACCTCATTACAATCTCACCTCATTACATTCTCACCTCATTACAATGTCACCTCAATACATTCTTACCTATTTGCAATCTCACCTCATTTCATTCTCACCTCATTACAATCTCACCTCATTACAGTCTCACCTCATTACAATCTCACCTCAATACATTCTTACCTAATTGCAATCTCACCTCATTACATTCTCACCTCATTACAATCTCACCTCATTACAGTCTCACCTCATTACAATCTCACCTCAATACATTCTTACCTAATTGCAATCTCACCTCCTTACATTCTCACCTCATTACAATCTCACCACAATACATTCTCACCTCAATACAATGTCACCTCAATACATGCTTACCTCATTACAATCTCACCTCAATACATTCTTACCTAATTGCAATCTCACCTCATAACATTCTCACCTCATTACAATCTCACCTCAATACATTCTCTCCTCATTACAATCTCACCTCAATACATTCTCACCTCATTACAATCTCACCACAATACATTCTGACCTCATTACAATCTCACCACAATACATTCTCACCTCATTACAATCTCACCTCAATACATTATTACCTCATTGCAATCTCACCTCATTACATTCTCACCTCATTACAATCTCACCACAATACATTCTCACCTGAATACAATCTCACCTCAATACATTCTGACCTCATTACAATCTCATCTCATTACATTCTCACCTCATTACAATCTCACCACAATACAATCTCACCTCATTACAATCTCACCACAATACATTCTCACCTCAATACAAGCTCACCTCATTACATTCTCACCTCATTACAATCTCACCTCAATACATTCTCACCTCCTTTTATATTGTCCATAATTGAAATATGGGTCCTATCACACGTCATTTTATTATCATCTCAATGCAATCTCACCACAATACATTCTCACCTCAATACATTCTTACCTCATTGCAATCTCACCTCATTACATTCTCACCTCATTACAATCTCACCTCAATACATTCTCACCTCCTTTTATATTGTCCATAATTGAAATATGGGTCCATGCTTATAAAGCGTTTGAGCTGAGTTTGAAATCATTCTCAAGCCTAGGCTCAAATCTGACCAATCAAATGTTTGAGAACACACTCGTCGCAACTGCAATCTCACCTCATAACATCCTCACCTCATCACATCCTCACTTCATTGCATTCTCGCTTATTGTATTCTCAACGTATTGCAATCGTTCAACTCATTGCATTCTCAATCCATTTTAATATGATTTTATTCTTATCGCATTGCAATCGCATCTCACTACCCTCTCATTCCGTTGCATTTCAGAATGTCTATCCAATGCGGTTGAAGAAAATGAACATGTATAATCTACCGCTTTTGTTTGACACTGTGCTGACAATTATGAAAACATTTATGAAGGAAAAGTTAAAGAACAGGGTAAGTTAAAAAGTAAACATTGTTCGTACTTGTAGTTTATTTGAAACGTGACATTAGGAGTGTTTTAAAGCTATGCACTTTTTGCAATTTTAATTAAGAAATAATACATGTAAATTCATACCAGTGTTTTATCGTGCAATTGAACACTGGTAGGAGTTGAGATGCGTAGTAATTTAATAACGAGGCCTTTAGTTTAATTACAAGCATCTCAACGACTACCCGTGTTCGATTGTTAGATAAAACACTGGTATTAACTTATTATATCGATTCTAACACACAATTTAACATTAATTTGCACCGAAGCAACGGCGCTACATTTCTTGGCGAACGCATTTTCGAAACCATATGACGTCACGTTAGAACGTTTAAGCGCGTGTGTGTTCTATTGAAATTTCAAACACTGAAACGTTCGTTCTTTGTTTATATAGGGGCGTGTGCGAAGTGTGTTAGAATTAAACATAAAATACGATGGGTCGAAATACTAAGAAGTTGAATAGACAAATGACTAAACCCAGGCCAAACACTTGAGCGTCTTAGTTCAGTTCAAATACAGGACTATGGCAGTATTGACATGAGAGGGTCAATAATCTATACATGTATATAAATTAATATTTGGTATCACACTGCAAAATGTGGGCATGTTTCTAAGCCATGGTCTGCAAGCGACTTTTATAGTGCGTTCACATTTGCTCTACGGCGCCCGTACGGCGGCCGCAGAAATGTGAAATCGAAAGAATTTTGCGTCGGCCGTAGAGATTCTTCGGCGGCCGTGCGTCGGCCGTACGGCTGTCGCAGGGCGTATACCAATATTTAATAGGCCGTAGAGATTATAACGCGGAGTTATAACATTTTTTTATTTCTACGGCGGCCGTAGAAAACACACGCCGCAGAGTGGTTCTGCGGCTGCCGTACGGCTGCCGTACGGTCGCTGCACGGCCACCGTGCGGCCGTCGGAACTCAATGTACACTTTTCCTATTGTGCATTTGTACTTTTGTTCATGTATGTAAAAATGTATATTATCTAAAAATGGATTTAGATGTTCTTAAATGCTGTCCAAATGCGTCGTTTGAGTTCACGGTGTAGTTGGAATGACATGAGTTGTGTGAACATGTAGCAAAACCAAGTTATGTAGCAGGAGCAGCATTTTAGTTGCTGAACATCTGGTGAGACTTACACGGCTGCCGTACGGTCGCCGTGCGGTCGCCGTGTCGTCACCGTGGTAGCAGTCGCCGCAGAGGCGCCGTATGGTGCCCGTACGGCGACCGCACGGCGGCCGTCAGGTGACCGCAGGGTTTTTAACCCCCAAAAATAAAATCTCACCGCGCGGCAGCCGCAGCAAATGTGAGCGCAACACACGGTGGTCGTAAGAATTCTGCGGAGGCCGGGGAATTGCTACTCGCCGTAGAAATGATAAGACGTGCGGCCGCCGTACGGCAGCCGCAGCAAATGTGAGCGAGGCATTAACGTCACGCGACGTCGGAACGCAGCGAAAGTTTTAATGATTAAGTGCCGTACTTAACGGGGTTCAAAAGGCAGTTTGATAGGTTAAAAATGTAGGTTTACAGTCTAAGTAAACTTGTAGTCTGCAACAGTTATTATCGGCTGCTGTTCCAAATTAAAAGTTTTTAAAACATGCTCTTTAAAATAAGCTCAGATTGTCAAACAGTTTGGATCCAGGTGAGACGCCGCATTATGCGGCGTCTCATCTTGATCAAAACTGTTTGCAATGGTAATCAGCTAGTGTGCCGAGAGTTAATAGAAAAATCAAAAATGACGCAATTAGCATTTTGAATGTAAGATTTATATATATAATAATTGTTTGTTTTAAGTTTTGAATTTTAAGGTTTTGTTGTTTAAAAACATTTAGATATTAAATTACAACTGCGCCATCTTGATGTTAACCGTTGACAATAATTATTACAAATATCGCCTAAAGTTTGCTAGAAGAGAAACCCTTTCTCGGCCAGACTTAACGTCCGATTTTTACCACTCAGTCACTGCCATAATACATTATAACACCACGCTTAACAATCGTTTTAACAAGGCTAATTTGATCAGATATTAAGTCTAAATAGAGGATATTGAATGAGTGTGTTGTCAGACGTGAATTTATTGAACGAGTTGGATAAAATAGTATGTTGCGAGCTTTGGCGAGCAACACATCATTTTATCCAACGAGTTCAATAAATTCACGACTGAAAACACGCGAATTTGATATCCTATTTATCACATAAACACCAAATGACACGAAAATCCGAACGGTCTTTCTTTCACTTTTGCCCTCGGCTCTTAGAAAAACGATTCGTCATAGGTGTTTGTTGAACCTTATATGTCACAAAAACTTATATGTCACAATTGTGACGTATACGTGCAAATTCATCACAAGGGGGTTGCGATAGCCACGTATATGTCACAACGTGACTTTTTGATTGGGTTGACATTAGAACCGTATATGTCACAAAATTTCGAATTTTTCATAATGTGACTTTTTGATAGGGTTGACTGTAGAAACGTATAAATGTTTGTTTATTATAGTGTCACCCCTAGCGAAGTAGGGCAATTCTCATTTGTGACGTATACGTTTTGTGACATATAAGGCTCTAAAAAAACGTACATTTCACAACGTGACTTTTTGATAGGGTAGACAGTAGAAACGTATAAAAGTTTGCTTATTATAGTGTCATCCCTAGCGATGTAGGGCCAGTCACATTTGTGACGTATACGTTGTGTGACATATAAGGCTCTACCAAAAACGTATATGTCACAACGTGACCTTTTGAGTGCGGAAATGTCTACCTTTACAGTATGCCACACTCTTGTGACATATACGTTTGTAGAACTTAATATGTCACAAAACTTATATGTCACAATTGTGACGTATACGTTTTGTGACATATAAGGCTAAACTAATAGAACCTTGTATGTCACAAAACGAATACGTCACAAGTGTGACGTATACGTGCGAATTCATCACAATTAGGGTTGCGAAGTAGGGCCAGTCCCATTTGTGACGTATACGTTTTGTGACATATAAAGCTCTAACAAAATGTATGTCACAACGTGACTTTTTGAGCGCGGAAATGTGTACCTTTACAGTATGCCACAATCTTGTGACATTTACGTTTTTGTCAGAGCCTTATATGTCACAAAACGTATACGTCACAAATGTGACAACCCTACTTCGCCTAGGGGTGACACTATAATAAGCAAACAATTATACAACGATAAACGTTTCTAATGTCAACCCTATCAAAATATAACGTTGTGAAAAAATCGAAATTTTGTGACATATACGGTTCTAATGCAACCCTATCAAAAAGTCACGTTGTGACATATACGTGGCTGTCGCAACCCTCATTGTGATGAATTCCCACGTATACGTCACAATTGTGACGTATACGTTTTGTGACATATAAGGTTCTCTTCTTAGAGCCTTATATAAGGTTCTCTTCGTAGAGCCTTATATGTCACAAAACGTATACGTCACAATTGTGACATATAAGTTTTTGTGACATATAAGGTTCAACAGGTGTTATTCGGTTTTATTCATCCGTAGTTAACAACACCTATAAAACTAAAATAAAGAAAATCAACATCAATGTGTTGTGAAAAGACTTCTCTGATACCATATTCAATATTTAAATTGATATTTAATTCAAAACTGTTCTAATTGACTAAAAATGATCATTTGACATCTAGAATCTAGTTTCGTTTTCAAAATAACGTCGTTTTATTATATACCTATTCTAAAAACAAGCGAATACAGACCATACAATCTTTTTCCGTATCAGATGATCCGTATCAGATGGCATATATGCTACACAATGTTTACGTCACTGCTTTTATGCAACACAAGTTGTACACGATCTATTAATATAAAGAAGCGTTGCGCGTTACGTTTCGGAATTCCAGGTCCGATGCTATTTTTAAAAAAAGTTGATACTAAGAATTGTTCAACTTTGAATAGTTAATTTCCATTTTAAGCGTGAATAACCCACATCACACACTTTTACTAATGTTTTCATCCAAAGGATAACGCTTAAAACAGTTCAACTCGTGTTCTGAAACGCTTAAATGACCGTTATTTGCAAAACGCCACTTCTTAAATTACGGATTCAATTGAGAACAAAGTGATACGTTTTAAAAACTAATGACGTAATTCATTGGTGGTCACATGACTTCCATAAATAGTTTTCCATAAAACTCAGGATATTTAACATATAGGGGCCTACATGTATGCGTATATGTGATTATTCGGTTGAACAATATATAGATCTAGATCTAGTCCCAAACAGTTTAGGTATATAATAAAAGGAACATCACCACAGTGTGTGATCCGGGGTCTTACAAGTATCAGTTCTCGTTGGTTGTGTAATCCAGATCACACTCGAGGCTGCGCCTCTCGTGAGATCTGGATTACACAACCAACTCGAACTGATACAAGACCCCGGATCACACACTGTGGTGATATTCCGTTTTTATTACATGTATCTATCTTATTATAAACACTTCTATTTCAGATTAACAATGTCGGTAAAAACCTTGTACATTTATATGAGAGCATCGACCAAAGCGTGCTCCCTGTTGAATACCTACCTGACGAGTATGAAGGGGAAAACAGTGGAACAATACAGAGTATTATCGGTAGGTATTGTGCGATTTTTCTGACCTGTCAGGGTTATTTTCAGAACAGAACAGTTCATAATGGTAAATAGATAACAGGGTTACATCGGATCTATATAGTCGTACACTTTCCAACTTGAGATAAGCACGATCCTTGTGCAGCACGAGACAGGATGAGATAGAGAAATAAGTTATAATTGAGACTTTTATAATCTGACTTACGATAACATTTATCGTACGAGGTTTTATGAAACGGGCACCAGGATCCCAAACTATTGGCACTTTTATCAATATTTCTTAAGTCAACACTTATCAAAATTCAAATTGGGATAACATGTAGATGACAGAAAATTTAACAGGCGATCTTTCTTCTGTTTGTCACTCGTCATTGTGTTTTTTGCCTGTCAAAATGTCCATTATGGAACTTGAGTAAAATAGCTTTAATCAGACGTTATTGCAATAGTGAAAGTATTAGACATATAATTGTCTTGTTTGGGAAACAGCCTTAAGGGTCGTTGTAAGTATGGAGTCGTTGTTTGGGAGGGCCGTTGTAGAGAGAAAACACTGTATTTGTAACACTGTATTTGTTTTTGTTACACACACTATGTGTTTCATATTTGATATGCTGTTTCTGGGCCCGGAAACAGCATATCAAATATGAAATACATAGTGGTCATTCTACTGCGTTACACCGGATGCCATTATCACAATAAAGTTTGTTGTTGTTGTTGTTGTTGTCTTCGGAAGAGAAAAAAGGAACGGTTAAATGTGGCGCTGTAAAGGTTAAGCAAACTCGTTTCTTTATTTCTGAGTCTCTTCTGCTTTTACCTAATCCTTGCTTTTCTGAAATAATCTATGTTCTACCGTTGTGAAACGGTATTTTACAACGGTCGGTCGTTGTGGTGCGCAGGAATTGACCACTCAGGCCTTCGGCCTTCGTGATCAATTCATGCGCACCACAACTCCCAACCGTTGTAAAATACCGTTTCACAACGGTAGAACATAGATTATTTCGTTTCTAACATGACCAGATTTAAAGAAATTTATTAGAAAGGAAATCAAATGTTGCACTCTCATTTCCTCAGCGGATGCAGTTTTTCGACCGAATAACTTTTTCCGCGACATTACAAGAATCTAACACCCAACAGCAAATTTACATTTACCGATCCACAATCTGGCATAGAACAAACATTACACGAAACAAGACAGAATAATGGGAAAATTACCGTAACATGACTGTTTAAAGTATATGGTATTTACGGGCTATATGAATAACGTAAGAAATTTCAAAAACATAACGTATGCATGCATGAGGTCACATCATGTCATATAACCGCGAGAGGAGCGGGGTAGAGAAGAGCGTTGTAAAACGTCTCAGGTATACCACGATGAGCTTGTTCCATTTTTATAGTGACCAAAACGCGTGGCATGTTAGAATTGATAATTATTCATGTTAAGAGCCGTTTTAAAACTACTCCGGGTACCGACATGTTTTCATTTGAAATAGATTGTATTGAAGTTACTGATTAAATTGGAACTATTTTCTTCAGCGGAAGAATAAATTAAATACGCTAAAAGGCGCTTCTATGGGGGAAAAGGTTAATGGAACTCGAGTGATCGCGATTAGATTTTTTTAATTGAATTGAGTTCTTAAATACATTATCTACCACACACTAATATATTAAACATGTTCGTGTTTTTACACGTGTCTGATTTTCATTTACAAGATACACTCAATCTCCTTCGTAACCTGTTCATTTTCTTTTTCAGAACAAATGAAGAAAGACATTACGCAACCGGAAGTCGTTGATCATATAATGAACCTGACACACGACAAGTATAAGATCGATTACAAACTGAAACCAGTCGATGACGAACCAGCACAATCGTTCAGAAAACTCAATGTAGACTGAGTTATCTCCCTTAGAAGAGTGCAAAATTGTGGTGCATGAATTACTCAAAAGGAAACCCGACTATCAACTCAATTTATTCGAACATTTTGTAATTGTTGTAAAACTGTTGGTTGTTCGGTGCGGTAATGATAACGGTTTTCTTTCCCGTTTAAACGCAAACGTATTTCAATATCATGTATGAAATGACTTTTTTGACAATTGTGAATATTCAGTTCAATCTGAATGGAAAACAGTTTGGGGCCTAATCAGACGTTGGGTTACCCGATGTCTGAGATGGCTTCAATCTGTTTTCAATGGTCATACATGTAATGAATGTACAGTGGAGAATACGTTATTCTTTCCCGTTTAAACGCAAACGAAACGCAAACGCATTGTACTAATATGCAGAAAATAACATTTTTTCACAATTCTGAATGTTGATTTTAACCTGGATTGAAAACAGTTTGGAACCTGATCAGACGCCGGGTTACCCGGTGTCTGATCTGGCTCCAAACTGTTTGCATGGGAAATAATAGATTTAGTGTAAACGCGTTTATTGGGAAAGAATAACGCCTTCTCCACTGTATCAGAACTTGTTAACAGTCTTGGTATTATTAATGTTACAGTGGGAACGCGGGTTTTTAATGAATAGTCAACATCGATAAGAACATAATATTTATTGTCTATTTCTACATTTTCTTGGATTGCGTTGGTATTTCGTTTCGTTTAAATAATAATAATAATAATAATAATAATTAATAATAATAATTAATAATAATTCTTTATTCAATCAGTAACTTGAATTAACAAATTCCTCGTTACTCTTAACATATTAACATACACGTTAACATATTTACAGATGGCCAAAGTGGCCAAACAAACATGCATATAATAATAATAATAATAATAATAATAAAAAAGTATTTCAAATGATAGTAGATTTATTTTCGAAAATTTAGAATTTGAGGTTGAACTGCTATTTTTATGAAAAAAAAAGATATTAAATGATCATTTTTGGTAAATGATTAGATAATAAAACACTGACTCGTATACAAATCAATCAAGGTAGTTCAGTGCAGCTTTCCTCATATCAAAAGCTTCATAGATATACCTTGATAGATTTAGTAAGGTTTTGGAACTATTTGATTTCATCAACTCTACATACTTATAAGCACTTGGGTTTTGGTAAAAATAACGTTTTAGATATTTTTTTCTTAAGTCAGTATACAGAGTACATACTAAAACAAAATGGAACTCGTCTTCTATGTCATGCTTGTAACAAAACACACAATACCTTTCCTCTCTTTCGGTTCTACCTGCACCGTAACGCCCGGATTCAATTCTTAAATTATGGGATGATAATCTCAACTTAGCTAAAATATACATGTACTTCTTTGGTAAAACAGTAAGATAATGTTCGTGTTCAAAAGTTTCTTTGAAAAATTTGTATGTATATAAAACGTTAGACTCTTGGATAGAAGCACACCAAGACTGTTTAAATACGTCCACTACTCTGGCTTTAAAAACAACATGAAACTTATTTAAATCCACCGTATATTGATTCAGCCAAACATAGGAAAAACCATAATCATCTAAAAGTTTTTTAACATCACTTAACCAGTTGGTTTTACCCTTGTTAAGATCATCACCCATTTCACTCAACAATGTTTGAAGAATAATATTTTCACTTAGAACAAGTTTGCACCAGTACTTAATTACTCTGCTATACCTATTGATATACAATGGAAACCTACCTAACTCACCGTAAATACACATGTTACGTGTAGAAGCTCTAACACCTAATAATCTCTTACAAAATTTTAAATGCAGATTCTCCAATTGTTTACTTTTTGTGCAGCCCCACACTTCACATGAGTAATTCAAGATGGATCCTACGAAGGCATCGAAAAGCTGACAAAAAGTCTTTGGTTTAAAGCAATACTTTTTAACGTTTACAACCAATGTATTAAGGGCTTTTAATCCCTTACCTGTTAATGTACTTATATAACTGTTAAATGTGCCAGTATAACTAAAAACAACGCCTAAATAAGTAAAATCATCTACAATTTCTATTGTTTGACCTTTATATTTCCAAACATATTCCATCGGTACTCTGCCCCTATTTCTGAAAACCATTATCTTTGTTTTCTTCACATTGACCTCTAACCCCCATCTGTCACAATACCTTTCCAAATTATCTAAACTATTCTGCAATTCGCTTGGATCAGACCCCAATATCACCATATCATCCGCAAATAAAAGCAAAATAAGGTTTATTTGATCAAGAGTCAGTCCGCTACTTATTCTGTCTGAAAGAAACAGCTCAAGGTCATTAAGATAAAGAGCAAACATTATCGGTGATATTACCTCCCCTTGCTTTAAACCAATCGCACATTCGTAGAAGGATGAATAATCATCACAATGCTTAATACACATTTTAACTATTGAATACATTTCTTTAATGATCCGTAACATTTTACCCTTAATACCTACCCTAAACAATTTCAGCCAAAGACCATGGTGATACACACTGTCAAATGCCTTTTTCAAATCAACAAAGGCGCAAAATAATTTCCCCTTATTACGCAATATTTTTTGAATTGTTGCATTCAACACAAATATAGCGTCTGTTGTTGAGCGGCCCTTTCTAAACCCAAATTGGGCGTCTGTCAGAATATCATTG
This sequence comes from Gari tellinella, assembly GCA_922989275.2. NCBI lineage: Eukaryota > Metazoa > Mollusca > Bivalvia > Cardiida > Psammobiidae > Gari > Gari tellinella. Next base: position 6,444,578 of record OV277862.1, on the reverse strand, counting down.
TTTTCAGCCCAAGATGAAATGCGATTGTTTAAAACGCCTGTGAAAATCTTTGAGAAACAGCTCACCAACGAAATGCCCCTGTAGTTATTAACGTTACTTTTATCACCCTTCTTAAATAACGGTACAATAATACCCTCACACCATTTCTCTGGGAAAACACCCGATTCAAATATACAATTAAATATGTCAACTAAATGAGCAGACAGAATATCAAAAGATTCCAAAAAATACTCGTTAATAAGTTGATCACCGGCATATGCCTTGTTCCTTTTCAATTTTCTAACAACAGCTTCAATTTCAGATTGTGTAATCGGAGAATCAAGCTCCTCAAAAGACACATTTTGTGAATCAAAATCATTATTCACAAAGAAATCTTCTGAATCACTATCATGTGGATTTGGCAAATCATCATTTAGTTTTGAAAAGTATTCAAAAAATTCATCTAGCGATATGTCCCGTGCACTGCTTTCATCATTTCGCTTACTAAAATGCCGCCAAAAGTCCCTCGGCTTTCTATGTCTCAATCTTTCGACCTCTGTCATTTTATTAAGCTCAAAACGTCTTTCTTTTTTTTAATCAAGTTCTTGTATATCTTTTTCTTATCCAACATTGATATTCTGTTTGCATCATTCTTACATTTATCAAAAACATGCAAATACTGTTGATAAATACGCTTAGCTTCTAAACATTCACTATCAAACCAGTCTGCCTTTTTAATAAAGGACTTTATATAACTATTCGATCGAGATTTATACATGCGTTTTAAAAACAATGGACTAGCTACTTCATTTAATCGGGAAAGAATAATGGGTTTACCACTGAATACTCAGGTATGTGTATGATCTTTGAAAAAGACGCACACGCATTTTACATATAAGACATGTGTCAAGACGTTACGTGTTAAGATTGTGTCCCGGCATGTGTCAAGACACTACGTGTTAAGATTGTGTCAAGATTTGTGTCCCGATATGTGCCAAGAAAATTGGCGATCAGTTTTATGTGACTTACAAAACATGTTGAATCCTGAACTTACATCAAGTAACTCGGCGTTTGATCTAACTTAGTCAAAGATTAGTTGCAATGGGTATCCTGTCTAACCTTGATATCTCAAAATCGCTTGAGTCGAACATACTCGTATTTCAAAGTTAAAACGTGGCTATGCCACGTTTTTATTTTTAAATACGAGTATGTTAAACTTGCGCGAGATTGAAATAATATATTTCATTTATTTGACAAACGGGAAAAACGAGTTAAGCGAGTTCGAGATATTTAGGTTCGATTGTACTTTTTATTTACATAACAAGTTGGAAAATAAATTCCACTGTATCATATCAGAGATTAAATATTTCCTTTGTAATAATGTTGTACGAATTGAAGCAATAAAGATATTTACTTATGCAAAATACATCACTATGGTATCGTTTGTAACAGTTATAATATGATACATGTTCTTCCAACGTATCCAATCAATGATAATGTTATGTGTTATAGAACTTATAGTTCATACAGAATGTGCGTGTATGTTAGTTAGTTCGTTCAGAGAGAGAGACAGAGAGAGAGACATACGAGACATACATACATAGGGAGAGACATAGAGAAAAAGAGTGAGAGAGAGAGAGAGAGGGGGGGGGGGCAGACAGGGACTGACAGACAGACAGACAGACTGAAAATAGGCAGAGAGACAGATATACATAGATCCAAAGAGAGAGAAACAAACAGACAGACAGAGGATCAAATAGACATAGATGAAAGTGAGAGAGACAGTAAAAATGACAGAGAGACAAATATACATGTATAGAAACAAGAGGAAGAAATTCAATGTACGAGCGTATATATGAAAGCAAGATGTTTTCTTTGGTATACCCATGCTGTATGTCCTAATCGGTCTTTGCTAAAATAGTTTTACTTCTCTGTGTTATCAGCTACGCAACAAAAGGTACGTACATGCACATGCTCGTGTTTTTTGTTTGCCCGAAAGATTACTTTGTGTAAGACGGGTATGCGCGTATTAGATAACGATACTGAGATGTTTAAGGTAGTACGCTAATAACGAGATCAGGCGAATTTAAGCCCATATCGATTCTCTACGTAAAGTGGTCGGTCATTTTCGTCAATAGACGCGCCGTACCGAACTTTGCTCGTAGCACATTGATCCGATCTCATTAGCGCATTGCTACCTTAAACTCAACGTCCATGCTCAGACTTTAAACTTATTGACACATAGACATTAAAAAAGCATCACTATTTGCAAGAACCGGATATGTTTTATATCTCATTGCAGTCTGTGTTTGCTTCCATAATGTATGGTGATACAGTAAAACCTCTCTATTACAGCATCTGAAATCTAGACTAATGGAAAGTATAAACCCTTTCGTGATCAAATTTATCTTGAGATTTAATCCCTTCACCACCATATTGTCATCTGGCTGCACCAATATTGGTGTCTGCAATATCGTTTCAACGTTAGATTTAACCCTTTGAACCCTAGTCCCACATATAGGCGTCATTTTCAAATAGTGAACATGTGAATAGTACACTTGTCCTATGCAAACAGTGAAGACCCAGATCAGAGGGCTCCGAAAGGAGCCCTCTGATCGGGGTCTTCACGGTTTGTCATGATGCCAAACATTGACAAAAACAACCCTTAAAAGTCAGAAATGGACTAGACTAAAATGGAAACTAGAATTGTCCATTTAAAGTTTCAGGGAGGAAAGAGTTAAGGCAATATGGCTGATAATTTCGAAATGAGTGTCAAACAGTTTCGATCCTGATCAGACGCCGCGTGACGCGGCGTCTGATTAAGATCTGAAATGTTTGCAAACGCGCATTTTGTCGTCTTTGATGAAGAAAGGTTAAAAGTCAGTTGACAGCTTAAAGCAAGATGAAAGAAAAGCAGAAAACTCCTAAGGAGCTTTCAACTTTACTTTCATCTTGCGTTAAGCAGCCACCTGTTTTAAACACTGAAAACGAACCCTTGTTTAGTGGTCGTAATAGAGATGTTTCACTGTATTCAATCATCAGGGCTGCCATTTCTTCGGAATTTTCCTAAATCTTCGGATTTTTTTCTAGTACATGGTAGCTTAAAGCAGGCTGAAAGTAAAGCAGAATGCGCCTTAAGGCTAATTCTGCTTTACTTTCAGCATGCTTTAAGCAGCCACGTGTCAACAAAACTAGAAACAGGCGATGGGGAAAGGTACGATTCGTAAAATCGCACTTGAAAATGCAAATTTGGAAATCTTAGGATTTTTTATGTCAACTTATTGCAGCCCTGAATCACTCATACACTGGGTTAGAACGTTCTCTTCCGTGTAAAGGAAACTAAACGCAAACGGAGTGCAATACAATGTGGAAATGTTGACGATTCTCTTTTCCTTCAATCTGAGACATAAACAGTTCGGAGCATTGTCAGACTCCGGTTTACTCGAAGTGTACTCTGGCTCCAAGCTGTTTGCAATTAATTCGATTTCTTGAAATAAGAGGGCGATAGGTTTATAAGGAACAACGGTATATTCCCTTTAAAATAAACAAATGTTTATGAATTTAAGGCTGAAATACTTTTTGCGACATGCGACATAACGGAAGCAGACAGCAGTTCATGTCGACGAAACTGACGCGTATTCCAGAGGGGAAGTGCATTTGACCCCTTCAAACTCTTCAAGATATGTCCCTTTATGATTACAGGGCATAAAATCAATGATAACAAGCATAAATACACCTCTTTACATTGGAATATGGCGGACGTTACAGGTAAGGAGAAAGTTAAACTAAACTTGCCGAACTTGAGAGTTTATATGTAGTATTTGTATTATACACGTGGTGATGAATGTTTTATTCCGAAATTGCAAACAAGATAGATCCAGATTTTTAAGGCGACGTCTTATCAGGACCTGCACTGTTTGCATCATCAGTGAATGCTTTGCTGGTGACAGTCACAGATCAGCAGAACGAGATAGGGCAATTGACTTTCATGGGTTTACATTGTATGCAATTGCATTAAAGCCGTTTCACGTCATAGCTGGGCTACATGTAACACAGTCGCTGCCGTAGTATCGGTTGCTTATATTTTACGTCTGTGTTTACAGTGTTCCCTCCCTGTAACGACCCCCAACAACGACTCCCTCCTTACAACGACCCGTGCCGCAGTTTCCTAAACAGAACAATTATGTCCAACCCTTTTATCGCTACAATACCGTCTGCTTAAAATTGTCGTCTGCTGTTTTTCTCAAAGTGACATATTGCACAGTTTTATAGAAAATAAATAAATGACGAGTGACAAACAGCTTGAGTCCAGATCAGACGCCGCGTTACGCGGCGTCTGATCTGGATTCAAGCTGTTTGCAAATGTAAGCCATTTTCCCTCCCTATAAATACTTCCTCCTAACAACGCACATAATTTTGTCTCCCAATGGGTGTCGTTGTAGAGAGGGACGCACTACTTTGAAAATGGAATTCCATGTGTTGTTTGACTAAGGAAACATGACTACATGTGTCATCCGGACCCAAACTGTTTTCAAATATCAGTGTTGTCGACCTATGCAGTGAAATGGTTAACATATACTGCGGATGTACACATAGGTTCTCCACTAATCGCCTAACTGTAACTTTGTCACCGCCATTATATCGTCAGCTTAACCCATTCCCCGATAAATAAGCCTTTTACGCCTTTAAATAATTTATCTTTATCCACTATAGAAAACAGTTCCTTATTATAAAATCATGAATATGTACCATAAGTTATATTTCTATATCTTATCGGATAATAGCTTAAAGCAGACTGAAAGTAAAGCAGAATGCGCCTAAATTCACATTCTGCTTTACTTTCATCCTGCTTTAAATGGTCACCTTTCTACAATACTAGAAACAGGGTATGGGACAACGGGTTAAAATGTTGCCGAAACTGTTATTCAAACTAATAATTAAAGTCGTTTGGCTGAAGCTATATTGATTCGAGTGTCAACCAGATTTAAACCTGATCAGAAGCCGCATCACGCGACGTCTTATCATGGATCTTGAACACAAAGGTGTAGTCAGTTCTAAATATAGTCTATACTATATATAGAACTGAATACAATTTTTAACGGCCATGGTCCCTATCACAGGGACCCGGCACGATTGATTTTTGAGAGAAAAAATTGTCAAAAGGTATATATAGAGACAAGGGGTACAACTGATTGTAGGTATATTCTCACCCTATCTCGACAAAAGAGGTCATATCACGTATAATAATTGATGAAACGACACCCTTTTTTCATTTCTGTCTAGCTAATATAATACCCTTCCATAAAAACATAACATAAAACCAACTGTAAGGATGCAATTTCAACAGTAATTGCATTTACTCACAGAAATCAACGACTTTTGGAAAACGGGACAGGTGTTCGTTCACAGCTAACACAGCATTGACCACTACTGTACGCTTGTTTAGGCGGTATTCGAGTGTTACAGTCATTGACAACTACTGTTCGCTTGTTTAGGCGGTAATATCGAGCATAACAGTCATACAGTTCCATAAATATACATCTTTGACACCGATCAAAGCTGATTTCTTCTCAAATCATTGTCGTACCAAAACAACCTACATGTACAAGAATAGCTTTACTGCCGATGAAAACATGCGAATTAGTTGTTGGTACGTGTATTGCAACGGTTTGAGTATAAATCAGCTTTGATCGGTGTAAAAAATGGATATCCATGGAACTGTATGACTGTCATGTTCGATATTACCGCCTAAACAAGCACACAGTAGTGGTCAATGCTGTGTTAGCTGTGAACGAACACCTGTCCCGTTTTCCAAAAGTCGTTGATTTCTGTGAGTAAATGCAATTACTTTTGAAAGTGCATGCTTACAGTTGGTTTTATGTTATGTTTTTATGGAAGGGTATTATATTAGCTAGACAGAAGTGCAAAAAGGGTGTCGTTTCTTCAATTATTATTTATGATATGCCCGATTTTGTCGAGATAGGGTGAGAATGTACTAACAATCAGTTGTACCCCTTGTCTCTATATATACCTTCTGACGATTTTTTTCTCTCAAAACGCAATCGTGTCGGGGCACTGTGGTCCCTATGACCAAAACTATTTGAAAAATCAGCTGTGGACGACAGGGTTGAATTACATTTGTTTGAATTAACCCTTTCACCGCCAAATTAGTTTTGAGTTTTTTACCCCTACACCGTTATTTTGTCGTCTGCTTCAATATTATTGTTTGCAATATCATTTCAAAGTTAGAATTAAGAGAGTATGACATATGAAACGTATCGAAACGGGTGTTACGCGGCGTCTGATCAATATCAAAACTGTTTGTGAATTCGACTTTAGGCGATTCTGGCGGTAAAAGGGTTAAAATCACTTCTGCTGCTATACGACTGCTGCTGGTAATGATAACAGATATCTATGAAAATGATAAAATCATGACGACAACAACAACTTCAGCAACAGCAGTAATAATGCTGATAATGATATTAATATTTATTGTTATAATAATGACGAGTATTGTTTAAATAATAATGATGACAATAATACTAGTTATAATAATGAGAACTGGTTATAATAAATTGAATATTAGTACAAATCAATCAGTCGATCAATCAATTACCACAACCAATCAAATAAATCGATTGCTCAATTATTGTGTAAAAGATCAATTAAAAATTTCAATACATGTAAAAATGTACATTGTACATCTATTTAAGTAGTTACTGTTCTCCCTCTCTACAACAAAATCCAAAGGGAGACAAAGATTATGTGTGTTGTTCGGAGTGAGTTGTTATAGGGAGGGAAATGTAAAAACAGCTTGAATCCAGATCAGACGCCGCGTAACGCGGCGTCTGATCTGGATTCAAGCTGTTTGTCATTCGTCATTATGGTTCGTCCAATATGTGTCTTTGAGAAAAACAGCAGACGACAATCTTAAGCAGACGATATTGCAACCGTGAATGACCTGTTTAGGGAAAAGCCACACGCGTTGTTGTAAGGAGGGAATCGTTATTCAAAGAGCCGTTGTGAGCAGGGAGTACTGTATACACAAATTACAAATCTTGAATTGATTTCTCCCATCACTATGTTTCCCCACAGCGGAGTTTGCACTGTTTGCTATTCGCTGTGCCCATGCAATCACTATCAATGTAACATGTATATTGTTATATAATGTATACATGTATCATGATTAAGGGAAAACGCGCTTGCATGAGCACGTGAATTCGTTGCCAAACGACATACAAGCCATTTCTTAAGCAAATATACTTATCAATTTATCAACAACCAAACGTTCATGGGTAAAGGTGCTGTCACACCTCACCGGATAACACAAACGGACTTCAAACGGAAAAGAAATGTGTCACAGAAAGATATCCGGTGGCAAAATTTGTTCGCGAGGCGCTCCGATTTGGTGCCGGACCGGATAAAACGCGTGGTAACCGAACACTTACCGAACGAGTAAAGGATAACTAACGGTAACTTAACGGATATGCCCGTACGTGAAACGGACATTTACCGGATAAAACGAAAGTGCAACGCATGGATAACTGACGTAACGTTCTTGGAACGTTCGATAAACGTATATGTTACGGTCACGTACCGGATAAATCGAAAGTTCTCAGTATCGTTTAATTTGAACAACAGTGATGCCACCGAAATTCAAGACTTCGAGGAAGAGAAAAACCAGTGACACTGGAGATGCTGAAAGGACGAGAAACCAAGAAGGCATAGAAGCCCAAGATGAACACGACATATCACAGCCTGAAACTGGAGAGATTTCCGAAAGCTCAAACAGCCCCTCGTCGCCTCCATTCGTCTGTATTTTCTCTGCACACCTGCAATTGTAAATGCAACACATTATAAGTCCGTTACTTTATTTACCAGAATATTGGTTCAAGGAAACATACATAATAATGTGCATAAACTCCATAATACGAACTATTCATATACATGTACATGTATCAAATTTCATCAATTTATCTTGCACTGTTTCAAAGTTTTCGCAGGATCAAGAATTCTGAACAGACGGACATAAAGGCATCAATCGATAGGTGTATAATACAAACAGACATCCATATGGACGAACTTACAACATTTGTCGGATGTGGCTATTTCTTTTGATCTTGTTTTGCATGACTAGCCATATGACAGAACATTGTATTGCTCTAACTTTGGAAGAAAATGATCTTGAAGATAATCCTTACACTTACCATGTTCCCGCTAAGGGCCAGATTAAAGAAATGGCCAGATTAATTTATGTCATAAAAAATGGGCAGGATAATGTTGATCACTAATGTGGATAATTATTATGGCCACGAAAGTATCGATTTATGCACCCATACAGACAGGCGCAGGGCAAACCTATGGCAGAAACACCGGTAGGGGTTTAAATATGGTCAGTAAAATAACTATATCAGAATTTAAATTGCTATAAAGTTATAAAGATAACAATACAAAAATTATAGTTTCCTGTTATTTATTAAGAATGATACCGGTAGCTAAAACTATTAACTCTCGCACGACAACAGAGATAGGACCTCTGGGCTTCACCCCGCAAATCCGAGACGAGTTGATCGTATGGTCCAAACTACATGCGCCTTTAAGGACCTAGCCAAGTCCTAGACCATCATCTCCCCTGCCATCTTCTCCTCCTTCTGTTCTGTTCATGAATTAAGGTGTTCAAATTGGCACCTTGCAGGTCAATCTGAGCCTATATCACAGCTGCTGGATACTGCAGTCGAACACGAACACGACACTCCAGGATGTATTAATAAATATTTCTCAGATTTCCATAAATGTATCAGCAATGACATGTATGCATATAATGAAAATAATCTACAGGAAAAACACGTTTTACTTTTCCCGATAAGATGTATGACATCAGTTTGGTCACACAGACCTCCGTTTCCTCGTCGGTAGGTGTCCGTTTAACCTACGGTTGATTACCGGAACATGTCCGGTTGGTCCGTTAGGTGTCAGGTAATACTCCGGTCCGTGAATCCAGCTCACCGGATATCAACGAATACGAACAGGACACGTACAGGACAATGAACGTATGCATTCCGAACAAAACGTATACAAACGCACATCTACCGTATATCTAACGTACATTTTTGTCCGGTGGAATCCGTTTTCAAGTTTTCAACATGTTTAAAACTTTCAACCGGATTGAACGGACATCACCGGACATGGCCGGACAATGGGCGAATATACCGAATAAGAAACGGACAAGAAACGAATGCGAACGGAGACGAACGGATTGGAAATTTGGTTCTCCGTTGGACGTCCGTTTACGCTATCCGGTAAGGTGTGACTGAGCCTTAAAGCGGCCATCAATAGCAGTTGACAGAACAGAACCTTTATTATCGTCACACGTTACGTACAAAAGCAACAATATGTGAGCATTAAAGTATAAAGCGTAATAGAATTATAGAATATCAGAAGCTTGCTTCAGATGGATCTAACATCAAAATGGTTTAGATTTATGGAGCAGCAAAATAAACCGAGTCAAAATCAGGGCTGCCATAAGTTGATCATGAAAAAACCTAAGATTTCAAAATTTTCTAATTTTCAAGTGCGATTACTTAAAGCAAGTTGAAAGTAAAGCAGAATGCGCCTTAATGCATATTCTGCTTTACTTTCAGCCCGCTTCAAGCTACCATCTGACTACCATATGCAGAAACAAACGTAAAGCAGAAAGCTCCTGATCTGCATTAACTCATCAAACCTTGGCGACGAGTTCTTTATAAACAGTGCACCTCTGATGAGTACACTTGTCCATTTGAAACAATGTAAGACCAGATCTGGTTTGTCATTGTGCAAGAAACTGATAAAACCCCTAAATATATAGTAAAAACTATGCTAGACTTATTAGATACCGGAAAAGTCCATTTAAAGTTTCACTTGTGCATGAGCTAGCACTTAAGCGGAACACGGCGTCATACCATGGTCCAAACTATTTGACCTTCATTTCAATAATCCTCAAGACGAAATACAGTAAAACCTCGCTATTACGACCACTAAATTATGTTAATTATTAGGGTGTTTACGATTGGTGACCGCTTAAAGCAAGGTGACAGTGAAACAGAAAGCTCCTATAGGAGCTTTCTGTTTCACTGTCACCTTGCTTTAAGCTGTCACCTGTCTATTAGACACTCAATTAGCATTCGTTTTAGTGGTCGTAATAGCGAGGTTTTACTGTACATAAAATTCAAATTTGAGAAATAAAAGCAGAAGTTGTTTGTTTTCAAATCGATGGCGCAACTGCAGTGAAGGATTAAGGTCTTTTATTTGCACTTAAACTTATATGCATGCAAAGGTTGTGCCGCACATTGTTTGAAAACTAATTCAAAGTCTTCTGTCATTTTGTCAAGAATCTACTTTTCAAATATCAGTACAAATTGCATTTTAATGTTATGGGCACTTAACTCTTTGAACCCTAGTCCCGCATATAGGCGTCCTTTTCAAACAGTGTACATGTGAATAGTACACTTGTCCTATGCAAACAGCGGAGACCCAGATCAGAGGGCTCCGAAAGGAGCCCTCTGATCTGGGTCTTCACTGTTTGTCATAATGCAAAACATTGACAAAAACAACCCTTAAAAGTCAGAAATGGACTAGACTAAAATGGAAACTGGGATTGTCCATTTGAAGTTTCAGGGAGGAAAGAGTTAAAGGATTAAAGCAGACTAAAACACATAGCGTTGAAAGGGTTAAACGTTTAAACGCTTCTGTGATAAATGCTGAAAAATGTCTAAATCTAGGCGAGACGCTGAGTTACTTATCCTGGCTTCAAATGTATCTGTTTTGTTTTAATTTTCAACTTGCGCTTTTTTCTCCAGTCAAAATACATGTACCTCAACTCTTTCACTCTCAATGACGTCATAAAGCGCATTTGCAAACAGTTTTGATCGTGATCAGACGCCGCGTTACGCGGCGTCTGAAGAGGATCTAAACTGTTTGACATTTCTTTTTTAATTTTCTTCCGTCATACTGCCTTAAATCTAATTTGAAACGATATTGCAGACAACAATATTGAAGAAGACGACATTGAAACGGTGAAAGGGTAAACAATAAATTCACGATTAATTTGGCAGAGATAGGGTTATCAAACTCATGAATTTGTGAAATTTTGAAAGTATATGAAAGCACTCTATGATGGTTTTGTTTTGAAGAGCTATTTAACCCTTTGAACCCTAATCCCGCATATAGGCGTTATTTTCAAACAGTGTACATGTGAATAGCACACTTTTCCTGCGCAAACAGTGAAGACCCTGATCAGAGGGCTCCTAAGGAGCCCTCTGATCAGGGTCCTCACTGTTTGTCATAATGCCAAACATTGACAAAAACAACCCTTAAAAGTCAGAAATGGACTAGACTTAAATGGAAACTGGAATTGTCCATTTAAAGTTTCAGGGAGGAAAGAGTTAAGATGAATGGAAAAATAGAAAAAATGTACATTATGGTGTACAAGGTTTTGCTCTACGGCCATTTATAAAAGGTGGGTCAGATTAGGATTTGATTTTTCTTAATTTGTCCTTTTCAAACAGCCCGCTTCAATAAACTTTCAAATGAAAACAAATATGATAGTTTGGTTTTGTGTTATCTATTCCAAGTCTATGGTAGTATTTCCTCATAGAAAAACTAATTTAAGACAAAACAGGCACCAAATGTGAAATTTATGAAGCTCTAAATAGTATCGATGAGGTACTTTTTTGTACATTTTGTACAGGGAGATAACTCCTTTTTCTTTAATAACTCAAATTTTTCAACACTAACCTATACATTTCTTTTCATATTTTGATTTGCCTTTGTAAGCATTTTCATCTGGTAAAATATAAGAAAAAGTTAGATTCTATAAGTATTTATTATTTTACTATTTCTGATATTTTTTTGTTTAAAAAACCCCATCATTACCCCATAAAAACCACGTTGTTGATTCAGAGATTCATATTTTCCAAAGCTGGTGCCTGTTTTGTCTTGATTTAGTTTCTTTATGCCAAAATACTTCCATAGACATGAACAATGAAAAACAAAATTACCATGTTTGTTTTAATCTAAAATAGATTTTACTGAAGCTTATACTTTAAATATGTCAAACTTTGAGAAAAAGTCCGAATTTGACACACATTTTCCTAATTGCTGTATTGCACAGTAACATATGACTTTTTCTATTTTTTTTATTTATCTTAACCCTTTACCCCATAGCCTGTTTCTAGTTTTGAAGATAGGTGGCTACTTAAAGCAGGTTGAAAGTAAAGCAGAATGTGCCTTAAGGCACATTCTGCTTTACTTTCAGCCTGCTTTAAGCTATAATCTGCAAGGAAACTGAAAATAATTCTTATGAATTATATTCATGATTGTATAAATTGGAACTATTTTCTTCAGCGGAGGATTATATTAAATGTGCTAAAAGTCGCTTCTATTGGGGAAAGGGATAAACAGCCCTATCCCAAAATCAAATTGCAGACGACAATTTAGCTTCCTGTTATTAACAAAAGCGATCTAGGGCAATGCTCTGATCTGAGCATGCACTGTTTGCTAATAATGGCAATTTCTATCAAGAATGAAATAGAAATGAAAAAAACAACCCAGTTGATATAGAGTTGTTACCATGTAATTGTCCATAAAATATTTAGCCCCGCCTACAGCATGCTGATGTCACTCAAATAGCATCACAGTTGGTGCAATTAATAGGGGTCAGTTCTCACTCAGTGTTTGATGTTAACAGTCAACATGTAGAAATACAGCTAGCTTTAGAAATTGGATAGGTATTACTTTAAAGCATCCTCATAAGATGCACCGATCTTACAGTTACCCTGTAAATAAGAAACCACGTGATTGGTTACAGAAACGAGGTATGTGTGCACGTTAGACGAGGCTAGCCTAGCATGCGCAAAGGAAGAGCTGAAAGAGGACCCCAATAACAGAGATGGTGCGGTAGAAACACTTCGAACGTGGGTCAAAGAACAACCATGGCTTAAGTCACCGACAGGTAAGATATTGTACATTATTATACAATGTGTGCCTAGCGTGCCATGAGGGGGGGGGGGGGGGGGGGGGTACATGCAAACAATGTAGACTTTGATCAGACACCGCATAATACTGATAGGAATTTCAATATAAAACTAGAATAATGAAATTGAGACCAGGCACCCGTTACATAAAAATGGACTAATCCAAGAAATAAGCACGGGAGAAACCACTGTGCGCAAATGGGTTAGGGTGAATGTCTGCGGGTGAATTTTTGCAATTTCATTGCAACTAAAACAAATACATGTAACAAACCTTAAATGATTATATGAAAGAACAAAGTTTTCCCTGTTATGCCTCTTCTATGCATTTCAGTCACGTGTATTCTGTTTAGACTAATTACAACCAAAAACAATACTTACAAGCGCACGTAAAACTTAAATAGATAAGTTACCGTCTGATTGATAAAATTCAAAACCATGTCGCATTTAGTGATTCGGTACAGACGGTATATTAACCCTTTTCCCAATAGAAGCGACGTTTAGCGCACACAATTTATTTATCCGCTGAAGAAAATAGTCCCAATTCATACAGTTATGAAAATGCACTATAAGAAAAATATTCTATATCCTATCAAAGGGTAGCTTAAAGCAGGCTGAAAGTAAAGCAGAATGTGCCTTAAGGCGCATTCTGCTTTGCTTTCAACCTGCTTTAAGTGGTCACTTATCTGCAAAACTGGAAACTGGCTATTAGTTTAAACATATTTTATTTCAATTATATACATGAAATGGGGTTGGGCCACAAGTTCTACCAACTTAGAGACGGCCCTTCCCATACAGTTTTACAAATACAAATTCTTTTAGATAGCGGGCATTAGTGAGCCAGGGAGAGAGAGGGAGAGAACGAGAAAGAAAGAGAGAGAAGAAAGAAAAAGAGAGAAGAAAGAAAGAGAGAGAGAAACTGGCTATTGGGTAATGGGTTAACGAGTATGGTCAATCGCTCTACGTATAATGACGGACGTGTCCCGGTCTCATTAGGAGAGAACTACATTAATCGTCTTGACGAAAACACTTATTCCTCGTTCAACCATTTCACTCTCAATTACGTCATAAAGCGCGTTTCCAAACATTTTGGATCCTGATTTGACGCCGCGTAAAGCCTATCGTGTCATTAAAGGGTCATACGCAAACAGTGTAGACTCTGATCAGACGCCGCATTATGCGTAAAGCGGCGTCTGATCAGGATCCAAACTGTTTGACACCCGTTTCGAAATTTTGTCAGTCATACTGCCTTAAAAAAACTTTGTAACGATATTGCAGACAATAAAATAGAAGCAGACGACGGTGAAGGGGTAAAAAACTCACGAAACATTTGTCAGTGAAAGGGTTCATGCCATCAATTCCTGTTTTGCAGAGAAAGGTTGCGATTAAGCGTCGCGATGACGAAACATTCCGCGTAGTTCTTGTTTACGTCACAAGTTCCATTGCTTATGCTGATTCCTGTAATTCAGACACGGGATTTCTGTTACGGTTTTTGAGAACCAAGAAATTCTCCCAGTTGGAAGCAAGGAAAGCCATAGTGAGTTACTGGACGGCAAGAACCACCAACGCCCTGTGGTTTGGCGACAAAGACCCTCGGGACAAGAAGATACAAGCATTGTTGGATTATGGGTTGGTAAATAAAACATTTGTCTGTTCTTTACGTCATGGCACAATTTTTTATTCATCAAAATAATGCCGATCAAGATCAGACGATGCCTTGACATTGACCTTTGACCGCAATTATAGAAAAAATTGTGTACGTAGAATATTGCCTGTACCATATCAGCTAGGGGTACAGAACTGGGTGAGATTGTACATCTCATAATAGTACATGTACATTGTTAGATCTCATTTTCAGACACATTGTTACTGTGACCTTGACATTGACTTTTGATCTAATGACTCCACATCTCAACTCCTAACTGTGATCTAATGCACGATAATGGACATCTACGAATTTGTTATTTCTTAAATGACACATATATGCGCCACTAAGTGTTAATCCTTTCACTCAGAATGACGTCATAAAGTGCATTCGCAAACAGTTTGGCGTTACGCGGCGTCTGATCAGGATCAAAACTATTTGCCACTTCTTTTGAACTTATGTAAGTTATACTGCCTTAAATCTAACGTTGAAAAGATATTGCAGAAAACAATATTGAAGCAGACGACAGTATGGCGTTGAAGGGGTAAAACCTCACGATAAATTTGATCATGAAATGGTTTATAGATTAATTATTCAACAGAAATTCACTGCAATGCTTGACTCGACTAGCGCAGTAAAATCTCTACATTGAAACCACATGTTAGTATATATTATTTATGCTTTTCTGTGGATTACTAGGAAATAGCAGTGGATTATCACTTGATAATTACACTGTTTAAAGTAGTAGGATTATCGTCGCGCGTGCTTCTTTTATGAATTTTCCCCGTAGGGCTCCCAAAGTATCGTAGTCAATCGTTTCTCATCGTTTATTCCGGTGTAACGCAGTAGAGTACCGGCAGCTCGATTTGTCGCGAACCACTCAACGGAAGAACGCGAATCCAAGATCGGAAGTAACGACGTAATTCCGATGACGCTAAATCAATAAATCAGTGACGTCAATGTACGGCAAACGATCACGAAAAGTGTTCGATATAAACTTGGGGCACCGCACGGGATAAATCATGTACATGTACTTTCGCTTTCAGTTGTCGAACAATATCGTTTAAAAAAGTGGCTTAAAAGCATAGATAAATAGAATAACTAACTGTATTTTTTCAGTGTAAGATTGAATTTAATCCATTTCGTGAACATCAGACTGTTATATTTTCACTCGTGGCTTCGCCACTCGTGAATATATAACGTCTGATGTTCACTCAAGGGATTTAATTTCGACCTTACACTGAACCCCCCCCCCCCCACAGTTATCCTCTATGCAATTTCTACATTACAGTTTCATACTTCGTCTTCCGAGGACTGATGCACAGGGAAGAGTCTGTCTCATGGTTCGAGCTGGTAAGTTGCCTACAGTAGGGAAGTCATTATTATCTCCAGTTTACACGAACTTAAACGATAGTGCAATGTACTGAAATGTAGAAAATGAAAGATTCTTGAAAATAGTTGACGACTCTTTTCAATCTGAGTGGAAAACAGTTTGAAGCATGTTCACCCGCGGCGTCTGATCTGGCTCCAATTCAAACTGTTTGAAATTGACATATACCTAATAGTTTTAATATAACACAATTATTGGGAAACATATTATTATAGCAACTGTAATAGAATGTAGAAAAAACACGATATTCCTTCACCGTGTTCGAAACTGGGCGAAATGGTCTAGAGTCGTGCTGACCGCTCCTGAAATGGGTAGACACCGCACAAGTGGCGTTATCCACCAGTTTCACGTGGGGCCGCATGCTCTTTTTGCCGGTATGAGTTTAAGTATGTATGAAGGTGTACTTGAATATGCTGTCAAATGTTAGGTGGCTTTGACCGTTATGATAATTAGGATATAGGTAATTAAAAAAATAGATACGGCTGTTTATTTATTTATAATACTATGTCATACCGTAGATATTCAATAATATAGATAAGAGCTTATTAATAATGATAACTTTAGAAGTTGCATATGTGGTATTGTTTGTTTATACTCTTCTCGTTATCCTATGTATATATCGCCAATGTTATCGCAACAGACATGTATATGTTATGCCAAATAAATATATTGAATTGAATTGAATTGAATTGTAAACAAAACCTATATATTTATTACTAGAGCTATGTGATTGGCCGGTCTATTATGACGTCATAATCGGTCTAACAAAATCGTCTGATTGTTAAAATGGTCTGCCTTTATTTCTAAAGTTAAAGCAAATAAGTCATTTGACTTTGAACATTTATATAACCCTTTACCTGATAGCCTATTTCTAGTACTTAAGATAGGTGACTACTTAAAGCAGGTTGAAAGTAAAGCAGAATGCGCCTTAGGGCGCATTCTGCTTTACTTTCAGCCTGCTTTAGGCTATCATGTGCTATAATATAGAAAATATTCCATATAATACATATTCATTACTGATTAAATTGGAACTATTTTCTTCAGCGGATGAATAAATCATATCCGCTAAAAGGCGCTTCTATTGGGTAAAGGGATAAGCGTCCTATAATCTGGTTCCAAACTGTTTGCAAGTTTGAATGAATTAGTCACATTTGGCGGTGAAAATTGTCTTCATTTGTTTTTAAAGCTTAGGAATTTGAACAGTTTGACCAAATAAACATGTCTTACCCAACTTGGATCCAGATCGGGTGCATATGAACTCGGCGTTTTATCTGGATCTAAACTGTTTTCCAAATAACTAAGTTTGAAAATGTGGCTATTGTTTTTTTCTTTCCTTTTTGAAATTTGATACAAATCAACTTGTGATTAACCTGTGAACCTCGTTTATAAATGCATACGCCTAGACGTTCGATCAGGAGACAGGGCAGACGTCCAAGTGACATAGACTACCTTTGCAGGTGCCATTGATCCAGAGCATATCAAGAAGACGCTTGGCGTGGAGACTCTATTTCGTACCATGATGTGTGTCCTTGACCTGATTGGAATGGACGAGAGGACTCAGGTTAACGGCCTAGTGTTCATTGCAGACCTGACCGGATATACGTCACAGCACAGAAATCTAATGCACACGCCAGAGAACGTTAAGAAACTGTTAAACACGATACAGGTGCATATCTAACTCATTCCCCAATATCATTTTCAATTTGGAGTGCAGGTTTTTAACTCATTTACACTTAAAACTTCAAATCAGTAGCTTTAGTGTCTAATTAAGTCTAGAAATGAATCAAATCAGTAGCTTTAGTGTCTAATTAAGTCTAGCTCATTTCTAACTCGTCTGATTTTCACAGAAAACCCGAGCTTTTGTCAATACGGCGTCCGCGTCGTCTTTAATTGCCGTCGTCAATTGTCGTCGTCCGAAATCTTAGTCCCACACAGATATACCTAATCATTGTACCAATTTACCTTGACCTTTGACCTAGGCGCACTGTATTGTTACTGATCTTCAAAACCAGATGAGCGTAAGCACTCACATGGGTGTTCTTGTAATATCTAGGTGTCCTTTTACAAACTACAAGTATTTCAAAATGACAAACCGTGTAAACCCTGATCAGGGAATTTCTTGAGGACATTACACAGTTTGCATGTGACAAGTTTATAGTATACTCGTTACTGAAAAATCAAACTTTATCTCTTTTACATCGATAATGAAATAGACTATAATCAATTCTAACATGACACGTGAATTCGTCTCTATAAACAAAGAACAGGTCTATCGTGGTATACCTGAGACGGTATACCACGCTCTTCCCTACCCCGCTCCTCCCACGGTTATATGACATGACGTGACCACGTGCGTTCATACGTTATGTTTTTTAAATTTCTTTCGTTATTCATATAGCCCGTAAAGACCATATACTTTTAACCAGTAACGTTACAGTAATTTACTCATTCTTCTGTCTTGTTTGATGTAATGTTTGTTCTATGCCAGATTATGGATCGGTAATTGTAAATTTGCTTATGGGTGTTAGATTCTTGTAATGCCGCGGAAAAAGTTATTCGGTCGAAAAACTTCATCCGCTGAGGAAATAAGTATGGAACATTTGATTTCCTTTCTAATGAATTTCCTTACATCTGGTCATGTTAGAATCGAAATAATCTATGTTCTACCGTTGTGAAACTGTATTTTACAACGGACGGTCGTTGTGGTGCGCAGGAATTGACCACTCAGGCCTTCGGCCTTCGTGGTCAATTCCTGCGCACCACAACTCCCAACCGTTGTAAAATACCGTTTCACAACGGTAGAACATAGATTATTTCTTAATTTTACCCCTTCACTGCCTTACCCCGAGTACGATGGTTATTTGCAAACAGTCTGGATCCTGATCAGACGCCGCGTGACGCGGCGTCTTATCAGGATCCAAACTGTTTGACACTCAGTCAATATTTCTTAAATCAAAATACCTAAAAATGAAATTAAAAAAAAGAAAGCAGGCGATAATTGTTTAAAATTGATGACGTCACGGCAGCGAAGGGGTTAATATACAAATCACTCTCAATTGCTACATCGGTGGCGTATTGGGTAATTTCTGTGAGAGGAAAGCGGAGTACCCGGAGAATGCCCAGGTCTGAGAAATACTCTGTAATTTGAAGGTGTTAAGGAGCCTTCTGTTTTACTACAGTGGAGAATCTGTTATTCTTTCCCGTTTAAACGCAAACGTACGCAAACGCAAAACTCTAAAACGTAGAAAAGAACAACTTTTTGACAATTCTGATAATTCATGTTTGTCATGGTGGCAAACAGTTTGGACTGCAAATAATAGATTTAGCGTAAACGCGTTTATTGGGAAAGAATAACAGATTCTCCACTGTATCTGTTTGCAAGCAACAATCACCTGTTAGAAGCAGTAAAACGTTCCTTTGATTCTTTATACCGGTAAGTACAAAGTATAAAACACGAAAAGGCTTATTATTTTGAGATGGGAATAAAGTCTAATACTATGAAGTCTCTTTGACATATAGTTCCAAATGTATTGCGTTTTTAATTTCAGGCTTTTTGACCCTTTAATGACCCTAAACTTTGTCTGGTACGACTGATAAGTTGTATTTGGTCCAAGAGCTTCTTGAGTGGAGTATATGTATCAAATATTAAGTCTCTTTCATATAAAGTATCAAAGTCAGTGTCAAATCTGAAGTTGTTGATGGACAGATAAACAAACCAACCAGACAGACAGACCAAAGGCAACAAATACCGTGTAACTCGGTAGCATAACCGACGGTCAGTCTAAAGACCCAAACCTCCACCAAACATCCCCCAAACCATTAAAAACCCACGCTACTACAATTCCTTAATATTTAGTCAAATGAAGCTTTCAATTGGTGTAATTGAACTGAAATAATGTATAAAGAAAATAAAGAGCAAAATTATTCGTACAATACGTAAAGACATAAATACAGTTCTTTTGTTTGGTGCTGGTGTTAACAACACTAGTACCAAAGGGAAGTAGCTGTATAAACAAGTAGCTATGTTCATACATTCTGTACGAGTTTGCTCTCCTTAAATGAAAACAAAGCGTAGATTTATTTTGTTTAACATTTTATTTCATTATTTAGCTTAAATTCGCCAATCGAATGTATAAGCTTTATTTCCTTAGATATTAAGGACTTAAAGTAATTTGGGTTGTTTTTAAGTGGTTTTGAGTGGTTTTGGGAGGTTTTTGGAGGATTTGGGTCTTTAGACGGACCTCATTAACTGTGGTTATTGCTATGCATACACTTTTGTGGAAACAATGTATACAATAAAAACAAACAGGTACATTGATTTTTAAGTTACGAGTTCAATCGTCGCTATGGCACTAAACGTTTGTTGCTAGTCTCATAATCAGCGTTACAGTGGAGAATCTGTTATTCTTTCCCAATAAACGCGTTTACGCTAAAACTATTATTTGCAGTGCAAACCGTTTGGATCCAGATCAGACGCCGGGTAACCCGGCGTCTGATCAGGCTCCAAACTGTTTGCCACCAAGATAAACAAGAATTATCAGAATTGTCCAAAAGTTGTTCTTTTCTACGTTTTAGTGCTTTGCGTTTGCGTACGTTTGCGTTTAAACGGGAAAGAATAACAGATTCTTCAGTGTACTCCATTTACTGCCTCACCCCGAGTACCAAAGATACTCGCGTTAGTTCAAACATACCCATAATTCAAAATTAAAACGTGGCTTAGCCACATTTTAACTTTGAAATACGGGTATTTTCGACTCAATCGAGATCGAAATTCTACTTATGAAATAGATCTACTGGTAAGGGGTTAAAAGAATAATTTACTTTGTGTTGCATTGTTGTTGTTTTTTCAGAATGTCTATCCTATGCGACTGAAGAGTGTGAATTTTTATAACCTTCCACCAATATTCGAAGCAGTTCTAACAATAATGAAACTATTTATGAAACAGAAGCTCAAAGACAGGGTAAATATATCACACTAGTTTCTGAATTAATCAGGTTTGTTAACGGTTTGAGTATTTACAAGACCATCGGTAAGGGTGTCACAATAGTTTTAACTGATGTAGTGAAATCAGTACTGGAAGAAAGATTAAAACAGAACACTTTAGAATGTGTTAGAGCTTTCCATAAGTATCAAAATAATGAGAGTAGTTCATGAATAAACTAGTGAAAGGGTTAAATTCGAAGATAGTAAAAGAGTCTCTTTTACAATTCAATTAGTCTTCCGTTTAGTGAGAGATATTTCTGGTACTTTTTTCTCTTTTTTTCT
Organism: Gari tellinella; assembly: GCA_922989275.2. NCBI lineage: Eukaryota > Metazoa > Mollusca > Bivalvia > Cardiida > Psammobiidae > Gari > Gari tellinella. Next base: position 6,423,288 of record OV277862.1, on the reverse strand, counting down.
AGTTGAACCTTATTGGTAAGAGTCTGGTATCACTGTATGATAAGATTGACAATACTGTCCTCCCTCAAGAATACTTGCCGGACGATTATGAAGGGCCTAACAGTGGCCCCGTGAAAGACATTGTTGGTAAGTACAAATAAGTTGTAAAGTCAATATTGTATTAACCCATTACCCAGTTATTCTTTCCCGTCTGAACGATAGTAAACGCAAAAACTGTGCTATAAAATGTTGAAAATGATTTTTTATGGAATTTGAGACCATCTATTTTTTTTTAATCTGAGTGGCAAGCAGTTTAAAACTTGATCAGACGCCGGATAAGTGATAACCCGAGATGTTATAAGGCTTCAAACTGTTAGCTACTTGGATTAAAAAAGGTCGTCCACATATTCAATCAGTAGGTATTTTCTTCATTTTACTGGATTGCGTTTGCGTTAGTTTCATTTAAAAGGGAAAGAATAGCGTCTTCTCCACTTTAGGTAATTGAACCTTTGAAAAATCAAATACAGTACTCCCTCTCTACAACGACATTCAATGGGAGACACAAATTGGATGTGTTGTTCGGAGGGAGTCGTTATAGGGACGGTAAATTAAGACTTGGGTTACATTTGCAAACAGCTTGAATCCAGGTCAGACGCCGCGTAACGCGGCGTCTGATCTGGATTCAAGCTGTTTGTCACTCCTCATTATATGTATTCTATCATAATGTCAACTTATATGTAACTTCGATAATAAACAGCAGACGACAATTTTAAGCAGATGATATTGTAGCAGTAAAATCGTTGTTGTCCTGTTAAGGTAACTGCGGCAATGGTCGTTTTAATGAGGGGGTCATTGTTGGGAGGGGCCTTGTATAGGGAGGGGCCACTGTAGACACATACTAGTTCCAGGTTTTCATTACAGAACAAATGAAGCGGGATATCATCAAACCGGAAGTAGTTGAACATATAACCAAACTGACTAATGGACAATATGGCGTCGATTTGAAACTGAAACCAGTTGATGATGAACCTTCAGCGTCTTTCAGAAAACTCAATGTTGATTGAGTCAACCTCTAACATGAAAAGCCGATGCTATTTTGTGAAATAAGTTTGTTGATATAACGCATCTTTGCTTCAGTCATACTTGTGTAAACGAACACTCAACGTAGAAGCGGCGCGGATATTTCTTTAGTATACGATAATATACTGCTTAATGCGCAGCGTACAGATAATGTTGAAAGCTTTCTGCACTATTTTTTGTCCTACATAAAACGACCACCTGGGTCAAAGATGGCCATTGGACATTCTTTTGAATACGTGCTTGCTGAAAGTGTGACTGCTACGAGGGGTGTTTCATAATTAACTCATTATCCCCTGAAACTTTCAATGGAAAATTCCAGTTTACAATAAAGGCTGGTCCATTTTAGACTATTTAGGGCTGTTTTTTAAAATATATTTCAAAGTGACAAACAGTGAAGTCCCTGATTAGAGGGCTCCTGCAGGAGCCCTCTAATCAGGGACTTCACTGTTTGCATTAGACAAGTGTTCTCTTGACAGGTACACTTTTGGTTAAGGACGCATATATGCGTCACTAGGGCACAATGAGTTAATGCAACTTGATCAATGACTTTCATACGTTAAGTGCCAAATGCATGTGTAATATATCATTTGAAAGAGGAATTATTTGCCTACACAATGGTATAATGCACGATAAGATCACATGACATGAAACCTAAATGACACCAATTACAGGGCAGTGGTTTTCGTCTATTTTTATGTAATCTTTCGAAATAATTTTGATACTAAAATTATTATAGCAGCTTTATTATTTGGAATACTTTTATGAATCTTTCGGTCACTTACAAGCAGACATGTAGGACCTACTACGTAGTTTAAAATATTATTATTTTATAAATTGACAAAAATATAGCTAATTCTAAACACGTAATGAAAATATCATGAACAATCACACTACTGTTATTACTGGTAAGAGCAGTCAATTTTCATTCTGAACATTACGGTCGTGTCCGTCAAACTTTGTGTGTACTCTAGTTTCGATCCTCATCCTTAGTTGTTTACTTCAATTTTTGTCTGCAATATCGTTTTAACCCATTACCTCTTAGCCTATTTCTAGCTTTGAAAACAGGTGACCACTTAAAGCAGGTTGAAAGTAAAGCAGAATGTGCCCTAAGGCACATTCTGCTTTACTTTCAGCCTGCTTTAAGCTACCATCTGCTAGGATATAGAAAATATTTCTTCTGGTACATATTCTTGGCTGTATAAATTGGAACTATTTATTTCAGTGGAGGAATAAAAAAGAGGTGTAAAAAGGCGTTTTTAAGGGGTAATGGGTTAAAGTTAGATTGAAGGCAGTATGGCGGACAATGGATCCTTATGTTACGTCAAGCGGCGTCTGATCAGGATTCAAAATGTTTGTCACTCATTTCAATTTTCTAAAATTTATATTTGAGAAATAAAAGCAGACGATACTTATTTAAAATTGATGACGTCATGACAGTGAAGGGGTTCATGAGATAAATGAGTGTTAGTATTTATTAAATGAATAAAGCTTTATTCTTTTTGTTACTGGTGTATTAACTTTTCTTTATCCTTCTGCTCACTGCTAGCGGTTATGTGATAATACTCGTAGTGCATGCACTTTACAACCAAATGAGACGCTGATTAACTTGGCATCTCATCTAGATTTATATTGTTTCACCTTAGAAATGTTGTCTGAAAGAGAATGCTAAAAATAATAAAAATGACAAATGTACTAAATGCAGGTACACTATTTGTTAGGGACGAGTATATTCTTCACTTGGCATTCACAGGTTTAAAACTTCGTTCATTATCCCCTCCCGAGAGGCAAAGGGGTAATGTTTTAGGTTTGTCCATCCGGTTTCAGTCCACAGCTCGATCAACAGATTTCGATGAAACTTGGTACATGTATAAATATTTTTAAATACGGGGACACCGTGGGAAAGTATTACTTTTTCAGATCAAGTTAGGTATTAAGGAGTTATATGCCCTTTATGTGTTAAAATGCCATATTTAACAGGTTTTTTTTCACTCTGGCAACTAGATCTACAGTTTTCAACAGAATTTGATTTTACTTGCACACAATGTCTATAAGTAACAGTTCTTGAAGGGGTGCAATTATTGTCGGAAAAGAATACTTGAGGCAAGAGTTCTCGCCTTTAATATACTGTGAAATGCTAGAACATAATTTGTTTTAATATTGTTTACACATTAGTGTCTATAAATAAGAATGGATTTTGATAAAAACTTTATTAAACTGTACATGGCTATTAGTTTTCGGAAGAGCTCAATTATTGTCGAAAACAGACGAACTAGTCAAGAGTTGTCTGTCCTTGATGAGTTGAAAATCCCATATTTAACAGTTTTTTCACTCTAGTAACTAGTTTTTAATGGATTTTGATTGCACTTGCACACAATGCATATAGATACCAGTTCTTGAAAGTGTGCATTATTGTCAAAACAGGATACTTTTGGCAAGAGTTATATGCCCCTGATGTACTAAGAAATGCTAGAAAAGACTTTGAGTACTGTTTACATCCTAGTGTGAATGAATGTGAGTGGATTGTGATAAAGACTTTATTAAACTTTATATGGCTTTTACTTTTAGCATGAGTTCAATAATTGTCAAAAAATATGCAAATTATTCAAAAATTATCTGCCCATTATGAGTTGAAAAACCCATATTTAACATTATTTACGCTCTAGTAAATACAGTTTTCAACGGATTTTGATTATACTTGCACACAATGTTTCATGTTCTTGAAAAGGTGCAATAATTGATAAAAAAAAAAAAGGACGCGTGCTGCAATAGTTACTTGCCCTTGATGTACTAAGAAGAGCTAGAACAAACTTTATTTTAGTATTGTTTACACACTATTATGAACAAATCTGAATAAAGTTTAGACAAACACTTATTAAACTATAAATATATGATAATTATAACAATATTCCAGATAGGGAATTAAATGGTATTAATATATAAACTGCTCTTTTCTAATAGTTCGACCTCTTAGAAAAACACGTGCCCTACGGTTTGGATATGCTTTTCTTTGAACAATGCCCTTAGAGGTCGAAATATTGGACAAGAGCAGTTTATATATTAATTTAGATATATGAATATTAGTTTTATTAAATTAGTTCATTTATTGTTGAAAATGGGAAACAGTTCTGAATTTATTTTGATAATACTTGAACGCAATCTATACAAATGTATAATTATAAGTTCTTGGAGATGTATACTTACCTTTGAAAATTTGAATCAAAAGTTATCTGCCCCTGATATATTACTCAGATACCGGTAGGCTAAACAGTCTTTTTTTAGTATTATTAAGGCTTTAGTGTGTACCAAAATGAATGGATTTTGATAAAGCGTTACATTTTTTGAATGTTGATCTTTAAAGACAGATGACCACCGTTTGTCCCTCCCCAAAATAAGTTAACTACTTTCTTCTGTAAAATCGCTGCGACAGGGCATATAAATTCTAGAATCTGCTTATTAGGACAGGGCTGCTTTGGGTGCCAGTCAATGTTGGTACATGAAAATGGTTAAGCATCAGCTCAATATATGAGGCACAATCAGTTGCACTTTGTTAAAAATACATTTATTGAAATAAACCAGTAGATATAAACATTGTAAATACAAACATACACCACTACGTGTACATATTGTTCACAAAATATACTCAGCCGAAAAAGAAAGTACCAACTTTTGTATTTCAAACTATCAGCGTCTCATACACAAAAGTATTTAATTTTTGTTTCATAGAAAGTGGCAGAAAACATGGAATAGTCTAATTGTGGCTAAATGAATGGCAAAGTGTACTGAAAATAATGTAACTCTTTTCCCTAAAAACAGCATTTTGCTTAGAAATGTTTCTATAGAAGAGAAAAGATTGTGCACAAATTCAACAGCTAGAACGTTTGCTTAAGTTCTTTATAAGATAAGAAGCTTTAAAATTTACTTAATGTACGGTACATGTAAAAGGTGGGTACTTTCTTTTTGGCTGAGTACATAACCTCAGTCCTTTGTCAAAACTTTACAAACAGTTTGTACCTAGATAAGTGTCAATGCTTATAAAAAGTTTGAGTTGAGTCTGTTTACACACTATTGACAACAAATCTGAGCCTAGGCTCAAATCTGACCTATCAAATGCTTGAGAACGCACTCAGACTCAACTCAAACGCTTTATAAGCTCAGTGCCAGGAGCCGAGTTCATGTAACCCGGTGTCTGTTCAGGATCCCAAACTGGTCTATTAAAGTATCATTTTACTTTAGTACGGTCTGAATGCGTCTATTTAGTGATAACTGTTGTAATCATTTCATACCCAGATCAGACACCGAGTAACTCAGCGTTTCATCTGTGTCAAAACTTATCAACATTCATAATATTGTTTAGAAGATGTACAGTGGAGAATCTGTTATTCTTTCCCGTTTAAACGCAAACGTACGCAAACGCAAAGCACTAAAACGTAGAAAAGAACAACTTTTGGACAATTCTGATAATTCTTGTTTATCTTGGTGGCAAACAGTTTGGAGCCTGATCAGACGCCGGGTTACCCGGCGTCTGATCTGGCTCCAAACTGTTTGCACTGCAAATAATAGTTTTAGCGTAAACGCGTTTATTGGGAAAGAATAACAGATTCTCCACTGTACCAGACAGATTCGATTCTTGCAATTGTTGCAGACGTCACTATTATTAGTTAAAACATTTTGCAGACGATCAATTTCGCAGACAAATCAATTTGTAGAACGCAAATGTGACATGCGAAATAATTATTTTGCAGACGTAACGTTCCTGCAAGTGTGCTAAAGGTGAGGGATTGTCTAGAATATTTACATTCGCCCCATTGAATTCCATTGAAAAAAATGGCGTTTAATTCGTATAGACAAAATTTCTCTAGGGGCGGGACTTGTTGATATCTTTCGCAGAGGAGGTGGGGCTTATGGATCATTTCTCCGCAAATCACAGCTTCAGTAATGCGGTTAGGGCTGTTCCGCCATTTTACACATTATTCATGTTAACAACCTCTAATATGGATTCAACATACATGCATACTAATAAAATGTTCATTTACCAGTTATATTAGACATTACAGCAAATGTAATGTAAATAAAAGAAAGGAACTGATTTGTTTCGCCGTTTTAGTGAAATAAACGACAGAAAATGATCGGCAAATTTACCATGAATCGCCATAGCGATTCATGGAATTTTCCGATCATTTTCTGTCGTTTATTTCGCTAAAACGCCGAAAGATTTAAGTTCATTTCTTAACTAAAGACGATGTGTTAGTGAACTGAGCTATAGAGCTTCTTCAGTTGAGTACACATGCCAAATATGAAGCCTCTACCACATACAAAGCCAAAGGAATTGCAGCCTATTTGACCTTCAACTGGTAGTTTAAACATATTTTATTTTCCAAATGTACATGAAAATGGGGTTGGGTCACAAGTTCTGACAACATTAGTTTTGACCCTTCCCCTACATTTTATACAAACAAAACATGAACAATGGCTTGTCTTTAATTTAAGTTGCAAAAACTGTATATACTTATACCTTCAACTGATCTCTAAATGACATTGACATTTGTCGGACATAAGTGAAGTTGTCCTATGCGCAAGAGCTTCTTGAGTTGACTATAAACGCCAAATATGTACATACAAACAAACAGTCAACCCAACAGACAGATAGGGGAAAAACAGTATGTCACCGACTTCATGAAAGACCGCCATACATTTTGAGGCACAACAAAGCCATTGCCATGGCTAGATCTACAATAATACATTTGGATTCGAGCGGTTTAATTTGAAAAGTGGTAAAGATGTTTTGTTATCGCGTTCAAACGAAATTAAATGCAAAACGCATTTACATGTACATTAAAACGCGGACAATGACAATTGTTTAGAAAACATAGAGACATGTTATCCAATTTATGCCTGGATATAGTGCTGAACTCTTCCTGTATACAGTAGAACCTCTCTATTACGACCACTAAATTGTGTTATTAGGTGGTTACGATAGGTGACTGCTTAAAGCAAGGTGATAGTAAAACAGAAAGCTCCTTCAGGAGCTTTCTGTTTTACTGTCATCTTGCTTTAAGCTGTCACCTGTCTTTTATACAGTTAATTAAACTTCGATTTAGTGGTCGTAATAGAAAGGCTTAACTGTACTTGCTAGAAAATTTCATTGTAGATCTACAAGGGTGATCTTAATGGTAATATTTATATGTATAGATGAATATCCTGGTTAACATGGTTTATTTACATAGATATACCCTGCAATTGACGGCATACGTCATCTAGAAAGCTTGTTTTCTGGTTAGTAGGAAATACAAAGTCTAATACCCCCTTTACAACCACTAAATTGTGTTAATTAGTAGAGATGTACAAGTCATGTGGCTGCCTCAGGTAATGTGAAAGTAAAACAGAAAGCTCCTTTAGGAGCTTTTTGTTTTGCTTTTAACGTACTTTCAGCTTTCATCTTTCTTTCATCTAACCAATTAGCCTTCTATTAAGTGGTTTAACAATGAGTTACATTTTATTGAGCAAATGAGTGTACATGAATATACAATACATTTCGGGCGACATAACAGTCAGACATGATTGGGTTATCTAAAGTAAGATGATTGCTGCGCTTGTTGACCCCTAGTACATCAAATTGAATAATCTAGATTTCAATTAAGACATGTCAACTTTGTACTGTTCAGGGCTTATTACAATAATTTGAAACATATGGTAAACAAAAAGGCCCTCATCAGAACGCACATGTCGGAGCCATCTGATCTGGATCTACACTGTTTGCAATAAACAAAATGTATTCTTCGCATTAACCCTTTCACCGCCAAATTATTTTTGAGTTTTTTACCCCTACACCGTTATTGTGTCGTCTGCTTCAATATTATTGTCTGCAATATAATTTCAAAGTTAGAATTAAGAGAGTATGACATAAGAAATATCGAAACGGGTGTCAAACAGATTTGATCCTGATCAGACGCCGCTTAACGCGGCGTCTGATCAGGATCAAAACTGTTTGCAAATTCGACTTTAGGCGAATCTGGCGGTGAAAAGGGTTAAAACAATTTGTAAACATACGTATGCACGTCACCAATAGTAACTGGATTAATGCAGGACAAATGCAATGCAAAAAGTTCCTAAATGAGCTTTCTGCATTACAAATGCCTTGCATTAAGCTGGTACATGTATATTAACATGTTTGAAAGATGGGTTTTGTGATATGATTAAAGTGTCTTTCAAAGAAGGGAGTATTAACGAATCAATATTCAAACTCTGCTATTTTCCCATTGCAACAAGAAGAAAGGCCAGGAACACTGACAATAAGTTGGCCTGGAGAACACCCGACCCGCCAGTCGTGTCGCACTGCTCGTCCGTATGTTCGCTTTTCACTTGGACAATCCAATCATCCACGACCTGCTCCATAACACTAAGAGGCAATGCCCCATAGATCAGGACCTCTTTATGGAAGTCTTTTATGTCGAAGCATTTTCCTGAAGAAAACGAAACAATATAATATATGTGTAAACCATTGTTATCGATATATGCCTAGAGAACGATCAGTAACATGCTTTTTTGAAGTATTAAGTTTTCGGAACAAATTACTGAATTTAATGTTTTGTATCATATTTGAACTTTGCCGCCCCAGGAAAAATGAATGTATTCCACATGCAATGGAAAAAAACAAGTTTTTTCTTTCCAATTAAAAGTTATGTGCCAAATCCAGGGCTTCCATATTTTGCTCATGAATATCCTAATTTTTTCAAAGTATCAAGCTGGAGCTTAGGAATCGTACCTTTAACCCATTTGCTGCTAGGCTCTTTAACACTAACATAATTATACAAACATTAAAAAAAGACAAGCAATCGGAACATTTCTAGAAAAACATTCGTAGTTCCAGAATATTTAAGTATGTCCACTGCAAACAGTTTGAATACCGTAAGTCATTGTCAGATCAAGCTCCAAACCGTTTGCCATTCAGATTAAAAAATTATTCTATATTATCAAATCTATGCCGTTGTCCTACACATTATTGCTTTTCATTCCGTGTGCTTTCGTTTATGCCAATGAGCCCTAAAACCACATATGGACAAGTCCAAGTACAGGTCCAATTAAGTCTAGTCCGATTTTGACTATTTACGATTAAGTTTTACAATAAATTTGCAAAAAAAGACAAGTGTACTCTAAAGAGGTTCGTTGTTACTAAACGGCGCGTACATGCGTCACTAGGACTCAATGGAAAGAACACAATTTTCCGAGCTCTACATGTAACAGTCACTCACACCAAGCATCGCCTTGGCGTTTGCCCTCAGCTGGTCCAGAAACTTCAGTTAGCCCACAATATAGGAGGTTGTCTAATCTGGCCACGTGGAATAACGGTATATCTTCCTCTCTATAGAGGATTGCGAAAACTATGCTATTTACTATACCTAAAATCTCCTTGACTTTTGTCCTCAGCTCGAGGAACTTCAGTTTTCCCACATTATAGGAGGTTGTTGAATCTGGACATGTAGAGTAACGGTCTATATATCTCTCTATAATAAATAATGTCGGCGTGATGCCGGAAACTACCGGGAAAAGCTGTATATATATGAATTAAAAAAATAAATGATGTATTATAGGCTTTAAAAACACAATTTTATTTCTTCAAACAATGCGCGACGCGTTTCACTATAATTCATCAGGCGCTATACAATTGTTTATGACGTCATGACGTTGTTGTCATGATATCGACGTCGTCACTTCCTGTTGACGTACATCTAAGATAAATAACTGTGTTTTATTAAAGGGAGATAATTATTGAGAATTAAGAATAGGTTTAAATTTAGCTATGAAATATTCTTCTTTTGCTAGCCTAGCTGAAACACTATTTGTCTTTAATTTAAAAAAAAGGAAACATTTCATAATTTAAGTTTTTCTTTCCGCATTTTTCTAAATGGGCGCTTAAAGGAATTTGTCTTGTTGAAGGATCTCTTATCTGTTGTGAGTGAACTGTTCTTCTTGACCTCAGTTTGTCTCCAGTTTGACCAATATAGTATTCTCCGCATCCAGTGCATGTAAGAACATATAATACGTTTTGAACATCACATGACATTGATTGGTTTACATAAAATTTCATTCCTTTAAAATTATAAAATTCGCTTTCTTTAATATGTTGACATAATGAACAGTTAGATTTATTGCATTTTGTTACTTTATAACGTACATATAGAGGATTGCGAGGATTATATACTATACCTAACATTGGCCTTGGATCTCGGCTCCAGGAACACAAGTTTGCCCATAGTAATGAAGGTTGTCTGGCCTGGTCAGTGTGAATGCAGATCTATCTCTCTTTCAATAGAATATTCCGGGAACTACTATATACTAAACCTAACATCCCCTTGGCTTTTGTCCTCAGCTCAAGGAACTTCGGTTTGCCTACAGTATAGTAGGTTCGCTATTCTTGCCACGAGGAATAACAGTCTATATCCCTCTCTATAGAGGAGTGCGAGGACTATATACTATACCTAACATCTCATTGGCTTTGGCCCTCGGCTCCAGGAACACCAGTTTGCCCATAGTATAGAAGGCTGTCTGGCCTGGTCAGTGTGAATACCGATCTATCTTTCTTTCAATAGAAGATTGCGGGAACTATATACTATACCTAACATCCCCTTGGCTTTTGTCCTCAGCTCAAGGAACTTCTGTTTGCCTACAGTATAGTATAGGTTCGCTATTCTGGCCACGTGGAATAACAGTCTATATCCCTCTCTATAGAGCATTGTGAGGACTATATACTATACCTAACATCTCAATGGCCTTGGCCCTCGGCTCCAGGAACACCAGTTTGCCCATAGTATAGAAGGTTGCCTGACCTGATCAGGGTGATTACCGATCTATCACTCTTTCAATAGAAGATTGCGGGAACTATAATACTATACCTAACATTTCCTTGGCTTTATCCCTCAGCTCCAGGAATTTCAGTTTACCCACAGTGTATGAGGTTGCTTGGCCTGGCCACGTGGAATACCGGTCTATCTCCCTCTCTATAGAGGATCGGGAGAACGTGGTATAGTTCAACATATAATCCACTGCTCTCTCCTTGCTCCATCTGAAACAGTGTGTACATGTACAGTAGAGAAACATAGGATATGTCATGAGTCGTTGTTTAAGACAAGCTGATCTCAACCAAGTATAGAATTGAAATGTTATTAAGCGAGCCTTGGCGAGCTTAATAACTTTTCTATTCTAGACGAGTTTGAGATCAACTTGTCCTAAACATCGACGAGTGACAGACAATTTTTCTCACATATCCCACGATTTTAAGCTATTTTTCAAAACAACAGGCATTTTTTGCAACCCCGGTGACGTCAAACCGTCGTTATAAATAGTGACGTTAAAGCGACGTCATCAATGTGATCTCAAACATGTTGGAGAAAGGGATATTATTGTTCGCTATAGAAAACATGGGTAGTTATGTGAAAAAACGTTATTCTTTCCCTTTTTAAACACAAACGAAACGCAAACGCAAATCGCTTACATGTAGGACATTACTATTTTTTTACATTTCTGTTTTTTTTAATCTGACTGGCAAACAGTTTAGAGCCTGATCAGACGCCGGGTTACCCGGCGTCTGATCTGGCTCCAAACTGTTTGCAAAGGAAATAATAGATTTAGGGTAAACGCGTTTATTGGAAAAGAATAACGTTTTCTCCACTGGAACTACCCGTTCGTAAACTCTATAACCCCGAAGCCTGTTTTTAGTTTTGAAGACAGTTGACCACTTAAAGTAGGTTGAAAGTAAAGCAGAATGCGTTTGATTGTGCATTCTGCTTTATTTTCAACCGGTTTTAAGCTAGCATCTGCTGGGATATAGGAAATATCGATATCTCGAACTTGCATTAAAAGTCAAACATATTCGTTAGTGTCGTTTTAGCTTGGAAAAAGGATATGTTGGTGGAAATTGTATAAAATATAGAAATACGGGTAAATTTGACTTAAGTGATTTTGAGATAACGAAGTTCGACTATTGATTTAAGTCTTTCATCGCCATTTTATCGCCATAAAAGTTGCCTATAAAAGAAAAGTTTTAAAGCAGTATGACATAAACAACTATCGATACGACTGTCAAAGAGGTTAGATTCTGAGTAGACTCGAGTTACGCGGCGTCTGTACAGGATCCATTCTGTTTGAAAAGTCGAATTTAGTTGACTCTGGCGATAAAAGGATTACGACAATTGAATAAAAATAGATGTAATACTCATGCGTCGAACCTGTGACCAAAAGGCAAAAAACATTAAAAACCTATCAGACGTTTAACTTTAAAGGGAATAACTCCAAGTGTAATTGATCTACATACCCTTTGTAATGCAGTCCTGTGTCTACCACCATTCTAGCGGCTCTGAAAATTTCCCAACTATACTTCCCGAGCCTGAAAGTATAACACAAATCGCTGACATTAGTGACAGTTCCCGATAATACCTGTATAAAACAAATCGCTGCCATTAGCGGCGGTTCCCGATAATACCTGTATAAAACAAATCGCTGCCATTAGCGGCGGTTCCCGATATTACCTGTATAAAACAAATCGCTGCCATTAGTGGCGGTTCCCGATAATACATGTACCTGTCTATAAAACAAATCTGAAAGTTTAAAACAAATCGCTGCCATTAGTGGCAGTTCCCGATAAAACCTGTCTTGGAATTTAAGCGAAACACTTAATGGCGATTTTATTACCGATTTAAGTTGTCTTGGAAAAGTACAACCCTTATTGGTCGTTCCTGATTCAAGTTGGATCGCTAAATCGTAATTGTGATTAACAGAAAAGGTCGTGTTGAAAAGGATAAAATGCGGGTTAACTCGTTGTTTATCATCTTTCTTGGAACAATGAAACGGTTAATGGCGATTCCCGATTAAAGTTATCTTGGAAAAATAAACCCCTTAACGGTACCTGTAGTTGATGATGTAAGTTAGCTTAAAACAATAAACCCCTTAATCGGTAATGGTACATGTAGTTGCTGATGTAAGCTGTCTTGAAACAATAAACCCATTACTCTTACATGTAGTTGCTGATGTAAATTGGCTTGAAAAACTCAAACCCTTACTAGTACATGTAGCTGTTGCTGATGTAAATTGGCTTGAAAAACTCAAACCCTTACTAGTACATGTAGCTGTTGCTGATATAAGTTGTCTTGAAACAATAAACCCCTTAATGGTACATGTATTTGTTGATGATATAAGTTGTCTTGAAACAATAAAATCCTTAATGGTACATGTATTTGTTGATGATATAAGTTGTCTTGAAACAATAAACCCCTTAATGGAACATGTGTGTGTTGATGATATAAGTTTGCTTGAAAACAATGAACCCTTAATGGTACATTTAGTTGTTGATGATATAAGTTGTCTTGACACAATAAAACCTTTAATGATACATGTATTTGTTGATGATATAAGTTGTCTTGAAACAATAAACCCCTTAATGGTACATGTATTTATTGATGATATAAATTGTCTTGAAACAATAAATCCCTTAATGGTACTTGTAGTTAAATTGTCTTGCAAAAGTAAAACACTGATAAGAAGTTCAGCAGGCTGTTGGAAAAGTAAAAATCCTCCAAGCTCAATGAGCTGTCTTGGGAAAGTCAAAACGGTAACTCATGTAAAAAGTTGTCTGAACTGGTGGTGATAAAGATTGTCTTGAAAATGTAAACTGCATAGTGGTTTCCGATGAAAGCTGCTGAGATGAAGACAGTACTCTTTTCTAGCAATACCTGGGGCCCGTTTCATAAAACTTCGTACGACAAATGTTGTCGTAAGTCTGATTATATAAGTCTCAATATTTTTTTTATTTCTCCATCTAATCCTGTCTTTTGACATTTTTTTGGAATCGTCTTGAAAATACGATTCCAAAAATATGTCACAAGACCGGATTAAAGAGAGAAATAAGAAATTAAATGCATTTTAAAGTTTTGACTTGCGATCGATTTTTTCGTAGGAAGTTTTATGAAACGGGCCCCTGTCTATTACGACAACTAAATTGTGTTAATTTATAGCTGTTTCAGACAGATGACTGCTTAAAACGCAGTAAACAGAAATCTTCTAAAAAGAACTTTCTGCTTTACTGTAACATTGCTTCAGTGGAGAAAACGTTATTCTTTCCCAATAAACGCGTTTACGCTAAAACTGTTATTTCTATTGCAAACAGTTTGGAGCCAGAGCAGACGCCGGGTAACCCGGTGTCTGATCAGGCTGCAAACTGTTTGCCACCAAGATAAACATGACTTATCAGAATTGTCCACAAGTTGTACTTTTCTACGTTTTAGTGTTTTGCGTTTCATGTTTATCATGGTGGCAAACAGTCAGGAGCCTGATCAGACGCCGGGTTACCCGGCGTCTGATCTGGCTCCAAACTGTTTGCACTGGAAATAATAGTTTAAGCGTAAACGCGTTTATTGGAAAAGACATTCTCCACTGTAACATGTTATTTTTTCTAATTCGACATATAGTGGAATAGGTGTTATATTTTCTACGTTTAAACGAAACGCAAACGCAAGTCAATTAAATGTAGAAAATGACAACTTCGTGAGAATAGTACCGATTGGTTTTAATCTGTATTACAAACAACTTGAAGACTGATCAGACGCCGAGTTACCCGGTGTCTGATCTAGCTCCAAACTCGTGTGTTTTGGTAAAGTATAGGTAATGTATTCTGTATTGTGTCTAATTTGCAATTTATACTTACCTTTCATAATCATTTTCTAGAATATTCAGATCCTCGCTCATATCTTCACAGTATAGTGCCCAGCCCTGAAAGTTAAATTTCAAAACCGTGAACTGTTTATGTAAGACAGTGAGTAACAATCTAAAAGCTGTAGTAAAATACAGATATATTTTGACAAATATAAGGCACTTAATAAGATTAACATCTATATCAAATATGGTTTAGAATGAGCCTACAAGTTATTCACGAAATTCGAAATATAGAGAAACTGAGAGAAAGAAAATGACAAACAAACTGATAAACAGAGACAGAAATAGAAATAGTTATATAAATGGGCAGACAGGGATACAGATCGAGAGCCAGGGGAAAACTGGGATACACTGAAACAAAGAGAGAGAGAGAGCGAAACAGAGAGAATGAGACCCAGACCTAGACAGACAAACGGATAGATATAGGCAGTGATATAGGTAGTATATAGAGCGGTGGTTGATTTGAAATCTAGTCAGGAAACCACAGAAGGACGTACATAGAACCTGCTACTGCAATTACATCAAAGGGGTTATTGTTGAGAATAAAGATATTAGTACAAATGTATAGTCAAACCCCGCTCACTCAAATTCGCCTTTGTCCAATTTAACTATAGTTCTTCAGTTCAATTTCGATAAATTAAACTCGCCCTATTAGTCGCATTTAACCACAGTCATTCAGTTGCATTTCGATAACTGTAACTCGCCTTACTCGAACGTAATCGTAGTTCTTCAGATGAATTTCCATAACGTGAAATCGCTTTAGTCAAACATACCCGTGTTTCGAAGTTAACCCGTGGCTATGCCTGGTGACTGGTGTGTTTTAACCTCGCAATAAGGGTTAGTTCGATTAAAGCCAGATCGGTTACTGGGCCCAAGATTATAAAGCTTTTAAGCTGAGGCTGAAATCGTTCTCAAGCATTTGATTGGTCAGATTTGAGCCTAGGCTCAAATCTGACCAATCAAATGTTTGAGAACACACTCAGACTCAACTCAAACGCTTTATAACCTTGGACCCTGGATATTCGACTGTATTTGATATATTCAAACTATTTTACGTTCTGTGATTGCAATCTTACCTCGACGTACGCAGTGTAAAATGGAAAGTGTAGTGGTGCGGCGAAGTACTTTGAAAAGTCGACGGATTTCATGAAATCTGGTATGGCGTTTGACGTCAGAGCATAGGCGTCCTGAAGATGATGCCCGGGATCTGTCTCGTGCATCAACAACGACACCATACTGTATGTGGGGCTGAGAAACAGAAAATACATATGAAAACCGGAGTCTCGAAAACCGGAACGGTTCTGAAAACCTGATTATTAATGTCGGTCCACACGCAGTTGTTCTGCTTGCCAATTTATCATTCATAGACTAAGCATTTAGTAAATATGGTATTGTTTCTTAATGCAGGACACATTTGCAGAAGTCTCCTTTAGGACAACAAAAATGCAGAAAGCTTATCGAGGAGCGAGTAACTCGGCGTTTGATCAGAATCCAATATTTATACCGATGTTTCTGCAATCAAATACGCTTTATATTATCTAAATTTGAGATGTAAAAACACACTCGGCAATGAGGGCGTTAAGGTCATATAGCGGCGTACTTGTATTCCGGCTTGAAGACGTTGGCATAGAAGACCCCGGGACGGGAACCATCTGCTGCTCCATTCTTGTAAATACCATTTGGGCCGTCATACGTCATCCGCTTGATTCTAGAAAAAATAAAAACAGTGTTATACAGTGTTCCCTCTCTACAACGGCCCTCCCAACAACGAATCCCTCCTTACAACGACATTCACCGCTGTTCCCAAGAAAATTATGTTTTATGCTTGCACTGATGCATCATCGTCTACTTAAAATTGTTGTCTGTTGTTTTTCTTACATAAATGACATTTTGACAGAAAAAACCATAATGACAAATGACAAACAGCTTGAATCCAGATCAGACGCCGCGTTACGCGGCGTCTGATCTGGATTCAAGCTGTTTGCAAATGTAAACCAAATCCCTCCCTATAACGACTCCCTCCGAACAACGCACACACTCTGTGTCTCCCATTGGGTGTCGTTGTAGAAAAAGAGCGCTGTACATTTTCATGTTGGAAACACATGTAGAACCTCTCTATTACGATTTGCGTAAAGTATTAGGTGTTTACGATAGATGACTGCTTAAAGCAAGGTGACGGTAACAAAGAAAATTCCTTCAGGAGTTTTCTGTTTTACTTTCACCTGTCTTTTATACTATACTTTTATACTGGAGCCGTCCTGTTAATGTGGCTCTTGTTTTTCAGTTAAAAAGCACAACATTTCTAATCGTAATGAGCGACCACTAAAAAAGAAGTGCTACGTGTATGTAATTTGATACATGTGGTTGCTTAATGAAGGGAAACCATATTGTCCTATAGCAGTTTTCTGAATTATTAAAATCCTACATCCTACAATGACTTGATTTAACTCTTTACCTCATAGCCTGTATCTAAATTTGAAAACAGGTGACCACTTAAAGCAGGTTGATAGTAAGCTTTAATGCGTATACTGTTTTACTTTCAGCCTGCTTGTTTAAGCTATCATCTGTTAGCATTGAGGACATTTTTCTTTTGTTACATTTTTATGATTGTTAAATGTGAAAGTATTTTCTTCAGAAAAGAAATAAATTAAATGCGTCAAAACAAATATTTTCACAGCAAACTAAATTGCAGCTAAATCAGACGTAAGATTATAACATGCCTCTGGTCTTGCTTCAAACTGTTGTTTTCTAATGACAAACAGTATCAAGCTTAAAAGCATGCTAAGGACAAAACCATGTCTCCCCCACCGTATCTAACCATCTCATTTTATAGACATAGGGTGAGATATTATTCTTACTCCATCGGGAAATCCGGAGGGTTGTCGAAGTATGGCGCCAGGGCTGGTCGGATGCGTTGGTTGAGTATATCACGCATACGTTGTAGGATCTCTTCCTGTTGAAATATCGAAATACTCGTACTGTAGTTCATTACTATGTAGTCATGTTCGATAAACATACATTAAAATGTGGAAGGACAGTTCATTACTATGTAGTCATGTTCTATCAACATACACTAAATATGGTGGAAGGACAGTTCATTACTATGTAGTCATGCTCGATCAACATACACTAAATAATTATGGTGGAAGGACAGTTCATTACAATCTAGTCATGGTCGATCAACATACATTAAATATGGTGGAAGGACAGTTCTTTACAATCTAGTCATGTTCGATCAACTTACATCAAATATGGTGGAAGCACAGTTCTTTACAATCTAGTCATGTTCGATCAACTTACATAAAATATGGTGGAAGGACAGCTCTTTACAATCTAGTCATGTTCGATCAACTTACATAAAATATGGTGGAAGGACAGTTCATTACTATCTAGTCATGTTCGATCAACATACACTTAATATGGTGGAAGGACAGTTCATTACAATCTAGTCATGTTCGATCAACTTACATCCAATATGGTGGAAGGACAGGTCATCATAATCAAGTCATGTTCGATCAACATACATTAAATATGGTGGAAGGACAATTCATTATAATCTAGTAATGTTCGATCAACTTACATCAAATATGGTGGAAGGACAGTTCATTACTATCTAGTCATGTTCGATCATCATACACTTAATATGGTGGAAGGACAGTTCATTACAATCTAGTCATGTTCGATCAACTTACATCAAATATGGTGGAAGCACAGTTCTTTACAATCTAGTTATGTTCGTTCAACTTACATAAAATATGGTGGAAGGACAGTTCATTACAATCTAGTCATGTTCGACCAACATACATTAAATATGGTGGAAGGACAATTCATTATAATCTAGTAATGTTCGATCAACTTACATCAAATATGGTGGAAGGACAGTTCATTACAATCCAGTCATGTTCGATCAACATACATTAAATATGGTGGAAGGACAGTTCATAAATGCAATTTTCTTTTAAACCTAAGTTCATTAGCATAAGGCTGAGCAGAAGAAATATTACTGGGCTGTATTTTGTTTGCTCTCTAAATCGCATACTTCTACAGCATTTAACCTGTTACTTTATAAATACGCCTTTTTACGCCTTTAATTTATATTTCCACTGAAGAAAATAGTTCAAGACTTTACAGTCATGAATATGTGCCATAAAATATTTTCTTTATATTGGCATATGATAGCTTAAAGCAGGCTGTAAGAAAAGCAGGATGCACCTTCACACGCATTCTGCTTTAAAAATACTTTCAACCTACTTTAACCCTTTGAACCCTAGTCACGCATATAGGCGTCATTTTCAAACAGTGTACATGTGAATAGTATACTTGTCCTATGCAAACAGTGAAGACCCAGATCAGAGGGCTCCGAAAGGAGCCCTCTGATCAGGGTCTTCACTGTTTGTCATAATGCCAAACATTGACAAAAACAACCCTTAAAAGTCAGAAATGGACTAGACTTAAATGGAAACTGGAATTGTCCATTTAAAGTTTCAGGGGGTTAAGTGGTCATTTGTCCTCAAAACTGAAAACAAGCTATGGGGTAATCATAAAACTCTTGAGCTCGTCAACCGCTGCTATAAATAGATGATCATACAGTGGAGAATCTGTTATTCTTTCCCGTTTAAACGCAAACGTACGCAAACGCAAAGCGCTAAAACGTAGAAAAGAACAACTTTTGGACAATTCTGATAATTCATGTTTATCTTGGTGGCAAACAGTTTGGAGCCTGATCAGACGCCGGGTTACCCGGCGTCTGATCTGGCTCCAAACTGTTTGCAATGGACATTATAGTTTTAGCGTAAACGCGTTTATTGGGAAAGAATAACAGATTCCCCACTGTACATGAGTGCTCATTATTTTTCATTTTTAATAAACGAGTTGATTTAAATAATATAAGGCTCGCGTCATATTAATTTTGGTCAACGAGTTTATTAGAAATTATAAGTAATGAGCACTCATGTAAGATTCTTTTTACAAAAATGTATCACATAACAATTTTAAACACCTATTAAATCAATCGAAGCCGTAGTTTGTGGTCTTTCTGTTGTATATATTTTCCGCCCAAATCTGATGTTGTTTACGGTAACGTCATCGCAAATGACGGCATTTGGTATCACGCTACACGCAGCGCTTGTGGACGAAAAGTTTGGTCGGAGCAAAAAAAAAAAATCACTAGTGGATTACGATATTTATATAATGGCTTTATTCCACTCCCAGACCGTACGTTATGTGATAATTTATATTGTTTACCATCAGTATGAAGAGCATCACATACAATACTAATAGGATAAAATGAATTCTTATTGACCCATTTGCGCCCTGTGGGTTCTTCCATGGTTTTATATTTTATTGGTCCATTTTTTTCTATCTTAGGGCTGTCTTGTCTCAATTTTCATTTTCGGTTTGTTTTATATTGAAATTCCTATCAGCAAACAGCACAGACTATGATCAGAAGCCGCATTATGCGGCGTCTCATCTGAGTCTACACCGGTTGCCTGTGTCCCTTTTATAGGACGTTAGGTGGGTTAAACGTTTGCCAGTTTAGCACAATCGGTAGAGATGCAAGTATTATTTACTGATTTTGACTGCGTCTCATAGGTTCGAATACCGGTTATGAAAGTTATATATTTCTTTCATTAAAATGTCTTTTTTATAATAAATATTTTCCTAAATTAACGTGTACGTGTTTATAGAGGCTTCTGGTATTTATTTATAATAGTTTTTTCCCGGATTTTCCCGGATACAGTGGAGAATCTGTTATTCTTTCCCGTTTAAACGCAAACGTACGCAAACGCAAAGCACTAAAACGTAGAAAAGAACAACTTTTGGACAATTCTGATAGTTCATGTTTATCTTGGTGGCAAACAGTTTGGAGCCTGATCAGACGCCGGGTTACCCGGCGTCTGATCAGGCTCCAAACTGTTTGCACTGCAAATAATAGTTTTAGCGTAAACGCGTTTATTGGGAAAGAATAACACATTCTCCACTGTACATATTGCTGTCTTATATCCAATAGTTCGTTATAACCAACTTCGTTATAAGCGGGCTTCATTGTATTAAATTTCTTTTGAGTGGTGATGATGCATTTTTTCATCGTACATGCTACTTTTACCTCGTCTTGAATGAAGAAATCTGTACGTTTCCTGAGGTCGTCAAAATATTCCTGGACTGTTCCCTGGTAATTCTGAGCATTTACAATCTGTAATAAAGAGGTCAATAATCTGCTATAATTATGTATAAGGAGGTTTACCAAACTTTAACAAGACATCGCTCGATACGAATAGCCTCGTCGAGTTCTATCTATAGTAACAATGACCAGGTTGATGAAACGTGAACTTTAACAGGGGGTGATTGTGAACATTTGTGTGAAGTTTCGTGAGACATACATAATGAAGCATGTAGAGACTAAATTGACATTGAAAATTCAGTCGATTCTATTTATAGTAAAGGTGACCTAGTTTTGTGAACATGTGTGTGAGGTAAGCAATGTAGCCTGTAGAATTCAATCAATTTCTATTTATATTGACAGTGACTTGGTTTTGAACCACAAGAAATGGAGACGCGAACTCCAACGTTTTGACGACATGTGGTCATTTAAAGCAGGTTAACAGTAAAGCAGAATGCGCATTAGGCTTATTGACTTTAGGAGTTTTGTTAAAATAAAAAACAAACAAAAAGCATTAACAAACAAAAAACAGCTGAAGAAACACACATAACAAACTAACCAAATAACAAAAACATACAAAACATATTCCGAAAGACAGTGTCTTAGTGTAGCAAAAAGATAACTCCGTTTCACTTACGTCACCAAATATTACAAGAGTTGTCTATCTTGTTGTTCTCAATACTTTACCTTTTCCATTTTTGCAAAGACCTTATCCACTTCTTTCTGTCCGTCTTGGTGAATCTTTTCTGGCTCCACGTCCATCGACAGGTGCCATCTGAGGCAGGCCTTGTAGTAATCCCCACCCTTGGACAATACGTGAATCCCGGGAGAAGAGCGAGTATTGGGCATATAAGTCTGAAAGCAAAGGACAATATTCAAACTGGTGAAAGGTTTATAGTAGAATATATCTATTACAACAACTAATCTATGTTAGTTATAAGGTGTTTATGACTGGTGATTGCATAAAGCACGGTGGCCGTAAAACAGAAAGCTCCTTCAGGAGCTTTTTGTTTTACTGCCACCTTGCTTTAAGTTAATGTCATTTTAGGAAATCAATTTGACTTCATTTTTGTGGTCGTAAATGTGAGGTTTGTATAAGGGTACAAGACAGACAGCCCTACGGACAAACTTGTTATCTTGCTAATGGGGAAGATTGAGGTGAACACAGGGGGAAATATTACGTTCATTTTGTGGAAACAAATAAATGTAAGGCATTTATCAATACAATACGATACAATACAACACAACACAGTGCAATACTTTGCCATGCAGAAAATGACGTACTTTTATTAATTTAGACGACTTGATTAAATATTTAGACGGCAAACAGTTTGAAGCCAGATCAGACGCCGAGTTACTTCAAACTATTTGCATGGTATACCGAGACATTAACTATAAACGCCTTTGTTGGGAATTGTTAACGTATCCGCTACTGCATCACCTGCGAACTGTTTGGATAGTAAGTCGAGCTGTTTACATCCATAATGATATATTGACATACAGATCAAACCATCGCGTTTTAAAATGAATATTTGCTTTGATTAAACATATTTTATATCAAAATAAATAAACGGTATAGCTAAAAATATATAGTTGAAGAACCATTTGATTGTTTAAAGGAGATATACCTTGATAAATAACAAGCGATCTCAGTATTGCTGGTATATACTATTCATGTAGTGAATACTCTCTTGAGATATAATGAGGAATAGGAATATTTTTCAAGGAGTTACTCTTTGACCCATTACCCAATAGCCTGTTTCAAGCCCTTTAAGACAGGTAACTACATAAAACAGGCTTAACGTAAAGCACAATGCGCCTTATGATGGATTCTTCTTTCCTTTCAATCTGCTTTAAGCTACCATCTGCTTAGATATAGACACTATTTTAAAGTTGCATATTTATGACTGAATAAAGCGGAACTATCATCTTCAGCGAAGGAATAAATTAAAAAGCAAAAAAAAAATTACTTATAGAGTAAAGGGTTAAATCAGGACGAAAGTAATGCAATATGTTCTTATCATAGCTATACTAGCTTTCTGTCACGTGTTATCCTTTGTTAAGCCGCCACTGGTCTTATAGAACACTAATCGCATTTTGAATACAACTTAATAGAAGTTTATGAGCACGTTAAATGATTTGCGCAAAGAAAATGAAATTAAACTTCCTCAGTTACTTGGTGACTGGTCTGGATCATAATTGTTTAAAAGAACAAGTATAATTGGGTTGGACAGTGTCAGGGTGAACGAAGATAATTAAGGAGGTGCGGAACTTTGGCATATTTACACAGACATAATTTCAATATTTGAATATGTTGATCTTTCTGAATTTTAGCATTAAATAAATACTATTGTTATCAAGAGTCGTAAACTGTCATGCACATACACTTGAATTGGATAGCGGCAAACTATTGGAAGATTTGTAGATTCGTCGAGACCTTTAAAGGTTGATTTCCGCCCCAAATAAAAAAAAATCGATGATAAATCTATGTGTTGCTAATTGCATTATAAAACGCTACATTATTATACTGCAAAGAAATTTCCTCACTTTTGATTGGTCAGAGGAACGTGGACTTAAACTAAGTACCCTGTGAGCTGACAGGGTACATAGACATTCCCCTTGAAGGCCCCTCATGTTTCGTTACATCACAAACAAGATGGCCGACTACTCGACTCGACAAAATACTATCAAATTTTACTACGAAGAAACGTTTGTGATGTAAAAGTATACTGTATACTTGGAAACGAATATTTTTTTTTATACTTTCGTTTGACACATAAAACAGTCTTTGAAAATTAGTTATTTGTAATATCTGTTTCGTCTATTTTGACGTGGTCCGATGACAAAGTGCCGTCACCAATGTTTTGTTTACGTCCGTTTCTGCCAGCTTTTAGCTAAGTGGACGCCTGAGAGAGACTGGGGCGGATGCAGAACCCCTGGGATCGATGCTCTACCCTTATTATCGACAGAGTTCTGTGGTTCCTTTGGATGCAAAGTGTTACGCACTGATACATCGGACCTCGGTAAAATAAAACTGGGTCAAAATTTCTAAAACTGTAAACAAGGATTGAGTACATGCAAGTCTAGAGTTGCGGCAATACACGTCCTATTATAGATCTACGCAGATGTCAGTGTATAATACCTGGCTCATCGTTACACAGAAATTGTGTCAGTTTAACCGAGGCAGACTTATCTTCAGGCATGTCAGAGGTCTTTGAATCGCCTTATCCTAACGCTTCGATCGCATACATTCAAAGAAAGCAGTAAAACAATATAAAAAGAGGTCACTTACGATTAAAATTGAATATTTCCCTTTTCAATTCCATTTAAATTTCACATTTATTATCCAGAGTATTGTCTTTATTTACCAAACAATGGTCTCAGCTCAACTGAAGTATCGATCAGCTGGTCTATAATGACGACATCTACTAGATTCTGACGTAGATTGATGTGACGTCAGCTACATAGTGGTTTTTGGGGTGCCCAACGGGGGATTAGTGTTGCGTTATGAAAATTGACAGATGGAGTGGACATAATTATTTTAAAGCGTTTAAACCGTAAAATCTTTGACAGTATAATACATTCGTTATACAGTTTCTTCCCAGGGTACTTAGGATTTATTCCCGGCTGGTCAAATCATGTAACCCTCGCCTGACGGCTCGGGCAACATGATTTTCCTCAGCCGGGAATAAATCCTAAGTACCCTGGGAAGAAACTGTATAACTAATAATGTATACTCTAATGAAACATGATTTCAACAAACAATAAGTAAAATCGTACTTTAGTAGTTGTTGTCATTTTGCAAATCGACTGTTGGCCTAAACAATGAATCATTGTTTTGTCATAAATTATACTGTTTAGTTTTAGCGAGTAAATATTCACAAACGTGGGTAGAATAAACGTATATGAACAGCGCTAAGAGAAAACGAGACTTTATTGTTGTGCTAAAAAAGTTATAAACCCAACCAAGTCTTTAGCTCAGCTCCGATGTCTGATAAGGGTGTACACTATGGTGTACCAAAGGGGTCTAAAGTATAGATGCTGCTCGGGCAGTATCTAGATATAGTCCAAGCAATCAATTTTTCCATTAGAGGTTGGACAAAAATCTTAACAAAGGTTTTTCAACTGCAATGGGTCCAGGGATGGTACACTGCAAACCAAACAAGAGCCCCATGGGGCATATGTCGCTCACCTGAGAATAGCTGTACATCAAAATGGAGATAATGATTTATGTCCAGGACGGGGTCATTTTTTACCCGAGTGGCATAATTTGAACAATCTTAATAGAGGACCTGTAGATGATGCTATGTTCCAAATATCTAAGATCAGGGTACTAGGGTTCTAGACAAGAAGATTTTTTTTAAGTTTCCATTGAAAAAATCTATTTTAGCTCCTGTGACCTACATATGCAACAGACTGGAACCATTTGAACAAAATAGATAAAGGACATCTAGAAGTAACACCATGCCGAATATCAAAGCTCTGGCTATATTAGCTTTAGAAAAGAAGACGTTTGAAAATTGTGACCCCCGGGGTGGGGCTAATTTTGACCCCAGGGGCATAATTTGTACAAACTTGATAGAGGACCTGTAGATGATATGCAATCGACCAGAACCATTTGAACCTTATTGGTATAGGACATCTAAAAGTGTCACCATGCCAGATATCAAAGCTCTGGCCATATTAGTTTCAGAGGAGAAGACGTTTGAAAATTTCACTATATAACTCTATGTTAAACTGTGAACCCCCCCCCCCCCCCTGGGCAGGGCCAATTTTGACCCCAGGGGCATAGTTTGTACAAACTTGATAGAGGACCTGTAGATGATGCTATGTGACAAATGTCTAAGAGCTGGCCCTTGTAGTTTCAGACAAGAAGATTTTTTAAGATTTCCTTATTTTTTCACTTGGTTGCCATGGCAACCAGAGTTCTACATTGTTTTTAATTCTTTGAACAATTTTGAAACAACTTGACCCAAGGAACATTCGTGTAAAGTTTGGTTGAAATCTTTTCAGCAGTATATGAGGAGATGTCATTTGAAGCAATTGTTAAAGACAACAATGACTGTATAAAGTGAAATTATTTTCTTCTGTGGAAGAATAAATTAAAGACATAAAAAGGAATATGTATGGGTTAATAGGTTAATAAATATCATTATTTACATTTTCTAAATATAAGAAACTATATGTAAATGAGTGGCAAATAGTTTGGATCCAGATTAGATGCAGCATTGTGTGGCATCTGACCTGGATCCATACTGTTTATGGCCAAGAATTAATTGTGGAAGACAGAAAGATAAACAAACAAACAAACAGACAGACCAAAAGTAATATGCCTCGAACTAAGTTGTGCTTGAGCATAAAATAGCAGACATCATCATTTCTGATATGTATCTCAGTGACCTGAGTTCAGAGCTAGCTATGGGTCAGTTATGCAATAAGAGACGGCTCTCAGGGAGAAATGACTATTATCATGCTGAACTGTTGTCTGCTCCAAATGTTTGTATGTGAAATATGTAAAAAATAATTACTTATATTTTCTAAATATAAGAAAATATGTAAATGAGTGGCAAATAGTTTAGATCCAGATTAGATGCTGCATTATGTGGCATCTGACCTGGATCCAAACTGTTTGCAAAAATGTTGCATTTAGTATAAGGGTAGCTTCTTAGCCTGGAAGATACAATGGGTCTGTATAAAAACGGATCATTAGAGAGTTTTTACTGTCAGACCTGCATCAAAAAGCACTGATACTGTCAGGGTTGAGTCAAATTTGACCCTAGGGTTTTAATTTTTTACAATTTTGAAAGTGATTTAGTAGAAGATACTATTCATGCAATTTCTAAGGTGTGGGAACAGTGGTTTTTTACAAAAGACTTGTTTAAAGTTTTTCACTTTTTTTAATAAATTTCAATAAGTAGTCCACATTTGAATTTTATTTTAACGATTTCTGTAGAGAAGCATCCAAGGAACACTATCAGCAATTTAGTTTTTCCCTTTAACTCGCGGTTTCAGAGGAGATGTCGCTTGAAGTAAATTTGAACGGACGGACAGACGGACAGATGGACAGACGGACAGACGGACGACGGACGGCGGGCGATCACAACAGCTCACCTTGAGCCTTCGGCTCAGGTGAGCTAAAAAAATACCACCAAAATCCACCCATGGCAACACCTCGTTTTGGGCCAAAATCCAAGATGGCCGCCATTATACAAGGCGTAAAGAAATACAATTAAGGTGTATTTTCCCACTTAATGTTGGATGCCAATTCGTTTGGTGATATAATAAAAACCATGAGAGGTCAAGGTCATACCTTAAAGGTCAATGTCAAGGTAAAATTTGGTAAAAAAGTCAAATTTGTAATACATTTATCTGTTTTCTTATTCTTTCAGTCTCGAGAAATTACTATTTATCCAGTTAGCAATAAGCACATGTGTATTCACAAGTATCATGCATTTAAATCATGCCTTACTGACAAGACTAATATAAAAAGTGGTTACAATTCGCTCATATATCCTTGATTCTCATACATCAGATCCTTCCCATATTTCCAGAAGCCTCGCATATTATTGGAAGTAAGTGAGCTAGAAATACACTTAATGTGTCTTTTCCAACTAAATATAGGATGACCATTAGTTTGATGATATAATAAAAACCATGAGAGGTCAAGGTCATACTTTAAAGGTCAATTTCAAGGTAAAATTTGGTAAAAAAGTCAAAATTGTAATACATGTATCTGTTTTCTTACTCTTTCAGTCTCGAGAAATTACTAATTATCAAGTTATCAATAAGCACATGTGTATTCACAAGTATCATGCATTTAAACCAGGCCTTACTGACAAGACTAATGTAAAAAGTGGTTACAATTCGCTCATATATCCTTGATTCTCATACATCAGATCCTTCCCATATTTCCAGAAGCCTTACATAGTATTGGAAGGGTCTGGTGTATGAGAATCAAGGATATATGAGCGAATTGTAACCACTTTTTACATTAGTCTTTTCAGTAAGGCATGATTTAAACATTTAGTGGGAAAAGACACCTTAATTGTATTTCTAGCTCACTTACTTTAAATACTACGTCAATATGAAAATTACGCCTTGTATATAATGGCGACCATCTTGGATTTTGGCCCAAAACGAGGTGTTGCCATGGGTGGATTTCGGTGGGATTTTTTTTTGGTTTGCAGTGTACCATCCCTGGACCCATTGCAGTTGAAAAACCTTTGTTAAAAATTTTGTCTAACCTAAGTCATTCATTGCTTGGGCTAATACTGCACGAGCAGCATCTATACTTCTGACCCCTTTGGTACACCATAGTACACTGCCTTATAAGTGAGATGCATGTAATAATATACTGTCGGTACTGATTAATATGAAACAGTGTTAGACACAGACCAGCCGCCACACCCCTTACATGTTAACTGGTCTGTGTCTACACTGTATGTAGAGCGATTGGTCTAGTTTTCTTGTTACATGTACACATATTAACCTATTATACCCAAAGTTTATTTCTAGTTTTGAAGACAGGTGACTACTTGAAGCAGGCTGAAGGTAAAGCAGAATGCTACCGGTTGCTAAGATATAGAAAACATTTCTAATGGCACATATTCATGACTGTATAAAGTTGAACTATTTTCTTCAATGGATCAATAACTTAAATGCGTAAAAAGGCGTGTTTATGGAGTAATGGTATAAAGTTCACAACTTACACCAGTGATGAATGTCTTGAGGACTTCTGCTCTTGAGATAAAAGTCTTGATTACTTCTTTAGCCCTAGTACGTATGTCAGTCCTGGTTAAAATAAAACATAAAGTTGCAAAACAATTCAAACAAATCAAAAACATAAAACAAAACAAAACAATATTTTCTCCTTAAGATTTAATTACGCCGAAGGGGCGATTTTAATGAGAAGTTTTACATGTAGCATAAGCTTCATTTAAACTTCAATTACTCCGCTCTTATCAATCCGCCTCTTCATAATTGAACACGTGCTTTGCAGCTCAATACAATTTTACGCATTCTTGGATCCGCGCCTGATGATACATTTATTTACAGTCGAACTTCTATAATTTGAATTTGTTTTAGTCGAACACACTCGTATATCAAAGTAAAAACGTCGCATAGCCTGGTGACTGGTGAGTTGCTTATCCACACGCGTTTACGCTAAAACTATTATTTCCATTGCAAACAGTTTGGAGACAGATCAGACGCCGGGTAACCCGGCGTCTGATCAGACTCCAAAC
Source organism: Gari tellinella (assembly GCA_922989275.2). NCBI lineage: Eukaryota > Metazoa > Mollusca > Bivalvia > Cardiida > Psammobiidae > Gari > Gari tellinella. The sequence continues at coordinate 6,394,125 of OV277862.1, read as the reverse complement.
TGTTTGCCACTCAGGTTACTTTGATATAATGATGTGTCGACTTCAGTTCTTTCAAGTTACAGACATTCAACTTTTGAGATATGGATAAGTTCGACACAAGCGAATTCGACTTATCGGGAATCGACTGTAATTATTTACATGTAACATGTAACAGGTACAAATTCTAGTACGCAGTTTTGATTAATCACCACTATGTATTATGCAAATTTTATTCATTGTTCAAAACTTTGGTAAAGTTAACATTTAAGGGTGTATCAATGTCATAAGCGATTTTTTCAAAGTATTAAACTTTTTTTCTATCATTGTTTTTTTGGAAGAGCTGTTTATGATGAATGAAAAAATGAAAAAAAAATAATATGGTGGTGTCCTTTTTTTTGAGCTACAGCGATTTGAAAAAGGTATGTCAAATTTTGACTTTTTTCCCCAAATTTTACCCATTCAGAGTACACGCTTCAGTAAAATCTATTTCAAAACAAAACAAACATGGTAATTTGTGTTTTCATTATTTATTTCATGTCTATGGTGGTATTTTCACATATAGAAACCAAATTTAGACAAAGCAGGCACTAGGTTTGAACAATATGGATCCTCGAATATCAAAAATATGCTTTTTATAGGGCATGATTTTAAAAGATTTTTTATTTTATGAAAAAAAGTAAAAAAGTTTGAAAATGAAATAGTTCTAGTATTAAACTTTTTCTTATATTCTACCAAATGAAAGCCAGTGCTAAGGCAGTTCAAAATATGAAAAGAAATTGAAAGGTCAGTGTTGAAAATATTGAGTTATTAAAGTAAAAAGAGTTATCTCCCCTTACAAAATTTACAAAAAAGTACCATATCGATGATATTTAGAGCTTTATAAATTTCACATTTGGTGCCTTTTTTTTCTTAAATTAGTTTTTGTATGAAGAAATACGACCATAGATAGAAAATAAATAGCACAAAACCAAATTATCATATTTGTTTTCATTTAAAATGGATTTTATTGAAGTGGGCTGTTTGAAAAGGACAAAATAAGAGGAAGTGGGTGGGGTAAATTTTACATGGCCGTAGAGCCAACTGTTGTTCACCAAAATGTACACTTTTTCTATTTTTTCATTCATCTTAAATAGCTCTTCAATACAAAACCATCATAGAGTGTTTTCATATACTTTGAAAATTTCCCAAATGCATGACATTGATACACCCTTAAGCACACTAAATGCGAACTGAACAAGACACGTCTAGTTACTCGGTATAACTCGGTCTTACTCGGTAAAACTCGGTATAACTCGGTGTTACTCGGTGTAACTCGCCAAGTACACTCCGATGATATATTTGCACTTCACATTAGAAACTGAAGATGCGTATATTTTTGACATTTGTTGTAGGCGAGATAATGTGCAAAAAACAAATTAACGTCATAAATATTAACCCTTTGCAAGTTGTTAAATTGGGATTATTATTGCAAACAATTTTGGATCCAGATGAAACGCCAAGAACCCGTTTGCACTGTTTGTAATTTTGCAATAAATTCTCTAAAACATCAGAAAAACAATCGTAATTAGTAAAATATGGACTAGATGTTATTCAAAATTGGAATTTTCGATATATATGTTTAGGGGTGAATGTTAGATACATTTTAATTTAAACATATTTAACTATTACTCATATACACGTACATGTTAAACAGTTGTATATTTTTACAAAACGTATAACACCACAAAGTATAAATATAAGTACATGCACACTTTTCAAACCTTCACCGCAATTCATTAACCTCTATTCTGCCGAAATATACTCTGCTTTTAACTTGACGTATACAAATTTTGCTTAATTAAGCTTTAAGAATTTTTAATAGAAGAAACTCAAATACGAGTTTTAAAAAAAGTTTGGATTCGTATCAGACGCCGCTGTTGCGGCGTCTGATCTGAATCCAAACTGTTTGAAAATATAAATCAAGTCGCAATCGGCAGGTAAATGGTTAACATTCACGTGTAAACTTATCATCTGCTTCCAATTTATCAGCTGCAAGTTTAAGTGTAGTGTTTTCACCCATTACCCCATAAATACGCATGTTTACGCATTTAATTTATTCCTCCCCTGAGGAAAATAGTTCCTTTTTATAGTCATGAATATGTATCAAAAGAAATATTTTCTATATATTCTTGCAGATTGTAGCTTAAAGCAGGCTGAAAGTAAAGCAGAATGCGCCTTAAGGCGCATTCTGCTTTACTTTCAACCTGCTTTAAGTGGTCATATGTCTTCAAAACTAGAAACAGGATATGGGATAATCGATTCACTGACTTTAAACTGAAGATATACATCAATAAGTGTTTTACATGTTGGCTCCCGATTAGACACCAAGTTATTTATGTGTCTAATCCTGATCTAAAATATTGGAAAGTGTCAGCCAAAGTCGGACGTCGCAAGACAGAACTGTTTTTTGTGTTCGTGTTAATTATTTTGCCTCAGGGTTGTTAGCGCCCCCCCCCCCCCCCCACCCCCTTAGAACAGAGTGCATTAGTCTATAAAAACAGCCTGAGTCTAGATCCGACTATGTGTTAGCTGGGCGTCTGATGTAGATCACAAGTGTTCTAAAGCATTAGCTTTATTTCCAAAATGAAATGCTAAAAATGTGTAAAGTTACGATATAAAAAAAGACGACTCACTTCGAAGCTAAAATTTAACCTTACAGTAAAAGTGAGTTAGAGATATTTTACAAAGTACATTTCTTCATGTATTTGTTTCATCACTCACTATGTACATGTACTATATGGAAGATGCTATTCTTTCCCAATGAATGCGTTTGTGCTTAATCCCTTCATTGACATGACGTCATCAATTGTAACAAATTATCGTCTGCTTTTATTTCTCAAATTTAAATTTTAGCCATTTTGACTTATGAAGTATTGAAATGACTGACAAACAGTTTGGTCCTGATCAGACGCCGCGTTACGCAAATGACAAAGTGTACTCTTGACAGGTACACTGTTTTCAAAGAATGCGTATACGCGCACTAGGGTTACAAGGTTAAAATGTTCGAAATTCAATGTACCTTTTTGTTTGGTTGGTTACAACGCTGTCTAGGGTATCCTTGAAAGGTTCGTAGAAGGTAAAATAGGTCACATTGTCCTTGAACTGTATGATCTCATCCAGCTGACCTGGAACCTTTGTCTGCAGGTTATAAAAAACATAACTGAATAATTCAGTGTTCCCTCTCTACAACGGCCCTCCCAACAACGACTCCCTCCTTACAACGACCCTTGCCGTTGTTCCCTAAAAGGACAATTATGTCTAACCTATTCACGGCTGCAATGCCGTCCGCTTAAAATTGTCGTCTGCTGCTTTTCTCAAAATTACATAATGGACATTTTGACAGAAAGAACCTTTAATGGCGAGTGACAAACAGCTTGAATCCAGATCAGACGCCGCTTTACGCGGCGTCTGATCTGGATTCAAGCCGTTTGCAAATGTAAAGCAATTTCCCTCCCTATAACGACTCCCTCCGAACAACGCTTATAATTCTTGTCTCCCACTGGGTGTCGTTGTAGAGAGGGAACGCTGTAGTTACATTGGCGAATACATTCCCATTTAACCCATTACCCCAATCAATATACTTTTTATGTCGTGTCGATTTATTCTGCCACTGAAGAAAATAGTCCTACTCTATACTAGTATGAATACGTACCATAAGAATCAGTTTCTATACCAAAATGACTAGTTTCTATATCTGAACAGATTGTAGTTTAAAGCAGGCTGAAATTAATTGGCATTCTGCCTTAATTTTAATCTGCTTTAAGTAATAATAATAATAATAATAATAATAATAATAATATAGAGGATAACTGTTTTTTTCAGTGTAAGATCGAAATTTAATCCATTGAGTGAACATCAGACGTTATATTTTCACGAGTGGCGAAGCCACGAGTGAAAATATAACAGTCTGATGTTCACGAAATGGATTAAATTCGATCTTACACTGAAAAAACACAGTTATTCTATTTATTTATGCTTTAAAGCCACTTTTTAAACGAAATTGTTTCAAAATTGAAAGCGAACGTACATTATTTATCCCGTGTTGAGCCCCACGTTTTATGTCGAACACATGTGGCGTGACAGTTGGCGGTATAATGACGTCATCCGAATTACTTCGTTGCTCCCGAGTTTGGATTCGTGCTCTTCCGGTGAGTAGTTCGCGACAAATCGGACTGCCGGATTTTAACGATAAGACACGATTGACTACGATTCTTGGGGAGCCCTACGGGGAAAATTCATAATAAAAGCGATTGGTGATAATCCACTGCAGTGGATTACCAAGTGATCATCCACTGCTTTTTCGTGGTAATCCACCGAAAAGCATAAATAAAACGTGTTCACTTATCTTCATTACTTTTTATCGCATAAGTAATGTCATAAAATGTGAACCCTGACATATTATTGAAAAGGCAGATGATTTATCGAAGTCGGTATGCCAAATAGTTTGGAGCCTGATATACGATATCTGCCCTAACAGTGATATATAGTCGAACTTCGATATCTCGAACTCGCTAAATTCGAACTATCCGATTTGTCGACACTTGAATTGCATTATTTTATGCACGGTTAAGTCAAACATACCCGTATTTCAAAGTTAAAACATGGCTTAGTCACGTTTTAACTTTGAAATACGGGTGTGTTCGACCTAACCGAGTTCGAGATATCGAAGTTCGACTGTACTTGTAATTGCCCCGGACCAAACTGTTTTAGTACAAACACGTTTGGGAAAGCTGAGTGACGTGCTACCCTAACCAATAAGTTCTTTTTCAAATTTCAAACTTTGATGTTTATATTTTAGAAATAGAGCTTATCAGCTATTGATTTATTTTAAATTATGGGATATATTTGTAGAAACAAAATAACCAAATGACCGCATATCAGGGATGTGGTTAAAGCATAGGTAGATACAATGGCTACATGTACTTCCCACTGTCATTGATATCTTACCATGGATATATTGTGATGCGTGGTTCCCTCGTTTATCGCTCTGGTCATTCGGACTTTGACAGCATCAATCTATCAAAATAGATGATAACATTTAAAACGACACTATCCGATCAAGTAAAAATTAACCCTTCAATAGCAAATTTTAACCAATCTATTCCTGGATATTGCCATGAACTCTCCCTGTATACTTGCTGAAAAAATGCATTGTAGATATACAAGGGTGATATACAGACACAGCAGTTTTTATGCATAGAGAAAAAAATATTTCACATGAAATAGCAAACAGTGCAGACCTGGTGAGACGCCACGTTACGCGACGTCTCATTAGGGTCTACACTGTTGGCTAATGTTTATTCTAGTAGACACTAGGCTTAAAATGGGTTAATTCGCAGAATATACTCTATTATTTATACAGTTTCTTCACAGTGTACATGAGGATTTCTTCCCGGCTGAGGTAAATCATGTTGCCCGAGCCGTTAGGCGAGGGTTACATGATTTTACCAGCCGGGAAGAAATCCTCATGTACACTGTGAAGAAACTGTATAACGAATTTATTATACTGCAAAGTTTTCACTGTTCAAACGAAAATTTCGGAATTTGTCGTCTACAGCGCTCATTATAAACTAAAAAAATCGCGCCAAAGCAGATAACGTTGAGCATAATGACGTCATGTCGTCACGTCTGATGGTTGTTGTTCAAAAGAAAAATGGGCATACTCGGCATACTTCGACGTCAAACTTTCCCAGAAATAATGCGACTGTTGAAAGATCCAAACACCGATTGGTTCTTAGCCGAAATGGACTTAAAACGGAGGATGCACGATTGAATGAACTCAATCCTGTCGAGCAATCGGCCATCTTATTTTCTGCAAATCAACACTCAGGAACCTGTCAGCCAATGAAAACAGCTGCATTTCTATGTACCCTGTCAGCTAACGGCTCGGGCAACATGATTTACCTCAGCCGGGAGGAAATCCTCATGTACACTGTGAAGAAACTGTTAACTAATAATGTCAAGGACTCGTTGACCAATGAAAACTAAGGAATTTACTTTGCAGTATAATAATACATAATGCATGTGGCCTATACAGAAAGTTCCTTCAGGAGTCCTCTTACCAGGGGCTGCACAATTTTATCATTTTGTAATTATACTGTAAAACGATCTTAAAGACTTTTCCTCAGTCCATTGAGGGACTACCAGCCCATTGTTCGGGAGAGGTCAATGTAACTTTCAAATCACGCGCAGCACAATCTCAATTTACCTGGTGAGGTCCAGATTATACTCACGCTCTAGTGATTTTCAATGGTTATTTCTAACCAAACTATCAATATAAAGGTAGAGTATCACACAAGACGCTTCAATGGTTCAATATGCACAAGACCAATGTTTTTTGCAAGGAAATTGTCTGGCAATGTATTATGACCAAAAGGTCGTCAGGAGATTCTTTAAATAGTAAAAATAAAAATAAATTTAAATTAATTGGAAATTGGAACGGTCCATTTGGAGTTTCGTGCACCATTGCACTAAACAAAGAGTTCTATACTAAATCACAATAAAACTGACAAAAGCTTATCTCAACAATGCCGCTATCAACCACACGCTCACAAGAATGTATTTTCGCATAAAAACACTACAAGAGTACCGATACAGTGAATCTCACTTATAACGAACCTGAATACAACGAACTCTATAACATCTCTAAGTAACATTAAATAGAACTGATATTACGAACTTTTTGATAAAACAAAAGAAGTCAGACATTCCCATGAACTTCGTTATACAGTAGAAACTCTCTATTACGACCACTAAGTTGTGTCAAATATTAGTCGTTTAAGACAGGTGACTGCTTAAAGCAAATGTGAAAGTGAAACAGAAAGCTCCTACAGGAGCTTTCTGTTTCACTTTCACGTTGCTTTAAGCTGTCACCTGTCCTTTATACGGACAGTTGGCCTTCTATTCTCGGTCGTTATAGAGGGGTTCTACTGTACATGTAAGTGGCATTCACTATAAATGTACGAAGAAGCGAAAATGATACTAAAGCAGAACAAAGAGAAACGATCCATCTGCAATCCAGGGCTGCCATAAGTTGACATGAAAAATCCTAAGATTTCCAAATTTGCATTTTTCAAGTGCGATTTTACGAATCGTACCTTTACCCCATAGCCCTTGTTTGTTTTGTTGACATGCGACTACTTAAAGCAGGCTGTAAGTAAAGCAAAATGCGTCCTAGGGCACAGTTTGCTTTACGTTCAGTCTGCTTTAAGCTACCATGACCTGGGGGAAAATCCGGAGATTTAGGAAAATCCGGAGAAATGGCAGCCCTGGCAATCTACTTCGATGAGTGGTCGCTTTATAGAAGAGTGGCTGTAAACGTTCTTCTGTAATCTGTTGAGAAAACGCACATGTGTTTGATTACATTTTATTTTCTCCTACATGTGTAATGACACGTACTAGATTGCATCTGCACTGCACGAGAACCTAAAATCTGAGAAAAGCCCAAGTTTGATGTCACAGCAACAGGCGCCCTTTGATCTACATCTACACTGTTTGTGATTTTTGTGAAAAATAAACAACATCTAAAAAGCTAATAAAAGATGTGTTTTATTACATCTTATTTCGTCGTGCATGTATATGGAACCAGATTGCAAAAACCCCTTTAGATCTATGTCAAATTGCAAACAGTTTGAGGCCAGATCAGACGCCGGTATATACCGTCGTCTGATCCGGTCCCAAACTGATTGTTTTTGACGGATTAATATCCACCAATAACATTTTCAAAACGTTGTCGTTTTCTCTATTTTATTGTATTACATTTGTAAATATATCTAGATTTATCTAAAGGGAAATACTATCTGACCAACTGTACACTTGCTCTATGAAATCCGTTTAGATCTAGATCAGAGGGAGTAATGAAAACAATAGAGGGGTAATGTGGACCTTGATGAGACAGCTAATTCGATAATTGATCTAGCTCTATGCTGTTTGCAATGTACGTGGTGTTTTCAAACATAAATGCGTTTTTTGGAAAGAATAAAAAAAAATTCTTACTTTAGAGACACATACATAATGTATGTATTGTTATGTTGTACATATGTTGCAACATGTGATACATGTACAGCGGAGAAGACGTTATTATTTCCTGCTTAAAAGAAACGGACCGCAATATACTGACATTTTAAATACGGCAATGTCTTGAAAATGTAAATGATTCTCTTCAATATGATGATGGCAAGCAGTTTGGAGACTGGTCAGACGCCGGGTTACCCGGCGTCTGACCAGGCTCCAAACTGATTGCAATGAGGACGATGTTTTACAAATACACGCGTTTTCTTGGAAAAGAATCACGTCTCTCCGACTGTAACAAGTGATGTAACGTACCCTGCTTGTATAAGCCTCTATCCTTGTAATGAAGTTGTTGAAATCTTCCTCACGTAAAAACTTGATTATACCAGATCTGGATGTATATTTTGTCTGAATACCATCTAAAAATGATATTGGATTCATAGGACCATAGCTGAAACAGAAGAAATATAATGGTGATGGCTATATGCCTCATCAATATAATTTTATGCGTTAACTAATGCCTAAAATCTTATCTCAAAAGCATACAGTTTTGAGTCAGATTAGTCGCTGAGTAAGTTGAAGTATGCTACGTTGCAATGATACAGGTTGCTGTAAAGACTTCGATCAGTGTAAAGACATCGACCTTCATCCGTTTAACCCATTCACTGCCTTATCCCGAGTGCACTAGTTATTTGCAAACAGTTTGGATCCTGATCAGACGCCGCGTAACGCGGCGTCTGATCAGGATCCAAACTGTTTGACACTCATTTCAATATTTCGTAAGTCACGACAGTGAAAGGGTTAATATTCATATATAAAGCTCCAGCCACCAATCATCTGTGCTATAACATTGGCCAATGAATAAAGAAACGTCTCCATAGAAAATACCACAGAAAATGTCAGACAGATCATATGAGTCAACAGTGTTGACCCTGATCAGACTAGAAATGCATCTGTAAAATACGGATGCTTCGTGGTACCCCTGACCATTACTGCAAGAAGTGTATTAACCGATAACTGACCTAAAGGCAAAACACATTGATTAATTGGTTGATTGATTAACTAGATCATTAACTGATGGACATTAGTGTTGATATTTCTTCAGTCATACTGCCATTAAGGTAACTTAACACAATATTAAAGCACATATTATTTACCTTTTACAGGTCAGCCTATTCAAAACCTGTACGTATGCCCACGTAAATCAGTTTGAAAGTAAAACAGAATGCGCCTCAATGCGCATTCTGCTTTACTTTCAGCCTGCATTAAGCTACCATCTATTAGGATATAGAAAGTATTTCTGATGGTGTAGATTCATGACTTTATAAATAGGAACTATTTTCCTCATTGAAGGAATAGATTACAGGCATGAACTGCGTATTTATGGAGTTATTAGTTAAAGCAGACGGTAATGCTAAGGGGTAAAATACAGAAGTTTAAATTGGCGGAGGGTAAACCAAACAGGACGAAACCACGTACTAACGACAAAGGTAACCACTATATTCTCCCGCACGTTCGTGGTGCAGCCCAGCTCACATAGCTCCTTTAAGAGCTATGATACTATGATATGAGTGTACAGTATTGTCAACATACAGTGCTCCCTCTCTACAACGACACCCAATGGGAGACACATATTGTGTGCGTTGTTCGGAGGGAGTCGTTATCGGGAGGGAAATTGGCTTACATTTGCAAACAACTTGAATCCAGATCAGACGCCGGGTAACGCAGCGTCTGATCTGAATTCAATCTATTTGCCACTCATCATTAATTTATTTTCTATCAAAATGTCCGTTATGTCACTTTGAGACAAACAGCAGACGTCACTTTTAAGTAGCTGACATTGCAGCAATAAAACTTTAGACTTAACTGTCCTGTTTAGGGAACTACGGCAAGGGTCGTTGTAAGTAGGGAGTCGTTGCTGGGAGGGTTGTTGTAGGGAGGGAGCACTGTACTCTAATAATAGGAGAAGGGTTTACGGCGGCATATTTCAATAACCAAACATTTTAATGACAAAGAGTGCAAAAACATTTTGACATCTTAAAGTGAATGTATGTTCTGTGGTATCTCCTTACCCCAAGCATTCATTAGATTATTTGATTTCGTTGATTGTTCAGAGCTGTGTAACCCTTTCCGCATTTCAAATAGACAATTCCTGTTTTAATCTAGACCATTCTTTGGCTATCTTGCTGTTTTGGGTTTTTTGTCAATGTATAATCAGCAGGGCTCCAGATAAGGGGAGTATTTCAAAAACTTAATTTTTTATTTCTGCATTAAACCCTATCGTGTCACTACTCATTAGAATCGTCTCTAAGAGACGATTCTAATGGGTAGTAACACCATAGGATTTGGTGCTAAAATGAGTGAGAAAATGTGGGATCTGGTCAGCTTACTCCCTCTTATCTGGAGCCCTGCTGTATTGAAATGTGGCAACCAGTGTAGACCCTAATCAGAGGTTCAATGGCCCTCTGATTTGGGTCTTAAAGTTTTGCCTAAGACAAGTGTATATGTGACTAGGGTTCAGATAGTTAAGCGACCATTTAAAGAAGCAGTGTAACGATCATGGGATAAGGGTGACTGCTTATTGAAATACAAAGTAATACAAACAGATTAGGTAGGTGTTTTCATGCATTCCATGTGTCTTGCATTAAACAGTGACCAGGCATGGAGTAATGCAAAAATGTAATTGTAATGCACTGTAATGCATTACTTTTTCCAATGTAATTGCATGTAATGTGTAATGCAGGGATTTTTGCATTACATGTAATTGTAATTTAATGCATTACAGTGCTCAAAAAGCAAGCAATTATAAGCATTACATTGCATTACATGGCATTACTTTTGTAACAAAGATGTCAGAAAACACAGTAGATCTACTAGATTAATTTGTATTAATAATAGATTGGTCTATTAAGACTGCATGTACCAGTATTGACAAAGATACCTATGTTTGATATGCAGTTACATGGAGCACTAACATTCACTGTTTCAAATTAAAGTTCCAAAAATGATATGTTTATATGTGCTTAGCTGTATAGTGTATAAGATTTGCATAGGGAAAGCATAATTATGTTAATTGATCAGGTCTAAATACAATAGGTTATTCTTCCATCATTGAACAATTTAATCCTTATCATTCTTTATACAGGTAGATCTAGATGTCTTCTATTTGAACATGTTTTCTGCTCAGTTTCTAAAAGTGACCTTTCTACAGTTTTCAGTTCTACTTTTCACACAGTGTGATCTTAGTACCAAACAGTTTTTATCTGGATAAAATGTAGAGTCACACCATATCTGATTTTGATCCAAACTCTTCCAGTTAGGTAGGGTTTGGCTGGATAAGGGTTACAATAGGTGTGAAAACTTCACATTGCCACCTCTAGCATGAAGCTATACAGGTGTAAGGGCTGGACAGGTCAGTGCATTTTCAAAGTATTTAAAAAAAATCTATCATGTGTGTTTTTAAGAGATATTTATGATGAATAGACAATAGAACAAATCATATGTTGCTCCACAGTTTTAGCTTGTCTGTCTTTTGAAGAAAAAAACAAAGCTATTCTCATCCGAAGCTTCTCCACGAGCTTTCTGCTTTACATTCATCAAGAAAGTGCTTTAAACTGGCACCTGTAATTAATGCCACTATTGAATTTCATTTGTGGCTCTTAGTCTTATGTGCAGGAGTAGGTATATAGGCACTTCTGTGAAGGAAAGGTTCAAGGGCTATCATGTCTTACAGAATATGCTTCTGTACCCAGTGGTCACTATAAAGGGGCTTTAAGTTTTCAAGCGGTATACATGTATTCTTATGTTTCCAATCTATATAAATGTAGCTGTCAATGAACTTGTAGATAGCAACCTATCAGTTAGATACTATATGCTTATTAGTTATTTTTTCAGTCATAATTTTGAATTGGTATCATAGCTTGAAATCAAAATGTAATGTGTAATGTAATGCATTACTTTGCCAATGTAATTGTAATTTAATTCATTACAATTGTAAAAGTTGAGTAATTGTAATTGTAATTTAATGCACTGTTTTGGCAATGTAATTGTAATATAATGCATTACATTCTCAAGTAATTGACCCCATGCCTGACAGTGACCTGTCCTAAAACTATTGAGATGTCGCTTAACAGTGTTATCCTTAGTAACGCATACTCGTATACGCCTCCTATGCAAACAGTGTGACATTTTGCCCTATACAAACAGTGAAGACCAGCATCAGAGGGCTCCTATATGGTTCCTTTGATCAGGATCTACACTGTTTGTAATACTGCAATAAATTGACAAAAATAACCCTCAATGATAACGAGAGCACCGCAATCGGGTGCTGGACGCTCGATTTTCACATACCATAATATTGGAGATATTAAAAATTTCAAGTTTAAAAAGGAGTCTGGACAATTATTCTCGAATGACAAATCACAGAGTAACATGCATTGTTGTAATGAATTGCCTTTTGATACTGGACAAGTTTTAAAAGTTTCAAATTAATACCTTTCTTAGTTATTGAGAAATTTCAGTTACAAATTGTCTAAGGCAAAACAAGGGCAATAACTATTGAATCCCAGGGTAACATGTCTTGTTGTAATGAGTTGCCTTTTCGATACTAAACAAGCATTTAAAGTTTCAAGTTAACACCTTTCATAGTTACTGAGATATTTCAATTTACAAATTTTAAGTAAAAAACCAAGGGCAATAACTCTGGAATGACAAATCCCAGGGTTACATGCCTTAATGTAATGTGTTTCCCTTTTGATACTAAGTAACTATTCAAAGTTTCAAGTTAATACCTCTGATAGTTACTTAGAAACCTAAACACATTTTTAAACCTAAACGTGGGCCCTAAGTACAGGGTCAATGTCACAGGGGTCCATTTTTTCTGAGCATGGAAATGTCTTGTCCATATACATACACACACAAAGTTATGAAGGAAATATCTCAAGGGACATAGAAATTATAGGCATTTTTCGAATCCTAAACACAGATTCCGAACCTAAACGTGGGCCCTAAGTTCAAGGTCAATGTCACATGGGGTCTAAATTTTTATGTGCATGGAAAGGTCCTATCCATATACACACACATACCAACTGTGAAAGCAATATCTCAAGGGACATAGAAGTTATATTCATTTTTTCAAAACCTAAACAAACTTTAACCAAAACCCTTAACAGACGCAGACGCAGACACAGACGCTGGCGCAGACAGCAGGGTGACGACAATAGCTAGACTTTCCGAAAAGGTCGAGCTAAAAAAGGTCTAGATTAAATTGGAAAATGGATATACAAAGAGTTCGCTCTAGTGTTCGCAGTGACGGGGCTTCAGTATGCACTGGACCGTGCATGGAGGATAGCTTTGTAAACAAGACTGTAAAGAACACTCAAGATGAGTTCACCAATAATATGGCTAACCTTTGACTTGAACATAACTTTACTTTTATTTGCAACCAGTTTCGATCCAGATCACACGCCGCGTAACGCGGTGTGTGATCTGGATCCAAACTGTTTGAAACTCGATTTTAGGATCTTTCTCAATTAAAACTGCATGCATATTTGACAAAAGTTTTTGCAGACGACAATTTCAAAGCAGACGATAAAACGATATAAGGACGGTAAATAGGATGTTTAACGACTGTCACAGTCTTACTCCCGGGACACAAAACGTATACGGGGTGAAAATTCTGACCAGCTAAACATTTATGACTGATCATATAACATTTAAACTCCTCTGTTATATTATACGACCATTAAAAAGGAAGGTTAGAAAACAGGTCCAGCTTAAATCAAGATGAAAGTACCAAACCTATATAGATCTACATGCTACACATTATTGATATACTGATTCGACACAGAGTAACACGGCATCTAGTTTCGGTCCAAAATGTTTGCACATGTCCGAAAAACTCAAGGGTCATCATACAGGGCGACAATATAAATACAAAGCGTAGCTTGCACGAAAATGGAAATATTACAGTGGAAAAAACGTTATTCTTTCACAATAAACGCATTTACGCTAAAACTGTAATTTCCAATGCAAACAGTTTGGAGCCAGATCAGACGCCGGGTAACCCGGCGTCTGATCAGGCTCCAAACTGTTTGCCCCTCAGAGTAACACGAATACTCAGAATTATTAAAAAGATGTTATTTTATACGTTTTAGTGTTTTGCGTTTGCGTTTCGTTTGCGTTTAAACGAGAAAGAATAACGTTTTCTCTACTGTAACACTTCATTAGTTCACACGTGACCTAAACGGAGACAAGTAACCAAGGTCACAGAGGTCAAGGTCAATAGTTAATACCACCAAATTACATTGCAACATACTGTACTCAATGACGCAATAAGCATATTAACCCTTAGCCTGCCACTCACGACTATAGCTCCATATGCAAACAGCTTGGATCCGGATGAGACGCCGAGTAACTCGGCGTCTCATCCCGATCCAAGCTGTTTGACACTCGGACAACATTTTCAGCAAGTTTGAGCAACTTTGAAGCAATTTGAAACTTGAAGCAGACGAGAAATATAGCAGACGACAATTTATTTGGCGGGCTAAGGGTTAAGTTTAGTAACCCTAACTGGTCGATGACCATAATCGACCGAAACAGGGAAAACACATTTTCCAGTTTTAAATGCAAACGAAATGCAAGTTTTCGCGTTCAAATAAAATGTAAAATTTTGTTTGAAAAAAAAAAGTTTTATTTTCATCCTAAGCAAACAGTTTGGATACTGAGCTCAAGATCCAAACTATTTGCGAAAGACATAAGGCATTTTTTATTTGGCATCAACGCGTTTATTGGGAAAGAATAATGTCTTCTTTCCTGAATTAAGAATTAACAAACACGGCAAGAACTTACTATCTCCACTTGTAAGCGTCTAACCAGGTATTGACCATGTCTCGTAGGACGTCAAAGAATACTTTGGATGACGTCATCAGTTTGGACCTGTCTATACCAGCAATGTCGGACTTAAAAGCCTCCAACTGCTCCTGGTAACAATATAAAACATATGATACAGAACAACGTACGTCAATCATTCTCCATAACGACATGTTTATGCTTTAACGTTTTGTCCATTACAAACAGTTTGGAGCCTGATCAGACGCCGAGTAACTCGGCGTCTGATCATGCTCTAAACTGTTTGTCACTAAGATTAACACCATTAGACAGGTGTGTGAAGTTTGCACGACATTCGACAATTCGACATTCGACCTTTCACAAATGAAAGGTCGAACAGCTGTCGAATTTCGACTTTCGACATTTAAGCTTTCACATAATGTAACAAATTTTGCCGATCGATAAGTCAGCTTTGCCATAATGTAGAAATATTGTCGAAATTCGACTTTCGACATTCAACATTTTTAAAACACATTACTTTGTCGAACTGATGTCGAATTTCGACGTTCGACATTTATACAAAGTCGGGAAATTGTCGAACTAGGGTTGAATTTCGACGTTCGACAAACTGCAAGTAAGGAAAAAGTCGAAATATTGTCGAAATTCGACGTTCGACATTCAAAACTTCTTAAACACATTACTTTGTCGAACTGATGTCGAATTTCGACGTTCGACAGTTATACAAAGTCGGCAAATTGTCGAACTAGGGTTGAATTTCGACGTTCGACAAACTGCAAGTAAGAGAAAAGTCGAAATATTGTCGAAATTCGACGTTCGTCATTCAAAACTTCTTAAACACATTACTTTGTCGAACTGATGTCGAATTTCGACGTTCGACATTTATACAAAGTCGGGACTTGGTCGAATTAGGGTCGAATTTCGACGTTCGACAAACTGCAAGTAAGGGAAAAAGTCGAACTATTGTCGAAATTCGACGTTCGACATTCAAGATTTCTTAATACACATTCCCTCTGTTGAAATTATGTCGAATTTCGACGTCCAACAATTTCTGGACCCGGGAAAAGTCGAAATATTGTCGAAATTCGACATTGTTCTTTCAACAATTCTTTAATATATTCACTATGTCGACCTTATGTCTACTTTCGACGTTCGACAAGTGGCCTGGCAAGGAAAAAATCGAAATATTGTCGAATTTCGACATTCGACATTTCAACAAAGCCAGTAAAGTGTCTAATTTATGTATATTTTCGACAATCGACAAATTTCCCGATAGTGCAATAGTCGAATTATTGTCGAATATCGACGTTTGACATTGGTCTTTTACCAAAATGTCGAAAATTTGTCCAAATTCGACGTTCGACTTTCAACATATCTTAAACACATTCACTATGTCGAAGTTATATCGAATTTCGACGTTCGACAATTTGCCGGGCCAGGAAATAGTCGAAATATTGTCGATTTCCCAATTTTTCTATTTTTCAAACGCGATTTTACACTATAGTCATTATCTAGACACAAGGACACTTAAAACAGATATTGAAAGTAAAGCAGGATGCGTATTTAGGCGCATTCTGCTTTACTTCCAGTCTGTTCAAAACTACATGTACCATCTGCTAGGATACAAATCAGAAGATTTCGGAAGACATCCGGAGAAATGGCAGACCTGATTTATAGGACGGGGTTTAGGTGAACAGCGAATAAGATCTTTCATGAATGTTAGAAATGCACAATTATATGTATTACATCCTTCTCATACCGAACTGTATAATTATGAAATCAATGGAAATATATCGAAAAGCTCAGCCTTATTTAACTTTTAAAAAGATATTACCTTCTGATCCAATCTACGAAGGATTCATTATTTTTTCCCTTATAAATTGGCCTCTGCTTTTTTGCATATTCGAATTATTATGCAGAAACACTTTCTGTGGGTCACTTTGCCATGTGGTCATCTAATTTCTGAATAACAGATTAGAATCAATACATGAAGTTGACCTTTCATTATACACTACTCGTATTTTACAAAATACTTAGAGGGTGGCCTTTGATTTTACTTTATCCCTATGCCTGCGAACAGACTTTGTCCATGTTACATGTACACTTTCTAGGCATTGCTGATTATAATGTCAAGGAGGTCCTTATACATGTACTCGTATGTCTTTGAATTACAAGTATTGCTTATGTGTAACTTATTGCAGGCTGGATACTGATGGATCAGTATTATGCAAATAATGTAGACCCAGCTCAGATAGCTCATACAAGAGCATTCTGATCAGTGGATGCACTGTTTGCCAAAGCAATCATAAGCTTCAATAAGAACATAAAAGTCCTACGATGTTCAAAGGTACCTGGTGTTTCATAATATAATTGAAATACAATGGATTAACGCCATTTAAAAGATTTATCTGCAGTGCCTTTAAAGACAGATATAGCAATATTCGAAATGGGGAATTAAATTAGTTTAAAATTATAACAATGCTCTTTTCTGATAGTTCGACCTCTAATTGCCTTTTTAAAGAAAATCATGTCGGATATAATTTTCTTTGCAAAATGTCCCGAAATATTGGAATAGAGCAATGCTATGATTTTGCAGTGCCTTTTTATGTTAACCATTTACTCCCTAGATATGCCGTTTAACGCTGTGAACTACATGTAATTCCTCCTAATGAAGAAAATTGGTACAACTCACACAGTCATGAATATGTATCATAATAAATAATTCTATGTTCTAGCAGATGATAGCTTAAGGTAAAGCAGCATGTGTAATAAGGATCATTCTGCTTTACTTTCAACCTTTTTTTCGTAGTCACTAGTCTTCATAAATAGAAATTGGCTATGGAGTAAATGGCTCTTCTTTCACTGGTCCTTTCTTTGTTAAGGTTTTAGAGCCATAATAGAAAACATCGACCATCGATATATACATGTAGCTTTAATGTTCGTGTAGTAAGATTGTGCCGGGCATATTACAGAATAATTATGCGGAAACGGTGTTCAGATTTTCGCATTATGGATCTATAACCTTAAAACATTGTCGAAATAATAAAAAAGTTTACATTATCAAAATTTGCTTATTTTATAATGCCAATTTAAAAAACAAAAAGGTCTAACGTTCACAAGCTTTTCAAAGTTTAAATTTTCAACAAGAATATTTAGGCCTGAAATATTTAGAATATCTTTCAACAAATTGTATGGAGTGGAGAAAACGTTATTATTTCCCGTGTAAACGCAAACGAAACGCAAACGCATAGCACAAAAACGTTAAAAATGTCATTTTTTAGATATTTCTTACAGTTCATTTTAACCTGGACAGCAAACAGTTTCGAGCCTGATCACCCGGCGTCTGATCTGGCTGCAAACTGTTTGCAGTGGAAATAAACGTTTTAGTGTAAATGCGTTTATTGGGAAAGAATAACATATTCTCCACTGTATACCTAGACGAAAAACAGTTGATTTGGATTCTGCTTCAGCACCGGCTATTTACTGCATTTCCACTTCACCACTTTCTATTTAAATATGTTAACCCTTTACTCTAGGGCCAGTGTTAAATGACGTCATTACTATTGACTCTGTCACTCACATTGCACATGGATAGATGTAATTGGTCAATGTGTTGAGACTTGGTTCTTATTGGTACGTTCAAGGCGTTTAGTCTAGTGTGATTGACAGCAACGGGCAAATAACTACCACACCAAGTGTAGCATTGAAAAATGCATAATGGCGCAAACTTATATCGTTTCTTTGAGACGATAATGTTTAATTGTAGTTCAAAGACGATTCACTGAAAATATAAAACGCGCTATAGGACAAAATGTAATCGTCTTTAAGAGACGATAATGCTGAATAGTCGATATACGACTAATTCAGAAACATATAATTCGCGTAGTACATGTACTTTGAACATTTATTAAAAATGATCGTCTCTATTACAATATAACGTTCTTAGGAACACTATCTTTACCATCGTCTGATGCGTCTTGTCACATAAAACATGATCCAAGTAGAGTGTATCTTCCCTAATAGAAAGGTACGCGATTCTTCCCTTCGGTTTTTGAACTGACAAAATATTTGACAAACTATGCTTCTTTATATATTTGTCCGCCTGAGCAGGGCAACACAGTACTTCTCGTCTGTCAGTGTTATTATTTACTAAAAGTCTATATCTGCACGTGCTGACCTTGAAGGAAATGGACAAAACTCCAACGGTATCCGTCAATAAAATGAAGTACAGTGTAGCCTACTTCCCCCGGACTTTACGACACATACCTCTCACTTGTGCATTTCGTCGCCAGATCAGGATCCAAACGGTCTGAGGCATTGCCAAGGCAGCGCCTCACTCAGTTTTCTTCTTGTTCTTGCTTGACGATGTATTTGTCGCAATTTGACTTCGTTTTTTTAATGTCCGTTTGGGGAGGGTTACACTGTACTTATCTCTTGTCAACTCTGTTACTCACTATAAGACTACATCAGCAATGATGCCCTCTATAGACATGTGAGGTTTTTTTTATTTGGAAATTGTTCAAAAGAAAGAATAGTCGCAGCTTTAACTATAGACGGACCAGTTTGCTTTATTATAAGTGAAGTGATCTGCATAGCTAATTTATATATTGTATCATCTAATAATAGCTTGGTATTTATTTCTATATATTGTGTCCATACCATTTAGTTAAGTATTTTAATATTTTTCCACCTTCCCTCTAGATCGCAGATTAATTCAGTATTCGACCACCAAATGTCCTACTAACTCAATAGTTTTTTATTATATTATACTTCACATGTAATTACAAAACATATGTTTTGTTTTCTGTGACAAAAAAAGAAAGGGTTGTTCTGTTCTGCTCTGTCTATTACAGACGAGCAAATAGGTAAGTAAGTAAGTACACAGTAATATATAATAACAAATATTATATATTATTCTCAAATAGATGTTAACCGAAAGTTTAAAGCTTAAAGCAGTCTCAATGCGCATTTAGCTTTACTCTTTACCCGCTTTAATTGGTCACCTATATTCAATACTAGAAACAGTCTATGGAACAAAGGGTTAATGTTCAGGAACCACACATATAGGTTGACCAATTAACCCATTGCTCCATATACGCATTTCAATTCACTCCAACACTAAAGAAAAAAGTTTCTGCCTAGACAGTCACCAATTTTATCATAACAAATATTTTCTATTTACCACAAACCACAAAGCCCGTTTCTTTGTTTTTAAGATAGATGAATAACCGAATACTTGAAGCAGGTTGAAGGTAAAACAGAATGCGCCTTAAGGCACACTCTGCTTTACTTTTAGTGTGCTTTATGATACATTTTCATGACTGTATAAATGGAAGTATTTTCGTCGGTGAAAGAATAAATTAGAGGCGTATTTATCGGGTAAAGCAGTCTGAGCTTGAAACAGACCGTACCCTATAAGGCGCATCATGTTTCAATCTATAGATCAGCTATAAGGGATTAGATACCGGAAGGTAAACGTTTGCTTTTAAGTTTAAACTCATTACTCCACAGATACGCATTTTAACATCTTTCATCTTCCACTTTTTGCCGAAAATAGTTCTATTCTACGCATTCAAGAATATTTATTATTAGTAACATTCTCTATAATCTAGCAGATGATAGTCTAAAGCTTAAAGCAGGTTGAACGCAAAGCAGAACTGGTCTTTACTTGCATTCTACAGTACTGAACCTTATTAAATTAAATTGATAATCGCAAGCGAATTGCAATCGAATTGTCATCGGATTGCCATCGAATCGGGCGATTCAAAAAAAAAAATCCTACTTTTGAATATTTTTAAGCGAATTTTCCGAAGCGGTTTTGACAAAAATGGAATCAAAAGAAATTAACGAAGGCATATTTGCCAACTTTTGTGACATTCACCATTCAAAAAACTTTTCCGAGGGTATAGTTACTATTTTGAATCGCAAGCGAATTGCCATCGAATTGCAAGCGAATTGCCATCGAATTGCAAGCGAATCGCAAAAATTGTTAATTTAATAAGGTTCAGTACTGTACTTAACTCTAAACGGTCATCCATCTTCAATACTAGAAACAGCCACATGTCAATGGTTTCTGATTGAAGACCACCGACCTACTCCCAAACAGTTTTTCTTATAAATATTCCATCTTATTATAGAAATGGCATTCTACCAGTGTAAGATAATCCGTGCATGCAAGATTACTGAAAACAGTGAAGGATCAGCACAATGGCCCTCCCAGGTGACTAATATAGTCCTGGTATAATCAGTATATACACCGTATCTATATGTAAAATATTACTTAACTTTATTACATAGTAACTCGTACATTTAAGGTTATTGAAGACTTGATCGTGAGCAATCTTTAATATGTCACTGAACTTACAGACTATACGCCTATATAAAATTACACAAAATACATGTTATTGTATAATTTTTATAGTGAAGACCCTGCCCAGTGGGCTCTGGTAGGAGACAGCCTGCCCGGTGTGATCTGTTTGCGGTCTAGCTGTACCAAATATACATCAATACGTTACACAGCAGGTTAGACAAGTATAAGACCTAGATAAATATAGTTCGGTAGAAGACCTTTAATCTGAATTCAAACCGTGTTTCGTATAAATATTCAGGTTATACATCTAAATACAATTACAAAATAATAGTGCCTGGTACAGTTATTCATTCTTGTCAAATACATGTAGTAAACAGTGTATAACTAGATCAAAGTGCTCTTCTAGGCACTTTCGGTCTAGTCCGCAATTGCCCCATACGTATACAGATTTAATCGCACGACTCCCGAAGACTTATTCGCACTATCTGCCGTTAAATTGTCGAAATTGAAATCTGATACTTTTTCCACATTTCCCAGACTTTATAGAAATGTTGAATGTTTACCACTTTGGTGAAAGGACAATATCGAAAGTCGAAATTCGAAAATAGTTCGACTATTTACTTGTCTGGCAATTTCTCGCAAGTCGAACTTCGACAATAACTCGACATTTTCCCTGCAATGGCACTTGTAAAACGTCACAATTCCACATAAGTTCGACATTGTGAATGTGGTAAAGCAATGTTGATTGTCAAATGACGAATTTCGACTACATTTCGACTTTTTCTAGGCTCGCTAAATTATTGAACGTCTAATTTCTACACAAGTTCGACATAGTGAATGTTTTTAAGTAGTGTTGAAAGTCGAACATTGAATTTCGTCAAACGTTCGACATTTTGGTAAACGGACTATGTCGAATGTCGAAATTCGACATAATGTGTCGACTTTTTCCCGGCCTGGAAAATTGTCGTATGTCGAAATTGGACACATGATCGACATAGTGGGTGTGTTAAAGTAATTTTAAAAGAAGAAAGTCGAATATTTTGACAATTTTTCGATATTTTGGTAAAAGGATAATGTCCAACGTCGATATTCGACACTATTTTGACTATTGCACTATCGGGGAATTTGTCGATTGTCGAAAATATACATAAATAAGACACTTTACTGGCTTTGTTGAAATGTCGAATGTCGAAATTCGACAATATTTCGAGTTTTTCCTTGCCAGACCACTTGTCGAACGTCGAAAGTAGACATAAGGTCGACATAGTGAATGTGTTAAAGAATTTTTGAAAGAACAATGTCGAATTTCGACAATATTTCGACTTTTCCCGGGTCCGGAAAATTGTTGGACGTCGAAATTCGACATAATTTCAACAGAGGGAATGTGTATTAAGAAAGCTTGAATGTCGAACGTCGAATTTCGACAATAGTTCGACTTTCTCCCTTACTTGCAGTTTGTCGAACGTCGAAATTCGACCCTAGTTCGACAATTTCCCGACTTTGTATAAGTGTCGAACGTCGAAATTCGGCATGAGTTCGACAAAGTTATGTGTTTCAGAAATTTTGAATGTCGAACGTCGAATTTCGACAATATTTCGACTTTTTCCCTTACTTGCAGTTTGTCGAACGTCGAAATTCGACCCTAATTCGACAATTTCCCGACTTTGTATAAGTGTCGAACGTCGAAATTCGACATCAGTTCGACAAAGTAATGTGTTGAAGAAATTTTGAATGTCGAACGTCGAATTTCGACAATATTTCGACTTTTCCCCTTACTTGCAGTTTGTCGAACGTCGAAATTCGACCCTATTTCGACAATTTCCCGACTTTGCATAAATGACGAACGTCGAACTTCGACATCATTTCGACAAAGTTATGTGTTTAAGAAACTTCTAAAGTCGAACGTCGAATTTCGACAATATTTCGACTTTTTCCCTTACTTGCAGTTTGTCGAACGTCGAAATTCGACCCTAATTCGACAATATCCCGACTTTGTATAAGTGTCGAACGTCGAAATTCGACATCAGTTCGACAAAGTAATGTGTTGAAGAAATTTTGAATGTCGAACGTCGAATTTCGACAATATTTCGACTTTCCCCCTTACTTGCAGTTTGTCGAACGTCGAAATTCGACCCTATTTCAACAATTTCCCGACTTTGTATAAATGACGAACGTCGAAATTCGACATCAGTTCGACAAAGTAATGTGTTTAAGAAGTTTTGAATGTCGAACGTCGAATTTCGACAATATTTCGACTTTTCCCTTACTTGCAGTTTGTCGAACGTCGAAATTCAACCCTAGTTCGACAATTTGCCGACCTTGTATAAATGTCGAACGTCGAAATTCGACATCAGTTCGACAAAGTAATGTGTTTAAGAAATTTTGAATGTCGAACGTCTAATTTCGACAATATTTCCATTTTTCCCTTACTTTCAGTTTGTCGAACGTCGAAATTCAACCCTAGTTCGACAATTTCCCGACTTTGTATAAATGTCGAACGTCGAAATTCGACATCAGTTCGACAAAGTAATGTGTTTAAGAAGTTTTGAATGTCGAACGTCGAATTTCGACAATATTTCGACTTTTCCCTTACTTGCAGTTTGTCGAACGTCGAAATTCAACCCTAGTTCGACAATTTGCCGACTTTGTACAAATGTCGAACGTCGAAATTCGACACCAGTTCGACAAAGTAATGTGTTTAAGAAGTTATGAATGTCGAACGTCGAATTTCGACAATAGTTCGACTTTTTCCCTTACTTGCAGTTTGTCGAACGTCGAAATTCGACCCTAATTCGACAATTTGCCGACTTTGTATAAATGTCGAACGTCGAAATTCGACATCAGTTCGACAAAATAATGTGTTTAAGAAGTTTTGAATGTCGAACGTCGAATTTCGACAATATTTCGACTTTTCCCTTACTTGCAGTTTGTCGAACGTCGAAATTCAACCCTAGTTCGACAATTTGCCGACTTTGTTTAAATGTCGAACGTCGGAATTCGACATCAGTTCGACAAAGTAATGTGTTTAAGAAGTTTTGAATGTCGAACGTCGAATTTCGACAATATTTCGACTTTTCCCTTACTTGCAGTTTGTCGAACGTCGAAATTCAACCCTAGTTCGACAATTTCCCGACTTTGTATAAATGTCGAACGTCGAAATTCGACATCAGTTCGACAAAGTAATGTGTTTTAAAGATGTTGAATGTCGAAAGTCGAATTTCGACAATATTTCTACATTATGGCAAAGTTGACTTGTCGATCGGCAAAATTTGTTACATTATGTGAAAGCTTAAATGTCGAAAGTCGAAATTCGACAGCTGTTCGACCTTTCATTTGTGAAAGGTCGAATGTCGAATTGTCGAATGTCGTGCAAACTTCACACACCTCCATTAGACTACATTTTAAAATGACGTCCATGCAGGTATCTAGATTGTTCAGTAAACTTTTGGTTTAGACGTGACAGAATAAAGTCTTCCTCACTGGATTACTTTAAACCGTACTCTAAATAGTGTAAAAATTGGTGATCCCTTTTAAGCTCTCTGCTGGTATAGTAACAAATCTGTTATTCTTTCCCGTTTAAACGCAAACGTACGCAAAGGCAAAGCACTAAAACGTAGAAAAGAACAACTTTTGGACAATTCTGATAATTCTTGTTTATCTTGGTGGCAAACAGCTTGGAGCCTGATCAGACGCCGGGTTACCCGGCGTCTGATCTTGCTCCAAACTGTTTGCACTGCAAATAATAGTTTTAGCGTAAACGCGTTTATTGGGAAAGAATAACAGATTCACCACTGTACACAGTATAACAAGCTAGTACGGTATATACGACCACTAAAAGAAAGCTAAATGAATTTATGAAAGACAGGTGACAACTTTAAGCAAGGAGAAAGTTAAACAACAAGCTTCTAAAGGAGCTATTTTACTTTTACATTGCTCTACGCAGTCACCTGCCTTAAATACAAAATATCTAACTTTAATAGTCGTTAATGGGTGGTGTTAATGTAGTCTGCTGGAGACTGCCGTCATTGACCTGTATACAATGGATTGGATGTGATCATGTTTCAATAAACCTTTTGCCATTCAGATGAAAGGCATAGTTGACACATTGACCATTTCCGTATATTCAAGATGGTTGCCAAAATTGCGACAAAACAAATGCTTTAAAAACAAACTTGTCAAACATGCATCATTTATAGTTTCTTTTTCTTATTTGATTTTACCTCATCATAATGATACTTACTATTGAAAAGATGATACATACTAATGAAACGTTACCGGTAACATTTTGTCACTATTTAGCATTTACGTATTATCAAGGTGGCGACCACAAATATCGAGCGAAATGCTACAACATAATTAAAAAGGTCACCTATTCAACATTCATAATCTCTGAATTTTAAATGGCTTGACATATTCAGAATGATACTTAGTATTGTCTTGAAAGGTGAAGCTTATCGAAATATTCAAAATAGCAGCCAAAATTGGGGCCAAAATTGTAAAAAAAAAAATGCTGGAAACATTGAAAATGTCCGAAAGTCAGCATTTACTATTGTTTTTTGACCGATTCTATTTAGCAAATATTATTTGTTCATACGAGCGCTTTTACATTTCAAAATGTGCGTTCTATATTGCATACTACTTTGACAGTAACATATGTGAATTTCTAACTAAAGAAAAATGCGTCAAAACAAAAGGATCCTGATGAGACGCTGCCTAACGCGTGGCTTGGTCGCCTCTTGTGGTGCAAGGGTCAACTCTTTCACCGCCAGATGTTTTAAAGCAAGATTCAAGGCAACGTGGCTGAATACTTATAGAAATCAACGCGGCGTCTGATCGAGGCCAAAACTGTTTGACAAAGTCGTCCATCGTCGCCGTTAGGCGGTAGAATAATTAAAATAAACCATATTAATCCTAATCGGACTAAGACTTGGCTCACATTTGCAAATAGTTTGGATCCAGCTTAGACGCCGTGTAAACTGTTTGTCACTCATATTCAAATTTTCTTCAATTTAAAAAAGCAAAGAAGAACTAATTTTTTTTTTTTTCGCAGAACATATATTTGAGGCAGACGACAATTCAGCATGATAAGGGTAAAACCTAGACATGCATATATCGTCCTTTCCAAACTGTGTACATGAAGAGTACAACTCTACTTTGCAAACAGTGAAGACCAAGATCAGATGGTTTGTAAGGAGCTCTCCGATCTGGCTCTGCACAAATCGTCACATTGCAATACAAGTTGCCAAAACAGGCGTAAGTAGTTATGAACGGACTACACTAAATTAGAAACTAGAGTTGACCATTTGAAAATCCTACAGGGAACCGGTTAAGATGTGGTAATGGGTTAACCCTTTCCCCCATAGAAACGCCTTTTAGCTGATACGATTTATTCCTCCGCTGCAGAAAATAGTGCCAATCTAATCAGTTAATATCTCATGAATATATAGTATATGAAATATTTTCTATATTCTAACACATGGAAGCTTAAAGCAGGCTGAAAGTAAAGCAGAATGCGCCTTATGGCGCATTCTGCTTTACTTTCAACCCGCTTTAAGTGCTCACCTTTCTTCAATACTAGAAATAGGATGTAGGGTTATGGATTAACATACCTTCCTTGTATCGAAGGCGTCCAGTCCATAGTCCTCTAACAGCGGGTCGTAGCGATGATCGCCGATATTACTGGCAAATTCAGGGTTGTTCTGTAACCTCCACTCCCAGAAAGCCTCGTACACAGACCGTAAGTTAGTCTCGTCCGTCTGAGCTCCCAAACATCCTGAAAAGAAACTTTACATTTTAAGGTACAATGACACTCTGCTACGCTGTTTTCGGTCCTTTATCATTAATTTCCTTTCATTCACCAGGGCTGCCATTTCTCCGGACTTTTCATAAATCTTCGAATTTTTTTCTAGAGCACGGTAGTTTAAAGCAGACTGAAAGTAAAGCAGAATGCGCCATTAGGCGCATTCTACTTTACTTCCAGCCTGCTTTAAGTAGTCACGTGGCAACAAAACTAGAAACAGGCTATAGGGTACATGTAAAGATACGATTCGTAAATTCGCAATTGAAAAATGCACAAAATCTTAGGATTTTTCATGTCAACTTATGGCAGCCCTGATACTGAGCGTGGTTTGTCTTTTTAGTCGGGGTTACATAAAAGTATACAAGATTATTCTGTGCTGGATTCTGTTGAAAAACTATGAAGTGGTTGTTTCTGACCTGAATTGTGCGGTGAGCAGTGTTCCAAAAGTAAGTATCAAAGTTCATCTCCAATTAATATTCTTACATACAAGTATGTATACTGATACCACGAAGTACTTATGCCGTTATTACTTCGTGCTGATACGAAGACTCTAAATGTATTCTTATATATCTTATCCAGTAACGGATAACGTGACAATTGCGTATATTGTGTTTTGTTTATTTTGTATCTATAATTGACAAGATACTGTATGTATTAAGTAAAACAAAATATGTTCTGTTCTGATCTGGTGAAACATTGAAAATCAGAATACGTTAAAAAATAACTTAGCTAGTCGAAAATGACAGATTTTTAGTAAACGTTGTCGATTAATTATTGTAATCTGACTGGCAAACATTTTGGAGCTAGATCAGATGAAGAGTAACTCGGCATCTGACCCAGGCTCCGATGTTATAAAGCGTTTTAGAGGAGTCTGAGTGTGTTCCCAAGCATTTGATTGGTCAGATTTGAGCCTATGCTCAAATGCTTGGGAACGTGTTTAGAGTCCAGTCAAAAGCTTTATAACATCGGAGGCTACAAACTATTTGAAAGAGGCATTACTATGTTAGCATAACTTCTATTACTATTATTATTATTATTATAATTATTATAATAATCATTAGTATTAACATTGTTGTTGTTGTTGTTAGTATTTTGAAAGAAAATACTTACAGTCCTTTAAACGGGAAATAATAACGACGTCCTCCTTGTTTTTCTTGTAAAATCTTGTATATATACTTTGGGATATGGTTCTTACAATATGCCACAGTTCACAACAGAGTTTCACTTAGTTTGTTGCACTGATTAAAACGAAATTCTTCATATCTAGTTTTGCTCCAAAGCATTTTGTTGAAAGTCAATATTTATGGTCATCAGCATGTTCGCAAACGCAGTTGGTTGTAATTTCTGATACATGTTTTATCAAATCAAGGCTGGGTTGACATGTAAAACCTCTCTCTTTTGACCTCCAAATTGTGATTAATATAAATTGTTTACTACAGGTGATTGCTTAAAACAGGGTAACAGTAAAACAGAAAACTCCTGTGTGAGCTTTCCGTTTTACTGCCACCTTTCTTTAAGCTGTCACTTTTCTTTTATATTTTCAAACCTGTATTTTTATATTCAATTAGTCTTCTTTTTTGTGGTCGTAATAGAGTGGTTTTACTGTACATTTCTTATCATCAGCTTTTCGCAGATCACAGTAGGATGTAGTTACTGTAACATCATGGGTCTGATCAAACCTAGATTGACATCTGGCATTACTTACTGATACTGTCACAAGTGTCTGTATCGCTACGGGAGATCAGTGTCCACACAGCTAGGGTCACGTGGTACGAATTTAACGTATTAATTAATGATCTGTAGTTAGTTTGAATTAGAGAAGTACTTTTACCTTTGAAGAGTATACACATGTAGTAGAATTGTAACATTCGGCTGGAAAAATATAATTCCATATTTGCAAAGCCTGGTTTTAATCGATGTAGCACAAATAATGTAACATTATTAGGGAATCAGAATCACTACGTTTTCTACCCTACATGACTAGCCATTCTTACCCATTAACTAATTCACCATGCAACCTTTTGTGGACAATTCCAGTTTCCAATTAGGAATAGTCGATTTTTAACTACTCGATCTTGTTTTTGTAATATTAATGGCAAAATGATTTAAAAATGCAGACCCTAATCATAGGAGCCCTTTGAGCCGGGTCTACACTGTACGCATAGGACCAGTATATTATTCAAATGTACACTGTTTAACCATTTCCCTTATAGAAGCGACTTTTAGCGCATTCATTTTATTCATCCGCCAAAGAAAATAGTTCCATTTTATACTGTCATGAATATGTACCATAAGAATTTTTTTCTATATCCTAGCAGATAGTAACTTAAAGCAGGCTGAAAGTAAAGCAAAATGCGCCATAGGGCGCATACTGCTTTACTTTTAGCCTGCTTTAATAGGTCACATGTCTTAAATACTAGAAACAGGCTATGGGTTAAAGGGTTAAACAATCGTATGTATATATTATATAGCGTAAACAAACTCTTGCAGACGGCAGAAATGTTTACATTAATTAACCATTATCCTGTCGTTATATCGTCTGCTTTTAAATTGTCGTCTGCAAAAAAATCAATTAATATTAATGCATGTGTCTAACAGATGGGTGTCAAACTTTTGTTTTTTATTAATTAATCTTACAGGCGAGTGTCAAACAGTTTGGATCCAGATCAGACGCCGCTCTACGCGGCGTCTGATCTGGGTCCAAACTGTTTGCAAATACCAGTCAAGTCTTGATCGGTAGGATAGGGTAAGTTATCATTATGTCTTGTAGGACTCTCATATCGTTTCTGTTCATTGAGTAATCAGTTATTCGTTTTCCATTTAAAGCCACTTCAAACGTAATCGGAGTGCAGTAAAATGTAGTAAAAGACAAAATTTTACAGGTAAATGAAAGATCATTATAATAGTTGCAAGCATTTTTCTGCTTGATCAGTCACCGAGTACTTCGGTCCCAAGTCTTGCTGCAATATATGTCCAGTTAACGTAAATGTAAAGTGGAGACGAGTCTTTCACAATAAACTCGTTTGCGCCAAAACTATTATGTCCACTCCAAACAATAACCCGGCGTCGAATCTGACTCGAAACTGTTTGTCACACAGAAAGATGTCGTTTTTCTACAATTTTATTTCATTGCATTTGAGGAAATTCTATTCACGTCATTGCAAATACATATTGTCTCATTTTGATTGATTGTAATACATAAGTTAACTTATACATATAATTAAATACAGATAAGTGTAATAGCAAGCATGTTTTATGCATTTATTTTACATTTTTATAATACATAATTATACGTATAAATGTAAAGCGAAGAAAACATAATTTATTTATTTTCATCAAAAACATAACGCAATCAGAGACATAAATACTAACATCTAGGTTATCTAGGTCTCTGAAGCAATGCAGTTTATGCAATGTAAACACAAATATTTTAAAATGTAGACTACTTTTTAAATATTAGCGTCTAAAATTTTGGAGCCTGCTTAGCCATGCGGTTGCACTTCGCATGATCTAAATCCAAACTGATCCCAACGAAAATGCTTTCGATGGCTAAAGGTCTTTTTTTACAAGTACGTCCTGTACAGCTATTAAACAGAATATTTGTTACGACAGGTGGCCGCTTAAACTAGGACGACAGTAGCATAAAAAGCTTCTTAATGGGGTTTATCTCAAGGCTTAAATTTAACTTTGAAACGATATTGCAGACAACAATATTGACGCAGACGACAGCATGGCGGTGAAGGGGTAAAAACCTCACGTTAAATTTAGCACTGAGCGGATAAATAGGAAAGATAGTGTCATCCCTACTGTACATGTAAGGTGTGTGGAGGAATAAATTACATGGACACGACCTCAACCCTTTTTCTGCTGGGCACCACTGTATGTACGATTTGCAAACAGTGTAGATCATGACCAGAGGGCTCCTGAAGGAGCCCTCTGATCAGGATCTACACTGTTTGTTTGACTTTATCTGATTTTGTTTCTTAAATTAGCCTTAAGATTAAACAAATATTTCAAACGTGGAATAGCCCTTATAAAACATTGAGCACAGAAAGTGTAATGTTCAAGTTATGGTCAATTGCCCCTGGGTATTGGATAGTGGAAGTCGTATACAGTGACCATTTGTCTTGTTTGAAGTTGCAACAATTGAATACAATAAAAGTAGTACTTAAACAGAGAAGCAGCTTCATGTTCGTTTATTGTAAAAACCTGATTGTAAGGAAAGATTGATTTGTAAAGAGAATGAAGGACAAAGAGAGACAGAGACAGACACAAACAGAGAGACAGATACAAACAGTCAGCCAGCCAGATCGAGATGGGGACATACAAAGACACATTTACAGAGAGATAGAGAGACTGGAGAGGAGGGAGAGAAAGAGCGAGAGAGAGGCAGATGGAGACAGACATAAATACAAAGACACATAATTATACAGATGTACACAAATATACATAAGGAGAGAGGGAGAGAGAGAGGGAGGAATAGAGGGGAGAAAGAATGAGAGAGAGATAGAGAGAGAGACTCTATTTTTTCTATGTATTACTTCTTCGCCATCAATCCTGATGATTATGAGAAGGGACGCTTTTTAGGTACACCATTGGGACTGTACCCGGCCGGTCACTTTATCCTGACAGAGACAGAGATACAGATATAGAGAGAGAGGAAAAAGAGAGGGTGAGAGAGATAGAGAGAAAGCGAGAGAGAAAGAGAGAGTGGAGAGAGAGAGAGAGTGGAGAGAGAGAGAGAGAGAGAGAGAGAGAGAGGCATCAGTCTGATATAGATCGTACTGTGGCAAACAGTTAGGCTGAAACTTGCCGATAAATATTCTTTAAGAATGTTTTAAGTCGTCAACTATGTAAACGACAATTACATAACGAACAGAAGGTTAAACAATACATATATATAAACAACTAAACCAGTGTGCACTTACCGACAAGGACGCTTAGTGTAACTACAAAAATCCTCATCCTTTCACTTCATTAACAATGCACTGTTTGCCCGACTGCACACAACGGTTGGTACTTTTATGATAAGGGCACATTCGAATTGCTTCGGCCATTTCCGACAAGTTTAACCCTTTGCCAGTTACGCGAAGCTTTACTAGTAAACTGCAAACAGTTTGGATCCAGATCAGCCACCGCGAAACGCGGCGGCTGATCTGGATTCTAACTGTTTCGCGTTCATTCTTAGGCTTCTTCAGCTACTTTGTCTATAGAACTATTTTTTACAAATAAGATACAGAAAACTGTGGAACAGACTATGTTTTAGCACGTGTAGTGTTAAGTATTCCCCACCTGTACACCTACAACATGTGGTCTGGTTCTGTTACACGCTCATTCTCGACTTGGCTGGCATTCTGCAAGCAGCTTGGATCTAGATCATATCCTGGGAAGCTCTGCGTCTGATCAGGATTCAAACTGTTAACACTCGGTTTAAAGTTTTTTATCCAGTTTTATAACATTAAACAATTGTTTTTAAAACAACCAATGCTGATGAAACTTTCAAAGCAGATGACATGCTGTATAGCATGGTGGGCTGTAAAATGATACTGGCTGGTGATTAACCTAAAGAGTTATACATTTACAAAAGATGAACTTGAATATTGGGACGATGCATGTTAAGGGACTGTTCTCATGTTTTGGTCAAGGGCTGCCACAAGTTGATCATGAAAAATCCTAAGATTTCCAATTTTTCTATTTTTCTACGCGATTTTACGAATTTTGTGTTAGTCCTTTACCTCATAGTCAATTTCTTGACACGTGACCACTTAACGCAGGTTGCAAATAAAGCAGAATGCGCCTGAACGCGCAATCTACATGTACCATGCATCTACTAGGCTAAAAATCAAAAGATTTCTGAAATATGGCAGCCCATGTGGTCTGAATAAAATAATATTTAATTGGACTGAATTGAATTGACCAACAGTTTAAAACCAGGTCAGAAATTGGGTAATTCCTCGTCTGATTATGATTCTTTGTAAACAGTGTACATGTGAAGATTGCACTTGTCCTATTCAAGGATCATATTGCTCCTTTACTCTGATCTGGGTCTACACTGTTTGTAATAGTGCAATACATTGACAAAATAATCACACATACAGTGGAGAATCTGTTATTCTTTCCCGTTTAAACGCAAACGTACGCAAACACAAAGCACTAAAACGTAGAAAAAGGACAACTTTTGGACAATTCTGATATTTAGTGTTTATCTTGGTGGCAAACAGTTTGGAGCCTGATCAGACGCCGGGTTACCCGGCGTCTGATCTGGCTCCAAACTGTTTGTATTGGAAATAATAGTTTTAGCGTAAACGCGTTTATTGGGAAAGAATAACAGATTCTCCACTGTATGCATGGAATGGACTAAATTGGAAACTAGAATGTTTCATAAGAAGTTTGAGGGAGGAAAGGGTTAAAGCGGAATTTTTAATTAATTCAAAATACTTTCTATCTTCAATTTGAAGAAAAAGCAAGACATTTTCTCTAGACTTTGTTGAAGGAGAAAACTATACAAATATACTGAGCGAACGTTTAGTCAGTTGTAGACAACATTCTTCGTTCTGTGTATGTCTGGGGCCCGTTTCATAAAGCTTCGTACGAAAAAATCGGTCGTAAGTCAAAACTTTAAAATACATTTAATTTCTTATTTCTACATATAATCCTGTCTTGTGACTGGGTAATTATCCTCTAGGGGATAAAACCCAAATAAACTGTTGTAAGTCAGGGTTATCATTCTTGTAGTTGAAGTCTTGTGCAGTCTATCCCTTCATCGCGATTTTGTCGTCTTCTATAAGTTTGTTGTCTGCAATATCATTTTAAAGTTAGATTTAAGGAAGTTTGATTGACATAATTGCGATACGCAATACGCAGTGTCTGATCTGGATCGAAACTGTTAACAAAGTCGAGTCTAGTCGCTGTCGGTGGTGAAAAGGTTAAGAAAAGAACCTACATGTACAGGTCTATGAACTATGGACCGCTACATCTACTCCAAGAATGCATATTAACATATCACCGCAATGCCGTCATCTGCCTTAAACACTATTTATCAATTCTAACGTCTAAGTAAATTGACTGAAGTGATAGATAATGTGCTCCCTTCCTACAACGACTTCCTTCTTATAACAACCCTCCCAACAACCGCCCTTGTCTCAATTTTCCCAAACACGACATTTATGTCCAACCTTTTCATGACTGCAAATTTGTCGTCTTCTGTTTTTCTCAAAGTAATATAATGGACATTTTGACAGAATTGTTTTTAAAGAAGAGTGACAAACAGCTTGAATCTAGATCATACGCCGCGTTACGCGGCGTCTGATCAGGATTCAAGCTGTTTGCAAATGTAAAACAATTCCCTCCCTATAACGACTCCATCCGAACAACGAACACAATGTTTGTCTCCCAGTGACCCGTGTCTGCAGGGTCTCGTTGTACACATAGAGAGGGAGTGCTAAATATAGTTATGTGTGTCAGACAGTTTGAATCTTGATCAGACGCCGCATAACACAAATTCAGTGCTAATAGCATTTTCCCTACAAATCTTGAATCGAATAGGCGGATACTGTTTACTTGTTAGTATTGGCGACAGAAATAAAACTAAGACAGTGTATAGTTTAACATTCATTTTTATTGATAATGTTGATTCATTGAAAAAAATACAGTATTAACCCCCTTCACTGCCTTACCCAGAGTACACTAGTTATTTGATATTGTTTAGATTAACTCTTTCCTCCCTGAAACTCTAAATGGACAATTCCAGTTTCCATTTAAGTCTAGTCCATTTCTGACTTTTAAGGGTTGTTTTTGTTAATGTTTGGCATTATGACAAACAGTGAGGACCCTGATCAGAGGGCTCCTTAGGAGCCCTCTGATCTGGGTCTTCACTATTTGCACAGGAAAAGTGTGCTATTCACATGTACACTGTTTGAAAATAACGCCTATATGCGGGATTAGGGTTCAAAGGGTTAACCTACACTTTTATTGATAATGCTATTTGCAAACAGTTTGGATCCAGGGCCCCGTTTCATAAAACTTCTACGTAAGTCAAAATTTTAAAATACATTTAATTTCTGATTTCTCTATCTAAGCCTGTCTTGTGACATCTCTTTATAAACGTCTTTTCAAGACGATTCCAAAGAGATGTCACAAGACAGGATTAGATGGAGAAATAAATAATATGATACTTTTATAATCTGACTTACGACAACATTTGTCGTACGAAGTTTTATGAAACGGACCCCTGATCCGAAGCCGCGTCTCGCGGCGTCTGATCAGGATCCAAAATATTTGACACTCATTTCAATATTTCTAAGTTAAAATACACAAATTTTAAATATTATAAATAATAAAGGCCGACGACAATGGCAGTGAAGGGATGAATATTTATTGGAAAGGGAGTCACAGACGTGTTGTGTTGTTTAACTCACTGAGCCCTAGTGCCGCATATATCCGTCCTTTACGAAAAGTGTATCCGTGAAGAGTACGCTTGTCTGATGCAAACAGTGAAGTCCCTGCAGGAGCCCTCTAGTCAGAGACTTCACTGTTTGCCATTTTGCAATATATTATAAAACACAACTCTTAATAGTCTAAAATGGACCAGCCTTTATTGTAAAATGGAACTGTCCATGGGAAGTTTCAGGGGATAAGGAGTTAACTTGACTGATTTGACCCTTTCCTCATTGGTCATTTACGAACACCACTTTTAACCAACAGTGACTCATTGGCTACTGAAACTCCAAATGGCCTATTTCTGACTATTAAGTGTTGTTTTATCAATGTATTGCAAGTATTACAAACAATGAATACCTGATCAAAGGGCTCCTTAAGGAGCCTTCTGATCAGGATCTACACTGTTTGTCATTTTGAAATATATAAATAGTCAAAAATGGACTAGACATATTTTGAAATTGGAAATCGTCCATTAAAAGTTTCAGTGGTGTTTGAGAAAGCAAGTTTCAAGCGAGTTTGAGAAAACAAGATTCTAATTTAGGTATTAAACATTTAACGTGACACATACACGTTACAATACATAATTCATAAAACAGTTAGTGTGTACTGGAAATGACATAACATATCGAAAATCAAAACTAAGTAATAGACGATATCCGTTGTATATAACAACATAGATGTATTTCTGCACGATTTTCAAAATATTATTATTGTTAATTGAGGGTGTTTTTGTTTTGTTTTTTTTTTGGGGGGGGGGGGGGGGGGGGGTTAAAAAAAAAATCTCCTTCTTACTTGAAGCAATTTTAAAAGGTTATCTACATACATATGTACAATATAAAATAAATGTTGCTGTTGACAGAATTTTGCTATGGAATAGAAATACCATTTCATCATTAGATTCATCGTGAGTCTTAACCCTTTCGCTATATTGTCGTCTGCTTCAATATTGTTGTCTGCAATGTCGTTTAAAAGTTAGATATACCAGTCTGACTGGCGAAATGTTTATACGTGTGTCAAACAGTCTAGATCCTAATCAGACGCTTGATACGTGGTGTCTGAACTGGATCAAACATATTTGCAAAGTCACATTTAGTTGTCGCATACTGCGTAAAAGAACTCACATAGATAGGGTATACCAAAAAAGCTTTGGTCAGAGACTGTTTAAATTATATTATTTCTAGTACACAATAAACATGCTAAAACATGAAAACCATACATTAACATTTCTGTACTTATTATCTTCATGGTAAGTTTGTTCTTACATGTGCAGACCAGTCTTGAAAGTGAGATTTTTACGTTTAAAGTACGTCTTAACTTTTTCAACACTAAGTAACTCTTGTGTGTTATTACGTTCCCTTGTGGATGTTTAGTTACCGAAACATGAACCAGTCTACTTGGAATCCAGGATTGTTTCATAAATATTGGTCTACATCAGCAAACAGTGCAGACCCTAATCAGAGAACTCCTATAGGAACCCTCTGATAAGGATTTGCGATGTTTGTGAACGTAAGGATTATATTTTAAACACGTCCATTGTGTTGAAATAGTTAGCTCCCCTCAGTTATTACTGTGAATTACGGTGCAATCATTGACCGTCAGCTAGAAGACAGATACAGTGGAGAATCTGTTATTCTTTCCCAATAAACGCGTTTACGCTAAAACTATTATTTCCAGTGCAAACAGTTTGGAGCCAGATCAGACGCCGGGTAACCCGGCGTCTGATCAGGCTCCAAACTGTTTGCCACCAAGATAAACAAGAATTATCAGAATTGTCCAAAAGTTGTTCTTTTCTACGTTTTAGTGCTTTGCGTTTGCGTACGTTTGCGTTTAAACGGGAAAGAATAACAGATTCTCCACTGTATGACGTCACAGTAATACAGTAAACCCCTTCATTACGCCAACTAAATTGTGGTTACTATTATGTGTTTAAGGCAGGTGACTATTTAACGCAAGGTGAACGTAGAAGCTTTCTGTTTTACGTTCAGCTTGATTTGTCACCTGTATTTTATTAAATCAATTAGCCCTTGTTTATTGGTCGTAATAGAGATACTTCACTGTACATGGTTTGTAGTATATTGATAAAATATCGTGGTTTTGCAATTGGAGAGAGAGAGAGAGAGAAAACACTAGCGCGTTCAAGTACTATATCGGAGAACGGCAACGTTAACCGATGCAAACAACCCTTATAGTACGACATCTAACGTTCTCCAATACTCTTCAATAATAACTCATTGCGCCCCCATTTTTATTTACTTTAGAGGATACGAACGAACTATTTACGAATCGGAATAACACACGCAAACGTGTATGCATCAATTTTACCGCATATTAAAATAAGATTTAGCTGTTAAGAGTTAAGCTGCTTTGTTCGATACATTAATTATCAGAAAATGAAAAAGTTGGTTTATTGATGAGAAATTAACTCGGGACTGTTCGCTGTAATTTTCAAACTCATTTGGTCGCGATTTTGTTTTTATTGTTCGCGCTGGCACACTACCCTCTGAGGCCGTTCGCAATAGATATCGTGCAAACAGTCCGTTTTAGTTAAATTGTTATGTTTTCTGATGCAATCTAAGCAATCGATACGGTAGCTGAACGCGCTACAGATGAGGCGAACTATGAGTTGACGTCAGGAAACGATTGGGAAAAAAGATCGATTTTTCTTCATGTTATTTTGCATATCTGATGCCAAAATGTATGAGTATCAATACTTTGCTTACTCCCGTTTTCGACCTTCGAGCAATAAGGCGGAACCAAACGATGAAAAACAAATACAGAGGCTTAACCCGCCCACTTGCTTAACCCGATAACAATGGTAATTTGCAAACAGTTTTGATTCAGTTCAGACGCTGCCCAAACTGTACCAAACGAGTATCAAACAGTTTGGAGCCTGGCCAAACCCCGTATAACGCGGTGTTTAATCTGGTTCGACATGCACACGTTTGCCAGATCGGTCACAATGTTCCATGGGTAAGGTAGGAACGCACTCTAGTTAACAAGCTCTGTCAGCGCATGCTCGTAGTATATGATGATATAAATGGTACTAACTACTACTAAACCATCGTCATAAAGCATGTTACTACATGCATTTGTTGGAATCTGGTACACACTGTATCATAATGTATTATATACCTATGAATGGTTTACAGAGATTTATCAATTAGATAAATTGCATATGCGTCACAATTGATATAATCACTAGTAACGATATCACTTTTGAAGTGACGACATCATTTTTTTTCGGAACTATCTTATATGACGACACCCATTTTCAATTAATTTTGTGTGTTTTATTTGTAAAAAACAAACTCATTGAAAGGTATATAAATAAATAGATTAATCAATATCTCTGTATGGATAGAAGAAATATATCACTTGAATGGGGTTGTTATCCGGGTGCGTATATTATATAAAACTATAGAACACACATTACACGCAGTATGCAAAAATCTGTTGCACGTAATAGTCCAAGATATGATGCATACATTACATGTAAATTTTGTTGTTTGTGTTATATGCTTTAATATGGTTCAAACAACACCAATAAACGAAGGAAGAGCACTATGCTTCGAGTGGTTAGCACGTATTATTAATATACATGTATAACATATGCATACAATACACCCATGGGGCATGTTACATACATATATATGGTACAAACAACATTCAAAGACAAGAAACAAGCACTTTACTACATAAATAGATGGTCATATATTTGATGTACTATCTATGAATAACCTGATAAAACAGTCAGTATGTGTACTGGGAATGCCATTGCAGCCATGTTTGATCGTTAAAACACACCATTAACTATACGTTACGCAGCGTTTGATCAGGATCCAAACTATTTGCAAATGTGCTTTTGGCGTCATTAAGAGTGAAAGGGTCAAATGCCAAGATTGTTTGCCGTGTTTAAATGACAATAGTGTAGTTATGGTGCACATTACGTGTTTTACTTGGTATACAGTTTATCAATTATGATATATTATATATCTCAAAACATTTCCGAGTTTTTTACTATCCTTTATGCCCGGTTATTAGATAGTTACTACCGTGATATCATTGGTCAACCTAAATACGTATATGGCTGTAAATTCATTAAAATGTTAATCATATTAATTTTTTAACACGTGTTTCATTTTTAACATATTAACCTATAATGATACATATACGCGCCATTTACGAAAGGCGCCAATGTGATGAGTACAGTTTTACATTCGATTCATGCATTTCAGAGTGTATCTAACTTCAAGGTATGACATGCTATTTACAAGTACATTAAACAGACATACAGGCTGTCGACTTAAAAATATTTGATTTGATAACGGCTATAATTCACCACTTAAGAGTTCCAATTTCATACCAAATGATGGATGCTAAAGAAACTGTATTCAACTATTTGAATCTACAGGTTGGAAACAAATAATTCAAAATATTAGCGTACGGGTCAATACACTGGGTCCCGTTTTATGGAACGTCGTACGATAAAAACGGTCATAAGGCAAAACTTTAAAATACATCTCATTTCTGATTTCTCCGTCTAATCATGTCTTGTGACATCTCAATGGAATTGTCTTATCAAGACAACTTTAAAGAGATGTCTGAAGACAAGATTAGATGGAGAAATAAATAGTTATTCATAATTTTAGAGTCTGACTTTCAACCACTTTATTGTACGCCGTTTCATAAAACACGCCCCAGGTGACAACATCTATCCACCGCCATTATTTTGTAACATAAGATATTTCATGAGAAGGCAAATATTCGGACAGGCGTAAAAGTAAAGCGCGTTTTCCAAACCTGTGCTTATCATATACATTATGTTTGTCTCAAGAAAGTTCAAGGAAATATGCTTATCATTAACAGTGACAGCTGGGTCAAGTATGACGTCATTGTCACACAGTGTGCCTAACAAAATTAATGTACAATGACCTGTGCAAACAAGTTAGACCCAGATAAGAGGATTCTTAGTGGAACTCTCTGATCAGGATCTACACTGTTTGTAGCCTTGCAATATTTTGTAAAAGCTTTAACCTCTCACTAGTTTATAAAGAACTAGACATAATTTGAACCTGTAATTGTCCATTTGATGCTTCAAGGTCAAATGAGCTAAACAAATATAATAATTGCACCGTCTCTCTTCTATTTTGTTGTTTTCATTTCTATACACCACGTATTGTCAGAGTTATCATAGGTGCACACACTCACCACCAAGCCAGCACAACTACGGAGGAAATCTTCTAAGGAGCCAACCATTGAATTCCTTCCTGTAAGTGTTATATGTTTTAATTCTACCTGTATGCCCTGTCCTGTCTGAGAAATAGCGAACGCAAACTCTAACAGTGACGTCATTGGCATTATTACATAGACGAATGATACGCATTTCATACGCTGTGAAACAGTCGGTAGATTTTGTACAGATAGTGATACGAGTACAAGTTTAATGATTTGTAAGTGTGAAATTGCGTTCATATCTATCACAGGTCTACACTGACCGTCATGGTCGGAACAATGGATGAAGAGACCTAGATCATGTACTGTGCGCGAGTGTGATAATGCGTGTAATATCTGTTGTATATTGTTATGTGTTAGTGTAAGACGAACAATCCATAACATACCTAAACCAGTGCTTATGCTTCTATTAATGGAATTGACTAGCGCGTCTGAACCTGTACATTCACCGATTAACGTCAAAGAAATCAGAGAGCTGCAGTTATTTTGCATAATATCCACAACGGTACTGACAAGTATACCTGTCTCGGGATTAATCAAGGTCAGTCCTTGTAAGGTTTTACATTGCTTTAACTGACCGGCTATAGATAATAACTGCTCATTATTATCTATATCGTCAGTGTTTATAAATACTGACTTGACCTTTGACATATCACCCCATAATATCAGACATTCGACGTCACAAATAGTGCGTGTATCAATAACATAGTCTTGTAAATAGATGTCATCATAAGTAATCCCATTAAAACAACCTTCTTTAATACAGTCAGTTACACAGTTCTGTATACTTTTTATCAAGCCGTCGTTAACGGTATCGCTAGTCTGCCTATAGCTTAGTACCCGTTTGTCAGTAGCTACTAAAAATGTTAAATGTTCCAACATCTCTGTTGTACAGTTTTTATTAATCCCAGCTAAGAACAATATAACTTGAGCCATTTCTAACACAGTGTCTAACGAGTTGAAGAATTGCCTTAGGTCGAATGAGATGTTTTCTATAGGGTCAAACGTTCCTATGTATATGGCTGCAAGAAATTCCTGTACTGTTTTGTGCAAAAATGAAAACGTTTTATATTTTCCTGAGTAATTACTATAATGCTTATTTTGAGATAATATGCCACATTGTAAACACAGATTTATGTCCGATTCTGATATGTCATAAATTTCAAGAGTGGAGCTCTTAAAAACTAATGCATCTTCTTTACGTTTGCAAAACAGCGATTCGTATGCTAATTTAGATAAACAATAAAGTAATTGTACATGCTTTTGACAAAATTCTTTTGTACTGAAGCAGTCTGGCAGCTTTCTTGTTTTGGCATCGGGCTTGCTTGAAATTATAGACATTTTCCGAAAAAGATTTTTAGCCGCTCGTTCAAACAGAAAGTCTAAAATATTACAGAACAACTGCACCTGTGAATTGCCAAAGTTTTTTCCAAAATGCCACAGTGTTATCAGGTGTATAAGAAGTACTGGCACTGATAAAAGACTGCTTAGTTTCTTTGTTTCCACTTCTGTGTAGAAATAAGCAATGTGCCTTTCCTTTGGGCATTTTCTTTCCAAGTATTCCAACATTGTTTCGGCTAATTCTAGTGACGACCCTTCATCTATGCCACACAATTCTACGTGCTTATCTATGTCTTTAGTATTCAGATCAATCACATTAAATTTCCAGTTTCTTGTAGTTGTAAGAATGGTACATGCCTTACTTGTGTGTCTACCTGGAATATGTTTATTGAAGCCTGGTCGGATTTTCACACCGTTAGGACATGTCCATTCATCTAAACCGTCAAGAACGATTAAGCAGTTCTCAGCTTTTAACAAGTCTGACAGTTTGATGGACATGGAATAGTCCGACAATAAATGTTCTGTTACCATGTCTTCAACATGGTATTGCTCCTCGCTGTTTCTCAAGTTGACATAAAATAAGAACTTAAAAGCAGAAAGCACCGTGAGGTCATCGTTTGATGCTGTTCCATTTTGTTGATTCTGCACTGCTGTGCACCAATCAAGGGTCAGCTGGTTGCAAAAGGCAGTTTTTCCCGTACCAGCATCACCCGTAATATAAATATTCTTACAAAGTCCAGTTGCAGAGTAGAAAACGTCTCGGTAGCTGACTTTGGAAGGCTTTGATTGAGGCTGTTTCACAATTGTCATTTCTCCCAGTTTAGATTTCTCTCTTGATAGTTTTACGGCGGGCTTTACATACATGTGAGGATTACTTTCTTCCTCAAAAGTCACAGGATTCTCCCAGCCAATGTTTTCATAGATTCCAAGAAGATGTTGTTGTAGATCTGAA
Source organism: Gari tellinella (assembly GCA_922989275.2). Classification (NCBI taxonomy): domain Eukaryota; kingdom Metazoa; phylum Mollusca; class Bivalvia; order Cardiida; family Psammobiidae; genus Gari; species Gari tellinella. The sequence continues at coordinate 6,351,177 of OV277862.1, read as the reverse complement.
AAATCGAAACAACGAAAAGGTCATATCAAACGTCCGTCAACATTCAAGTTATGCAGTAAATTCGTTAATCTTATTGATGATTTCAAATCTTTGATTTGAATCCGTCTGTAATCAGCGTCGAGTTTCCAAAAACTTTGTATCAGTACACATACGCTCCAGAACACAACACTCAATATCGTTCAATATTATCAGTTCCAGAACGAAACGATTAGAAACAATAAAATTCTAGTGAATCAACATTACATTCTGAACTAAATAGAACCACCATTACATCAATAGAATATTTTTCACTTTGTTCTAGGTACCAAACAATTCGGAACTAGGAAGGTGTCATGTTGCTTTGAAATGTGGCGGCACCGAAGTTTGTCTATACCGTGGCTGTTGAAAACTTTTCTCCGATAATGTTTAATGAACTTTAACGGCCACATGTATATAAAATTTCCAAATATGTCTGAACTAAAGTTCACGTGTTTCATGATAGCGTTTGGTAAACAAGCTTGAACTAAGACTGATATCAAATGCTAAAGTCAATGCCATAGTGAAAATGAAATCAAATACGAAACACCGCCACACAAGAGTGTACCCTTACACAAAATGTGGCATGCTTAGCTATGTGGTAACGGTATATGAAATATCGTTCAAGAAAACTTGTTTTTACTTTGGGTCAAATGTCAAGGTACAGTTGCTAGTAGCTGGTACGTGATACTCATCTATACAAAGATGTACTCACACATTAAATTCGCCATGTCTTGCTGTTGTGGTATGCAAAATATGCTGCGGAGAAGTTATTTCTATAGTTATGGTCAAATATCTCGGCAGACCTTTTTGTTATTATTTATGTCAAATCGCAAGGTAAATATCACATTGGCCTGACTATATGTACTGGCATATCAAAGTTTGTATTCCTAGCTGATGTGGTATAGCAAATATGCTTCAGATAAGAGGTGATCTCCCTGCTCACATACGCAAGCACAAAAATAACACACTCGGTTGAATTACATATTAATTTGAACAAGTCTACTGATATGTCCTGTATTTATTTAGTTTACGTTTCTACTACACTAATAACTAGATTCTTTAATTGAGTAAACAATTTAAAAAGAGGAACTCACTTTTTTATGTTTGGATTTAACTCTTACATCGGTCACGGGGAAAAGTTGAAGCTCTTGTATTACAATTGTTATATTATACACTGAAACCTTTGAATCACATTCTTAATAATATCACTGAAATGTTGATAATAAGAAAATGTTTATACTCGTTAAATAACACATTTATGTTTATTATTTCGCGTTATAATTCTATATTCCCCCTACCAGTATGTTGATCCTCCTTACTTCTGGAACATCGAGCAATGCTGACATCTGATTTTGGCTATAAATGAGAAAATATAAATTGAACTGGCTATAGAATATAATAGCAGATATGTGTGTCTATCAGGAAGGAATTGAAAAAGGTATACTTCTAGAGGTACACACTCATAATAGTATTATTTAAAGTTTTAATTAGCGAAGTCCTAACGTTGCTGGGGCCCGTTTCATAAAACATCTTACGACAAATGTTGTCGTAAGTCAAAACTTTAAAATACATTTAATGTCTGATTTCTCTATCTAATATTGTCTTGTGACATCTTTTTGGAATCGTCTTTTCAAGACGATTCCAAAAAAATGTCACACGACAGGATTAGATGGAGAAATAAAAAGAAATTGATATTTTTATAATCTGACTTACGACAAAATTTGTCGTAAGAAGTTTTATGAAACGGGCCCCTGATTAATATCCTCGGTGATGAACGTTTATTGTAATTTCATCACATCGGTTCATATTATATCAATACGTTGACAGAATAGCTTTTTAAGACAAAGCGTAAAACATATGCAAAGGACATGTATTGACATACTGTGTATCAAAGAAGTATTCTTTAACTCATACTAAGCCACGTTAGTTGCGTTTCACTAACACGTATGCAGATTAAAATTTGTCTGAACACGCGGTCATAAAGTTTTACCAATCAATTACTACATTCAATGACACATGTGTCAGGTAACACAAACATAGTTATAAAATACTTCTTTTTGCAACTTGCAGTAGGACACAGTACACTTTATAGTCGTCTAATTTTCAAATCTCATAATTTAACTCTTTCGCTGCCAAATTAATCGTGAGATATTTACTCCTTCACTGTTTCATTGTCGTCTACTTCAATATCGCTGTCTGCAATATCGTTTTAAAGTTAAATTTAAGGCAGTACGATTGAAAAAAAATAAAAAAGAATGTCAAAAAGTTTGCGAACGCGCCTTTTGGTGTCATAGAGAGTGAAAAAGGTTGAGGCATATAAAGTAGCGTTTTCCTATAGTTAACTTTTATTGCACATTTTGGCATATTGCCTGTGAACGACCTATCAGTTATCAGAGGTAGTGTACAAATATGGAAAAGGGAAAATAGTGTTCTTATTAAATAAAGCCCCTTTAAAGAGTCTGAAAACAAACTTTGTCTTAAACACTTTTTGGTAAATGAATATCTGGCGCCTATATACACACTGAAATATTAGTTAAGGAAAATGAGTTATGTTAATAATATAATTATGTGGGATTGATAAACGTCAAACATTCAATACCTTCATTTCCAATGATCCAAGTAATGGAAAACAGATCACGCTAAACAATAATGGAAAATGTAGCATTCGGTTTAGTAATGAAAGATTTATATGAACTACTGAAAATTGGTTTTAAGCGAATACCCAGTTACAACTAGACCTATCTATAAAGGTGATTGATACTCCGACCCAAACCGCCTTGTCACAAACCCACTATAATATAGTATCTTACCTCCTACTAAATTCTGTCTTATCTTACCTCCTACTAACTTCTAAACATCCCGTTAGAAAATTGTATCATGATAAAAAAAAATATGTAAACGCTTTTAAGTAATAAGATTAGTTCTTTCTCTTTTCTTTACTATTAAAGGAAGGTAATGCATATAATTTGTTTGTTATATCACAATGTGTGCTATGTTTTGAACAATCGGACCCTTGTTGTAACACCTTTAACGTGTTTAAACACAGTATCTATATAAAGTAAATGGTTAACATATAGATATATGCTAGACAATTATACAAGTGATACGTGTAGAAGATTATAGATTTGAAGTACTGTTCAGAAATGGTGTGAGACCACACGGGGGCCAGAAAGTAGTGGGGTGTGTGGGTGCCTGTTCGTGGCCTAAAATGACAACAATATATATAACCCAGTATATGAGTATGTATCACTATTTACTTATATTCAAAGAATTGAAATAATAATAATAGAATTACAGTTATGCGAGATACAAAAAGAGTGAATATTTTAGAAAACGTAAATGGGGAAATTGATATAATTCATATAAAGTATAGATTTCACTTAAAATGCTTCAAATCAAACGTAGTCGGTAAGATAAATTCGCGATGGCGTGCTTATTGTACCTAATATGGAATATACAGTGCCATTAAAAACTAATTAATATAGGACTCGGCTTCGTTTCGTCCAATGTTATTTTAAATGGCACTGTATATTCCATTCTAGGTACAATAAGCACGACATAACTAATAATAAATAGGAAGTAAACATTCTGACAAATGTGAAGGAGTTGTGAAACTTGGATATAGCACAATTAGTGCGTTTCAAATTTGTAGACCAAGAGCTATGAAACTTTAAATAAGATCTGCAAACATCAGACTTATTATGTGTACCAAGACGATTTTATCAATAGTTTTCAAGAAAATGACATGTCCAAAGAAAAATGAGCATATTAAGGGATCAAATTGTCAAGTTATAAAGGGGCAAAATTCTGTCAAAATTAATGTAAGAGTTGTCAAACTTAAAGCAAGTCTTACAACATATCACTTATAATGTGTTCTTAGTTTAGAAACAATATCATGAAAAGTATTCGAAAAATGGCATGTTCCAAGACAAATGTCTTAATTAAGAGACAAAACATCAAGATAAAAAGGTGCATAATTCTGTCAAATTTTGTGGAAGAGTTATTAAACCTGTCAATGAGTATCCCCGAATAATACCGATAATGTATCCCAAGTTCGAAAATGGTATTATAAACAGTTTTTAAGGAAAAAGCAAAAAAACCGGAAAAAACGTGACGGACGGAATGACTGACGGACGGACGAAAAAGGAGTTTCCTATATCTCCCCACCACAGGTTGTGGGGATATAGTAAAAGCTGTACCAGGATTATTAAATACAGATTATTGCTAAAAGCACGACAAAGATATTGCAAATGTCTCTTATTAAATCCTTCTGCATTACTTTGCCACTTGTCTTAAAGTCCATAAATAGTATTTCAGTAGTCACATATTACAAGTGTGATTGTTATAGAATTCTAAAATCTCAGTAATGCATAGTGCTTTTGATTTTTTTTAAAAAAAAGAAACACTTTTTTTTGCATTTGTGAAACTCACACTGAACCTCGATAATCTCTTGCGATGTTCTAAACCAGATATACATTAACCAACTCAAAGCCATATCCTGGCTTCTTTATCCTACATATACTCCCTTAAACATTACTATAACCCATCCATAAGCGATAGTGAAAATAAGCCTTTCTTTGACCCTGTCAATGACATAAGGTTAATTAGCAATCAAAGTCATTTGGTGTTGCCTTAATATTAATTAGTACATGTATATAATTAGCAATTTGATTAATACAACATCACAAGACTAAAAAAACCTGCAGTATTAAGGCACAAATGTTGTTTTTAGAAATAAATAGTACATTTAAAAGATACTGAAATATTGATATAGATCTAAAGTTTTTTTACTTTTCTGTACGCAATGGGCATATTTGTAAAAACTGTTGAAAATAGTTTGGATTCAACTTTGACACTTGGTATCTCATCTTGATCAATACTGTTTGCCCCATGTTGACCATTTATGAAATAAAGTACAGACTTTTATAGAAACCGTATATGCGAGCAGCAACTCCGTACGTGGTCTGCTTTAAGTTACACAACCGGGCGACAAGTACATAACATGGTACAATCTGTAATTTATGTGCTTTCTACTCACCATGTCTTTTTCCATTATGCGAATTATTTGATCTTGGTTATCAATTCTTTGTTCCAAATAATCAATTATGTGACCCTGGTTATCAAATTTTTGATCGACGTTCACAGATAGCTCCCGTAGTTGTTTAGACACTCTTGCCAGGTCCTGTGTAAGATCATTTTCCAGCAAAAATTTATCGAATCTGTTTCGTGCTCTTTTCAACTGCAAAAATAAATCCCCAGGTTTCATCAACAATAAGCACGTGCTCATTTTAAACTACCTATATTTATATGTCATGTGCTATAGGACAAGTCTCAAATGGATTGTTTCCCTTCAGTTGTCCCAGTATTGGCCAATACACATATTCCATTTAATGCAATAAGGAAAGCTTAACTAAATTACTTTTTAAAACAAATATGTCTAAACACTAGTTGCGGCGGACAGAATGTCACGAATTTAGGCAGATAGTTAATGCTCCACAATGGAACATTTACCAGTATATATCTAGTTCACCTAGTGACATAACGAAGCTTTAATATTATTATGAAGGTAGTAATCTCAACGTATCTCATTGCTATGAAATTTTAACGTTAAAACACAGTTGCATCTATTTCTTAGCGTCTGCATACAGTATAGATGTTAAGAATAAAGCTCAAAACAACAATGATAAAAACAAGAGGGCCGTCCACCGGAGTCATCCTAATATATTAATATTTAAGCATTTAAGACATATATTTGTTCATCTCTTTTTTGCCTAGTGGCTTATCACTGAAACCAGACTATTAAACAAAGATTTCTGTTCGCAGTTAGTATATCACCAGGCTCCACTGGATCATTTAAAGTGGAAAAACGTAGAATCTGGACTCTTTAACGTAATCACAAATGTCTACAGATACTCTGAAGCTTGGTCTGCTCTCAGTGACCTGACTGTAGTATATCTTAAATTGACAGATTTTAACCCATTTGCACCAAGTGGCTTCTTCAATGTTTATACATTGGATTAGTCCATTATCAAAGGGATGCCTGGTAAAAAATTTCATTTTCATTTTGTTTTATATTGAACTCACTATCAGCAAACATTGTTGACTCTGATCAGACGCCGAACAATGCGGCGTCTGATCAGCTTCTACAATTTTGTTAATGTCCCATATATGGGATCGTGGGCATAAATGGTTTAATTCAAATTCGAATACAATATCTGTTTTTAAACGGTTCTTATCTTTGAAGATAAAATAAAAATCTTTTCACTTGGAAGAATAGCACTTCTCTAATTTGATATGATATGCAAGTTCTTCTATTACATCTACTAATTGACGGCCGCCGTCATCTTGCTGACTATTATTCTGCCGGATTGGGTGTGTGCATTAAGTTATAGTTAGAACATATTAAGTGAAATCTTAATGATTAAGAAGGGGCGTAACGAGCGTTAGCGAGTGGCCCCTTCTTAACCATTAAGATTTCACTTAATATATTCTAACTAACTTAAAATATAACCTATATTTTTATTGGCCGAGGACTACATAATTCCCACGTATCGTCGAAACCACGTGACGTCGAAACACAACAAAATTCTTAATGATTAAGTGCCGTACTTAATGGGACGCAAACAATTGGCAAAAACAGTGATTAAAAAAAGATTAAGAGGAAACTGTAATCACTGGTACTATACATATTTACAGTGTACCTTCTCTCCATATTTACAATTACTACAAAAAGTATATAATTAGCACAAAAAGATCGCAGGGGCGTAGCCAATTTCAGCCCCATAGCTATGATTTCAACAAATCTAAGAGAGATCTTCTAAACGATATTGTACAGCAAATATTTAAAGTGTGGGTCATGTGGTTTTAGACAAGCCGTTTTTCACTGTTGTTGGCATGGTTCGATGTAATCTTCACAACTCTTTGCCATTCATTTCAATACATGTATTTCCTACGTGAGAATACACAAAATTTAAATCTAAAAAATATATCAGACAACAATTGTTCAACGCTGATGACGTTTTGCAGTGAAAGGGGTTAACTTTTGCACGTTGCGGACGAATTTGTGACAACTGTTTCAAACAGTGTTGATCCTCATTAGACCCGCGATAGCTCAGTGCCTCATCTTTGTCCAAACTGATTTACACTCTCGTGATAGTTTAGGAAGGAAATTGTCTTTAAATAAACATAGAGAAAGGTTTTGAGGAAATGTTGCAGAAAACAACTCCATAACATTCAGACGGTAAAATTTTGCTCCCGACTAAGTAGTATGTGGGAATAAAAATAGCGACACATCGTTACTTTTCATTAAAACCGTAAAGGAAACGTATACTGTCTGCAAGCACGGTCGCGAAAATATGTGACTTTAAGCTTTAAAACACAAAATACACAACGTCACTACTAAGCATTGTCATATTTAATCCTATCTTAATGGTATGAATCATATGTTAAGATATTAAGCGCCTGCCATCAAAACTCTATGTTATTCCTTCTTGTTTTAACTCACCTGGTCTTCACCATGGGCGCCGCCATTATTTGTTTGTGCCTGACCTTATAACCGAAGTTATATTAGTCAGGGAACCAGACTATATCAGTCCTTGCAAGCGTAAGTGGCATCTATTTATCGTATTGCACTACAAACCAACAATCCTAATATAATAATGAATAATCATTCCATAGACAAAAATGTAATTTCCCCATACTCGTATATATATATTTATTTGTTATTGCACAACTCGAATAAAAATTAAACAGTTCATAACCTACCTCGGTTGTAGCTTGTTCTTGATGTTGTACCTCCGTTTCAAGGGAATCATGCTTTTTAGCGTGCGTTTCCTGTTCCTTCTTCATATCTTTCAATGTGTATGCGAGGTTCCCTACGGTCACAAATAAGGCATTCTGACCCTGTAGTAATGCTCTAAGCTCAAGCTCCCTGTTTAGAGACAAGTCCAACACATTTGATTGAAGCTGAAAATCACAATGAACATTTGCATGATGAATATTTAATACAAACAAATGAATTACTACTCAAAGCGACTGTTTGTTAATTAACTCATTCAAATGGACAATGCTATCTTCGCATTAAGTCTAGGTCAAGTTGGTATATTTAGAAAAATATTTTTTGCCGTACAGTGTAGCCTCTAATCTTTACCTGATGCCGCTAAACTGTAATTCTTTCCAAACCAAATAAATTTCGAAATAAGTGTATGTATACTTAGCAAAATTAGAAACTTTACATACTTAAGAGCCGGTTTAAATGACGTTTCATAAAATATACGCACTTTTCGTAATGGATTATCGATAAAGACCACACAGAGCAACACTCTCGCTAATTTGTACCGCGCACGACGTAGCACGCTTTCCACTTCTGGTAATTAACACTGACGGCGAGTTTACCTATTCAATGTTTATTTCAAGTGTAGTTAATGCAACAGACGCACGCAGGCATTAGCCAAACACCGAAAAAACAAAGTTTTAAACATTTACGTTTCAAAACTGAGATGCCACAGCTTTCTGGATATCACAGAAATCAGACTTTTTGGCATGCTTACGGCGGGCGCGTCAGTAACTGATGTTACGCGTCATTTTGGACGCATACGGTAGATAATTCATATCCTGACTACTCGTAACAGAGTTACGGGGTAAGTCCAGGATTGTCCGAGATCGTTGACGTCACGTCGAGACGACCACACTCTTACGTTAACGTACCGACGTAACCGTTTCATCCCAGCAACGATTACTGCTCGGCGGTTTTGGATCATTGCCGAGGAATCGTCTTAGGCAATGTCACGGTCCTATTCGTACCCGTAGACCGTATTCTGGGCAGATTTAAACTGCACGTACAACGCGAAGCATAACGTTAACGTCATGTCCTGGCCTTCGGTATCACCGGATCTGAAACCAATAGAGCATGTATGGGGTAAACTTGGCATCGGGAGCTGAACAATTACCAGATTGACACAACCAACGACCTCAGACATGCTCGATTACGAAAATGGCATGTCATCCCAGATAAGTCATTAGACGGTACACCCGAGGCGGAGAGTTGCTTGCATTGGACGTGGCGGTAGGCATGCACGCTACTGAAGTGACTTTATGCAATGCAAAAAGTCACCTAAAATGAAACCGCATAATGCGTACACCATTACATCTCTGAGAATTTTTAAATCGACCCCTATGTATTTTGACGTCAAATCACGATGTAACTTTTGGAAATATTTGATCACCATTGTCGAGAACTTGCAGACATTGATCCAAAGTTTTGAATAACAATAAGCTTTCTGCAAAATTGTGTTTGTAGACAAAATTATACGCATTAGAATCCCATGTAAAGTTTCTATTTTTGCTGAGTATATGTTTTGTTTTTTCTTTGTGTAATAAATGTATGTAAATGTATTATAATTATGATGATGTATTGATGTACAAATCAATAAAAGTATGTTCTCTTCTAGAAAATTGATGTGTATTACGAACTCGTCTCATTCATAACAGTATTGCATACATAATAGTAGAGCATGAAATTCACCAGACACGAATCAATGACTATTATTCAATACTATTTCATTACGATACGGCAAACCCGGTTACCGGAAAACTTCTCAATTATCCTGATTTTAAAACATCTACGCATCTTTCTCGCACATGAAACAGTTCGTCCTAGAGGGGAACAGTATACAATTATTTCATGCGTGTTAAGGGAACAGACAAAACTATTGCCACGAGGTATCAGGGAAGACTCTCGAACTGTTGCCCGAGGCCGATAGTTCGAGGGCAACAGTCCGTAATGTCTTCCCTGTTAACGAGGGACACTTGTTTTTACTATTCCCCTAACACACACGAAGAACCGTTTTAAATATTACCTAATACTATATATACCTAGAATTTCAAAAAGAACTAATCTAAGCCGCAATAAAATTGAAATAAAAATTATTAGTCATTTAGAGTCTGATGTTAGCGCTTGCATATTTACATGGTTCGGGTCCGTCTTGATTTTCGGTACATAAAGGATAGTGGTTCAACTTGATATGTAGTACGAACTCGTCTCATTGATAATAGTATAGGAATAAAGTATTACTCCTTTACCAGACACCATTCAATGACAATTATTCAATACTGTTTCATTACAATACGGCAAACCCGGGTACCGGAAAACTTCTCAGTGACCCTGATTTTAACCCTGAACAACACAGCAAAACAGTCAAAGATAACAAATTACAAGTTGTACAGAGAATTAGGTAATAATTAATACTATTTTCCTCGGATGAGAAATTGTCAGAATAATACAACAGAACAGTCAAAAATAACGAATGAACATTTATATAGGGCATTAGGTACTAATACATGATAACCAACATTTTTTAAAACATCTTAGGACAAATAGTGCTAAATAATGGTACATACATTTACATACAAACAAATATAAACAATGTAATAAACCGTGAACATTTAATCAACCTGTGAACTATTGCTTTTATGGTAAGTTTCGTTTTAAACAGAGAACACGTTGCGTTGGCATATTTTAATGGCACAAACGTGCAGACAACAAAATGACATTTTGTAAAGAATATTAATCAGGATCAAAGCAAAATACAATATAGTGCAGCGAGCATTATGGTTGATTATTGACATTCTAAAAAGATTTAGATACATCACAGCCGTATTTTGTTTGTTTCTTAACCGCAAAGGTCTACTTATTCAATTGCATGCATTGTTTCGACCACCGGTACTAAAATTATTCATTTATCTATCGCCAGTAAAGAAAAGTAATACATAAAACAATAACTATGGCATGCGTACCATAAGAATAGAATACACACCAAATAAAACATTTGTTCGGTCAGCTCAGTCGATACAGACACAGGCTTGATATTTCGTAGATTTTAGTTTGTTCGAATTCTGACCAGGAACATAAATGTTTTTTTATTGAACTGACATTTTATCGCATTTATAAATTTCCAAATCGTATTCTCACATTATGATACTTATATTTACATTCGCCACATTAATTTCAAATGATAAACCGACATTAATTTCGCCTAGATGCAATTTCTCGAGGCTCGGGGCTTGTAAATATTAAACTCGGGAGAGTCGGTATTGGGTTTTTTTCTCTTCAAATTAATTTTCAAATGCGTTTTAACTTATGAATCAAAGTCTTCATATCAGTTAAAACGTTTATCATCTTCCAAAAGTCTTCTCTTTATCAACAAGAGATATTTGCAATATAAATGCAACACTGTATATAGACACATTTGCCTGTATTTTATGTCAGAAAGTATCAGAAAGTATCAATATTTCTATATTAGATTAAAATTGACGTCAAATCGGTATTTTACGACAAAGTTTCAAGTTCATGACGTTTAATGTTTACAATTGAACGATTTTGGTACGTTTGAATTGTAACCAGCCTCAGGGGTGCGGTTATTGCTACTCCTGTCAGTACACACTATTCGTGCTACATTTATCAAACTCTATTAAAAATTTAAAATATTTGCATACCCATATCCTATATATATTAATTTTAGAAATTACATTTGGATTAAATTGTATATATAAGAAACGAACTGAATTGTTTCGCTGTTCATGCAAAATTAACGACATAAAATGATCAGAAAATTAACCTGTAATTGCTGATCATTTCTGTCGTTCATTTCGCATGAACCCCGAAACAATTCAGTCAATGTTTTAAAAAATGCGATTGACTTCCATTTGTTTTTATAAATTTTATAAAACAGCTTTTTAATAGTTACGGTGATGAAATCTGAAAAACAAAATACTATATTCGAGCTAAGCAAAATAAGATAAAAGATGGATTAGGTTCAGGAATGACAGGTGCATGTTTTATTCTATTTTGTCGGGTTAACAACGGTTCCATGTCAAGACGGGATATCGTTCAATAGTTCAATTCAAGAATAGATTTGTCCGTAATTGTCACGTATAAATCCTATGTTACAATGTCACTAAATGAGTCAAAGATTGTGCATGAGAATATTGTATTTTACCTTAGGCTTAAATTATAAAAAGCAGCATGAAGAGTTTCAATTTAATACGAGTATATCCTTAATAAGGTCAACATTGATAAGGACGTCGTTTCAAATCAATATTTTGTTAGTTACAATTTACAAGTATATTTTCTAAGATCTTTATATCCGTGTGTCATTAAAATATTACAGTTACCTCTTGAATTTTTCTGACTGACTCCTGTATGTCGTCACGCTGATTACTCTTTAATCCTTTCATTCCTTGCAAAAAATCAATCATAATCTGCAGATGACGTTGGACATCTGTATCGCTGACTTTGAAGCTTCCTGAGTGTAGCAAGGAATTTCGTATTCCAAGCAACTGAAATAAATGAAACATTGATCATCGCATTATCTAGCATATGTTTGTTTTCTTTTAAGTCTTTGTACAATATATAATGTTTTACAATCACCACAGTGTATGTCCATATCATACAAGTCTCGAATGTGTATAAAACAATGATTACGTTGACAGAACGGTAAGAAACTAATAAACGGACATACACACGGCAGGTGATATTAGCAAGGTGGTAGAAATTACACATTAAATTGAATCAGTGTTATGGTTTTGTTTTATCTTAATATATAGCGACATACCTCATCTATTAAATCAGATCTGCCAATATGCGTACTACCAGAGAAGTGCCTACAGTTTTTGAACAAAGACAGAATCCCTTGAACATCAGCATCTTTGGCAGACGTCTGTCCTTCACAGCCAAATGGCAAATATAGCTTCATAATCTCCCAGGGGACTGTCAGCCACTGCTTAGGAGATGTGTTCTCTGGAGACAAGTTAGGGAAAGGAGCATTTCTATGGTAAGATATGACAGTCTGTAACCAGGCATCACAGTTTGTACAAGCCATGTGCCATCTTTTGTTCCTAAAATCCTTCTTGATATCCTCATTTGTACATGACGTGCAGGATCGAGAAGCTGTTCCAAACCCACTAATCAGCTGTTTATGAAAGATGTTAGACTGATCGTTACAGAAATATTCAAGACCCTCTTTCGTATACATCAAGGCAAGTGTATCCTTCAGCCAATTTTTGTACTGGGGGTCATGAAATCGTGATCCTCCTGATGCCATGCTGTTTTATCTCTTTCGCTGCCAAATTGTGCTTAAACCCTTTTACCGCCAAGATATCGTCTACATTGGTATTGTCGTCTGAAATGTTTTTAAGTCAGCTTTAGGGCTTTTTGACTGAGAAAATGTCGTAACGCGGCGTTTTTTAAAAGATATTTACAATGTTAATAACAAAATTATGGAATATAATGTGAGTTCAATATATTTCAATAAACACTTACAGTTAAATACCTAAAGCAATCATCTCGTATTGTTGTGTTAACCCTTTGAACTCTTCCCACGCATATCAGTGACTTTTTACCCTTTCACTCTCAATGAAGTCATAAAACGCACTTGCTAACGGTTTTTATCCTGAACAGACGGCGCGTAATGCGACGTCTGATCAGGATCAAAACTGTTGCCACTTGTTTTGAAATTACGTCAATTATACTGCTTTGAATCTAACTTTGAAACGATATTGCAGACAACAATTTTGAAGCAGACGACAATATGGCAGTGAAGGGGTAAAACTCAGGAACAAAACTGTTTGCAAATGTGCTTTATAACGTCACTAAGAGTATAATGGTTTAGGGATAAATCATGTAGATATGGATATTGATACGTTCCTACCAGTAATTGATAACTTTAATTTTGATGATTTGATCGCGCTTAAGGCGAAAACATTACCGTATTTGAAAGTTAAAAGTGGCAAAACGACGTTTTAACTTTTAAACATGGGCATGGTTGAACTTACGCAAGTTCGAATTATCGAGTTTCGACTGTGTATATTGAGTAGTTCAAAGAAACTTACTTAAATTTCTCATACCACGAGAACCCTGTTACAGAAGCAGTCGCATTATCTTGTCTCGTCTTGTTCAGCTTGGTAGAATATAGCTAGTCATCACAACGAACACAGTGAACTAGTGTCTCACAATAACATACCTGTAAGCTAACAAACAAAACAAGATATTTCTTTAAAAAAGGTATTCGTCGTAGGTTTGGTTGTTTATGAAACAGTAAGTCCCTGACACTGACACTACGTGATTGGGTCAGGCACACACGAATAATGGCGGCGCCCATGGAGAACACCAGGTGCCATTGTTTGGACATGACCAAAGTTGTAATGAGCTCGAGAGTTTCTTGAACAGAGCGCATAACCCTGTATAAAGTCTCTATCCTATGTAGTTCGAGTGTTATGGACACGGGTATTTAGTTGTGGACAGACGGACAACCCAACAGACAGACAGACCAACAGACAGACAGACAAAAACAATATGCTCCCGACTTAGTAGTATGTGGGAATACAAATACCGACACATCGTTACTTTTCATTAACATCTTAAAGGAAACGTATACTGTCTGCAAGCACGGTCGCGAAAATATGTGACTTTAAGCTTTAAAACACAAAATACACAACGTCACCACTAAGCATTGTCATATTTAATCCTATCTTAATGGTATGAATCATATGTTAAGATATTAAGCGCCTGCCATCAAAACTTTAAGTTGTTCCTTCTTGTTTTAACTCACCTGATCTACTCCATGGGCACCGCCATTATTCGGTTGTGCCTGATCTAATAACCGAAGTTATATTAAACAGGGAACCAGACTTATGAAACAGTATGCATTGTGTAAACATTTCTATATCAAAGGTTTCATTTTCCTTCATTTATAAACGGAATTTTCGAAGACAAGTTTCCCACACGCTTCCTTGGAAAAGTAAGCCACGACGACTTAGCAACAGTCATGATTTAGAGTGTATCTCATTATTTCGCAAGGTTTTCAAACCAAGTTACATTGGTGAAAAGTCAATAGACCAGTCTAGGCCATTCACCAATGAGGGTATATGTATTGTGTTTCAAACAAGTGATTGTTGACCTAGATTTTTTATCATTTCTGATTGGTTGAACATCTAAATATAAAAGGGATGTCCAAAACGAAAAAATACTTTCTGCGACGGGAAAATAGTGTAAGTTTAAATACTGATGATCGTCAAAATAGTATGTAATTTATGAGATTACACTTTGATGTTTTACACTTTGACTATTGAACAATTTTCGTGTGCTCTTCTTTATGTAGTATATGTGTAGAAATACGAACAGGGTGACAAAACAAACAGTTTGGATTCTCATCTTGCCATACATGTGTAATGCATGATCTAGTTCCAAACTGTTTGCAGAAGTCTCTAATACTCGTCTACGGTATTCAAAAGGTTAATTGGTATGCTGACAAGCTCTTTAGGCGTAACACGTGCAAGCTCAGAAGTCGCGTAAAGCTTCGTCTGGTCCGGATCCGAATTGTTTGATACTAATACATGCTTTTAAGTCAAACTGAATAAAACTGAGAAACTTGAGGAATAAAATATTAGCGGGCTGTAACATTAAAAACAGTATTCATTATGACATTATCTAAATGCTTTAAGCCGACATAATAGCAGTAAAAGGATTAAAGAAGGGCTTGTTATACATTCTATGTATTTGTATATGTTTGCAATGCATATTGTCGTTGAATAAAATATTATATTCTGATATGTTCTGTTCTTCCATTCACTTTACATAGTGGAGTGCTTGTTTTTATTGCGTCAGAAGACTATTCTAACCTCTTCACTACCGTGACGTCATGATTTTTTAACATGTTTCGTCTGTTTTAACCCTTTCCCCAATAGAAGCGACTTTTAGCACATTTAATTTATTCCTCCACTGAAGAAAATAGTTCTAATTTATACAGTCATGAATATAATTCATAGGAATTATTTTCAGTTTCCTTGCAATTTATAGCTTAAAGCAGGCTGAAAGTAAAGCAGAATGTGCCTCAAGGCACATTCTGCTTTACTTTCATCCTGCTTTAAGTGGCCACCTATCTTCAAAACTAGAAACAGGCTATGGGGTAAAGGGTTAATTCTCAAGTTTAGAATTTAGATATTTTGACTTGAGAAGTATTGTATTGAGTTTCAAACAGTTTGGATCCTAACCAGACGCATCTTTATGCGTCCTCTGATCGAGATCCAAATTGTTTCCAAAAAACCATCGTACTCTTGGTAAGGCAGGGAAGGGATTAAACCAATAGAAGCTTCCGTTCTAGTTTAAGGTCGATCATATATATATTAAACAAATGTACAAAATTGCAAACAATATTACTAAATCATTTTCCTTTTAGATCTAGAAAAGAAAAGAAAATCTTCAAACAGTTTATATAACTTCCATAATTCATTTTAAAGATACATGTAGTTTATTTCAAATTCAACATTCAACAACGTCATTATAGGCTATATGACCTATTCAGTTTGAATATATTTCATGTTCCATATACACAAATGATATAGAGGTTGTGAAAACTATGATGGTATATGAACGAGAGAGAGAGATAGAGAGAGGGGGGGGTGGTGGAGATAGGGAGGGAGAGAGATACAATGCTTGACACTTTTGCACAAACAAGACAATTACCATATGTTGAACCCATTTACTGTCATGACGTCATCTGTTAATGATAGTCCTCGTCTGCTGATTTTCTTCAATCTATTTTTATCTAAATTGACTAAAGCAGTATCAGTGCCAAGCAGTTCGGCTCCTGATCAGACGCCGCGTGACGTAAATGACCATTGTCATCGAGATAAGGCAGTGAAGGGGTTAGTTTCCCCCTCCCTATAACAGCAACCTCTGAACAACACACAAACTAGTTGGCTCCCTATTGTAAAGAGGGAACACTGAATATAACACCTCGTTCGATTTAAAAGCTAAAATAAAGCTGTAAAATAAGGAAAAGTTATTGATCGAATCTTTCAAAGCGTATTTTACACGTACACATGAAACTCGAAAATCGATTTTCCTAATTCTGGATCAAGCAACAAACAGCATAAACAGAGACTTGTGCATATCATGGTTGCCATAAGTTGACATGAAAAATCCTAAGATTTCCAAATATGCATTTCTCAAGTGCGATTTTATGAATCGTACCTTTTACCCCATCGCCTGTTTCTAGTTTTGTTGACATGTGACTGCTTAAAGTGGGCTGGAAGTAAAGCAGAATGCGTCATAAGGCGCATTCTGCTTTACTTTAGCCTGCTTTAAGCTACCATGTACTAGGGAAAATCCGAAGATTTAGGAAAACTCCGGAGAAATGGCAGCCCTGGCATATAAGACTTGTGTTCTTATTTTAATTTTAATCATTAAAACATTACAAATCGCTATACTTACAGAAATCATAGTGTTGCTGATGTGCCGTGTTGTCTTTATTTCGAAACCAAGAACCTCTCGACCCAAGGCGACATGAACACGTTAACTAAACGCTAGTACAGCCGATTCGTAGATTTCCTTTAGGTATGTTAGTCACTATGTTTAAGTCCACAAGATACTCCAAACCACAGCCAGTTATTGTCAACCGTAAACAGCATGTGGATACATTTTTACTGATTCGTTACTGTAAACCAATTACAGAATAAATTAGGTACTGATCTATAAGACTACAACTTTTCACGTTTAAGTTGTTGAATGTATCAAAGGTCAAGAGTTTTCGGAAATCAAGACTACAACGTTATTGTTAACGCTCACGAGCAATGGTACATGGAATACTTCGGTCATTTCCGACCCAACAGAGTGTAGTCTCGTTCCCGTCGTACTTAACCAATTACCCCATAAATACGCCTTTTTACGCCTTTAATTTATTCCTCTACTGAAGAAAATAGTTCCAATTGATAGTCACAAATCAAAATCATAAAAAATAGTTTCTATATTCTAGCAGATAATAGCTTAAAGCAGGCTTAAAGTAAAGCAGAATGTGTCTTAAGGTCACATATCTTTAAAACTAGAAACATGCTTTGGGGTAATGGGTTAAATAGTACGTCAGGTAAAACGCAATAATGGCTGCTCCATAAAATAGATGAAATAATGTCTAAAACTTTTGTTTTATTAAAGAAGGGCAAATAAGTTAGAAATACAATAAAATTTAGACATGGTCATCATGGGCAGTTATCGTTTAGATTATATAATTGTATAAATGCGACTGCTAGATTAGTCTCGATTTCCTACCCCTACCATATGTAGATAGGATCGGGCAAAGTGCAATGGTGTGCAAATACATATATAACATGGCTCTTATGTTGTTTGCTTTAATTTTGTTTTGCCATATTATGTATACTTTTTACCGAAACAATAGTCACCTAAAGCGTGAAGGAGTTACATATGAAGCCAAACACAATATTGTTACTGCACGTGGATATTAACACATGAAATGAAGCCCTCGTGACACGTATGCGCGACCATTGACTACAGTGTTCCTGTTGAGAGTACATGTGTCAAATGCACAAAATAAAAACCCAAATCAGAGAGATCCGACAATATCCCGCTGACTAGAGTCCATGCTGTTTTGCATTATATTGAAAAACACATCAGAGAGCAAACATAAAAAGTAAAAAGTCGCCCCGTACTTCATTCTCAGTGTTGTTATACTTTCTGGTCCTTTGGAATCATTGATTTCAGCGCATTTACAGTTGAAAGTTTAATTCCGCTTAAGCTGGTGCTAGGGGGCGTGAGCACTGTTGCATATTTCAGTATTGCTCATGAACAGACTCAATTAAACCGAGTCTGCAATTTTCAGTATTTGTTTTGTTTTCTGTGCTTTCAAAAGATCTTACCTTATTCAGAATTTTATAAGCTAGACTTAACTAGGACCTGCGTATGTCCACTTAAGGTTTCAGTAGCAAATTAATTAATTGGACGATGCATTGGTTGCCCAGTGATTTATCAACATCCTGTGACATACACATTGTATGAGTGTTTAAGGGTGTATCAATGTCATGAGCCATTTTTTTCAAAGTATTTAACTTTTTTTCTATCATTGTTTTTTTGGAAGAGCTATTTATGATGAATGAAAAAATGAAAAAAAATATATATGGTGGTGTCCTTTTTTTTTAGCTACAGCGATTTGAAAAAGGTATGTCAAATTTGGATATTTTCTTCAAATTTTACCCATTCAGAGTACAAGCTTCAGTAAAATCTCTTTCAAAACAAAAGAAAACTGTTAATTTGGGTTTTCTTTATTTATTTCATGTCTATGGTGGTATGTTCACATATATAAACCAAATTTAGACAAAGCAGGCACCAGGTTTGAACAATATGGATCCTTGAATATCAAAAATATGCTTTATATAGGGCATGATTTTATTAGATTTTTTATTTTATGAAAAAAATTAAAAAAGTTTGAAAATGAAATAGTTCTAGTATTTAACTTTTTCTTATATTCTACCAGATGAAAGCCCATGCTAAGGCAGTTCAAACTATGAAAAGAAATTGAAAGGTCAGTGTTGAAAATTTTGAGTTATTAAAGTAAAAAGAGTTATCGCCCCTTACAAAATTTACAAAAAAGTACCATATCGATGATATTTAGAGCTTTATAAATTTCACATTTGGTGCCTTTTTTTTCTTAAATTAGTTTTTGTATGACGAAATACTACCATAGATAGGAAATAAATAACACAAAACCAAATTATCATATTTGTTTTCATTTAAAATGGGTTTTATTGAAGCGGGCTGTTTGAAAAGGACAAAATAAGAGGAAGTGGGTGGGGTAAATTTTACATGGCAGTAGAGCAAACTGTTGTTCACCAAACTGTACACTTTTTCTATTTTTTCATTCATCTTAAATAGCTCTTCAATACAAAACCATCATAGAGTGTTTTCATATACTTTGAAAAGTTCCCAAATTCATGACATTGATACACCCTTAATGAAAAATATACTTTTAACCCATTTATACCCAGTAGATTGCCTGGTCAACATATTTTCATTTTGTTTTATATTGAAATTCCTATCAGCAAACAGTGTAGACTCTGATCAGACGGCGTCTGATCAGAGTCTACACTGTTTGCCTATGCCCCATATATGGGATCATGGGCACAAATGGGTTAATGAAAAATATACTTTTAAATCCGACCTGCAAAGACTTTATCATTTTGGCATCTGCTCTAACTTCAAATTATTAGCAATTTATATTAAATGGAGTTAATTATTTAACCCAATCTGTCAATGACGCAAAAAGACGCCTTTGAAAACAGTTTGGATCCTGATCAGACGCCGCATCTTGCGGCATCTGATCAGGATCTAAAATATTTGACATTCGTTTTGAAAATTCATCAGTGGTACTACCTTGAATCTTACTTTGAAACGATATTGTAAACAACAATATTTAAGCCGCGACAAAATGCGGTGAATGGGTAAAAACCTCGGAATAAAGTTGGTAATGAAAGGGTTAAACACATTTATTGGAAAGAAGGACGTCTTTCCTATCATACATTTTAAACAATATTCGTCATTTCTCCAAATATCGAATATATTTTTACCTTTAGACGCATGTCAATTGTATCATTTATTTACCCTTAATTGTCCCTTTATCGCTCCATTCTAATAAAATGTTCTAAATATTTACATTATCAACATTTTATTGCAATGCTTTTGCGTTTCGTTTGATTTTAAAACGGGAAATAATATAGTCTTCTCCGCTGTAACTAATTCACCCCTGAAACATGAAATGGACAATGCCAGATTCCAATAAAGTCAAATGAATACGAAAGACTCAAGAAGGAAACGCAACACAAACAATACACCCACCTCTCAAGCAGAACACACACACACATGCCTTCATCTACACACTAAATAGAAAACAACACGCAAGACAAACATAAAGCAAAGTGAATATAGGAGCCCGCCTTGGTACGGTCAGCAGCAATCAATAATTAATTATAAATTAATCATTAACTACCACTGGGGGGTTAAACCTGGGTTTAGGGGCGCCCAACCTCACACTTATCTCCTATACTCACCTATAAAAACGAACAGTGTACATAAAATATAAACCCTGTTCCATAATCTCACAATCAAAAAGACCGCCAGCACAGTAAGTAAATACATGTAAAACATTTAACAAAAATTCCATGACAAGATCATTAGTAACATGGGAAAGAATTAAACATTCAAGCCCGTGTTAAAAATAACCCACTATGGCAACGGTCAAATTGTACTCAAGCGACTAGTCTGTAGTTACGAGTAACTGTAAGAAATGGAAGGGTCCAGGGTACGACAGAGAGGGAGAGAAAAAACAAAGCACGAAAATCCGACATAACTCTCCCGGTTAAGGACGGCTTTAGAGATACATCATCATGTAGTGCTAAGCCCTGTCTGTCGTCGCACAACCAAAGAGGAAAGCATAGTTATCAATTGTAGACTGATCGATAACCAAAAGTGAAGTGCGCAGCAATATAGTTGGATCATAATCTTTTTTGAGGAAAAATCTAATACGTTTCACAAATAGGTTTTGAAAATGTATATGTCCAAGAATCTTGTCTGTAAATCACATCACCATAAAACTCCGGATGTGAAATACCTTGCCGCAGAAAAGACTTTAAGTTACATTTATACTTGTTAATGAGAGGAAGATTTCTATAAAAGAATTTAGAAAATGATTTACGAAGTTTATGAAATCTGTACCCCTGTTTAAGAAGCTTTTCAGTAATAGTTTTATTACGAATGTGGAAGTCCTCAACAGAGGTACAGGCCCTAGCAAAGCGAATAAGTTGTGAAATATAAACCCCGTAAGACGTGGAACGGGGAACATCGCCATCTAGATGAGGATAATTTACAATACTAAAATCAAAATCATCTCGTTTATCGTAAATCTTAGAAGAAACAATTCCGTTATTTATAAAAAGATCCAAATCTAAAAATGGTGCCGACAAAGTCCAGAATTTTCGTAAGTCTTGTCACAATACCTTTGAACATGTTCTTTGATTTTAATTAAAGACGATGTCAAAAGTTTGGAAAGCTTAGTAGTAGTATATGCACTTGAATTAGCAATAAAACGAGACTTGTAAGGTGTTTTGTGGAGTTTTGGTATCCAGTACATTGTAGGAAGTTTGTGACATGTAATGTTGACATCAGCTTTTAATTGTTTACATGTATCAAGATGATCATATACTACATTACGCTCCGTTAAATTGGTAGATATATAGGAATTGGTATTCACAAGTTCCTGGTTTAAAGTATCAACATAATGTAATCGTCATACAATTTTCACATTATTGGATGCTTTGTCGGCAGGAACGAGTACATACTTGGAATGAAAGTCTTGTATGCCCTTCTTTAAGTGACGATTGTTAAATTTAGGTTTAGGTGGTAAAAGATGGTTATTGGATAAATAGAACGAAATCCGGGTATCGATAATATCAAAAATTAATTCTTTCCATTTTGAAAGAGCGTCATTTTCAGCATTTTCTCTTCGGCACCAGTTGGTACTATAATTATTCAAAGCTTCCGAAATATGATTGCGGCAAGTATCGAAATCAATTAAGGCAGGTAATCTAAATTTAGGCCCCTTAGTCCATTCTTGACTAAATATTTAGTTTTCAAAATATATTGTTAAATGCCAAACAGTGCTGATCTCAAAGGACTCATCTGATTAGGATCTACAATATTTGCTTTGGCCATGTGTACTCTTTAAAAGAATAGTGTTTATAAATAACGAGTATACTCATCTAAAGTGTTGGTTGTGTATACTATATATAAAGCGTGAACTAGTATACATAAGTGATTACTCATATCAACACGGAAATTATATTTCCACCAATTCACAATCTCGTCTTTCATTTTTAACCTTCTGTGATATGCGAATTTGTGATCAGTTTAGCTAACAGTTTGGATCCTGGTGAAACGCCGATCAGCTTGGCGTCTCGTGCTAAATGATTGATACTTTGATTGATAATGTTTGAACCAAATGAAAGTACATAATATTATATATTTGTTTATCAAATCTGAAAATTATTGCAGACGACAAATTAAGCAGACGGCATATAAATAGTGTGTTTAATTCTTTCACTACTATTCTGACGTCATAACTCATCTAACACATTCACTGACATGGCATCGTCTGCTCGCACACTAATATACTGTAGCAAGAACCAACCACTTTTTATAAATCAAGCAACAGTTTTAAAAATGACCATAAATAATAAGACCTTTTAAAGCAATATGTATTTTTATTTGAGGTGAATATCTTTATCGGTTGCTTTTTTACGATGTTTTTAAAATGTGCACTGAGGTAAATATGAACTTGCATTTTATGATTTTGGCTCCCAAATTGAACCAATGCATGTAAATATGTTTAATACATCTTGAAAGCTGAAACTTTTCCTAGCCTTTAACACATCTGTATAAATTATTATTGTTAAGATTTTAGACTGATTTCTCTTTTTCGTGATTTTTAATGATTTTATAATGCTCCCGCACATTATCGTGTTGTTTTTGGCCCAGACCCTATCTTTGGAACTGCATGTAGTATGGACTTGATATTTGGCAGTTGTATTCATCTCAAGAACCACTTGAGCTCAGTACAAATTTGATTATGATCGGCAAAGGTCAATGTCATTTAGAGGTCATATCAGATTAAACATCATTTACACGCATCATTATGTCTTAAATGAAAGAAAATGTGTTTCTGTATCGTAACAAAACATTATTTAAACTCTGCGCCAAGTGGAAACGGCATAAAATATGTTTTGAAGTTTTCATGGTCCGATAAATTGCTCTATTCCAAATTTGGGGAACATATGGGTGTCGTGCAGGGCAAATGTGATGTTTAAACTATTTTGATTACATAGCTTGACTTTCCAAAACCAATCAGAAATGCCCTTACAAACGCCTAGAAAATACCCTTATGAACTGCAACTCCACATCAACATTTTTGGGAGCCACTTTGAAACAGTAGGGGAGGGATTACCTCCCCTGTTGGTTCATGGTACACTAATCGTCTCCATTCATTTCTTAGTAGTTTAGAATTATAGGCAGTTTGACTTAAAACGATTTAAATGAGTGTCAAACAGTTTGGATCCTGATCAGACGCCGCGTGATCAGGATTCAAACTGTTTGCAAATAGCTACTGTACACGGGGAAAGGCAGTGAAATGATTAACGTTTTGAGAGACAGGAATAACCATTCTACAAACAGCCATATAAGAGTATCTTTCTGAATAGTTTCTAGGTACAGTGGTAAATACGCTATTCCTACCCACTTTACGCGTTTCTTAAGCGTTTCTTACGCGTTTATTATTCGTTTCGTTAAACGCGTTTCCTTGCCGTTTCCTTACCCGTTTCTTTACGCGTTTAACCCTTTCACCAATAAAAGCACCTTTTAGCGCATTTGAATTATTCCTCCACCGAAGAAACTAGTTCCAATGTATACAGACATAAACGTACATGTATAACAAACGCAATATTTTCTAAATCCTAGCAGATGGTAGCTTAAAGCAGGCTGAAAATAAAGCAGAATGTGCCTTAGGGCACATTCTGCTTTATTTTCAACCTGCTTTAAGTGGTCACCTGTATTCAAAACTAGAAACAGGCTATTTGGTAATGGGTTAAAAGAGCCCGGATGAAAGGGTCATCACTTAGCCGGCGGACCCGTTAGCCGAGATTAAATTGGTATTATCTATTATTAACGCGTTTAAGCGCGTTAAAATCGTTAGGCGTCAACCGTTCACTATGCGTTTCTTACGCATAGATTAACGCGTAAATGGGTAGGACTAGCGTATTTACCACTGTAAGAGGGTTAGAGCAGACGATAAAACTTGTAAGGAAAAGAGTAAATTAACCCGTTCACTACTAAAGTTTTCGTGAGACTTTTCCCCCTTCACCGTTTCATTTCGGCTGCTTCATTTTTAGCTCACCTGAGCCATAGGCTCAGGATGAGCTATTGTGATCCCATTCCGTCCGTCGTCCGGTGTCCGGCATCAGTCGGCTGTCGTACGTCGTCCGTACACATTTTCAAACAACATCTCCTCTGAAACCACTGACTCCATTTCAACCAAACTTTGTCAGAAGCATCAGTGACAAGGGGGAACGAAATCTTGTTCAAAGTTTGTGGCTAGAATTAGTCCCCTTGCTTTGGGACCAGATTTTCTAACATGAACGTATAGACAACTTTTAATGCATAAGAAAATCTTAAAAAATCTTCTTCTTAGAAACCAAAAGGCCCAGACCTTTGATATTTGGTATGTATCATAACCTAATGATCTTCTACCAAGATTATTCAAATTTTGACCCTTGGCCCAAAAATGGCCCCGCCCTGGGGCTTATCAGTTTTTCTTAGGAAAACCTTTGAAAATCTTCTTCTCTGAAACTGTAAGGCCCAGATGTTCAAATTATGACCCCCGGGTCAAAATTGGCCCAGCCCCGGGGCTTATCAGTTTTACATAGAATTATATAGGAAAATGTTTTAAAATCTTCTTCTTTGAAACTGTAAGGCCCAGATCTTTAAAATTTGACATATAGCTTTGCCTTATGGTCCTCTACCAAGATTGTTCAAATTATGACCCCTGGGCAAAAAATGGCCCCGCCCTTGGGCTTATCAGTTTTTTCATAGGAAAACCTTTGAAAATCTTCTTCTCTGAAACTGTAAGGCCCAGATCAATTTTATTTGACATGTAGCTTGGCCTTATGGTCCTCTACCAAGATTGTTCAAATTATGACCCCCGGTTCAAAATTGGCTCACCCCGGGGCTTATCAGTTTCACATAGACTTATATAGGAAAATGTTTAAAAATCTTCTCTGAAACTGTAAGGCCCAGATCAATCTTTAATATTTGTCACATAGCTTTGCCTTGTGATCCTCTACCTAGATTGTTCAAATTATGACCCACTGGCCAAACTTGGTCCCGCCCTCGTGCTTATTAGTTTTTCATAGGAAAACCTTTAAAAATTTCTCTGAAACTGTAAAGCCAAGATCATTTATATTTGACCTGTAGCTTTTCCTTAATGGTCCTCTACCAAGATCGTTCAAATTATGACCCCATGTTCAAATTTGGCCCTGCCCAGGGGCTTATCCGTTTTATATAGACTTATATTGGAAAACCTTTAAAACTCTTTTTATAGCTATATATCACAATATTGTCTTGCCTAGTTAGCTTAGGTACTATGTTCTCAGGTGAGCGACTTGTGGGCCTTGGCCCCCTTGTTGTTGTCTGCAATGTCATTTTAAAGTTAAAATAAAGGCAGTATGACTGAAGAAATTTCAGAACGAGTGTCAAACAGTTTGGTTCTTGGTCAGACGCCGTGTTAAGCGGCGTCTGATCAGGATCCAAACTGTTTGCAAACGCGCTTTTAAGCGTCATTGAGAGTGAAAGGGTTAAACATTGCCTGTAATTAAACCCATGGTATTTTCTCGATGTCTGTAACCCTGGATCATTCCATCTTTGGGTCCAATATACATGGCAACTTTGCGTTTTTCCACACTATTTAGGTTAAAGTAAACTGTATTTATATTTACGTGCTATGCATACTAAATGCAACCAATCAATTTATATTGTACACATTTGTACTTTATACATGCAAAATCATGGCAGGTAAAATTGTCAACTGTTTCTGCTAACAATAATGTCTTGACCATGTTATTTGTAACTATTGTGTTGTTTAAGTTTTTTATTTATAGCAAGAAAGCCATTTTAGTGAAATCACAATACGGAGAAGCAGCGTTTATTGCCTGTAATTTGTTTATTGCTCATAATGATTTTGATGTTTCGTATCTTCAAAATTCGTATAATTCTACCCTAAAGTATTATGTTTAAGATATGTTAATATGAATAAAATGTGGTGATTGTCATCTTCTTCGAACCTAAAATACAACATTTTCACAATGAAAAAACAATACGCGCGTTCATCATTTTGTTATTTACCTTTTTTACCGCATTTGCAAGCTGTTTTGATCCTGATCAGATGCCGAATTTGTTGCCACTTGTTTTGAAATTGCGTCAGTTTTACTGTTTACTGCCTTAAATCTAACTTTGAAACGATATTGCAGCCAATAATATAGAAGCAGACGACAGTATGGCGGTGAATGGGGGTACAAATCTCACCATAAATTTGGTCATGAAAGGGTTAAGGTATAAGTATCAGATTTCTATTAATTGTAACGATTAGAACACACACCCTTAACCCTTTACTCCATAAATACGCCTTTTTACGCCTTACATTATTTCTCAACTAAATAATAGTTACATTTTATACTGTTGTAAACTTGCTACATTACAAATACTTTCCATATCCTAGCAGATTGTAACTTAAAGCAGGTTGAAAGTAAAGCAGAATGCGCCTTTATGCTCATTCTGCTTTACCTTTATCCTGCTTTAAGTATCCACCGGTCTTCAAAACTAGAACCAAGCTATTATTTCACCTCAGGTTAATTTTTCACCTCAAGGACTTAATGTTTGTATCAAGGACTCGTTGTTTTACTTGTAAATAAACAGAATGTGTATCCCGAGCACCCATTCATCTGATTTCTAAAATTATCACTGATTAAGTAGCAAATGCCAAGTCTAACACAGTCGCTGTCATATAATCGTCTGCTTTTTTTTCGTCTGCGTTTACTTATATTTGTTTTAATAGTATGCAGTTTTGACTTAAGAAACAGTAATATGAGTGTCAAATAGTTTGAATCCTGATCAGACAAAACTGCATGCTTATGTCAGTTCTGTCTGCGTTTAGAGTGAAAGGGTTAAAATAAAATATTTAAAGTTTGGGAAAATCACCTAGTTTGCTGTACAAATAGTATTTTCCAGTCAATATACATGTGTTATGGACGAGTTCACTGTAGGGCTTATGTTCATGTGGACTTAATGAATTGGGACGTTCTATACCCTTTCATGATCAAATTTATCGTGAAGTGTTTACCCCTTCACCACCATGAAATTAGTGTCGTCTGCTTCAATATTTTGTTTGAAATATGGTTGCAAAGTTAGATTTAAGGCAGTATAACTGACGTAATTTCAAAACAAGTGGCAAACAGTTTTGATCCTGATCAGACGCCGCGTGACGCGGCGTCTGATCAGGATAAAAAACTGTTTGCAAATGCGCTTTATGACGTCATTGAGAGTAAAAGGGTTGACGAATTACTGCATGAACACTTTTGAAATGAACCGTATTGTATAAAAGATGAAGACTGATTAGACGCCGTGTGTTGTAACGATTCATTTTGTCTGCACGGCTTTGTATTGTCATTCTAAGCCATACGGTTTCATCAGGGTTATAATGTATGTTTTAATTATAAGTTGACCCATTACCCTATAGTCTGTTTCCATCTTTGAAAACATGTTACTACTTAAATCAGGTTGAAAGTAAAGCAGAATGCTCCTTAAGGAGCATTCTGCTTTACTTTCAACCTGCTTGGATATAGGAAACATTACTGATGGTGTACCGTATTTTCATGACTTTTAAAGGTAGAACTATTTTAGTGGACGAATAAAGTAGAGGCGTGAAATATGACTGTATGTATTGGGAAATTGGTTAATGAAGCGGAAATAAAAGTTTTCTGCATATCATTAGATTAAATGTAGTCAGGCATTATGCTGCAAAACGTTAGATATCTTTAAATTTAGACATGCTTTCATATACGGAACATGCAACTTTAATTTCAGACTAATTTAAATCCAATACCGAAAAGTTCTAAAAACTGTTATTATATTACCTTTTCAGGACTGCCTTAGCTAGAAACTTCTTTTTCGGTAAATGAATTAATCAGAGATATTGAGAAAGATGTGTTAATGGAGTTGTTAAGGTTAAATGGTTATTTGAGTACTATTTTGAGATGTATTTCCCCTGTTTGATGATAACCAGTTGTAAGGCTGTATTATTATGTAAAGATAATTACATTATCATTCGTAATTATTATATTCATACACAGTGTCCTTATTGTTCACATTCGCCGAATATTTTTATGTTACAGACTTCATAAATAATAGTGGTTTTGTCACCGAGACCTATAAGTCTTTAATCTGAATAAATTTACTTTGATGTACGGGGCACATAAGAGTTTTGTTGAAAATTGTGAGAATTATAACAATTAGACTAGACAGTTTTATGAGTTGATAACTTTAACGCATGATGGATAGTCAGTGTATAAGCTTGGCTAATTTCTGACGTTCTCATTTTTTCGTAAAAAATATATTTTATCCCGACAGTTTCTTCAACAGTTTGGACTATGTAAACCGGATAACTGGGCTACCGGGCCAAACCTGACTGGCTAATTAGGCGCTTGTCCTAGAGAACATGTCGCCATGTCACCAGGGTACAATAAAACCTATTTTACACAACTAGTTATGAGTAATGATCTGGCTGTCGTACATAATGCTTGCTGTTTAATGCAGTTCAAAGGTAATGCAGAAAGCTCATTTAGTAGCTTTCTGCATTACCTTTGAACTGCATCACACAGTAAATATATGATAATAAACATGCATATTTTAGTGAATATGTTAATAGAACATCGCCATGTCATCGGCGCATATCCGAATAACATTAATTTCTGCTGATAGTAGGTTTTCAGTTATAAGCCATCTGCGGTTGTATGCGGACAATGTGCTTTATTTGCAGCAAGGCTGACTGCGGTTAACGTGTTCATAAGGTCTGATGTCGATGATCGTAGGTGACATAGAAGGCTATGATGTAGAATACGCATCTGTTGTATGAGCGTGTTCAAACATAGCCTCGTTACTATTGGTTGACATTTATTTAACCTAATACAATGTGCTTCTGTCTGGTTTGAACATGTACAGTGGAGAATCTGTTATTCTTTCCCAATAAACGCATTTACGCTAAAACTATTATTTGCAGTGCAAACAGTTTGGAGCCAGATCAGACGCCGGGTAACCCGGCGTCTGATCAGGCTCCAAACTGCTTGCCACCAAGATAAACAAGAATTATCAGAATTGTCCAAAAGTTGTTCTTTTCTACGTTTTAGTGCTTTGCGTTTGCGTACGTTTGCGTTTAAACGGGAAAGAATAACAGATTCTCCACTGTAGTGGTTGTTTTAGTGGTGGCTGTTTTGTAAGAACAGTAGTCGGACATTAATAAGAATGAATGAAACACCGTGCGGTGTATCTTAGGTATAGTTTGGAAATAAAATTGAAATGATGTAAGTTAATAATTATTCTTGGAGGAAGTCGGGCTAACATCTTCTTGAAGGTGAGTAGAATAACAATATTTTTTATTGAAATTGATGATTTTTATGAAACTGATGATGATGATGATGGAAATAGTAATTATAATGATAACGAAAATAATAGCAATAGCAATAATAGTAAGAAGTAGTGGTAGTATTCGTAGTAAGTACCGGTAGTATTGTTATTATTATTAATACTATGAAAATGGTATCAAAATGATAATAATTATAACCACCATAAAACATAATAGTATTACTAATTAAAAAAGTCCCCCAATCATGAATGAATGCGTGTTGCATATGCAATTTTGGACATTAAGACATGTTGCAAGTGACATGCCTTAAATGCCTGGGATATTATATAATGTAAATGATTAGAATAAAAATTATAATGAAAACGAAATAAACATAACTATTGTAGAAGTAGTAGTAGGTAGTAGTAGTAGTAGTAGTAGTAGTAGTAGTAGTAGTAGTAGTAGTAGTAATAGTAGTAGTAGTAGTAGTAGTAGTAGTAGTAGTAGTAGTAGTAGTAGTAGTTATAGTAGTAGTAGTAGTAGTAGTAGTAGTAGCAGTAGAAGTATAGTATCATTATCATCATCTATCTTCTTCTTGTTCTTTTTAATTTTCTTCATCACTTTTTTCTTCATCATCCTCTACCTTTATCTATATTGTGTAACTATAAATGTTAATTTATCGTATACATTGTATTACAAACTAAAATATGTGGAAAATTACAAAGTGTTACACTTCGTAATCAAAAGTACGTTTTCCATTCTTCATAAAAGAAATAAATTGACCCATCCCATAGCGAAATTTGACCGTCGGATTTAAACCTGATATGGTCTCCTAAAATTTGTCATCTGCATATTTATGACAAAGTGATTCTTTTAAGTCTAGCTATAACAGTATTGATACAAGTACCAAACTCTTTGGATCCTGATCAGACGCCGCGTAACGCGGCGTCTGATCAGAATCTAAAGTGTTGGCAAAGTCTGCTTTAGTTCTATACGGCAATGGCAGTTGACATACCTTATTTATTACACATTTCAAATATGTTTTTACACCAATAAATTGATTTTATTACACCAATAAAGTACTAGTCTTAAACAGAAACAATGAGTGCATGTGTAAAGTAATTAAGCTATATAGTAGAGGGGCCAACTGAATAAAAGGGCCTTAAAATGGATTCTTTTTTAACCCATCTAGTATAAAATTTCTAATGATATATTTGGATAGTTTAGACCTTGAGGCTGTAATTTATGGTGGATGCCAGATCTGGAAGTGGTGCAGATTTTTTTAACAGGGGCCATAACTCTGTCATCAGAATTAACACTGTGTAATAGTAATGCTCTGTATTATAAAGGTGTCGGCACGTATGGGTCTGATTTGCATGAAAGTTACACCATTTGTACCTCTATGCATGAAATAGCAAATTATACCCCGCAAACTTGTTTCCGGTATCTGGTTGCCATGGTAACGCGAAAAGAGGATTTCCACTTCAAACCAGAGTATTTGGTGTGTAAAAAACAATAAATTTATGGCATTTTCAGGTAAAACCTACATGTTTCAGATAAAATTACATTTGGATTTCAAAATATGACATATTGATTATAAAACAACATTGTAACTTTCAGGTCAACATTATAATTAATTGGTACGCTCATGCAAGGTTTAGGGGTCAGTATACTTAAAGAAACTATGAGCTTGGCTTTTTTTAAGGACTGGTAGAAAATTCATGCATCTATGTTGATTTTGAATATGATCACTAACAAACAAGAAAAAATAAATGTATGTTGATTACTATTTGGGAAAAAAACCTTTTGGAATGGGGTTCCTTAGGAGGAAACCATGGAAACAAAACTATATTTTTTTCTGTGTTTTTATTGCTACCGTATTGCTACGGGTATATTACTAAGCTGTATTGCTTTTAATGCACCATGATCACTTTTTAATAGCTATAACCACATTATTGTAGCGTTATTAAATACAATAGAAGACAAAACATGCATATAGCGCTTGGTAACTATGGTAACACCTGTCAAAATAATGTAATTTACTGGAAATGTGTGTCAAAGGCAAAACATTTGGAAGGCAGAATGCAGTGAACTATCAGACTCATTACACATTTACTTTAATTGGTTTCACTATAAGATTTGCAAATAAGTATTGTCATGTACACATTCGCTATAGCATGAAACTGATATTTGGTTACTATAGCAACCACCCATATTACAATTGTTAAATAAGAGCATTATAATGAAAATATGAATTCTAGCGTTTTTTAAGTCAACCACTGAACCTATCAGAACCACTGTACTCAACGCTCATTATTTGAGGCCGTATTCATACAGTTTGCAAGTTAACATTGTCGTAAAACCCTCACTATTAAAATGAAAATAGTAAATGGTTACCTTAGAAACCATTCACAGTAATTGCAAAATGAGAAAGCTATATTTAAATTGTGTAAGTATATGTGTCAAATTTAGCTATTTTGAAGGGAAAGTATATTGCACCAGTGTATTTTAGTCGCAGTTTCAGATTTGCAAATTAATACTGTTGTGCAATAATTCCTTTTTAGTGAAATTACACAAAATATACTTTTAGTTACCTTAACAACCACTCACAATATATGCCAAATGAGATCAATATACAGTGCTTCCTGTGTACAACAGCAGCCAATGAGAGAAAAAGAGGGAGTTATTATAGGGAAGGAAATTAATACCCTTAGAATGCTGAGCATGACTTGGCTTTCATTTGAAATAGTTAGAACCCGTAATGTGGCGTCTGATCTGGTTTCAAACTGTCACTCATCTTAATGTTTCTTCTGTCAAAATGTTGAATACGCAACTTTGAGTTAGACCTGGCCAGACTAAACTTACAATTTCTTTGTGTCAAAAACCTCGTTGTTTGTTGCAATGTGCATACATTTGATCAGCATAAACCGTAAACATGATTATGATTATTGCTTTACTGCTTTATACTGTTTTATCAAAGTATTAGTGTATATACGATTTAGTGTGATCAAAATCTTTATTCTGTGCATTGCATTGATAATAAAATGAATTGCCTGTGTTTCTATAAGAACGCAGCTTAATATTGCCCATAATTACACCTTATTTTGTTTCGTTTCCTTTCGAAAACAGGAGTCGTATAAGGAATAGTAATGGAATACCACTGAGCCTTTATATTGATTTTGACTTCTCTTGATGCCTGTTCTGTCTAAGTGCCGTATTTGACATATCATGGACTAAGGGTCAATCATAGTCAAGTTTAATTTTATGTAAAACTGGTAGCTACGAATTATTATGCCTGTTCAAGTTACTATTTGCTTACAACCTTTTGTTCTCAAATCATTTTAGAATATAATTTTTTATGTATATAACTCAACCATTACTAAATTGATGTCCGCTGTTAATGTTCCATTCACTTTGAGATTAATTTTTTTTTTGGTATCTAATTATATCAATGCTACATACAAACATAAAGTGATGATCTCTGTATTCTTTGTACTCATAGGTTATGTTCAAATAGTGTAGTTAGATACTTGATTCATTTGTGTTTCGTTCATAATATGTATATAAGTTTTATTACATGTAATATGATATTTCCTGCCAAATGATATAATTTCTGTAACAAGAGGAAATGAAGAGTATATATATAGTGTCATTGCTTGCAAAATTAACCAAATATTATTTTGATGCTAAAAGTGTATGTTTATATGACAATGGTAATGAAAATGATGTACACTAATTCAAATAAATTGATGTAGTTTGCTGTTTAAAAACTTTGAATTTGACACATACATGTAGTTTCAGTATTTTGCCCTTATTTAGCATATATTGTGAGTAGTCGTTTAGGTAACCAAACGTTTTATTCGTGCTAAAAATGAATGTATATATGACAGTTTTAATTTGAACACCTAATAAATTTCCTCTCAGTCCTGTGTTTGTGATAAGTCATTGTTGCTTATAGCGACGCGGGAGAGCGGAGGCAGGTTTCGAATCAAAGTCGGACATGAAATAGTTTCTATTCAGCTTGTTTCATGAAGAATAGCAGCTTTTATATCAGTAATTTTCACTATATGCCTATGCGAGTCTCATCAGCTTAGTTCTTGATAAGAACCATTCTCATTTATGGAGTGATTTATTTATCAAAATCACTATTTCCAACTTCAATGTAGCTTTTCAAAACACTCACCAATGCAAAGTACCTCAGTTCTCCCACCCATATTCCTTCAAAATACATATAGCTGCAGGTGGTTCATCTATGACAGTTTGAACCAACTCCCTCAAATATTGAGGAAGATGCACACAAATTCTTATTTGAAAGGCATTAACTTTTATCCAAAAGGTCGCAGTCAAAATTCCAAACCACTTCTACACCTTCACATACACGTAGTAAGTCTATGAATATCGGAGCTCATCCCTTCAACTGTAGGAAGAATTAACAGCATGCGATATTTTCCTATTATAGTATATAGTATTCTATAATGTAAATAATTGCAGCTCAAAAAGTTAACCCCTCAGTTTCACATATAAGTAGTCAATCTTGGAACTTTGTTGTAAACCCCTACAACAGTGTAGAGGAAGTTCGCTGCACACCTTTTTGTCATATATTATATATATAGGAAATAGATTATAACTCCGCCATAACTACAGTCCAAATGGTCGCAGTAAACTATCCAAACCATTTTATACACATTCACATATGCGAAATTTGAATTCCTTCTGTCTGCTGGTCATAATGTTAAAAATAGTGCCAAAATGTGTAACTATATTATAATATATAGACGACAACAGTTATACAAATAAGCCTGTTACGATGTATATAATTTACATATATTTTAAAACTTTGAGTATGCTGTGATGAAAGTTTAATTGTCATTAGTATTTTATAAGAATTCACTAAGTTGCATGATTTTAGTATTGTAGATCTAATAATTTGCCATATAGTAAGATTTACTATGTCTATCATAACTAATATTTTAATGGCTCTTTTCATATTAGTTACTCATCATTTATAGAAGTGAGACATAAATAAATTATCCTGTCTAACAATAAACAAACCTTTTATACTATGATTCTACATAAAAGTATATAAGAAGACTTATTTAAGGTGTTTTTGAGTGAATACATTAATTTGTAATCTGATTATAAGACTTAACATGACATCGGTATTTACACTTGAAATGGAGTGGGTGGGGTAATAAACAATACTGTAACAAAAACTACTTCTGAATCTGGCATCCACCCCCAAGTGTCATTGTCTGTATATAATACTATTCCCTCAAATCAACAGCACTTTTATACTGAATGTGTTGAATAAAAAAGTTCATTCATGGTGCCAGCCCCTCTACTATTACATTCTAGGACATTCTATGAGCTTCTAAACCTTCTAAATACTAAAAATGTGCATTTTAAAGCATTTAAATAGCCAATAAATAACTCTGTCCAAGCGGTTAACATGTTTACATAACCACCTTGTCATAAGATTTAACAATCTTTAAGATCGGTATTTAGCATTGAATTTGAGTGGGTGGGGTAACAGAAAATGCTGTAGAAAAAATTTGCACCACTTCTGAATCTGGCATCCACCCTAAAGTGTCATGTATGTATATATACTATTCCCTCGTATCAACAGAAATTTTATACCAGATGGGTTAAAAAAAAATTTGGATTGATGGGGTCAGCCCCTCTACTAATAGTGGAGATTCTGTTATTCTTTCCCGTTTAAACGCAAACGTACGCAAACGCAAAGCACTAAAACGTAGAAAAGAACGACTTTTGGACAATTCTGATAATTCTTGTTTATCTTGGTGGCAAACAGTTTGGAGCCTGATCAGACGCCGGGTTACCCGGCGTCTGATCTGGCTCCAAACTGTTTGCACTGCAAATAATAGTTTAAGCGTAAACGCGTTTATTGGGAAAGAATAACAGATTCTCCACTGTACCACGCATGCGCAGAATAAGCGGAATTGATAGACATCTGAAGCCACATCTATCTACCCCTCTTCAAATGAATATTCATTGACGATTTTTAATTTGAATACAGATGACAGCTTAATATAAGATTAGAGTAAAGCAGAAAGCTCAGATAGGAACTTTCTGCTCAGCTCTCATTTTGTTTTAACCCTAAAAACAGACTGGAATGCGTTCTGCTTTCTGCCCTTTTTTCAGCCTGATATCTGCTATGATGTAGCAAACATTTTGTTATCATGGTGAAATATTCACGACTGTGTAAAGTGGGGAGTGAATTAAAGGCGTAAAAATGCTTATTCACGGGGTGATGTGTTTAGAATCAGCTAACCTTTAAGAACAATTGCCTTCCCGGTCGCCTTGTTGCCCATTTGTTCGTGCAAATTTCCGGACCACCATCTGACTCCCAATCTGGATCCGTTTGTGATGTATGATGAAGAATAGCTTTTTAGTCAGTTAGCTATTTTTCATTTATTTGTACAATGTATCTTCATAACTGAAAGGATTATGCGTATGTCATTGAACTTGAATATCCTCGTATGTGTGGGACTGTTCTCACGTTTCTGTATGTCTGCAAACTGAAAATAAAAGTTTAGTTTAAACATATTGTATTGCGATATATTTGTACAACTGCAAACTCAAGTTTAACAAAATACAAATATAAGAGCAAAAGGATTTGGTCACAACTTCTGCAAACATTACATCCCCTTGCGGAGAAAATAAAATAATATTGAATTGAAAATTTTCACATTATTGTAGGCAACTCATTGTTCCTCCACAAGTAATAAAATTAGCCGAACGAGCATATAGGGTATGTGAAACAAGATTTGTCCAAACATGATAAATGATCAGTGGTGGTTTTGACACGATGACTTTGGTGTTTTAGACTGTCACTACAGTATCATCATTGTGTGGACACTAGCAAACAGTTTAGAACCCGATGATACACCAGGTTACACGGCATCTTATCTGGAATCAAAGTCAGGGCTTCCATTTCTCCGGATTTTTCCTAAATCTTCGGATTTTTTTTCTAGAACATACAGTGGTAAATACGCTATTCCTACCCACTTTACGCGTTTCTTACGCGTTCGTTAAGCGTTCGTTAAGCATTCGTTACCCGTTTCGTTTAACGCGTTTACTACCCGTTTCTTAACGCGTTTCTTAACGCGTTTAAACGCGTTTAAAAGAGCCCGGATGAAAGGGGAGTAATCATGGAGAAAGGGAGGTAATCCATGTATGACTTGCGGGCCGCTCTTATCCTACTTAAGAATTTAGTAAATATCGTTACTGTGGAGTAAATATAATCTTATAAAATTTTATGAAATCATTTTCTTTAAGAAGAAAGGTTATCCTGTGAGATTTTTATGAATATACATTTATTTTCACATATAAAGGATACGGTTTAAAAAGGATTATGTAAATTGTGTATATTACTATTACTATGAACATGCGGAATTCCCAAATGCCACGTGTGGCATGCAGGGCTAGCCGCTAACACTGTTGCGTCACAAGCCGGACAGGGGGGTAATAAAACTGCGGCTTATCAAAGTAAGTATCCTAATGCCCCATTGGGGTTGATTGGAATATCAACCAAATAAACCAAACCTTATATGCGAGTATGTGTCAGTTATTATACTCTCTCATCAAAGTAAAAGATATCTGTATAGTTTGAATATGGATGAGACTCCCGTAACTCGGCATTTCATCTAGAGCCAAACTGTAAAAATGAAATCAAGACCGTATGCTTCATTCTTAGCTGTAAAACATAAGAACCGAACTACTCGGCGTCCCATCTACATCTAAATCGATAGTGTTAACTATTATGAAAGTAATTGGGTTTATTCAAAGCTGTCAGTTTGGATCCTGATGTTATGCCGATCTATACAGCCAGGCGTTTGATCTGGATTCAAACCGTTTGAAAAGAAATCAACATGGAAGGAATTATTCTAATACATATCAAACAGAAATAATCTCGATGAAACGCCGAGTCACTCAGCATTATGATCGAGATCCAAACTGTCTATATTTATATAAATTCTATAAGCGAAACCAGTTTAGATCCTGATAAGAGGCGTCTCATTTACAGAAAATGTTTTCAAAAATCGCATTACAATATGAGTTTTATCGCGAAAATGCTCCAATGACAAATCGATTCTTGTTTTTGATAAACCCGTTTCAGTCGGATTTTTCTAAAACGGCAATCATCGATAAGATCCGAAATCTCCGCGTGAAACGGAAAACGGACGCCCCAATCGCAGCATCTCGGGTATAACCGTTTATTAACGCGTTTAAACGCGTTCAAATCGTTAGGCCTTAACCGTTCGTTAAGCGTTCATTAAGCGTTCGTTAACCGTTCACTATGCGTTTCTTACGCATAGATAAACGCGTAAATGGGTAGGAATAGCGTATTTACCACTGTAGTAGCTTAAAGAAGGCTGAAAGTAAAGCAGAATGCGCCATAAGGCGCATTCTGCTTTACTTCCTGCCTGCTTTAAGTAGTCACGTGTCAACAAAACTAGAAACAGGCTATGGGGTAAAGGTACGATTCGTAAATTCGCAATTGAAAAATGCAAATTTCGAAATCTTAGGATGTTTAATGTCAACTTATGGCAGCCCTGCAAAGTGTTTGATAACAATTTCTACAACAACTGGCAAATAAACCAACTCGGAAAAATGCTGCAGTTTTACAATCGATTCTTGCCATGTATTCTTGGGGTTTAAATGTGACTATATAGATGAAGACGAATGTCTTTCCGAATTGAACTAACTCATTTTCGCCGAGTGGATTCTTCCATGCGTATATATTATACATCGCAATATTGTCGCTTGCTTCAATACTCTCGTCTGCAATATCGTTTCAAAGTTACATTTAATTCAATATGACTGATGAAAGTTTTATACGAGTATCAAATAGTTTAGATCCTATACGGCTTTTGATCTAGATCCAAACTATTTGCAAAGTCGACTTTGGTCGTCCATGGTGAAGAAGGGGTTGAACTCAAGGCACATACAAGATAATAACATGGCGAAAATGAAAGTCTTTTGAAAGTATTGGCTATTTACTAAACTTTGAGTTCCAAACAGTATTTATCCTTGTTAAACGCCGAGTTACTCGGCATCTGATTTGGCACACTGTTTTAAACGGTATGTCATATATAGAGGATATTGAATGAGTGTGTTTTCAGTAGTGAATTTATTGAACGAGTTGGATAAAATAATATGTTGCGAGCCTTGGCCAGCAACTTATCATTTTATCCAACGAGTTCAATAAATTCGCTACTGAAAACACACGGATTTAATGTTCTATTTATAGTCCAGGACAGATAGGTGAAAAATTCGCCAAACCTAAAACAAATTGCAAAAGAAATGCCCGTAACATATTTGGGTCCTTAATGATGTGTTCTATCATGTATAAAAAATCGCCATTGATAGTGTGTGCGCAAATTGGATTTTTCTCACCTGTAAAATGGTACCCGAGGAGTAATAAATGGACAAAAATTAACAAAAGTCGTTGAGAAGTGACATACTGTTCTATTATTGGAATACACTTACAACCATTATAAATGGTTAAAAAACCTTGATATAATGCAGAATCCGTCCCAGTAAAGAATAAACAAACCATACATGTTGAAATGCACTACATGACCTTCATAATCTAACTATGACCTTGACATTAATTGATATTTACAAAACACAAACGAAAAATACTGAAGTGAACAAAATTACACTTTTTTTAAATTTCTATCTAGATCTATTTATTTCAATCTGAGTAGCAAACTGTTTTGAGTCTTATCAGACGCCGAATTACCCGGCGTCTGATCTGGATCCCAATTTATTGCAATAGGAAAGCGCTTATTGTGAAATAATAACGTTTTCTCCACTGTAGACTATACTTGATAATGAATTGATAGCACAAAACATAAACAAACCTTTCCAGTCTTGCTGCTATACCGGTACACAAATTTTAAACCAAGAACATGCACTATATACGTGGGCTTTAAGCACATCTCGGGGGGGGGGGGGGGGGGGGGGCTGTCCATCTCTTGATTATGGGGGGGGGCTCCCTCGCGAGAAAAAGGAACTGAAATGGTGTGTTATGAAGAATTGGAGAGATTTGGGGCACTGAATACCATGTGTATGTGAACTAAACAATTTTGTTCAAAAAGCTCCGTTACTATCAGACATATTAAACATTAATTTAGGCTTCTGACTTTGTCGTTATCTAGATCTACTTAGTTTTTGAGTGTCTAAAACTTGTTTTTTGACAAACGCTAGGTTGGGGGCCATTCTCCCCCGGACAAAAAATGAAAAATTAGAACAGGGCTGCAATAAGTTGATCTTGCAAACTCCTAAGATTTCCAAATCTTCTATTTTTCAAGCACGATTATTTAAAGCGGACTGAAATTAAGGCAGAATGTGCTTACCGCACACTCTGCTTTACTTTCAGTCTGCTTTAAGCTACCATCTGCTAGGATAAAAACAAAAAGATTTTGGAAAAATTCGGAGAAATGGCAGCCCTGTTTATGAGTTTTTTTCTGCCGACTTTGTAGTTTTTACTTGAGAATGACAAATGTTGATGGGGTCCTGGGGACCTCCCCCGGGAAAAAAATGGAAATAAGAACTGAAATTGTGAGCTCTGAAGTGTGTTTTGTGGGTTTTTGGGGCACTGAATACGATCCATGTTTTGCGACGAATCTTTAATTCTGCTAAAAGTATTCCGTTTTATCGCGACCAAGAGGTAATGTAGCACTGTACGTTTTAGCTAGGCTGCCCACTTTGTACTTACTTACTTGATATTGAACTTGACAAGTTGGCATAATGGTGGTGGTGGTGGTGGTGGTGGTGGTGTGTGTGTGTGTGTGGGGGGGGGGGGGGTCCAGGGGTCCTCCCCGGGAAATAAATGGAAATTAGAAATGAAATTGTGAGCTCTGAAATGTCGTTTTCTAAAAGACGAGTTTAATAAATCCAATACATTATGAATACGAATGTTAGATTTTATTTATAACATAACCCGGAAATATTATTTATACCACATCAATACTTGTTTTAGCTTGCTAGCTGCCCTATATAAATCAATGAATGGTTCGTGGATGGACCGCTCAATTGAGAAAAACATGCAAAAGGTAGTTCAAAGGTAAATTCTTTTTCATTCAGAATAAACCAAGGGAGAAAACACTCCCTATCCCTTCCATCTATAGCCACTCGATCACCAACACTACTCGTATATTTGTTTACACATTTTTACACATTGGTCACTTGTTCTTGTGGTGTTCCTTCTTGAAATTCTGCAAATTCTGTCTGTAACAATTCACTAGACTTTACCTTTTTCAAAGTGTTCCCTTTCCCAATCGCGAAATGCGCGAATTTGTATCGCATCAGGTAAAGGCGTGTAAGGCAGGAAGGATATAACATATTTTCAAACCAAGAACCTTCTTGGTTTTCTGAATGCTCCAAATGTTCAGCTTTCGATTTGAACTAGGGTTTTTGTCTGATCGAAAGATAATGTCATTTGTCTGAAGATCGGCATGGTAGCACAAGAGAACGAGCAAGTTCGTTTCTTCACAGATGAATGTTGTTGGTTGTCCATATAAAGATTCGACGGCTGTTTTCACAATTGTCACATCAGAACCAGCCCTGGCATGTACCACTTCACAACCGATAGTTTGAAGTGTTTCAGCAAGAAGATTAATGAAAGCTTGCTTGTTTGCACTATTTGTCAAGAAATGATCCTTCTTTGAACGAAAAAGGGGTTCTTTTGTAAACAGAACATTCTTTCTCCATCAGTTGAAAATCGATTGACCAATAGGAATACCATTTAGTCTTCTTTAACCAAAGTACGGACTATGAATACAGCTCATTTCTATACCCTGAAAAAATTATGGAAATGTTATTAGATCAGAGATAGCAAAATGCAGTACCCTTAAATATATCATAATAAAAATATATTGTTTTTCCGAAGACCTTTGGATGATAGCCTATTAAACAAGGTATTGGGAATACAAGTGTTACCTGCTTGAAAAATAAAGAGAGTATGGTGGACAGACACTCGGTCAGACAGATAGACAGACAAACAAACTGACAAGCAGTCAGAGTAGCGATCACTAAGTGTCAAGATTATACTTACAATCTAGATCTCCTTTCTTCTTTAACCAAAGTAAGGCCAATGTGCACAGCTAATTTCGATACCCTGACAATACTATCATACTTAAAACAGGTATATCCTATTACATTACCCTATATAAATATCATAATTAAAATAGCGGATATTGTTGTTGTTCCGAAGACCTTCGAAGGATAGCCTATTAAACAAGGGATCCCACGTTTTTCTCATATCACTATAAATTAAGAGTGTTTGATGGACAGACATACCGAAAAAAAAGACATATGGACAGTCAGGCAGACAAAATAGTGATCTCATGTACATTGAGTGACAAAAATACTTTTAAAATCA
Source organism: Gari tellinella (assembly GCA_922989275.2). Lineage (NCBI taxonomy): Eukaryota > Metazoa > Mollusca > Bivalvia > Cardiida > Psammobiidae > Gari > Gari tellinella. The sequence goes on along the minus strand of OV277862.1, from coordinate 6,308,691 downwards.
TATTATTATCGCGAAAAAGTACTTCAGAACAAATAATAAATGTAGCCATCTCATGGCCAAAATGAGCTTCCGTAGATATTTTTTAAAAAATGTACGTCTTTTAGTTTTATCAACAACAGGCCAATACAGTAAAGGAATTTCATAATATACAATGCTATCAACATGTTTTGTATTCTAAACACATGCAAATAACAGAATCTTGATTTATAAAAGGCGTTCTGGACATAGATCTACAAATACTATTATGACGTCATCAAAAGTAATATTATTATGACGTCATCAATAGTTTGTAAACTTCACGCATTCAGATGTTTAAACCGCAGATGCTAATAACCAGGCTGTGCGCTTAGAATAAGGTGGAATTAAACATTGTCTGGTAAATTTCATTCTTTATTTGATGGTTTTACTTACCTTTTAATTAAACTGTGGAAATCACTGGAAAATGCCGAGTGCCTGCATCTTATCTGACATCTTACGGTGCTTAACATCCAGGGACAAACCGCATGTATGGTGGCTCATGTCAGCCAGCAGAATTGTAAAATAGATGGACATACATTTTCGCGAATATTTCGTAAACCGCACCGGATTTTTATGGCGATTTTTTACATAAGCCTTATTTGTCTAATATCTACATAATGGAAAAAGTTTTATTTCTTTTGCAATTTGTTTGAGGTAAAACCGTATCTGTCCTGGACTATTATCACATAAACACCAAATGACACGAAAATCCGGACAGTCTTACTTAGGTGTTATTCGGTTCTATCATCCGTAGATAAAAAACAGCTTTCAAACTAAAATAAAGAAAAACAATATCAATGTGTTGTGAAAAGACTTCTCTGGTGCCATATTCAAAATTTTAATACATATCTAATCTAAAATTGTTCTAATTGTCTAAAAATGATCACTTGACATTTAGAATCTAAATTCCTTTTCCAAATTACGTCATTGTTGAAACATGACGTCATTATTATTGTAACGTCTACATTTGAAAAACAGTCTGAGTCACTGTTAATACAAGAGCTCTAAGTAGCCTGATTTGCAGTCTGAGTTTGCGGGACTTCTCGGGATAATGTTTTTAGGACACGGAAATGTTTTAAATCCCAAGTGGTGATCTTATTTTGTCTTGATTCTCTTAACTGATTTAAAGTCGGCGTAGTAGTGCAGTATTTTGGTGATTCGAAAATTAGTATAAAATATATGCCCACTAAGTGGGCCGTACGATTTTTATGGACCTCTATATTTTGCACGTTTATGTGATAAATCATATGTTGACACCATATCTGTAAATATCGGCCTAAAACCTCAAATGTAAGAAAGGAAAAGGCAGACGACAATTTGTAAACAGGCTACTACAGGGGAGAATCTGTTATTCTGACGTCATTCGTGACGTCATACAGTGGAGAATATGTTATTCTTTCCCGTTTAAACGCAAACGTACGTAAACGCAAAGCACGAAAACGTAGAAAAGAACAACTTCTGGACAATTCTGATAATTCTTGTTTATCTTGGTGGCAAACAGTTTGGAGCCTGATCAGACGCCGGGTTACCCGGCGTCTGATCTGGCTCCAAACTGTTTGCACTGCAAATAATAGTTTTAGCGTAAACGCGTTTATTGGGAAATAATAACAGATTCTCCACTGTACCTCAAATGATGACAGTTAAAGATTTAAAAACAAACGTAAGCATAAACTCGTTATTTATATTATTTTCGAATTAAATAAACGAAGTCTGCTTGGAAACCATTGTTTTCTTTAAACTCTTTATTGCAATGAAAACATCTGCATTAAACAAGTGTAGCATGTTTCTCCCTAAAAAATAAACTTTAAGCAAATTGAGTAAATGTCGTAATAAGTGTCAATATCGTGAGTGTCAAGCAGTCGCGATCCTGTTCAGACGCTGCTTAACGCAGGATCGAAACTCTTTACGAATAACCATTAACCGGAGGTCAAACAGTGAAGGAGATAATTCAAAAAGTAGTGTTATGAAATAATGCAATTTGTCATACAGTATACAAGGAGAAGACGCTATCCTTTCCAAATAAACGTGTTTATGCTTAAAGACATCTCCTGACGACCTTTTGATCATAACACCTTGCTAGACAATTTCCTTGCAAAAAGCATGGGTCTTCTGGACATGTAGGTACAGTGGAGAATCTGTTATTCTTTCCCGTTTAAACGCAAACGTACGCAAACGCAAAACACTAAAACGTAGAAAAGAACGACTTTTGGACAATTCTGATAATTCTTGTTTATCTTGGTGGCAAACAGTTTGGAACCTGATCAGACGCCGGGATACCCGGCGTCTGATCTGGCTCCAAACTGTTTGCACTGCAAATAATAGTTTTAGCGTAAACGCGTTTATTGGGAAATAATAACAGATTCTCCACTGTAGCAAAGATCCATTGGAGCTTCCATGTGAGACACGACCTTTATATTTGATAGTTTGGTTAGAAATAACCATTGAAAATCACTAGAGCATGAGTATAATTTGGGCCTCACCGGGTAAACTGAGATTGTGTTGCACGTGATTTGACAGTTACATTGACACCTCCAGAACAATGGGCTGGTGGTCCCTCAATGGACTGAGGAACATTCTTTAACCCATTACCCCATAGCATGTTTCTAGTTTTGAAGACACATGGCCACTTAATGCAGACTGAACGTAAAGCAGAATGCGCCGTTGGGCGCATTCTGCTTTACTTTAAGTCTGCTTTAAGCTATCAGCTGCTAGAATATAGAAATTATTTCTAATGTTAAATAGTCACAATTGTATAAATTGGAACTACTTTCTTCAGTAGATGGATATATTAGAGGCGTAAAAAGGCGTATTAATGGGGTAATGGGTAAAATCCTTACTGGTACGTCTATTGTAAATATGTTGGTGCCAGATCAGACTTCATGTAAACCACTCAGATGGAAATAAATCATAGTAAGTTTAAATTTAAAAAGTTGTGATTCTTTTTTACATTTTATTTCAAAGCGTTTGCGTTTCGTTTGCGTTTATATGGGAAAGAATAATGTCTTCTCTGTTGTAAGCGCTCTCATAAATAACAGATTCACATACGCCGTGTTTACAGTGGAGAATCTGTTATTCTTTCCCGTTTAAACGCAAACGTACGCAAACGCAAAACACTAAAACGTAGAAAAGAACGACTTTTGGACAATTCTGATAATTCTTGTTCATCTTGGTGGCAAACAGTTTGGAGCCTGATCAGACGCCGGGTTACCCGGCGTCTGATCTGGCTCCAAACTGTTTGCACTGCAAATAATAGTTTTAGCGTAAACGCGTTTATTGGGAAAGAAAAACAGATTATCCACTGTACCTAGTCCGTTTTATCTGTTTCGTTGACACCTGTATGTGTTTTATTATGAGTTTTACTAATTATTTCCCCTAAGAGCGCCAAAATATCCCCCCGCGTAAAAAGTTTCGTCTGCTTTGCTCATTAAATTCTATTTTCTAGATTTCTCAAATAAAAAGACATCAACTGAATTGTTAAACAATATTGGGGCAATTCAAAGGGCGAGTTATAATGGCTTCTGAGCTGGATCAAAACTGTTTTAGAAGTGTCTGTATTGTCGCCAAAATCAGAGCCTAATAGTTAATCCTTATTATGCTATCCGCGATTTGGCTAGGATTTGCAAACTGTTTGGATCCAGATCAGACGCCGCGTTATGCGGCGTCTGATCTGGATCTAAACTGTTTGGAATTCATATCTAACGTCTCTTCGGTTATAAGAACATAAATCTGGTTTTGAGTGAGGTTTTCGCAGACAATAGGTTTGTAGCAGACGACAATTCAGCGCGATAAGGTTTAACATGTCATTCATTTTGTTGCATATAAAAATGTCACATGCGAGTCATCCACTCTTCCTGATGCATTTACTGTAGATTCTGCATATAGATACTATTTATTTGACCATTTCACTGGTAAAAGCGATTTCATACGCAATTTGCAAACAGTTTGGATTCAGATCAGCCGCCGAGTAACTCGGCGTCTGATCCGGATCCAAACTGTTTGCGAAATATCTATCAAGTGTCTACAGTCAAATTGCAAAGCTCTGCTTTCGAAAACGAAAAACAGCAGAAGGCAAGTTTAAAGCAGACGGGTGGTGTCAAATGCAGGAAAAGGCTAATTTCCTTGCAATAAGGAAACTGTCTATCTTAACTCCTGACGACTCAAGTATTTGCAAACAGTTTAGATCGTGTTCAGACGCCGAGTAACTCGGCATCTGAACAGGATCTAAACTGCTTGACACTCATTCCAATGTTGACCTTGTCTAAATGCATAAACATTCTGTATTTCAGAAATAAAAGCAGACGATAAATATTAAACAGACGATATTATGACAGTTTCCGTGTTAGCAGATAATGGCGTCGTTATGGCAATAAAATGGACTCTAATAATTCGCTGTCTGGAAGGATTCAAATTCGGTCAAAAGAGGACGGACTGCTTAGGAACTTCTTCTCAGTGAAGAATACAGTGGAGAATCTGTTATTCTTTCCCAATAAACGCGTTTATGCTAAAACTATTTTTTCCATTGCAAACAGTTTGGAACCAGATCAGACGCCGGGTAACCCGGCGTCTGATCAGGCTCCAAACTGTTTTCCACTCAGATTAAAATAAATAGTGAGATATGTAAAAAAAAAAAATGTAATTTTCTACGTTTTAGTGCTTTGCGTTTGCGTACGTTTGCGTTTAAACGGGAAAGAATAACGTTTTCTCCACTGTACGAAATAAGATTAAATACAATGCAATAAAAATGACTTTTTCCTAAAAAATGCTGACGATATGGTGTTTATCCGAGTAGCAAACAGTTTGGTGCCTGCTCAGGGGCCTGTATAGTTCACAAACATTTTATTGGTCAGATATAAGCTTTCGCTCAAATCTGACAAAATGATTTCAGAGTCAAACGCTTATTAACCTTGGACACAGGATTCAAATTGTTTTCAACGGACATAATAGTTTTGTAATAAATGCGTTTATTGGGGAAATAATAACGACGCATCTACTGCACCAATATTCGTGAGAAGATTTTAAGATTCTAAGCACTGAGTTGTCTCTTTTTTTCAATAAAATTTCCACCTACATGTCTACTAAGACATTTCATATAAATGATACATTGTTGATAAAAATAATTATATAGAGATACAGAGAGGTAGGTAAAGAGAGAGACTGATATATACACTCAGCACAAAAAGAAACGCACATTTTTTATCAAAATTTATTTTTATGTAGAAGAAACGTATTTGTGAATTGTTGATAAATCATTATTGAATTAGTAGCATCACAACCTGTACTAATAGGTGCGATGTTTTAAACAAGCTGTAGTTAATTCTTTCGCTGCCAAATTAATCGTGAGGTGTTTACCCCTTTACCGTTTCATTGTCGTCTGCTTTAATTTTGTTGTTTGCAAGATCGTTTCAAAGTAAAATTCAATGTAGAATGACTTAAAGCAAATCGAAACGAGTGTCAAACAGTTTGGATCCTGATCAGACGCCGCAGAATTAGATAAATCTTGAGATATGGTCTTTCTATTCTAATTTTCTTTAGAAAAAAAAGTTTCTTAATCTGCGCCTGAGCACGATGTGCGTTTCTTTTTGCACTGAGTGTATATAATAGCTAGAGACATACACAAACGGACAAAGATAGACAGACAGAGACAGACAGGGTCAGACATACTGACAAGGACACAGAGAAACACAACTATAGAGACAGAATGAGACAGAGAGGGAGGGAATGAGGGAAAGATGGAGAGAGAGAGGAGAGAGAGGTATACCGATAGGGAGAGAAAAAGGCAGACAGATACAGAGAGGGTGACAGAGACAGAAAGGCAAAGGAAGACATAGACCAACAGAGAGACAGACAGACTGATAGACATACAGACAGACATACAGACAGACAGGCAGATAGACAGACAGACATATGGTCTTATTTTAAACGGTGAGAGATATAAAGAGAAAGATGGAAGTTTTTTGGTTAATATTGCAATTCATACCAGCGAACATATATAGGCCGTGGGCGCATATGGGTAAAGAGTTTGAAAAGTTCATTCAGTGTGTTTGTGAAAGTAACTTGGAGGAGTAGTTGATGACATAGTAAATCATAACATAAACAATAAATATGTCGTCTCGCTTGTTTGCCTCTCTCATAGTGACTGGCATATTGCAAACAGTTGAGACCCAGATCAGACACCGAGTACCACGGCGTCTGATCTGGATCTTACCTGTTTGATGCTCAGTTTTAGGCTTCATCTGGCTCCGAGGTTATTAAGCGTTTCAGTTGAGTCTGAGTGTGTTCTCAAGCATTTGATGGGTCAGATTTGAGCCTAGGCTCAAATCTGACCAATCAAATGCTTGAGAACCACTTTACACTCAAAAGCTTTATAACCTCGGTCCCTGGCAAAATTATATATACAACTTGCAACGTTTGCAGAAAATTGTTGATCTATTATAGTAGACAGTATTATTGCGGGAAAAGTATCACTTGAACACTTCAATTGCCTTAACTCTAGTACACTTGTTATTGGCATACATGTTGGATCCTGATCAAACGCCGCGTAACGCGGCGTCTGATCAGGATCAAAACTGTTTGCAACTCATTTCAATATTTCTTGAGTCAAAAAATAACAAAAATATAAATTTGAGAAATAAATTAGACTTATGTTTAAGGTAGCTGACGCCATGACAATGAGGGGTTTAACTTCTACAATAAACGTCAATCAACTTCACATTACGTTACCTTATAAACATTAGATCTCTCTTTAATATTTTCTACAAGGTCCCTTTGACTACGTTTAAGGCACTAGGCATATTAGAGTAGAAACGAAGTAAAGCAAAAACTCATTTATTTTTAGAGATTCCTGCTTTGCTTTCACCCTGCTTTATTAGGCAATAATATTGCCGTAAAACAGAAAATAATGCATGTGTTTAAGATGTCGTTAAACGATGTTTTAGTTTATGGTCATGGTGGGCTTCATGAATGTTTCCTGTAATGAACAGAGTTAGTGTTCTCAAAGCTCTATATGCAATGATTCTGCGAAAATGCAGACACGATCTCTTGTGGTCAGATATCGTGATGATATTGAATGTTGTGGAGAAAAGTCTGTGGGGGTTTTATTAGATCGTGTTGTGTGTGGGACAGATAGAGAAGAAGCGCGCGCGAGAGAGAGATGGGAGACAGACATACAGACAGACAAACATAGACAGAAAAACGTACATGTACATCACTATGGGGCAGCATTAAGCAGTCACCTCTCCTATAAAATATATATAATGTTATGTACGATATGTTAAGATAAGTATTTTTTCTCGGAAAATGAGTCATATAGTAAGGATATTTATCTAAAAATAATTCCTTTGTATAAAATAGATTTTAAAATGTGTGTGGTGTGCAATTGGTCAAGCGTGTGCGTACGTGACGGCCTGCATGCTGGCGTGCGAACGTGCATGTGTCGTAGGCAAAATCCCGAGAAACACCGTAATTTTGACAGGTAGGCAACAACCTCGTAACCGCCCTCTTACCCATTAATACGACTATTAGAATGCTTGCCAGTCGAAATCAGAGCTTCGTGCAATAGCAGGTAATGCAACAATGACAACCACGTGGCAGTAATTACTCATATTCTTTTGTTGTACCTCATATATTCTATGTTATATAGAATTCGAGAAAATAAAGTTCTGTTCTGTTCTGTTCTGTTCTGACACTTAATGTGAATTCCGCGTTCGATTAACTTCATGTACACTGTTGGATAAATGAAAGTGTCTCCAAACCATTTGTTTCGCTTTGAGCAGCCATTTTACGTGACGTCATTTGAACGCTTTCTGTTCTGTTCTGTTATAGTCGGTAAGCGGGCGGTTACGAGGTTGTTGCCTACCTGTCAAAATTGCAGTGTTTCTCGGGATTCTGCCTTGTGGCATCTGAGACCGTGTTAACTAGGAATGTTTCGCTTTGCAATTACGAAGGTTATACTTTATACAACGTATTGGCAAATAGCTTTACCCGATATACCGTTTGATCGAATGTCGATAGAGGCACAACTTGAGAGAGGGGTACAATTCGGAAATTGAAAGTTCGACCCCTTGTCTATTATCTAGTGTTCATAATTTTTTATTTTTTTTTGGGGGGGGGGGGGGGGGGGGTTCAGACTTCTATTGTGACGGTCCCCTGTGCTCCCTCCCTCCCTACTCCCCCATCCCTCCCTCCCTATACCCCCATAATGGTGGTATGAGGAGTGGGGAGGGGGGGGGGGGGCATACTGGAATCACATTAGTCACATCAGAGTTTTAGTGTATGTTTTGAAATGCATACAAATCGCAAAGCAGTTGGATGTTTTTACCAATTCTGTGTGCAATCTACATAAGAGATATGGTAATTTGAAATTATAAAGTCAAACATAATGTTCTTGAGTATGAAAGTCGCGGGACAAAATTCTCTATTAATTGCTTAACTTAAATCGTTTTGGCTGTAAAATGCTAGGGGCAGCTTAAAGCAATGTGAAATGAAAGCACAAAGCCCTCTTAGGAACTCTCAACTTGTTTTAATCTGATATTTGAATTATAAACGATTGAATACACATGATTGGCACTTTGGAGCAGGAGCAACAGGTGACTGCTTACAGTTTTATTGCTGACCAATCGAACGAATCTGCTAACTATACACTTTTGTCCAATTTTAGAGGGGGCGAACCCCGGTCCACATCTTTGGATCCGTGCATGCTAGTATATTATATCATAACCTGAAAGTGCAATGATATCTGTTTGAAGACAACCATGACTACTTCTAGACATTAATATGGAGCTAGTATGACAGTATGTTATGCAAATTATTTCTTTACAAATCTGTAACCCCCTTTACTACCGTACTATCGTATGCTTGAAAAATATCATCTGCGGTTTTCTATCAAAATCAAACTTCTTGACCGAAGAAGCGTCCCTATGAGTGCCAAAAAGTTTGGATCCTGATCAGGCCCCCATTTACTTTTAGTTTGGATCTTGATCCAAACTTTGTAAAAACCATAGTAGTCGAGTTTAGTAGTATTGAAGGGGATTAATAATGTGAAAGTGACTTGTTTAGTATAAAACATAGCATATCTTGACCTGTTGAATGAATAAAACATTATCACTACATAGTTAGGTGATATGTACAGTGGGGAAAACGTTATTCTTTCCCAATAAACGCGTTTACGCTAAAACTATTATTTCCTGTGCAAACAGTTTGGAGCCAGATCAGACGCCGGGTTACCCGGCGTCTGATCAGGCTCCAAACTGTTTGCCACCAAGATAAACATGAATTATCAGAATTGTCCAAAAGTTGCACTTTTCTACGTTTTAGTGCTTTGCGTTTGCGTTTAGTTTCGTTTAAACGGGAAAGAATAACGTTTTCTCCACTGTACCTTCGGCTGGCATCCATCAACTGAGTACCATTACTTCTACATAGTGTAAATTGATATTCTTTCTAAAAATACTCTTGGGTTCTCTTTAGTTCAAATGAAAGCTATTTTATACTGTTTGACGAAAAGGTCGCTGAACTATAATGACATTATATAACTGCTTTCATTTTAATAACATTGGATCTTCATTTAAAGAAACACATTAAAAAATCAGCATTATTGTTATTTCGCAGATTGCAGTTTTGAAGAAGGTAAAACTAATGGATTGACTTGTTGCGAAAAACTCGAAAATAAGACGTCGTAAAAATTAGTGTCTATATACACGATATTCCTCATATGTATGTCGTAACGCCCCATTTTTCAAGCAGACTGGTTTACGATATTTGAAATATAACCAATGTTAATAGTATGGTTTAAACATTAGCATGGGTTGCAATACCGATCTGGGAAATGCTGAAAACATAATTATATCCAACGTTATTCATGGAGTTCTTTGAAACAAACTATACTTGAACATACATCATATCTTAAAATAGAAGCACGCTATCATAACACAATGCAGTCTGTAAAAGTCTGCGTCTCTTAATTTTACACTCACAATATATCTCTAGTAAAAATTGTAAATGTACATAGACCAGTTTGGTTTTCAGCAAGTGCCCTTAAATCTAGGTTTCTGATCAATAATTATTAGTCAAGTAAAATGTGAAAATGCTGGTCTTAATAGATATTTTACAGCTCTGCTGAAAAAGAATACTTAATAGGACTATCGTGTTGTTGACACTAATTCTAACCAAGAAACCTAAAGTTAGGTTGTCTGTTGACCTCTGCGTTATTCAGGACACGTTGACAGGTCAACAAAATCGGACATTGTAAAAGAATAATGTTTGACTCAACCAGGACTCGTACCCGGAACCTTTTGTTTGTTGTTCAACGTTTAAACCAATAGTCTTCTCTCTCGACGCGCCACTGAGTCGGCACTGGTTATACTGTCTGGTAAAGATTTCCAGTGATTTTCAACTCTGTTGGTGAAAGAGTGTTTCTTAATTTCTAGTCCTGGTCTGTCTTTGTATAGTTTGTAGTTATTTCCTCTTTTTGTACTGTCCCTTCGCTTAAATAGTTTTCATTGTGAAGTAATACTTGTTCTTCATGATTTTGAACACCTCTTTCATGTCTGCTCTTAGTCGGCGATATGCCAATGTTGGTAACTGCGGTTGTTTAGGCTTTCTTCATAAGATATTGTTGACAGTCCAGGTACCAATCTTGTTAATATTCTTCGGCTGTTTTCAATAATTTTGATGTCTTTGTTTAATAGGGACTCCAAGCTGAATTGGCATATTCTATATGTGAGCGAATTAGACATATTTACATCATTTTAAATGGCTGCATATTAAACTACTCAAATGGCATGCTCATCACACCTAGTATAGAATTTGTTTTGTTTACTCTCTTTGTTATATGTCTTTTCAAATGACAGTTTATCATCTATTGTAACTCCAATGTATTTTTCACTGCGTGGCCTTTCCATATTGGAGAAACCAGTGCTAAGTCTGTATTGTCTGTTCTCTTCCTTGTTTCTGCCTAGGGACAGTGTTAGACAATTATCGGGGCGGAATTAAGCAGCCATTTATTAGGCAATTTTTGTATGTTAAAAATATCAGTTTGAAGTTCTTCTCGGTCTTCTTAATTTCTCTATATATTTTGGTATCATCTGCGTACAAATACAATTTACTATTGTTTATCAATTGGTCAGGAAGATCATTGCTGTGCAAGACAAAAAGCATCGGCCCAAGTACTGAACCCTGAGGGATACCACTTGCTTGTCACAGGAGCCCATGTCGATGGCTAATTATTCATTATGACTCGTTGCTTACGCTCGTACAGAAAATACTGTATCCACTTTATATAGCTTTCATTCAATTGGTACATTTTTAACTTTTATATAAATCTTCTGTGGCTAACTTTATCAAATACCTTCTTAGAGTCACAGTATGCTACATCTATATCTCCACCGCGGTCTAGTATTTCTGTCCATTCAGCAAGAACCCCTAGTACTTGTAAGACTGTTGATTTCCCCGAGATAAAATAAAATTAGTTGTCACTAAATAAGGTAAAGTGACAGTAAAACAGAAAGCTCCTAAGGGAACTTTCTGTTTTACTGTCACCTTGCTTTAAGCAGTAACCTGTCGTAACTAACTGATAATTTACATAATATAGTGGTCGTAATAGAGAGGTGGTTGTTATAGAGAGGTTGTCGTAATAGAGAGGTTTTACAGTACTCCTATTTAATTTTCAGATGTTCTACCTTCTGGCATGCTTTCTTATAAGTATGTTCACCATCTGCGTGCCCATGATATACAAGCTCCCGATGCCCGATGGTTTGCAAGCCCACTTCAATGGCGCTAAACTGATACACAACATCTCGGACGTTACAGGTAAATATTCCCATGCCTCTTATCGATTACTTACCTTGCTTTACCATATATATGTTACAGTCAATTACGCGTAATGACTAGTCAATCTGTGAAATGACTTTTTCACATAGTCCTTTAATGTTACAATTTATTATAATTATACAATGATATTTTTCAAAGGTCAAAAGGTTCATGCACAAAACACCACAATCTCACTACAAAACCACTCATTGTCAAAATTATTTTTAAAAATGAAAATAAAACAAAATATAGCCTGTAGCTTTACATGAAAATTATTCAACTCTTTCCTATTTACAGCGTTCAAGGTCTTAAACATCATTTCACAAATTGACTGAAATAAGGTGTGAAATAAATGTGGTGTTGTGTGCAGGAAATCTTTGAACTTTTAAAAAATATCATTGTCTATCATCATAAATAGTATCATCAAAGAACTATGTGAAATAGTCATTTCACAGATTGACTAGTCATTACGCGTAATGACTGATTACACAGATTGACTGTAACATATATACCGCCTTCAAAGAACATCAGACTGATTGCAGAGAGTACAAGATGTGTTTCTGAAACACTATGCCCCCTGATGTGACCATGACCACTAAATGATATTGACCTTTATCTGGTATGACACAACTTGTACTGAACCGTATATAGAGATTCCTGAGTTGAGTACACATGCCAATATTGACATACCTTTACATGTAACACGTGCATTTCAAAATATATGGCCGATGTTAAATTCAGCATGTTTTACTCTAAATGACTCTGGCCTTTGTATGACATGATCAAATACATTTTGTACATGTATGTACTGAACCCAAGGACTTCTTCAGCTGAGTACAAATGCATGTACCCAGAATGAAGTCACTATCGCGTGTAGTTCTAAATTTATGACAAATGTTAAAGTTGTGGGCAGACATACAGAAAAGAAAATCCCTCAATAAAATCAATCTTTCGTCCCTATCCTTTTCCTACGAAATATCTATGTATGTTTGCTGTACGTGCCGGTATTTGTGATGGTGCGTGGGAAGAATGAGTTTTGCTGGACAGTAGTCTTTATATGTGGGATGGCGTAATCTTACTGTTGTGAGTTTCTTGATAGTCTGGATGGTTTTTTAAGGTACTGTGTAGGATCTATGGCGACCTGTTCATTTACAATTTTGTAGAATATTATTAGTCTTGCGATGTTACTGCGTTGTCCTAAAGATGTCAATTGTAGGGCGGTAATCATGTTGGTAACGCTACAGCAATAATGGTAGGTGTTTCTGACAAATCTGACTGCCCTTCTGTTCCAGTGGTTGGATGTCTGTCTTTTCATACGGGTCCAAAATGCTTGCCATTCAGTATTAATAAATCGACATTTCAAATCAGAGCGCTGGAAGCACTGATTGATTTGATTTGATTTGTTTGGATTTTACGTCGCTTTCAACAGTATTTCAGTCATATCGCGACGTCCAGCTAATTATAGGTGGAGGAAGACCCCAGAAGTCCTTTATGCACTGTTTCAGGCACAAATCGGCAACTGGGTAGAACCACCGACCTTCCGCAAGCCAGCTGGAAGGCTTCCTCACATGAAAAATCCGAACGACCCTACTGGGATTCGAACTCACAGCGGTGAGGAGCTTAGTGATGTAAGTCACAGTGACTATACCACTAGGCCACGGAGCCCCCCCCCCTGGAAGCACTGAGGGGATCCGCGATAAGCACAATATGGTGATTTAATGATAAATAAAAGTCAGTTATCCCCCTCTTTATCACTGCACTCGATCCTAGAACTCATGGCGAATACATTTCCCTTATGTCTGTTATTGCAAGGCGGAAGTATATCACTCGGCACTACTTGTTTACAGGTAGGGATATAGTTCCACAGCGGTTCTCACTGTCTTTTAGCTATGCAGCACAGAGCGGTTTCAGGCTATGGCTCCGCTAACGCGGATCTAAAAACACAACGTTTATTTGTAGCAACGTGTCTGGTGAAAAAGCGACAACTCGAACTCACGTTTGTCGAACTTCTATGCCTGTATTTCAAATACGAGTGAATTCTATTTTAAGGTTCATGTAATGTCCCTGTACGAGAAAAAATACCCAAATTTGAAAAGTTGCAATACTCAATAACCATACCACATTGGCTAAAAATATTTTCACACAGTATAAATAATTAGTCAATGAAAAGGAGCATGCCTAAATTTTTATTAATTTAAGTGTACTTGTGATGTCAGAAGATCCAAAAGTAACGAACATGGAGTGAAAATAGCCTCTTCAGCAGAATATATCAAATCACTTAATGGCACGTATTTTCGGAAATCTGGTAGAATACATACAAAGAACCCATTACATACTAGGTACTCCTACACAGAATGTCTTACAAAAGTCAGAAAAAAACCTTGTATTTGGCCCTTAGAATACCCCATGCTTGATTCAAGGGCAGCCATTTGCATTTTACAAATTTGTAGAAGTTTGCCAACATTTAAAGTCCATTTACTGCAAATCTACAAAACCGATTGACAATTGTTATATACGTGCGGACAGAGAAAAGAACAAGCAATATGATTGATGGAATGTCACTCACCCGAATCACTGCAGTTACACAATATATCCGTTCAATTATATCAAGGTCACCGAAATATGTAATTTCTCCAACACATCGACTTTTCCGATTAATCCGCATTTTCTCATTTTTTAATATCCATATTTTCGACTTTTATTTCAGTATACTATTGTTGTTTGATACATAAACAATAAAATAAGTGCATTGCGCATTACTTTCGATCATAAATTCCTCCGAATGTCACGATTCTTCAGTGGATTACTTTACACGAAAGTAATTCTGTCCCTGTACAGCTGACCTTTGTTTCAGGAAAATCAAGAGTTTGTCCCTTTAAATCACCTTTTTACACCCATTCAAGTATTCCACATCTTTCCGGCTATTGTAATGTTGACTAATATTTCACTTTGCATTGCGATCTCTGTTATATAAAGCTTACATTGTTGTGAAACTACTGAAGCCTTTGGCAGGTACAGGGGTAACATTTTTAATGCTCATCATGTATATACTATTGCACGATTTGGACAAGGTTTTCTATGGTGTCCTAGTAGAGACACAACCGACGATTTCGTTGGGCAGAGACACACAATTATTTTTTGTCCTTACTACTTTTTTCACGTATATTCTGCTTCTGCATTTCACACATACACACACATTAAAATACTGTAATAGTTCATGAGTATAATTATGCAACTACCACCCTGATAGCCTTACTTCAGTAGTTGTAAGAATTTAAAGACATCCCTAGATGACCTTTCGATCATAACACCTTGCCAGACAATTTCCTTGCAAAAATCATGGATTTTATGGCCATGTCGCTAGCAAAGAACCGTTGAAGCCTTTCGTGTGAGACTCTACCTTTATATTTGATAGTTTGGTTAGAACTAACCATAAGAAAGCACTAGAGCGTGAGTATAATCTGGTTATCACCAGCTAAACTGAGATTGGTACAACCACCGGCTGCACGTGCTGAACATGTTTTGACAGTTACATTGACACCTCAAGTTCTATGGGGGGACTCTTTCAAAGGACTGAGGAATAGTCTTTAAAAACAATCATAAGGGCACAGATGATTAGTCACATTACATTGAGGGTGATAGAATTTGGGAAAATATATTGTGTATTTAGATTTTGTCAAAGCTTTTGAGAGCATAGTACATCAACGTTTGCTCGCAAAGTATCAGTATTTGGTATCAGAGGTCCAGTTTTGTCATGGAAACGTGATTTTTTTACTGGACGTAGGCAATATGTATATGTGAAAGGACCCTGGTCTTTTTCGTGGAAAGACATTTTAAGTGGGGTACCCCAGGGAAGCGTCCTGGGACCCATATTATTCATATGTTTATAATAGATGACCCCCTACCCCTGAAGTTATACGTAGTATTGTGAAATTATTCGCTTATGGTACCAAACTATACAACAAAGACATTAAAATTGATATTATCCAGCACGACTTAGATGCCTTACACATAGTCAAAGTGGCTGTTGCGTTTTATGTGAAAAATTACAGAACCATACACTTTGGAAGAGACAACCAATATTTCCAGTATACTTTGAACTTTGTGGACATTGAGTCTGCTATCGAAAAGGGGGATTTAGGGGTAATATTTTAACAGGATTAAAAAGTAAGTAGTCATATAGCTGAAAAAGATAACAAATCCAACAGTGTATTATCCATAATAATCAGAATGTATTATTACATTGCGAAAGGCACTCGCCAGGTCAATATGGAAACACTAGTATCATGTATTATGGTATCTATTCTTAAAAGAAGTGTTTAAAAATTATGTAAGCCTACCAATAAGCGTCTCCTGGATTGTCAACCTTACATGTACCGAACGATTGGTTTTCAAAAATTGCTTGGTCATCGACGAAGCCGTGGTGATATGATACAATGTTGAAAATTATTTTAAGAAATGGAGGATATACATGTAGAAAGATTTTACCTTAAAAATATTTATCGAATTAAAAAAACGTCATTAAGTTTACAACACTTTTCACAGAGAATTATTAACAACCGGATCGCACTTCAGTTTATATAGAATTAAAAATAATAAATTTTGTTGATACATTTATATGCCGGATGAATTATTTTTGTAATCGAAGCTTCAATGTCATAGTCATGTGTTTGTGTACTTCATTGGATTAGAATCAAATATTGCATACTTTTTAATGAATAATTCAGTTGAGAGTGGTCGAAATGGAATATTCTTAATAATTAGAATGACCACACAGCATCTGGAAACAAACATTTACTTGATGCGCATTTAAAGTGATGTTAACAAAAGCACTAGTAACCACTGTTCCCTCCATTTTACGGATACATTGCAGAATACGTCCCCTCATTGATTTTACGTAACGTTTCAAATACGTTGCCATTCCAACCACAATGCACTTTGGAGGTCATTATGGTATAAATTTGATGATTTGACCCGACCTTGTTATCAAATACATCCGATATGTGTTCGATGGGGCTCATGTCCAAGGATAAAACAGGCCAAGGCAGGACGTTAATGTATTTTTAGCAAGAAATTGTGTGGTGATACGCGCCGTGTGATGCTTTATACACAGGTTTTCGGCGCGTAAGCTATGACCCCCCCCCCCCCCCCCCCCCCTAGCTACTACCCCCCATAAATCTTTCAAAATGAGTCAAAATACATCCATATGTTCAACAAACATCCTTAACAAATGTTTCAAGAACTTGAGAAGTTTTAAAAAAAAATAAAAAAATTCGTAGCATGTATGTCTACATGTACAACTATTTTACTTATAAATTAGCAAAACAAATATTTTTTTTTAAATTTCATGAAACTTCAGGAAAAGTTCTTTTATGATGATTATTGAATGTATGGATAGATTTTAGGGTATTATATCCACGTTTGGTGGTGGTGGAGGGGGGCGGGGGTAGCAGCTGGGGATAGTGTCATAGCCAACGGGCCGAATGCCTATGGCCCAGACCATAGCGCTGCCACCACCCATTATGTCTCTCTCAAACATATCGTTCTCCACGGTCACTCCTCCTTTTTGCGCATTGAGGCGAGCGGACCATGGCGAGAGATTCTCTTGCCTTCGCGGTAATGAATGTAGCGCTCTTTACAGTGAAACACCTGTATCTGCGCACGTGCAAAGTAAGGAACACGTTGGCAAGCTTAGACGCATAAAGAGACCTGGGATTTGAATAGCAATTGTGTAATCGTTATACGCAATGAAGTCATTATAATCATGTATATATCTTGCAACATGCGTTAAAACACAGTTATAGAAGACTTTTAGGAAGAGGATGGGCTTATAAAGAAGCAGATCCTCCCGCGAGAGCCCAACAACGATTCTCAATGTATTCTCAAGGTATAATTCAGTTAAAAAAGGATAAAAAAAAATAACACAGTCTGCATATTTATACATGTAATAATGTTTGACAGAGGCTCGTGTTGCCCACCATACTTTGGAAAAAATAAGTAGTCCCCCCATGGCAAAATAGTGTTGTCCTTGAAAATTGTCATATATTCCATGACTTCTTCTGTTGTTATTTGAGTGGATTTCGTCAGGATTTTGGTCCTACCACCTCATGTAAAGCATATTCTTCAATATAGAGGAAGGATTTGTTGAATTTCAGTACAGAAAATTTGCTTCACATTTTGGTGCAAATCCAAACATATTGTTCAAAATCAAGATACACAGTTTTCCTTTCAAATTGTAAGCTATCTCATAAGCTTGTTCATTTCAATACGAACATTTTGATATGAAATTATGCAACATTGCTCCATAAATGACCAAAAAAATCACCTTTCAAAAATGCACCAAAAAAATTTTTACAAGAACCTTAACCGTTTTACTGCTGCTTTACCCCTAGTACAATGGTCATTTGCATACAATTTGGATCCTGATTAGATACCGAGTAACGCGGCGTCTGATCAGAATCAAAACTGTTTGACACTCGATTTTATATTTCTCATGTCAAAATAGATCTACCTAACATTTGAATTTGAGAAATAAAAACAGACTATAAGTGTGTATTTGTTTTAAGGTTCTTGTAAAGTGTTTTTTGGTGCATTTTTGAAAGGTGATACTTTGGTCATTTATGGAGCAATGTTACATAATTTCATATCAAAATGTTCGTATTGAAATGAACAAGCTTATGAGATAGCTTACAATTTGAAAGGAAAACTGTGTATCTTGATTTTGAACAATATGTTTGGATTTGCACCAAAATGTGCAGCAAATTTTCTGTACTGAAATTCAACAAATCCTTCCTCTATATTGAAGAATATGCTTTACATGAGGTAGTAGGACCAAAATCCTGACGAAATCCACTCAAATAACAACAGAAGAAGTCATGGAATATTTGACAATTTTCAAGGACAACACTATTTTGCAATGGGGGACTACTTATTTTTTCCAAAGTATGGTGGGCAACACGAGCCTCTGTTAAACATTATTACATGTATAAATATGCAGGCTGTATTATTTTTTCATCCTTTTTCAACTGAATTATACCTTGAGAATACATTGAGAATCGTTGTTGGGCTCTCGCGTGAGGATCTGCTTCTTTATAAGCCCATCCTCTTCCTAGAATTCTTCTATAACTGTGTTTTAACGCATGTTGCAAGGTACATACATGATTATAATGACTTCATTGCGTATAACGATTACACAATTGCTATTCAAATCCCAGGTCTCTTTATGCGTCTAAGCTTGCCAACGTGTTCCTTACTTTGCACGTGCGCAGATACAGGTGTTTCACTGTAAAGAGCGCTACATTCATTACCGCGAAGGCAAGAGAATCTCGCCACGGTCCGCTCGACTCAATGCGCAAAAAGGAGGAGTGACCGTGGAGAACGATATGTTTGAGAGAGAAATAATGGGTAGTGGCAGCGCTATGGTTTGGTTTGGGAAAATTAGAACTCTGGAAATTGACTTGGTTATTATTCAATAAAATTCCAATGCTCAGCGTTACATCAATGTTTTAAATAGCAAAGTGATTCGATTCATGCAAAAGAAAGGAAGGGCCTGGCATTTTCAGCTTGACAATACATGTATAAAGCATCACACGGCGCGTATCACCACACAAATTCTTGCTAAAATACATTAACGTTCTGCCTTGGCCTGTTTTATCCTCGGGCATCAGCCCAATAGAACACATATCGGATGTATTTGATAACAAGGTCGGGTCAAATCATCAAATTTATACCATAATGACCTCCTAGTGCATTTTGGTTGGAATGCCAACGTATTTGAAACGTTACGTAAAATCAATGAGGGGACGTATTCTGCAATGTATCCGTAAAATCGAGGGAACAGTGGTTACTAGTGCTTTTTTAAACATCATTTTAAATGCCCATCAAGTAGATGTTTGTTTCCAGATGCTGTGTGGTCATTCTAATTATTAAGAATATTCCATTTCGACCACTCTCAACTGAATTATTCATTAAACAGTATGCAATATTTGATTCTAATCCAATGAAGTGCACAAACACATGACATTGAAGCTTCGATTACAAAAATAATTCATCCGGCATATAAATGTATCAACAAAATTTATTATTTTTAATTCTATATAAACTGAAGTGAGATCCGGTTGTTTATTATTCTCTGTGAAAAGTGTTGTAAACTTAATGATGTTTTTTTAATTCGAAAAATATTTTTAAGGTAAAATCTTTCTATATGTATATCCTCCATTTCTTAAAATAATTTTCAACATTGTATCATATCACCACGGCTTCGTCGATGACCAAGCAATTTTTGAAAACCAATCTTTCGGTACATGTAAGGTTGACAATCCAGGAGACGCTTATTGGTAGGCTTACATACTTTTTAAACACTTCTTTTAAGAATATATACCACAATACATGATAATAGTGTTTCCATATTGACCTGACGAGTGCTTTGTACAAAAATACGAAATAGCTTTTCGAAATGTAATCATACATTCTGATTATTAAGGATAATACACTGATGGATTTGTTATCTTTTTCACCTAGATGTCTACTTACTTTTTAATCCTAATATTATCCCTAAATCCCCCTTTTCACTAGCATACTCAATGTCCGCAAAGTTCAAAGTATACTGATAATATTGGTTGTCTCTTCCAAAGTGTATGGTTCTGTAATTTTTCACATTAAAACGCAACAGTCACTTTGACTATATGTAAGGCATCTAAGTCGTGCTGGATAATATCAATCTTAATGTCTTTGTTGTATAGTTTGGTACCATAAGCTAATAATTTCACAATACTACGTATAACTTCAGGGGTAGGGGTCATCTATTATAAACATATTAATAATATGGGTCCCAGGACGCTTCCCTGGGGTACTCCACTTAAAATGTCTTCCCACGAAACAGACCAGGGTCCTTTCACAGATACATATTGCCTACGTCCAGTAAAAAAGTCACGTTTCCATGACAAAACGGGCCCTCTGATACCAAATACTGATACTTTGCGAGAAAACGTTAATGTACAATGCTCTCAAAAGCTTTGACAAAATCTAAATATACAATATATTTTCCCAAATTCTATCACCCTCAATGTAATGTGACTAATCATCTATGTATTCAATTAACTGTAAAATGCTGGATCCCCTAGAACGAAAACCAAATTGAGCATAAGATAAATTAATATATGATTGTTTCTGACTAAATTTTCAAATATCTGTGCCCTTATGATTGTTTTTAAATTCTTACAACTACTGAAGTAAGGCTATCAGGGTGGTAGTTGCATAATTATACTCATGAACTATTGCAGTATTTTAATGTGAGTGTATGTGTGAAATGCAGAAGCAGAATAAACGTGAAAAAAGTAGTAAGGACAAAAAAGAATTGTGTGTCTCTGCCCAACGAAATCGTCGGTTGTGTCCCTACTAGGACACCATAGAAAGCCTTGTCCAACTCGTGCAATAGTTTATACAGTGGCGATTCTGTTATTCTTTCCCGTTTAAAAGCAAACGTACGCAAACGCAAAGCACTAAAACGTAGAAAATAACAACTTTTGGACAATTCTGATATTTCATGTTTATCGTGGTGGCAAACAGTTTAGAGCCTGATCAGACGCCGGGTTACCCGGCGTCTGATCTGGCTCTAAACTGTTTGCACTGCAAATAATAGTTTTAGCGTAAACGCGTTTATTGGGAAAGAATAACACATTCTCCACTGTACATGAGCATTTACCCCTGTACCTGCCAAAGGCTTGAATAGTTTCACAACAATGTAAGCTTTATATAATAGAGATCGCAATGCAAAGTGAAATATTAATCAACATTACAATAGCCGGAAAGATGTGGAATACTTGAATGGGTGTAAAAAGGTGATTTAAAGGGACAAACTCTTGATTTTCCTGAAACAAAGGTCAGCTGTACAGGGACGAAATTACTTTCCGACAAGTAATCCGCTAAAGAATCGTGACATACGGAGAAATTTATGATCGAAAGTAATGCGCAATGCACTTATTTTATTGTTTATGTATCAAACAACAATAGTGAACTGAAATAAAAGTTGAAAATATGGATATTAAAAAATGAGAAAATGCGGATTAATCGGAAAAGTCGACAAATGACATATTTCGGTGACCTTGATATAATTGAACGGATATATTGTCTAACTGCAGTGATTCGGGTGAGTGACATTCCATCAATCATATTGTTTGTTCTTTTCTCTGTCCGCACGTATATAACAATTGTCAATCGGTTTTGTAGATTTGGAGTAAATGGACTTTAAATGTTAGCAAACTTCTACATATTTGTAAAATGCAAATGGCTGCCCTTGAATCAAGCATGGGGTATTCTAAGGGCCAATTACAAGGTTTTTTTCTGACTTTTGTAAGACATTCTGTGTAGGAGTACCCAGTATGTAATGGGTTCTTTGTATGTATTCTACCAGATTTCCGAAAATACGTGCCATTAAGTGATTTGATATATTCTGCTGATGAGGCTATTTTTACTCCAAGTTCGCTACTTTTGGATCTTCTGACATCACAAGTACACTTATATTAATGAAAATTTAGGCATGTTCCTTTTCATTGACTACTTATTTATGCTGTGTAAAAATATTTTTAGCCAATGTGGTATAGTTATTGAGTATTGCAACTTTTCCAATTTGGGTATTTTTTTCTCGTACAGACACATTACATGAACCTTAATAGCCTGTCAGTTATGTTATGTTTTTATCGAGGTTCAGCTCTATATATTTTTATTAAACTGTCAGGAGAACAAATATTCTGGGAATGCATGCAGCGGATCAAATGGCAGATGGCGGAGCAGATGGGTAACAACGTGACCGGGGAGACACGTGAATACCTCGACCGTCTGCTTCAGGTAGCAGTGGACACGGCACACACTCAACGTCCACGACACCGCATGGAGTACCGCATGATGAGTGAGGAGGCCCGGAGGAGGTTCCATAACGCTATACTGGCTCTCAGGAAGGATACGGTAATTTAAATTTATTAACCCTTTCAATCCTAATTTTTTTCTTGTGGGTATTTATAATACTTTTGGATTCTTCTAGTACAGGTATTTTGAACCATTCTACTGTTACATTTTTGACATGACAACAAAAACCAATGAAAATATCAAACAGTGCAGACACTGATCAGAGGCATCTGATTAGGGTCTATACTGTTTGCATATCTAATCAATCATCTCTACAGAGGGTTGTAGGGTTGAAAGGGTTAAAGAAAATTGATAAAGGCGTCTGCGTAAATTCTTATGGTCCAATTCCACTAGGCCACATTTTTTAGGCAAATAACGCGCCCTGAAAGAAATGCCAGGATGTCATCATATTTTGGCAAAACGGTGGCTTTTACGATTCGATAACGATTAAATAGCGCTCTGGTAGCGATATAGTACTGTTTTGTACTATCCACTAGCGACTTGTTTTCCTTTGATTATGACCATGTCATAAAAATGTGTCTTTCTTTCCCGGTCAGTTTCCACTCCGTTAATGACTTGAAGTGTGATTAAGATGCGATACTGGTCATTTCAGAACCAGACTACATGTTTACATGTGACGAAAACAATTGCCATATTCAAACAGTGTAGACTCTGATCAGATGGCTCCTAAAGGAGCCATCTGATCAGGATCTGTAATGTTTGTTATTATTGCAATATACTGTTAAAATCAACTTTAATTGTCAAAAATAGACTAAACTTGCATCGAAATTGGAATGGTCCATTAGCTTCAAGGGTTGGTGTGTTAACGTGACGAGACACATGTTGTTTTTTTCTTTTACAGGCCCTAAAGCCCAATGTGTACACGGCTATTGCTGAACTGCACGCTGGCGAGGTCATTCCCATGGCGCACTTTGGGGCTGGATTTCTCGGCTGGCATCGAGTCTTCCTCATCATGTAAGTCTAGCTATAATGAGTAATAATGTTCTTAGTTTAAACATATTTATTTGCATAATAACATGTGCAAAGGGATTGGGCTACAAGTTATTACAACATTATCAATGGCCCTTTCCCTAGATATATACAAAACAGTGGCATAGCATAATAAAGTAGAAATTACAATAGTTACTTTGTTAGAATAGCAATCGATGGCACAACCGGGTGATGTTTATACTCATTTACATTAATACTTTCAAAAAAAGTTGTAATCGACTATATAGTCCTTGTATCCAGTAAAGTGTTTAATAGGATAAGTAGGATAAGTTTCAAATACTCTTTGAGGTACAACTTAATGGCAAAATATTGGTTTTAGAGTGCCACCGGTTAAACTAAAGCAAAGCAACATAACTATATATAACAATAGCATAAACTTATTGTTGCGTGTTTGTTGAGAATCGCATGGTATCGTGGATGTACTTATGGACTGTCTGAAAGATATGCATATTAAAATCAAGAGGTTTCGATTCATCTCCAGATAATAGGAGATCTAAGGTTACTTGATTTATATGAGATAGGTTGTTTAGCATAATGTTTCGTGTTTGTGTGTATAAGGGACATTCAAGAAAAAAATGAAATGAATTTTCGCATGGACTTCCGCATCTACATGATGGATCTGCAACTAGATTACAACGAAATAAATCGTAGTTTAAACAACTACATTGATGTCTTAGCCTGGTATGTAGGATATTATTCTTACGTGTTCCACATTGATAGAAAGTTGGTAATTTATCTATATTACTCCCTAGTGCGGTCTTAAAAGACTGTATGGTAGTTTTGTTTCTAACATCCTGATTTAAGGCATTCCAGCTATGTGTGGTTGACACTATAAATGCACGTTCAGTTAGACGTAAGCGTGTATTTGGGATATTATAGTCATTATTATTTCTTAGTGGATAATTAGATACTTCGCTTACAAGAGGAGGTAGTATATTGCTAAGATATGGTGGAACAGACTGGTTGTGCATTTTATAAAACAAAACAAGTTTCTTTTTCTCTCTTCGAAATTCTAAAGTCTCAAGTTCTGCTTCTCTATAAATAAACTCTTTTTTACAAAATATCGGTAACCCACATGCTATTCTTGCTGCTTCTAATTGTATGCTTTCTAGTCGTTGCTTGTCGACCTGAGAACAGCCATCCCATAATTCTGATGCGTATTCTAATACTGGAAGGATAAAACATTTGAAAATTTTTAATAAAGTTCGTCGGTTTAGAATATATTTAAGTTTTCTTAACACAGAGACCTTTTTCATACAAGATTGATATATACTATCTATATGGGAAGACCATTTACAATCAGAAGATAAATTTACTCCTAAATGTCTATGAGAAGAAACGGGTTCTTACTTCTCGTTCAAACGAAATGAAACGCAAACGCAATACAATGAATTGTTGAAAATGACAATTTGTTAAGAGTTTTCTATTCTTTTCAATCTTTTAATCTGTGGGGCAAGCACCTTGGAATCAGATCAGACGCCGGGTCTAATTGATCTAATAATTTTAGCATAAACGTATTTATTTGGAATATACATGTATTGATATCTCCCCTAGTGTACAAGTAAACGTATGAGAACTAAATCTTTCCGGATAAATCAAAATATTCAACTAATTCATTCAACATATTTGACGCGTATACGCCCTTTTTTATCCTTTCCTAGATAGAAGTGCATTTTATCGCATTTAATATATTCCTCCACCGAATAAATAGTTCCAATTTGTATAGTCATAAACATGCATCAAAATAACTAGTTTCTATATCATAACAGATGGTGGCTTAAAGCAGGCTGAAAGAAAAGCAGACTGTGCCCTGCTTTACTATCAACCTACTTTAAGTGCTCACCTGTCTTCAAAACTATAAACAGGCAATGGGGTAAGTGGTTAATAGCACATTGTACACTTTTTCTATACAAAGTGTGACCCCAAGACCCGAAGCTTCTTACAAGAGCTCTCTCAGGGTCAGTAAATGCACCGTTCTTCATATTGCAATATACATGTACGTGTTCAGTAAAATCAATCCAAAATCGTCACAGAATTGAACTACAGCGTTCCCTCTCTACAACGGCCCTCCCAACAACGACTCCCTCCTTACGACGACCCTTGCCGAAATTCCCTAAAAAGGACAATTATGTCAAACGCCTTTACTGCTCCTATCGTGTGCTTAAAATTGTCGTCTGCTGTTTTTTCTCAAAGTTACATAATTGACATATTGACAGAAAAAAGTAATGACGAGTGACAAACAGCTTGAATCCAGATCAGACGCCGCGTTACGCGGCGTCTGGTCTGGATTTAAGCTGTTTGCAAATGTAAGCCAATTTCCCTCTCTGGGTGTCGTTGTAGAGAGGGAGCACTGTAGCTTTAATAGGACACTGTTATTTTTATTAATTTTAATTAATTATTAATTGTGTTGTCTGCTTTAACCCTTTCATTGTCACAATAACATCCGTTCAATACTGATGTAAAATAGTTACATGTAAATAAAAATCATAATTCTTAATTCATACTTTACCCCTATCCCAAAAGAAGAACTGAACTGTTCAGTCTGTAGTACTTAGTTATCTCTGAAATATGGATCAACGCTTATAAAGCGTTTGAGTTAACTCTTAAAAACGCTTAAAAACATCTCCTGACGACCTTTTGATCATAACACATTGCCAGACAATTTCCTTGCAAAAAGCATGGGTCTTATGAACATGTCATTAGCAAAGAACCACTAAAGCTTCTCATGTGAAACCCGACCTTTATATTTGATAGTTTGGTTAGAAATAACCATTGAAAATCACTAGAGCATGAGTATAATCTGGACCTCACCAGGTAAACTGAGATTGTGCTGCACGTGATTGACAGTTACATTGACACCTCCAGAATAATGTGCTGGTGGTCCCTCAATGGGCTGAGGAAAAGTCTTTAATAAGCATGGACCATGGTAATGTTCGACTTAGGCGAGTTAGACTAATCCAGATTCCATTGCTTTTCTATGTTGCAGATTTGAGACAGCATTGCGCCTTAAGGACCCAACAGTATCTATACCCTACTGGGCTTCGAACCTTGATCATGAAATGGAGGACCCTACAAAGTCCATTGTTTGGTCACCTAAGTTTTTCGGGAATGGCGATGGATTCGTTCTAACTGGTCCTTTCGCCAAATTTAAAGTTTATTCAGCGGATGCCGTGCTAACTAGGAATATCGGTTCATCTGGATCATTGATGACAAATGAAGGGATTCATGGAGTTTTATCACAGAACAGCACGGAGGCTATAATAGCGCCCTCATCTCCACAGCGGCAAAACATCGAACTACAACACAACCTAGTACACGTGTGGGTGGGTGGGGATATGGATGATTTAAGTACGAGCGCGGAAGATCCGGTGTTCTATTTGCACCATTCATTTATTGACTACTTGTGGGAGGAGTTTAGAACTAAACAAAAACAGTACGACATTAATCCTGAGACTGATTATCCGACAAAAGATTGGGGACCAAAGGAACATGCGCCTAGTGCTTCTCTAGGGTTCGGTGATTTGCGGAATATAGATGCTCTTACTAATGTGTTAGCTGATATGGTAACCTACGAGCCTTCACCAGTGTGTTCTAGGACTCATCCGTCTTGTGGTTCCAAGTATCTTAGGTGTAATACTGTAGCGATACCTCCTATATGTGTGAGTTTAACTAGAGAAGAGGTCGATCATAAAGTCGATCCTGATACCGAGATCTGTGTGGAGGCACAGTTAACCCGAGCAATACAAAATAATTTTGCTATCAATCAGTATTGTGATATTAGAAAATGGTCGTATATTCCGATAAAGATAGTGCTACAGCGACCTCCAGAGTTCACAAACTATAAAAGCTACCCAGTGTTAAATAATATACCAGTTACTGATAGGGATATCTTTGCAACAGCTTCAACTAATAAAAATATCAGTCAGACTTTGGCGACATATCCAAACTGCAGGAGAACCAGCGCAGTTGCTCGGAGAATATACACAGAATCACATGGATTAAATTATTATGGCAAATATAAAGATTTTACTATCCTTGATCAAAGACATGCATTATCTACTGCAACTACTTATATAGGCGTGAAAACACCAGAGTCAAACTATACAGATGTGATTTTATACGCTTACGATTATTGTGGGAGAACTTGTCGGCCATTTTGTTTAGACGTTTCCGTTGATCCTCCAAAATCACGACCGTGCTCCGGTGTTATCCGAATTACTAAAGAAGAACCGAAATTGTACGGAGATAATTATGCGGAAGCCGTAAATAGTGTATGGCGAGCGGACAATCTCAACGAACTTCCGGAGATGTCCGATTTTAATGCCATAATAACATTCTATTGTGATTATTCAGGTGTCTGGCCATGGGACAAAGAGATTCAAAGCAAAGATAACATTTCATTAGACACTATTAAGAAAAAGAAGCCAGCGAAACGAAAAAAGGTTGTTCAACGAAATCAAAACATTCTAAAATCGCATAATAACAGAAGAACAAACCAAAAAATACAAAGACCAATTGTACGCAAACCAGCGGAAACAAGAAAACAAGTGTTCAAGGATGTTAAGTTAATGCAGACTAAGGCCCCAGTAGTGAGGATGGTGGATTTACGAGCCACGCCAATGACACCGCGAAGACGAAATCGCCGGCCAGTGATGAGCCGCCGAATGCCTCCGAGTTCTCGCACCGGAAATAGACACCAAAGAGGATCAAACAGACCGCTGTTTGTCAACAGAGAATTTCAACAGAACTTTGGACAGCGCCCGAACAACCAGGGCTTCCATTTCCCAATGGGTAAGAGTTATTTTAGCTTGTGAAGTGACTGTTCGTAACTTTCAACTGATAATAAGTTATCCTTACCAGTTTAAAAGGAATAAAATGCAATCGCAATCGCAATTTACTTAAATGTTGAATTGAAAATTACAGGCTGTTGAAAACAAAAATCAGCGGAGTTGTTTAACCTCTATTTAGAACAGCATTTTCACTATTTTCTACCAATGACAACAGTTACTGATAAAAAATCTAGGTTTAACTCTTTGAACCCTAGTCTCGCATATATGCGTCATTTGCAAACAATGTACCTGTGAGGAGTATATTTGTCCTATGCAAACAGTGTAGACCCTGATCAGAGGGCTCCTCAAGGAGCCCTCTGATCAGGGTCTACACTATTTGTCATTTTGAAATATATTGTGAAAATCAACCCTAAAATGTCAAATATGGACTAGACTAAATTGAAAACTAGAATTGTCCATTTGAGCTTTCGGGGAGGAATGGGTTAAGGGCACCTGCTTAAAATCGACTGGAATGATTGGACAGGGGATCAGACTGGTCTATGTACTTTTACATTTTTTACTGGAGATGAATTGAGAGTGCAAAATTAAGAGACACAGACTGATACAGACATCGTGTCTAGTTTTAGATATGACATCTGTTTAAGTACAGTTTGTTTCAAGAACCTCCACTAAAAAGTTTGATAGATAGAAGAGTAGATGTTAATAAATACAAGAATCTCAGATCAGTAGGCTAAGGTTTAAATTATTGTTTTTGCATTTCCGTTGACGATTTGATGATAGCGCTTTAGAAGTTATGCTATACTTGACATAAAAGTTAGTTATTCTTATGTTTTGCTTTTCAATTCATGGTATTAAACTTTTTGGAAAACTTCAATTTCATGCATTTTCAAATTTGCACACCCATCTACAGCATTGCCCCCACCGCGCACTCAGGAGAATATCTTTCTGAAGATAAAGATATGTTTAACGTTGCTCAAACTATTTGTATAATTGGTCAACAACATGACATTCTTTCTCATCTACCGGTGTAACATTAAATTTAGACCCCATTGAAAAATGACCTCCCGGTCATTTTTCAACGTTGAGAAATGACCTCCCGGTATTTTTTAACGTTAAAAAAAGACCTCCCGGGTCATTTTTTAACGTTGAAAAATGACCGGAAGGTCAATTCTCAACGTTGAAAAAAGACCCTACCCATGAAATTATGACTCCTGAATTATCTGTTGCGAAATGACCGGGAGGTCATTTCTCAACGTTGAAAAATGACCCGTGTAAAGTTTCAACGTTGAAAGTTGACTTAACCCGTGCATAATTGCCTCATAGACTTAATTGTGATTAACTGACTACTGGTATGACCCGGGGTCAATTCTCAACGTTTAAAAAGACCCTACCCATGAAATTATGACCCGGGGGTCATTTCTCAACGATGAAAAAAGACCCTATCATTGAAATTATAACTCCTGAATCATCTTCTTGTAAATGAAATGGGGGTCATTTCTCAACGTTGAAAAATGACCCATTTAAAGTTTCAACGACTACTTGTATCGAGGCCATTGTTCAACGTTGAAAACTGACCCGGGGTCATTTCTCAACGTTTAAAAAAGACCCTACCATTTAAATTATGACTCCTGAAATATCTTCTTGTAAATGAAATGGGGGTCATTTCTCAACGTTGAAAATGACGCATGTAAAGTTTTCAACGTTGAAGACTTAACCCGTGCAGAATTGTCTCCTATACTTAATTGTGATTAACTGACTACTGGTTTCAACGTTGAAAAATGACCCGGGGTCAATTCTCAACGTTGAAAAAATTCCCTGCCCATTAAATTATGACTCAGTCATTATCTCATTTTGAAATGACTGGGGTCATTTCTCAACGTTGAAAAATGACCCCTGTTAAGTTTCATCGTTGAAAGACCCGTACAGATATGTCTCCTAGACTTAATTGTGATTTATGTACTACTAGTATGAGGGGAGGGTGTCATTGTTCAACGTTGAAAAATGACCTTGGGGTCATTTCTCAACGTTGAAAAAAGACCCTTGTTCCGTTTCATTGTTGAAAGACGACTTAACCCGTTCAGAAATGTCTCCTAGACTTAATTGTGATTAACTGACTACTGGTATCGGGGTCATTGTTCAACGTTGAAAAATGACCCGGAGTCGTTTCTCAACGTTGAAAAAAGACCCTACCAATGAAATTATGACTCCTGAATTATCTTCTTGCAAATGAAATGGGGGTCATTTTTCAACGTTGAGAAATGACCTCGGTCATGTTACAACAAGATAATTCAGCATTCATAATTTCATGGGTATGGTCTTTTTTCAACGTTGAGAATTGACCCCGTGTCATTTTTCAACGTTGAATAATGACCCTCTCAAACCAGTACTCAGTTTATAACAATTAAGTTTAGGAGACATATTTGTACAGGTTAAGTCATCTTAAAACGATGAAACTTAACACGGGTCATTTTTCAACCTTGAGAAATGACCCCCGTTTATTTTACAACAAGATAATTTTAGGGTCATGATTTCATGGGTAGGGTCCTTTTTCAACGTTGAGAATTGACCCTGTGTCATTTTTCAACGTTGAACAGTGCCCCCCCCCCCCCCCTTCCCCTTCATACCAGTAGTCAATTAATCACAATTAAGTCTAGTAGACATATATGTACAGGTTAAGTCGTATTTCAACGATGAGACTTAACACGAGTCATTTTCAATGTTGAGAAATGACTTACTGTGATTTTAAAACAATATAATTGAGGAGTCATAGTTTCATGGGTAGGGTCTTTTTTCAATGTTGAGATTTGACCCCAGGTCTATTACCAACGTTAAAAAATACCCCCTAACAAGGATCAGTTAATAACCAATAATTTGTAGCAGCCATTTAAAGTTTAAGGGTATGGTCATGTTTTAATATTGAGAATTGACCCCCGGTCATTTTACAATGTTAAAGAATGACCCCCTCTCTTCCGTTTGTTATTCAATGGCGTATTAACACTGTCGTCATTATTTCACGGATAGGATTATTTCTCAACGTTAAGAATTGACCCTAGTCTATTTTCAACGTTGAGAAATGACCCCCGCCATTTTACAATTAGATATTTCAGCAGTCATAATTTCACGGGTAGGGTCTTTTTTCAACGTTGAGAAATGACCCCATTCCCGTTGAAAAATGACCCGGGAGGTCTTTTTTCAACGTTAAAAAAAGACCGGGAGGTCAATTCTCAACGTTGAAAAATGACCGGGAGGTCATTTTTCAACGGGGTCAAAATTTAATGTTACACCGGCTTTGTAGCATAACACTGGTCATTGCATATGTTTATGCAGTGCCATTTCAACCCCACCAACTTTCATTACAGGGCGATGTCGTCTGAACCCCGGATGTGTTTTGGCGGTACCCTGCTCACCATGTCAATTCCAATCTAGACAACAATGCCAAGCACCAAGCCGGCTAACAGCAATATGCGTAAACGGAATATTCATGCTGGAACCCATTTTCTTCGACTTTGTAGGATGATGATGGCACGCAGAGACTATATATTGCATAATCTTTTTCCATAAAAGTGTTCAGGAATACTAATAACGAGAAATATATGTCATCTGTTGTTTAGACATATTTTATTGTAATTGAAATACTACTCGGCCTTCTTCTGTGGAGAATCTCTAAGACAAACTAACCGAGGAGAACACAGTATCCTTTATCCTTTTCCGACAAAAGCATTTGTCAAAACAAGTATTTTAATTGCAAACAATTTGGAGCCAGATCAGACGCCGAGTAATTCGGCGTCTGATAAAGCTCCATATTGATTGCCACTCAAATTTTAATAAAATGTCGATGTTTTCAAACTCTGCCATTTTGTACATTTGTATTGTATTGCATTTGCGATTAGTTTTGTTTGAATGGGAAATAATAGTAACACTGTTTACGTAACCGTTTCTGAACTATTATTGATTACGTGATAATGGGTCTGGAGGGAAACGGCCTAGCTTTTTGTGCAATGACAATTACGTCAGTCTGTTTACGGCTAAAGAAAACTAATTGCAAATCTAATTGAACAAAATGTAGAAAAAGTGTACAGACAAAATATCATACATGTACAGTGGAGAATCTGTTATTCTTTCCCAATAAACGCGTTTACGCTAAAACTATTATTTGCAGTGCAAACAGTTGGGAGCCAGATCAGACGCCGGGTAACCCGGCGTCTGATCAGGCTCCAAACTGTTTGCCACCAAGATAAACAAGAATTATCAGAATTGTCCAAAAGTTGTTCTTTTCTACGTTTTAGTGTTTTGCGTTTGCGTACGTTTGCGTTTAAACGGGAAAGAATAACAGATTCTCCACTGTACATGTCAAAAGGTCATAGGGTAGAGGTGTCGGTTACATGTACGTATTCATCCAGTGATGGAACTCCTTCCCGATGCATGTTCGTCTTTTTTTTGGCCGTTACAACTCCATTAACGTGACTAGGTATTCACACGGAAAAGGGCCGAGCAATTTTTCAATTTATGTTAAATATACATTTGTTATATAAATTATAAAAAGCGTCAATTGTTACAGTGCTGTTTGTAATCATTCTAAATCCGTTGAGAACATTTTTACCCTTCTGCATCCCAAAAATTGTAACTGAAGAGTGTGGACCAACTCGATACAGCGATGTTAAATGGAGGCGCATACTTTAATTGGGTCAATAAATACATGTATATTGCCAATTTGATGGAATTGGCAAACCTGTTAAAAATAATAGTTTTAAGTTAAACAAAATAACACAGTACAGTGCTCCCAATGGGAGACAAAGATTGTTTGCGTTGTTCGGAGGGAGACGTTACAGGGAGGGAAATTGGCTTACATCTGCAAACAGCTTGAATCCAGATCAGACGCCGCGTAACGCGGCGTCTGATCTGGATTCAAGCTGTTTGTCACTCGTCATTACGTTTTTTTTCTGTCAAAATGGCTCATATGTAAATTTGAGAAAAACAGCAGACGACATTTTTAAGTAGACTATATTGCAGCCGTGAAAAGTTTGGACATAATTATATTGCTTTGGGAACATCGGAAATCGTCGTTATAAGGAGGGAACCGTTGTTGGGATGGCCGTTGTAGAGAGGGAACACAGTATTGTTTTATGAACATGTCCCAAGATTCTAAAGTTTTTGAGCTGAGTCTGAGATCGTTCTCAGGCATTTGATTGATCAGAACGATCTCAGACACAACTCAAAAGTTTTATAACGTTAGAGCCCGGATATGTATTTATATCACCGCTTAGATTTGATTCACTGGTAGTTGGTGGACGTCGGGTTCCAATGACGTTCATTTTCAAGTACAATTTGAATGCAATAAAATACACAGATTAAATTAAAAAATAGTTGTACACAATGTTTTAAAGATATTAATATTGTAATTTTAGGTCGAAAAGAAAGAAAATATTTAAGATAAATCTTAGAACTGTTACGTGAATTTAGAAAGTAAACATTGTTAACCAATTTATGCATTTCATACATTTATGGCAAATTAGCACTGGACGCATGCAAACATTGTTTCGCAAAAGACGCTGACGAATACTGATACGTCATACTGTTAAAGAATAAGTTAGGTCAACAGCAGATCTAGTACCTAGCATATGACGAAGATAGGGCTGCAATTACTTCGGATTTTTCATAAATCTTTTCCTTTATTTCTCCGAACCTACGGTCTTTCTCCAAAACCTTCGGGATTCTGCTCTTTCTTTTGAAATTTAGAATTTTATGTATTTTTACTTTGAAACATTGATATGGATGTCAACCATTTTAGATCCTGATCAGATGCCGCGCTGGATCCAAACTGTTTGCATAATTATGTTAGTGTCATATAGAGTCTGGCAGCGAAAGGGTTTATGGTACGATTCCTAAAATTGCGTTTGTAATTTGGAAATCTTAGGATTTTATGAGACCTGTAGAGATAAAAGTGTGAACCGGTAGTGAAATGGCAGATTGGATTGGCACCCTTCTAGTATAGTTAGTCCTTCCGGAACGGCACAGGGCATACATTAACGAATTGAGGATTGACGCGATAGCACAGTTTTGAAGCTTCAGACTGACAGTAGAATTCTATGTATTTTGTACATTTCATAAAAGAATATTTATGCAGTCATTTTTAAAATAACATTATGGAAATGGTTTGAAAACAAGTGTGCATTCGTGACATATGGTTTGCATCACGTCAGAGCGGAAAATTTCATCACCCGCCTAAAGGCGATGATTAGCATTTTTTTAAATGCTTATACAGTGTTCCCTCTCTACAACAACATCAAATGAGAGACAATGAGTGTGTGTGTTGTTCGGACGGGTTGTTATAGGGAGAGAAATTGGCTTACATTGCAACAGCTTGATTCCAGATCAGACACCGCGTAAAGCTGTGTCTGATCTGGATACAAGCTTTTTGGCTCTCATCATTATGTTGTTGTTTTTCTGTCAAAATGGGCAATAGGTGACTTTGATAAAAACAATATTGCAGATGTGAAAAGGTAGGATATACGTATTATCTTGTTTGTGAGACAGCGGTAAGCGTTGAACATTGTGAGCAGGGCATCGTTGCTGGGAGGGCCGTTGTAGGGAGGAAGCAATGTAAAGTACGTGTACTCGTAAATGATTATTGATACAGTGGAGAATCTGTTATTCTTTCCCAATAAACGCGTTTATGCTAAAACTATTATTTGCAGTGCAGACAGTTTGGAGCCAGATCAGACGCCGGGTAACCCGGCGTCTGATCAGGCTCCAAACTGTTTGACACCAAGATAAACAAGAATTATCAGAATTGTCCAAAAGTTGTTCTTTTCTACGTTTTAGTGCTTTGCGTTTGCGTACGTTTGCGTTTAAACGGGAAAGAATAACAGATTCTCCACTGTATAAAACAGCATACCCGGTACGAAATACCACGTGTATCGCATACAAAGCCGCGTATTGAAAGAATCGGCGCATAATTTAAGCGTGTTTTATTTACATCTTATATAAAAATAATAGTACGTATTGTCGATGATTTTTGAACTGGCACTCATCAGTTTCCGTCAACTTTCGTCGATGAAGTCGGGTCTTTCCGTTAACTGTATAGGTAAAAATCAATAAAATACAAATGTACTTAGAAACATATACTACGCACGCGTTGCAGTTTATTACGGACGCAATAGCACAGTGGCATGTGTCGCTGACTCTAAAGACAGAGGTTGTGGGTTCGAAACTATGTAAGATCTATTTTAAATAGCATTGATCTTTCAGGTCTTTTTAAAAAGTAAAATAAAATGATTATATTTTTATTGTGAATTTATTCTCTCTTCATATAAAATATGTCTGTATTAATTTTGTAATTTGTTTTATTTCAATGTTTATTTTCTTCATCCTTTTTTAATTATTTTATTCACTTACTGTACAAAACTCACACAAATAATGATTTTCAGGACAAGCATCCGTCTTCCCGACAAAAGAATTAAAAAAAAAAAAAAACATCGCAAAAATGCATGTATGTAAAACTACTAGGGCAGGGATCGAACTCACGACCCAGACATTGGTAGATTCTAGTGGTTCGAGTAAACCACTGAGCTATCGTCGCTTGTAACGGATTATGATGTACAAGACTAATTGTTCAGTGGCGAATTCTCCAATATTTTTCCGTAAGATACAAATAGCTCACGGAAAAGGGCGGAATATGCATAGGGTGCCAGTTCAAACATCATCGACAATAAATACAGTCGGATTTCGATAACTACAATACATGTATAAGGCTTAGTCAAATTAACCCGTACTCAGTCTACATCTGCATGTCGAGTTCGCTTAATACACACTTAACCCCTTCACCGCCTTACCCCTAGTGCAAGAGTTATTTGCAAACAGTTTGAATCCTGATCAGACACCGATGTTTACTTCAACTAGCCAAACTAAGATATATTTTGAGACGGACCCCATGTGGGCGTGCATTCTGTATTAACCCCTTCACTGCCTTACCCCGAGTATGATGGTTATTTGCAAACAGTTTGGATCCTGATCAGACGCCGCGTGACGCGGCGTCTGATCAGGATCCAAACTGTTTGACACTCATTTCAATATTTCTTAAATCAAAATAACTAAAAATTAAATTTGAAAAATAAAAGCAGACGTTAATTGTTTAAAATTGATGACGTCACGGCAGTGAAGGGGTTAATGTCAATGGATATGATATCCCGTCTCGTCTACTATGACAAACACAGCCCTGCTGGACAGTTGGACAACACTGACTGACAGTTCTTACGTACGGCTGTACTCATGAACGTCACGTGATAAACAATACGGCTTCATTGAACAAAGAAGTTACTTGTTTGAAAGAGAGCGCAATTGGCTGCATTTTGGTCGTAAATTTTGTTTTTTGTTTTTATGGTTTTACGTCGCTTTTAGCAGTATTTTTCAGTCATATCGCGGCGTCCAGCTAATTTCAGGTGGATGAATACCCCACAAGCCCTTTTATGCACTGAACATTTCGGGCACAAATCGGCAACTGGGTAGGACCACCGACCTTCCGCAAGCTAGCTGGAAGGCCATCCTACCTGAAAAATCCGAATGACCAGACTGGGATTCGAACTCGCGGCAGTGAGGGGCTTAGTGATGTAAGAGACTCCACCACTAGGCCACGGATGCCCCCTAAATCACAGTGTTTGTATCCCCATCACTGCCATGACGCCATCAAATTTAAACACGCTTCGTCTACATGTACTTTAAATTCTCAAATCTAAATTTAATGTATTTTGACTTGGGAAATGAGTGGCAAACAGTTTGGATCCAGATCAGACGCCGCTTAATGCGTCGTCTGATTAAGATCCAAACTGTTTGCAAATGACCATTCTACTCAGGCAGGGCTGCCATTTCTACGGATTTTTCCTAAGTCTTCAGATTTTTATCCTAGCAGGTGGTAGCTTAAAACAGACTGAAAGTAAAGCAGAATGCGCCTTAGGGTGCATTCTGCTTTATCTTCAACCTGTTTTAAAAATTAAAAATATGAAATCTTAGGATTTTTATGATCAACTTATGGCAGCCCTGGGTAAGGGCAGTGAAGGGTTAACCCTTTACCCAATAGAAGCGCCTTTTAGCGGATATGATTTATTCATCCGCTGAAGAAAATAGTTCAAATTTAATCAGTATTGAATATGTATTATAGGGAATATTTTCTATATTATAGCACATTATAGCTTAAAGCAGGCTGAAAGTAAAGCAGAATGCGCCCTAAGGCGCATTCTGCTTTACTTTCAACCTGCTTTAAGTAGTCATCTATCTTAAGTACTATAAATAGGCTATCAGGTAAAGGGTTAATACAGAAATGTTGCTC
The DNA here is from genome assembly GCA_922989275.2 of Gari tellinella. NCBI lineage: Eukaryota > Metazoa > Mollusca > Bivalvia > Cardiida > Psammobiidae > Gari > Gari tellinella. The sequence goes on along the minus strand of OV277862.1, from coordinate 6,270,846 downwards.
GTTTATTACTCAACTAATGCAGACTTATTGTGTTAAGAATTGCAGATAGCTGAACTCTTTTCTCCTTTAAACTTCCAATTCTAGTTTCAAATTAACACAGTCAACCCTAGCGATGAGTATACTCGTAATTTACAAACAGTGTATCTGTGAGGATTACACTTGTCCTGAAGGAGCCCTATCATCAGGGTATACACTGTTTGTCATTGAAATATATTGTTAAAATCAACCCTAAATTGTCAACAAGAGCCGTATACGGCCCTAAATCGCTCACCTGGGACCGATGATGTAAATGTAACATATCTTGGAAAGCTGAGAAATTATGACAATATGATTGTGCCAATTGCTGATTGGATGCTGCTGGGTGCAGAATAGCTAAAATTAGGGTACTGTAGTTTAAGAGAAGAATTTTTAAGCTTTTTTTTATATGCAAGGGACCGGAACCATTTGAACAATATTGGTAAAGTATACCTCTAGAAGTTAATTAATGCCAAATATCAAAGCTCTAGCTATGTTAGTTTCAGAGAAGAAGAGGTTTGAAGATTTCACTTTATAACTCTATGTAAATTTGTGACCCCCGGGGCGGGGTCATTTTTGACCCCTTGGCATAATTTGAACAATCTTGATAGAGGACCTGAAGATGATGCTTTGTGCAAAATATCTAAGCTCAGGGTACTGTGGTTTCAGAGAAGAAGATTTTTTAAGTTTTTATTGAAAAAAAATCTATTTTAGCTCCTGTGACCTAGATATGCAATGGACCGGAACCATTTGAACAATATTAGTAAAGTACCTCTAGAAGTTACACTATGCCAAATATTAAAGCTCTAGCCATATTAGTTTCAGAGAAGAAGAGGTTTGAAAGTTTCAGAGAAGAAGAGGTTTGAAGATTTCACTATATAACTCTATGTAAATGTGTGACCCCCGGGGCGGGGTCATTTTTGACCCAAGGGACATAATTTGAACAATTTTGATAGAGGACCTGAAGATGATGCTTTGTGCAAAATATCTAAGCTCAGTGTACTGTGGTTTCAGAGAAGAAGATTTTTCAAGTTTTTATTGACAAAATCTATTTTTAGCTCCTGTGACCTAGATATGCAACGGACCAGAACCATTTGAACAAAATCGGTAAAATACCTCTAGAAGTTACACCATGCCAAATATCAAAGCTCTAGCTATATTAAATTCAGAGAAAAAGAGGTTTGAAGATTTCACTATATAACTCTATGTAAATTGTGACCCCCGGGGACATAATTTGAACAATCTTGATAGAGGGCCTGTAGATAATGCTTTGTGCAAAATATCTAAGCTCAGGGTACTGTGGTTTCAGAGAAGAAGATTTTTTAACTTTTTATTGAAACGATCTATTTTTAGCTCCTGTGACCTAGATATGCAACGGACCGAAACCATTTGAACAACTTTTAAAGAGGACCATATAAGAATCATTCCTGCCAAGTTTGGTTAAAATCCATCCAGTAGTTTAGGAGGAGATATCGTTTAAAGAAAGTGTTGACGACGGACAACGGACGACGAACGACGACGGACACAGGACAGAGGACGATCAAAACAGCTCACCTTGGCACTTTGTGCCAGGTGAGCTAAAAATGTTGTAGAAAATGATAATAATGCATTACTTTTTGTCTGCTTTAACTCATTCACCCCTGAAACTTTTAATGGACAATTCCAATTTCAAACTAAGTCCAGTCCATTTTTGACAATTTAGGGTTGATTTTAACAATATTTTGCAAATGACAAACAGTGTAGACCCTGACCAGAGGGCCCCTGCAGGATCCATGACATAAACCTTGGAGGAGTAAGAGGTACATACTGTTTAATTAATGGAAGTCAAGGGAAATAACTCAAGACAAACTTTGAAAAACATAATGATGTTTGCAGAGATAAAAAAAATTAGGTCATGTATAATGGTTGTGCAAAGTGACATCTAAATCTAAGGACAAACCTGGGAAGAGTAGATTATTTAACGGATGTCAAGGGCCATAACTCTAGTAAAATTGGAGAAACATAAGGACATCCCCAGAGACACAAGATGGTGTCGTGTGTGCAAAGTGTCATCAAAATCCATGGAACAACTTCAGGGTCTACAATCTCGTGACGTCATTGGGGCTGAAGGGGAGCTGAAAGTGCTCGATTCAAGTAAGTATTTTGCCGATTTCTTTGTTAATACTGGGCCGATCTTGACCAAATATAGATGGTACCACCCGCCTTACTGAGATATATCTCCGAAAAATACTCTCATGCGGCGAAATCCTTTATTTCAAACGCAATTTTGTACCAACCTCCGCGGATTACCGGCGTTGAGATGGGGCGTTGGGGAGAAAAACCTGCGAGTTGTATTGAAATGCACTTTAGGGGCACTTTTTCACCAATAAGATAACACTTTCTAAATGAAAAAATGTATACTTTACTGTTGCAAGCGTATTTTGACTGAAAATGGTGTTTTCGTTTGTGCAATCGAACATTTATGAATTGCGGTCGTTGGGGAGAAGGGGTCGTTGGGGAGGAAAACGCAACAACACTGGACTTCGTCTTGAGTTTGTGTTATCGGATATACATTATATAGCCCCAATATAGTTTATTATACGCTTATGATTGATAAGATACTAGTTGAGTGATTAAATAAAATTTAAATCAATATCGTAGCTTTATTTTATCCCCCTTCCTGAGTCTAAAATTGTGTAATAGTTTGGAGTCCCTGCTGTTCCCTCATATCGTTTTAATGGTATCTTAATCATGTAATGTTCGAAACAAATGTTAAACAAATGTGCGATTGAGTTGTATTTTTTCAGATGTCACCCACACCATATCTAACGTTGTGTTGGTCTTCTCTTGATAATACATGCAGTTGTATTTGCAAAACTGTGTGCTAACTTCGACATTTCTATTCGTAAATCATTAGTCCCTGAAAATTTACAGAAATTATGAACACCTGATGACTATTTATTAGCTAAAATTATACTTTAAATCATCCGAATCGCATATTTTATGTGTCAGCACGAAGAAAAATGTTTATACTTGGATCTCACATAGGCAAATAAAGTATACCCTGATCATACAGCTCCCGAGGAGCTGTTTGATCCGGTTATACTTTATCTGCAAAAGACGACCCAAGTCGTCACTAGGGCTGATTGTGTTAATCTCGATCATCTGTAGGTAGTATAGTTCTATCTAATTTGGATCTACATAGATTTTGATAAATCACCAATGCATGAGTGATGAAATTGTTGTACGTTTATTACATTTATGATAAGTATTATTAAAGAACAGCCGAATTATTACTTCAATTTGTTCAGTTCAAGAGTGTCTATCTATAGTCTCAAATATAATGTTAAAAGTTCAGTCAATAAAGGATTAAATGTTCACTATCGAACGGAAATTGCCGGGACTTTCCGACAAACCTCTATGAGATATGCGGAAATTGCCGATAATTTCTTATGATTTCCGAACGAGTGCATGGCACCGCAGTTCACGGGCAGAACGGGTATTCAGAATTTTCGGGGAACATGAGCCCGCAGCAAATATAACGTCCGGTCCTCGCATGCCTGCTGCTCAGGTGCCGTTCTAGGTTATACTTGGTGGCATACGTGCTACCACACTCTTGGCACATGAAAACCATGTCTGTAACAGAAGAACAGGTTGTTATTTAACACTGTGTTTTCCAGAACGAGGACGCAAATTACCATTGGCGTCGGAGCTGTAGGGCCGAAGTGTGTGTGTTGGAATTGGCGATTGGTTGTTCAAACAAGTCTATTACAAACACCACCACACCCCCAATGCACAATATGTGGTTCCTGGTTTGTTTTTCACCAAAATGTCTTACAATAACTGAATAAATTAATATGAACATTCAATGAAAGGGATATCATGAATAGATCTACTCATTGATTAGCTACATTGTGGAATTAATCACGCAAAGTTTGACAATGTGATGGGCGGAATTTGGCGGATAATGTAGATCTAGTGAGAGGCTGCCCGATGTCATTGACAACGGGGATGAGCGCATTTTTGCGCAAATAAAGTCTATAGAGAAACAAATAAGTTGTGGAAATTCTAAGGTAAGAGATCTGGGCATGTTTCCCCTCCCCAACCCCCTCCCCTCTAATTCCGTGCATTAAGTCTATGATTTAGATATATAGGTTATAGTTTGGTGCTATGAGTTTAATGATTAAATCTGAAATATTTATTAATTTATGTCATCTTTTATCTCTTTTTTCAAATTAGGATCACTTATTTTACCGATTGAAGTAGCTCGAAATCTAGATCGAAATATTTCGTCTCAATGTGGGCTTTTCGACAGTCGCATGGGATTCAGTCCTATTCCACAAATGACGTCACACATCTTATCCGATTCATATAATTTACGGGAAAGTGCACCTAGCCAAAAATCAGTCACTGAATGTAAAACATTAACTAGATCTGTCCAAATACTGAGTGGTCTTGTATCCTCAAACCGATTAAAGCCAAATCGCCTGAACATAGGAAAGAACTCACTCATATGGGTTCTACCTGGCATGCTGTTTTGCAAATTAGGCTACAACTACATCTAGATAGCTAGTTCTAGTTGAATTAATATCAATATCGGTATCAAATTCTGGCGTTGATTTAAAAATCATTTCTATGAAAGTGTGAGTATGAGTGGGAGGCAGATATTTGCAGGACATTTCTGGATTGCGATTGTTGTCTTCAGGTAAGGATGTAGGGTGTTGGGGGTAACATGGGGGAAGGGGGTAGATCTAGGTTTTCTGATTTGTTAAGGTAACAAAACAAAGACAAAAACGTTGTTAATGTAAATTTGATTCATGCACTTTAAAAACATAAAATTTAATCATTTTGGGTGCAGCAGACCTTTTGTGTTTGGGTTGGGGATCCTGTGAAACACTCTGGATCACGAGCTTTTTTTGTTTTTGTATTTTGTCCTCATGATTTTAGGCAGGAGACGAGACGCAGATACTGTGCGACACTAAATACGCCGTTTCTCTAACAAGTACTCCAGTGTTGTTGCGTTTTCCTCCCCAACGACCCCTTCTCCCCAACGACCGCAATTCATAAATGTTCGATTGCACAAACGAAAACACCATTTTCAGTCAAAATACGCTTGCAACAGTAAAGTATACATTTTTTCATTTAGAAAGTGTTATCTTATTGGTGAAAAAGTGCCCCTAAAGTGCATTTCAATACAACTCGCAGGTTTTTCTCCCCAACGCCCCATCTCAACGCCGGTAATCCGCGGAGGTTGGTACAAAATTGCGTTTGAAATAAAGGATTTCGCCGCATGAGAGTATTTTTCGGAGATATATCTCAGTAAGGCGGGTGGTACCATCTATATTTGGTCAAGATCGGCCCAGTATTAACAAAGAAATCGGCAAAATACTTACTTGAATCGAGCACTTTCAGCTCCCCTTCAGCCCCAATGACGTCACGAGATTGTAGACCCTGAACTTGAGAGAAGTAGAATGTACATCTTTTTCCTACATACGGTTTCATTAACAGGATGCACAACTTCAAAAGACACATATCTCTTTGTATGCTGGGTAAACTTTCTTTGTCTGTAACAATTGTTGTCTGCTTACTGTTCTAAAAAAAAGATTTTTTAAATTTCTTTCCAAACCAGGGTCAGAGCGTCAAACAGTTTGGATCCAGATGAGACACCGCATTATGCGGAGTCTCATCATGATCCAAACTGTTTGCAAAGATTAATATAGTTCCACCCCAGCATGCTAAAGGTTAAATAGCCTGCACAGTGTCAAGAATTTTAAATAAAAACTGTATGAGAAGAAGTACATACAAGCTTACATATATGAACAAGCATACACGGATAAAAGGACGGAGTGATTCCAGTGCCCCCCCCCCCCCCCCTCCAAAACTTTGCTGTGGGGTGGTATAATAACAAAGCCAATCATATTCTGACCAGATTTCAAAATGGACGTCCCTTCAGAGACAGCACTCTTGAATGGCACCCAACTTATATTGTACAGTAAACCTTTATTCCGAACACTAAAAAGAGGGCCTGCAGGCCCTGATATCGCTCACCATTTGGTATAAAGCCTGATAGCTTTACCTTTGAATTTCACCCTTTTTATTCTAAATCCATTCAAGTTTGTCGACCTACTCTAGTATAGTAGAGTACATCAAAGGCAGATAACTAGAGCCTAAACAATACTGAAATGAAGCCTTTTTCTAGCATTTCAAAGTATATCAAGGGCAGGTAACTATTGCCACAATTATTAGATTTCAACAATAATTGCACTCCTTCGAGAACGTGTAGCTCTATATAATTTGTGTACAAGTATAATGAAAAGCCATTAAAAACTGTAGTTGCAAGAGTGTAAACACTTTAAAATATGGCATTTTCAGCAATTCAAAGGTAGATAACTCTTGATCTATTTGTCCGATTTCAACCATGATTACCCTTTTTCGAACTCTTATGGTCATATACAATCTGGGCAAGTTTGAGAGAGCTTGGATAAATATTGTGGCCTCTAGAGCGTAAACACTGTTAAATATGTCATTTTCAGCAATTCAAAGGTAGATAACTCTTGACCTATTGGTCCGATTACAACCATAATTTAACTCATCCGTTGTCTTATGGTAAGATACAATCTGAGTAAGTTTGAGAAAGATTGGATAAAATTTGTGGACTTTAGAGTGTAAAAACCCTTAAATAGGGCATTTTCAGCAATTCAAAGGTAGATAACTCTTGACCTATATGTTTGTTTTCAACCATAATCAAACTCATCTGAACTCTTATAGTCAGATACAATCTGAGCAATTTTGAAATAGATTGGATAAAAATTGTGAACTCTAGAATGTAAACACCGTTAAATATGGCATTTTCAGCAGTTCAAAAGTAGATAACTCTTGATCTATAAGTCTGTTTTCAACCATAATCAAACTCATCCGAACTCTTATAGTCATATACAATCTGAGCAATTTTAAGACAGATTGAATAAAAATTGTGAACTCTAGAATGTAAATACCGTTAAATATGGCATTTTCAGCAGTTCAAGGGTAGATAACTCTTGATCTATATGTCCGATTTCAACCAAAATTGAACTCATCCGAACTCTTATGGTGATATACAATCTGGGCAAGTTTTAGATAGATTGGGTAAATATTGTGGCCTTTAGAGTGTAAACACTGAAAAATGTGGCATTTTCACCAATTCAAAGGTTGATAACTCATGACCTAATTGTCCGATTTCAGCCATAATCGAACTCATTCGAACTCTTATGGCAGTATACCATCTGAGCAAGTTTGAGAAAGATTGGATAAATAGTGTGGCCTCTAGAGTGTAAACACTAAAATTGTCGACGCCGCACGACGCACGACGTACGACGGACATTCAAGGATTGCAAAAGCTCACCCTGAGCTAGCTCATGTGAGCTAAAAAGAAGGCTAATTGACCGTATAACGGCCAGGTGACAGCTTTTACCCAATACCCCATCAATACCCTGTTGTACGCCTTGAACTCAATCCTCCTCAGAAGGAAATACAGTGCTCCCTCTCTACAACGGCCCTCCCAACAACGACTCCCTCCTTACAACGAACTTGCCGCTGTTCCCCAAACAAGATAATTATATGCCTTACACTTTCACTTTTGCAATATCGTCTGCTTAAAACTGCCGTCTGCTGTTTTTCTCAACGTTACATAATATACGTTTGACAGAAAAAAACTTAATGACGAGTGACACACAGCTTGAATCCAAATTTCCCTCCCTGTAACGACTCCCTCCGAACAACGTACATATTTTTTTGTCTCCCGTTGAGTGTCGTTGAAGAGAGGGAGCGCTGTAGTTCCAATTAATACAGCTTTGAATAATTATGTAGCATAAGATTTTTTTTATATTCTGGCAGATGGTATCTTAAAGCAGGCTGAAAGTAAAGCAGAATGTGCCTTAAGGCGCATTCTGCTTTACTTTCAACACGCTTTAATAAGTGGTCACTCAAAACTAGAAACATGCTATGGGGGAATGGGTTAAGCAAGGTGACAGTAAAACAGAAAGCTCCTAAGTAGTCACCTGTTTAAAACACCTAATAATTTACACAATATAGTGGTCGTAATTGAGAGGTTCTACTGTAATATCATTTTCAAAAGTTCTTGGTTGCCAGCAAAACACAACAACAAAATAATCCATGAAATAACTAGCTCTTTGTGTCCAGAACCTATTTAACCAATCAGGAAGAACTTTGGGTTTTATTAGGATTAGGTAGACAATGATAAATCAGCAGACTTAATCAAAATCTGACCTTAAGACAGATGAGGTTTAGCGCTATATAATACATAGTTATGGTAAAACATCTTTACTATGACCACGAAAGAGAAAGCTAATTGATTTGTAAAAGACAGGTGAAAGCGTAAAGCAAGATCAAAGTAAAACAGAAAGCTCCTCAAGGAGCTTTCTGTTTTACTTTCATCTTGCTTTAAGCAGCCACCTGCCTTCATAACATTATAATTAAAATAATTACGCAGACATAATTGAGAAGCTTTGCTGTACTGATATTTGATCCATCTATTGCCAACACAATTTGAAACAGCAACAAAATATCTAATCCATAAACATGCACATCAATGAAAGTTTGAGACTGTAACCTCAGGTCAGGTCAGGTCAACAAACATTTGTCATTAACTCTTTGCATGCTGGGTAATTTTTTCATTTGCAACAATTGTCGTCTGCTTTTGTTCTAAAATTAGAATTTTTCAAAATTTCTTTTAAATTCAGGGTCAGAATGGCAAACAGTTTGGATCCTGATGAGACGCCGCATTATGCGGCGTCTCATCTGGATCCAAAACTGTTTGCAAAGGTTATCACTGTGGCAGATTTATCCGCCGCTAGCATGCAAAGAGTTAAACCTAACAAAAGTTTGAAGAGATCATCTAAACTGGGTTGAGTTCTGATTCTTCTGAACAACAGTTCTCCAAAACTATTTAACTTCCAATCAATATATATCCAACGAAATGTATTGAATAGTTCAAATCAGCCAATCGCTGGCCCGGAATGGACTGATAAGAGCGATACCCACACCAAGCATAAATTCCCCCTTTACAGGTTATCTTTTACTTAACCTCAACACTTCATAGCATACTTCCATATGTTAAAAGCAGCTAGTTTTTAGAGCTCTTAACCCTATAAGTGTAGCCTGCTGTATAAGGTGATCACTTAACCCATTACCCCATAGCCTTTTTCTAGTTTTGAAGACAGGTGGACACTTAAAGGAGGTTCAAATTAAGTAAAGAAGAATGTGCCTGAAGGTACATTTGTCTTTACTTTCAGCCTGCTTTAACCTACCATCTGCTAGGATATAGAAAATATTTCCTATGATACTTACATGTATGCATGATTGTATAAATTTGAACAATTTTCTTCAGTGGAGGAATAAATTAAATGTGTAAAAATGTGTATCTATAAAGTAAAGGGTTAAAGCAGGATGAAAGGAAAATAGAATGAACCTTAAAGGTGCCATCTGCTTTAGTTTTATCTTTCTTTAAGCTATCATTTGCTAGGGTATAGAAAGGATATCTCATGGTACATATTCATGACAGACTGTATACTGTCTTCCTGTTTTAAACTCATTCACCCCTTATACTTTAACTCATTATCCCCTGGAACTTCCAATGGAAAATTCCAGTTTGCACTAAAGGCTGGTCCATTTTAGACTATTTAGGGTTGTTTTTTGTAATAAATTGCAATATGCCAAACAGTGAAGTCCCAGATCAGAGGGCTCCTGCAGGAGCCCTCTGATCAGGGACTTCACTGTTTGCATTGGACAAGCATACTCTTCACATGTTCATATTTGGTAAAAGACGCATATATGCGTCACTAGGGCTCAATGAGTTAACTGGACACTTCCAGTTTCCAATTAAGTCTAGTCCTTTTTCACTAATTAAGGGTTATTTTTAACAAATTACACATATAATTGCAAAAATCACAAACAGTGCAGACCCTGATCAGATGGTTTCTTTGGGAGATCCTTTGGAGCCCCTTGAGCAAGGTATACACTGTTTGCATTGGACAGGAAGCACTTGTGAATCATTGTTTTACCTGTATTTTGTGATAAGAAATATATACTATTGATCGGTGGGCTGTATATACAGTGCTCCCTCTCTACAACGGCCCTCTCAACAACGACTCCCTCCTTACAACGATCCTTTCCGCAGTTCCCTAAACGGAACGATTGTGTCTAACGCTTTTACTGCTGCAATATCGTTTGATTTAAATTGTCGTCTGCTGTTTTTTCTCAAATTTACATATAACTGGAGATTTTGATAGAATAAATATAATGACGAGTGACAAACAGCTTGAATCCAGATCAGACGCCGCATTACGCGGCGTCTGATCTGGATTCCAGCTGTTTGCAAAAGTAATCCAAGTCTTAATTTTCCCTCTCTATAACGACTCCCTCCGAACAACGCACAAAATCTGTGGCTCCCATTAGGTGTTGTTGTAGAAAGGGAACACTGTATCTTTAAGGCTAGATAACAAGGAACGAATCATTGAACTTCACTCCAGCAAATTGATTGGACAAACATGGATGCCAGGAGGTGAGTTTAGTTCTATATTTTATTTATAAAGTAAAACTTTTTGCTAATATTGAACACTCAATTGAAGTTTTAGCTTGTTGTTTAACTTTTTGCACACTTGTGGCAAAATGGTGATTACCTTTGCAGACAGTTTGGATCCAGATGAGATGCTTCATTATGTTGCGTCTCATCAAGATGCAAACTGTTTGCCACTCTGACCATATTTTGAAGATAATTTTGGGAATTTTTCAAGTTAAGCAAAGCAGCAGATGACAAAATTGTTGCAGACAACAATATGACATAGCACACCTTTTGCTGTAACTCCTTGCATGCTGGGTAATTTTTTCATCTGCAACAATTGTTGTCTGCTCTTGTTCTAAAAATAGAATTTTCTAATTTTCTTTTCAAAACAGGGTCAGAGTGTCAAACAGTCTCATTTCGATCCAAACTGTTTGCAAAGGTAATCACTGAGGGGCATACCCGATGCTAGTATGCAAAGAGTTAACAGTCTCTTTTAACCCTTTTGCAGACAAAAATATATCGTCTGCTAAAACTTGTCTGCAATTTTATGTAAATTTCAAAATTTTGAAGTTCTGACCTAAGCAGTTTACGGCAATCAGCCTTGATCGTTCATTCTAATCCTATTAGTTTTCTTCAAAGAAATATTTTTCTGACTTTTAGTGTACAACACCCCTTCCTTCTTACATCGATGCTTGCGGCTGTTCCACAAACAAGACAATTATGTCTAACGCTCTTATTGCTGCAATATCCTCAACCTAAAATTATCGTCTGCTGTATTTCTCAAAGTTACATATTGGACATTTTGATAGAAGAAACATAATTAAGAGTAGTAAACTGCTTGAATCCAGATTAGACCCAGTGTTATGCGGCATCTGATCTGGATTCAAGCTGTTTGCAAATGTAAGCCAAACCCCCCCCCCCCCCCCCCCCCCCATAACGACTCCTTCTGAATAACGAACACAATCTTTGTCTTCCATCGGGTGTTGCTGTAGAGAGGGAGCACTGTAAATATAAACAAATACAGTGAGATTTAACTCTTTCCTCCCTGGAACTTAAAATGGACAATCTCAGTTTCCATTTTAGTCTAGTCCATTTCTGACTTTTAAGGGTTGTTTTTGTCATTGTTTTGCATTATGACAAACAGTGAAGACCCAGATCAGAGGGCTCCATAAGGAGCCCTCTGATCTGGGTATTCACTGTTTGCATAGGACAAGTGCACTTTTCACATGTATACTTTTGAAAATAACGCCTATATGCGGGACTAGGGTTCAAAGGGTTAAGTTAAGCGGTTGGGGATTTCAATGATAAATATCTGTTAAGCCTCTACTCCATTAATATGCCTTTTTATGCATTTAATTCATTCCTCCACTGAAGAAAGTAATTCAACTTTGTACATTCATAAATATGCACTATAAAAATATATTCTTTACCCTAGCAAATGGAAGTAGAAAGCAGACTGAACCCCATAAATACGCCTTTACCTTATTCCTCCACTGAAGTAAATAGTTCCAATTTATACAGTCATGAATATGTATCATAAGAAATATTTTCAGTTTCCTTGCAGATTATAGCTTAAAGCAGGCTGAAAGTAAAGCAGAATGTGCCTTAACTCTTTCCTTCCTTGAACTTTAAATGGACAATTCCAGTTTCCATTTTAGTCTAGTCTATTTCAGACTTTTAAGTGTTGTTTTTGTCAATGTTTGGCATTATGACAAACAGTGATGAGCCTGATCAGAGGACTCCTTCCGGAGCCCTCTGATCTGGGTCTTCACTGTTTGCACAGGACAAGTGAACTATTTACATATATATGCGGGACTAGGGTTTAAAGAGTTAAGGCGCATTCTGCTTTACTTTCAACCTGCTTAAAATGGCCACCTATCTTCAAAACTAGAAACATGCTATGGGGTTAAGGGTTAAGTGGTCGCCTGTCTTCAAATCAGAAACAGGCTGTATGGTAAAGGTTAACTCTAGCGGCTGATATATGCCCCACAGTGATTATTACAATACCTTTGCAAAACTATAAACTGGCTATGGGGTAATAGGTTAATCAAAATTTTGTTTCATATGATATGCTGTCAGGTAACTTGAGATGCTCACTACTACGATTTGTCACTTTGATAATATTTACCAAAATATACAGAATAATGAAACTACAGTCGAACTTCGATATCTCGAACCCACTTAACTCGAACTATCCGATATTTCGTCACATAAACTGCATTATTTCATGCTCAGCTAATTTGAAAATACCCATATTTCAAAGTTACAACCAAGCTTAGCCACGTTTTAACTTTGAAATACGGGTATGTTCGACTTAACCGAGTTCGAGATATCGAAGTTCGACTGTATGCATTTCTATGACAATTTTGAAACAAATGACATTTAGCACACTATGAGAAATCAAGACCCTGGTAGGACGAATTTACTGATACAGTGGAAACTCGATAATTCAAAAACTCCCTTTTGCTAAGCCATGTTTAACTTTTAAATACAGGTATGTTCGACTAAAGCTAGATCATGTTATCAATATTAAACTATGAACTACTGGTAAGGTCAATTTATGCAAGTTCGAAGTACAGCGTTCCCTCTCTACAACGACATCCAATGGGAGACAAAGATTGTGTTCGTTGTTCGGAGGGAGTCGTTATAGAGAGGGAAACAAGTTTACATTTGCAAACAGCTTGAATCCAGATCAGACGCCGCGTAAGGCGGCGTCTGATCTGGATTCAAGCTGTTTGTCACTCGTCATTATATTTATTCTATCAAAATGTCCACTTACTTGTACATTTGAGAAAAACAGCAGACGACAAATTTAAGTAGATGACATTGCAGCCATGAAAACGTTGGATATAATTGTCTTCTTTGGGGAACAGCTGCAAGAGTCGTTGTAAGGAGGGAGTCGTTGTTGGGAGGGCCGTTGCAGAGAGGGAACACTGTATCAGGTTTTGACTGTACTTCCAGCCTGTTTTAACTTTTTATTGCATAGCCTATTTCCATATTTGAAAACAGGTTACTACTAAATGCAGACTGAAGTAAAGCAAGTAAAGTGTGTGTTCCCTACGAAGCATTCAATATGCTTGAATTTCAGTCTGTTTTAAGCTCTCATCTTAAAGGTAATGCAAATATCTCTCATGTTCAGGACTCTCTAGTTAGGTCTACTTTTCTTAGTGTATGAATATTTAGAGTTCGACACATACAAAGGTGCTTTAAATTTTATGGGGTAAAAGGTTAAGCAGCCACCTGTCAGAATGCATGGAAAATTTCCTATTGCTTATAATCTAGATTAACCCATTACCCATATCCTGTTTATAGTAGTTAAGATATGTGACCTATTAAAGCAGGTTGAAAGTAAAGCAGAATGCGCCATATGGCGCATTCTGCTTTACTTTCAGCCTGCTTTAAGTTACTATCTGCTAGAATATAGAAAATATTTCTTATAGTACATATTCATGACAGTATAAAATGGAACGATTTTCTTTGGCGGATGAATAACATAAATGCGCTAAAAGTCGCTTCTATAAGGTAAAGGGTTAAGACAGAAGCATGAAAACCATGTCTATGAGAAAGTATGAAATGTCTGATAAGTGTTATTATTATACAGTCAAAATATGATACTTCAAAACTCAATAAACTGATCATACCAGTATTTCATATGTTGATTTTCGATAAATTGATATCGCTTAAGTCAATCATATCCATATTTTAAAGTTAAAACATGGCTAAGGCATGTTTTAACTTTGAAATACGAGGGCCGTTCATTTAATTCTGTCACTCTTGCGTTTTTCTGGCCCCCAACTAATACTAGGGCATCGAAATTTTGTATGCTTCACAATGAAGTAATTGTTCATGAGGACTGAAATTGAAGATTAAAGTTGGTCATTTCATAGACACTGGCTATTGCAGTGTATGTAAAAAGGCATACGGTGAAATACGGGCTTACGGTAAAGGTCGAATAATTTTGAAAATTTCTTTTTCATTGATATACTTTGAAATTTATTGGATAAATTGAAGATTTGCTGTTTCATGAATGTCTTTTTCTAATCAAAACAAGCAATTTAAAGATAACCAGTATTACTTTTAGACGGCCGCTATTCAATTTGGCAGGTGTCAAGGTTAAAGCTGCTGCTGTGGTTAATCTACAAAAACAGCACGCAAGACAAGCATTTATATATATAACTGACGGTGTTGGTAAAATATCGGGTTCAGATCATATGCTTTTGATGCGGGGCCGTAAAGTTAGAAGTTGTTTTGTGTGGTGGATCACTTATCTTTTTATTGAAAATAATACTACTTGTCACCATATATGCAATAATTACAAACAGTGAGTGATAAGCTGGTGGACTGATATATTTATATATTGCACAAATTATGTTTATCTGACCTCTTAATGAAATAGTAATTAAATTCAGATTAGACTGACAACTTATGGTCAGAAGAGGACTAAGTAATGTTTCGGATGGTTGAAATCCATTTTGATAAGAGACATATTTATCTGAATCCTACAATCCCAAATTGTAGTCGGACATTTTTTGCTAGCACGTGCAGTCTGCTAAATGTTTTACTGAATGCATGTGTTTTTAATTTCTCACAGAATTAATAATGTTCTTCAAAAACAGGTCGCAACAGATTAAATTCAAATAAAAGAGCTTTAGATCCAGATACAACCTACTGGTAACTACAATATAGACTTTTTAAGAAAACAGAAATAGTTTCATTTGCGTTGACACATTGTTTCATCTTATCAAAGAACTGACAATACTCATTAAGGTCCTTGCTGACTTATCTTTACTTGTAGCGGATTTTCACCAGAGCATTTAATTGGTATATAGATTATGTTTCGAGGGGTCAGGTGGTGACAAGCTGGTTAATTCATAAAATATTATTGCATGCTTTAGCATGCAATAATATTTGATGCATTAACCAGAACATACTCATGAAATACGTTGTAAAATCCTTGTCGAAAAGCAGAAATATATAGAAATTACACATTTCTGAGCTGCCTTAAAAGTAATTTATAGTTATAAGCAACAGATTTTAATCATTTTATCGTCAGATGATGCGTAAAGACAGATTTAGATTGGTTATTGCGAAAAACTAAAATGCGCTGGAAAAAGTTTTAAATGCAATTACGTTCGATTATAAAGTCAATATACTGAAAAAAATAAGAATTATTATGTAAAATATAAACTTGCAATCCGAATTTTAAGATATGCCTGATAAATAAAATTGTAGATTTTCCCCACTTGTATAATGGTAAATGATTTCCTGGAAAATTAAACGATACCCCAGCTACTCGCCTGGTTTTTTTTTAGCGCAATATGGTTCTTATATTTGATTTTCGTTCCTTTTATCGAAGAAATATAAATTTTTATGCCGAGCCATCTCTCAATGTAAGCCGGACCATGTCGTTTTACAGTGTATTCGTGGTACACCTAAAAAGGGATATTTTTCCACTTTTAAATTCATATTTGAATACTTAAATAATATATTTCTGTCAAAGAGAAATGTATCTAAGGGTTGGACAGAACGACATATCCACAAATCTTATATCGCGCCTATAAGGACCCCGGTGACAAGATTAAATTAACGCCCCTCGTATGGGTATGTTTAAACTAACACAAGTTCAAAGTATCAAGTTTCGGCTGTATTTGTTTTTTCCAGACAATGCATACTTCTGTTGTTTCTGGAATACCTCTCTCTTGCCTTAACTGAGTATGAAATGTGGCCGCCCCAGTGGACGCCAGAAAGGGACGATTTACTTTGCCAAAAATCATGCCGGTATGACAACAGAGGGGCTAATATAATGCTTCAAGAAGATATCAAAGCCCGAGATGACTGCTGTACATGTGAATCAATACCAATGTGGGAGTATAATGTTACCCTGATCAACTTAGACATTGAGTTTGTATCAACACTGGGCAACAGTTTACTCATTTCTAAATCACAGTTTAACAACAAGAGTTTATACAGTTTAACTTTTAAGGATAAAAACGTTCCTTTCTTTCCAAGTAATTTATGCCAATGGGACTCCAATACAAGATTGCATAATCTGTATAATCAACAGTTTGAGGACATCATACAATTCTACGGACTACTTGTGAAAATCGACCTGTCTGGTAACAAGATCACAGAGTTGATTGACCTTAACTGTCTTGGACGACTGGACACTCTGGACCTCAGCAACAACAGGATCACATCCCTGTCCAACACCTCTTTCAGCAATCTGACCTACCTACGAGAGCTATACCTCCAGAACAACAAAATACAGCAGGTAGATACCAGGGCCCCAGATAAGGGGAGTATTTCAAAAACTAAAATCTTTATGTCTGCATTAAAACCCTATGGCGTAACTACTCATGGGAATCGTCTCTTCGAGACAATTCCAATGAGTAGTAACATCATAGGATTTGGTGCTGAAATAAGTGATGAGGTAAGATAGATCCAATGAAAAATCCATGTTTTAACTTTAAAATACGGGTATGTTTGACTTAAGCGAAATAGACTTATCAAATTCAACGAAATACTGGTACGATTGATTTAACCCTTTGAACCCTAATCCCGCATATATGCGTCCTTTTCAAACAGTGTACATGTGCATAGTACACTTGTCCTGTGCAAACAGTGAAGACCCAGATCAGAGGGCTCCGAAAGGAGCCCTCTGATCAGGGTCATCACTGTTTGTCATAATGCCAACATTGACAAAAACAACCCTTAAAAGTCTGAAATAGACTAGACTGAAATGGAAACTGGAATTGTCCATTTAAAGTTTCAGGGAGGAAAGAGTTAAGCAAGTTCGAAGTACCGAGTTTCGACTGTATTTATGCTCTTTCCATTGCAGATGGATGCCAGTGTTATAGCGCTACCACAGCTTAGTCTACAGAGAATTGATATAAGCAATAACCTAATTGAGAAAATGGATATTACCAATTTCTTAAGCCTTCATCCTTTCTGTCGTCTTAATTATGACAATAATAACATAAATGAATTTGTAAACGAGCTGGACTTTAAACTAGACACTGAGAAGACGTATGGTCCTGGCATGGTCCACATCAAGAACAATAACATGGACACATTTCCAAACTTTAAAAAACTCCTTCATTTGGACAGTCTTTCAAAGATGGGCACTTTACTGAGTTTTGGATTTGACCTGAGAGGCATACCTCTTATTTGTGACTGTAACTTAGAGCCATTTATGAACCTAGCGAAAGAGGCAATTGACAATCTGTGGATGGATTATTTTGATGTGATATGTGATGGGCCTGACGAATTAAAAGGTGAAAGTATTGCAACTTTTATCAATAAAACGCGGTTAGACAAGCTAGTATGTGACCTGACAGAGACACCAGAATGTGGCCCGTGCTCCTGTATTGACCAGCCAAGCAAAGGCACACTGTTTGTGAACTGTTCTGGCAGAGGACTGACAGAGCTACCAGACTTCCTTCCCAGCTCTGACTTCTCTGGGTCAATTAGCTTAGACCTCTCCAACAATGAGATTACCACTTTGAAGAACACGTCGTACCTGAACACTGTATCTCACATATCACTGGCTAACAACAGTTTGGTACAGATAGACAGTGCAGCGGCCCAGATGTTAGAGAACACTAGTGTTATAGACCTGAGTAACAACCCCAGCCTTAGTGAGCTGCCACCTGTACTACAGTACAAAAACAACAGTAACATCATCCTCCACAACCTCACCATTGACTGTAACTGTGATAACTCCTGGATACAGACATGGAAAGGCCTAAAACAGGCAAACCAGTCTAACACATTTCAATGCCGGGTACCAGACCATGGAGTTATGCCCCCTGATCAGTTCAGTGAAGACTTACTTGACTGTGACCAAGCCAGCAATGTATTGATAGTTTTAAGTATATTACTATCATTTATTGTATTTATTTTGATTATTGCTGGCCTTGTGTCTTACTGGTTTAGGTATGAGATACTGATCCTCATGATACGTACCAGACAAGTTAGTAAACACACAGTCAGTCCTATTCTAGATTACGATGTTTACATCTCTTTTGATGATGATAATGATGATTTGAGACAATGGACAGACAGAACCCTTGTGTCATACCTTGAGCAGTCAGGCTACAAACTATTTATACCACTGCGGGATCTGCACATTGGTGATGTGAGAGACTTGAACACAATAGATATTCTAAACAAGACTAAAAACTTCCTCTTGATTCTATCAGAGAGCTACGTGTCAAAGAATGAAAACAGCTGGATAGATCATGAATGGAAGTATGGTTGGAATATGTATAAAACAGATCAAACTAAAAACATTGTGATGATCAATTTTGACCAATGCCTATCATCTGATATAGATAAACCACAAATTAAGGCATTCTTGCGAGTTGGTGGGGTTGTGGATTTTTCAAACCTGGATGGAAACATATTGAAACAGATATCAAACGAACTAGGACCACCTAATAGTAAATTGTACCTACCAAAGAAACCACAAAAAAATGGTAAAACTGTTACGCAACCATGGAAACTGTTTCAAGTTACAAATAACAGAAAGGTATCAGAACCTCTGAAAATACCAAGTTTAAGCATGATCAGTTTGCAGGGCATTGATAAAAACCATAAGAAGCAATTTCTGATGGCAGGTAAGACTTTCCAACCACTAGGTCATACAGACAATACAGTTGTTAAAAACACTGAAAACAGTACTTGTCACATAGAATCTGAACACAGAAATATTGAAAACAGTACATGTCACATAGAATCTGAGAACAGCGACACTGAAAACAGTACTTGTCACATAGAATCTGAGAACAAAAATACTGAAAACACAGGACGAGCCATTGAAGGCAGTAACAAGCATTGTAACGAGAATGGGTATCATCTGACAAGTGTTGATTTGTTGGTCACAGAGAAACAGAGGCCAGCTTATGGTAGACATAAGTACTACTTCTAGTATCATTTAACCCATTTTTCCATAGATACATAGAGACCAGCTTATGGTAGACATAAGTACTACTTCTAATACCTTATAACCAATTACTCCATATATTAACATATGCCTTATTATGCTTTTACTTTATTCCTCCTGTAAAGATCATAGTTTTCCTTTATACAGTAATAAATATGCGCCATAATTAATATTTTATGTATCCTAACAGATGGTAGCTCAAACAGGCTGAAAGTAAAGCAGAATGTGCCTTAAGGCACATTCTGCTTTACTTTCAACCTGCTTTAAGTGATCACTTGTCTTCAAAAGAAGAAACAAACAGGTTATGGGTTAAAGGGTTAATAACATGACAGCTATCTATGTCATAGTTGGCTAAATGTGAAGGATATTTTAGTGTTTTTTGTTCAAATGTTTTTTAAGTTGTAAATTCTCATCTTTGTTTGTATAGTTTGCTGTCCGTGTGTCTTTACTCACAAACCAATACTTATGTGGCTATTTCCCTTGTTTTCATTTGCGTAGCTAGCCAAATAACAGACAATTTCTTCTTGCTCTAATTATGGAATATAATGACCTAGATGCTAATTTTAACCCTACTCCCACTAATAACCAGTTTAACCCATTACCCCAAATACGCCTTTTCCTGCCTTTAATTTATTTCTCTAATGAGGAAAATAGTTCCAATTTATACAGTTATAAAAATGTATGATAAGAATTATTTTAAGTATTCTAGCAGATGGTAGCTTAAAGCAGGCTGAAAGAAAAGCAGAATGTGCCTTAAGGCACATTCTGCTTTACTTTCAACCTGCTTTAAGTGGTCACTTATTTTCAAAACTAGAAACATGCTATGGGGTAATGGGTTAAAGTCAAAAGAGGTGGCCAAGTTTAAAACTTAATGTTTTTCATTTATGTGGCTACCCAGATAGCAGAGCGACGTTGGCCCAACGTTGGCTAATGGTCGGCATATTGGCACAACGTTGGCGTTGGCATGTTAACGTTGGGCCAACGTTGGGCCAACGTTGTACATCCAACCATCTTTCCTACATAGACGGCGTTGGCTATACAACGTTGGCCCAACGTTGGGCCAACGTTGTATAGCCAACCATAAACACACAATTTGATAGAGATCTTAAAAGTGATTTTACCAAATATGTGGTCCCATTATATTTTAAAAGCAAACCACAACCACACAAAAAATTAATTAAAATTACTTAATAAATGCAGTATCCTAATATTGCTATAGATCTATTATTATATACTAGATTCTATTTATAACAAGTAGAGCTCTTAATGATTTCTTTAAAATGGGGGAAAAATAATCAATTTACCTAAATCTACATTTTTTCTAGATTTTAGCGGAGAAAAACGTATTCTGTGCGCGACGACACTGTATTTTTTATAGACCCTACCATTCGGCTGTGTTTTATACCTATCCATTTTAGAAAATTTCCACATGCAGACGAAAAAATCCACCCAAATGTGAGTATATCTGCATGAAATATATACACAAAAAGTATAAAGCAACAGATTTCAGTTCATTTAAGACAGTTGGTTAATAAGTAAACATTATATGTACAACTATTATAAAATAAACATGGATGAGTTCGGGTCCATAACTTTTGAAAGTGGGTGGGGTATGTCCAAATTTTATTGAGTTTTCTCATTAACTTGTTCTTAGTGAATTATTTGTTCATTTAATCATCAGTTAAACATTATATTGTATAAGTTTATTGCTAGACCTTGATTGTAGAGCCACTAGAGGTCAAAATATGACAATTTTGTATACTTTGGTTTTGACAGCGTTACAGTATACAGTCATTTCGTACCCATGCCTTTTCGTACCCAATTTTTTATTTTACCATTTCTTACTCCTATTTCTTCATTCTAGTTCTGTACAGAGGGTATAATCTCGGTCTTATAAACAGAAAAGGTTCCTATGACAATTAAGCCCCAGAACTCGTCCAACTTTTTAAATCTGTTTTTAACATTTTACTCATTAGCTCACGGAAATATACAGAAGTCAGTTTATAATTCCGTGATTAGCTCTTTAATGCCTTTATTTTTCTAATTTCTGACAGTCAACATGCCTCAAGTTGAAGTTCCAAGCAGGGTTTTGACTATTTAGAATTTAGATAGATAGAAAGTATGAAGGTCTCTGGGGCCTGCACTAGGAAAAAATCGAAAGGCTGCTTTGTCTCTCCTATGCATGCAGTAGCAATGTCAAGAGTCCAGCACCCATATGCAGTGCTCCAATTAATTTTTGATTTTCTGTAAAAAGAAAATTGTATACACATGCATACTTGCCTAATAGGAAGCTAAACCAATGTAAGCCAAGTCTAAATTTTCCCGCCCTATAACCACTCCCTCCAAACAATGCACTCAAACTGTGTCCACCGTTGGATGTCGTTGTAGAGAGGGAGCACTGTAGTTATTATCATTTCCAGGATACAGATGTCGTCACCACCTATTACGCCTTCTGTATGACATCTGTTACCAGGTCATTGCCATGTACGTCTTCTGTAATGGGTCAACACCGTCTGTAACCAAGTCTACTCCATCAGGAAATAAGGTAACCTAAGTTTGATAGCTTTGTTGTCTGTTACAGCTCTTGTATGAAACAGCAGTAACTGCAGTACATACCATGTTATTTACTCAAACACATAGTGTACACCATGGTCAATGGTTATAAAACTTAAAAAGGACGCTACTCTCAAAACTCATAACGCTTCAGCAAACATTTTATTAGCTCGACTTTTTCAAAAAGTCAAGCAATTGTCATCACGTTGTCCTCTGTGTCAGCGTCTGCCTTTAATGTTTTTGTAAAACTCTGTTTAGGTTTCGAAAAATGCCTCTTCTATGTCCCTTGAGATATTCCTTTCATAGTTTGTGTGTATGGACAAGACCTTTCAATGCACAGAAATATTTAGACCCCTGTGACCTTGACCTTGAACTCGAGGCCAACTTTTAGGTTTTGAAATCTTTGTTTAGGTTTTGAAAAATGCCTTTAATTTCTATATCCCTTGAGATATTCTTTTCATGGTTGGTTGGTGTGTTTATGAACAAGACCTTTCTATGCACAGACAAATTGGGACCCATGTGACCTTGAACTTAGGGCAATTTTTAGGTTTCGAAAAATGCCTTTAACTTCTATGTCCCTTAAGATATTCCTTTCATGGATGGTTTGTGTGTTTATGGACAAGACCTTTCTGTGCACATACAAATTTAGATGCCTGTGACATTGACCTTGAACTACGGGCCAACTCTTAGGTTTTAAGTAACTACCAGAGGTATTAACTTGAAACTTTAAATAGTTATTTAGTATCAAAAGGGCAACTCATTACAACAAGGCATGCAACCCTGGGATTTGTCATTTGTTATTTATTGCCCTTGGTTTTTAGCTCACCTGAGCTTTTTACAATCCTTATGTCCCTTTTCCGTCATCAACAATTTTAGTGTTTACACTCTAGAGGCCAAAATATTTATTCAAACTTGCACAGATTGTATATTACCATCAGAGTTTAGATGAGTTTGATTATGGTTGAAATCAGACTAATAGGTCAAGAGTTATCTACATTTGAATTGCTGAAAATGCAATATTTAACAGTGTTTACACTCTAGAGGCCACAATATTTATCAAACCTCACTAAAACTTGCCCAGATTGTATATTACCATATTAAGATTTTGTATGAGTTTGTAATCAGACCAACAGATAAAAATTTATCTACATTTGAATTGCTGAAAATTCCATATTAAAGACTGTTTACACTCTAGAGGCCACAATTTTTATACAATCTTTCTCAAAATTATTCAAATTGTATATGACCATAAGAGTTCAGATGAGTTTGATTATGGTTGAAATCAGACCAATAGGTCAAGAGTTATCTGCCCTTGAATTGCTGAAAATGCCATTTTAACGGTGTTTACACTCTATAGGCCACAAGTTGTATCTAGTCTTTATCAAACTTGCTCGGATTGTATATGACAGAAAGAGTTCAAATAAGCGTGATTATTGTTAAAATCGAATTAATAGGTCATGAATTATCTGCCCTTGAATTGCCATATCAAACAGCGTTTACACTCTTGCAACTAGTTTTCAATGGATTTTGATTATACTTGCATACAAAGTATACACTAATAAGTTATCGAAGGAGTGCAAGTATTGTTGAAATCTAATAATTGTGGCAGTAGTTATCTGCCCTTGATAGAATTATGAGGTATTCCAAAAGTGTTTACAAGCTTTACTACAACTTTGAATGGATTTAGATTAAAACGGGTGAAACTAAAATGTATATTTAGCTATCAGGCTTCATTACCACAGGTGAGCGATACCAGGGTCTTCAAAGCCCTCTTGTTTATTCTTTGTGGTACCCAACTGTAGTGATAAGTAGTATGTGACTTTTACAATTTTAATTGTTTAATGTTTTTAAGTCTATAAGAAAATACATGCAAATGCAAGTCACAACTTTGATTAAATAATGATACACCTCGGTAGGAATATTCATTTTTTTGCATTTTTTAAGAAGCACATTTTTTAAACTTAATCATGTCATGACTGTGAATAAAAAAACAAGGTCACTTCAAGAGGTAAGTGGTTCTTAACCGTTGAAAAATCTGTTGCAAGCTACTTGAATGGATACTTAGCCCCATACTCCATTATATATAGTTACACATTGTTACACCTTTAATTTATTCCTCTACCAAAGAAACTAGTTCCAGTTTATACTACAGTCATGGCTATGTTTGATAAGAAATATTTTCTATATTCTAGCAGATAGTAGTTTAAAGCAGACTAAAAGTAAAGCAGAATTACCCTTATGGCACATTATGCTTTACTTTCAACTGCAGGTTAGTGGTCACCTGGCTTTTAATGAATACTAGAAACAGGCTATGGGGTAATGGGTTAAATTGTTTGTAAAAGTCGGTTTCTGCCATCTATGGGCTAATTGGACGCCCCAGAGAGAGGGAAGCGGAAACAGAGAACCGGGTGTGATGCCCTGCTCTTATTATCGAAAGAGTTATCTGGTTCTTTTCGATGCCCTTTGTAAAACACTGATACATCTGACCTCAGTTTATAAAGTCTCATCCAAAGGACTTGGTCTGGCGGGGGATCGAACTCACGACCCCTGATGTCGTAAGCAGGCGCTTAACCCTCGACAACGTCCGCCGGTTAGGCATATTGGTAAACATGCATGTATGGTTTATGTTTCAGAGGCAGCACAATCATGTCATAAAGTTTGGATGAGGTTAAGAGAATTGTCAAGGAGTGGCTGAGGTATGCAGGGGACAGAAATGTAAAGATAAAGTGAAGAGAAGAAAATGGCAAGACAAAAGCAGGAACAAACCCATGTCACTGATCCAGAAAGTTAGAAACACCTTATTATTATCAACATTTCAAATATGTGAGAAGACTGTTTGAACTCTTTAAGAACAATGATTCATAGATGTTTGCTCTTAATTACAGAGACATTTTATTTTCGGTAAGGCCTTTAAAAAGAGACCGAAAACCAGAATGTTCTATTTTATTTGATATGTAAACGAATGTCAGGTGTATAGAAATAGTATTTTAAGATTAACAAGAGTTGTCAGAGAGACAACAAAGCTCGCCACCGGCACCTTTAGAAACTTAAAAGCACACTCAAGGTCACAGAGGTCAACCTTTTTGCCTGCATGGAAAGGTCTTGTCCATATACACTGGCAAATCAAATATGAAAATAACACCTCAAGGGACATAGGAATTATAAGCATTTTTGAAACCTAAACGCAGATTTCGAAACCTAAAACCTTTCGCGACCTTAGTTTAAGGTCAAGGACACTGGGCTAATTTTTTTGCATGCATGGAAAGATCATGTCCATATACACATGCATGCCAAATATGAAAGAAATATCTCAACGGATATATGATTTAAAGAAATTTTGAGAAACCTAAACGCAGATTTCCAAACCTAAACGCAGGCCTTAAGTTCAAGGTCAAGGTCACAGGGGTCAAAAAATTTCTGTGCATGGAAAGGTCTTGTCCATATACACACACATACCAACTATGGAAGCAATACCTAAAGGGACATAGAAGTTTAAAGGCATTTTTCGAAACCTAAACGCAGATTTCGAAACCTAAACGCAGGCCCTTAGTTCAAGGTCAAGGTCACAGGGGTCAAACATTTTCTGTGCATGGAAAGGTCTTGTCCATATACACACACATACCAACTATGAAAGCAATACCTCAAGGGACATAGAAGTTATAGACATTTTCTTAAAATTGTTTACGCCGTTCACGACGACGACGACTACACCGGGGGTATTGCAATAGCTCGTCATGTACTACGTACAGGCGAGCTAAAGACGTAAATATTAAGTTTTTAAGAAATTGGATCAAAATTACAAATCCATACATTTTTTTTCAATAATAATTACTGATCATGTTTGGGATTCAATGTGCAGTGAAAAAAATTAAAAACGAAAAAAGAAAGAAATATCCATCCCAGTGATGTCCTTTGCTAAGTTTATGTTACAATAAAGATAGCTTTTTCACATCAAATTTTCCTTCTTTCCTGAAATTAATCTTTTTCTGAAAAACATCAACTTGCCATCTGGTTTTCAGTCTTGAACCCTTTACCCCACAGCCTGTTTCTCGTTTTGAAAACAGATGACTACTTAACCTTTTACCTCCTCCCCCATAAATATGCCTTGAATATATTCCCCCTCTAAAGAAAGTAGTTCCATTTTGTATTGTAATGTATGTACACCGTAAGAAATATTTCCTAAACTCTAGCAGATGGTATCTAAAGGCAGGTTGACAGTAAAGCAGATTGCAACTTAACCCATTACCCAATAAATACACCTTTTTACGCCTTTCATTAATTTTTCCTCTGAAGAATAAAGATGATGTTTGTACAGATATGAATATGTATTATAAGAAATATATTTTAGCACATGATAGCTTAAAGCTGGCTGTAGGTAAAGCAGAATGCGCCTTAAGTTAAGGCACATTCTGCTTTACTTTCAGCCTGCTTTTAGTGGTCATGTATCTTCAATACTAGAAACAGGCTATTGGGTAATGGGTTAAGGCACATTCTGCTTACTACTTACCTGGTCACCTGTCTTCAAAACTAGGCTATTTGGTTACGAGTTAAAGCAGGTTGAAAGTAAAGCAGAATATGCATCAAGGTGCAATCTGCTTTATTTCAGCCTGCTTTAAGCTACCATTTGCTCTAGGATATAATACAGAAGCTATTTTTCATGATGCACATTTACAATTGCAGAAAGTGGAATTATTTTCTTCAGTATAGGAATAGAGAAAATATTTCTTATGGTACATTTTCAGGACTGTATAAATTGGAACATTTATTTTCAGTTTTGGAATAAATTAAATGCATATTTATGTGGTAAAGGGTTAAAGCCTGCAAAAATAATGGAATTGAACTGCATATGTCTAGAAACTTGATGCTTTTATAGGTTTTACCGTTTAGGCATTTTAAAATCAAGATTTGGAGAAAATATATAAATCTCAAAGTCTGAAAAATGATTTTAGGGTAGCTAAGGCAGAATTTAAACATTGGTGCAGTTTATGGCAAAAAAGGATGTTGTCCCCATTATATAAGCACATATTTGTGAATCGTTAAACATTTGTTTAAATTGTATTATCCTATAAACTGTTACTATTTTTGAAGACAAGATACCACTTAAAGCGGGTTGAGGTAAAGCAGAATTTGCCTTAACGCACATTCTGCTTTACTTTCACTGCTTTAAGCTACCATCTGCTAGGATATCATATAGAAATTATTTTTCATGATGCATCATACTCACAAGTTCACAACTGTATGAAGCGGAACTATTTGCTTCAGTGGAGGAGTAAATTAAAAGCATATTCTTGGGGTAAAGGGTTAAATAGATAGATATTGATATTATAATTGACAAAAAGTGTGCACCAGTATGCTAAGTTTGCCTGGAGTGGATAATTGAATAGGAAAAGTTAAGATGTTTATGTATTTTCAAAGATTTAGACAAACCCTGATAATTAAAGAATTAAATGTTTGATTTTGTTTGTGTTTTATGTCTGGCACTAACTGTATTTCAGCCATATCATGACATCCAGCTTCGGGCGTAGGAAGACCTAGGATGCTAATCTACACCGGATTTCTTTAACTGACTTCCGCTCTGATTTAGCACCAATTTAGAACCACCAATCTTCTGCTCTGCACCCAAGCTGGATGACATCATATGATTGACTCTCATGAGAAGTATTTTTTCAAAATAGAACTGATGGGCTACAGATGGAAAATAGTTGACACATCGTTGGCCCAACATTGGTTCAACACATTTGTTGATGTTGACCCAAAGTTGGCCAAACGATAAATAGTATTTTTCCGCTGTTGGCCCAACGGTCCGCCAACCGTTGGCCCATCAGCAAAATGACGTTGGGCCAACATTGGTCCAACGATAAATTACTTTTTGCCAACATTGGTCCAACGTTGGCCCAACCGTTGGCCCAACCGTTGGCCCAACTATCGAAATGACGTTGGGCCAACGTTGGGCCAATGTTGGCCCAACGATAAATAACATTTTCCCAACGTTGGCCCAACCGTTGGGCCAACCAAAAGCCAACGAGCATGCATACTATGGGCCAACGTCATCCCAATGTTGGGCCAACGAAGTGAATAAATGAACGACGTTGGGCCAACGTTGGGCCAACGAAGTGAATGACGTTGGGCCAACGCTGGGCCAACGTCAAAATGTTATCTGGGTAGGTGTTTTTAGCCACACAAGAACTGGCTTGTAAGCACTGACAGACGGATACACGATTTGATTCTAGTATAAGCCCCCTTACTTTGTGCCTGGGGTATAATAAGCTGTATTGGTGCTTCATGCTACATAACTATGCCAGACTTGATTCAGAAATAAAACATATCTGAATTTGATCTCTTCTTGTTGTCGTTCCATTAGACCCAGCATAGTTGCCATGGAGATATATGACTCTGCCTGATTGGCCAGAGTACACTGTCTGTGGTAGCTGGTCAGTAGTACTTGTCTTTCTTTCTCACTGATGTAGTCTTCAGACTGGCCTGCAGAAGTTGAATTTAAAATCTAGGTTTTATTTTTTTTTCTATTTTAAAGCGACTCGAAACCAGATTAAGGTAGCGGTTTACGATCGATACTGCAAGCGGATTTTTCTAATTTATTGTCATGATTGATGATTCCCCCCCCCCCCCCCCCCCCCCCCCCAATTTTATAGCCGACGGGTGAAAATGGTACACATCCCATCAGAATATGCCAATTTACAAAAAATATTTTAATTTTTAAATTATAAGCACATTTAAAAACAAGAGGCCCAGAGGGCCATTTTTTAGCTCAACTGAGACATTGTACCATAGAAGCTGACTGGGCAAGACAACATTTTGATATAGCTGATATAACTGATAAGCCCCGGGGCGGGACCAAATTTGATCCAGGGGTCATAATTTGAACAATCATGGTAGAGGACCATAGGGCAAAGCTACATGTCAAATATAAATGATCTGGGCCTTACGGTTTCAGAGAAGAATTTTTTTAAAGGTTTTCCTATTAAAAACTAATAAGCCTGAGGACGGGGCCATTTTTGGCCTGGGGTCATAATTTGAACAATCTTGGTAGAGGACCACAAGGAAAAGCTATATGTCAAATATTAATGATCTGGGCCTTACAGTTTCAGAGACGAAGATTTTTTAAGGTTTTCCTATATAATTCAATGTAAAACTGATAAGCCCAGGGGCGGGGCCATTTTTGGCCGGGGGTCATAATTTGAACAATCTTGGTAGAATACCATTAGGTAATGATACATACCAAATATCAAAGGGTTGGGCCTTTAATTCAGTATCAGAGAAGAAGATTTTTAAAGAGTTTCTTATGCATTACAAGTTGTTCATACGGTCATGCTAGAAAGTCTGGTCCTATAGCAAGGGCAATAACTCTAGCCAAAAATTTTGAACAACATTTCGTTCCCCCTTGTTACTGATGCTTCTGACAAAGTTTGGTTGAAATCGGGTCAGTGGTTTCTGAGGAGATGTTGTTTGATAATGTGGACGGACGACGGACGACGGCAGACGGACGACGGACGAAGAGCGGTCACAATAGCTCATCCTGAGCCTTTGGCTCAGGTGAGCTTAAAATTCAAACAACGATATCAAAGCCATCTTTATTTTTAACATAAATAAAATTGCCCAAAATACTCTTTATAAACATATCTAGGGATCCGTGTCTCAGATTTTTAAAATTACGCTTCAAACCTTTGTTATGTAACATCAAAGTTTTTTTACGGTTTTAAGTCGACCACTATTACATAACGCTTTATAACGTACCACTTGAGCTACTTATAGAATTTCTGAGACACGGTTCACTCGAGAAGATAATACCCTTTCATGTGCTTTAAACCGCACGAACATCGAACCCCAACTGCGAAAGTTAGGGGTGTTCAAAAATACCGCTTGCTTCAAATTATATAATGCCGGAAACTCCAATTAACTGACTGATATGTCAAGTAGGCTAGTGTGATCGCCCGGTATTCAACTAAGACCTTCTTTTTCAACAAATAACATGACCCAGCTTATCAACAACCATTTCGTTAAACTCCGCCCTAAATTAACAAAGCCAATCATATAACAAGAGCCCCATGGGGCATATTTCGCTTACCTGAGAATAGCTGAAAAATGGAGATAATGATTTATGTCCAGGACTGACCTAGATATGCAACAGACCGGAACCATTTGAACAAAATATGTAAATGATATATAAAAGAGTCACCATAGTGAATATAAACGCTCTGGCAATATTAGTTTCAGAGAAGAAGACGTTTGAAATTTTCTCTATATAACTCTATGTAAAACTGTGACCCCCGAGGCGGGGGCCAATTTTGACCCCCAGGGGCATAATTTGAACAAACTTTATAGAGGACCTGTAGGCGATGCTATGTGCCAAATATCTAAGCTCTGGCCTTTGTAGTTTCAGACAAGAAGGTTTTTTTTAATTTTTGTTGATTTATTTTTAGCTCCTGTGACCTGGTTATGCAACCGACCAGAACCATTTGAACAATTTTGGTATAGGACATCTAGAAGTGTCACCATGCCAAATATCAAAGCTCTTGCCATATTAGTTTCAGAGAAGAAGACGTTTGAAAATTTCACTATATAACTCTTTGTAAAACTGTGACCCCAGGGGCGGGGCCAATTTTGACCCCAGGGGCATAATTTGAACAAATTTGATAGAGGACCTGTAGGCGATGCTATGTGCCAAATATCTAAGCTCTGGCCCTTGTAGTTTCAGACAAGAAGATTTTTAAAGTTTTCATTGAAAAAATCTATTTTTAGCTCCTGCGACCTAGTTATACAACCGACCAGAACCATTTGAACAATTTTGGTTTAGGACATCTAGAAGTGTCACCATGCCAAATATCAAAGCTCTGGCCATATTGGTTTCTGAGAAGAAGACGTTTGAAATGTTCACTATATAACTCTATGTAAAACTGTGACCCCTCGGGCGGGGCCAATTTTGACCCCAGGGGCATAACTTGAACAAACTTCATAGAGGACATGTAGATGATGCTATACGCCAAATATCTAAGGTCTGACAAGAAGATTTTTTAAGAATTCCTTATTTTTTCAATTTGGTTGCCATGGCAACCAGAGTTCTGCATTGTTTTTAGCTCACCTGAGCCAGCTCAGGGTGCGCTTTTGCAATCCTTGAATGTCCGGCGTCCGTCGTGCGTCGTCCAGTGTTTACTTTCTAGAGGCCACAATATTTATCCAATCTTTCTCAAACTTGCCAAGATTGTATATTACCATAAGTGTTCAGATGAGTATGATTATTGCTGAAATCGGGCAAATAGGTCAAGAGTTATCTACCTTTGAATTGCTGCAAATGCCATATTTTACGGTGTTTACACACTAGAGGCTACAATTTTTATCCAATCTTTCTCAAACTTGCTCAGATTGTATATGATCAGAAGAGTTCGAATAAGTGCAATTATGGTTGAAATCGGACCAAAAGGTCAAAAGTTATCTACCCTTGAATTGCTGAAAATGCCATATCTAACAGCGTTTACACTCTTGCAACTACAATTTTCATTGGATTTTGATTATACTTGCACACAAAGTATATAGCTATAAGTTCTCGAAGGAGTGCAATTATTGTTGAAATCTAATCATTGTGGCAATAGTTATCTGCCCTTGATATACTTTGAAATGCTAGAAAAGGCTTCATTTCAGTATTGTTTAGGGTCTTAAGTTACCTGCCCTTGATGTACTCTACTATGCTAGATGAGGTTGTATTCCAAAATTGTTTATATGCTATACTACAAATTTGAATGGATTTAGATAAAACGGGTGAAACGGAAAGGTAAAGCTATCAGGCTTCAGTACAACAGGTGAGCGATATCAGGGCCTTCATGCCCTCTTTTTAATTATTTGAACAAATTTGAAAGAGCTTGACTCAAGGAACATTTCTGTAAAGTTTGGTTGAATTCTGTCAAGCGGTATTGGAGGAGATGTCATTGGAATCAATTGTTAACCAGGACGCACGACGGACGACGACGGACACAAGGCCATTCCAATAGCTCACCTTGAGCCTTTGGTGACTTATTTTGAAATTGGAATTGTTCATTAAAAGTCTCAGGGGTGAATGCGTGAAGTCTATTCGTGTTTGGACGTTTTTTTTTGTCAATATATTGCAATTTGACAAACAGTGCAGGTCCTGATCAGAGGGATTCTTTATGGGGCCTCTGATCTAGGTATCATTTACGGTTTGCGTTGGATACGTATACTTTTTATATGGACACTGTTTGCAACGAACGCATACTATATGCATGACTAGCGTTCAAAGGGATAAAAAGCTTTCTCGTTTACTTTCATCTAGCTTTAAAAAAGCTTCCTGTAGTTAACATTGAAAGCAAATTTTCTTTCAAATGTCTGTAAAATGCAAATTTTATAACAGCTACGAACACACATACAAATGAAACAGATGTCAACTACGCACAAATTAGTTGTAACTCTCTATACGACAGATTCAATCATCCATGAATTTTTAAATAGACAATACTTGTTTTCCAATTAAGTATAGTCCATTTTTAACTTTCTATGATTTTTGATTTGCAATATGACAAACAGTCCCGATCTTGCTCATAGGGATTGCCATTTTCGACGTTTATGTGCATTGTATTTAGTTTTGCTTAACCCGTTGTATGCTGGGTAATATTTGGCGGCCATTTTAAAATGTCGTCTGCAGCGGGTATAACTCAAATATTTACAAAAGATTTTAGCAGTTTCTGACAGAATACTGAACTAGCTGCAAACAGTTTTGATCTCAGATCAGGCCCCACAAAGTGGGGCCTGATCTGAGATCAAAACTGTTTGCCTTGAGGTACACCTTAAAGTGTATCCCGCATAAAATGGGTTAAACGAACAAGAATAAGGTTATCTGAACTGTGTACCATATACCATGTATATAACACCATAGACACTGTGTGGTTTTTAACCCATTACTCTGTAACTACGCCTTTTGGATGCATTTAATTTATTCTTCAAATGGAGAAAAAAAATCCACTTTATACAGTCATGAATATGCCTCAGAAATATTTTCTATATCCTACACGATGATAGCTTAAAGCAGTCTGAAAGTAAAGCCGACTGCACATTCGGCTTTTCTTAATTTCAACCTGCTTTAAGCGGTCACCTGTATTCAAAGCTACAAACAGGGTAAAGTGGTAATTATGAATGATGTAAATATAATAATAAAGAAAGAGATATTTCAATTTTAATATTTATTATAACATTATACCATATTGCACAAAATTCTGGCTAAAATTATTTTATTTTCAAAATATTCATATATATTACAACTTTTTACAGAACGGTGAACTATATACATGTAAGTAAAGCAGAAAGAAAATAATAAACATGTAGCATGTACAATAAATTCTGGATAAATCTATATCACGTTTACACAGATACTTTAAAATCACAAATTTAAGAAGTACAGTACAACCTCTCTATTACAACCACTAAATTGTGTTAATTATTAGACAGATGACTGCTTAAAAGCGTTGAAAGTAAAACAGAAAGTTCCCTTTTGAGCTTCTATATTACTTTAACCTTGCTTTAAGCTGTCACCTGTGTTTTATACAATCAGTGACGGTGAGTGCTCCCTTTCTACAGCAACACCCAATGGGAGACAAAGATAATGATTGCATGTGTTGTTCGGAGGGAGTTGTTATAGGGAGGGACATTGACTAACGATTGCAAACAGCTTGAATCCAGATCAGACGCCGCGTAACGCGGCGTCTGATCTGGATTCAAACTGTTTGCCACTCTTTATTATGTTTCTTCTGTCAAAATGGCCAATCTATGTAACTTTGAGAAAAACGGCAGACGACAATTTTAAGCAGACGATATTGAAGCAATGCATGAGAGCGTTACACATAATTGTCTTGTTTGGGGACAAACGGTAAACACCGTTGTAAGGAGGGAATCGTTGTTGGGAGGACCGTTGTAGGGAGGGAGAACTGTATTTCAATCTAACCACACAACTCATTGAACCATCTGAACATGGTAACCGAGTTATTTTAATATTTGTAAACAATTTAAATACAGATCAGACACAAAGAAATGCTACGTCTGATCAGGATCAAAACTGTTTGTTACCCAGAGTGTATATAATTTATGTGGCAAAGTATAGAGGATATTAACTGTTTGTAAATAATCATTGTACATGTACTTGGGATGAGGTTGACTGCTCACTTTGCTTTAAGCAGTTACGTGTCGTAAATACCTAATAACTAACACAATTTAGTGGTCGTAGAAATCACCAAGTCACTCTGCATGTGATACGTTTTGAAACTGATCATTAATCAAATAAAACAAAACATAAGTACAGAGAAACCCCTCCAAACCGGAACCTCTAAATACCAGAATTCTCTCAAAACCGAAAAAAACCTTTGGTCCTGTTTCCAACCATTCTTTGTTTTAACCAATATGTATCATCAGAAATATTTTCTATATTCCAACAGATGATAGCTTAAAGCAGGTTGATAGTAAAGCAGAATGCACCTTAAGGTGCATTCTGTTTTACTTTCAACCTGCTTTAAGTGGTCAGCTATCTTCCATACTAGAAACAAGCTATGTGGTAATTGGTTAAACCCCCTCTAAACTGGAATCCCCTCTAAACCTGAAAGTTATACTGTCCTCACACGTGTCCGGTTTAGAGGGTTTTACTGTACTTGTATCTGAGCAAATATTTTCGGTACATGTATAAAACTTCTACAATATTTTAGTCATTTAATCAGATACATATAACTAAACAAGAGTGTTGCATTCCCGTGCCGACGCTCATCTGTTTTTGAAGATAAGTGAAAGATACCATTAAATTACATGTAGGTCCAAGGTCAAGGTCAATAGGTTAAATATATTGGTATATGTCAACATGAACATGTATACCAAACATGAAGATTGTAGATGGAAAAAGGAAGAATTAATGGCCAATGTTAAGATTTCGAACGAGTACAATGACGAATGACGACAATAGCCCTTTTGTTTTCTTCTAAAAACAGACAAATTAATAAATCGGATCAAAAACACTTAAAGACTTGACTTTAGCATCAGTTGATAATGTAAACACTGGAATCCTGTGATAACATTGCTAAATATATTATTTGGTTTGTTATTAGTAATATATAACAATATGAGGCTGCATCTCTTTACTACAATTTACAAATGATAGTCTTGTGTACCTGCACAGACTGTAGATAAAACATGGAATGATACACACACATGTATAATTCCGTGGAAAAAACAATTCCTTTAGACAAAATAACACAAAAATAGCAACAACATATAGCAAGGCTCTATACCCCCATACAGTGTGCATAATGTGGCTTGTACAGTAAAACTTCTCTATGACAACTTCTGAATTAATCCTATCATTTTGTGTTTAAGGCACCTGGTGGCTGTTTAAAGCAATGTGAAAGCAAAACAGAAATCTCCTTTCAGAGCTTTCTGTTTTACTTTCACTTTGCTTTAAAACTTCCACCTGCCTTTCATGCAATAAACTAGCCTTCTTTCTATCGGTCGTAATAGAGAGGTTTTACTGCACATTAAAACCTCTCCATTATTACCACTAATAATGTGTCTAAAAGACGTAATTTAAGGCAGATGACTGCTTAAAGCGACTGGCAACCGGATGGTGTACTTGTCAAAATAAAATAAAATACTCAAATAAAAGCAAATTTGTGGCATTATTTGGCTTCTGACATTGAAAAAATATGATCAGTCCAAAAAAAGTCTCAAGAATCGTCACCGAATCTTAGTTTTTTTAGATATTTTCCATCGTTTTTCTATAGCGTTAGCTAACGGTATAGTTGTTGTTGTTGCTTCTCTACACGGGCTCAGACATAAACACGAGCCGAATTACGAAGTTGTATGCACTTTCGATCGCTACACATTGAAATACGTTAAATCGATCCGAGATAAACGGATAGTTCCGTGGTCAATTGGTCTAAGCGGTTTCCCCTATTTTGCCTTCTGTCCGCCAATGCCCGGCCCCGGGTTCGAATCCCACCAGAGACCAGTATTTTTTTTATGGAAATACATTTTTTTTAAACAGAATTTCTTATCCTAAACTAATTCTTTACCATTTATATAAGCGTTTGACACATATTTACAAATTACTATTTTTAATGCACCATCTGGTTGCGAGTCGCTTTAAAGCAAGAAAAAATAAAGCTTTAGGATCTGCCTGCTTTCCTTTTATCTTGCTTCAAGCAAGCACCTACATGTACCTAAAACGCCAAATAAATAAGCTCATTTAATGGTCGTATTAGATGGGTTTTCCTGTATTTAAAAACAGATTGATCCCAACCCTGACCACCTAGATACTTAACTTTTGATGAGGATCCGAACTGTTTTACAAGAGAGAGTACAGTCAAACTCCCATTCAGCCACCTTAAAGATGTATTAACCGATTATCCAATAAATACGCCTTTATATGCCTGTAATTTATTTCTCCACTCAAGAAAATAGTTTCAATTTATACAGATATGAGTATATATCATTAAAACTATTTTCTACATTATAGGAGATGGTAGCTTAAAGCAGGCTGAAAGTAAAGTAGAGTAATCCTTAAGGCTCATTCTGCTTTACTTTCAACCTGCTTTAAGTAGGCATCTATCTTCAAAACTGGAAACAGACAATGAGGTAATGAGTAAATAGGAACGACCCCCTAGTGACGAGTATACTCATCCTTTACAAATATTTCATCCGTGAATAGTACACTTGTCAAATGCAAACCATGTAGACCTAGATCAGGAACTCTCTGATCAGGGTCTTCACTGTTTGTCATTTTGCAATTCATTGAAAATACAAACCTAAATTGTTGAAAATGGACCAGACCAAATTGGAAGCTGGAATTTTCCATTTGGATTTCCAGGGTTTAATGGGTTGACCCATCTTCCTACAAGTAGACCTTTTTATGCCTCTAATTTATTCCTCCACTAAAGATAATAGTTCCAATCTATACAGCCATGAATATGTATGGTAATAAGTATCGTCCATATTCTAGCAGAAGGTAGCTTAAAGCAGGCTGAAAAATTAAAGCAGAATGTGCCATACAGCACATTCTGCTTTATTTTCATCCTGCTTTAAGTGGTTACCTTTCTTCATAACTAGAAACAGGCTACGGGGTAATGGGTTAACCCATCCTCACATGCTTCTTCAAAAATGATTGAATAACACAAGTTTTACCAACTAAATATAAAATCAAAATGAAGATTAAAACTGAAACAGAAGGTATTAAAACTAAAAATATGCTATTCATAAAAGTAAAAGGATATTAACTCATTCCCCCCTGAAACTTTTAACCCATTACCCCATAAATATGCCTTTTTTACGCCTCTAATTTATTCTTCTACTGAATCAAATAATTCCACTTGATTTATGATAATGAACCATATGAAATATTTTCTATACTCTAGCATATGTTAGCTTAAAGCAGGCTGAAAGTAAAGCAGAATGTGCCCTAAGGCACATTCTGCTTTACTTTCAACCTGCTTTAACTCTTTCCTTCCTGAACCTTTAAATGGACAATTTCGGTTTCCATTTTAGTCTAGTCCATTACTGACTTTTAAGGGTTGTTTTTGCCTTTGTTTGGCATTATGACAAACAGTGAAGACCCTGATCAGAGGGCTCCTTTCAGAGCCCTCTGATCTGAGTCTTCACTGTTTGCACAGGACAAGTGTACTATTCACATGTACACTGTTTGAAAAGGACGCCTATATGCGGGACGAGGGTTCAAAGTGTTAAGTTGTCACCTGTCTTCAAAACTAAAAACAGGCTATGAGGTAATGGGTAAATGGTTTCTCATTAGTCTGGACTATTTATGACTATTTATGACTATTTATGTCAGCAATCAAATTTTTTAATTACCTTTGCACAATAATGTAATCTTTTTCTTCAACCATGAGTTTTTTTAATTGTCAATTTGCCATCAGGTGTTCAGTCTCTTTAACCCTTTACTCCATAGCCTGTTTCTAGTTTTGTAAGCAGGTAATTGCATAAAGCAGGTTTAAAGTAAAGCAGAAGGCCTGCTTTAAACTTTCAACTGCTAGGATATAAAAAAAACCATTTTATATAATAAATATTCATCATTGAATAAAGTGGAACTGTTTTCTTCAGTGGAGGTATAAATAAATAAAAGGTGTAACAATGTGTGTCTATGGCGTAATGGGTTAAACTTAAAGCTAAGAGGGAATAATAATCTAAATGAGGCAGGGTGCCATATAAGAGGGAGTAAACTGAACAAATGCAACATTTTCACACTCCTTTTAGCATCAAATCCTGTGGTGTTACTACTCATTAGAACCGTCTTTTTGAGACGATTCTAATGAGTAGTGACACCATAGGGTTCAATGCAGAAAAAAGATTTAAGTTTTTGAAGTACTCCCTTTACCTGGAACCTTGATGAGGTATACAAAACTACAAGTATGTGATGATAATGCTCCTCTGACTGGCTGTTTTGGTAACCATGGTTTCAGGGTTGCTCACAGGAGGAGGGGGAGGGGCTGCTTTGGGCGTGGTCTTGAAGGTCATCTTGTCTTGCTGCTGTTTCAGTCTATTATATGTCAACAGATCTTCAAGACTTTTTATGGAATTGGAATTCACATCAGTTGTTGCTGTACTCATTAAGGGAACTCTGGGGGGAATTGGCGGCGCTTTGGTTTTAAAGTCATTAGTAATAGGTGGTGCTTTGGTTTTCAAGTCACTAGCGTGGGTGGCAGTTTTGATGTTTTCTGCTAACTGGGACTGTGGGGGTTTAGGGGCTTTCTTGTGGTGTGTGCTTTGTTTGAGTCGCTCATCTACAAATACAGCTGTACCTTCTCTCATAGTTTCTGATTTCACAGAATGACCTTGACCTTTCGCAATGTTTGGTGTTTCCACTTTCTTTTGTTGAAGTTTGCTATATTCTGTTTCTTTATTGATTAATTTAGCACCATTCATTCCAGCTTTTACTTTTCTCACTGTGGCATATAACTCAGAAGGATCATCTGACATATCTTTTCTCATGATCAGAATCTCGGATGATCCTTCAGAACTGTGGCCTCCATTCAGTGAGTCAGTCTTGGAGAAATTCATTTCTTTTGTAGCACTTTTTGATTTTGGAACTTCTTTCTTACTAGGTTCATCCTCAGCCTCTATGACCTGCACAATAATATCACCAAAGCCGCCTTGAATAACAACATCCTTCTTCACTTTGCTCTCATCAGTTTTAGGTTTAGTATTCACATTCTGAAACAGACTGTCAATCTCAGCTTCTTCAACTTTCATTTGACTTTCCTCAGTAATGTCAGTATTAGAATTTGGCAAGAAGCCTTTATCCTCTAGCATTCTGAGTCTGTCACTCATAGGCATATCAGTTTGACGTGACTTTCCTGTAGGACTGCGAGTGGGCAAATCAGTGGGATGTGACTCCCTTGTAGGACTTTGAGTGGGCATATCTGTGGAACATGACTCGCCTGTGGGACTGTGAGTAGGCATATCAGTGGGACATGACTCCCCCGTAGGACTGTGAGGAGGCTCCATGGTTTCCTGAGTTCCTTGTATCTTGTGTGATCCCCCAAACTCCATATTGCCCAGGTGCTTTGTTCTGACTGCTGTTGGACCATGCAATAAAACTTCTATACTATGTGATGCTGACCTTTGACCTTGTGATATCTCCTTGATGGAGGAGTAGGCAGGATCAGACTGTGTCGAGTCAATACTTGCAGAACTTAAGTGATGGCTCTTGTGCCTCGTCAACTGCATGTTATGGAATAGTATGGCATCTCTGTCCACATTGAGGGGATGTTTTAACTCCCTCTTGAACTCCAGGGACTCTGTGGATAGTTGAGCAGCTTCAGGTATGATTTGTCTCCTCTGTAGAGGTGGATTAGGGGGAGGCTGTAAGGTTATAGTAGGGGAGTGAACTGGAGCATCAGTTGGAGGAAGAGTTACAGTTCTTTCTTTCACCTGACCTTTCAACTTAGTTGTTGTGCTCCAGTTCTCGTCTGACTCTATGGAAGGGAGGTAAGGATCGTATTCCTCCACTCTCATTGCATGTATCAGTTCCTTGTCCTTCACCTCCTCCGTCAAACGTTTCTGTAACACAGACTCCCAGTTCAATGTCGGGTCAGTCTTTTCATTGACATATTTCTTATGTGATGGATTGTCTGTGACAGCATCTGTCTCATCATAATTCCCTGCACCATTCACATGTTCACCATTACCTTCCACACCATTGAACACCATCCCAATCTGTTTCCTCTTCCGCCCACCTTTCAGCTTCACAATATCCATTGGCACTGAATCATGAGCTTCTTCTAACTCTTGTCTCTTTCTAATCTCCTCTCTTTCAATATCTCTCACCTTCAACTCTGCTAGCAGTCTCTGTTCCCGTTCAAACTGAGCTTGTAACAATTCTCTCATCCTATTTCTCTCCCCAGTAGACACCATCAGTCGTACCACTAGCACTCCGATGTTCTCCTGGGAGTGGTATCCCTGTGACAGATCCTGTAGCTTCTTGGCAGCAAGGACAGGGTCAGGGATGTCAATGACTTCATTCACAGCTTCCTGGTAGGACATGTACTTCCACAAGCCCTGATTGGCTATAATGATCAGCTGGTCCTCAGGCTGCAGGACTGTCGTAGAGTGGTGCGGGTCAGGTATAATGTGAGGAAACAGGTAGCTGGATCCCAGCTGACGGGAACTGTTCGTTACCCCATTGATTTTATTATCCTGAAATTAGAGTAAACACAATAAGCAGTAGGTTAATATATTTCCTCTGTTGAAATCTATAACATATATTCAGGTATGTTATTAGTTCTTTAACTCTTTGCAGGCTAACTGCATAACTGTGATTAAAGATTTTTCTGAAATCTTTGGATTTTCTGAATTTCTCCAGACTTATGGATTTATCTTCAGATTTCAGCTCTTACTTTAAAAACTTGGACTTTTATGTGTTTTTAACTTAGGAAAGATAGATATATAGGTATCAAAAGTTTCGATCCGGATTAGATGTCGTACTATGCAGCGTCTGATCTGGATCCAAACTATTTGCATAATATTATGTTAGTTCTATAGAGTCTGGCAGCATAAGGGATAAAGATACGATTCCTTAAATGGCGCTTGAAAATTTGAAAATTTGAGGATTTTTATGGACAACTTATGGTAGCCCTGCCATACACATGTGCAAGCCTCTTTACATCTTAATTTATTTCTCCACAGAAGAAAATAGTTCCACTTTATTACGCCATGAATATGCATCATAAAAAAAATATTTTCTAAACCCTAGCAGAGTAGACATTTAATTTGAAATTCACTACATAAAATTCAAATACAATGAAATTGACTATTAGATAAGAATGCCTCAGTAGTTGAATGGGTTAAAATCGTTTGCTACTATTTTAGGACATTATATATAATCTTGCTAAAATGCCTTCTCTGCACGGTTCAATCCTGACCAAGGTCAATTGTTTTTTTTCTTTGAAATGTATTTTTTAAACATAGATGTAATTATTTTTTCCTAAATAGGCTCCTAGCATCAATTTACTAAAAAAAAGTAGTTTTAGGCCAAATTTGGATTTCAGTCTTTTTAATGCAAAAAGATGATATCTCTCAGTACCTCAGTGACAATGCCTCCAGATTTGTGGATCCTCTCCATCTCTTCTTTGTTCCTTGTCACTGTGAACAATTTACTGAGAACAATCGCTTCTCCCCGTCTACACAAGATCACCTCTGTATCGCCCACATTGGCAACATTCAAGAGACAATGACTGCTCCCTTCACTCTGTCTGCTCAGATGGCACACTGCTCCAGATGCGCCAATCTTCTGCCCTGTCAACTTGAGCTTTCTGAAATACAATTAGGAATATTTAGTCACGAAATTATACACACAAGGAATCGCAATTCAATGAAGTTAAATAGGCGAGAGTCTGACTTCTCGCCGACATGGGATTTATTTCTCAACTGAAGAATATAGTTCAAATTTATACAGTAATGAATGTGTATGATATTAATTATTTTCTCTATTCTAGCAGATGGAAGCTTAAAGCATTCTGCTTTACTTTCAACCTGCTTTAAGTGGTCACATATCTTCAATGCTAGAAACAGGCTATATGGGGTAATGGGTTAAAGCCATTACATTACCTGTGGGCAGCCAGAAGGCTGTATTTCAGGTACTCCTGATTGGTCACTGGATGTTTAAGCTCCTCCTCTACAATGCCTGCTATCTTACTGGCCAATGTTCTGGGAACTTCATCATTTCTGCCGCCATCAAATACTGCAAACAGACCCTCCTTCCCATCATTGAACTTTGGCCGATTCAAGACTGTCACAGAAATTCTGAAAGAAGAAACATCATACAGTTAAACCTCTCTACTGTGACAACCACTAAAACAAATCTAAATTATTGCATAAAAGATTGGTGACAGCTTAACCCTTAGCCCGCCAAATAAATTGCTGTCTGCTATATTTCTCGTCTGCTTCAAGTTTCAAAGTGCTTCAAAGTTGCTGAAAATGTTGTCCGAGTGTCAAACAGCTTGGATCCGGATGAGACGCCGAGTTACTCGGCGTCTCATCCGGATCCAAGCTGTTTGCATATGGAGCTATAGTCGTGACTGGCAGGCTAAGGGTTAAAGCAAGATTACAGTAAAACAGGAAGCTCCTGAAGGAGCTTTCTGTTTTACTATCACATACCTGTTGTAAACAATTAATAATTAACCCGCTTTTGTGATCGTAATAAAGAGGTTTTACTGTTTTTACCTGATCAGACGCCAGGTAACTCTTTGCCAAGTTGACTTTACTGGCCTATGGCAGTGAAAGATTTAAGTACCAGTAGATATCAAATTGATCGAGTGTGAACAATTATTCTGCATTCATTCCTCTACTACATAATACGTTCCAATTTATATAGTCAAGAATATCATTATCTTTACAAATGTTCTCTATATCCTAGCAGATGTAATCTTAAAGCAAGCTGAAGGTAAAGCAGAATGTGCTTTAAGTGGCCACCTATCTTCAATACTAGAAACAGGCTATGGGGTAATGGGTAAGGCTATGTTTACTTCAGTCAAATCTTATAATAGTGTCACATACTTATTTCTGATGCCTGATGTCTGGGACAGTCCACTCTGCCAGGGTATCTGTAGGTCCTCAAAGCCAGCTGTCCGCAGGTCCAGTAGGGATCTATTCTGGCCCTTAATGTCTACCATACACACCTTCTTCTTCACTCTGAAATATAGCAAAATTCCCTGAATTTTCTAGCAACAGAAATGCAGCAAAACTCCATGAATATTCTAGCAACAGAATTGTAGCAAAATTCCCTGAATATTCTAGCAACAGAAATTTAGCAAAATTCCCTGGATATTCTAGCAACAGAAATTTAGCAAAATTTCCTGCATATTTTAGCAAAAGAAATGTAGCAATATTCCCTGAATATTCTAACAACAGAATTGTAGCAAAACTCCCTGAATATTCTAACAACAGAAATGTAGCAATATTCCCTAAATATTCTAGCAACAGAATTGTGTCAGATCTCTGAATTGCTCTGTGCTGGCAAATAATTAAAGCAAATTGTAGCAGAAAACTTTGATTATGCCAGAAAATGAATATAGCAAAACCTCTGAATATGCTAGTAAAGAAATTGCAGCAAACTAGATTAGCAAAAGAAATGTAGAAAAATCTCCGAGTGTGCTTGCTAACTATGGCAAAATTCTGTATAATCCTTACAAATTATTGTTACAAAACCTTGATCACCTTCATAAACAAATGTAGCAAAATATCTGAATTGTTTAGCAAAAACTTTGATGATTTAAAAACTTTGTCACCTTAAAACATTACCCCAAAAATACACTTTTTAACACCTTTAATTTATTCTTCCATTGAAGAAAATATTTCCACGTTAATGCACCATAAGAAAAAGTGTCCTAGCAGATGATAGTTTAAAGCAGACTGAAAGTATAGCATATTAACTCTTTGAACCCTAGTCCCGCATATAGGCGTGCTTTTCAAACAGTGTACATGTGAATAGTACACTTGTCCTATGCAAACAGTGAAGACCCTGATCAGAGGGCTCCGAAAGGAGCCCTCTGATCAGGGTCTTCACTGTTTGTTATAATGCCAAACATTGACAAAAACAACCCTTAAAAGTCATAAATGGACTAAAACAACCCTTAAAAGTCATAAATGGA
This sequence comes from Gari tellinella, assembly GCA_922989275.2. NCBI lineage: Eukaryota > Metazoa > Mollusca > Bivalvia > Cardiida > Psammobiidae > Gari > Gari tellinella. The sequence continues at coordinate 6,226,643 of OV277862.1, read as the reverse complement.
CTAGACTTAAATGGAAACTGGAATTTTCCACTTAAAGTTTCAGGGAGGAAAGAGTTAAGGCACATTCCGCTTAATTGTCCACCTGCTTGAAGTGAATGCTTGTCTTCAAAACTAAAAATAGACTTAATGGGGTAATTGATTAAAAGAAAAGACATATGAGATATTATAACAATATAAAGGACTTTGCAAAAGTATGGACTGAGACCAGTGACCAAATCTGTTCTTGGTCATTATGCAACTGCCTGTCAATGAGTTTTGAAATGCAGCAGCGCACTGATAATGATTTGGCTGTATCCACTATCCAGAGGGAAAGTAAGAAATATGTTATAATTTTCCATTTAATCATTATAACTCATTTAACCTTAGTGATTTGTATACTTGTCATTACCAAAATAAATGTATCTGTTTTGAGTAAGTTTGTCCTATGCAAACAGTGTAGACTCTGATCAGAGAGCTCCTACAGAATTTCTCTGTTCAGGGTCTGCACTGTTCATCATTTTGCAAAATATTTGTTTAAATTAACCCTGAATGCCCCTACGAAAAGAAGATGAAGTTCAAGTGGCCACAATTCTTTAAAAAATTGAAACATATCAAAATCCTGCAGATGTGCACATCTATGGTATAATAATTGTGGCAACATTCTGTAATGTTTTAAGGTTGTAGCTTAAAAACAGTGGCAGAAATTAGACGAACAAAAGTATGTACCATTAAATAATGTGGAAGGACAGACAGACAGTGGAAAAAAATAGACCACTGGTCAGGGATAAAACTGTATACCTCCCAGACTAATTTGGCTGGGGGTATAAAACCAGCATAATACACGTAAAACACATCCATATTCCCCTTGGCTATTTCACCAGCTACATGTATTTCTATCTTAACATATACCACTACCTGCTCTAAGACATTGCAAACAGTGTAGACCAAGACTAAGTGTTTCATTTCAATCATATGCCTTCCAATATGTGCCTTAACTCTTTGAACCCTAGTCCCGCATATAGGCGTGCTTTTCAAACAGTGTACATGTGAATAGTACACATGTCCTATACAAACAGTGAAGACCCAGATCAGAGGGCTCCGAAAGGAGCCCTCTGATCAGGGTCTTCACTGTTTGTCACAATGCCAAACATTGACAAAAACAACCCTTTAAAGTCAGAAATGGACTAGACTTAGATGAAAACAGGAATTGTCCATTTAAAGTTTCAGGGAGGAAAGAGTTAATTCACTCAGTTATGCAGAAAGCTCTTACATGAGCATCATGTTCTACAGCTCTTACATGAGCATCATGTTCTACAGCTCTTACATGAGCATCATGTTCTACAGCTCTTACATGAGCATCATGTTCTACAGCTCTTACAGGAGCATCATGTTAATACCGTGCCTGCTTAAAGCAGAGCAAACTCATATAGGAGCTTTCTGCTTTACATTTATTCGACATTAAACTGTCTCTGGGTTTAAATAAACTGTTTAGTCACTTTTTTAGGTATGGCATCTTATTTCTATACCCTATAGCCCGTTTTGGGTTTTGAAGAGAAGTGACCACTTAAAACAGGTTGAAAGTAAAGCAGAATGTGCCTTAAGGCACATTCTACTTTACTTTTAGCCTGCTTTATGCTACCATCTGCTACAATATAGAAAATATATGCTATATACAGGGCTGCCATTTCTCCAGATTTTTCCTAAATCTCCGGATTTTTCCCCAGTACATAGTAGCTTAAAGAAGGCTGAAAGTAAAGCAGAATGCGCCCTAAGGCACATTCTGCTTTACTTACAGTCTGCTTTAAGTAGTTGCATGTCACAAAAAGAAGAAAAATGCTAATGGGTAAAGGTACGATTCGTTAAATCGCACTTGAAAAATGCAAGTTTGGAAATCTTAGGATTTATCATGTCAACTTATGGCAGCCCTGTATATAATTATTCATGACTGCATAATGAGGAACTATTTTCTTCAGTAAATTAATAAAGTAAAGGCGTAAAAAGGTGTAATTATGGGTAAATTGGTTAACACTGTACTGTAGTTCCTGATCATTGAAATCCCAGGCCCTTACAATGCTTATTATAAAACATTTAAGTTAAGTCTGAGATAATTCTCTAGCTTTTGATTGGTCAGATTTGAGCAGAATTCTCAAATCTGACTAATCAAAAACTTGAGATGATCTCAGACTTTTCTAAAACAATTATTGGGATAGGCACAGGGCTGTGTTGGAAAGATTGCACATAATCTGGGTCTACATTGTTTGCAATATTAGAGTACAATGAATTTCCTTCACAATGTGACTCCTACAATGGTTGTGCTTCCAATCAATGGTTTCATCCGTTTATATGAATATGCATGAGATATAAATATATGTGTGCCACATCACAAGAAAATCATCTTTTGGACATAACTTGACTGCACATGCTGATCAGGTACTATACTGAAACACGGTATCTGATGTGGGTCTGCACTGTTTGCAGAAGAACAGTTAAATCTATTATGAGTAACATTCAAAACAAATATAATTGTTGTATTTCAAGACGAGTTAAAGCTTAACCCATTTTATGTGGGATACACTTTTAGGTGTACCTCTAGGCAAACAGTTTTGATCTCAGATCAGGCCCCACATTGTGGGGCCTGATCTGAGATCACAACTGTGTGCAGCTAAGTCAATACTCTATCAGAAACTGCTAAAATGTTTTGCAAATATTTGAGTTATACCCGCTGCAGACGACATTTTAAAATGGCTGCCAAATATTACCCAGCATACAATGGGTTAATTCAGGACAACAGTGAGGCAGAAAGCTCCTTAAAATTATTAGCTTTTCTGTATTAATATTTTCCTGCATTAAACAACCACCTGGCTGATCTGTGTCTACACTGTTTGCAATTTTCAAGAGTCCTAATATTCCCATGACATGGCACGTCATACAGTGATTGTCTTGTACATTGTATGTATACTAGTCTTACTAATTTACCCTCCCCTTTCCAGGGCTGCCATAAAGTGATAAAGAAAATCCTAAGATTTCAAAATTTTCAATTTTTCAAGCGAGATCTTCCTAATTATACCTTTTACCCCTAGTCTGTTTCTAGTTTTAAAGACATGTGATGCTTAAAGCAGGTTGAAAGTAAAGCAGAATGCGCCTAAAGGCGCATTCAGCTTTACTTTCAGCCTGCTTTAAGCTTCCATTCGTTAGAATAAAAATCAAAAGATTTCGGGAAAAAAACGAAGAAATGGCAGCCCTGCCTTTCCCCCATAGCCATCTGTGCATATCACTTATATCTAACTACTACTGAATATAGGGTACATACACATGACCAGTTGCTGGAGCCATACAGGGTGATGTACATGTATTCAGTTCCAGAACTACTTGATGGAAACAGCCCATCTGACAAACACCTTTGGCATGGAGTGTGACTGGCTGTTTGCATCAAGTATGCTGAGATCTGACTACAATGCCCTGTAGTATACCAGCAACTGGTGATGTACTCATTATATGTCTTCAATATACACCACCAACTAAATAGAATGTTTTAATCATTCTATATCCGAAAACTTTTGATATTCAGAGCAGAACAAAGAATATTTTAATTTCAACTAGAGATGTGGCTGTGTCTATAAGACACATAGAATGTCCCCTAGCTGCATAAACCATATATTCCAAAAATCACTAAGTTCAAATGCTCATATAATAAGGATCTTAAAAAAAATCAAATTTCAGTTAGCTTATGCTTAGCGTGCTGCAGTTTAAACGTACAAAATAGTAAAAATATTTAACCAAATTAACACTTACCAATTTAACACAACACATTAACACAATTAATATTTAACAATTTAACACACAGCAAAAAAGTTATACAAAACAACAAGATCATTTGTTATGTCCAAGCTAGTTTCTAGGTATGCAAAGAGAAAGCTACCCTTCTCCACCCAGTTCACATCAAGGGAGATAACCCATGCTGGTTTAAAACTCTGTACTTAATAATTGTTGATCAGTAACGCCCTGCTTTTACAGCCACTAAAAAGAAATTGTATTGTAATAATTATGACAAAAAGTGCAGATGCTGATCAGAGGGTCCTCAGATCTAGGTCTTCACTGTTTGCATAGGACAAGACTTTGTGTACTCTTCAGTCTTAACAGGTACACTGCGTGCAAATGATCCATAAATGCATGACTTGGGCTCAAAGGGTTAACCCATTACCCCATAGCTTGTTTATAGTTTATAAACAGGTGACCACTTAAAGCAGGTTGAAAGTAAAGCAGAATGCGCCTCAAGGCGCATTCTGCTTTACTTTCAGCCTGCTTTAAGCTACCATCTGCTAGGATACAGAAAAAATTCTTATGATTACAAAATTCATGACTGTATAAAAGGGACTTATTTTCTTTAGTCAAGGAATAAATTTAAGGCGTAAAAAAGGGTATTTATGGGGTAATGGGTTATAGGACCAATGAATTTTCCTTCAAGTGGCTGTAATAGTCTGGTTTTACTGTGGTATCCACTAGCTAGTTCGTGAAGTTGCAATCATTTTCTTACCCTTGGAAAGTCATCAAAAAATTTCTACAACAGTTACAACTCTTATGATGACACTTGTTATGCAGCATTTTGTCAAACATTCGAGGAGAACGAAGTCATACAAAAGGGGCTGCACACATAACCCATCACCCAAATCTCTGAAGTACAGTCAAAACTCGATACTTCGAACTCGCATTAGTTCGAACATACCCATATTTCAAAGTTAAAACTTAAGCAAGATCGAAAAATCAAAAATCAACTTATGAAATACTGATAATATCGATTTAAGCAAGTTCGAAGTATCGAGTTTCGACTGTATTTACAAACTCTCTTTTTCTCCTCTTACTTGGCATTTGCACTATAACATACCTCTCTGGAAGAACTACAATTTTGTTTAATTCTTTTTATTTTAACGTTTCTAGACACAGGTGAACTTTGATGACTCAAACAAACCAATATTTCTACAAGAGACTTCCATTATTACACGCTGGTTTAAAAGTCAAACATATCAGAATTTAAAAGTTAAAACTTGGCTTTGGCACATTTTAACTTTAAAATATGGGTATGTTCGACTTAACTGAGTTTGAGATATTGAAGTTTGACTGTAGTTTATTGTATTTAAGCTAAGTTTCTACAGATATTGTCTTTTCACATTTCTACAACATCCTGGTAACGAGTCAGAGGAAACATTTCATGCACCCAAACACATTACTTCTTAACCCTTTCCCTCATAGAAGCGACTTTTAGCACCTATGATTTATTCCTCCGCTGAAAAAAATAGTTCCAATTTAATCAGTCATGAATATATATTATGGGTACTATTTTCTATATTCTAGCAAATGGAAGCTTAAAGCAGGACGAAAGTAAAGCAGAATGCGCCTTAAGGCGCATTCTGCTTTACTTTCAACCTGCTTTAAGTAGTCACCTATCTTCAATACTATATATAGGCTATCAGGTAAAGGGTTAAGGCATTGTGAAAGCAAAGCAGTATATAACCCCCATTAAGGGATTTTCTGCTTTACATTCAGCCTGCTTGAAGCAAACCAACTATTTTAAATTAACCCATTACCCAATAAATACGCCTTTTAATGCCTCTAATTTATTCATCCACTGAGGAAATTAATTCCACTTTATACAGTCATGAATATGTATCATAAGAAATATTTTCAATATCCTAGCAAACAATAGCTTAAAGCAGGCTGAAAGTAAAGCAGAATGTGCCTTAAGGCACATTCTGAAAGGCACATTCTGATTTACTTTCAACATGCTTTAAGTGGTCACCAGTCTTCAAAACTAGAATCAGGGTATGGGGTAATGGGTTAATATAAGCTATTTGGGAAAGGCGATTAATGTTTTCCCCTTTTATAAGCAGCCTCCCATCTTTATCAATTACAGTATAAAACCCCGATGAAGCACTTGAAGTGCTGAAAACATTAGGTTTGAAATAATAAAGTCAAGATCATCCTACATGATCAGTAGTTCTGCTTACTTTTACCTTGTTCTCTACATTACAGTATAGTTATACTTTTACTATGACAGTGAAGCTTAGCAAGCAATCTAGACAAAGATGGAATAACACAAGGTACATCACATTTAAACCCCTACACTGCTGTTCAAAATGGATTAGTCCATTTCATAAATAAGGATATGTTTCTACTGGCTCTCAAGGAATTTGTTTCCGAAATACAAGTAATTAAAAGTGAGACAAACAATGCAGACCCAGATCAGAGGGCTCCATCAGGAGCCCTCTGATTTGGGTCTACATTGTTTACCATTGATAAATATAACTGTTTCCTTTGCCATAAGGGTAAAAAATGTAGACTCAGATCAGCTGATCCCTGAAAATGATCAGGGTATCTATACTCAGCCAAAAAAGTAAGTACCCCTGTTTTTACATTGACTTTACCCTTTGAACCCTAGTCCCGCTTATAGGCGTGCTTTTCAAACAGTGTACATGTGAATAGTACACTTGTCCTGTGCAAACAGTGAAGGCCCAGATCAGAGGGCTCCGAAAGGAGCCCTCTGATCAGGGTCTTCACTGTTTGTCACAATGCAAAACATTGACAAAAACAACCCTTGAAAGTCAGAAATGGACTAGACGAAAATGGAAACTGGAATTGTCCATTTAAAGTTTCAGGGAGGAAAGAGTTAAGCAAATTTTAAAGTTCAATATCTTTTAAAGTACCACATCAACTCAAGTTTTATTTGGGATTTTTAAGGCTAATGCGTTCCCCAATGCATTCCAGTAAAAACATTCAGATTAAACGATACATGGAACGAAAATGAAACACTTAAAATTCATTCTTATTTTAATTCAAAGGGAGGTAATTTGATAATATAAGACTTTCTAGTGTAAATTACGCAGTGAATATTGTGATGGATGAAAGTCTAATGTGATTTTATTTTCTTTAAGATAAAGTTCTAGCTGCTGAAAATGAGCACTATTGTTTGTCTTCTATGGAAAACATTTCTAGGCAAAAATGCTGTATTCAGGAAAAAGAGTTATAGACCCTTTATTTTCAATACCATGTGCCAGTTATTTAGCAACAATAATTTCTTGTTATCTGCCTCTTTCTATAAACAGCTTATGTACGAGACGCTGATAATTTAGAATTAAAATGTGGGTACTTTCTTTTTTGGCTGAGTATAATTAAGGTCTGCACTACATGTACCAAACAACTTTCAATATGATTGTAAAATGGTTTGGATCCTGCTCAGATGACAAATAATGTGGGATCTGATCTGGATTCAAACTGATGGTAGATTGTGTCTAACTAATAACAGCAATTTAAAATGCTATCTGCCAACACAATCAACTCATCTCATCTCATGCTGTTTGTTTTTCAAATTGATTATGGGCAGTTTTTATGTTACAGTTTAAGGTACATGTATTTATTTAAAAAAAAAAAAAAAAAAAAACTTTTCAGAAAACAAACATTGCAGACTCTGATTAGAATTGCTCCTGCAGAAGTCCTCAGATCAAGTTCTACACTGTGTGCAAAGTATACATCAATTACCGATATTCTGGTTTCAAGGACAAAATAAACTCTTTCACTGCCAAAGGTGACAAAAAGCGAAACATGGCGTATGATCAGGATCAAAACTGTTTGACACTTGTATCGATATTTCTTAAGTCATACTACATTGAATCTTACTTTTAAATGATCTTGCAGACAACAATATTGAAGCAGATGACAATAAAGCGGTGATTAATTTGGCAGCGAAAGAGTTTTAAGGAATTAAAAATAAAGCTATTGCAGTTAAAGCGTGATTTTCTGTAATTTTTGTGATGATTTTAACAGGGAAAGCTAAGCAAGGGAAACATATGAAAAACTGCATGTTATAAAACTTTCCAATTATCTCCCTTAGGCAATATACATAGAGCTGACAAGACTAACACAGTTTGGACACAAATTCAATATAATATTGGTAAGTATTTTCATAAATGTTTATGATTATGGAATATAATAGCTATGACATTTAAAATAGTTAAAACCAGGCTATTAACTCCAATTAAAGCAAAGCATTTTGGATATAATCCTGCTGAATAGTTATAATATTTTAACCCATTACCCCATAAATATGCCTTTTTACGCCTTTCACTTATTCCTCCACTGAAGATAATAGTTTATCTTTATACAGTAATGAATATGTAGCATAAGAAATATTTTCTATATTCTAGCAAATGTTAGCTTAAAGCAGAATGAAAGTAAAGCAGAATGTGCCTAAGGGCACATTCTGCTTTACTTTCAACCTGCTTAAAGTGATCACCTATCTTAAAAATTAGAAACAGGCTATGGGGTAATGGGTTAAATCATTTACCTATCGAACATCAAATCCATGCAGGGCTACCATAAATTACTCATAAAAGTCGGAAGATTTCCAAATGTTCAAGAGCAGTTTTAGGAATCGTACCTTTAACCCTTTCGCTGCCAGGTTTTATAACACTTACATAATTATGCAAGCAGTTTAAATCCAGATCAGACTCCGCGTAAAACCCATATTATTATGTTTCCTCAGGCTCCGAGGTTATAAAACGTTTTAGTTGAGTCTGAGTGTGTTCTCAAGCATTTGATTGGTCGGATTTGAGCCTAGGCTCAAATCTGACCAATCAAATGCTTGAGAACAACTTTAGACTCAAGTCCAAAGCTTTATAACCTCGGACCCAGTATAAAACACATAAAATTCCAAATTTTAAAAGTAAGAGCAAAAGTCCAAAGATTTCAGAAAGAATCCATAGATCTGGAATGATTAAGAAAAATCTGAATATTCCGGAGAAATGGCAGCCCTGCAAATGGCCAATTCCAGTTTCCAATAAAGATACATTCATTTCTGACTATTAAAACTTCCAATGGTGGTAATAGCAAGGTTTGATATAATTTGAATAGAAAGTCAAACTTGCGTGAAGCAGGCACTTTTTAAAGAAAAATGTATATCTAGCGGACAGATTCCTTCTAAACCTAATGTAGAACAAAAGTTAAGCAGAAAGATCTTTTAGGAGCTTTTTGCTTTACTTTAGTTCTTCATTCAGCTGTTACATGTCTTTAACTCTTCTATCAAATTGTTTTACAATGTGGCTGAATAACACAATTTTGACCGTAAAGAACCAATGTTAAATGGTTTTGGCATATGATATACAGTAAAACCTCTCTATTACGACCACTAAATTGTGTTAACTATTAGGTGTTTCTGACAGGTGACTGCTTAAAGCAAGGTGACAGTAAAACAGAAAGCTCCTGTAGGAGCTTTCTGTTTTACTGTCACCTTGCTTTAAGCTGTCACCTGTCTTTTACACACTCAACTAGACTTCTTTTTAGTGTCCGTAATAGAGAGGTTTTACTATAATCTGAACTTGTCTTCAGCCTAGACTTGTACTTACTTGATGCCCCTCAGTTCTGAGGAGTTGACCTGCATTTCTGGGTTCCCGGAGATATCGAGTAGGTTTACATTGGAGGCCATCAGGTTGGTTACAGACACATCTATCAGTCGGTTAGAACCCACTTCAAGAACCTTAAAACATAAGGAAACTTACAAGTTAATATAAGTCATTCTACTATACCATGCTTACCAATATTTATATCCTTGCAAAAATTAGAATACATCAATTTCTTGGACATTTCTGCACCGATCCTTTCTGAAAATTTTCTAAAAATCTATAGAAACGTTTATATGAAAAGAAAATTTCAAAAGATATCTTGAACACGTTTCTGGTTTCCATGCTTTGGAACAAAAATAGTAGATACATGTAATGCATTAATTTTGTCCTGTAGCCATCTGTCTTTGGAGTTAATCATGCATTTAACTCATTACATGCTTGGTAATATTTTCATTTGCAACAATTGTCATCTGCTACTGTTCTAAAAGTTTGACAATAGAAATAAGGTTCCAGATGTGTTTCATTCTCAAGTTTCAAAACAATTGTTGAACACTGAAAGTTTAAAGCATCATGAAAATTTGCAGAAAAATATTTTCTCACATATTAACTACCCCTGTTTTCTATAGCGAAAAACGATCACGAATATCTTTGTCTCCAACATGTGTGAGATAAATTTGTGTACGTCATTCTAACGTCACTATTTATAAAGGCGTTTATACGTCACTGGGAGTCTAAAAAAAGCCTATTGCTTTAGAGGCTCGCTTAATAAAATTTCAATTCTAGACCTGTTTGAGATCAGCTTGTCTTAAACATCGACTCATGACAGATTTCCTACATCTCTTGCTCTATAGTTGTATTTGATTTGTTCAACCCATTTGCTCCCAGTGGATCATTCCACGCTTATAAATTGGATTAGTCAATATTTGATCTAAGGGGTGCTTGGTATAAATTTTCATTTTCGTTTTGTCATATATTGAAATTCCTATCTGCAAAACGTGCAGAATCTGATCAGACACCCCATCTGACCAGAGTCTACACTGTTTGCCTATGTCCAATATATGGATGGGATCATGGGCCCAAACAGAGGAAAAAATATACTGCACTTACCTTAAGATTTGTAGAATATCTGAAATCTGGAAGTTCCTTCAGCAGATTGGCATTGCATCGTAGAGCCTGAAGTTTACCATGACGACCGAGTGACCTGGGTATGTGTCGCAGAAAGTTGCCTGATATATTCAACTCTTGCAGACTCTCCAGTTTACGTATGTCCCTGTGAAATATAAGATTTTATTGTCTTAACCCATTTGAGCCCACGGTCCCATATATGGGACATAGGCAAACAGTGTAGACTCTGATCAGACGCCACATTATGTGGCGTCTGATCAGAGTCTACACTGTTTGCTGATAGGAATTTCAATATAAAACAAAATGAAAATTTTGACCAGGCATCCCTTTGATAAACAAGGGCCACTATGGCCCTAAATCGCTCACCTGGTAACCATGTAACCATGTACAACGTGTGACCTAGTTTCATGAAGATTCAATGAATTTTGTAGTCTCTAGAGTGTTAACGAGGTTTTTGGATGATTTGACCTAGTGATCTAGTTTTTGACAAGACATAAGCCACATTTAAACTTGACCTGTATTTCATTGAGGCAAACCTTTTCATCAAGTTTTATGAAGATCAAATGAAATTTGTAGTCTCTAGAGTGTTAATAAGGTTTTTCGATGATTCAACCTAGTGACCTAGTTTTTTATTGGACATGACCCACATTTTAACTTGACCCAGATTTCATTAAGGCAAACATTTTGATGAAGTTTCATGAAGATCCAATGAAATTTGTAGTCTCTAGAGTGTTAACAAGGTTTTTCGAAGATTTGACCTAGTGACCTAGTTTTTGACCAGACATGACGCACATTCGAACTTGGCCTAGATTTCATTAAGGCAATCATATTGATGAAGTTTTATGAAGATCAAATGAAATTTGTAGCCGCTAGAGTGTTAACAAGGTTTTTCGATAATTTGACCTAGTGACCTAGTTTTTGACCGGACATGACCCACATTCAAAGGTGACCTAGATTTCATTGAGGCAAACATTTTGATGAAGTTTCATGAAGATCAAATGAAATTTGTAGTCTCTAGAGTGTTAACAAGGTTTTTCGAAGATTTGACCTAGTGACCTAGTTTTTGACCGGACATGATCCACATTCGAACTTGGCCTAGATTCCATTGAGGCAATCATATTGATGAAGTTTCATGAAGATCCAATGAAATTTGTAGCCTCTAGAGTGTCAACAAGGTTTTTCGATAATTTGACCTAGTGACCTAGTTTTTGACCGGACATGACCCACATTCAAACCTGACCTAGATTTCATTAAGGCAAACATTGTGACCAAGTTTCATCAAGATCCAATGAGATTTGAACCTGCTAGAGTGTTAACAAACAATTGTGAACGGACGGACGGACAGACAGACGACGGACGACGGACATCCAGCGATCCTAAAAGCTCACCTTGGCACTATGAGCCAGGTGAGCTAAAAATGGACAAATCCAATATATAAACATGGAAGAATCCACTGGGTATAAATGGGTTAATCATTCACCCCTGAAACTGTCATTGGACAATTCCAGTTTCCAATTAGATCTAGTCCACTTTTGCTTGTTACTTCAAACTGGCAAACAGTGCAGACCCTGATCAGAGGGCTCCTCTAGACTCTTCCTTTACAAACTGTGCACCTCAGAAAATAGCACTTAGTGAAAACCCAGATCAGAGGGCTCCAAAGGGAGCCCTCTGATCAGGGTCTGCACTGCCTGTCATATTACAATACATTGACATAAACAACCCTTTATAGTCCAAAAAAATTAGAAAAGGGTTCATTCAGCCGTTTAAACATTTGATCCTTTACTTCATAGCCTGTTGCTAGTTTTAAAGACAGGTAACCACTTAAAGCAGAAGGCACCTTAACCTGCTTTAGGCTACCATCTGCTAGGATATGGAACACATTTCTTATGGAACATATTAAAGACGGTATAAAATTGAAATATTTTCTTCTTTGTAGGTATAAATTGAATGCATAAAATATGCATATCTTTGGAGTAAAGGGTAAACAAAATATGGAAGCTCTGTTGAGAAGTACTCCAAGGGTCCCTCACCTGTCATGAAGCTCTGTGATCTGGTTGTAGGCCAGGTGAAGGATTCTCAGTTTCTGGAACATGCTGACAATGGGGACAATGTTATCTCCAAGGTGATTGGCTGACAGGTACAGCTCTTGTAGCTTGTTCTGATACACCTCATGGTTGGGCTCGGGAATTTCCACCAGTTTGTTATTGGTCAAGCAGATGTACTTCAGTCTAAAAGAAAGAGGATCAAGAATTTAACCCATTACCCATAGCCTGTTCAAGTTTTGAAGACAGGTATCCACTTAAAGCAGGTTGAAAGTAAAGCAGAATGCGCCATTAGGCACATTCTGCTTTAATTCAGCCTGCTTTAAGCTATCATTTGCTAGAATATAGAAAAATGTTTCTTGTGATACATATTTATGACTGTATAAAAGGGAACAGTTTTCTTCAGGGGAGTAATAAATTAAAGGTGTAAAACGGCATATTTATGGGGTAATGGGCTAAGAAAACTCTTCCCAATAGCCAGTTTAGATTCAGATGATATGCAGAGGAATTCTGTGCCTCATTGGAAATCAAACTGATTGACACTCGGAGCATGTGTTGAATGTTTATGTACACAAAACCTTTCTATTATGACCACTTCTCTAAAACAACCACCTCTCTAAAACAACCACTAAATTGTGTTAATTATTAGGTGTTCAAGGCAGGTAACTGCTTAAAGCAAGGTGAAAGTAAAACAGAAAGCTCCTTTAGGAGCTTTCTGTTTTACTTTCACCTTGCTTTAAGCTGTCACCTGTCTTTCATATAATCAATTAGCCTTGTCTTCAGTGGTCGTTATACCTATCCATTACGACCTCCTCTCTATAATGTCCACATCTCTATAATGACCACCTCTCTAATACAACCACTAAATAAGAAATAGTACAGCCCGCTGAGGGCCTTCTTGCATTATAGTGACCGACCAGTCAGCCCCAAAATAGTTTACGGCCCGAAGCCGAAGGCTGAGGGCCGTAAACTATTTTGGGGCTGACTGGGAGGTCACTATAATGCAAGGAGGCCCGAAGTGGGCTGTACTATTTCTTATAGTATACCGCACATCTGATTTGGATCAAAACTGTTTTCAGCAGTATCTAATGACGTTCCGCTATTACCTCCCTTTAATTCACTCTTACTAGATTCTAGATATTTTCACTTTTCTTAATGAATTTTGGAGATAATGCTATAAAAAAAATGACAAAACAACTTCTAATAGAGCAATTGTATCAAAAGTAAATACTATTTAATTTTCTAAAAATATTTAAAAGGTTCTGAGTTAAGTTTTGTTTGAAAATTAATAAAGACAAGTAGATTTTGTTTATGAAAGGAATCGGCGCACCATACATGTATACGAAATATTGTATCGTCAACATCAACAATCGGGATACTTTAACTAGATCTACTGCAATTTTATTCAACAAGTTCATAGAACAAATCATTACAGTTAAAACAATCAAATGTAGATCTAGATCTAGATTTAATTCTAACAGTACTCATAATAATCACAGCATGGCTTGGCTTTTTTTATCTGTTTAGGCTAATTACGCACTGCTTTTAACTACCAGTACTGCTTTTAACTATCAGTGCTGCTTTTAACTACCAGTACTGAACCAGAAGCGACTGTTCAATAGATCTATCGAAAAACATTTGTATGTGGGTATAGATCTAGTGAGGTAAATTTTTTATACTAGATCTATCTAACATTAGATCTAGATAGTGGTTAATAAATTGTAACAGGACTGAGTGAAAAAATCGTGGCCCGACCGGGACTCGAACCCAGGGTCTCTGGGCTTACCGTGCCAGCACTCTAACCACTTGAGTACCGAGCAACCCGGTTTAGGACTTATTGATTATCCACACCAGACAAGTAACCCCCGCTACAAAATCTGGGAAGCCTCTTTTCATACACATCTCATGCTGGTTTTTTGTTTACCTCCCTTTAACTCAAATTTAGCATTATTGATTTATTTTAATCAAACATTGTATTTTTTTATTCTATTGTTATTATTTGAAAGTTAAAACATGTACGCTGTCTGTTAAAAACCGAAAACACTATAGTTTACAAAATTGCAAAAAATTAGGTTTTTTCTGTTGTAAATTATTAAAAAATTATAAATTTAGAGAGACATAAACTTGTGCCGATGCACATCTTTTAATGGGATGACGCATCTGATAAAGCTTAGGCGGGACTATAAACCTCAGCAGAAACAACAACTAAACTTGTGTGCCCTAAAGCTCCCCCGATATGGCGCAAGTTTTTATAGATTAATTCGGGTGAGACGCTAAAAGTAAACAAGCAAGCAACGAGCGGTTCCTCAGTAGCAGCGTCATATGACGTCAACATTTCTTAGCGGTCACTATTACCGGGCACTATCGTATAATAGTGACCGGTAGCTTGTACAAAGATAAAGAAGGAGCGTACGTAGGTAAGGTATACTATATTGTGTTATTCTTTAGGTGTTCAAGGCAGGTAACTGCTAAAAGCAAGGTGAAAGTAAAACAGAAAGCTCCTTTAGGAGCTTTCTGTTTTACTTTCACCTTGCTTTAAGCTGTCACCTGTCTTTCATATAATCAATTAGCCTTCTCTTCAGGGGTCGTAATACTGTACTTGCACTGTTCTCAAATGAATATTTTCTAGAAGGATTAAGTTGATTTTCAAATGTTTATAAAATTCCTTCCAGAATTGTGTGATCTGATCAGGTTCCAAACATTTTTTATACATACCTGGGTAGGTTTTTGAACAGGGAAGAAGGGAGATAATCTAGTTGGTTGTGTTCAAGACTGAGTTCCTCCAAGACTGTACTATTGATCTCCCTTGGCAGCTCACTCAGATGATTCTGACTCAATTGTAGCACCCGTAATTTTTGAGCATCACATAGAATCCTGGTAAAAAAAAAGAAGAATGATCAAATCTATGCAAAGTAGCCCCATATACACTTTAGAAACCCTGCACACAGCATTTTCCTTTACTCCATTGCCTGTTTCTAGTATTGAGGTCAGGTGACCATTTAAAGCAGGTTGAAAGTAAAGCAGAATGTGCCTTAAGGCACATTCTGCTTTACTTTCAGCCTGCTTTAAGCTTCATCTTCTAGAATACAGAAAATATTTCTAATGAATCATAATGATACATAAATGACTTTATAAGTTGAAACTAATTTCTTCAGTGGGTGAATAAATTAAAGACGTAAAAAAGGTGTTTTTATGGGGTAATGGGTAAATGCAGGAATTGTAGTAAGCCAACATGTTGTCTGAGTGATTTTGAAAGCATCTTAACCTTAGCAATACTGTCTGCTTCTAAACTGGAGTCTGATTAATCAGGGCTCCTGATAAGAGGGAGTAAATTGAACAAATCCAACAATTTCTCACTTATTTCAACATCAAATCCTATGGTGTGACTACTCATTTGAATCATCTCGAAGAGACGATTCTAATGAGTAGTGACACCATAGGGTTTAATTCAAAAATAACAATTTTAGTTTTTGGAATACTCCCCTTATCTGGAGCCCTAGAGCTGTGATTTAATTTCTCGATGTTAGATTTGAAGCATGTCCACCAGAAAGGACATCAACATGAGAGTAGCAAACACACAAATTATACAAGTATTGCAAAATGACAAACAATGCAGACCCTGATCAGAGGGCCTGACCCTATTTGCATAGGACAAGTGTATTCTTCCCAAGTAAATGAGTTTTATGCATTGATTTATCGAAGCTTGCACCTATCATGGATACGGTGAGTCCTAATATCTATAACTGTCCCACATCATGAACTCTTTATATGCTAAGTTATTTTTCCACTGTTATTTGTGTTAGCCTTTGATGTCTTAGAAAATGTATGGTTTTCAACCTCAGATATGCAAACTATGTCACCAATAAAATTACTGTGAAGCCTGATCTGGAAATCAACATTTTAAAATTTCTGGCCAGCATGCAAAGAGTTTGAAGGATTGTACTTACCTGTCTGGAAGTTGCTTCAGCTTATTATGACTAGCATTCAAATGAACCAGGAAAAAACAGTTGCTGATCCAACCAGGCAGGCTTTCCAACAAGTTACTGAAATGAAGAAACAGTATAATGTATAGTATACATAGCATTAGAAACAGTTGCTGATCCAACCAGGCAGGCTCTCCAACAAGTTACTGAAATAAAGAAACAGTAATTTATAGTATACAGAGCATTAGAAACAGTTGCTAATCCAACCAGGCAAGCTCTCCAACAAGTTACTGAAATAAAGAAACAGTAATTTATAGTATACAGAGCATTAGAAACAGTTGCTAATCCAACCAGGCAAGCTCTCCAACAAGTTACTGAAATAAAGAAACAGTAATTTATAGTATACAGAGCATTAGAAACAGTTGCTAATCCAACCAGGCAAGCTCTCCAACAAGTTACTGAAATAAAGAAACAGTAATTTATAGTATACAGAGCATTAGAAACAGTTGCTAATCCAACCAGGCAAGCTCTCCAACAAGTTACTGAAGTAAAGAAACAGTAATGTATAGTATACATAGCATTAGAAACAGTTGCTGATCCAACCAGGCAGGCTCTCCAACAAGTTACTGAAATAAAGAAACAGTAATTTCCCCAATACTCCATAAATACACCCTTTTATGCATAATTAAACATGGGCACAGCATCCGGGTGCCAACGCTAGTGTTATGTTATACTAATACATTAAGAAGGAACAGTGAGATATTCTTAAAGTTTTCATCTGTTTTGACTATTTGTCCATCTGTCTAATGTGGGGCTTTAAATGACCTTGACCTTTGTCTCACATGAACCACTTGAATCCAGCTCAAGAGTTTCTTGTGTTGAGTACACATGCCAAATATAAGTCTCTAAGGCATGTTGAGTCAAAGTTATGGCCAATTTTAAATTATCCCTATTTGACCTCTAAATGACCTTGACTTTTGTCAGACATAACCCAAGTTGTACTAAGCTAAAAAGCTTCTAGAGTAGAGTAAACATGCCAAATATAAAGTCTTTATCACATGCAGTTTCAAAGTTATGACCAATGTTGAATTCACCCTATTTTACCTCTAAATGACCTTGACCTTTGTCAGACATGACCCAAGTTGTACTGAGCCAAGAGCTTTTTGAGGTGAGATGAGAACACATACCAAATATGATGTCTGTATCACAAGTACAGCGCTCCCTCTCTACAACGACACTCAATGGGAAACAAACATTGTGTGCGTTGTTCGGAGGGAGTCGTTATAGAGAGGGAAATTTGTTTACATTTGCAAACAGCTTATTTCCAGATCAGATGCCGCGTTACGCGGCGTCTGATCTGAATTCAAGCTGTTTGTCACTCGTTATAAAGTTTTTTCTGTCAAAATGTCCATTATGTAACTTTGAGAAAAACAGTAGACGACAATTTTAAGCAGACGACATTTCAGTCGTGAAAAGGTTGAACATAACTGTCCTGTTTAGGGAACTGCGGCAAGGGTCGTTGTAGAGAGGGAGTCATTGTTTGGAGGGCCGTTGTAGAGAGGGAACACTGTAGTTCGAAAGTTATGGCCAATGTTTAGATTTCAGATGACAACAACAACAATGACAATAACAACGATGACAATAACAATGACGCAGATGGCAGAGTGATGACAATAACTTCTATTTTCTTTTGAATCAGATGAGCTAAAAAAGTTCTGTTGAAGGATGGTAGAGTTTATGAACAGTCCTGACTATACTTACTGTGATAGGTCTAGTGTGGCCAGCCACTCTGGTTTGGGACTCACAGAAAACATTGAGATCTCTGAAATAAACATGTTTACCATGGCATTAATTCTTTCACATCTAAAACATCAAAAGAACAATTTTACTTTCCAATTAGAGTCCATGGTTTGGCTATTAACCCGTTATCCTATAGCCTGTTTCTAGTTTTGAAGATATGTGACAACTTAAAGCAGGTTGAAAGTAAAACAGAATGCACCTTAAGGCGCATTCTGCTTTACTTTCAGCCTGCTTTAAGCTATCATCTGCTAGAATATCGAAAACATTTCTTTTGATTTTTATTTGTGACAGTTTAAATTGAAACTATTTTCTTCAGAAGAGGAATTAATTAAAGGCGTAAAAATGCCTATTTATGGGGTAATGGGTTAAGGGTTAGTTTTTGCAATATACTGAAAAGTGACAAACAGTGCAGACCCTGATCTGGGTTTACACTGTTTGTATATGACAAGTGTTTTAGGTAACTCAATATCTAAATACAAGCCAAATGTCAAACAGTTTGGATCTTAAATCAATGTCAAGTCACACAGTATCTGATCTATACCTAAAATAGTTATAAGTTCAAGTCCTAAGTGGGTTGAACTATGCAGAGTCTCCCCAGTAGAAGCTTTTAGCATTATTTTAGTCAGACATTAGCTGTCACATGTCCTGAAGACTACCTGGGTATCTTCTATTTAATGATCACTTTGCATTGTGCATCAAATCTTAATCCTATTGTTCAGAAATGTTCTGTAATTATAACTCTTGCTATATAGCAAATATGGGATAATATACAGAGTGCTCTCCCTTCCACATATATCTGGATTAGGCTCTTTGAAAATCTAAACTGATCAAACATATTCAGTACCTCTTTGTTTTAGGCAGGTGTCTGTTTAAAGCAAAATGAAAGTAAAGCAGAAAATCCCTTCCAGAATTGTGTGCTTCTACTTTTATCCCGTTACAACTCTTTCCCTTTTAGTTTTTATGCCTTTAACCAATTTTATGCGGGATACACTTTTTCATAAAACTTCATACCACAAATATTATCGTAAGTCAGATTATAAAAGTCTCAATTATTATTCATTTCTCCATCTAATCTTTTCAAGACGATTCCAAAGAGATATCACAAGACAGGATAAGATAGAGAAATATCAGAAATTAAATGTATTTCAATGTTTTGACTTACGACCGTTTTTGTCGTACGAAGTTTTATGAAACGGGGCCTTGACGGACGGACTCACCATTTTGCATTGTAAGCAATGTATTTATGGCACCCCCGCTAACCTGCAAACTGTGTATCTTACTCCGCTCACAGTTCAGGTACTCTAGACTTACCTATTAGAAAACCCTTACAGTGTTTATGCCTTTAACAAGGCATGAAAAATCCTAAGATTTCCAAATTTGCAATTTTCAAGTGCGATTTTACTAATCATACCTTTACCCCATAGCCTGTTTCTAGTTTTGTTGACATGCGACTACTTAAAGCAGGCTGTAAGTAAAGCAGAATGCGCCTAAAGGCGTATTCTGCTTTACTTTCAGCCTGCTTTAAGCTACTATAAACTGGGTAAAAATCCGAAGATTTAGGAAATATCTGAAGAAATGGCAGCCCTGCTTTAAATATTCTTCATAGAAATGCTTTGTGTGCCTCTTTAATCATTTTACAAATGGATGCAAGCAGACTGAAAGTAAAGCAGATAGCTCCTTCAGGAGCTTTCTGCTTTACTTTCAGTCTGCTTCAAATAGGGAAAAATTGACATTGATTCCTTCACTGAAACATACAGTCAGAATATCAAACAGTTTACACCCTGATCAAGATAAGATCTGACGGACAGACTCACCATTTTGCATTGTAAGCAATGTCTTTATGGCACCCCCGCTAACCTGCAAACTGTGTATCTTACTGCGCTCACAGTTCAGGTACTCCAGACTTCTCAATGGACGTACATCCAAGTCTTTAATGTTATTATCACGCACATCCAAATGAGTCACTAATTCCAACAAATGAAATTTCGCCATCTCACTAGGCGTCAACGATAACCGATTCATTCGAAAGTCAATTTTCTTAATGTGGTTAATTCTCTGTAGAACCTCCTGTTGAAGTCTCTCGATTTTATTTCCCGCCATTATTAAACTGTCAATTCTGAGCAAAGAATCATGGGAATGCAAAAGAATGCTGGGAACCGTGCTGAAGTGATTGAAGGCAAGAACGAGAACCAGGAGGTTTCTCATTCTACACATGTCCTCTGGAAGTGATGTCAATTGGTTGTTATGGAGATGAAGCATCTGTAGGCTGAAAATAAATTATTTCCAGGAAAATTTGAATTTTAAGAAATTAACCCTTTGGTTTAAACATATTTCATTTATATTATTTACATGCGCATTTTACAAACATACAATAAAGATTATGATTGAAACGAAAGCAAAACTTGCTTATTGCGATTTTTCCCCCCTCTCAGCAGGGAGAAACAAGTAATTAACCCGTTACCCAATATCCTGTTTCTAGTTTTGAAAACAGGTGACTACTTAAAGCATGTTGAAAGTAAAACAGAATGTGCCTGAAGGCACATTCTGCTTTACTTTCAGCCTGCTTTAAGCTATAATATGCTAGGATACAGAAAATATTTTTTATGATACATGTTCATGATTGAAGCTATTTTCTTCAGCGGAGAAATAAATTAAATGTGCTAAATGGTGCTTCTATGGGAGAAAGGGTTAATTTGACTGGTATTTGCTAACAGGTTGGATCAGGATCAGATTCAGTTTGGATCCTATATTCATAGAATGGTAAATTAAATGCAAGTTTATAGATCTAATTGCCCTAGAGAAAACAACCATTGCATCTGTAATTTAACCAATGCTTCTCTTGCGGTGACAATATATCCCTATCATCTAACACTTTACTCCATATATACACATTTTTTACACATTTAATTAATTCCTCCACTGCTGGAAATAGATCTAGGTTAACTTTTTTCTATCATGAATATGCAACATAAGAAATATTTTCTATATCCTTACACATGGTAGTATAAAGCCTTATGGCACATCCTGCTTTTCTTTCAGTCTTAGACTACTTAAAACTACGATGAACAATATTTCTTATGGTGCATATCCATGATTGAATAAATGATAATTACTTTCTATAACCCATTACACCATAGCCTATTTCTAGTATTGAAGATAGATGAACACTTAAAGCAGGTTGAAAGTAAAGCAGAATGTGCCTTAAGGCACATTCTGCTTTACTTTCAGCCTGCTTTAAACTACCATCTATTAGGCTATATAAAAATATTTGTTATGGTAATTGTTCATGAGGGTATAAACTAGAACTATTTTCTTCAGCGGAGGAATAAATTAAATACGCTATAAGTCGCTTCTATGGGGGAAAGGATTAAATTACCATTAGGGTATGACTAATATTACTTATGTTACATATGTTATGTTGATTGAACAAATATGAATTACTTTCTTTAATAGAGCAATAATTAAAGACATAAAGAGTCATATCTATGGGGTAATGGGTTAAACAGGCAGCTAATAATTGCTCACTTATCCAGATCTGCTATATCTGGTGGGATATCCTCGATCTTGTTACTGGCAAGGTTCAACTCTGTCAGTGTCCGCATTTTACACACAGCCATCGGAAAACACCGCAGGTTATTGTCCGCAAGATTCAAACTCCGAAGACAGACAAATCTGAAACCATATAAGAGATTATGCAACTAACATATCCGGGCAAAAACATACAAGATGATTATTCTGTTTCATTTCATTGTAGAATTCAACTGATTTTAGGCTGAGATGTAAAAAACTGTCCTACATGTGAATGTCTTGAATGTTACACTAAAATCATATGTTAACACATTTAATAGCTAATTCACAGGGCTGCCATAAGTTGATCATGAAAATCCTAAGATTTCAAATTTTCAATTTTTCAGACGCAATTTTACTAATGGTACCTTTACCCCATAGTCTGTTTCTTGATTTGAAGACACATGAATGTTTAAAACAGGTTGAAAGTAAAGCAGAATGCGCCTTAAGGCGCATTCTGCATTACTTTCAGCCTGTTTTAAGCTACGATCGGCTTGGATAAAAATCCGAAGACATAGGAAAAATCCGGAGAAATGGCAGCCCTGAATTTAATCAATAAAGTTTTCAAGAATTTCTGTTTCAACTTTAATTTCAAAGGTTGCTCACGAGTTGATATATTGTTTTGTTTATTTTATGTTGTAGTTGAACTTTTTGGAACTATTGTTCCAAAAAGTTCAACTGCAACATAAAACAAACAAATTTCATTCTTGGCAGTCATCAGGACATCTAGTCATTTCACAATCAAATTTAACATTTGATTTTACCCTTTGCAGACAAAATATTGTCTACTAAATTTTTTTTGCATATCTATGCCAATTTATCTAAAATTTTGAGAAGTTCTGATTGACAAAATATTGATATGATCAAGTCCCAAACAGTTTGGATCCAGATCTACTTTAAGTGGTCAATTGTCTTTAAAACTAGAAACGAGCTGATGATTGGCTAACAGGTTAATTGTTAATTATCTAACCTTGGTAGGTCATCCAACCAGCCTATGGTATAGATATCTTCCTCTATTGGTCGCTCTTTGAGCACATTGTGTCGGAGGTTCAGAATCTCGAGTCCGTCGTTGATGAACACGGTCTCTGGCAGGAACTCCAGGTGACAGTTGGACAGGTCCGCCTTTGTTGGTAGCTTGGCTGTTGCCTGAAATTGACAAAATCCAGACCTATAAAGTTTATATGAACTGACTTAACCCTTTACTCCATGAATACTCCATTTTACACCTTTAAATAATTCTTCCATTAAAGAAAATAGCTCTATTTTATACAGTCACCAATATGTACCATAAGAAATATTTTCTATACTCTAGCAGATGGTAGCTTAAAGCAGGCTGAAAGTCAAGCAGAATGTGCCTTAAGGCACATTCTGCTTTACTTTCAACCTGCTTTAAGTGGTCATCTATCTTCAATACTAGAAACAGGCTATGAGGTAATGGTTTAAATCAACCTTAGCAGTTTTTCAACATTTTGAATTTTGATAATTTTTTAACAATTTGATAACATGAGCTTTCTGAAGTCAAATTGAGCTTTATTTTTAATTTAAAACATGGCAAAGTCATGTTTTAATTTTGAATTACAGTTTGGGTAATTGTTTTAACTGCAACAATTGTCATCTGCTACTGTTCTAAAAATAGAGTTTTCTAAAAAATAATTCAAAACAAGGTCAGAGTGTCAAACAGTTTGGATCCTGATGAGACATCATATCATGTTTCATGGCTTCTCAAAACTGTTTGCAAATGTTATCCGATGGTTTCACAGCTAGAGTGCTAAGAGATAAATAAGGTTGAGTTATTGCTTTACTTTCTCCTTGCTTTATATTATTACCCTTTTGTAACACCAAACAGTGAATCCCCATCTCAGGACAGTTATCATGATCTACTATAGCACAGTCATTCAATAAGGAAGGAGTAAATGGCTAGGTACTGTCCAATGGCATTTATACAAAGCAAAGGGTTAACTCTTTCCTCCCTGGAACTTTAAATGGACAATTCCAGTTTCGTGGGGAAGCCTTCCAGCTGGCTTGCAGAAGGTCGGTGGTTCTACCCAGTTGCCGATTTGTGCCTTAAAGAGTGCATAAAAGACTTCTGGGGTCTTCCTCCACCTGTAATTAGCTGGACGTCTCGATATGACTGAAATACTGTTAAAAGCGACTGGAATCATAACAAATTAAATTAAATTAATTCCAGTTTCCATTTAAGTCTAGTCCATTTCTGACTTTTAAGGGTTGTTTTTGTCAATGTTTGGCATTATGACAAAAACAGTGAAGACCCTGATCAGAGGGCTCCTTTAGGAGCCCTCTGATCTCAGTCTTCACAGTTTGCATAGGACAAGTGTATTATGCACATGTACACTGCTTGCAAAGGACACCAATATGCTGGACTAGGGTTCAAAGGGTAAGCAATCATCTTCCAACACAAACCTTAAAAAAATTAAGTAGTTTGGCTGTACCTTTTTTGCCTTCCTCTTCCATTTGGTGTAGTCTTTTTCATCTGTGAAGGACAGGTAGACTGACCTTTCACCTTGTAAGGTCGAGGTCAGTTTAAGGACGTGGTCATGACCTTTGACATGATGAAATTCTTCTACATCTCCCTTGGCCAGCTGAACAATGGTCGGCTTACCATCTTTATTCTTGTCTGAAAATGGAGCAGATTCTGTTAATGGCGTGAGGCAACAGACATAATTATACAGCGCTCCCTCTCTACAACGGCCCATCCAACAATGACTCCCTCCTTACAACGACCCTTGTCGCTTTTCCCTAAAAGGACAATTATGTCTAACCTATTCGCGGCTGCAATGTTGTCAGCTTAAAATTGTCATCTGCTGCTTTTCTCAAAATTACATAATGGACATTTTGACAGAAATAACCTTTAATGGCTAGTGACAAACAGCTTGAATCCAGATCAGACGCCGCTTTTTGCGACATCTGATCTGGATTCAAGCTGTTTGCAAATGTAAACCGAATTCCCTCCCTTTAAAGACTCCCTCTGAACAACACACACAATTCTTGTCTCCCATTGGGTGTCGTTGTAGAGAGGGAACGCTATATTATGTTATGCCGAATAGACTGATTTGACTTGACTTGTTAATACCTGTAATTAACCCTTTACTCCATAGAAACACATTTTTACGGATGTACATTATTCCTCCATTGAAGATGGAGAGATGGATGAGTTGGGTTTTACGGCACTGTGACACAAAATAGGTCATATAGTGCCAATAAATAATGAGGGATGATGAGATAAGATGAGGACAGGGCTGCCATTTCTCCGGATTTTTTCTAAATCTTCGGATTTTTTTCTAGTACATGGTAGCTTAAGGCAGGCTGAAAGTAAAGCAGAATGCGCCTTAAGGCACATTCTGCTTTACATCCAGCCTGCTTTAAGTAGTCACATGTCAGAAACTAGCTAGAAACAAAGCTAGAAACAGGCTATGTGGTAAAGGTACGATACGTAAAAATTGCACTTGAAAAATGCAAATTTGGAAATCATAGGATTTTTCATGTCAACTTATGGCAGCCCTGTGAGGAGGATTTCAGGAGGAGGATTTCGGCTACCGTAATCTCATTTGTTGCAAAGGAGTGCATGGCATCAGAACTATCAACCTGCCTTTGAATAAAATAGTTCAAACTTATTCATTCATGAATATGTATTATCAGATATATTTTATATTATACTCTAGCAGAATGAATCTGGTTTCTTTAAAAGTAGGCTTAAAGTAAAGCAGAATGAGCCGTAAAGGCCCATTCTGCTTTACTTCAATCTACTGCCATTTAAGTAACCTGTCTTCAAAACTAAAAACGACCCATGGAATAAGGGTAAAATTACAAATTTTATTCTGTCCTAAATTTTTTAATAAGTATTTCTATTTTTGACTCTTCAGTAAAACATCTCTTGGTCCAATGACGATACGGTATAACCTTTGCAAACAGTTTGGATCCTGATGAGATGCCGCATAGTATGGTATCTCATCAGGATTCAATCTGTTCGACACTCTGACCCTAGTTTAACAGAATTTTTTGAAAATCTAATGTTAGAAAAAAACAAAATGACAAAATATTACTAAGCGTTAAAAGAGTAAAAAGTTTAACAGTTTTAGTTAAATTTACAGTTCTTGGATTATTTTTTGGCAGAGATTTTGAGGGGGTTGGGGCGTTTAAAAAAGGGATGCATTGAAATGGGAGTACCAGGTATTATAAGACTTAGTGTAGATCTACATGTATACAGTTTTCAAAATTTGGTTGTAGGTAAGACACTGAGTTACTCTGCAGTTTCAAAATCAGCATGCAAAGCGTTGTCATCTCGAAGACCAGGGAACCAGTATTGTTGCTGTAAAATGACTTACCTGTACCTCTGTATATCAGGAGCCTGGTACCAGTGATCACACACAGTCGCCGGACCCACTGGTATATAAGTTTGCCTTTACGTACATACACAAAACTTGTGAGCTGGTTCCGAGAGTAAGTACTATCTGATACCGGTTTACCTGAAAAATAATAATATAAATAATAATAAATTTCAAAAACTAAAATCTTTATTTCTACATTAAACCCTATGGTGTCACTACTCATTAGAATCGTCTCTTTGAGACGATTCTAATGAGTAGTAACACCATAGGATTTGGTGCTGAAATGAGTGAGAAAATGTTGGATTTGTTCAGTTTACTCCCTCTTATCTGGAGCCCTGATAAATTGAGCTTATAGTCACAACATAGGGTTTGGTGGAGACATAAGGACTTAATTAAGTACTTGAAATACTCTCACTATATACGGAGTATTGATTGACCCATTACCCCATAAATACGCCTTTTTACGCCTTTAATTTATCCCTCCACTGAAGAAAATAATTATATTTTATACAATTATGAATTTGTGTTATAAGATTTAGTTTCTGTACTCAAGCAGATGGTGGCTTAAAGCAGGCTGAAAGTAAAGCAGAATGTGCCTTAAGGCACATTCTGCTTTACTTTCAACCTGCTTTAAGTAATCATCTATCTTCAAAACTAGGAACAGGCTATTGGGTAATGGGTTAAATGAAATATTCCATTTTCTCAAAATAAGAACCAAATTATTATATCATATTATATCAATATTCATCATAATATTCATATATTATTATTATTATTATATAATATTCATTTTATTATGATCATTTGTTTGCATAATTATAATAAAGTAGAATATTTTTATATATGTTAATGTTTATATGTGTGTGTATAATTATGTGAACAGATTACTGAATTTCAGCATCCAAAGGTTAAACCCTTTACCTGATAGCCTATTGCTATTATTGAAGATAGGTGACTACTTAAAGCAGGTTGAAAGTAAAGCAGAATGCGCCTTAAGGTGCATTCTGCTTTACTTTCAGTCTGCTTTAAGCTATCATGTGCTAGAATATAGAAAATATTCTCTATAATTTATATTCATGACTGATTAAATTGGAACTATTTTCTTCGGCAGAGGATTAAATAATATCGCTAAAAGGCGCTTCTATGGGGGAAAGGGTTAATGCAGGCTCAAAAATGAAAGTAATGCATTACTACAGGGTTCATTCTGCTTTACTTTCAGCCTGCTTTAATATACCAACTGCTAGAATATAGAAAGTATTTCTTATGATGTAAATTATTTATGACTGTATAAATTGGAACTATTTTCTTCAGTGGAGGAATAAATGAACGGCCTAAAAAGGCATATTTAATGAGTATATAGGGTTAAAGCTATTAATTTAACCCATTACCCCATAGCCTGTTTCTAGTTGTTAAGATATGTGACCTATTAAAGCAGGTTGAAAGTAAAGCAGAATGCATCCTAGGGTGCATTCTGCTTTACTTTCAGCCTGCTTTAAGTAACTATCTGCTAGGATATAGAAAATATATTTTATGGTACATATTCTTGACAGTATAAAATGGAACTATTTTCGTTGGCGGATGAATAAAATGAATGCGCTAAAAGTCGCTTCTATAAGGGAAAGGGTTAACCAACACATTGCTGACTTTCCAAAGGGAATTTTCAATTTTCTAGTTTATACTCTATATTGAACTTTTCAAGAGAGGTTTGTGTCAAAAATAATTCAAATCATGACAAACAGTGCAGACCTCCGAGTCCATGGCTCTGATCTGGGTCTACACTGTTTGCAAATGATGTATATATTTGTTTCCCGCACAACAAAGGTTAAATTGTAATCATTGTATGAGAAATGGTGAGTAATAATCAGTCAAAATTTCCCACACTCATACTTGATACTACAGTAAAACCTCTCTATTACGACCACTAAGTATGTTAATTATTAGAGTGTTTACGATAGGTGACCGCTTAAAGCAAGGTGACAGTGAAACAGAAAGCTCCGTTAGGAGCTTTCTGTTTCACAGTGTCACCTTGCTTAAAGCTGTCTATTATATAATCAATTAGTCTTCGTTTTACTGGTCGTAATAGCGAGGTTTTACTGTACAAACACCATGTGGTTTGCCTAAAATTCAACCTTTTCCATGTTTGGCAAATTATTTTGCGTTAAAAGTTGTCTATAATGTCTACAACAATTAAATAAAGAGCTAATTCATTTAATTCATATCATTACAGTATCAAACACTTTGGATCCAGAGGAGATGCTGAGTTACTCAGGGTCTCATCTGGATCAATACTGCTTGAAATAGGTATCTCTTAAACCTTCTATGTCAGAAACCAGTAAATTTATACATTTTGTATTTGCAAACAGTGAAGACTCTGATCAGAGGGCTCCTCTAAAGGAGCCCTCTGATCAGAGTATTCACTGTTTGTTTTACTTTCATTTTTTTATTTTTTTCTAATAACATTCCTAAATATCAACTAAAACCTCATTTTTTAAACAGCTGAATGGTCCAAATAAAAGATTTAACATTGAAAAAGGCGTTAAATTAGCTCAAATGCATGCTAAAGTTTAGTCATTACATTTTTACCAATCATTATCTGAAATAAGATCTGCTATGAATCAATACTTACTGAGTGTGTGGGATCAAAGAGTATTTAACAACAAAAATAAGGCAAACTGTTTTATAAAGTAAAGAGGAAATATTTCAAAGTTTATTGCCATGGTGATTAGTAGGTAATTGATTTAGTCTAACCTGTTTGATTTGTAAATTGACAGTCTAAATTATGTTCAGATCATGTGATTTTGATCACGGATGAGTAGGAATGGGAGTGGATGGATGGATGGATCATAAGACAAATGTTTCTGGATAAATGGGTAGATAGATAGAAGGATGAATGAATGAATGTATGGATGGATGGATAGATTGTATAAACAGATAAATAGACAGACAGATAAATAAATGGATAAATGGGTTGATATATTAGATAGAAGGGTGAATGGATAAATTGATGTATGGATCAATCACTTGTATGATTGAATTTTGTGGATGCATGTATGGATAGATCGAGTCCAATATCACAAATAATTTCAGATAGAGCCCAAAAAGTACCCAAAACTATAGACTATCAAAAATAGAGTCAAGATTGAAACAAGTCTTAAATTAAATGCTATGAAAACATCTGTATTAATTGGTAGCCATTTCTTTAAACTGAACATAATGCAGATCTGTAATTTAACCCATTACCCCATAGCCAGTTTCTAGTTTTGAAGATAGATGACCACTTAAAACAGGTTGAAAGTAAAGCAGAATGTGCCTGAAGGCACATTCTGCTTTACTTTCAGCCTGCTTTAAGCTTCCATCTGCTTGAATATAAAGAGATATTTCTTATGATACATATTCATCACTGTATAAATTGGATCTGTTTTCCTCAGAGGAGGAATAAATTAAAGGCGTAAAAAGGCGTATTTATGGAGTAATGGGTTAAGGCAAATGACTGCTAAGTGCAGACAAAATAAATAAGTAAACCACGCTTTCTTCTGCTATTTAAAAGTGTATATCTGATGTTTTCTGGGAACAGTGCAGACCCAGATCAGACAGCCTCTAAAGAAGATGTATGTTCAGAGTCTCAGGGCTGCCATAAGTTGACATGAAAAATCCTAAGATTTCCAAATTTGCATTTTTCAAGTGCGATTTTACGAATCCAACCTTAAATACCCCTTTTCTAGTTTTGTTGACATGCGACTACTTAAAGCAGGCTGCAAGTAAAGCAGAATGCACCTTAAGGCGCATTCTGCTTTACTTTCAGCCTGCTTTTAGCTACCAATTTAAGTACTGGAAAAAATTCTAAAGATTTAGGAAAAGTCCGGAGAAATGGCAGCCCTGGAGTCTGCATTGTTTTCTTATTATAGACACAAGTCTGGAGAACATTTTCCTTATTTTATTAAACCTTTCACTCTCAATGATGTCATAAAGCGCATTTGCAAACAGTTTTGATCCTGATCAGACGCCGCGGCGTCAAGCGGCGTCTGATCAGAATCAAAACTGTTTGTTACTTGTTTTGAAAATTACGTTAGTTATACTTCCTTAAATCTAACTTTGAAATGATATTGCAGACAACAATATTGAAGCAGACGACAATATGGCGGTGAAGGGGTAAAAACCTCATGATAAATTTGATTATGAAGGGGTTAAGCAATGCAATAGTAGATATGATAATTATATATTCAAAGTGGGTGTTCAAAGTGGGTGGGCTTTTATATATGACTATTATAAGCAGGAGAGGATTTAAGGGATGAAATTTAAGTGATGATTAATGGTCATTTTGATTGATTGAGTGTTTACATATATAATAACTAATGATAACTTGATTGTAACCTCTGTTTAACCCAGGGTTACCATAAGTTAATCATACAAATCCTAAGATTTCAAATTTTCAATTTTTCAGGCTCAATTTTACTAATCGTACCTTTACCCCATAGTCTGTTTCTTGTTTTGAAGACACATGACTGCTTAAAACAGGTTGAAAGTAAAGCAGAATGCGCCTTCAGGCGCATTCTGCTTTACTTTCAGCCTATTTTAAGCTACCATCTGCTAGGATAAAAATCCGAAGACTTTGGAAAAATCCGGAGAAATGGCAGCCCTGTTAACCCTTTACTCCATAGCACTCAGTACAAATCAACCCCCACCCCCTTTTCTGTTTTAACCCATTACCCCATAGACTGTTTCTAGTATTGAAGATAGGTGACCACTTAAAGCAGGTTGAAACCTTAAAGCACATTCTGCTTTACTTTCAGTCTGCTTTAAGCTACCATCTGCTAGGATATAAGAAATACTTCTTATGGTACATATATTCATGACTGTATAAATTGAAATTAATTTCTTCAGAGGAGGAATAAATTAACGGCATAAAAAGGCTTTTTAAAAAAGGTTTTTATAGGGTAATGGGTTAAGCTACCATCTGCTAGCATATAGCTTATGGTGCATATTCAATAATGTATTTATTTTTAGCAGTGGAGTTACTCTAACCCTTTTCCCCATTACCTGTTTTCAGTATATTGAAGACAGATGATTCCTTCCTTCAAACAGAGTCAAACAGTTATGCGACCTCTCATCAGGATCAAAACCTTTCGCAAAGGTGATCATGATTTTGCCACTAGCATGCTATGAGTTAATTTTTGTTTGACCACTATAAGTTTAAGGTTAAGTGCCTGAATTACAATCCTACAGTGGTCCCTCCCTACAACGGCCCTCCAAACAACGACTCCCTCCTTACAACGACACTTGCCGCAGTTCCCTAAAAAGGACAATTATGTCCAACCTATTCACGGCTGCAATGTCGTCTGCTTAAAATTGTCGTCTGCTGTTTTTCTCAAAGTTACATAATGGACATTTTGACAGAAAAAGCTGAAGAACGAGTGACAAACAGCTTGAAGCCAGATCAGACGCCGTGTTACGCGGCGTCTGATCTGGATTCAAGCTGTTTGCAAAAGTAAGCCAATTTCCCTCCCTATAACGACTCCCTCCGAACAACACACACATTATTTGTCTCCCATTGGATGTTGTTGTAGAGAGGGAACGCTGCACTATATATTGGCTCAAAATGTCCCCATGCAACCCTAAAAGATTAAACTATGAATTTGCATCCCAGAAAGTGGAAGGTACAGTGGTAAATACGCTATTCCTACCCATCTACGTGTTAACCCTTTCCCTTATAGACGCGACTTTTAGCGCATTCATCTTATTCATCCGCCAAAGAAAATAGTTCCATTTTAAACTGTCATGAATATGTACTATAAGAAACATTTTCTATCTACTAGCAGATATTAACTTAAAGTAGGCTGAAAGTAAAGCAGAATGTGCCCTAGGGCACATTCTGCTTTACTTTAAGCCTGCTTTAATAGGTCACATATCTTAAATACTAGAAACAGGCTATGGGTTAAAGGGTTAATTTATGCTATAACGCATAGTGAACGGTTAACGGCTAACGATTTTAACGCGTTTAAACGATTATACCAGAGATGTTGCCATTGGTGCGTCAGTTTTCCGTTTCACGCAGAATGTGCCTTAACTTAAAGCGCATTTTGATTTACTTTTCAAGAAACGGCTAGGAAACACGCTTAACGAAACGGATAATAAACGCATTAGAAACGCGTAAAGTAGGTAAGGAATAGCGTATTTACCACTGTACTATATGTTTTCAGTGTTGTGCAGTCTAAACGTTCTCATAATGGTGCAACAGTTTCCGCAGTTACTAAAATGATTACCCTTGATAACATTGTAAACTGGAAAATTATCACACAAGCAAAATAATGATTACAAACAGTAACACCAAATTTTATCAAAAAAGCTATAAACGTCTGTATTTAACTCTTTACTTGCTAACGGCCGAAGAGTGATTACCTTTGCAAACAGTTGGGATCCAGACGAGATGCCAGGTAAATTGGCATCTAATCAAGATCAAAACTAACATGTCACTCTGACCCTTTTTTTGAAATTTGTTTCAGAAAATTCTCATTTTAGAAAAGTAGCAGACGACAATTGTTGCAGACGACAATTTAACTTAGCATTCTAAGAGTTGACTCTTACCATGCTAAGCAGCAGATAAATGTGTCACAGTGATTACCTTTTCAAACAGTTTGGATCCAGATGAGACGCCGCATAACGCGGCGTCTCATCAGGATCCAAACTGTTTGACACGCTGACCTTGTTTTGAAAAGAAATTTAGAAAATGCTTATAGATGCAGACGACAAATTTTATAGACGAAAAATTACCCAGCATGCAAAGAGTTCAAATCAAGATACATCACACTATGTATCCAATACCTATCAGTCATCTTAGATCACGAGGAATGATAGGACGTAATTTTGTAAACATATCTTGATACGAATCAGACAGGTATGAAATAAACATATTGTTGGGTATGTGAAAAGATTGGCACTATACAGCCGTAGCAATCGGAGCATTGCAAAATAATACTAAAATCCTTTAGCTACAGTCAAACCAAATGATGTGACTACCCCTGTATGAAGGTATTGAATTTAATTTTTAAAATATTCATGAACAATTCTAGAAGCGGCCAATTAATGTTCATGAATATTTTTCAACAATTCTAGAAATTTGATGGCTTTTATAAGAAACAAAATGCTCTAGGATTACAAAAAAATTCTTTAACACCTTTTGTAGATTGTGGAAAGTAATTCTTGAAGCTCTAAAACAATTTAACGTTTATGAATATTCTAAAATTCTTGAACACTTTTCACAGGGGAACTCATTAGAATCATCCAACGACAGAGTGATGACACTTTGAAACAGACGAGCTAAAAATGAGATGCTGAGTATCTACTTTGCATCTTTATTAATTCGGATACGAACTAGTGCTTGACGCTCAGTTTGTAGTGCAAATTCAATTGTACACAGTAAAACTTTTAACCTCTCTAAAGTAAACATTAACCCATTATTACCCTGGCGGAATAGCCTGTTTCTAGTTTTGAAAACAGGTGATCACTTAAAGCAGGTTGAAAGTAAAGCAGATTATGTGCCTTATGGCACATTCTGCTTTACTTTCAGCCTGCTTTAAGCTCCAACCTGCTAGGATAAGATACTATTTATGTTGTAATATACATTTCCATATAAAAATACAACTATTTTCTTCCATGGGGGTAATTAATTAAATGCGTATAAGGGCATATCGATTAAGTAAAGGGTTCAAATTGCTCAATCCAAAAAAATTGTTTTTATCAGTTGTTTATATAATTATGTAGATTAACTATATTCACTGATCGCTATTAATAACCCATTACCCTTTCTAGTTTTAAAGGTAGGTGACCACTTAAAGCAGGTTGAAATTAAGCAGAATGTGCCTTTTACTTTCAGCCTGCTTTAAGCTACCATCTATTAGAATGTAGAAAATATTTCTTATATTTACATTTTCAGGACTGTAAAAATTGGAACTATTTTCTTCAGTGTAGGAATAAATAAAAGGCATAAAAAGGCGTATTTATGGTGTAATGGGTTAAGGAAGTGTTGATACGGAACAAAAGTTACATAACAATTGCTAAATAAAGAATAGTTATTTCCCCCCATTCA